>CM020063.1:43340232-44730639 GCA_009769605.1 Bucorvus abyssinicus
CCGTCCCTTCCCTTCCCTTCCCTTCCCTTCCCTTCCCTTCCCTTCCCTTCCCTTCCCTTCCCTTCCCTTCCCTTCCCTTCCCTTCCCTTCCCTTCCCTTCCCTTCCCTTCCCTTCCCTTCCCTTCCCTTCCCTTCCCTTCCCTTCCCTTCCCTTCCCTTCCCTTCCCGCACCTTCCCTTCCCTTCCCTTCCCTTCCCTTCCCTTCCCTTCCCTTCCCTTCCCTTCCCTTCCCTTCCCTTCCCTTCCCGCACCTTCCCTTCCCTTCCCTTCCCTTCCCTTCCCTTCCCTTCCCTTCCCTTCCCTTCCCTTCCCTTCCCTTCCCTTCCCTTCCCTTCCCTTCCCTTCCCTTCCCTTCCCTTCCCGCACCTTCCCTTCCCACACCTTCCCTTCCCTTCCCGCACCTTCCCTTCCCTTCCCGCACCTTCCCTTCCCTTCCCTTCCCGCACCTTCCCTTCCCTTCCCGCACCTTCCCTTCCCTTCCCGCACCTTCCCTTCCCTTCCCTTCCCGCACCTTCCCTTCCCGCACCTTCCCTTCCCGCACCTTCCCGCACCTTCCCTTCCCTTCCCGCACCTTCCCTTCCCGCACCTTCCCGCACCTTCCCGCACCTTCCCTTCCCGCACCTTCCCTTCCCGCACCTTCCCTTCCCACACCTTCCCACACCTTCCCGCACCTTCCCGCACCTTCCCGCATTTTCCCTTCCCGCACCTTCCCGCACCTTCCCGCACCTTCCCGCACCTTCCCTTCCCGCACCTTCCCTTCCCACACCTTCCCTTCCCGCACCTTCCTGCACCTTCCCGCACCTTCCCTTCTTGCACCTTGCCTTCCCGCACCTTCACTTCCCGCACTTTCCCTTCCCTTCCCACACCTTCCCGCACCTTCCCGCATCTTCCTGCACCTTCCCACACCTTCCCTCACCTTCCCTTCCCTTTTAATTTTTTTCAAGCCATAACCTTGTAGAGGTGGAAATCCTGCTGGTGTTGGTCAACCTTACATCTTTAAAAAATGTCAAGGAATTCTTGCTCCTAACATACCTTCTTTTTATATTTAAAGAAACCATAAATATAATCCCATTGAAGCATCATCCCATCGAAACATCTCACTCTTCTGAAGCAAAACCACAACCTTTGGAACAACACGATTTAGAGTTTTAAAATTGATAACCTCTACTAAAACTCAATAGGGCTTCATGGACGGTAAAAAGAGAGAACATGGATTCTGCTTTATTATTTAGTTCTAAAAGTTAAAAGAAAAGCTTTCAGAAGTGAGTCTAGAAGTGAAAAAAAATACCCACAATATTTTATAAAAAAATTCCATCTGATTCAGGAGCACAACTTTTGACTTAAGTTTTTAATTGAAGTCCCTTTTAAATTTCTCAAGTTATCAAATGAAGCACGTACATTCTTGCCTTTAACTTTTGCATAGCCTTTTCTTCTTTTTAAAAGACCTTTTTTGAAAAGTCCTTTTTTCCCCTAACTGAGTGAGCCTAGCTTTCAGTCATCTACAGGTAGAGTTGCTTTTAGCTGAAAATATCTGGGGAATTTACACAGAAAATTCACAGCCTCCGTCTTACCTTTCAGCACCTTAAGAATTACTAACAGCAAGAAGTGTCCAGATGCCCAGTAAGCTAATCCTGTAAGTTAGAATGGCACAGTGTATACCTATGCTACAGACGTGTGAAGAATGTGCCTTCTGGAAGGCATTGCATAGACTAGTTGTATGTCTTTATGTGTTAGATGTACTACCTGTTTCACTTCCCAGGAGAACATGCAGCTATGTAGGCATGAGTTAATTTAGAATGTTTCACATTGCATGTCCATGAATGTTCAGAGTGACCAAGTATTTCCCACAGAGAATGTATTTTGTAAGATTAATTTTCGCATCATCTTCTTTTTGCTGAATATATGCCATGATTCTGCCATGCTTCATTTCTCCTTAGAGCCAGCAAGTCCTTACCACAACAAAAAGGCCATGATTAGGCTATTTTAATCATGTCTTAAAGGAAGTGATTACAAACAATTTAATTACAAATATAATTTTAATAATTTTAAAAATTATTTTAATTGGCAACATGACTCTTGTTTGCATTACTGGTATATAAAAAATAAAAAACGCGCAAAAAAATCCTTTACTAATGGATGTAAATCATGGCTACATGATTCAGTAAAAAATTACTGGATCATTCATTCACTGTGAGCATATAAAAATTGATGTCTGGTAGCTATTTAGTTTTGGCAATTTTTAGAATGTTTTGAGCTATTTCTCTAGTATGAAACTCCCTACCCTGATGAATTGTTTCCAGTCAGATAGATAGCCTACCGTTTCAAATTTAGATTGATCAGTGTGATTATTGCTTGACTTCAAAGATTAAATGAAAATTTAGCTGAGATTAAGTTCACCTCTCTGTATTTGAACCTAGTTTCCAATGAAGTGCTGAAAACATCTATTATTGTTCCACCAGTTTGCAGTGGTGGATGGGTGCTTAGCAAGTTCTGTTGGAAAGGTACAATTCTCCCTTTCCTTATCTCTTTCCTTAATGTTATACAGTTCATTTTCTTGCAGTTTATTGGCAGACATGGTAGACTTGACCAACAGAATCAATACCTTGTGCTGGATCCAGGTATATACACTGGGCAATTTGGAGACTTATAGGAGTCTTATGTTAAGAATTTGTAGAAGACCTTGATAACTAGAAGCAAATCCTATACCTTAGACTTATCACTACTCTAGACAGGAGGAACTGGATGCACACACTAATAATGTCTACTAAACCATTTTGGATCAGAGAAGTGCACGTGTATTTGTTACCAAACCTCTAAATTTTCTTCCTCTGCCAGTGCCTAGGCTTGGAATAACAATTTTTACTTCTTTAGGGTAAAATGCAACTTAAATTGCTACTTCTTCTGTATTCCAGAGTCCTTAGGTCAATGATGATGGCTTATTCAATGTAGTGGTTTACTCTTAGACCTTAAAATGTGTCACAATGATTTTTTAATTCTTTGCACAAAAGGAAGCAAAGGTCAAACCAAAATTTTTTAATACTTTTTTTTTTTGTAGTTGAAAATAAATTTTATTTTTAAATCCCTCTAGGATAAAAACAATTTCATGAGATAATTATCATGGACATTTGTATTTCATTTCCATAATTATTATAATATATGCACAAGCATGTAAGAGAATTAACCTTGAGATTGCTATGATTTGCTAAAAGTATTTAAAACTTTTTAAATAGAAAACCTCCGTGTGTGAGAAGATATTTTTGAAGAAAATAACAATGCAGAGCAAGAAGTGAGTTAAGCACAGGGAACTCAGCTTATCTAGCCACAGCAGCTAACCATAAAACTAAGGTAGCGATCTCTCTACTAGGAGAATCCCACAGGGCACCAGAGGGTGAATATTCAGGTGACCTCTGATCACAGCCAGATTATCATATAGCTGATTCCAAACTTTTCCAAACTTTTTTTAGCAAGACTGCAGACTTGTGCTCTGCTTTAGCTGCAGCTGTTCCTCACAGTTCCTTTACACACTCGGATTTTCTTTTGAGTTTTTTGTTTGTTTGTGCTCCTCACTAACAATTAAACTAAAATTAGCTGCATGAGTTTTAAGCTCTAGGCAGACGCAGTTTGGGCAGAAAGTCCTCACAGAATTACCACATCAAGCGGCCTGGATGGGTTATCTTCCTCAAGCAGTCAGTGAAAAGAACTTGAGTTGGAAATTTCAGAATTTGAGTGATATTGCTGATCATCTGAAACGCACTGTCGTGTAAAAAAAATCTGTAAACCATTTTTTAAACACAGGCAATGCACAAATATTTTATGAGCAGGCTTTTTGAAAATGAGTTCCTGAAAACTCTTAAGAGTAATTTTTAGATGTTAAGCACCATGTCATTTTGTGGCATTTATATAGCAAAAGAAGCCCATCTTTCTTAATATGGGTTTCTGTCAAATGCCAAGTTCCTAATTCAATATTTGGGAATGCAAGGGAAATTAAAACTGACAAAACCACTGAGCTTATGATCACATTTTTTCTGGTAAGATCTGAACCTTCATTGAATCAGACTTTGCAAATATTTGCAAATATTCTAAAAGAGCTCCATGGAATATTTTTAAGCATTTGAAAACACAACTTTGTAATAAGAAATGGTAACCATCCTTAACTACAGATACTCTGTTATATTAAAGTATTTTGCTTTTATACTGTCTTTTTTACAAGATGCATAGCAGAGGCACATTAACCTATACAAGTTTCAGGTTTATAGTCAAATGTTTTATTGCTGTGATTTTACAATGCGTTTATAACATTTATAGTTGAAATCTAGGACCCTTTATCTTCCCGACACTGCAGGGTTTTTTTTAATAAGTGCTTAATTATTGGTTTTGAGATGGGTTTAGGAGGGAGGGCAAAGCTTCCAGCTAGTTTTACTGTAAGTTTAATCAGACGTTCTGACAGCATATATTATGTATACTGCAGCTTTTCTACTGAAGAGATAAAATATTTCCAAAATAATAAACTGCTGCACTGCAAATCAATGACACATTAGAAAACAAAGATTCTGACCTGCTGAAATGTGATGGCTTCAAAAGAGCTGGAATAAGTAATGACATTTTCTGTGTTTGTCTGGGACAGCAGGGGTTGTATACGGCAATTTGAATAATCATCAAAAGATTGCTTTACAGTTCTACAATGTGGATTTAAAACTAGAGGTTTGCAGACAGGCTGTTAACAGCAAGGGCCTCTGACTTGGAAAATTTTGTTTTCGTTTCAGCCTGATTGCTTGGCTTTAATAATTGCTAAAACTGTCTTCTACTCTTTTGTGTACAAGTTTTCAAAATTAGAACAAGAGAGCAGGGTTTGGGGCTTTTCTTGTTTTTCTGATCTGTTCATAATTTCACAGTTTTGTACTTGGGACTCAAATTTGACTAGAGGTTCATATGTTTATCTATCTCTGGTTTTAAAATATCTACTTTTCACACAGATAAATTGAAAAAAAATTTTTTTGAGTCAAAGTTGTATCATTTATCGGATTCCTTAAGGTCCAGATTCTGATTTTTCCCTTGGATAGAGATCCCGAAGTGGTGAGCTCTGTATGGGAATTGTAAAATTTATGCTGTGGGCAAATCACTCTAAGCAGCCAGACAGCTCTAAGTTAATGCTGCTGCTCAATGGGAAGCGACTAACTTCTGAAAACCATATATAACCCTTTCATGGGAGTTTACTGGCAAAACACAGTGGAAAAAAGAACACTTAGCATAAATCAATTTCCTTAAAAGGATGAACTAAGTGATGTAATTTTTGGCATCTGTCTGTTGGCCAGAGTATGATTTCCACAACCCCACCCCCCGCCCCCTCCAAGGATAAATTTTTTGTAATATTAAGCAATTTAAATAAATTGATGATCCATTTCTGTTGTATCCAGATGGACTTGATACAGGAGTCTTCACTGTCTAGGCACAACAAGATGCCAGAGTAGTACGCAGAAGATGCAAAACCAAGAAAATAAAAAAATTCAGCCCCCTTTGCTCCAGACTCAAACCAAATGGGCCTCTTATACAACTGAATAGAACTTCTCAATTTTCTCCAACAAAGAATTTACAGAAATTGTGAAGCTTTGCCCACAAGCTGGCCTCTGAATCTTAACATGCTTCCTCATGACAACATATTTGTTTAAACTTGTCATAGAGTCCAGCATTTATCCTTGGATAAACCATTTAACTACTGGTGGCCACAAATCATAATCCTATTTTCCATTCTGAAGAGGACAGGATAGTAATGCAAAAAATAATAAATGCCTGAGAAATATAGGCTCTACTTTTAAAAGAATTCTTGAAAAATTTTGAATTTGTCACAGCTTATTTTCTTCTGTTATCGTCTACCTACTAATCTGAAATAAAGAGATAAAAGTAATGAAAATAATTTTGAAGTGAAAAAGAGACTTAGTCCATCAGAATCTGAAAGTGAAAGGTTAATTTTAAAAGATGATGTGGGAAAAAATTCTTTAAACAAAACCCATTTTTTACATGGATGAAAGTCTCAAAAAAAAAAAAAAAATCCACCTTTAATTTATGTGTGTTGCTTTCCTTTCTAAACCTGAAAAATCACTACAAAAGGATTCAAATACTATGAAGGCTCTTTTGGATGGTCAAGTTATACCGGTTCTATCCATGGCTAGAGAAATTTTTATGGCATCATATTCCACTTTACTGCTAGTCTGAAAGAAAGTGTGGAAGCACCTGGGTAAGGAATTAAAAGCTGTAAAGAGATGAGCTCACTTTTGCTACTGAAAAAATGCACAAAGCATGGGCCAAACCTCCATTAGATGATGGGTGCATGATGTAATTATTTACAAAATTTCCCATCCATTTTTGATCCCCTGGGAGGTAGTTTTGTAATTGCTGAATGTTCATGAATGAGCATTATTTTTCTATGTCTTTCTTAAACTCATAATAAGTGTTGCATCATCTGCCATGTGTTCTATGAATACTGAAGATATGTGCTCCCAAATGTTACACTTCATTGAAGTAAGAAATATATACAAGTCCTCTGGAACTCTGGGTTCATGTAATTTTAATTTTTTTTCTTTAATTACTTTGGAAACTCAACAATTCTGTGTGAGTACTTCAAAACGAAAAAATGCTTTTATGTTTTTTTATCACTAAGACGTAGCCAACTTGAGAGATCAAATGACTCATAATCTGGAATTCAGTAAAGGCTTTTCTTTTCTTTCTTCTTTTACCATAACAAGTAATGGAAATTTGTGTCTGTTTAGCTAATGAAAAATAAATTTGAAAAGAGTAAATATTCATTGAAGTTATATGAGTAAATGCATATAATAATTTAAAAATGTCATGCTTATTAAGTTCTAACATTACAAAGCACTGCTTCCCAGCTTACTAAATATCTTTCCTTCAAGTTCATTCCTGTCTGTGGTTTCAGTATAAACCTCTGTTATTTTTGATCAGAGTAACTTTTGTAGCCATGCGGACAACGCTTCTTATGCAAAACTTTGTATTCTAAGCATTCTTACGTTACATAGTCAATGTTATTTAATTATTACACTTCCTGGCTTGTGTTGTTTTCATTTAATGAAATACTTGTGGTGTTTTGCTTTATAATGCACCCAGATGCTATTTCATGGGGATGTTTTGAAGTCCACTTTTGGATTTACCTTCTGTTTAACTGCCGAGGCAAAGCAATTTCCCAGTAGCTCAGTTCAGCTGAATGAGAGACTTCAGTAGAGAAAGATGTGTCCATCACACTTTTGCAGTTTGGATGCTGTAGATGGGTCTGTCAGTTGTTGGCAGAGGCACATGAGTCATTCTCAGTGTGGGCTGTATTTCCTTAAAGCCCTTTGCTGGATCAGCCCTGCAATGCTAGTATGAGAGCTTCCATGCTAGCCGTACTGTGCCAATGAAATTTTTATGTATGTTGTAAACTAATGCCATCTCCCCTCATTAAAACCTTCTTCTATTTTATTTGTTTGAATTGAGAACAGTGAAATGACAGTCAACAGGTCTCAGCCTCAAAGTTCAAGAAAGTATACGCCGAGGACAGGCTGTTTAAGGTGTTTCAGACCTAAGAGCTTACATTCCTGTCAAATTTCTCTGCCTCTTTCCAGCTTTATCAGTTGATCTAAAAAAATATGACCTTGTCCTGCTGTATTGTTTTGGATCATTGTGGCTATGCTGACACAGCTGGTTATACACAGCACTCTGAAGTGGGAGTCACAAACAACTTTCCAAGACCATTCTTCAGTTTCGCACCACTTGATACAATAATCAACTTCAGTTACCTCTACTACGAACAATGTTGTTAACGAACTAGGCACTCTAAAATACTGTGTAAAATAAAGCTTCCCATGAAAACCAAATACTTACAAATAGCTATTTATTACCTAAATTATTATCTAAGTACTTACAAATAGCTATTTATTACCTAAATTATTATCTAAGTGTAGACATATTTCAAACAAATTCAGCTTTTCTGCATTTATATGCATACAAGGGCCTGCTGGAGATAAAACAGTAAAATACCTATAACCAAGTCAAACAAAGGAAGGACAAATTAGGCTTGTTCTTACCCTTCTGGCTTGTCTCTGGTCATACAGCACATTAATATAATGACAATGACTACCAAGTGGAAAAAGAGTCCTATTAAGACTTTGTAACAGCCTGTAACTTAAATTACCTCTGAAACAGTACAGGTATTGCAGGCTATCGTGTGAAACTTATCATGCCCAAGTATTTTTCACTGCTCATTAATTTACTTTTAGTGTCTACTAAATTTTCTGCAAATTTTATATGGTCACTACAGTTGTTCGGTGCATAGTAGCAGCAATTGGTCCCAGCTTTAAGCAAATTATTCAAACTCCTAAAAAAACCTTAAATGTTTTTGCTATTATTGTCTATGATTCCTCATGTGTTTGCTTGTGCCATATTTACCCATCAAAAATTCCTCAACTACTAAAAGTAGTAGATTGTCTGAGATAAGTTTTCTTGAAGATAGTAACACTGTGGGTCACCATCCATTCGGAATATTATTCTAAGCTTTGCAGCTGATTATATTTGTACTCGTAATTATGATCCCAACACAGAGAAGGCCTTAAGCACCGGTATGCAGCTGTGTTACTGGTTTATTTATCAAATATGAGCTTACAGTTGAAGTGGGCATTTTGCTGTATTAATTGAATGGAATATTTTACATAAACAGTTTGTTAAATCAGTGGGTCTTTAACAGTAGAATAATTTTAGGCCTATTAATAGAAAAATGAAATTTGAATAAATTACATACAATTTGTTGTTAGGTACAAGACCTCATCTACTTTCTACTTACATTCTTTAGTAGGTATCTGAAGTAGCTAATATAATGGTCATACTACTAAGAAATCGGCTGTTCCTTCAGATTCAATTTAAAAAACTATTGACATTCGAAAAATATGGTGAGATGACAATTAACTTATCTGTTATTATGCATATCTTCTTTAATTATGCATATCTTCTTGTATTACTATGACATCCTACTTTCTTTACCAGTTGCCACTTACTGAGAAATATTTGTCTGAAGGGCAACCATCCTGATCACAAGCTTTCTTTAAGCCCTTGGAATAACAAGTACACACTCATTTTTTTCCATTTGCAGAGGATAGGTACGATCATGACCTTGAGCCACAAAAAAGTATACACATGTACACAAGCAGCAAAAAAATATCATAGATAACTTCATGTGTATAGACATTGATTCATGTGTTACTTGGCACTAGGGAATTTAAGAGAATAATAAGGTGCTTGCTTTTACTTTTTAAAGACAGAGACATACAGAAAATGATTGATTACAATGGAGAGAATTGCATAATACAATGTTCTCCTGACTAGATAAATGTATTAAAAATGGGAGAAAGACCAGTGGGTGATATATAGCAAAATAAATACAAGTTCACAGTGCAAGAACACTGGAAAGAAAGCTAAATCCTCTACTATTTTCAGATATGAGTACAGAAAGAGTTTCAGGTAAGAAATGGGGGAGAATACGCTTTTTTCTGCATAGGACTGGTTATAAATTCACCTAAATATAATAATAATTGTTTGTAATTTGCATTGTGGTGCAAATCCTTAGTCCCAAAATAGAAGGCTAGTCCCCAAACAGGACATAAAGTAAGTCATTTGTAGCAAATGTACAAATAATAACAAAAGAGGAGCTTAGAAGCAATCAGACAACACTGACTGCTTTGATCATAAGTAGTAATTGCAATAGTACTATTTCACAACATTTCAGTGGGAATTATGGCAAAGACAAGTTTTCTTTCCCTCCTCCAGTGTTTCTTAGGAGCCATTCCAAGTGCCATGCAGGAACATTTTAAGCATATTTGACTGACATTAGCTATTTGGAGGAACTTCTCAGTGTGCTTGGAGTGACTAAGATCTGATAGTTTATGAGATGGACTGTTAGAAAGTAGGAAAAGGTAGCCAGTGTCAGTAAAATATTGCTGTGATATTCATCATTTGTTACAAAGAGCGGCATAAAGGGATGAATTCCACAGCAATATTTTACTGACACTGGCTACCCTTTCCTATTGTCATGCACTGATGTCCTGGTTTTGGCTGGGACAGAGTTAATTTCTGTCCTAGTAGCTGGTACAGCGCTGTGTTTTGGATTTAGGATGGGAATAATGCCGGTAATACACTGATGTTTTAGTTGCTGAGCAGTGCTTATACTAAGTCAGGGACTTTTCTACTTCTCTTCCTGCTCTGCCAGTGAGGAGGCTGGGTGTACACAAGAGGGGAGATTACATAGCCAAGACAGCTGACTTGAACTGACCAATGAGATATTCCATACCATATGATGTCATGCTGAAAAATAAAAATGAGGTCTTTGATGCGGTGGTGGCAGCGTACTACTCAGGGTCTGGCTAGGCATCAGTCAGCAAGTGATGAGCAATTGCATTGTGCATCACATAACTTGCATATTCTTTTATCATTATTTTTACTATTTTCCCTTCCTTTTCAGCCCTATGAAACCGTCTTTCTCTCAACTCATGAGTTTTATTTTTTTTCCAGTTCTCTTCCCCATCCAATCATGGGGGAGTGAGAGAACGGCTGTGTGGTGTTCAGCTGCCTGCCAGGTGAAACCACAACTGGTCAACCTTGATACATACTCCCTAGTGAGTATTAAAAAAAGGACGAGGGAATATATGGGAATTCTGCAGTGAGAGGTAGTTTTTCAATCAAAGAGAAGTGACAAACAGAAGGAAACAGTTCTGCACCAAGCAGAGAGATATTTTTTAATCAGCATGAAAAGGATAGCTGAACTCTATGGTAAATTAGGTTACCTATTAATAATGAGCTGAAGTGAAAGGGATAATAAATCAACCAGAGTGCAAGCAACACTGTCTAGATCAGACGGCAGCTTGGGGAGGATAAGAGCAAACTGAATTTTGATGAGGGGCATTTTGGTAGAGTGCAAGAAGTCGTACTGGAAAGTTTCTAAGTGCCACTGAATTCTAATTTCATTAGTAACTGAGAGATAAAAATCCAGACAGCCATTTGTAGGTAACACCATTAATAAGACGTGAAAAGGAGATAAGACAGGTTTATATATTGGGAGATTTATATTGTCTGTCTATCCTTTTTTATTATTTTTGCACATTCTCAGTATGAAGCAGAAACTTTCATTGCGTTCATAAATTATCATCTCTTACAAGAATATGTCCCACCATTTACACACATTAAGCAACCCTGTACTCCAGGAGCAATTGCCTTCATCTCCTTGAAGCTTTCCATGGACTTAAGTTTGACTTGATATCAATGACAAACTCAAGATGAGGAGCATAATCCTTCCACATCAGTAAGTATGCAAGTACCCGAGAATCCAAGTTTCCAAGCATTGCAGAAAACTGTTAGTCAACCTTCTGTCAAGTTTATAATGAAGGTTCATTTCCCCTGGAAGTGGAATACCTCAAGATTTTCTCTCCTCATCCGTAAGAAGGACTGAGATTTTAATGCTTTTATTAATTCGTGTAAAGACCTGACTGCTTTCTGTGTTCATGTACATCCCCATTGTTATGAACATTTAATTTAAGACCATTATTTTCAATTAGCTTTCCCAGTAGTCCTCTAATATCTATCCCTCAGCTGAGAAACAGGTTACAAGATACAGAGCAGAAAGATTTATTTATAGACGTATTTATGAATGTTATTTATTTATTTATTTAGAAAGAGACTTAAGTATTTAATTATTGTGGTGGTTTGAACCCACCCAGCTGGCAAAAAAGCACCATCCAGTCATTTACTTACTCCTACCTCATCCTGGTATTATGTGGAGAGATACGGTAGGATGAGGAGAAAATACAATGAAACAATCAAGGATCAAGACAGAGGACAGGGAGGGCTCACTCATCAGTTATGGTTCCAGCAAAAGACTCAACTTGGGGAAACAAAATCAATTTAATTTAAACAAAATCACCACTAATTTACCAATTGAGTCAGAGGAGGACATTATCTTATTTATTATAACTACAACCAGATCTTCAATAAATACACCTCCCCCCTCCCTTCTCCCCCAGCCTAGCTCTGTTATCTCCTTCTCTCCTCCCAGCAGCACAGGGCAGCAGGGAATGGGGGTTGCTATCAGTCCCAGTTCGTTCCATGATATTTTTGCATTTTTTTTCCTCTTGAAGGGAAAAACACCTCACAGTCCTCCCCTGCAGCAACACAGCACCTCTCCCATAGGAGACAGTCCTCCACAAATTTCTCCAATTAGCATGGGTTCCTTCTGTGCACTGCCATCCTCCCAGCAGTGGATTGCTCCAGCACAAACCCCCTCGGAGACGTGGACTCCTTCAGGATCAGTCCCCTGCTCCAGCATGGAGTCCTCCACAGGCTGCAGATGAGAGTCTTGTCCGCTGTTGATCTTTTACGGCTGCAAGAGCTTAGCCTGCCATCTCACCCTGGACCGAAGGGGAGTGCCTGCTCTGTGTGCCTCCCTACCTCCTTCCTCAATAACCTGGGTGTCCACATGGTGGTTTTTCTCCCATCCCACTCCTCTCCAGAACAAAAAGAGCTCTCAAAACAAAGGAACTTGCCCAACAGTTCTCCCTTCTTAAATATGTTTATCGCAGATGCACTGATTGGCTCAGCCTTGGCTAGAGGCGTGTTCTCCTTGGAGCTGGGCAACTTTGTGAATCTTCTTACAGGAGCCCATTCTGGTAGCTCCCTCCTGTGTTATCACCACTCCACCCCACCCCTCCCAGGGCGCAAACCCAAAACAATTATTTTAGATCATATGCTTAGGAAAAAAATTGGTTTTTTTTTTTAAATTTCCTGTCAAATATAGGACAACTGAGAAGATCAACTACAGGGTCTTTTTTGAAGATGTAATCTCAGTTCCAGATGTCTGTAAAAATTTGGTCCAGTTTGCGATGCAGATAGTTCAGAAGTAATTCTGGATAAATCACCACGTGAATGCTTGCTAGAGCTTGCATTGTATTTTCAGAAGGTTTCCTGCTCTTCCATTTTTGAGCAGACTTTAACTAAATCAATATGGGTTTATAGTACTTTTTTATGATTATGCAGCTGAAGCAAATTGAAGGATTGGTTTACGATTTGACAGAAAATCAAGACGTAAAAAGGTCCTTGTATGAATATCAACTGCTCTGCAGAAACAGACTGCATTTCGTATTTACAAGTGGTAAATCAGCTGTTTGTCATTTCTCCTGAAACCTTACAGCAATACCTGTTGTGGCCACCCAGTGCTTTTGGTGTCTGACCTTACCAAAAAATCATGAATTGCCATTATCCTTAACTGCTGCAGAGAAGAAAGTCTGCACATCTAGCTATTATTTAATTTCCTCAGACAAACTCTCCAAGGAAAGTTTTCGGGTTTCAGGAAACAGTCCAGCAGCAGACTTCAAGAAAAAGAAACTCCTATTTTCAATGCATGACTTCTCTCCAGGCCTTCCAACATCACTCTGAAATCTTGGTTCTTATTTTTCTGACATTGTATTGCAGTTGGAAAAGATGGGGAATAGAAAGGAACTAAAATTTCATTTTTAGTTTCCCTTTGTACAATGGAAACACTAAATTCTCTCTTTGCTGCTGAAGAAGTGACTGAGCTTTTAGAAATACGCATGTACATTCAGTTTGTGATATCAGTTATGACAGAGAAAAAGACTCTGGAATATATGTGCAGTCCTTATTGATGATGGCATCAAGCCATGAAATGGGAAAAAAGATTCATTTTTTTCTCTTTCTCTTCTGCTCCTCTCTGGATAGCAAAGTTCATACAGAATTTTAGGGAGGGAAAATTTAACAATCAGGAGCCTGTAAAGACTGAGGACTTTCTTTTAAGGGTTATAAATTCTGCAAGCCTTTTCTTGGGGAAAGCAAGCACAGGAATGTTGTATACTGTTTATCTAGCTATTACAGAAAAAGTGAATCCGAAACTTTTTTTAGTTCTTCCCTCACTACTAATTTCTGCCTGATTTAAGTTCCTGACCCTTCTTCCCTTCTTTAGGAAGGAAAGATTGCAATCGAGATAGATCTAACAATCTAAAATCTGTATTCTTGGCAAAAGGTAGCTAAGACTATAAGGAAAGACTAGGTGGTTTTTGTGAGAAGTAATTTATTAAAGGAGGGCAACAAATTGCTTGTATGAGAGAATTTAAAATGGGATAGTATTAGGGAGAAAATATATAATGTATATTATGGTAAACCAGCAGAGTTTAAGTGGAATTATTTTTATTCTACACCAAAATTTTACTGCTTTTGTTCAAATTATTATAGTTTATTTGTCCAATATCAACAGATAAACAATATTTAGTAAAATAGCAGTAGTTAATCTTCTAAATATCCAGGGTCTTTATTCCATCATTATTCCTTAGAGTTGTATGTAGGCCTCCCACTAGTCTCCATAAAAACTTGAGAAAAAAACTGAAATCATATACCAGTAAAGCAACTTCTGCTTTTCCAGGGTTGTAGGATTTCACTCCATCATCACTGCTTCCTATCTGTCTCCCCTTTTAAACAGCATTGACCCACAGACCTGTGTTATTGAAGTCTCAACTTTTTCAAGGACTTCTGAACTCTGAGCTATTCTTTTCTTGTCTCTGCTGGTTCTTCATTCCTCCAAAAAGATTTCTCTTCCTGAATTTTCTGTACTGAACTACATCTTTTAGCTTTTTCTTCAACCTGACGCCTGTTAAGGAAGGGGAACTGGCGCTTGCAGAGACTGGTTTAACATATTTACAGAGGATGAATTCAAAGATAAAATCACCCTAGGATGCCATTAATCTATTTCTAGGTATTTGTACCTGGGTTGATTGTCAATAAACAAAGTATCTCTAGCCCTGCAGAGGTTTTGTGTTGAGAGGTTTAGTGAACTGTCTTCTGTTCACATCTTAAAAGTAACGTTAGAAAAAACAGAAGAATGAAATTGGTAAAAAATCAAGTTAGAGATCAAGATCTAATACCATTTACACGTTTTCGAGTGTTTGCGGTGCTTTTAACTCTGAAGTTTTCGGATTTTCTGATTTGAAGCCCTTGAAACAGCTCAGAAGCTTATATTTGTTATTCTCTTATATTTGTTAATTTACTGCTCTGGAAAAAAGGGATTGCCACTTAGATTTCCCAAATGCCTTTTTTTATGTTCTTTGCTTCACCTCTTTATAAAAACCTCTCTGGAAATTAATGAGAGTTTAATATTGTATGATATGTCACAATTTACTTGCCCCCTGGAGCACTAGATGTTGTTTACCTTGTCAAACCTGTGAAAAACATGCATCTCCATTCACAGTACAAGGAAATATTGACAGCTGGTTTTGTTCATTAGGCAGTGCTGTTCACCAGAAGAGCCATGAGTTGAAAACAAGAAGAATAACAGATAAGAAACAACGACTGTGAATAAGAGTATTTTTCCAAAGTTGTATACCATCTAGTTCATGGGACTATGTCTAGGAATATATCACAGAAAGTTCATGGGAATATGTCTGGAAATATATCACAGACATACTCTTTGAAGGGTTTCTGCATTTCTGTTACTCCTGTAATGAATTATAAAAAAAGGAAGATTTTTTAAACATAAATTGTTTTTGGAGGAATGATGAGAATAATAACATGACTTTATAGTAATTTAATAGTTAAAAAATGAAATTAAGCTCTTAGTTCACTGTTGTTCTGGCTAATCTGTAGGTTAAATTCAAATGTTTCAAAGGAGATACCTATTAACATCAAACTAATTAGAAAGATGACACTGAACATAAGTGAGATAATTTTGTTACCCAAAATATTCAAAAAACAGGCCAAAAAAAGGCTGATTTCCTAGAGGCTGACAGTTGGTTTTCAGAGACTTCCAAGCAGAGTTTTGGGCAAGCCTGTGAACAACATTTCCAACCCTTCACCTGCAGGTTGGGAATTTGCAAGGTGCGCTATGTGCCTCCACCAGGCCTGCAGATGACTTCTCTGGGCATCAATTCTTGTTGTCCTGCCCATGGCTCAAAACCTCCAGGGTTTCTGCACTGCTTGGAGGGCCTTGCAGCTAACACCACGAGGTGTTCCATTAACTTATTTAACTATGCAGAATGATTTTCACATCCTGGAATCACAATTAAATGGTTGAGCAGAACATTTTCTTCAAAACGTGTGAAATGTGTAGTGTTAATTCTCAGCTGAGACAACTTGCTAGGTGTTTATTTGACAACCACCTGGCAAGTGCCTTTCTTTCACCCTGGGGAATAGGAGAAAGTAACTGAAGAAAGGAAAAGGAATCTGAGAAACAAGACAATGAGTGATATACAAGGGGTAGCACATTTTTTTATTTCTCTAATTTTTCCCTTCACACCTGCCTCCCCTCCCTCAGTCCATTCTTGTTGGCCCTTGTTCCATTCCAAACCCCAGTTTTATTCCATCATAGAATTCAGTATCTTCCCTGCCTGTGGTTAAAATTTTCTGTTTCTTGGGATATATTCTATGACACTCTTACATGAGCTGTTTTGCCACAGGTACTTTCATTGCAGGAAAGGATTCAGTATATTCAGCCTTCCTATGGCAATAACAGAGGTACGGTAATACTAACTGTGAAGTATTCAAGCATGTTCGGTGAAGAAAAACTCCAAAAAATTTAGGTACTCTACTGAGTCTGTGCTGAGTTTGTGCAGGATGATTTTTAATTATTTTGTTTTATCCAAGATGTTACTGAAAGTGCCAAAACATTTTATTATAGCTTCTAAGAACCTGATTCGCCTTTCTATTTGTTTGAAAATATTTTGGTTTAGGATGTGTCTTATATCATAAATTGCTATATGTTGTACCACAGCATTTTTATCCAGATCCAGGAAAAATGTTCATATCCAGATTCTGACACACATGATTTCCTCATTGAACATTTTTATTTTGAATTGAAAAGTTTATGGAAATTTCAGAGTTTTCTGAAGAGCCACACTTCTTGCGTACGCCTTGCTCTTCCTAAAAGCCTTAGGGAGTTTGCTTTTAAAAACCAAATAGTTTCCTGCCAATGTGGTTTGTATGTCAAGTGTATGATGTCTTAAACAACTTGATTATACACAACCCATGACACTATAGATGGGACATGTTCTGCTTAACTTATGCAAATATCCTGTACGTAAATTTTCCTGTATGTAAACTTGCAAGGGAAGCACCTGAGGAGTCCATCTAGCCATGAAAGCATTTGTGACAGTGAAGGCCTGTGAACTGCAATACTATCCAGGCTGGTCATCTTCTTCTCTGCAAAGATCTTTAAAGGCTTCTACTCTCCTCATTAACCGCACCGAAATACGAACATTTATTTCACACAGGCTGCTTCTTTCCATACATAAAAGTAAATGGACGTTGGATGCCTAGATTAGATGGTCTGGATCCTGTTACGCCTTTAATATTTCCATATGACTTGTAGCTACAAACCTACTCTTTTTCTACAGCTTGTGGTTTTATGTCACTAATGCAGGAAAGAGATGATGTAGAGGATAAAACTTAACAAGTTGCAATTTCTTTAGCTTCTTTTACACAGTCAGATTCATGGTTATGGGAAGTGTCTTCTTGTTTTATAGTACATTATGTACCAGTAATGAAAGTCATACTTTCTTGTGCAGTCCCCTCCCCACTCCGAGCACTTGGAAAGAGCACAGGAAGACGACTATGTCATCTAGTGTTGTTCTTTAGACAGGCAAACTATTAAAAAGATATAAGTCATATTTTTCTGAATGAATTTTGCCTCTCTGAAATGAAAGCAAAAACTGTTTTCCTAATGGGATTGCATAAATAATGGCACTGCAGGTGGGCTAACACACATGCAGAATATAATTAGCACTAAAACTGTGTAAAGTAGTGCAGAGACTGACTGCTACTTCTCGTACTCATTCACAAGATGGATTAGTGAATTAAAATCTCATTACCTGTGTTACATTGTGTAGCCTTGTTATGTGTAATTATCAAAGTCAGTTTGCTGCTATAACTTGATGACCAAATCTAAGGAGAACTTCTTCAAAATAGAAATAAGTGTTAACAGCATCACAAGATTTCAGATTATAAACCATGCGCAATTCACTGGTGTTGAAATGCTATTGTTTTTCAGTGTTTTTAAACGTTTGTCCTTCATTCTGCTGGTACGCAGCCATAAGTCAAAACTTGCCTTCACAGAATTAAAGGCAAAGCAGGAGATGAATCTTCTTATTTTTCTGTTAACTCAAAGTCTTATTTAAGACACTCAAGAGTCAAAGAAAAAGAATGGGAAGCAGAAGTTACATTTGAAATCTGATTTTCGTCAACACTGACTCTGAGGAACCATACAACTGCTAGGAGGAAGTACGCTGTCCTTCATAAAACTGACATTGAGCCTTTTCTCTGGGACATCTATATTGGTCTGAGAATAGTGTTAGACCTGAATTCAGTACAAGGCTAGAATAAAGACTGCATTTCACCAACGTCAGTAGCTTCTGAACGTGAAGCTAGGAGAATGAAATGTGTTATTTTGATCAGAACTGCATGAGTTGAGGAGAATGACTTATCCTAACTCAATATCCTTCAGAATAATAACTTTTAGAGTTACTTCTCCTTTATCCACAAAATGTAATTTTACCAGAACTGTTATAATAAATAGTAGAAACCTTACAAAGCACTTCCCTGTACATTAGTCATAAAGGTATTTTGTGGAAGGTTTTTTTAAAATCAGCAAGAAACTGTTAGAGTTTAGAGAAATCCTTATATTCAGGTATAAATCTGTCACCTTTGAATGCTCAGGAATGAAAATACAAAATGAACACTCAGTTCATTTCTAACAGGTGACTTGGTTGCTCTTGGAAGGTCATTGCTGTTGCTGTCTCAGCAGCTGGAGAGGCTGGTGGGCAGGCGAAGCAGTCTGCATTTCAGGTGGGCCACTGAGTCTGCAGTCTGCTGCTGTTGGAGAACAGCCTCTCAGCCCAAAGCTTACTGGGACCAAGTGGTTTGGATGTAATGGGTACCCTGTTTGGTTTTAAAGAAATCTTGCTGTTAGCATTGCATTCATTACTTTTTAATGGGCTTTGTGAAACTTTGACTGTGAAAGTTACTTAATGTGTAAAAATTTACCTTTTATTTTTTTCTCGTAGACCTTCATTAGGAATTACTGAAGCACAGAGAAGGAGAGCAGGACTGACAGTCATAGTAATCTCTGCTAAAAGTTAGTGGAGATAATTATCTTGTCTTTGTCACTCTAGTCTGTAGTTTAATTTGCTGTGCAGAAGCTGAAGACAAATCCATGGGCTATAGTAGTTATTTAAGTATTAAATTTTTCAACCATCATTCTGAATAGAGTGTTTTACTCTTCACATATAGTGCAGCAGAATTCATTAGGGCTACTGGGTTTTGTCAACTTACCCAAAAAATCTGTGGAGAAAGTGCAAAATCTTAGAATCACAGAATCACAGAATGGCAAGGTTTGGGTGCAACCTCTGGAGATCATCTAGTCCAATCCCCTGCTAAAGCAGGAACAGCTAGAGTAGATTGCACAGGATCTTGCCCAGGTGGGTTTTGAATATCACCAGAGAAGGAAACTTCACAACATCTCTGGGCAGCCTGTTTCAGGGCTCTGTCACCCTCAGAGTTCTTCCCCATGGTTGGTCACATGGAACTTCCCTTGTTCCAGTTCATGCCTGTTGCCCCTTGTCCTGTCACTGGGCACTGCTGAGAAGATTCTGGCCCCATATTCTTGAAACCTGCCCTTTAGATGTTGATAAGCTTTGATAAGATATCTCAGATCTCTCTCCTCCAGTCTCTCATCCTTTCCTTGTAAGAGAGATGTTCCAGCCCCCTGATCATCCTCACAGCCTCTGCTGGACTCTCTCCAGTAGTTCCTTGTCTCTCGAACGGGGGAGCCCAGAACCGGACCCAGGACTCCAGATGTGGCCTCCCCAGAGCAGCGTAGAAGGGGAGGAGAACCTCCCTCAACCTGCTGGTGACACTTTTAATGCACCCCTGGATACTGTTGGTCTTCTTGGCCAGAAGAACACATTGTTACCCCATGGTTAACTTGTTGTCCACCAGAACTCCCAGGTCCTTCTCCTCAGAGCTGCTTTCCAGCAGGCCAACCCCTAACCTGTGCTAGTGCAGGTGGTTATTCCTCCCCAGGTGCAGGACTCCACACTTGCCCTTGTCGAAAGTTACTCAGTTCCTCTTCTCCCAACTCTCCAACCAGTCCAGGTTTTGCTGAATGGCAGCACAGCCTGATGCTGTCTCAGCCACTCCTCCCTGTTTTGTAACATCAGCAAACTGGCTGAGAGGACATTCTGTTCCTTCTTCCAGGTCATTGACAAATATGTTGAACAGACTGGACCCAGTACTGACTCCTGGGGAACACCACTATCTGCAGGCCTCCAGATAGACCCTGCACTGCTGATCATTATAGTTTTTCTAAGGAAGAGGGCTCTTTTTGAATACGAACTTGTGGTATTGGGCTGTGTATGAGCACACTTTTCACTTCTGTGTTTCCCTTTCAGTGGTGTGACAAACGAGTGTAATCTCAAAGACAATGATGCTCCTAAAAGCTTTCGGAGAAAACAAAGAGAGAGTAAACTTGCTCTTCCCTGTGACAGGTAGGAGGAAGGAGACCCTACAGCCCATTGGCAAGAGACAACTGGGCAACCCTTGTGCCTAGGCATGGGGGCCACCACGCAGCTGCAAACAGACCAGAACACTAGCTGTCCATTGCTGAGTGGAAATTTCATAAAATTTTTAGACAGATATGAGATTACTGTGTCATGATTGGAAAACAGGTGTAGGGGAAAAAGGACATAAATATGTAGGTGATCAGGCCTTTAGTTCACCAAACTTTTTTGGCAGAGGGGTGCTGATTTTGTTATTTCTTTTTATGAGATACAGTCATAGCTAAGACCACTTCGTACAAGACACAGTATCCCAAGTGCTCATATAATCCATATCTAAGCTAGAACTCAGCACTGGTGGTCTACCTGTTGAACCTCTGCCTGACATCTTCCTTCTGCTGTTCTCCTGAGCATTAGTCTATCTCTGCATTTACTTCAAAAAGCATAATTTCGAAAATTATTTTTTATCAATTTGTTTTAGAAAATTATTCCAACTTTTGATTTAGAATGGGAACAAGGTATGTCACTGTGTAGTTGTCAACTGTGTCTTGCCGTGCTAGAAACAAAACCTTCCACATGCAAACAAGATTGGATAAAATCAGTAACTCTGTGCACAGAGCCCACTGAAATTACATATGTAATCTAGAAAGAGGACCAGCCCTTCTACAACTGCAACTTGGATTATTAGATTTGAATTATTAATTCTTAAATTATTTTATGATCTTTCTGACAGTAGCACAAAATCATCATTTCAACTTATACATGTAATTAAAATGTTTATGAACATATTGGCATAATATATTATTATTACCTACAGTTTCCAGTTAAAATTACTTTTACTTTATTTTAGCCGTTTAGTACATACACACTGTACTTTTGCAGAGGAGAAAAATGAGAACTGTTTTGCAATGAATTTATTAACAATGCTTACAAAAATAGCTGTACTAATATTGAATTACAACACTTATATTTTAGATCATTAACCAGTCTTTTCTACTGTAAAATTGAGGTAGAAGAATAATGAGATGCAATTTTGGCAATATCTTTTTATTGTAACCAGACTACCAGCTACTGCATTGTTTATGAAGTGATGAGCCTTGCACCGAATGGGAGTTCACATGTAATAAAACATCCTGGAAACTGTTTCTTGCATAGTGAAAACAAAGTGATAGAGGAATAAAGGAATTCTGCCGATGTTTCTCCGGGACACAGTTATTGCAGGAGTATAACAACATCATTTCTATATTTTCTTTCACTGGAATTAATGATTTGTATCAGACTGAATGAAGTGAAAACTAAACCTTTTTTTTCCTATGATGCAAATGTGTTGTCTTAAACTAGACATTATATAGCACTTTGCTCCATCAAAATGGCAAAACACTGAACAACCGTGTTTTGTGGATCATGTGGTTTATAATATAAATTAACGTGGAGTGTATTTCAGGACAAACTTACATTGTAGAATAACCAGCTTTACTGGTGAATTATTTACAATTCAAGTTTGTCAAACGGACTTGCCTCTAAGGACTCGTAAGTCATTTGCTGTGAAATATCTAGAGAGAGATCTAACACTCTTTCCAAGGCATTGAGTTTCTAGGCATTTCCTCTGGTAGTGAAGTGATTGGCCAAAGAGTAAACAAAAATTACAACTTGCTTTCATATTTATTAATAGATAAATGCAATATCAATTAACCTATATATATGTACCCCTGCAAAGGGCTTAGGGTCATATTTACCCTCTGTGAACACAACCTCCACCCCAGAGGTAATGCAATTGCATGGGCTTAGGCATTTAAATGTTGTAAGGAAACTGAACATCTCTCTACAGCAGTCCAGCAGTTTGAGCTGTTCAGCACACCTGATCGTCAATAAATTTTAAGAGCTTGTTGCTGTCATTTTAAAATCTGTGTGATCTGCTGCTTTGAAGTTCTAGTTTGTCCTAGATATTTCAGGTTTTTTTCTTGAACACTTCTGTCATCTTGCACTTAGTTTTCAGATTCCAAAGCCTTAGAGATATTCATACAGTGAACAGTGAATACATGTATAATATTGAGGATAAATTAGATTGCATCTGAAATACACTTTTGTAAGATGTAATTTCAGTGTTCATGACACTAGACTTCTCTGACATAAATTGAGTGTGACTCATAAATCGACATGGGCTCCCCAAAACAGTTTTGTAAAAACAATATGCCTATTGCATTCCACCAGTCCTTCTATAATAAAAGGTGAAACAGATTTTATTGTTTAAAATAAACAGTGAAACAGAGATGTCAGTTCCATTACTGCCTGCATCTCTATATGACATAAGAATACACACTAAATTCTGACTGAATAACTGACGCTAATCTACCGGATAAAAGTCAAAGCTTAAATGGTGACATTCAATGTGGAATATTCCAATGCAGAGCTATCCTCCAAAGTTGTTATTTGATTTGTCGCCCAGCTTTTCCATTCAGCGATCTGACTGATCTCTTGTCTTCCAAAGACGCGTTATAAAGAACCATCATTTAGATTCCTTGTGCTCACGTATTTTATCACTGTATGAATGTGCATATATGGATACAAATATGGCATAAACACCTCAAAACAACCAGCATTTTGAAAATAATGCATTCAGAGACTTTCTAGTTCCTATAGTTCAGCAGCTAAATCCCTGCTATGAATACCCCAAAACAACAAATAAGGTACGGCAGATGTGGTTGACTGAAAGCCTCACCACATTTTATGATAATTAAGATTACAATTTATGCCATATAGTTTCATATCTCTTTTGTGTTTGTCTAGAACACAGTATTGTTCTGATGACACTGATATCATTCCTTGTTACATGCACAGCATAATGACTCAAAGTGTATACGAAGAGAGTGAACATGTTTCTGATTTACATTCCTATTAACTAAAGTTTGGTTTTCTGAACATAAAAGTTTCAAGTGATCTGGCTTTGTTCTTTCATTCTGTAACCACTGAAATATAGTGTTTGAAGTCTTCGAGCTGAATGAAGCACTGCTACAGGTCTCAGTTTCTTTTGATGGTCATTTGTAAGGATGATGATGAGGTAATTTAACGTTGGCAGTGGAAATGCCCTGCTGAGATTTGTATCAGTGGAATTCCTGACAGTGCTCTGGCTACGTATCCTTGCAGAATGATAATGGCAGTTGATTCCCAAATGTGCTCATCCAGAGTCAACTCGCAGATTTTCAACAGTGCATGCGAAATTGAATTGTCTTGTCCCAAAGGTAGGATTCTGGTCTGGCTGGGGCCAAGTTCCTGCTGTATGGAAAAGAGAGGAAAATTATTGAGGGAGTGGAAAGAGGAGCCAGAGCCCCTAGCAAGCTGTGGCTGTGCGTTTCTAGTGCTTCCAGCAGAGCAGCAGCACAAACGGAAGGGAAAATAATAATAATAAAAAATATTAATAAAGGAATCTCTCTTGTTTTCATGGGCACTGTGTATTTCCAATGTTGAAGAGCTGTGCCTGAAGAACTGTCTCCAGAGAGTACTGTGACCTGATCATCACCCAGCCCCAGAGATGCGGACAAGTAGGACCAGGCCGTGTACTACATCCCTCAGAAGGAGAAGGTGTATCTCCTGGGTCTATGGCAATACCTGGGGCAATTTCTCAACCCTGAACTTTTAGGAGTTTATGACCTGGTATGATTTTATTTCTAGTCCCACAAGAAAAACAGCTCAAAAGACACTAAAAAGCTAATGCGTATGAACCTATTAAGGAAGAAAAAGAACACCACCACCACCAAAACAACAACAAAAAACTAACAATAACAAAAAAGCCCAAAGCCCTGCCTAAAATCTGATTCACGTAATGTAGAATAATTTATACATAGTTGACTCTGTGTGTACATGTATGTGTGCAGACAGTCAGCTCTGTTATTAGGACTGTTAGTGCTGACAGTAAAATTATTAACTGGCCCTTCCCCATGGTGAGCAACTAAATAATTCCGTGTTAGGCATTTTGTGTGTTTTTCAGTAACCATCTGAAACACCAACAAAACTTGTTCTGCAGAAAATTAGTCCTGGAAAATAAGATGAGGAAAAAATTTGCAACAGCAAAATGGCATCATGTTTTATTGTGCAGCCCTGTTATTATGGAAGAAAAAGAAACATGTTAATCTACACAAATTAATATGATATTCAACTACAGAGCTGTTCAGTACTTTTTTTTTTTCAGTTTTCTTCACCAGCTACCTATTTCTTGGGGGTTGTTTTTTGTGTGGGGTTTTTTTTTTTTCCCCTATGCTTTTGTTTGTTTGTTTGTTTAGATTCTTTTATGTTCATGCCTTATGGGAGCAGAAATGAGACATTAGTCCAACAGATGGTGGCTTCTTGTTCAACACTAACTTTAAAAATTATTCACAGTAACTTGAGTCAAACAGAATACATTAGCCCAAATTCCAAAAGGTGCCAAAAGATAATAAAATTAATGTCTGAACCCAAGCTTTTTTGTTTTTAATTAAACACTGAGAGATTAATATCAGGATACTCTTACTTCAAATAATTCTTATTACCTGAGGAAAGAAGACGTTACCAGCTCACAAAAATGTTTTGCTTATTGTCATATAGGTATTTGGGGAGAGAGATAAGGAGGAGAGTAGAATGAGCTTTCGTAATGGCAATGCCCATATTTTGATGTAGATTTTTTGCCTGGCTGGAATTAGAATAGCCAGCAGAAAAATATTTTGTTCAATGATCTGTACTAACTGCACTTTTTTTTTTTTTTTTTTGCTGAAATTGCCCTCCTGGCATTTTACCTTGTTTCAATAATCAGCTCTGAAGAACGCAAAGCCAGAGGGAAATTTTAAAAATGGGATGAATATTGAAGGCTGATCACAAAGAATCATTAGCTGTGATGACATTATTCCAGGATGCTGACTTGCTGTGATCAGAGACTTGGGCTTGCAGTAACTATGAATCTCCTATTCTTAGGAGGAAATAAAAACACTTCAATTTTAAAAGCCTGAAATTTTCCTCAGATCATACTGAGCAGAACACCTGTTTCTATATTGTAAGTCAGAGAAATATCAAAAAAAGGAGGATGCACCCCTATATCATTTCAGTTATTCCAGCAAAATGATGCAGGCCTATTCTTAGGTTTTGCTTTTTTGAGATAGAGATTATAATTCACCTCCCAGAAAGGGGAAAAGATAGATGTTTTCAGATCAAAATAAATTCTAAAAAAAATTTGCATGGGTCTCAGTTGAAGAAAGCATCTTTTTTCAAATAACCTTGTATTTACAGCTTGGAATTAAAGTCCAATTAAATGCTATTTTACAATAAAACAAAACCACTATATGACACTGAAAAATTTTAAATTATTTATGAGGCAAGGGCCAACTAAATAACAAACACGCTATGTAAACCACAAAAGAAAAGGTAAATGATATGTGGCACATTTGATAATTTTTCCTCCCTTAGCATGTTATAATCAGATATTTATAAGATCTTTAGACCTGTA
Organism: Bucorvus abyssinicus; assembly: GCA_009769605.1. Taxonomy (NCBI): domain Eukaryota; kingdom Metazoa; phylum Chordata; class Aves; order Bucerotiformes; family Bucorvidae; genus Bucorvus; species Bucorvus abyssinicus. The sequence goes on from CM020063.1 coordinate 43,366,279, forward strand.
AGTGTTTAGCAGATATTAAGAGACACAGGCTTTTGTGGTTTTATTGCTTGGCTTTTGTCCCATTACAGGAGCTTTAAAAGAGACTAATACAACCTTAAAAGAGTCACCTTCAAGGTTGACAGGTAGAAACATTAACTTTCCTGGAAAACAACTTGGTTTTTGTTCACCCCCTCACCCCCCACCAAGTGTGAACATGCTGATGGAGAAAAAAGAATCATTTATTATTTTCAGAAGAACAGTCTGTTTGATTGGGAGTGAATGTCTTGGCAGAGTACCTGGGATTCAGCTCTGGGTCAACCAGAAAAGTTTCTTGGTTTTATTGTTAGGCGAGTAGAGTGTAGGACCTGTTAACCACAGCAAACGATGCATAAAATAGAATTGCTTCAGCACAACCAGAAATTGCAGTGATGTTCTTAAAGGAGATTAAAGCCTTCTGCAGTGTCCCCATGCAGTCCAGTGACTGCACTTGGAAAGGTTTTCATGCGGGAAGGTGAACTTTGGAGACAAACTCATATATATCAGATGCCCCATATTCCAGATCCCAAGACCAGCTTAGACAGATCCTATTGGTTTTCACAGTTATAGAGCAGAATGTTCATCTTATATAAGCGTGCTTGGTTACAAAACAAAGCTTCAGTGTCTACTGTATCTCCTCTTATCCCTTTTGTAATATTTTGTGTTTATAGATGAATTAGTTTGTGACTTCATATCCCATTCACACACACAACTGACATGATACTCTTACCTCTCCTGCTTCCTAAACTTTAATCTAGATATCTTTTAAAAACAGGTACACTGCTAAACCCCATTGTGATCACCAGAAAATTCGGTGTGTGGTGATGCCCTGAAGGTTCTGGTAGCACACAAAAGAGCGACAAACATGGGTGGTTTGTTTACATATGTCTTTTTATGCATAGCTGGCCAGGAACCATATGATAATCATGGTGTCAATACACAAGACCTCACTCAATTTTTCTGGTGACAAGCAAGACTAATTGAGTTCGTCTCTGTTACTGCCTAATATGAGTTTGGCTGCACCTGCTTCAAACTTGAGACTCTCTGGCATCCAGATCGTTCATAAACATCCTTGTGGAAATCACCTGCTTTGGGCAACCCTCCATAAGCTATGGGAGTGAAGTAACTTTCAACACTTTGGACCAGATCGCTTCTGCTCATTAAGCATACCATACACAAAAAAGGAAAGAATAGAAAATCCCTCATTTTCCTCTTATCTTCATGAGGTCTTGGGGTTTTTTATCTCTTTCGTGTAACTCAAATTCAATTGAAAACAGTTACAGAAGAAGCCATGATAATTGGTATGGAATGAGACAAACTTTCTTAAAGCTAAAGGCAAAATTTAAGAGTTAATACATTCTGCCAAATCAGTTACAGGTGGTAACTACGCCCTTTCTAAACCAAGAAAAAGATGGAGAGAGAGGAAGTTGCCCTGTAAGTGGGGGATGGAGAGGATGAAAAAGCTGATTGGGAGGTGACGACTGGAGCTCCTACACTTGGGTGGCTGAAAATTTGAAGCCATCCAACACATCTGACTTGGCACAAACCTTTCCAGCAGGCCTGTAACTGGTAGCCTCCCAATCCATCTGGCTCAACTCTGCAAATATCACTGAGCTATAGAAGAACAAGTTCAAGTCAACAGGTTGCTAAGTACATAGTTTTTATGTGAGGTTTGTTTTAGAAATATGGGCAGCAAGGATTCACTAGGGAGAAAAAGAGAGAGCTTTGACCTTCTTTGAGCTGGGAGAGGAGCGTTAGGGTGTAGAATTGCGTATGAGAAAAATAGTTCTCAAGCTTGATTCCTATTTGACTGCACAGAGAGTGTTGAGGTCATCCCCCATTCCATCAAAGCTTTCATCAAGGCAACCAATGAAATCAGAAATCCATTAGTACTGTAAGGACACAGCGGGTTGTCTGCTATGCTGTACACCCATTTACAATCTGGTCTTCAGTTTCCCTTGATTTTTCTTCATTTTCAATACAAATATCTGGACTGGGCTCCAAGCCATTGCTAGACTTTTGAAGGATGATAAATGAGTTTAAATAATTCCTTTATCTCTCCTTGAAAATATTAAAGGATGAATGTAGTCAACACAAACTTGCCCATAATTTTGGAAAAAAACCCCTAAAATTAAAATATAATTTTCTGGCAGAAGTACAATGAGAACAAATAATTATTTTATAGTACAAAGAAGGAATTGAAGAAGAACCAGTGAGAATCAAGAAGGAAAATAATTTATATGTGTATGTATATATATATGTATGTGTGTGTTTCTAGTCAGAAATGTTGTTCTTATTTGCATCCCTCCAACATCAGCTGCCAACACGAAGGACTGCAAGTTCTTTAGGATGTTAATGATACTTTGTTCACACCTGAAATAAGAAGAAACTAAAGTGTTACAACCAAAAAATAGATCATATTTTTTTGTGGTTATTTTCCTTTTAGCTTAGTGTCAAATACCATTCATTGGCTTGATGCAGGCTGAACTCTTACCATTTAGGAAAATGGGGAAGAATGAGTTTGTAAGTCAGTTTAGAAAGTTGCTTTCTTGAATTTGTAGCAATAACCAAGATACCAAAACCCTAAATATCTGTAATGAAATTTTACTTTAATTATTTGGAAGACTGTCTCAAGCTCCGCTGTAGCAAATGGACTTTATAGCACAGTCGAGGCATAATCAACTGAATTTATCATAACAGCTTTACCTTGATGCTTACCATTTCTCGCTTCAAGGGGCTATTTGTGCAAGGATAAGTGTTAAGAAGCAGTGGAGAATATTCTGTTTAACTCTCACTTGTGACTCATGACTACCTCTTCCTGACACTGTGTGGTTCTAGCCACTACACTGTAAGTATATTATTTTCTGTGAAATTTTGATATTCCTGTTATCACTCAGACAGTACTCACCCCATGTCATGCAGAAATCTGAGAATAAGTACAAGTGTACGCGCTATATATGCCCCATGTCTTGTTAATTCAACTGTAGAGGTGGATATTCAAGCAGTTCTTATTTTATCCAAGTCAGTTCATACACACAGCAGTTATTTCAGTGCACTCAATAGCTGTTCTTACACAAAATTATTATTACTATAATTGCATGCACAGGGTATGCAGTACCACAGAATTCACACAGGATATTTCACATCATTATATGACTTTATAATATGACTTTGTATTCCAATACAGAATACAGAACTAGGGAAATGAGGTAGTATATCTTTAATTAAAAATAGGCACCTTACTTGATGAGGTTCAAATCAAAACCTAGACACAAACCACAGTGTTCTGCAAACCAGGTGTTTTATCAAGTATGATCACATCTAGACTAATTATGCTAAATACTGTAATTACCTTTAGAGCTTTCTAAATCTCTTAATTTTGTTCAAATTCTATTTTAAGGAAGATTTAATTCTTGTACTTTAGTTTTGCTAAGTCTGTGAATGGTTTATACAGGTGGAAACATTCAGGACAATGAAACTACACAGATGTTCACTAAGCACTGTGTAAGCTTGTTTGGAAACAGTCTAAGTGTCCACAGCTAGCTGTTGCACAGTCCTTCTTACTTAACAAATGTTATTCATCATAAACTACAGCAGGGAAAGCTGCCATTAGGTAAATGAACAGAAGATGGTAAATTCTTGTGAGGTACAACAGAAAATTCAGAGCACAATGATAAAGGCAGTCATTGTCTGAAAAAAAAAGCCACATTGCTAAATCACTGCAATAATTTAGGGTCAAGACAGACATTTAAGTGTGATTAATTGTATCACTGCATTTGCTACTCTTAAAGAAGCTAAATGATCTAAGACTTCAGTATTTCTACTGGTTTTTGTCTAATGACTATTTTGCCTTACCAAAAGATGCAAAAGTAAATTATGCAGTGCAATCAGTGGCTATATATCTGGAATAAGACAAAGTAAGACCACATGGTACAAGCAGGGCCATTAGAATCTTTCTCTTGGGATACTACAGGTGAGAAATTGTATTGTGTTGGGTTTACATAGCAAAATTTTGGTAGTGGAGTAGCCTCGGGTGTGTCTTCTGTGAGAAGATGCCAGAAGCTTCCATCATGTCTGACAGGACCAATGCCAGCCAGTTCCAATATGGACTCATCGCTGAGCCCATCAGCAATGGTGGTGGCACCTCCATAATAACATATCTAAGGAAGGGTGAAAAACACTGTGCAACAGCAGCTGGAAGGAAGGAGTGAGAATATGTGAGAGAAACACCTTTGCAGAAACCAAGATCAGTGAAGAAGGAGTGTGAGGAGGTGCTCCAGATGCTGGAGCAGAGATTCCCCTGTAGCCTGTGGTGAAGACCATGATGAGGCAGGCTGTCCCCCTGCAGCCCATGGAGGTCCACGGTGGAGCAGATATTGACCTGCAGCCCATGGAGGACTCCACATCAGAGCAAATGGATTTGTCCTGAAGGAAGCTGCAGCTTGTGGAGAACCTGCACTGAAGCAGGCTCCTGATGGGTCCTGTGGCTCTGTGCAGGAACCATGCTAGTACAGTACATTCTTGAAGGACTTTACCCCATGGAAAGGGTACTTGCTGGAGCAGATTATAAATACCTGCAGCCAGTGGGAAGACCCATGTTGGAGAAGTACATGAAGGATGGTCTCCCATGGGACAACCTCCCTGTTGGAGCAGAGGAAGAATGTGAGGAAGAATGTAAGAAAGAGAGGAAGGAGCAACAGAGACAATGCAATGAACTGAAATTAAACACTGTTCCTCAGCCCTCTGTGACTCTTAGGGGCTGAGGCGGAGAAGTTGGGAGTGGAGCTGAACCTGGAAAGATGGCAAGTAAGGATCTCCCTGTCCTTATCTGGACCCACAAGCTATTTGTCATTTTTTCTCCATCCTCCTGCTAACAAGGAAGGACTGATAGAGCAGCTTTGTGGATACCTGTGGGCTAGCCAAAGTCAATCCACCAGAATTATTTAAAATTATTTATTTATTTAAAAGTGGGATGGAAAATTTCTCACCAGTTCTGGTTCCTTCTATCCTAGGAAGCTTCATGCTCTGTGTTCTTCCACAGTTTACATAACCTCATCCTATTTCTAACAATTTGGCTGTAACTCAGGTCCTGAATGGGGTAAAGTCCCCACAGAGTATAAGTTTGCCTTTAATCACAGAGAAAACACAGAGAATATGGAGGAGAGAAAGGTCAAATATGTAATGGAGATAAAGCCACTCTGCACCAAAGGCGGATGCGGTCCAGTAGGAAGTCCATGATGCTTTGAGCTGCAGGACTCAATTTATCTGGCAGAAGAGACACACTCTTGCTCTCTGTGTGTACCCTAATATACCATCTACCTCTTTAAATAAGGTATCTTCATGTTTATAAATTGCTACTCACTTCAAAATTGACATTTTGGTATCTTTCATCACACTTGAAGGTACTGCCTGATCATTTGTCCATTCCTATGTTCTATGTCATTTTGCTAGGTATTTTACGTCAGAAGAACCTTTCTTTATTATCACAACATCACAGAATCATAGAATAGTTTGGGTTGGAAGGGAACTTTAAAGGTCATCTAGTCATCTAGCTCATCATTTTCTTCCTTACATCTAGTCTAAATTTCCCCTCTTTTACTTTAAAACCATCACCACTTGTCCTATCACAACATGTCCTGCTAAAAAGATTGTCCCCATAGTTCCTCTAGGCCCCCTTTAAGTACTGAAAGGTCATGATAAGATCTTCCTGGAGCATTCTTTTCTCCAGGCTGAACAATCCCAACTCTCTCAGCCTATCTTATAGCAGAGGGGTTCTGATAATTTTTGTGGCCCTCTTCTGGACCCACTTCAACAGGTTTGTGTACTTCTTGTCTTGAGGACTCTGGAGCTGGACCGAGCACTGCAGGTGGGATCTCACCAGAGCAGAGCAGAGTGGCAGAATATCCTCTATTAACCTGTTGGCCGTGCTGCTTGTGATACAGTTCAGGATCTGGTTGGCCTTCTGGGCTGTGAGTGCACATTGCTGGCTCATGTCCATCTTTTCACGCATCACTACCTCAAGTAGTTTTCTGCAGGGCTGCTCTCAATCACATCATCCCCCAGCCTGTATTGATACCGGGTATTGACCAAACCCAGATGCAGAACCTTGCTCTTGGCCTTGTTGAACCTCATGAGGTTCACATATGCCCACTTCTCCAGCTTGTCCAGGTCCTTCTGGATGGCATCCCAGCCCTCAGGTGTGTCAACTTCAATGCTCAGCTTGGTGTCATCTGCAAACTTGCTGAGCGTGCACTTGATCCCACTGTCTATATCATTGATGGCCCCAGTATGGCCCCCTGAGGAACACCACTCATCACTGATCTCCATTTAGACATTGAGACATTGACCAATACCCTCTGGATGCAACCATCCAACCAATTCCTTATCCACAGAATAGCCCATCCGTCAAATCCATATCTCTCCAACTGAGAAAGAAGGACATTGTGAGAGAATCTATCAAGGGCCTTACAGAAATCTAGATAAATGACATCTGTAGCAATTCCCTTGTCCACTGATGTAGTCACTCCATGTAAGTCAGAGCATGTGGGCATTTCTGGGTGATTATATCTTTGCAGAAGTACTAGCGACAGTGTGGGAACCAGGACAACAGGGGATCAGCTCTTCTTTCCCTGGAAACTCACCAACACCCTGCTTTAACACCAAGGAATTACTCTGCCCTTAACTTTTTCAGATCCTGCATGGGATCCTGAAGATCTCCAATGGGAAAAATCTAGCTGTGTCAATGCTTGAAAACTGTGGCAGATTTTACTTATTAACAAAATTATCCGCAACCACATTCACCGTGTCTAATTTTTACAGCCTTTACTCTTGTCTTGTGCGACTTCAGCAGTGGTAGAAAAGCACAGGGTGATGAATGATTGCTACTGCCACACACATCCTACAGCGTTGCTGCATCTCCAGTATTGTAAGATGTGACATTTCTGTCAGAAGACAGCAAAATTGGGGACACGTTCTGGTTAAACCACTGTGAGTCATTACATATCTCTTCCCTTTGTTTTGTTTTCAAATGAGGTAAGTTTTTAAAACCAGTAGGATGATGCAGGGAGCACACTGGCAAACAGTGTGGTATTCACTCTGATAAAGGAAGATGCTGCCACAGCGACTTCTAAGTCCTAAGTAAACTTCGTAACAAAAGCTATTATCCCATTAACAGAGAAGGATATTAGGAGAAACAGATTGTTTTCTTCCATTTCTCCAATTTTAAGAGGGGTTCTTGATCTTTACGTCTAGGAAATGGTAGAACCAATTAAATGCGGAAATACCAAACTGAGAAATGCAGAGACAAACAATGAATTATTTGCACTTAGGAGATAGCAAAACACATGCCAGTCAACATGAACTTGTTAAGAACAAATTATGTCACACCGTTCTTTTTCTCATCTCTGTATCCATGACAGGCCTACATACCATAGGGATGAATCAGCAGCTGCCATTTTGTTTCACTTCAGTAAGGCTTTTGACTGTTTCATGTGACATTTTACAAGCAAACTAGAGAAATATAATCTATTGGAAGAGCTGTATTTGGTGAATAAATCTTCTTGTAGAATTATATTTTCAAAGTAATTATCAATGATTCACCGCTGTTCTAGAAAGATTTTTTAGATGAGATCTGTTCTGATAGAGGTACTACTTTTCTTGATTACTGAGTTGAGCATTCTATCTGAAGGGAACATTCGTGTTGCACTTGCAAATGGTACCAAATCAGCAACAGTGTGGAAGAAAAGGTTGACCTTTAAAATGGTCTTCACAAATTGGAAAATCTTCTGACAGAATGAAACTCAAAAGACAAGTGAAGAATTTTGTTCGTATTGGAAATAAGGAGATATTCACAGTCAGGATGAGAATTAACTGCTGGCATGTTTGCAAGACCTTTTTCAGAAGGGAAAACAGGATGAAAGTATATAAGGAAAGATTAGAGAAAAAAAAAGCCTTCTGTAGTCTGGGCAAGTGAAGATGAAGGAGCAACACAGTGCAAGCACACAAATATTGAACATACACCTGCAAAGGAAAAGGTTATGCAAGGGATAAGTTGCACCTTGTTAACTTGCCAATAAGAAGATTTATGTTATACACCAGGAAAATTAAAAATAATCATGAAAGCAATGGATGAAAACTACTTAATCTCCACAACAGGATGTTTTTAATTACAAGTCAGACAAAGTTTTCTTAAAAGAAACTTGAGGATGGTCAGTGTTACATGATACAAGAGAATGGACCGCAGAACATGCTCAGGTCCTTTCTAATTTAATAACTTTATGATTTCGTGAAAAAAAAAATGATTTCTGTAACAAGAAGATAAATTCTCGCCTTCTTAATCCTTAATGCCGTTGAAAGTATTCCAAGCCCTGTCATTCATAGCTTACAAAAGGAATATAGTTATTTAATTATGCAACCTGAATATCTGTAAAATGGTAATTCTATACATATGCACATGGGAGATGAAAAAGCTATTCAGATAGAAACCACTTTTTTAAACCCTTCAGTCTTTGAATTACTGGAAGTTTTTTCACTCTTATGATCAATGTTATCTGTTCTTTGCATAAATCCGGAGGATAAAAGCAGTAAATCTGTCAGGTAATTGGGAGGGAAGTAAGGAAATTGGCTGAATGTTTCGAAATAATGTCATGGCTCATGGACACAGGATCAGAGGTACATTAAAATCTTGCTCTGATGCTAGGTGCCTTTTCTAAACAGTATGTAGTTTTCTATTGGGTTTTTGTTTTTGTTTTTTTGGTGTGTCTGTGTGTGAGGTTAATGAAAGACTGAAGTCTTATCTGGGACCTCTTACAATGTATGTATGAATCATCATCATGGCTTGGCTTCGCGGACAAAGATTTGGGAAGGGCTTTAAACGTGAGTACACCCTTCCAGCCTGCGCGCTGGATTTTTTAGGTGAGGCGCAGCGTGCGCGAGACTGGCCCCACCCTTTACACCTGAGGTTCATCTGCCAGGGCCTAGCGAGCTTGGACGGTGACAGCGAAGTCCTCAGGGCGTAGGTTTGGTTAGAGTATCCTTCTCTTAGATGGATGGCCTTACAGGGCTAAACGAGCTCCATCTGCCCGGGTTTGGAGTTCGAGTTGTCCTTCTCCTAGGATGGTTGCCCGAAGGCTAGTGAGCCCATCCTGCCCGTGGACACACTTTGTCTGACCCTTCAGTTGAGACCTGTCAGGCTTGGGAGACCCTACCGGAGGCATATGCCACCACCAGCATAGCTCTCAACTTCGCCAGGGCACGCAAGCTCTTTCCCCACGGCAAGGGGGTGCCTGTGAAAGAGATGTATGAATGATGTACCAAAAAAATGGCATTTAGTTGGGGATTTTTATACAAGACATCCAAAGTTTTATGTATGATTTCAGGCAGGACATTTTGGTCATCTGCTAAATCTCAGTATCCTGAAAGCAAAGGTATTTTTAATGATATCCTAACAAACAGCAATAACTGTACTAAGCTGAGTGGTGTAAACACTAAAAAAGATGTTGAACAGACCTAAATATGGGCAAAGCTGAAAATCCACTGAAACTATTAAAACAGACAATTTCAAGCAACGTTTAATTCCTTGTAAGGACAATTTTGTGAGAAAGGCAGTTTATTTTTCCATGGTCCTCAGAAGTATTGAGGTATTCAAAATGCCCTAGCTATTTCTGCAACAACTCCTTTTTTAAAAAAGCTTTAAACACCCAGTGTCACTGACCACACAGCCCAGCTACTCACACTGACATGAAATCTCTTGAAAAATCCCATTCCTGTTCTGGGAAGTCCTACATCTGAGGCGTAGTTCCTTCTCTTCATGTATCACGAGCTTGAGTCTTACTTGTAGTTACTTTTATGTATTTGTAACCATTATAGATTTTTGTTAGATAAGCTGCTCAGAAGGATGTTATCTTTGGAAGACAGTAACAACAAAGACTTTAAAAATGAAGCAGGACTGGTGAGTAATCAGGTATATGTGAAAAGAGAAGTGCTGCAATGCTGAAGTGAGAGAGGAGGCAGGAGAGCTCAGGCAGGCTCATGGAACCAGCAAGTACTAGTGTGCCATGGGGAGAAAAACATTAAAAGTGCTCCAAGTCAGGCATTGCTCCACATCTATGTAGTTACAGGTAAATTATTTATTCTGCACCACTAAAATCCCCATAGGCTTAACAGCATTTTTTATAAGTGAGATGAATTATAACAAGGAGAAGGTAATACAGGTTAACTACAGCATGAAATAACTCAAGTTAATTCAAAACAGAGGTCATAGTTGTGCAGATTTATGCACAGGCTTTGTGTTTGTTTCACTGAATAGGAGGGACGTGCACTCTGAGGACTCAGGCAGATATCCTTCTCACGCTGGAGCTAACAGGATTTTTTTCATTTGACTTCAGCAAGGCAGGTCACTTTGAAGGAAATGGTCAGATCAGCAGTTTTGACCTGACAGAAAGATATTAGACTGAAAGAAAATAGATGAGAAAACAACTTTTAATTAACAAACATGAGTTGTTCAGAGGAATATGCTGACTGCATGATTTTTTTTTTTCCCCTTGCTTTGTGGAAAGAATTCAAGCCAAAGTTGCCCTCATCTTAACCTTAGAGTATGTCCACCTTTTAATTGTGCTCAGCACAAAGAAGATGGGATGCTGTGAAGAACCGTCTAAGCCTGCCAGCTTTAGTCCTCTGTCTTTGTGAAACTGCTTGGGGCAGTGGGTTGGGTACTAAGACTCAGATGGCCAAAAAAGATGTGAAGATGAGGACGTTCTAGAGAGAAAAGAGTATCAGCATATAATCCAGCAGCACCATATGTTCATGGAAAAAGTAAAAATAAAAATAAAAAAGGGGGGAAATCAGTAAACAAGAACAGTACTAATAAAAATAATGATGTTATGTTGCTTTCAAACATCACCTAAAGAAAGAACCTCTGTCAGAGCAGGGATTTTTGTTTTCTTATTATTCTGAATTCCCCAGAAAGATATAGAGTCTCAAATGACATAGCAACATGAAACATGATATGGGACATTAAAAAAGGGAGTTGATTATGTTTTATTATGTACTATATGCAGCAAACTGGAACTTAATTCGAGTTGCTCACAGTAACTTCCACACCTGTCTGCGAGACTGCGAAATTGTGCCAGAGAATTTATTGCGAATATACATCCAAATAAAAGGAACTGATTTCCTTCTATAAAATTATGTATGCTCTACAACTGACAACCTGTGTGAGATGAGTCTCTTGGGTTTTTATGGTTTCAGCTGTTGCCTCAGAACTGCAATGTGGAAAATGCTTGGCACTCTTACAGCAGTTAATAAGACACTCTCACTGTGAGAAAATTCTTATATTTGGACAAAAAGTGATTATGATATAAAGCAAGAAAACACTATAATTAACAGACCCTTTTGATAGTCATTGAATGCAAGTTGTAAACAAATGTTTTCTACTTGGAAGAACATGATAATTTGCCTGTCAGGTAGGATGTTTTTAAAACTGGGAAGGTTTTTTGTTTATGGTGCATTAACTGTAAACACAGGTTAGTGGTTATGCACTTGCTGTAATAAAAACAGTGTGACGTCTTGAATAATACTGTCAATTAGATGCCATCAATTGACATAGAGAGACGGAGTAAGAGTTGGGAAACATTCTCCATGTTACTGGAATTCTTTTTGCGGAGTGTTTATGCTAAAGTCAATTACCTGAAAAGGAGCTTTTAATTAGAGAACCTTGTGTTTTCAAATTTAACTCCCTCTGTGTGCTGTTGACATTACTTCAAGACACTGGGAAAGAAATCTTGGCTCAGCTGAAATGAATTGCAAAACTCCCATGGATATTAAAGGTGGCAGAATTTCAGCCAATATGATTACAAACAACATTAATCCCCCATGGTATTTCTTTTTGTTAATTGATGGGTTACCTAAGTGGTATATATAGGTTAAATTAAAATATCAGGAAAGACATAGCAGTTACTGTGGTAGTAAGTGGATGGGAAGAATGGAGAACAAGAGTGTAAAAGTAAACCAGAAGACAACAGAAAACAAAAAGAGTATTGAATGGTTGGGGAAATGGAGGGAATAGTGCAAGTATGCCACAAGTAATATTTCTGTAACTCTGAAATGACACTAGGCATGTAAGAATAAATAATACTAGGAAGGCCAGTAGAAAGAAATGTAGGTTTGCTAGGATTTCATTTATGTCTCCTGGCCTTTTTTTTCTTTTTTCCCTATTTCCCCTTTCAGAAACTGACATTCTAGGTGGACTGCACTGTATTTCTTTTACTGAACTCCATCAGACAGATCTTCAGCTTTAAAAACGAGTCTTGGGGGATGTTTCGATGTTGGTCAAAATCTGCTTATTAATGTGGACTGATCTAAGAGCTCTTTCGAAACTGGAAGAAGTATCTACACATTCAGCTAGTGAACAGGATTGTAAAGCTGAAACTCATGTTTTCTATAGATCAAACAAAAATGGGGACAAATAATGCAAATTGACAAATGGACAATATTTGAAAATAAAAGTATTCCAATAATAGTACTGTCAACATATTCCTGGTTTGCTGTACCTAATTTTTAATGAAAGGACTTTCATAAAAAAGGCTACAGATATGTATAATAACCAGGTGTAGGTGATGATTTTTTACCTGGCCAGAAATTTAATACAGGTGCACTTCAAAACCTTTTGGTTTTGTCAAGATTTTAAGACATCTGAATAAATAGCAGGTCTATATTAGCACACCTATATATGGTCAATTAATATATCCCTGTAAAAATTACTTGAAGAGTATTTAATGCTTAAAATATTCTACACAAGTAAAAGCTTAAAAATGCTACTAAGTAGGAAAATAATTCTGGAGTTTTCTAGATTTATTTTACTGAAGAAATTACAACCAGTTTTGTGGTTTGTTTTTTTTTTTTAAAAAAAATATTCGGATAGTTTTCAAACCACTTCAATTAGAAATATGTGCACATATGTGGAAAACATAACCTCTCAGATAAAAGTTTTTCTGAATTTAATTTCATTCTGAAACAATCTTAAACAAAACTGTGATATCAAATGTTGTCCAAAAAATCATATATTAGAAAGAAATATACTGGCTTTAAAAATGTATGGCTAGTCCATAAAATTTTCACTATTTGAGATATTTATTTTTACTGAACATTATCATAACATCGTAAATGGTGATAGAGATCAATGGTAGTATCTTCAGTTTGATATAAGGTCTTGTTTTCTGCAGGCTGGATGAGAATTTATGAAGAACGTGCAACTATTTTTTTATATTTACTTGGAGAAATATCTATTTCTAGTTTTGATTTGTTTTGCTTTGCCTTTTTTTTTTTTTTAAGGATTCATTGTTTGTTTTTTTCAACATAAGATTTGAAGGTCTGAGATTCATTAAACATGAAAATGTGCAGGTTTTTTTTTTTTAAAAAAAATTGCCTTAGAATAGCATGTCTGTAAAATTAAAATCACTTTTCTTTGTACCTAATTCTACAAGAAACCATAAACAACTTGATCTGGCTTTTTTTTTTTTTTTTTTTTTTTTTTGAGATCAGAGGTAATTTTTTGGTGTACTTTTCATTCTTCAGTGTAATTTTCATTCTTCTGTTTCATCAGAAAGTCTGTGGAACTGATTTGTTTTGTATACACTCGATTCATCGGCTGTATGAGGAGTTGCTTGTTAATTTTATAGTCCTGTACTGAGTTTATAACAGTTCTACGAGTCAAACCAGACAATATGATTAATTTCTATGGAAAAACTTTCCACACAACAAATTCATAGATGAAGTTTCTCCATTGAAACTGGTGAAATAAGACTCCAGACTGTTTTATCCCACAGAGTTCTAATTTAAACTCGTATTAATGGAACAGATGGTTGAAATCCTTTAATAGAAGAGAATATAATATATAATCACTTATTTTCATCATTCGAACAAAACTGCAGGCTAAGCATGCACTTTTTCCACATATATTTTGTCTTTTCTGAGGAAAAAACTTCACCACAGAGCAGCAAACATAATCTGAAATTCATGCCTGCAATTTTAAGAGATGCTGTTCTTATGTGGTTGGAAATATATCTTCCTTGCCTCATTTCCTTTCAATAGAAGAATGTATTTGGCAGCTACACTCTTACTGATGGCTTGTCAAAAACAAATAAAAGAGAAAGGATGCAGGAGGAGAAGGAAATGAAGTAGAAAAATGTTTAACTAATTCCAAATCTGTGCATCATCTCTCAGAAAATGTTCCTGGTTTCAGTATCTTTAACTGCAGCGTCATCATGGTTTTACAAGAAGTTCGTATCATGGTATATTTGTTGGGTATTTTAGGTAGGAAGATATTTCAAAAGTTGTAACAGTATGAAACACAGATTTTCTGTGTATAAAACTATATGATTTTCCATTGCTAATTACTGTCTCTACTTAAAGACATTAAATCAGCAGGCACAACTTCTGCAAAAAGAAATCAAGATATATAAAAGTCTCTGGAAGATCTGTACGAGCTTGGAGGTTGTAACATTAATACACAGAAAAAGATTCATGCGAACTTATGAAAGATGTGCTGCAAAATCTGAAAGTCATTTAAGGTACAAAGACTTTAAAAGACTATCCAAAATTCAAGGAAAGTCCTAATGTAAAATCCTGATAGACTTTGTGAAATCTATTAAATTTTTACATCTTTCTGATTTAAATTATAATTGAATACGCGTTATGCTTACTAAATTACTGCTTTTAATGTTCTATTAAATAAACTGAAGAAACAACTTCCTTCTTATTAATTAACTTGCCAGCAAAAAGATGTACGTGTAACTTTTTCTTCAGCACCAAGAATGTCATAATTAGACCTTATTATTATCTGTATAATTTAGATGTCATAATTCAATATTTAAGTATGCTTAACCAGAAATGTAAAAATACGATATTATCCTCCTGAGGCTCAAAATACTTAAGGATGGAAACTGACTAAGCAAAATAAGCATTTCACACCTTTCATTATGTTATCTGGTGTGCTAAATTGTTATGTCCTTATTTTCAACATTCACCTTTTTCACGGCAGGTTAGGGACTAACTAGTTAATCAAAGCCATTGAGAATCCAGTAATGAGAGTGTCATCTGCTTCAGCCTGGCTATGCTGCCTTTTTGTTTCTGCCTGCCCAGGCAATGACAGTACAGGGCAGTACCTCACCAACCTTTCTTAGCCAATTTATTTCACAGTGCTGAGCCTTCTTCACTGAACCTAGACTAAAGTACCTGGAAATCATCTAGAACCTGCCAAATCTTCCCACTTAGCGTGGATGATAAAGGAAGTCAGAATAAAAAATGAAGATTTCAACACTAGCAGAGACAGAAAATATACACTCCCTGGCAGTTTCTTACCTTCATACTGGAGTTTCAAAACAATTATTTCCATTTCTAGTATATGAAATTGAAAGAAAGAACAGCCTCTCCTGCTGCAGTGTGATATGTACTTGCATCATACTATGTTTGTCTTCCCTGGCAAAGTTGTCTGCAGCTTTACCGGATCAAGGTCCTTCCTGAGTGGTAACTCAGTCTACGTAGAAGGTCAGTCCTGGGGCTGTTATGAGAAGGGCCAGAAGCTGAACTCCATAGATACTCCATAGATATTCTCCAAGAAGGTTGTGCATGCCACTTGAAAAGACCGAATAAGTGGACAGCTATTTTGCAGAACTTTCACTTTACACAGGTCATGTTTCATGCTTTAAGGTTCTGCTCTCCTCCTGCACACTTCAGACTTCTGTAAGGAAGATGGATAAGCAATAACCAAAATGCTTCGAGTCTGGATTTGTGCTGTGCTTTTATGCTGTTTCAGGCAAGTTAATTCACAGTGCAGCAGTTGCTCCATGGTAACCATGTGCAAGTTGTAAATCCTTTGTAAATACAAAATAACTAGCTCACATTTTACTGGAGTTTGATATAATTTTTGTTTCTCTTGTTTAGAGCAGAAATGTGGAGAGTTGCCAAGAAATAACTGGAATTTAGTACCTTTGCACTGGTTTATATTGCAATAGATAGTTCACTCCAACAGCACCTTGAGTCTCACATTCAGATCCATTATGTCCAAATGAAACTGCTCCAAGATAAAGAGTTTTGTGTTCTGTAAGAAACATCTTTCCATCACAATGAATTAAGAGGGTTTAAGCACCGCCCAGTCCAGACTGAGGATATTGCTGTCTGTCTCATTTCCTAAAACCAGTTGACACAGGAACCTTGCTTAGGCTTTGGTACGTTGCTACCCCCTTCCTACAACTGCACCCTGTGTCTTAGATAACTGTTGTACAAATGTATCTGCCGACAAAGCTTAGATACTGCAAGACGGGCTATATAAATTGAGCAATAGCTATTTTGGTTTATTTCCTGAGTTGACCTTCCTTCACTCCAGGTTCCTGTGGCTGACCACCAGAGCCCTGATCTGAGAGTCACTGTTAATCTCCCATTCACACAACTCAAAAATATGGCAGTCATCTGCTTGTTAATTGTAATGGAAGTACATTTTATGCAAAATATGAAGCTGGCTAGATATCCTCTTTTTGCTGTTGTTTTCTTTTTTCTGATTACAACTGAAATAGAAATGTGAATTTTACCTTCTGTTCACTTCAGCTTTTCTCAATTTTGATATTTTATTACTAAGGAAAGAGAATGTATGATTTAGAATTTACAGTATGGAAGGCTGATTGATGCCATAAGCTTGTTCAGCATTGCCTTTCTTTTATAAAATATCACTAAAAGAGTATTTCTATTTGGTTTAAAATTTGTTATTTAAAGCTGGACATCACATTTGGTCAGCAGGGAGATCTACCAATATAGTTTTGACATTGTAGCATCACTTCAATAGACACACTCTGGGATTGGTTTCATTTTATTTCAGCTTATTATTCATAATTTCACCTCCATAGACCTGCAATGACATTGTTTTGTCTTGACATTATAACATAATCTGCATATATTTACATAAAATAATCAGACACTGGTTGAGAGCCTCAGGCAAAAATTGTGTATGATCTGAAGTAGTATCTCAGCTCAAAATACCTACAAAGTTTATTTCAAGTGTAATTTAAAATCTCTGAACCTTTAACTCATAGCTCCTGGGATCACAAACTTCAGAAGTTGAACTTAAATTTCTAACACATATGTTTTATACCATCTATGTAATCTTTACTGACATTATTGTTATCAGTTGTAATCCCCACATGTCTCTGATTAGAGTAGTTCAACTATATATGCTCTGAACCTAATTCTTCAAATTGGTAACTGAAAAAAATATCCATATGCATATCTGAACCCAAATTTGCTTCATCAGTTTGGCTGTTTCTGGAATTTTTCTCAGGAACAGAAAGTGCTCATGCTTTTTATCTCCTGTCCACTCCAAGAGGGTTTCACTGAGTCTTTATGGAGGCAGTATTTATCAAGACAACTGATTATGCTGAATCTTCAGGAAAAAAGAGTTTTATTGTGGAGCATTAATTCTATACCTGGATTTAGGCATGAACTTGCTGAATTGAAATAAAAATTGTTTAGAATTTTGTGGTGTTATAACTGATAGATATAGCTATGAATCCATACGGTAATATATTCTACATTTTTACGTTTGCAGTGTTGTGACAAAACTGGGATCTGTTGACCTAATTGAACAGTAATTGAACTTTACAGTTCTGTCATTACATTGAAAATAACACTTCAATAGACATGAGCAGATATTTTGGTTCCTTTACTAAATTGATGCGATCTGAGGAAGTGGAAAATACAGCCAGAAATATAGTCACAGGAAATCACAGCTGAACTCTAACTGGAGATCATCTTAAATATTTAAATTATCAGTGTTACAGTGAAGCAAGTGTTTTGAAATGAATATTTACAAGTGACCCATCAGATTAGCATCTGCAGTTGCTCCATGGATGTGGCCAGTTTCAGACAGGGTGGTAGTACCCAAAGGAGGAGCTCTACTTCAATCTTATGGGCGAATCTTTGAGATTCACTCCCGGAATGTTAAATGAGATGCATTTTTCTTTTTTTTTTTTTCCCCCCAGACTGTCAAGATTAATTCCATCATTTTACACCTTTTAATAAGAGCAGAGCCTGTGAAAAATTTTTGTTTGTTTTATTCTAGACCCATTTGCTGGGTAAAAAAGTATATTTCTCTCTGTTTCTCACTGTTTCTTCCGTTTGTATACTTATTTATTTATATAACTATAAGCATAGATAATAAACATAAATATGTGCACATGTTGCTGGATCACTTATCCACTTGCTTTTCAGTCAAAAAGTGAAGGAGTTCAGGTGTCTGACTTCAACATATGAAGTTACACTACTTTCTCCATGTTGGATACTCTGTGATACCAAACACTTTCAACTCAATTGCAACCTGAAGCTGATTATTTTTCTGTAAGGAAAGGACCTGAAACACGTATGTCTTTTTGTTGACTGTCACATCATGATAAAAACTATTGCTCTGAAGTTTCTTTGTAAGGAGACAGAGAATGTCAAAACAGCTAAAAGTCTGATAAAAAAAAAAAAATTCTAAATACAAGGAGTTCAGATAAGACACAGAAAAATTTTGTCACTTTTGTGTCCTAGAAAACTTTGTCTTTCATCTGCCTCAGTATGAACTTAAATTGTCTTCAAAGAAAGGTTTGAAGAAACATCAGCCTAGGTCACCTTCCTTTACTCCCAGCTGCTGTAACTCAAACTTTTTACTGACACCATTACATTAAACAAGTAGAAGGTGAAATTCTATGATGAAAGACAGAATTGGGACAAAAAGAAAAAAGGCCATGTCTGTACTGGTGTGACCTCCCTGCCCAAATATCTGTTTGTAGGCAAGATAAAAACGAAAATTAAAATAGAAACAACTCACCACATCTGAAGAAAACTTGGAGTTTAAATTTTATTACTTTCACCATTACCCAGGCAAATTCAGAAAAGAGGGAACAGTCTTAAGGGTAAAACATGCTCTTTTAAGCATATTGTTGTTGATTTCTTTCTTCAGTAACCTTCCAGCACTTTCAGATATTTTAACCTTTTCCACGTTCATATTGCAAGATCTTAAGCTTTGCTACATTTAAGTTCTCTGGGTCAAGTGCCACCCTATTGATCTATATTTGTACAGTTTCTAGCACAGTGCAGATCTACTCTATGGTTAGTCTTTCTAGGTACCACCAATATAAATAATATATAACACTGTAATGCTACACAAAGCACAGTCTTTTTATTTTCTGTCTTTTGTTTGTTGTTTTTTGCCTGGTTTTTTTATGACTGGTCTAAGCAAAGGATTTAAAAGGGCCTTCAGTTCGCATTCACAACTTCATAATAAGGTTCCTGCAAGTTAACCACCTAAAGACTGTAAAGCATTATTTGCAAGCATGAACCCTTTCATAATGAGGTAGGTAACACTGCAGCTGCATGTGGACTGATGATCATGTTTTACACATTTTGAATAGGCAATGGCAACCATACAGTTAGTTCAGGCTGCTTTTCTTGGAGAAAATTTTACTGACTAATCTGTTTTTGAGGAATCATATGCTGTCAGTATACTGTGGTGCTGGCTGTCTGAATTGTCTTTATATAGGATTTTAGGTTTTGATCATTACTCACAAATGCCTAGGAAATGCTTAACTCAGAACTTGATTTTCTCTGAAGGTACAGCTGTGGGTATCTGCCATCTGTGCTAGTTTTTAACTATTTAAAAATCCTGTTGGTAGTTCTGGGGTGGTATTCTCAAAGCATTTCTGCAAGACAAGGTCATGGGGTCAAACCTAATTCACCTGTTTTCAGGTTAGTTCATGCCCTACATCTTTGCAGATAACTTTCCCCAAGTATTTGCCATAAGAACAGTCATTTGGATGGAACTCAAAAACTCTATTCCTGTGCAAGGTTGTAGAAGATAAACCTACAGGACAAAGTCTTTTATTATTGATTTATTAATAATATTTTGTTCTTAACCTCATGTAGAATAGCAACAAGTACCCTAGCTCAAATAAACAGATTTGCTCAAGAGTTCGTGAGGTTGCAAAGCTGACTAGCTAAGAGTATGGGATTTTTTTTTTTTTAAATTTATTTTAATAGAATCCCTGAAGTAAATCACCTAGAAGTTAATATGCCCAGACTCCGCATTATTAAACATGCAAAACGACACATATGAAAATCAGGAAATGTCAGAATTAAGATTATGTATTTAAATGCAATTTAGCCATTTCTATACCTATATTATGATGCATATTTAATAGAATTTCTCTTTTTCCTGTTATGCTTGTTTGGAAGGGATTGGTACCATTGCTACAACGTGTCCCTGAAGCTGGGATGGCCTTGCAGACAGACACAGGTGACTGAACGATGAACAACAGGAAGTGTTCCCCACCTCCTTCCTAGACACAGTTTTCCTGTGTGACATTAAAGTAGGTCCTAGATTCCCCATCCTCAGCCTCCATGAGATCCTGCAGACTCAGCCTCAGGGATGCTCATCATTTAAACACTTGGTTTAGCAGATCCAGGAGGAAAGAGCCATAACATTCTCTTAAATGGTGCCTAAACTTCAGGAACTGTTGAACCACAGCTAAAAATTTGCCGCTTGGCAGAAAATATTAGGTGAAATCCTGGAGACCGCTCATTAATCTGTATCAGAACAAACCCAGACTCTTCTTGCTCGAGTGCTTAGGAACTTGTCCTTTACAACTACTTTTCCTAGGGATTGATCTTTACTCCTACTCTCACATCTTATCAGTGCTTATCACAATCACGGTATTTTTATTGGGGTTTACAACTAACAAAACATACTCAAAGTATTTATTAGACATCACTTACATTCTCTGGGTTGCACATGAGCAATTATACTAGTCTGTCTTAATTACATATATGTATTATTATTATTATTATTATATATGTATTCTTACTACTATTACCTTATCTGGTTTCCTTATTTCTCGGGTATGATCAGCAACATGTAGGACAAAGATGCTGAGGACAATATATTTTCCAGACAACTATCCATTCAGGTACACTCAAATTTGAAGAATTTGATCTAAAATAAGTTGAAGTAATTGGAAATTGTACCTTGATTTTCCTTCTCTTAACCAGCTTTCTTCAGGATAGGACTTACAAATTTTTCTGACAGATTCCTATTTGCATAATATATTTTTTCTCACAGCAGATAGTATCCCTTAACCAGTTTTCAAATGTATAGAATTTGGCCATTTCAAGGGTCTTTTTAATTGTTATTTCCAACAAAACCATGTCACATACATGGAGAATAATATGAATGGCATTTCATAAATTTTCTTCATTAGTGGAAAAAAAAAATGTATTTATGTATGTTACGTATTTCTCATTACAAATATCTGGGAAAAGTGAACTGAACATTTCCAGTTTATCTTTCGGTTTGAGAGAGGTATTTTTTCAAGCTGCCAGAATGCCTACTGCTTCAAAGTAATCAGCTCTTACAGATATGGGAGATTTCCATCGTTGCACAATCAATTTTATTTTAGCAATCATTGCAGCTTGGAGTAACTATTTCCCATTACCACTATCTAAGTCATTTAAGGAGGAAAGGTTTTCCAATAGATACATGGAAGGCTAATTTTCAGAGCTGAAAAGTGATATATACCAGTGATGTTGTAATAAATATGTTATTATTTTGTAATCTCAGAGCATTTCTTTACATATGATTCATTATTGGTTTCTACAACATCTGTTCCCTCCAAAAATGAATGCATCTGAAAGCTAAATCCATTTATATTAATGATTTCCCGATCTTTTGTTTTATTTCCTACATGAAGCTATAGATGGTCAATACACTGAATTTTCTAACTATATTAATATTTGGAGTGGATTCATTTCCAAGCTAAAGTCTTTATTTATATACACTTATACATAAATTTTCATATATATATATTGATACAATGACTATTTTTTGTTTGGTAATGAAAAAGACATGGATTATTTTCTCTTCTACTTTAGTCCTTTGCAGTAACTTTCATCTACACCATTTCTGGCAAGGCTCTGCTGTACTGTCAGGATGGAGAACCTGAAATACAAGATATTATTTTAATCTGGGAACCGTTGCATGTCTTCTTCCGTAGTCCTTGTGCTTTTTTCTTACAAGACAATAACAAACAGTAGTGGTGGTAGGATAGAATTGGAGACAACCTAGCCAGGTTGTTTGTATGACCTGACTCTCATCAGGTTGTCTTTACTGCAGACGAGAAACCTTACTTGATTTGTCAGGCTCAGCTTATCTAGACCGAGTGGATAATCTGATTTGCAACCAACTGGTCAAAAAAACCCTGGAGAAATCAAAGCAGAAATAGAACATGCACATAGATGGGTAGGTAATTGTTTAAGCATATGTTTAATTTTGTGGACCACATCCTGCATTGCCAGTTACGCCTCACGTTTTCTGCAGAACCAAACGTGCAGATCAGGTCATGAATTTTACCAGAGAGCATCAAGCTGACAGGCTGACTCTAAAAATGCAGTTGTGTTGCAAATTTCCCGTAAATGCAGGTATCTGTGAAGAATAATTTGATACTTTAACGCCCTGGAACACTTAGTTCATTAATAATAGCCTCATTTAGATGCTTCTTTTGTCTTATTTTACATATATTAAAATTAACCGTGATCAGAGTAAAGGTTAGAAAATGGAAAAACAAGAAAAGTGGAGAAATGCCAAAAATATAATTCATTTAAAACCAGTATAAAAATCAAAAAAGGGTGAAAGTACAGGACATTTAGAAAGCAAAGGTCAACAGAGACAGTCTTTTTTATTATTGCAGCTACTATCCTGGGGTCTTGATTCATGTAGATACTCAAGTACTTTTGTAATCCTTATTGACAAAGAACATCTGAGTTTACAGGAAAGATAAATAAGTAGCTGTTAGAAATTCCTCTTTCAGATCCTAAAAAAAAAAAAATAACCAACACACCACCACCAAAAAGCAAAATCAAAACCAAAAAAAACCCATGAAACCCAAAAAGCAAAATACCGTAATGAAAACCCAAGCATTAAAAGCAATTTAACTGTCATGAAACACTGACAGAAATGTGTTAGGCACTTTTCATTTTTAGTGGTAAGGAAAGAAATTTTAATTTTTGTTTTCTTCATTTGGGAACTATTTTCCTCCTTCATATCGATCTGCCACCCTTATACATGTATAACATCAATTTTAAATTGTTGGTCAAAAAAACCAAGAAAGAGTCAGTAAAACTATTACTTGCTTTTGTTTAGCAGAAGAAATGAGAAATACATATAATGCAGGAGTAGCTTGTGCTATGAGTCTGTACACTGTAAAAACTCAAATATGTAAATACTCAGAGGCTGTATAGCTCTCTTTTTGTGTGTTAAATTGAACACTAGTATTAGAATATTATACATCCACTGGACTGACTACGTGACTAATGTTGCTGTCCTTGAACAGGCAGACGTCACCAGTATTGAGGCCATGTTGCTGAAAACGCAGCTGCGTTGGGCAGGGCACGTCTCCAGGATGGCGGATCACCGCCTCCCTAAGATCGTGTTCTATGGTGAACTTGCCACCGGCTGCCGCAAGAGAAGAGCTCCAAAGAGGAGATATAAGGACTCCCTGAAACAACACCTCAGCCTAGGCCATATTGACCACCATCAGTGGTCCACCCTGGCCTCCAATCGGGAGATTTGGAGACACAGCATACATAACGCTGCTGTCTCCTTTGAGAGCACGCGTAGGATCAGTCTCGAGGAGAAAAGACAGCGCAGAAAGAACCGTGCCTCGACTATACCACCCAAGGAGACCCTCCGGTGTGCTCTTTGCAACCGGTCTTGCCTATCCCGCATTGGCCTTTTCAGCCATCAACACGCTTGCAATAAGCGTGGGCAAAGCCCTTCCCAAATCTTCGTCCGCGAAGCCAAGCCATGATGATGATTAGAATATTAATTTATTTTATCTTCTAACTAAATCTGGGGTTTTTATTTAAAGGCCTGTCCATGGAATGTATATATATATATATATATATATATATATGTAGTTCCATGCTTTTTAAACTATCCTTGAAAGCTACTGTGTGTATGTAAAGAATGTCTTTACATAACTATTGCATATTCATATCAAACCCATGCAAGTAAAATTAACAAAGAAAACAAAACACTTGCAATTTCTAGAAATTATTTTAAAAGCCTGATTAGTTTGAAATTAATTCTACTAGGCAGAATTGTCAAAACTTCTGTCACAACAAAATTGTTCTGTATATCAAAGACTCTTTGCCCTCTTTCATGTAAATTAATCAAGTACTACAGTTTTTAAATATCCCTTTGGGAAACATCTGAAAAGAGTTCTTTGATGAGACATTTCTTCATGAACAGATTGAAATTTTCCTTTTTTTTTTTTTATTTTATTATTCTTCACATTCTTAATAGCTTGAAAATTGCCAACTGCTTGAAGTTATTCTATTCCTCTTTTTACAATTAAAGCCCAATTTTAAGCTTATTAAAGTCATTGGAAACTGTTTGAAAAAGACATTTTAGATTGTGGCTTAACAGCTTGCAAATACTTGTGTTTAAGTTTCAGTATGAGATCCTGATGACTTGGTAACTAAAAATTAGCAGGTTTCTGAGAAGATAAATATATACCTGCTTGTTTCCTCTCTCAGACAAATACCGAAATGGAAAATTTGACTTCTTGAAGAAAACACAGTTCTTGTTTTCCCCTGTGAAAAGGCAGAGAATTTTCAAATCTTTAAAAGGCAGTAGAAAAGTATCAGAAAATAGGAAAAATAAACATATCACAGCCTTCTTCAAAATATTAGATATGATTAATGATTGTTTCTAAACAGGTATATCATGTAATAAGAGTGTGTACTAAACATTATATATACAATATATGAGTGTGTGTCAATGTAATGTCCATATGATTCTATATAGGTAATGCAATAGGAAAAACTATTTCAGTTGAATCCCATTAATAGATTGATGGAATTAGATTTCATAAATCAGACATATCAATCAATTTCAAAGTCATCACGAAAAAACAACAGGAACTCTGCCCCTCAAATCTGGATAGCTTATTGAAGTACTATGTAGTACTTCAGCATGCAGTTTGGTTTTTGAGGTTTTATTTGTCCAAAGAAATGCTAGTAAAAAAAACGGTCTGAGTTATACAAAGGCATTTATGATTAAAATGTATTGAAGTTTAAGAGACACTGCTTAAAATTGCACATGCGTTAGCATATTTATAAGTCTTTGGGGTTTATTTCACAAACCTGAAGACACATGTAATTAAATAGCTTTATTCATAGGAATAGTCCTATTTGAATTCTGACAGTAAAGCAATGTGTAGGCTTAACATTTGCAGAAGCCGAGCTTTCAGCAGTGACTAAGGTCCAAAAAAAAATCATAACCAATTTAAATTAATTTTAATCTTAAACTCTTCAATATGACTGTTAAATCCATTTTGGACTCTGGAATAAATGATCTGATTTTCAGAGGTGTTGATTCTTCGTTGTGTTCAATGAGTTTAACATCTATGAAGAAGTAGGTGTAAAAGTTTTTTGGTTTTTTTTTGTTTTTTCTATTTCCTAAGGACAAATATGACATATATGTGAATTTTTCTGATTCCCATGCTATTGGTACAGTAAATTTAGAGTATGTTCATATCTATGTAGTGAAGGCAGAGGCTAGAAACTGGAGAAAAAGGTGCTCTAATTTAAAAATGTTACAGCATTTTCACTTCTGTTTATTTGTAAATCCTTTCATTAACGAATTGAAGCATACACAATTCTCTAAATAATATTAAAGATAAACTGTCCTCTATTACAAAATTGTACTGAACATAAGCACTGCACTGTTTCGAATTAGAATACATTATCAATGAAAACCTGCATATTGGTCCAGACATGATCTATCTTCCTGTTTCATTGTTATGCTTTTGCAGCACAGACCAGGAGAATTCCAATAGGTGATCAAAACAGAGTTCATCATTCAAAAATCCATTTTGTTTCTGCATTTAAATAGTTATTAGAGAAAGATCTTTACAAGATTTATATTGCATGAAGTAGTGTTATATTTGACATTTCTGAGACTAGCGAAAATTAAAGTCTGACAATTTCTTGGATTTTTCTTAAAATATTCCATTATATATAACCTTTTCAGGGAAAAAAAAAATAGAAGTAAAACTATTAGTATCTTTCATTTAGAGTCCAGTACAATGTAAGTCAATAGAGGAAATATAAAATTAAAGAGACCTTGATAATGAAAGAATATCATCTCCAGTACTGTGGATCCCTTAACCGGTATTCTGTGAAGGATGATAATAAATATTAAGCTATAATATGGTCAGTGCTACAAGCAATTTTACTGGATGGAAACTCAATGGAAAACTGATTAGACCAGGAAAGTCAGAGGCTACATTGTCAGTAAGTGAGAAGTCTCTCTGATCACTGAGCAAGGGGAACAGAGTGAAAAGGTAACCCCTAAGAAAATAATGGCTGAGAATCGATAATTCTGACAGCATATAAGCACACTTGCTCTCCTGAGAACCACTAAACAATGCCCAGGTAAGAATTTTGATGCACAAATCCTAACAAAAGCACAAGATCTTTAATAATTGCATGGCTAATCAACAGACCTTATCTGTAATGAATCATTCTTTGGATCGAGGGACAATAAACTTGTATCTAGAGTATTTGTATTCATGCAAGCAATCACAGTTTATCTCACATCAAACACTGTTTCTTGCTCATCTGGTAGACAGCCTGATTTAATACTCAGTACAGTCCTATTTCCCGATGCAAACTTACCGTTCAATTTAAGGTTCTGAGCTGACCTGAAATTATCTCAGGAGTTATTTTGAGCTGCAGATTTGCATGATGGTAGTTCATAGCAGTGAGATGGATTCCTGTAAATTGTTTGCAAAGGAGGGCTAATAAAAACAAACAAACAAAAATCTCACCAAAATAATGCACCTATGTAAGTGATGCCATCATTCAATGATATTTGTTTTTTGAACAGCAAAAACTCTCTTCAATATCTTTTGGGTGTAATTTTTTAACGTGTTTGATGGGATTCACATAGTAGAACTCCATTACTGATGTCTATCTGTATTCTCCTCATCACGTTCAGGGTAAAAAAGCCACTTCTAAGGTATGTTTAATTTCATCCTCATGCTGATTTCTAAAATTAGCAGGATAAATCAAAGCTGTTGATCATTCTCCACTCATCACAAGCTGACAAGCTGGGCTTAGACATCTGCAGTGCAGAGTTCAAAATGGTGTAACTAAAATAATCATTCACTGCTTCAGCTATCACTGGGCATTTTGCATTCTCGAAGTCAGAGTTAAGGAGACAAACTAAACCATGTTACGGCTATGATATGGTTTTGATTGAGCAAGGTCTTCTTTATTCAGGGTGAACATCATCACCCCTCATTTCAAAGTAGCATCTACCTATTCTTAAAAATGAAGAAAATTTCTGGGTCTTCTTTTTAATTCATTCATTTTCTGAAGACCTGCAATTTCTTGGAAACCACAAGCAGATGTTTCTGTTAAAATCTTGAAATTAGGGAGTTTTTTACACTACCATATACTGTACCAGGGAGTATATCCCTATAAAACAGGTAAACTCTATCTTCGAGTATTTTAACTCTTTAAGTTGATCGTAATACAGTTGTCCTGTTTCCAAATTTTGTTTCATTTTCCTTATTTTCTGTATCTGCCTCCTTCAGAGTGTCATGACCTGTTTGATATATCACATGTGAAAACCAAACAGGAGAAAGATGGATCTATGCTTCAAAAAAGATAGACTTGTGTTTTCTAAAACTGCATATTGTCAATAAAAAGAAACTGTTATTTCAGCAAATCACGTGCTGCTGCATTGATATTTAATGACAACTAGACAGGAAGAGTATACTACAGGTACCATAGCAAACAACATCCTTTAAAACAAGGTAGGATTTGTATAATCGGAAGAAAAGCTTTATTTATAAATTGTTACAAGGTACAGGATTGCTATTGAATAAATTAAAAGAATAGCTGAACAAAGATGAACATGAGTCCTTTGGCATACCTCAAAAACACATAGCAAATACATGCATTCACCAAACTTAAAGTCTTTATTGGTTTTATGATTTTTGGAAACTCACAATTCAGCCAAATCTGAACATACTTTCATGGCAATAAGGAAAGTTATACTTAACTCATAAGGGTCATATTCTTCCACATATCAGCAAGGTAGTGGAGATTCTCATTGAAATAAACTCAAAAGGATCTGGGGG
Organism: Bucorvus abyssinicus; assembly: GCA_009769605.1. Taxonomy (NCBI): domain Eukaryota; kingdom Metazoa; phylum Chordata; class Aves; order Bucerotiformes; family Bucorvidae; genus Bucorvus; species Bucorvus abyssinicus. Next base: position 43,394,523 of record CM020063.1, read on the forward strand.
TGTTGGTCAACAGCCAACTGAAGATGAGTCAGCAGTGTGCCCAGGTGGCTGGCATCAGCAATAGCGTGGCCAGCAGGACCAGGGCAGTGATTATGCCCTGGTACTGGGCACTGGTGTGGCCGCACCTTGAATCCTGGTATAGTTTTGGGCCCCTCGCTCAAGAAGGACATTGAGGTACTGGAGCGTGTCCAAAGCTGGTGAAGGGTCTAGAGCACAAGTCCTATGAGGAGCGGCTGAGGGAGCTGGGGTTGTTTAGCCTGGAGGAAAAGAGGCTCAGGGGAGACCTTGTTACTCTCTACAACTACCTGAAAGGAGTTTGGAGCAAGGTGGAATCGGTCTCTTCTCAACAGAAACAAGTGATAGGACAAGAGGAAACAACCTCAAGCTATGCCAGGGAAAGTTTATGTCAGACATTAGGAAACATTTCTTCTCCAAAAGGGTTGTCAAACACTGGAACAGGCTGCCCAGGGAAGTGGAGGACTCCCCATTCCTGGAGGTACTTAATGGACATGTAGATGTGGTGCTCTGGGAGATGGTTTAGTGGTGACTTGGCTGGGTTAACAGCTGGACTTTATGATCTCAATGGACTTTTCCAACCAAAACAAACTGATGATTCTATATGTGTTCAGCAAAGGCAGAATAATGCATTTCCATTGTATTTTACTCTCAGAGTCAAGTTTTGTAGGGGTTTTTTACTATTCATCATGTGACACTTTGGAGTACTAAAATTTATCAAAAAAAAAAAAAAAAAAAGGAGCATCCATATAAAAGGACTATCCATATAAAAGGACTATCAAATGATATTATAGCCCAATATAATTTCATTTTAATCAACACTGGTAACATGAGTAGAAAAGACACATCTTTCCAAAACTATTAGTGTGTAGGAAATAATTTCCAAGACTAATTTTTTAGCATGGCTTTTTAAGGCTGAGATGGATTTATGAGTTTTTATCATAATTGTGTAACTATGTACTGAATTTCCTAACCTTGAGTTGCCTCTAGTTATATAAAAATTTTTATAGTGGTTCGAAAGTAAAATGAAAATAATTGTATTTAATAGTGTTGAACTACTAGAAAAATATTATTTTTTGTGTATTCTTCAGCAAATCTTCAAAATTTTGATTCAGATACTGTTCTATTTTACTTGTAAGAGAAAACTATTATTTATGATTGATCGGTAAGGATTAAATAGCGGAAGTTTACATAAGATCATGAATTTGCGACATCTTTTAAGTACTTGAAAGTGCTTGAATATGGTAATGCTAAGATATGATTTCCTTGCTGAGCTGAATACCGTGGATTTTCCTTTCAGGTTCTTATTTCTTCCATGCCATTTGTACTTCAATTGTTAAACATAAGTGTATTGTTAGTTATACAAATGATGATGTTCCCACTCCCTGCCCAACCCCATTTTTACATACACTTATTTCTGAGTCAGGAATGGACAGGGACTCTTTTTTAAAAGATAAGTTAGTGGGCAGAAGGTTTGGGCAGAGGGAATACTCACATATACTGTTACTTCAGGTTCATCATATTAGAAATGTTTTTATTAAAAATCCCTTCAGGTTGTTCTTTCACACTTTTTTTTTTTTTTTCACTGTAGATATGACTGTTGAATCAATCTGAAAAAAGTCCTTTGTTCCATTTCTTCACTGCTCTGTCTTAAAGGGACATTCATTTCTGTAACGTGTCTGTGAAATACGGACCCGAAGAACTACCAAGCCACACTATCAGTGAAAGCACAAGATGACATCTCCTTGTTTCTCCTACACATACGCATGTTCTGCTCCTGTCAAGATATATGGGTAGCTATTTATGTCATATGTGAAATCAGTTTTGAAATCTAGAATGAACTTAAGTCCATGGAGACATTAGCTAATTATCAGATATCTCAAGCATCCTTTCTAATTAGAATGGGTGCAGGAAAAGTATTCATACTGACAAGTGAAAATACATGAAGCAAATGATGTGGAATGTGCATGCAATAAGACATATGCATATTAATGAAAAACAAAAACGCTGTTCAGAATTAAGGTTTTATAATCAGTTAAAGTCAGTTACAGTAAGAGAGAGTTTTAAGTTCAGCTTTTGTTAATTATGTAGGTATTGTATAAAGGAACCAGAAGTTAATTTTAATTACATATTTGTGTTCTATCTAATCTACTATAGCTAAAATTTTAATACATCACCACAGAACAGACGCTGTCTGCTTCCATAAAATAAATTTTCATTTACTACATTGGCATTTGAAATTTGTTAGTGTTATGATGACTGACACTTTATATTTATCTTGTGATTGATACAGTAGGAAGATAAGCCTTGGCAGTATATTTTTAAAAAGTATTTAAAATGTCCTGGTTCATTTAAAAGAGACAAGTCAAATTCAGAGAGGATCTGGAATTTGGAATCCTGAGTCCACAGTTATCGGAAGACACAAAAGTGTCACTTTAATCAGAAGATAAAAAAAGGTTGTTAAAGCACAGTTACACACAACATAACAATGCTGCTTCTTTCTTTCCTTCCTCCTTTCTTTCCTTCCTCCTTTCTTTCTTTCCTTCTTTTTTGTAATATGTTTTTTAGAACTTACAGTTTGAGTTACTTATACACGCCCAGACACCAAAACCTCTAAATTATCTTGAGCAGGTGTCATGAAACTGGGCTAGAGAGAGCTCGAGGAAGTGTTTATAAGTTAATCTGGGTGAGCACAATGGTAGCAATCCTGTGTTCGGCACATGCTCCCAATGGTTGTCTCCCAATCCACGGAAAACAAAAGAAGTCAAATGTGTAAGTGTTAAAGAATAGGTCCAGTCAGATTCATATTGGTCACTATCTCATTTACTTAATGTAGAAATGGTAAAGTAAAAAGAGGTATAGTTTTTAAAAAAGACAACACAAGCCAATCACACTGGACTGGAAAGGGAATAGCAGCATTTGAAACACTAATTGCAGTAAATGACAATGCTGATACCAACTTCAGCACTGCAGAATGGATCTTTTAAAGAGAACCAAAGTCCTCATCAGGTTTACTTTTATGGACCTGTTGAAATACAGGGATATACATTACAGGGCACACACAGAGCGCACTGAACTGAAAACTTTCTTGATACAAAGCTCCTCGTTAAGTGTCCTGATTTCTCAAAAATGAAAGGTTTTGTAGAAAAGTTTTGATTTTATTAAAATTTATCCTGAAATTAAAAAATTAAAAAGGAATTATATACTCCAATTTTAATTTTGAAATTAATTGTAATAACTATGAAACTCAACTACATTTCCAAATGAAACGGAAGTGTTATTGTCACCGGTTGGCTGAGGCAAGCCAATCACGGGGACGTGTCCTCTCCTATCCCTAAAACCTCTCTCCCCTGCACCGAGAGAGAAAGAGTTAAAAAGCGGAGATAGGAAAAGGAAGAAGAATTTGTGAGACCTCTGAACGTTTGGAAAACTGAAACAAAGTTTAATAACACCAGAACAAAATATATACAGGAAAAGCCAATGAAATATTAGAGGGTTTGTATGGGATGGAGCAGCGAGGGTTAAACGCAGGTTGAGGGAAGGAAAAAATACTGTGGCAGTGTCCAAAATGGCGCCGGCCACATGGTCTCTCTCTCGTGGAGCAGAACAAAGGAGTCGCGGCTGTTACAAACGCCGGGATCCCACGTGCAAACCTCAGGCTGCACTGTCCTACCGGTCTGGTCGTGCGGGTTGAAGCAGATGGCAGCAAAAGCGACGGCGTTAGCAGCAGGGAAAGGGCAGCCCCGAGGCGTGGCGTCTCCAGAGGCGGGGGGTCTGTCCCAGGCAGTGTGAGGGTTTCTGTGGCAATGGTTCTACTCCGGCAGCGCGGAGTGCAGTAGCCACAGGCGGGCAGGCGAGTTCCTCTGGAGGTTTGAGCCGAGGGGACACAGCCTGTAAGGTCTCCAGAGCCAAACTGCAAGCCTGGAAAAGCCTTTTCCCAGAGAGAAGCTGCAAGCCTGCGACGGCCCTCGGAGTGCAAGCAGGAAGTGTACAGGACGCTGTCGGAGTGCAAAGAGGAAGTGTAAAGAAAGTCCCACGGAGTCCCAAGAGAGCGAGGCGAGGGTGATACGCGCCTCTTAAAGGGACAGGAATGCTTGCGAGAAGCTTTTACAACGAATGAGAGGTGCTAAACGTGACATGGGAGGGAATGGTCCAATTGGTCAGTTTAAAACTAATGTTCCAAACAGGAGAAACTGGGGTTTTTTTTCCTAAACTGGGACAGTTATATTTTTTCTGTTAACTCAAATATTGTTTTATTTATGCTAGAAAATAAAATGCCTTTTCAGAAGGAAATGTTCCAATTTTAGCAGAACAGGAACAGAAGCTTAACGTAGTTACTTACTAAGGTCTTTTGTCATGTACATCTGTAAGCATTCGTATATATGGATTAATATTCTCAGAACTTTAATCTCGGGATCTTAGTTCATTATATGCTATCATATTTGAATTAACATGACATTTGAATATTTATTCCTTTTGTTTTTTTGTGATGCTTATATTTTGCTCTTCTAATGAAAATAGCACATTGGGGCTTTATCTTGTAAGGCCATATTTCTTGCATTATCAACTTACTATTCTCCAAATAAATGCTAGCTTATATGAGTATTTGGAAACCGAAAGGAATATTATTCTAAAAGATCTGAAGTATTTTCTATACTTCGAGGAATTGGTAAATATGAGTATGTGGGAGGCATCCATTCATTGCAATTATAATTTAAGCATCTGATAGCAAAATCTTAAACAATTCACACATTTGTCAATTTCTGGATTTCTTTCAAGGCCTTCTTTCTCATAGATTTTTTTTTTTTTAAGAGTAATGTTAATTTAATCTGTCTTACTCCATGAAGTATTGTCTTGCTTTTTTCTTTGTTTTTAATTCAAAAGGACAAATGTTAACAAGGAAACATTTCAAACACACCTTTCATTGTGAAGAGCTCATCTTCAGGTCAAGAGATAGGACATAGAAAAACTAAATAGAATGCCCTTAATGTTTTTTTCTAAAGGAGGCCAGAAGCAAAATGTCCCAATAAGTTCCCTGTAAAACAGTTGAAAGATAATTTAGTAATACTATGAGTGGATTATACCACTTCTCTTTCCCCGTTGTGATCACTTACTGCAGCACTTTCCTTTGAAATAACAATTACAGTGTTCTGCTGTTGCTAAGAAAAGACTGATGAAGCTTGGTGTTGATTTTTCTCTCAGTCACTGTCAGCTGCTGCTTTTTAATACTCTAGTCCCGCTGCCAGTGAGCATTAAAGTGCTCAATTTGCAGATGATCACACTCTTCAGTGGCATCACTTGCTTTAGAAGGTAAAGTTTCTTTATAGATAAAGGCCTGCTTGGAAGAGTGTGACTCGTAAACTGATAACGGAAATTAATAAATAACAGAGATGCATACAATTCTTCATCAAAGATTAAATCTGTGAAAAGTAAATGGATGTTTTCTTAATTCTCTAGTTTTCCTGTGCTAGCTAGAAAGGCAAAAATATTGACACTGATATGCAAACAATCTGTAATCAGACATAATTTTCAAAGGCTAGAATATTAACTACACTACCAGTATAAGAACACTTGTATGGTTACATCCTCTTGATTTCTCTAATAATACCTATTAACCTTACAATTGAGAGTAAAATTCTTTTTCTCTGTCAGTCATATAAAGTTTTTTAAATAGTACATAATTATACCATTTGTCTTTTAGTCTTTCTTATTGAATTCACCAGTCCAGAAACGGAAAAAAAAATATGATTGTCGACACAAAAAGGAAGACACAAACACTTGGTAGTGCAAAGATATAACACTTGGATAATCAATTGTCTAAAACTCGTGCCTACTTTGAGTTCCAGTTGCCATCATCTGTGGATGAAGTGAGTTATAGGTAAAATATAGTCCTTGTCAACATCAGTAAACCAATTTACAGCCTGACTGTCAAAACTACCATTAAGAGATGTTACCGATTTATAGCATCCAAGTAACAAAACAGACTGCTTGAATTTCCACCAGTTTGCTACATTCAAATTACTTTTTATGGGCAAAAGCAACACATTATGCATGCAGAGCCAGAAATTCATTATTAGTCTGACTGGAGCCTTAACAGTCTAATCCATTATTAGTCTGGTCAAAATGACACTTCTATAGTACAGATCAGAGTCAGTTGAAATGATACATACAGAAGTATTTTAGTATCTATCCCTTCTTTTCTGGTGATATATTCACCTCTGGGACCTCTGGCAGAAGACATCTGTCTGCTGGGGAGTATGAGGTACCATCACCCTTCCTAGAGGCTACAAGAAGGGCCAGAAGGAGAATCTGGGCAGCTACAAACCTGTCAACCTGACTTCAATGGGAGGGTTATGGAGCAGATCATCTTGAGTGCCATCATATAGCACATACAGGACAACCAGGTGATCCGGGCCAGTCAGCATAGGTTTACAAAAGGCAGACCCTCCTTGACTAAACCAATCTCCTTCTGTGATAAGCTGACAGGCTGAGTGAATGAAGGAAGGATTGTGGACATTGTCTACCTAGACTTTAAGAAATTTTTTGACACTGTTTTCCACAGCATTCTCCTGGAGAAACTGGCTGCTCATGGCTTCAATGGGAGTACGCTTCTCTGGATAAAAAACTGGCTGGATGGCTGGACTCAAAAAGTGGTGGGGAATGGAGTCAAATCCAGTTGGCGGCTGGTCACAAGTGGTGTCCTCCAGGGCTCTGTATTGGGGCCTGGTCTTTTCAACATCCTTATCAATGGTCTGAATGCGGGGATCAAGTCCACCCTCAGTAAGTTTGCAGACTAGAGCAAACCACAGTTAGGCAGATGTATTGATCTGCTTGAAGGTCGGGAGGCTATACAGAGGGATCTGGACAGGCTGGATTGATGGGCTAAGGCCAATAGTATGAAGTTCAATAAGGCCAAGTGCCAGGTCCTGCACTTGGGCCACAACAACCCCCTGCAACTCTACAGGCTTGGGGAAGAGTGGCTGGAAAGCAGCAGAGCAGAAAAGGCCCTGGGAGTGCTGGTCAACAGCCGATTGAATGTGAGCCAGCAGTGTGACCAGGCGGCCAAGAAGGACAATGGCATCCTGGCTTGTATCAGCAACAGTGTGGCCAGCAGGACTAGGGCAGTGATTATTCCCCTGTACTCAGCACAGGTGAGGCCACACCTTGAATCTTGGTATAGTTTTGGGCCCCTCACTCCAAGAAGGATGCTGACATGCTGGAGTGTGTTCAGAGGAGGGCAACGAAGCTGGTGAAGAGTCTGGAAAGCAAGTTTTATGAGGAGCAGCTGAGGGAACTGGAGGGGTTTAGCCTTGAGAAAAGGAGACTCAGGTGAGACCTCATCATTCTCTACAACTACCTGAAAGGAGGTTGCAGCAGTGTGGGGTTTGGTCTCTTCTCCCAAGTAACTAATAAGACAAGAGGAACCAGCCTCAAGCTGTGCCAGGGAAAGTTTAGGCTGGACATTAGGAAAAAATTCTTCACTGAAAGGGTTGTGAAGCATTGGGACAGGCTTCCCTGGGCAGTGATGCCGTTCCCATCCCTGAAGGAATTTAAAGGACTTGTAGATGTGGTGGTGAGGGACTTGTTTTAGTGTTGACTTGGCAGTGCTGGGTTAATGGTTGGACTTAGTTACCTTAAAGCTCTCTTCCAACCAAAATTTTTCTATGATTCTATGATTCTATGATTTTGATATGTTTCCCAACATGCTCTACACCTTTCTCTTTCATCGCAGGTTTGCAGTCCCACCCTACATCCCGTTTTCTATATAAAGTGAGTTCAGTGTTTCTATACATTGAGTAAATGTTGTGTGTCCTCTTTGCTACTCTTAGTTGACCCAGCTCTCAAGGTTGCATTCCTTTGCTGATCACCAGCTGACTACTGCTTAGCTTTTTATACCCTTGGGACCTCTGGTATTATTACCTTGTACCTGCACCTTCGAGTCTTCTGTTGTCGTGATATGCCTGTGGGAGAGCCCTCATGCTCTATGTTTGGTCTACGTATTCTTCAACAGTCATCCAGATGTTCAAACTAAACATAGTAGTAAGAATTAGACAATTGTTGGTAGAACCAAATAAGACAAGCCCAGAAAAATTGCCTGGTTACCTCAAAGGAAAGCTCGTGTCTTCCTGCAAGCAACGTCAATGCCATATTTTCTGGGCTTCAAGGCCATAGTGGTGAGTAGTTGTTTCAGTGATCAAGAGGTCAGAATGCACTGGGGAGATGTATAAGCAGGATAAGTGCAAGGATTATTTCTGCTTATACCTTTCTGTGGCACTCTTTCTTTTCCCTTGTCTTCCTAGACCCACTCGTGTTTAGCTAATTGAGTGAAATGAAAGGTAAAAGTGAATGCACTGGTTCCAAGTGTTGCATTGTTAAGTCAGGCATCTCTATCCTGTTTTGAAGGGTGGGAAGATAACACAGAAAGTTCATCATCTAGTTCATGGAAAAAGAAAAAAACCCCAACATTAAATATAACCCTCAAACTACACACAATTAAATAGAGAAAATAGAGAAGATAGCACTGTGGAGGCAGAGAATTACAGTACAAATCATGGGAATAAGTGGCTAGATCAGCAATGGTTTACATTATTTTGGAGTCAATCTCATGTTTTTCCATCTCCAAAGGCCTCCAAGTAAGAAGGTTTCCTCGGGCAGTCCTCCCTAACCTGTGGGAGAAGATAGCAAGATAATTTCTTGCAGTATCTGCCACAGGTAACCCAAACACTGTGCGAGAAGGCACTCTTTGTAAGGCAAGGTGCAAGTTAGCAGCTTCATGTTTCATGTCCTGTGAACCTGCTCAACTGGAGGGTGTCTCACAGAGTTTATTTGCTTAAAATTCCCATTTATTTCTAACCAGACTTTCATTATAGCTATAATTCTCTGATTATGTAGAAAAATCATGAAGTATATGTAGAATTGTTCATGTGGGAAAAGAATGACGCTAAGACCTTCCAATAACTATTTTTGTATTTGAAGATACATAGGAAAGGCTCAAGACATTCCTAAGAGTATTCCCCAGCTCTTTCCCTGATTTTAGTAAATTCAAACTGTAATTAATATTTTTTGGAAATTGCAGTAAATATTAATGTGTTTATGTTTAAAACTGGCTTCTTAAATGGTCCTCATGGTTTGGAAACTACAGTCAGTGCCATTTTAATGTAGTGACAAGAATATTAACAGATACAAGTACCCATAGGTATTTAACCATGTACTGTTCAGGATCAGGATTATTAACTACTAACATTAATCCTCACATTGTTTTGGGTGAAGTGCTTCCTCCTTGTCCTCCACCAGCAGTTACAGTTATGGTTTGCATTATATTTAACAGCAGCTGCAATGAAAATATTTTGACAGAAATCACATCTGTCCAAAAATTTTCTGCATGCGGTTGGATGCTAGAAGTTTCCAAGTAGCAACTGACAGCTTGGAAAAATTCAGGAACAAAGTGAACTGCCATGCAACTGATTTAATTTATTTATATAATGTATTCCACTTTCAACAAGGCACACAGACATTTAGGTAATAGTACAAGAAAACCTCCAGGATACATAAGATGATCCTAAGTGTCTGCTTATTTCTCCTCCAAAGGGGAACTTGTTTTCATTTTCAACTATTTCAAAATCCTTTGTAAATGTAGAATAACAAATGTATATCATATTAATGTAGATAAAAGAAGTATAAAAGGCTTGCTTTTCTAATTCATACCTTTTAAGGCCTGGTAGCTATCAATATCTTTGGTTGGGTTTTGCATACAATGATCTAACGGCTTTGTACTAACTACCCAGTCTTCTTTCTTAAAAAAATGTTTAATAATGGGGTGTTTCAATAGACCAAGAGTCACTTTTGCTGCTCTTGGGAAACGTACTGGTACCTAATCAGTAACCCGGAAAGATATCTATATAGAATTCCTGTTTGGACGTAATCAGGTACGACAAAAACATCTACCTAATGGAAAAAGTTGTGATTTTCTCCAAGAAATGGGAATCAGCTTTATCTTTACTTGCAAGGGAAGAAACTATTAGGATTAAGACACGTCTCATTCCACAACAGTCAGGACTAATTTACTGAAGTGATGAGAAGAAGCTATTGCAAGAAGGTGTCTGCAAAGCGTCTTTATTTCTTTTGACCTTGAAAAGACTTCTTGCACAGTCTGTGCTCCATGGTGATACCACTCAATTTTATTTTACTGGAGGGTGGGGGACAATTTTGTTTAAGGCTAGTTTGAGTTTCTACCACTTCCTGTGATCTGTAAGTGTGTGAAAAACAGTTCATTGGGCATTTCTTCTTTCCCCCTCAGAAGGTGAGCACCATTTTCTTTAAGGACTCCAGTGGGACTACGTAGGTAGGCTATCAACAGGGGGCAAATGAGAGCTTTGAAATCAGTTCTTTAGAGAACAGACGAGGAATAAAAAAAGATAAAAATATTCATAGACTCTGTGTTACTCAGTGCTCTACCTTTCCTGTTCATTCTATGGATGGATTTTGGTTGGCACAAATCTTCCAAAACTATTTATTCAAACAGGTACCCCTTTTCACGTCTACATAATAAGAGCAATGTTAAGATATATAGTTATTTTCACAATTGGTGTTCATTTAGAGAGATTATCTCCATAAACAATCATCCAGAATCATACTATCACCCTTTGATCAAGATATGCTATTATAATGACAGTCTTTTCCAGAAAATGTCAAAGACGAGGGGTTTTTTTTGGATGGGCTAGAACTAAAATGTTGTCTCAAAATACCTAAATATAGGGACAATACAGTTATAAAATCAATACCTTCTGGTAAAGAAAGAACATAAATAGCAAACAGTTACACAGATGCTTAGATAATGTTGTCATTAGTCCTAGAGACAATATCAGAAACCAGTTTACCTATCTAAAAGCAACTTAGGCGATTAATTGTAACTTCAATGGTATATAAATTTACATAAATTTATATAAATTTATATAAATAAACATTTGCTTTTTTGTGGCGATTCTTAGTTGGTGTGTCTGCATGGTAACAGCATGGGAGATCTCAGCTCTGGTGGATCTGGGCTGGTAAATCATAATGCAGCTTGTTGGTGAATTTTCTGGTGATGATAGTGACTATAGCAGAGTTTTAGCTTGAAACTAGTTTTGAAGGTACCTATAAAAAAGTCAGCACATGACAGTTGAGGGTCAACATATTTTTGTTGAGCCCAAATGCAAAAGAAGTGAGAGAGAAGTAGAATTTAACTTGTTGGTAATACAAGCTAGGTAAGGTGAAAGGCATATCTATAGCCCAAATGCTCTCACCTTTTGTTCATGCCACAGTTTGGACCAGTGGTAACTGGAAAGTCCTGTGCTGCTGCCCAAGGCTACAGCAGAGCAGAGGCTGAAGTCTGAACCTCCTTCTTCCTAACTGCTAGGAACCAATATTCTTTAAGCTTCTGAAAAAAACCAGAATGGCATTTTGCCAGCCAATGAGATCCACATATCTCAGTCTTCTGTGATTAATCTATCAAAAATGCCCTTTAAATCCCTACCAGTGTGCCATCAGGTCTTTGTCACCAAGGCTAAAGATAGTCCCATAATGCCCACTGCCAGCAAGAGACCTCAGTTAAGTAGCAGACAAAAAAAAATGTTTTAGGAGACCAGTGACCTTTCGTGCTGTTATTTAGAAACCTCCTTCTGATCCTTCCTTAGTTCTTTTGTGGATGTATCGCTTAATAAAGAGCTCTGAACCTTTGTCAGCTTTGAACACGCATTTACACTCCTTAATTACTTAGAATATTTTAGAACCCGTTCATTAACACCCGATAGAAAATGATAAAATATAAAGAATGTATAAAAATGGTTTCGCAAGGCATCACATGTAGTTCAGTGGCGGAGACCTACAAACAGTTCCTGTTCCATAATTATATGGAAGTGAATTTTAGCAGAACAAGAGATATAATTTACAGAGTTATTTTGAAGTGAGATACTTTGAAGATCAAAGAGCTACCTCTTTATAGGTTTTAATATAAGAAGAAAAAAAAATTATATTCTTAATATTTATTTTTGAATTATAGTGCATCGTTAAACCTGTGCAGAAACTGGTTTATTTTCCTTTAAAAATAACTTAATAAAATATACATAAAATTAAATTTCTTTGGAAAAAAAAATGAGCAAAAAGAAAAAGAAACTGTCAGGTGATATATAAGTGAAATTTCATCTGGGAAATCATTGCTGCCTGCCATGTAAGATCTATCTTGTTGATTACAAAATAATGCTAAAGTATGTTTAGCATTTAAGATGGACAGTGCTTTATAATAGAAACAGTAACTAATGCAGCAATGAGTGAAGCACCACTTATATTTAATATTCACTTTGCCGGATATTTCCATGAAAGCAATACATGCCTTTAAACAAAATGGGCATTTTCTTTATGATAGCTAAATGGAAATATGCTAACTGTCAGTTTTAAAACCACTGCGTAATGTTGGCAATATGCGGAGAAAACGTAGCGTGTGTGGGGCCGACTGCTGTTTGGTATTCAGGCATATGCAACTTATGCAGAAACATTCTCCATCACAGACCTCATGAAAGGATGAAATAACTGCCAATGCCTGCAATTTGTCTTCATTTTCCAACACTGTTAAAGTGCCTTTAAAGTTAAATATTTAACACATTATGATTTCCAGAAATGTGTAGGTCAATGAGGGGGGGGGGGGAAAGATTACTTCTATATAGTTGTATTCAAAACAACAAGCTGCTTTTTCTCTTCTGTTTGTCAGCTCAGCCACATTGAATGTTGGATATTAGATTTCACAAGTTTATAAATTTGGTGCTCTGCATCTGCTTGCCTGTGTTGATACCGTGGTATCTCACTGCCTTTGAGTTGTGCATAACAGTTACTTGTCAGAAGGTGCCACAACATGTGCAGGTGTTTCTGAATGCAGCTCTAAGTGTGCTTATTGTTTGCTGTGGTGACAGGTGATGTGAAGTCTCTTCTTGTCATAAAAGAAGATACTAGTGTAGCATCTAAACAAACATTTCTTTTACATGGTCACTTTTCTTTAAGGAACAGCTAAGACTGATTATTTTGCCAGTTTCTGTCAATCTGATGGACGGGTTTCTTTTCTATTTGGAGGTAATTTCTGGGATCTCTCAGGTCTTTACTCATTCTTCTTAAGTTCTGTAAGAGAGGAACACTTTTCAGAAATTTTCGATCAGCTGGTGGCAGGAGAAACAGAAACAGGAGGAGAGTGAAGCAATCAGATCTCTTTGTTATAACACAGAATTAACTCACCTTGGGATGCCCTATCTCTTCTTTATCCAGTAAAAGTGCCCAAAAGCAAATAGCAGCCTCCTTTAGTTATGAGTAAAACTGATCTTCCTTACCTGTAGTCTCGGAGACTTGAGAACCTCCAGATACAACTGTGTTTAAAGATGGTGAGCAGTCTTCATCTCTGGGAAAAAGCCAGCTGTGACAAGCAGGGACAGAAGCAGCCCGCTCAACACTGTACATTACAGGCTTTCTGCACAAATAGCCATCATCCCAGGATAGGACAGGGTTTACTATGAAGGTGATGGTCATTCATTATATACAAAAAGTCTCTTTCATGGGCACCCCCTTGCCGTGGGGAAAGAGCTTGCGTGCCCTTGTGAAGTTGAGAGCTATGCTGGTGGTGGCATATGCCTCCGGTAGGGTCTCCCAAGCCAGACAGGTCTCAGCTGAAGGGTCAGACAAAGTGTGTCCATGGGCAGGATGGGCTCACTAGCCTTTGGGCAACCATCCTAGGAGAAGGACAACTCGAACTCCAAACCCGGGCAGATGGAGCTCGTTTAGCCCTGTAAGGCCATCCATCTAAGAGAAGGATACTCTAAGCAAACCTACGACCTGAGGACTTTGCTGTCACTGTCCAAGCTCGCTAGGCCCTGGCAGATGAACCTCAGGTGTAAAGGGTGGGGCCAGTCCCGCGCACGCTGCGCCTCACCTAAAAAATCCACCGCGCAGGCTTGAAGGGTGTACTCACGTTTAAAGCCCTTCCCAAATCTTCGTCCACGAAGTGAGAAACGACGACGATATACAAAAAGTATGGGATTTCAGTCTTTATGGGAAGAAAACTGCTTTAATTAATCACATTAATTAATCGTTTCACTGGGCAGAGCATCAGATGTGTCAGATGTTGATGATACCCTTGTCCAGGTAACCCTAAGAAGCAGTAGGACATGCAGACCTAACCAAAGCTGGGGAAGGAGAATATTTGCAGAGGAACTTCAAAAGAAGTCAAGCATCCCATTCAGTCATATCCTTCTGTTGGACTGACATCAAAGAGGATTACACAGCCAAGTCACTTTTGTTACTGTTTGACACTAACACAGAGGAACAGGGCACTTTGGTAGTTGATTCTCTTACTCAATAATTGTAGTTATTATAACAACTTTTGGGGTGGATGAGGTCATGCCCTAGCAGAGAGGTGAATCTGCTCAAGCTATGGCTCTGGGGGCCATTAGCAGTTTTCTGGAGGAGAATAGTGGCTGCTCTAAGGTGGGAAATATACTGACAGTTTCACTAGGAGTTACTTGCCTTGTGTCAGAAGAGGGGCTGGATGAACTTGAAATGTTTATTCTGGATCTTTGAATTGCATCACATCATCACATTGCATTACATCAGTTAAGGCTTTGTTCATCCCCACCTTTTTTTTTTTTTTTAATTATTAAAGAAAGAGAGACAAATAGACCAGCTATCAACCTGTAACTACTGAATTTCACAACTGTGTTCATGATTTCAATGATTAATGAAATTTTAGGTATGTGGCACACATATGGCTAAAAAGGTTTTTTTTATTTTTTAAAGGAAACTTCATACGTAATGTAATCTTTTATCAGAATAGTTACAAGGCAGTAAAAATCATTAACAAAAGGAAGAAGAAATTCAAGATATCAATCAAATACTCAAAAAAATGATTCCATGAAGTAAAACTGTTACACTGATCAGGAAGCTACCCTGCTCAGAAGAAATTGTGACACCTTGTCTAGATAATTCCAAAAAATAAGCATATAAAAGGTGGCTATTAGACAGCAATGTGCATCATTCACAAAAGTCAGTACAAAGAATCAATGAAATATCAATAGTGAGTATGAGGAGGACAATAATATTATTATTATTTTTTAAATGTTAGAAGGAAAATCAATAGTCATTGTGATGTTCTATGTTCAGTGATGGGGAGGAAGAGAAGACAGAGAATCTGTAGAGGAGAAGCAAATTATTATGCCTTTTTAACACTAGCTGGTTTTCTGGGAAAACTTTAGTTTCTCTGTGTCTCAGGCAAGGGCTGGGCCAGCCACTAGATGACTGACAGATGATGTTACCCCCTCTCTCTCCCCAAGGAGGGGGAAGAGAAAAGGAATAAGGGAGAGAGACTTATGGGTTGGAATACAAAATTAAAACTGCATTGCAGGAGCACACAGAAGCTAGCACATAATTGAACACAGCTCCAGTTTTTGCTGGTAACTTTTGCAGGTGTGCAATAATAAAGAATAAAGTGAATGAGTTATTGGTAGAAGGGTTTGAACCATCTGGTTGAACTACACATTTTGACAAAATATTTCACTAGAGTGAAAAGCATGGAAGAATGTGGACTGGATACTACAAAAGCAAGATTCATTTCCTCAGAAATCTTCTGTCATAGAAAATAGTTTAATACAAATGAAACTTTAAAAAGTGACTGTGGATAGTGGAAATGAGATATCAGCCTCAATGAAAGAATGGGAAGAGGTTTTAACTAGCAGCCAGAGATGATAACTACTGAGTCCCATCTCCAGTCATTTGTCATCCTGTTTGATTTTGCTGCTGTGTCCTGGAGGTCTTGTTTCATCTTCTCTCATTTTGTTTTTGTTGAAGTTTCGTGTTTCATTTGGCTTTCACAGTGCTTAGCTGTTTACAGTGCATGGATAAAGAAGACCAGAAATGAGTGTGGAAACGCAATACAAAGTGTATGAATGGTAGAGAAATTAGAAGGTCATTTTATGGCATATTTTGGACAGGAATACTCAAATGTCATCTAATACCACAGTCTTGCTCAGGAAGATTTATAACATGATGCACATCAGTACAAAATGCCTATAAAAGCCTGTCTTGAAAATTCAAATGTTTACTTCTCGTTTTGGTAATTACAGTAGATTAGTCATGCTTTCACATGTGTTTTAGCTTTTTCTGAGTGCTTGTCAAGAAATGAATTTTTGCTTTATTGCAACCGTTTAGGTTGAACAATACTCTCCAGTCAGGACAATTTTGGTTTTATTTTTCCTTTGTGGAGCGCTTGCTACTTCTCATACTGTGAACCTTTGTTCTCCCTCCCCTCAGTTTCTCCTAATTACTACACCAGCTAGAACAAACCAATATGTTTTTTTGCAAGCTCTATGTGATTATCTTCCATGGGCATGCATGTGAACACAGCCAAGCTACACAAGGGCTGATAAATGAGCCATTTATTTGATATAGTAATAATCAGATTTATCAAAGGCCTGTGCATTGGCTGCATTACAGATACATTAATCAGAAAGCTTGAGCTGAACTTCTTCAAGGTGACAACTTGCTAGGTCCTTCCTGAAAGCCAATTGTCTTCTGTGCTAAGTATAACACTTTGATAATTGTAATCTCTTGCGAACAACATTTAAGCCACCTTGAAAAGACTTTACATTTGCCTCAGACCTTTTTTTTAGGCAGCACTCAGGTACTGTTTAGGTTTTTCCAGCTGAGAGATTTCTGACGTGGATGAAATTTTTTGAGTGCCCTTGTCAGCATTTTCCTTCTTAAAATGCCGTTTTTAAAAAAGGATGAGAAATTAACACAGGATTCAAAAGGAGGGATGTCTTTGCATGAACCTTGTTTTGGCAGGTTGTTTTTTTGATACCCACATGATCAAAAACCCTACCCTTTAGAATTTTTAGATTATCAGTATGGGTGGATCCTTAGTTAGTACACTGATTTCTTTTCTTCTTCTCCCCAAATGTGATAGAGAAGCCTGTGCATCATACCCAAAACTGTGGATTCTGCTGCAGCACCAGGTGTTGATGGGACTCTTGGAAGGGCCTTGCAACTCCAAAGGAGCTCAACACCTTAGCTGCCTCTCTGGCCATCAGGTTGTTCTTTCATTTTGGGAATCCTGAAAATTTGCCAGTTGCTGCTGGCTTGAGAAACAGGTAAATTTTGATATACTTTAACCCTTGTGAAGTAAAATAACTGTGTCTCTTCTCTTCTATATGTAAGGATCAATATTTTACAAGCTGGTAATTAAAGGTATACCTCAATTCCAACGCTGACCCTAATTCTACTTGCTGTTGTCCTTCATGGTTGGTTTTCTGGAATTTAATAAGATTGATTTGGAAATATATTACATATTGAATGCCTTGCATTACATCTAGGGAAAAATTGAATATTGTATGTTGAAAAAACTTTTGTTAGTATAGGTGACTTCAAACTAGCATATGATCAGTATAGGACCACCCTAATATTTTTTTAAACAGACAATAGACTAGTTTATTTAGTACTCTACCTGTAAGACCTGCAATTTTTGCTTGTGTAAAAGGCAGTCTGACTTTTAATTCCAGTGATGAGTTTCAAATACCGAGAGTGAATATGGAAATATGGCTTGATGCTGCATAAAAAATCAATATTAAAGTCATCCTGGTTTTATAGGCTGTGTACCTTGCTAGCTCATTCTGCTGCATGAATTGAAGTTTTCAGGAAGGAGATCTCTTTCTGAAAAAAACTTATGCTTCATTACTTATATACAGAGCTCTTTAGTGTGACACAACTCTTATTTAGCATCTCTAATATGATGTAGATAGAGGAAAAATACCTGCAGCTGAATTTATGAGGCGAAGTGCTAAGTTAAAGGGACAATTTTTTTTTCAGTATCTTATGACTTTTATTTCACCAAACTACATTATATTTGTAAATTCAGATTACATTTATCTTTCTCCAGACGGAGATAGTAAAATTTGACCAAGAATAGAAGTTGCATTTTAAGCATTCTAACTTTGATACAAATGTGCAATTGCCAATGAAGGGCAATTCATAATCATATACTATCATATTGTAACATTCAGAAAAATAGTTTAAGAAAATGAGGGCCCTGCTTTTAGAGAATGTATGGAACAACAGGATAAATAAATAACAGTTAGGACTATTTCCAAAAGACCAAATATGAGTTTAATGAACAAGGCTAGGATATGAGATGTGTCAGTCTAAGATTATGATCTCAAACCTTCCCAGCCATTCCTTAATCTGTCAATATTTTGTTCAGAGGATTCCTTGGTAGGGCTGTGTTTCTGCTCCTGCCTGTGTGCAGTGATGCCCATGTTTAAGTCCTAACTAAGCTTTAGTAAAGTCAGAAGGCGGCAAGTGTTAAATTCTCTGTAGTCCTAACTTGTAGACAACTATGCTATACATTGCAGCTTGCTTTAGTTTGTAATATGTAGATTTTTTTAAAAAATTAATTAAGACATTTTACATCTTAATCTTGACTTTGCAACCAGGTAAACTGAAGCATAGGGAAAAAAAAAATGTTCAGGTCACCCAGAGGAACAGTGGCAAAACATGACATAAAACACTTCTATATTATGTTTTCACTTATTGCTGTCTACTCTATTACTCTACTAATAAGAACATCTCTCTCTTCTGCACACAAATTAGGTACAATAATTTGACTGTTCCCACCACAGGCTGTACGGTAGAATGTATTTCTGTGCTTAGATGTGACAGGTGTAGTTCTGAAACTGCAAATTACAGTTAATGAAAGCTATATTTTCCTTTTCATGGAACTTGGTGAGCTGATTTAGGGACTTTTGTGAATATGAAATGTCTTTTCAGTGTTCTGGAAGACTAACTGTGAAAGACATTGACTGATAGCCCTTGCAGTTTGGAAGCTGAAACTATAACTGTGCCCTGTAATCTTCACTGGAACAATTGTCAAACTTTTTCATGGATTTTCATAGATTACTAGGAATAAATAGACTTTCTGACTGGTCACTTTCTGACTTTGTTGTGTCTTTCATTGCTAAGGCTCAGAGTAGTGGCACCATCATTTTCTATGAAGACTATGTGCTCCTGTTTTGCATAGCATAATTTTATTCAATATTTGGTAGCAAAATGTATCCACAATGCTATATGTGGAGACTTGTTAAATAAATACATTATTTTACTTTCTGTAGTCAGTTTTAACTTCTGGTCTTCACAGAGTCATCCAAAAGAAATTCAAGTGAACTTTTTTTTATAATCTGAAGCAAATTAGCCATGTAATGACAGTTAATTGAAAATCCAAAGTGATGATTAAATTGTTCTGAGTGCCCAGATTTCCTAAAAGAGGGGATGAGAGAAGAATGGCAATTCTGAGAGGCTGCAAAATCTCTGCCACTGGAGTTTTGAAAAACAAATTTTGTATTTAAATTAAGGAATGTTATTCTTGCTTTCAGACTTGCAAATAGCCTGGGTGACCTCTTGAGTGTCCTCCTAGCCCTGTTGGCTACAAAACTTCTTTCTCTTGCGAGTGAGTCCACCCACCCTAACCCTACCCAAGCCTGTGTAAGGCTGCCCCTGCCTTGCTGCTGGTAGCAGACATCTTCCCATAGCGGTGGCAGGCACAGCTCTCCCTTGTCATGACAATTGATCATGTCACTCCAGGATGGCCAAAATATCCTGCCTGCACCAAGCAAAGCAGCAGAGCATCCTCTCCCATGGCTTGTGCCCCTCTGACAACATGGCTGTGTGCTAAGGCTGGGTCCACAGCCATCAAAGATACACCAGCCTAATTGATTTTCTACCTTTCTCAAATATTTTTTTAATCCTACTGTTTTTGTTCTGAAGCTCTAAAATCTCACGACAGAGTAAACACAAATGGCAGAAAAGGTTACAAGACAATTTTTCAAACTTAACATGAAATTCACTTTACAAGAAACCCAAGTATTGGACAACAACTTTTATTGTTTATCTGCTGAGTTAAGAGGGTCAATACAAAACAATGTTATTTCTTTACCCTCAGATATATAATGAAAACTTTCGTATTCCTGGTATTCAACATCGTCCTTCAAACAACCCCACATACAATCACAGATATAATCACAGTGAATTGTCATTAGTGACCGCACCTTAATCTTTAAATTATTGTAACTGTGATAAGATTCTGTATTGTAAAGCTCATGAACTACTTAATATTGTATTACTCAGCTAACTGCACTTAAATCATAAAATGGTCTACTTTAACCTCAATAATCAAAGACGTTCAAAGTTAAAATTGAGAATGAAAGGTATGAAAGAATATGAAAGGACCATTTGTGGAAGCCAAAAAATCTGCTTGCATTTTTGTCTTCTTTCTGAAATGTTTTATTTCATTTTTGGCTTTGAATCAGACACTGGGCAGAATTTCAAACCTAGGCATCTGAAATATACTGAGAAATATATGTGCATAGCTTTAAATAAATAATAAAAACACTAAAATATAACTGCATTCTTGTAAAACAGGTTTTAAGACACACAGTGCTCCCACTTTGCATAAAAGAGTGTCTGTGTTGTCTGAATAACTATTTTGCATATGCACATCTAGGAACAGACCAGGAACATGGCTTCAAAACCAGGTGCTCACAACAATCCCAAGCCCTGTAATTCCCCCAAGACAGTGAAAGAGCTCTAGTCCTAAAGCTGGTTTGATATGTTCACTCTGGAACGGTCCTAAGCCCAGATGGTTTTTGTGAAGAAAATTGTCCTGATTTAGACTCCCACCTTGTAAAAGAATTCAAGTCTTTCAGTAGGAATAAAGGAGTGTATCTGATTATCTTTCAGCTGTGAGCATTTCCTCAGCACTTGCTGCAAAGCCACTCAGGCACTGTATCCTAAGATTACCACCCTTGCAGAGTTCCCATCCCCTGACTGTCCAGAGCAGCATGCAGGGAATGCCCCACATCCTACCCTGATGGGACAGCATGCTGGGGTGTGGGGGCTGTGCGCACTCAATCCCACAGCCCTGATAAAGTCCTGTCAAGCCATGATCCAGGTCTCAGTTGTATGGAAAGAACTGAATGAGCAGCCATAATTATGAAGCTATAATTATGGTCTGTCCATAAGGGAGCACATGGGATCTGAAGCCTTGCTAGTTCAGAAGGCAGGAACAAAGAAAGCCCGGACTCCTGGTCTCATATTAGTTTGTGACGGTCAAAACTAAAGCAAAACTACCAAAGACCCATGGGAAAAAAAAACCCAAAAAAGGCACTGATACGATAAGATTAAAAAGTCCAAGGAAAGAAAGCAGAGAGGGGACGATAACAACTCAGCAAGGTGAAAATTTGGCCCATACCAAGAAGCAGGAAGATGTAGAAGTCAATCTTTCCCTCTCTTGGTAACAGATGACAGAGTTTTAGCAAGAAACTCTACGGAGAGTGGTGAGCATGCTGCTGGTTTATTTAAGTTAGTTGCAGTTCATCGCTATATGTACTAAGGATCAGTAAACTGTTTCATGCTTACAATCACCCTTTCAAGTCTCTGATCCTAATAAAAGACACCCACATAAAAAAGGCCCATGTATCTGAGACCTGCAAAGTGGTCAATTGTTTTTTTCTTTTTTTCTTTTTTTTTTTGGGGGGCGGGGGTGGTGTGGAGAGGTGAGGGGTGGAGGGGGGATGTCCAGCAGCTATAATTTGCAGTGCCAAGTTTCACAAGGCTCGTTATTGAGACCTTACTATCACTGCAAATATCTTGGCCATATACTTACTTTTCTTTTGTTAAATTATTTATTTTGGTTTTCCTTTCTTTCTCCTCACCTCTTCAAAAAAGCTTTGGGAGCTTTGCTAAGATCTAACTAAAAGAAAAGTAGTGTTTTCTACATATTATTTGACAAATGCGAGTACCTCATGACCTATAAAAATTTTGAATATGTATTTAACTTGAAGAAAATAAATGACCTAGCTGAAGTCACAGGAAAAGCAAGCCCTTGTTCAACTGCTTTGCTGGACTGAAATCAGCATTTTTAGAACACTTTTCAAGTAAAACACTTTACACCTTGGAAGTTAACAACTTTCAATGTACCTATATAAAAAACTTAGCTGCAGCAGAAAAATCTATATTAGCCCTATATAGCCCATATCACCACAGACACAACTTATTGCTGTTCTCCTTTATGTGAAAAGGAGAAAAAAAAAATCTATAAAAGATATGCAGATGGGAAAAAATACCACAATTTCAGAAGAGCTTTTATAAAAACACGTGAAGACTTTTCAGTCCAGAAAAGAGGACTGACATGGGATGTTCTAGAAGTAAGTAAAATGACAAATGGTACAGGGAAGGTCGATGAGTTACATCTTTTCTCTGTTTCTCATACTACAACAGCTGGGGGCATCAAATGAAATGATCGGGTGAGAGTTTAAACCAAAAAAGAAGTTTACAAAATGAATAATTAAACTGGGGAGTTCATCGCCACAAGATGTTGTGAATGCCAATAATATTAATGTCTGCAGAAAGCCATTAGACAAATTAATAGGGGAAATATCCATTAGAAGATGTAAAACACAGTAATTTGCATCTTGCTCCAGGAGTACCTCATCACTGATTCTTGAAAGTGGAGAAGATATATGAGGAAAAAAATGCAATCTATGCTTCTCCACTCCAGTATAACCATACTGATCTTTTAATGTTCTAATTATATTTTTTTAATATATCTTATGTAATCACAAATCAGACATTTTCCTGTTTACTTTCACCTGGTAAAAACCATTTCATTGGTTTATTTACAAATATCTAATAATTAAAAAAATTAACAAGTTTCTTCATAAGAGGGACCTGTAGCAAGCTGACGAAAATTAAAAGAAAGCAGAGCATTGCTGTCTTCTTGTAGCTACTCTGAGTAGATATCACTGAATTTAGCTAGGATATTTTCATTTGCATAAATTTTTCCTTTGAATACTTTCTTCTTACCAAACAAACGAAACTAGAAAGATCAGCAATACTAGAAATTCACTGAACAGTTGGATACAAATCCTCGAACAACAGGTTAAGCAGAAACAAAGTAAAAGACATTTTCCTTTGCTATGTTTTTAACAATTCAAGGTTTAAGTGATGGCAATAAAAAAATTTCACAGATAAAACAAAGGTCCAGTACTTTTACTCTGTTCCAGTGTATCGTTTGTAAGAAATTTCTTTCTCTGAAATGGAAGTTATTGAGTAACTCTTAAAGAAAAAAAGATATTCCAGACCTGTAAGTGGCTACTATTGGTTTCTAAATATGTGCAATAAATTTTAAAAATTAGGTCTTCTAAGGAATGTTGTTGTTCACCACACCTGGTGTACCATTTTCATTGTGTTTAAATGGTGGTGGTACGGTGAATCACAGGATGGAGTGTTCTGCGGTTATGACAAGTTTTCTCCCCCTCCGCTCTCCAACTATCAAATTAAGAGAGCTAGAACTTCTAGCTTCACCTTCTTTGAAAGTCACAAGTTATGTAGTCCCATCGGTTCCCGCTCTTCTCCCCAGATGATCAAAGTTGCTATTTTACCACCAGGCGACACAGAAGTCTTTCCTTGTCTGGTCCCACTGTTGGTCAGGCCATTCAAATTAGTCTGTCCCATTAGGAGGAATGGAAATCGGAGGAAATGCCCAGAGGCTGTGTGTACATTCTAATGAGAAATATAACTGTAAAAAAAAAAAATTACTTGAATATTCACAATGTGACAATATTAATATT
The DNA here is from genome assembly GCA_009769605.1 of Bucorvus abyssinicus. NCBI lineage: Eukaryota > Metazoa > Chordata > Aves > Bucerotiformes > Bucorvidae > Bucorvus > Bucorvus abyssinicus. Next base: position 43,418,222 of record CM020063.1, read on the forward strand.
ATTTTTATGCTTTTTAAGGTCATTCAAGAGGTTCTGGTAATAAAGAACTGGCATTGTAGTTGTCCCTATATCCTGGCAGTATCGAATTTGCTTAATGGATGGCATGTTTGCTCAGTCATGTAAGACAATAAGGCACTTAATTCATTTTTTATGGGCTACACTTCCTTCCCATTTGAGTCCTGCTGAAATTCAAGTTGTTAATTTTCTCAACTATAAGGTTGTTTATATCCTAGGTCCTTATTACATATTGTCTCTATTTGCTGTTGCTATTATAGTCATTAAAATCTGCATTGTGAATTTGTACTAAGTAGATGTACAAACAGTGGCATGTACAGTCCCATTATAATTGGCTACTGAAGAGACAAAGCAGCTGCCAATAATGTCTGATTTTTTCACCCTGGGGCCTCTACTTATATACGGACAAATGCTGCATCTACACTTTGACCTGGGAAGCCTTCTGAGTGAATATTCTGATTTTGAGTGGAGAGGGTGGGTATATTGAGGCAATTCAGCTGATATCTATGTAAAATTGCTCATAGTGAGTCAGTGAGTATACAAAAGAACAGGATTTAAAAAAATCTTAACTGGAGTTATGATCTTGCAAATATTATGTTATCACCATTATGTTGTGTTTGTGTTTCCTTTTCCTCAGTATTTATGGTAATACAGGATACCCATCTGGCAAATTATAATAAAATATTAACATTCATATATTTAAGTTGTTTATTGCCCAAAGACAAAATAACATTGTTTATTCACTGCATCGTGAGCTTTTCTGAATTTAGGTTAATGGAGTGGTGCGTAGGTTAATGAGATGTGTGTCTGGGGAATACCTACCTTTATCTGTCTTCTGTAATTAATAACGACAGCTTTTCTATTCTGAAAACTCCCTCTTCACTTATTCATAGTTATAAAACAAATGCGAAAACAAATAAAATTACAAAAAAAAAGTAAACACAGTACGGAAATTAAGACTGATGAATTATCTTTTCTTATTTATGTTTTTACGTGAATCGACCTCTTTTTGTTATACAGAACGCTCAGATATTAATTTTTTCTGTTCAAGTACCTTCTCTTATTTTCCTGTTGTGAGTCCTGTGCTCTCTGAGCAGGTTCTTTGATATATTCTACAGGAGGAAGTTTTAACAGTTCGTGCCAAAGTACTTATCTAGGGATATTAGACGAAATATGGGGATTTTGATTTAGCAGAGCGATACAGCTGTGCAGTGAAATCACAGTGAAACACAACCACAGAACCGCAAACGCAATACACGCCTGGATCACAACACAAATATGATTCCCTTTACCGATCTCTACACGCTCACGATGCTGGGTGTTCCCAGTCACTACGAAGGAATACATGGTTTGAAGTCAGCTCAAACTTGCTGCTCTCTTCAGTGTTCATTTTATTGGCTGTTTGATTTTTTATACTCTGTGTGTGGCTGAGTCATGTGTACGTTGTCCCCATGCTAGGTTTGTCTTAGGGTGATAATGCTATCTGCTGAGTATTGTAGGGATGGTCATTTACACAAACAGTTGATCCACGCAATAGACATAGCCATTCATCCGAAACACAAGCTGCCCTTGGGTCTCCTTCATATTAAGTTCAGCTTCCATTACAGCTCTTCTGACCTTCATGAGCACATTGCCCTTGTCTGTCTTCTCTGAGCCTTCTTCCTCTGCATTCATTCTCCGATCGTTCACACCAATTTATGCCCCATCCTTCTTCCTCTATTGTACTCCTTTTTGAACATTGGCATTCTGTATGGTCTACTCTGCTTTGGTATTGTATTATTACATACAACTTAGTTTTGGCCCAGAACATTAAATACTTTCCAAAATTTATTAGGTTCTTCTCTTCCTCTTTCTTCTTCTTTTTCCTCTTCTCTTTTCAGTTTGTTTTGCCATCTTGTAGCTCTGTTTTATGAAAAAAACGTGCCTCTGCAAGGCCCTATAACTGCAAAGAAGAATAACAAGAGGTACACTTAGCTCGAGAATAAATTTAAGGAATATAATATAGAGCAAAAATTAGACAAGCTTCATGTATGTATATATTTTTTATGATTACAGGAAGTTACATGGCTACATCATGGTAATGTCTTAGACACATGAGTTAGATTTTTGGTGTAATTTTTAAAAATTATCTAATTTGAGACATAGTTAATTTCAAATTTAAAATAAAGTGAGCAGTTCCCTAGTAAAAGAAATTTCATGGTAGTCTTGTGGACAACCAGGAGATGTAGCAGTAAAAAAACTCCAACCAATCAGTACCAAGGTCATCGCCAAGTACTGAAATTTACTAGTCTGTTCCTCAGGTTTCTTATTGTCCTGGACCAATTAATATATCAAAAATAACACCCAAGGCCAGAAATTAGCACAAGGAAGAGTAGACTTTCCATTTGACCGAATCTTTTCACCAAAAAGTTTGTTAATTACTTGAACAGACTGGCCAGGTTGAGTCACTGTTTCTGGTGGTATTTAAAAGCTGTGTAGACGGGGAGTTTAGGGACATGGTTTAGTGGTGACCTGGCAGTGCTGGGTTAAGGATTGGACTCAACGATCTTAAGGGTCTTTTCCAACATAAATGATTCTATGATTTTATGTCTGATAGCACAAACACAGGCTATCTCATGCTAGTTGATCTCTGTGCCATAAAATAGTCCCAGGAAATGTTAGGTGACTGGGAAGGGCATACCTGTAGTAGCTCTTTCCTCTTTCCATCTACTTATAAATACCTTAATTTTAGGCATTTGATACCTCCGATATTATTTCTTCATGCCATATGCATTTGAAATCTGCAAATATGTTTAAAAAAACACTGAGTGGAGGAATTTATATATTCTTACATTACATCACATAAACAGTATTGATTTTTGGAAATTAAATACTGTCAAATACAACCCTGTCAATTCCAGCTGGTACCTATAAGTTACTTGGCGTTTCCTTTTATTTGGTAAGAAAACAAAAACAGTTTGGAAGAAGGATGTCAGTGGGAGGAAACCCAAAATTGTCTTACAGGTTTGTAAACAGCTTCTCAGATCCTTTCTACGAATGCTTAAGGAGACATATTTTAAGTGATTTACGGAAGATAGAATAAGAAGTTGATAAATTTCCAAAGCATTGTCCCTTTCCTGTTGCCAAATTTATTTTTACACCTTCCATTACTCAAATCATTATTACGGTTACACTCAGCTGAACAAGATCTTTCTATAAACTGTCTTTGCAAAGGGATTCAGCCAGAAAACCTCAGACATCAAATGCAAAATGGTCAGTTTAATAAGACTCTGGGCTTCAGAATGCCACTGGCTTTTTCCCCACTTGATAATAAAATTATTGGGTTTATTACACTGGATGATGAACACGCATCTCTCTGATATTGTTTATTACTTGCTGACAGTAATATGAAGGAATATCCCCTGCTCACACCCAGAGATGAAATTGCTAGTCAAGAATAATAATGTGTGCTAACGGAAGGCTTACTGTAAAAAAAATTTTAAAAAGAACTAAATTATGCTAAATGTAAGCCACAAGTTCTGACTATGAGGCTAGTTATTAAACAGTGTCATGACTTTACATAATGAAATAGAGTGGGTTACAGATATTAATGCTGCTGAACACCACTGTACTAGAATTAGCTGTGATATTAGGAATATCTATTGATAACATTTTCAGGTTACTGTTTCATTTCATCTTTCATACCTATTACAGAATAAACTGGTGAAGTAATATATCCAGTAAGCTCATTTTACTGGCAATTGTTCTTTTTTCATGTAGGCATTAATTACAAAGGTCCAACTTCTAACTATATTACACTGTTTTATTTTTAGTAGCGCAATATGTTAAACACAGCTAGTCACATTTCTTTTCTTGAAATTTTCAGTTTTCTTTTTTTTTCACAGAGCTTCCAATGGATTGGTAAAATTGTCCTCATTTTAATCCAGTTCTGATATTAAAATTTTAGAAATAGATATTGAAACATACATATACAGATATTTTCCTGCTTATTCTCAAATTCAAGGCCAGCGTCTAGAAAATACCGATACAGCTGAAGTGTGTATGAAGACATTTCGTTTGTGGTACTACTTCTCATACTTCCCTCCACTACTCTTGCTTTTCCTAATTCAATATCCTGAATCATCTTGCTCACAATGTTTGCATTTAAAAAAGTCTTAATGTGCTCACTCAGAGGATGTGGATCACTGCTTATAAATTGCTGGGAAACTTAAAAAAAAAAAAAAAGCCAATATAAAGACTAGCATGGGTCTACAATATTATTTATGCCAACTATCACAACTATTGAAAGAACAGTAGAATACATTTCCAAACTACTCTGAAATTTATTCAGAACTAATTTACATATTTATTTACTACAAGGCACAGAAGAAAAGGAAGATTTACTACCAAGAACAATACATTATTTCCAATACATATTGGAACTGGTTTTCCTCTTGACTGTGCTTTGTGCACTATCTGTTTTTTCCAGAAAGCGGGCTATAAATACTTCTTATTCAGAAAGGTAGCATTTTACAGTTGTTTCTCTTGGTGGAAATTATTAGCAAAGTATGAAGGTGAGGAGAACTCATCTCACTTAAAAGTACTTTTCTAGGTCAGCCCACCAGAGTCTTCCATGACTAACTAGTAATTGATACTATCTTAACATGTATTTTTTGTCTTCTATAGCTCTTGAAAAATTAACCACAGGAAGCCCTCTGGCATTTCTAGATATATGAAATCATAGACATATTTTTTGTTTATATTCCTAATGTATTTTATAATGATATAAGTCAGCTTGGCATTTCAGTGACCTCTTGCAAAGAGATTCTTTTTATCTGAAGAGAGTAGTAGTATTTTTCCAATCACACAGCTGTAAATAAGTCCAATTTTATGTACTGCTTCTTGACAGTAAGCAGATGAGTGACTGCAACAGTGATGGTATATATGTAGAGCCTTGAATTCTGCTCTGGGTACACTTCTGTATCATATCATTTCTTTATTGACCTGAAAAACAAAACTGTAAAGGTTAATGCATGGGCCACAAGATAATGACAGATGTTTGATACATAGTTCTGAATTAATACCTCTGCACGCACCTCCAGAAATATAGATCTTCATACCTTCCTTTAAGACCTAGTCAGGAAGCATTTTCCCATTCTGTGAACACATTAAAAGTATTGAAACATGCTTCTATCCAAAATTTTCATAAATAGTATAGAGTTCACATTTTCATGCATGTTTTTTCCCAATGCTAATCAACAAAAATGTGGGGGGAAAAAAACCAAGACTTTTTTTTTATATTTGAAGTAATTTCCTCTAAGTGCGACATTTTTGTTAGTGTTTTTGTCTAACAGCTAACAAAGGATGAAGTTATGCCAACTGAAAGACTTCAATATCTTTGTTTAAAAAAAAAAAAAAGCTGAATGTGAGTTTTTTCACACATTTTTGATTCTTATAGATGGAGAAGAGCCATTAATATTGATTTCATTTTAGGACTATTTTTAATGCTTGAAAATTTGAGCCTTGGGTGGGAGTGGATGAAGAAGTGTGAATAATTCCAAATCCACTTACTGCTCTAATTGTGAGGGAGCCTCAACTTGTAACACTTTCACATCAGAGGAAGTGGATATATATGAGGCAGAGTTGCTGTCCTCACAAAGACTACAGGTATTATTCATACATTGGAGAGAATTCAGTTATCTCTTTCATGTTGTTGAAGAAAAGCAGAAATTAATTCTTCCTAGCTAATCAAAAGAAAATATCTGGGCCTACATTAAAAAGTATTTTTGCAGTAATATTTGTGGCAGTTTTAAGGACAGTTTGGAAAAAAGCATGTAATGCAGGAGAAGATATAAAAGCTAATCACGTCAGACAAATATATTTCTGCTCATACTGAAACACCTTTTGACAACTGAATCCAAGAATCGAGTGTATTGAGACTTTTCAGCCAGTGAAGGACATGGTGATTAGTCCAATTTTTTATTTATGACTGACATAATGACTTTGTTGTGCTATATATATTATTGATGAGAACACAGAGAGCAAAGGATTTCATCAAAATGAAACACAATGAGGAGAGCAGCAGAACACTTTATTACAAGAAGTAACTCTTAAAATTGTATTTTGATTCTTAAATTTTCTTCAAACAAAGCTTTGTTATTCTTGGGTCATGTGAGTGGTCAAGAGACAGGTGAATATAGATAATTAGGCAGGATATTAGGAAAATTTTTTTTAGAGAAAATTTTTAAAACATTTGAACAGGCTGCCCAGGGATGTAGTTGAACCCCCATTCCTGGAGGTATTTAAAAGACATATAGATATGAAGCTGAGAGACATGGCTTAGTGCTGGGTTAACAGTTGGACTTGATGATCTTAAGGGCCTCATGCAACCAAAATGATTCTGTGATTCTATAACTGCCTTAAATAAAAATTCCTAAGTAGGTAAGTTGATTTCAGAATAAAAAAGGGTTTTAAAACTTAGATCCTTAAAGCAAATTTTGTTCACTCTGCAGTAATTGTCCATACAGTTTAGTCATCTTTGGCAAGACTAATTTTATGAAGAAGTGCCTCAGAATTGTGCTTTTATAAATACAAATTTAAGTCAATTGAAGCACACTGCAAGATGACACTGAGCAAATACACTGTATATACTACGTAACAGAGCAAATACACTGATAGATAATATTACCTATCATCTCTGCCTTGGTTATTGCTGTGTTAGAAATATATTCTTTGTATATATTTCCTTCGTTTGGAATAACATTTTTCTACATTTTTGATCAGTATTTTTCAGCTCCTGGACAACTAGGTCTTCGTAGTTCTCCTATCAAAAATAACAAGGGTCTGATTTGAATGGTATACATTAAAATGCACACAGTTCATAAACTAGCTATTAGTATGATAATTGCAGTATGCTTTACTTATAGGTTTGGAAAGAACAGCTATTATTAGATACGAATCTGAAGGTGGCATCACATAGTACATACTAACTACCATACAAAAATACATTATTTTACATTAATTACTTGAATTACTCTGAAAATATACACAGCATTTCTCTCTTCCAGAAAACACTACACGGGCACACAGGATGTTCTTTTTCAGTAGGAGACACTTTAAATACATTGAACATGTTGTCACAAAATAGTACATAGGCTTCAGGGGCTGATATCTTCCTTCATGCCCAATGCAAGAGCTATTCCACAGCTACACTTATAAGGAATAACTCGCATGTTCCCTACTCCTTGCAAGAAACATTTTGAATTAATTCTGAAAGGCCTTCAGGCATAAATTCTCCTTCAGGTACTTGTCTGAAAGCCTCAAGTATGTTGCTGAGTAACACCGCAGATTGAGATTTCAATAGCAAAGAAATGCTCCCCAAGGCTGAGGTGTGATTTTCCCAGTCCTTCTCCGCTGCTTCCACAGCCTCATTGTGCATCAGAGAGTGGAAGTCCAGTGCAGGGAGGTTCCCTCTGGATGATTTCTTCTTAAGTGCCACACTGGGAAATCATCTGCATATTAACAGCGAATACTGTGTCATGATCCTCTGTGGTCCATGAATGTGGAAAAGTTAATAATACCCACCATGCCCCAATAGGGAGGTGCTTACTTTTAATTTGTCGCTAGTGTTATGGGAGGGAAAAATTTTGTCGCAGGTGAAAATAGAAAACATTAAGTCTCACGAGCAACACAAAAGCCTCAGTTACAAAAGCCAACACCACAGTAAAGATCTGACTGTTTCAGCTGGGAAGAATGGCAGAGATCATGTATGATGGAGAACATCCTCAGCCTCTAAAGAAAGCAGCAAGATTCCCAAAACCACAGAGAGCTAATGCAGAGTAAATGATATTTTATGCAACAACGCCAGCAGCTGCAGTACCTGTTCCTGACTGTACACTAATACAGGCTGGTAGACAATGCACTCTCAGGTACAGTGAATCTCAGATAATCTCCAAAAGATTTATGTCTTTCTACTAAAGATTGGACACACTTGTAAATATTTTCTAACATGGAAAACAATTTTGGAAGCTGTCCTACAAAAATCCGTGCCTACATTACAAGGGAAATTAAATCAGCAGATTATTAAGTAAAGGATTATATTTTTTCATAAATGAAATACAATAAGTTAGTACCACACTATTTTTATTTCATGGAAATGCCTGAGATTAGTATTGTTGGTTTATTCACAGCGTGGGAGCATTAAGATTTTTGTTGAAATGTGTCTGCGAAGAGCAAGCTTTACTTTAGCTGGTATCAAATCCTGCAGTTCAACTTCAAGGACAGTACAATAGCTTAAGTTCTGCTACTGTCTTCAATAAAGTCAAAATTTCACTAAATGTATTCAGTGAAAATCTTTAATATTGAAACTATGTACATATTATTATTATAAAAGTATGGTTAATGTTTCCTATTCAATTTTCTTCAGGAAATAACCCCAGCTTTACCTTTCGGGGGGAAAAAAAAAAAAAGAAAAAAAAGGAAAACACTACACAAGCTTCTCTTTCCAGAAGACAGAATTCTCTTGGCTAATCAGTTTTAATAACGTTTTTAAGTTTTTTCACAGTTTCCTAACCTGCCTGGGGCTGAGAAAAGGAATTGGTAAGCCTTTAGAAAGTTCATATGTCTATGTGTATATTTGGAAATAAATGCTATTTATAAAGATTTATGATAATTTACAGAAATAGTCTAAATGCACTCATTTGAACATGTCCTGCATAACTCAATCGTGTCTAAAAGAAAGAAGGTTTGGGGCTGAGAGTCTGTCACATTTTGCATACTGAGGTATCTGGATTTATTTCATATTAGGTGGGGTAGCTGAAGATGTAAATTCTGAAAATACTACGTTAATTTATGAAATTAAGGACTGAAGGCACACTTATTAGCTCAATTACAAGCAGTTATTCATCTCCCCACTCAAGTTACCAGCTAACAAAATTAGCAATTAGCAATTAGCAGCCAATTAACTACCTTAGTGTGATAACAAGCCTCAGATAATCAACTACTTGACTGAGTTTAGTAGCACAGGCACTGTGCTAAGTTAACAACAAGCCTATAGACCAGTGCTGGTACAGAGGGCTTGCAGAGCCTGTCTGCAGTCAACTGCATAGACTCACACAAGAAGAAAAATACTGAAATGGAGATGAGAAGTGTTTCAGAAATAATTACCAATTATAATTCTGCGGCCATGTAGCAGGTCAAACTAAAGGATAATAGTCTTTTATGTTCTTCAAAACTATGAATTAAATTGCCACTTAGGAACACTCCAGCTTATATGGAAATACTCCCGTGAGGAAATGTTACAAGAAGAAGGATGTAACCTTCTGCTGGGGGACCAGTATATCGTTGTAGTGCTGCCTTAAATGCATTCTCATATAAAGAGACAGGGGAGACAAAATGAGAGAGGAAGAGGTTTAAAAGCAGGAAAATTGTTCTCAAGTTCAATACCAACTTTGTTTTTGTTGGATCTACCTGTTCAACAACATATAAAACCAACTAACTGATCTCATTACAACATAGCCAAACATTTAACTTGGGCTTCTCATGAACATCGCAGTTCTCAATCTAAATCACTGAACTGCAGATGAATGAATTGTAAAATTATTGCACTTCCACCTATGGAAATTGTATTATACTTTGGTTGGTATCAAATTTTCACTGCTGCGACAAATGTCAAGTCTTGCTTCTTAAGAGTCTGTAAGAGCAATTTAAAGAAATATTAGGGCTTTATAAGCAGCTCTTTCTTTTTAGGAGGAAACATTCTTTATAGCAGCTCAAATTTCTAAGGAACCATGAAAGATGTAGCCTGTTCACATGCTAATACAGCATGTTTATAAGTAGTTTTACAGTTTAATTTTACAAGTGAATGCTTCCCTCGTTACTGTATTGTATACGGTAACTTAAATGGTTTGAATATGTATAGTGATCCCAATGAGCATTAATATCTTTGTTCTGTGCAATAATCTTAGCATACAAATAGAAGTTTTTTAGGCGTACATCTTTCAAAGTTATCATTTTTTCTTTAATCTTATGTGGCCATGAGATTGAAACCAAATGTAAGCCTGGAGACCAAGAGATCTGTTACAATGGAGAACAACCAATAGCATTGCAGAGGATAGAAATACATAAGGTTCACACATGAACTATACAAGGATAATAAAAATAAATTAAATATACCATCCATTAAATACTAATTTAACCTGTGGAGCATACCACGCCATTCGAACAGCAGAGTAGAAATGGATTTTCCTCCTGTTTACTTTCACAGTCTCTTGAGAGAGACTGAAACCAGATAAAGCTTGGCTCGGATTGTAATATTCTCTTGACCCTTTAAATAGGTTTGTTACTAGAACAAATGTGTGTATGACTGTTTAAATATTTCAGTAATTTAATTTAATGGCATAAACATTATCTTTAGTGCCATTGGATACATACAGGAAGAAAGAAGAGCAAACTGAAAATCACTATACTGATTTGTGAAGGATGGTTCAGAGAAGGCAGGAGCAATGCGTTTTGCAGCATTCTTTTCTTCTTTTTCAGAAATCAAACATTTAGTGGCCTTACCACATCCCCAAATCTGCCAGTTGCCCTCCCCTAGACTCCACAGACTGTTACTGGATAATGGACAAAAATCTTTACCACCAGCCTACTGTGAAAATGAGTACAGACCTGGCTGCTGAGGTTCGCACGTCACCAAGCAGTTTGAGTAGCTCATGGCTCATCTAAGCTGTCAAAAACATCGGGCAAGATGAAATATCTATCAACAGAATAACACAAAAGTAGATGCATTTCAAATTGCATGAGATACAGAAGACCATTATGCAGAAAGTGTTACTTATGGAAAATATTTTCCAGAAGTCTGTGACAAGTGCACAAGCCTGCATGTGTCGGTTACTGACAGCAGATAGACCTCTTAAGTATTTTGAAAATAAAATTGCAAGCTGAAGAGCATCATTAGAAAATGATGCAACACATCAAGGAAAGAGACAAAAGAATCATGCACGCTGTCCCGATTCTGCCTATGTGAGGATAAATATCCCCTTTTCTTTAAAAAATTTAAAATTAGTGCAAGCTCAAAGAGCAATGTGTTCACCACATTGTCCTTCTCTAACAGATCCTTCCAAGTCTCTGATCCAAAAAAGCTGATTCACACATACCTATCCTCTTTGTGTTCCTCTGTCTGAGTCTATTTTAAAGCTCTCCTCTATGTTTGAACAATAGACAGCCTGAACTCAGCCTGTTTGACACAGTGTATGAAGGCCATCCTTTTCAAACTTACTTCGTATATATCTACTGAAGTCAGGTTTCAAATGCAACGTAACTTATTTCAGGGAGGATGACCCTCAATACTAATATTGATATCTGTCAACATGAAGACATTCAGCACACTAAAAATCAGGCTGAAATTTATTTAGGGAATATATTTAAGCAATCATCATTCTTTCAGTAAAAGAAAAGGGAACAAAACCTATGCTGCACACTCAGTTATTCCAGTCCAAGAGATAGATTTGCTTCTTCCGGAACATGCTTTTTGGCTCCAGATTTATTCTGAGCACGATCAAGATATTGAAGGCTCTACTAAGTTTTCTTGATGGGAAAATATGTGTAAAACTTCCCAGGTCCTGGATCCATCACTGTAGAGAGAAGAAGCCTGCTGGAAGTTGCTATGGCCCCATCTGGATGGTACACGTATGTTTCCTTGTTACGGAAACTGGGCTATAAGGTTAGGCATTATGGAGCCGTTACGTACCTATATGACATCCCAGAATGGAGTCAGGACATGGGACAAGTGCCTGACTGGGAACCAAGTCAAAGTCACAGGTTTGCTATGCAAGGTGTGACTCCAGAAAGTGTCATATGCATCTTCAACCCCCTTGTCAGTTCTGAAACCAGATGTCTATCATACTTGGGAGCAGGTTCCATCGTAAATTATTAATAACTCCTGCAATTAAATCTGCCTTGAAAAGTGGAACCTCATAGTAAACAATGGAGGAATTATTGAAGTTATGCCATAGCTGTGATAGTCTATTCCTCACCTATTCTCAGCTCCAGATTGAAGGAAATCTTGTTGAATCTTGAAAATATTGTTGTGTTATCCACATGAATGTCTATCAAAACTCACTATTGCATAAACCATACTTGTAAACACTGTCTCTCCACTGTTTGTTTTAATCCTGTTGACATAACTTTCATTTTTTAAATGTTTTATGCTCTTAATTCACACAATTTGCTTTTTATGTTTTACTTTTTTTTCTGAAAGCTGGATAATTGCCTAATCAAGGGGCGAAGACAAATTTCTGGGTCATCTAATTATTATTCTCACCAGTCATAGAGTTTAAATCATGGTTAAGTGATGTAGTTAGATAAGTGACTACAACCTCAAACCCTTTCTCCTGGTGTCATACCCACTAACTACTGTCATTACAGTAAACAGTAGCTAATTGCATTCTATTGATATTTAGTCACACTTTTATGTAAATACATGTCAAAGCAGTTTTCCTCAATTTTTGAACAAGCAGGAGGCTTTCTGTGCTTTTCCTCTTGGTTTCTTAGAGCACCACCATCTTAGGCTAGATGGAGTATGAAAGACCTTGTGACCTCAGAAAACTGAATAACCCTCTGCTGACATTTGCAGAAAATGTTAAATTATTGGGACTTTGTACACTGCAACAGCCCTCAATTACTGATTTGTCGGAACGCACACAGTACAGAAAAATCTCTATTGGAACTGCCTGAGGCCCTATGAATATATATAAGAATGCAGAACATTTTGTTGTTCAGCTTCTGAGGCAGAAACATCTTTTAAAGGTCAGAGAGTCTTTTTTTTTTTTCTTTCTCAGTCTTTAAAGATCCTTTCCTTTTAATTGCATTTTCTCATTTTGTACATGCCATATATTAAAGAAAGCTTATAAACAAAGAAAAGTTTATATAAACAAATAAAAAAGAAAAAGGCATTGGGGATGTGCAATTCCTCAAGTAGTCATAGCTTCTTTCTTTGTTCCATAGACAGTGCTAGAAATTTTTTTTTATTACTACTTCAAGAAGTCAGTATTTTTTAATAAACATGAATGCCCACTGTTGTACAGAAAATCAGCCTCTTCCTTTACTATGAAAGGCAATTTTATAATTTTACAGTTCCCAAATAGTATGAATCAGTATCCAGTCAAACTTCACTGCTATAAGAAGGAAGAAGGGGAAAAAAAAAAACCCAAACCTATAGAAATTCTGATATTTACCATGGAGGAAAAGGTAATCCATGCAAGTATCCCTGATGGACAGTGCATTGGTACAGCATTAAGAACTTTCAAAGATTGTTTATTTTATCAGATTTAGAAGTGACTACCACTTAATCTAACACATTTATTATGAAATAACATATTTGTAACTGGACTTTACTTGAAACAAAATACAGTAGAAGTAGGTGTTTGTCTATTTGGGAGGGAATACATGTCCAAGGCAGTAGAAGCTAGATCCACAGAATTACTGGACTGCAAAAACACACTCAAATTCAAATAATAAATTGTCAAATCCCTGCTAATTTAGATTTTTTTTAATGCTGGAAACACCAGATCTCAAGCACCCCTCTGTCAGCGGGGGGCACCAATGCTGAAGTGGTCATCTTAGAGGCTTCTACAGGCAAGGGAAAGTGCTTGCTATACCTGGAGGTCAATGTGCTCATCCTCACAATGCAGGAGGTGTAGCTTTGGTCTTGTCGTGGTGGAAGGGACTCACCTCTGAACTTCTCAGCACTGGGAGGCCTCAACACTGATTCACACTTTGTATGTTGAAGTATGAACTATGTATAAACACAGAAGGGAGAGTTCTTGCCTGTTTAACTGGGAGGGCAAAAAAAGATGTTCTGAAACTCATGTCAATGACTAAGTTTTTTTTTCTCTGCTGGGCTGGGAGATGTGCTACACATTTCCCACTGCTTAGTTGAAGAGATGAATGTGCAGACTTTCATGACAGCCTTTTAAGACACCTAATTCCCAGTATGTATGGCATAGGTGGGTTGTCATTAACAATCTCTACAGTGAATTGTCTCACGAGTAAAGTTCCCTCAAGGTATTACAAGGCTCGATTGCTGTAACAGTAATTAATACGTATGGGAGCTAAGATATAAAACAGGATTTAAACCTAGGTTATTTTGCCTACTTTACTATCAAATAAATGGATTTCGTTTGCCAATGGACTGTTGGGTGAAGATAAGAGAAGGACTTTGTGTTTTTTTAATGTAATTGATGACTATAGCTGTATGCGCACTGTCCCTATATAGGTTTCTATGGAGGTAAAAACTCTTTACTAGGACATCTTTTATAACTTTCTTCACGGAAATGCAGCAACAAAAGGCCAACTAAAATAAATAGTTTTAAGTAAAATAAATAAGATACCAAGGTCATGATCAAAAGAAGATTCAAGATTTCCATTATGCCTAGGGGAGAAAAAATAGAGGAAAGAAAGTGACAGTTTCTATCTCCAAACAGAATGCCTCTTTTGGCAGTGCCTAACTTTAACATGAAAATCAAATGCTACTCCCGTGTTTGTAACACAGCTATCTTTTTTTCTTCTTGTGTGCCTTGATCAAGAAAATGAAGGTTTATAGTGTTCTTATTTAGACGGTTATCCTGAGTTTTGAGTCTTAGCGCTCGAAAATGAACAAGAACACTTCCCTTAGAGCTGTGGTTTCAAGCTACAGAAGTCACAAGGGCATGCTGATCTATGAGTTTGTATTTGATTCACATCCCGAAGGCTTTGGTCACAAGCCAAGTACTCAAGCATTATGTTATTTTAATAGAAAGTTTAGATTCAGCCACCAGAGATAGGGTTTGCCAAGACCCGGCCAGTCAGCCTTATTTGAACTGCTGCCATACGATAGAAATGTATATGTTGGGATTTTTTTCATACGCATAGCTAAGACAGGCTTAGCTAGCACACCCTTGTGTAACAGAGTTAAATCTCTAAATCGTTCATATCAATCTATTTTAAATAATCTTTAAAGGATGTCTTGCCCAGTGCTAACTTGCCGGTTAGCCACCATTAATATTCTTTTATTGTTTCCATTGTGTTTGTAAAATGGAAATATTTAAACTGTAGGTTATCCCTGCTAGTAGGGTATTTTGCTTAGAGCAATAATCATTCAGTCACTCAAAATCACACAAGTCAGTCCTCTGTAAGAGCAATAACTTCCCATTTAGAGGGAGAGTATTGTTTTTGTGCTGTTTGTGCCTATCAGTAGAAACCTTCCTTGTTTGAATTAGATGGATATTGGAAGTGTCCTACCTTTGACTTTAAATCAGTAGCACAGACATCTGTTAGATTAGCTTGTTTGGCTTCTTCCCAAATGAGAACTGCAGGGGTGGAAAACAACATGAGTTGAGATTATTTGCCTCAGAGAATCGTTGTTTTCAATTTTTCTCTCTGTCAGTTCCAAGCTGTGTTTTATGTGCAGTACAGTCTTATCCAATCCTTTGATATAATTCTGTTTGCGTTGCTCTGAAACTATGTTTAAAGACTCTGCTTAAGAGGTTAGCAAAAAGCAGACAGCTAAGATATTTGTCAGTTTTCATCAAGGAGCTACTGTGCACTCTAGGGTTTCAAAGCAGAAGAGTGTGGTCACTACCAGTAATTATTTTGCAGATGGCAGATGCGAACTTGGTAGATATTTAATAAATATGATTAGTTTGCCTACTAACAACTCAGATTAGCTTTTTGCTAATCTGACTTAGGTTTGGTTTAGCCCTCCTCTTCTTACCTGCACTTCTTTTAGGAGGGGTAAATGTGACTTTTTTTAGTGCATTTGAGGCCATTCTTTACCATGTAAAATTCTAGCAGCTCTGCCACATCTATAAGGGCAGAAGGCATGTTTTCTGTTTCATACACATATGTTCAGTCATAAACTTGAATGTTGTATTTTATAGATCTCTCACAATCTAGTTCTTCTTTGAAAGTATTGCCTGATCTGGAAGAGTTTCTTTCTCCTATGGGTTTCTCTTTACTTAGAAGGGACTACTCTAAGTGGTTCAGGCTGATAGGGGCAATCTGTGCTGCTTAGCACAGTCTCTCCACTGCCATTTCCAAGAGCAAAGTGAAAAAACTGCCTGCTGGCCAGAGACTGCTCCTGCTAGGGAGAATGGTAGAGGTCCGTTTTTATTTTCTTCTATGTAAGAACACAGTGCTAGACATTTGTTCATTTTGGACTTTGTGAACATGCTGCAAAACTTGAGACATCTTCATCTTGCTTTATGCAGCTGAAGTTTCACTGACTACATTTCCAAGAGTGTTATCTGGAGGACTTTCTAGCTGATTATCCCCAACTTGCCTGTGACAACTCCCTACACTGAAATTGGTATAGATATTACTGCTGAAGGCAGGCACTACAGGAAGTGTGGATAGAGCTTTTTCCTCTTTTCCCTGTTTTATTGCTGTCGCAGTACATTGAGCAACAATTTGGTGCCAAATCAACTTTAAAATGTTGTTTCTGACATTTGTGTAAAGGCGGACACCACTCCAAGTTCTCAACGTCTCTACTTGCTAAATAGACTTCTCAATACGGTCTCAGGTTGGCTGACTTCAGCTTCAGCTTCAGTTAAACATTGCCAGACAGAATCTGGAGGCTTATGAAGTTTGTACTTTTATCAGCAGTGTTATTCCATACAGGTCTTCCATACTTACTTCCCCTTCTTAAACTCCTGCAATATGAATATCAATCAAATATTACTTTAACAGATCTCCATTGCCACAGTAGTTTCATATAATATGCCAAAATCTCAATCCAGTTGTGTTAGAGAATCCACTCTTTTCCTTTATTTGATTAAAAAAACCCCAAACTAACAAACAAACAAAAACAATATACGATTCTGCAGAGTTTTGCAGTCAACATGAATGCTCTCATGGCCAGTTGCTGGAGATCTTGAACTGCTTCAGTTCTGAGCAGACTCTAGGAAATGTTGGCATCCCACATCAGATGATTTCCTCTGCTGGAGAATTTCAAACCACATCTTTCAGCCCCAGTTCTGCTAGAAAGGGCCGTGACTTTTTCTGAGCTGATTCACTGCTTTTCAGTCTAAGATGAGAAACATTTTCTTGTTAAAACCCTTGCAGAAGACAAGGGGATTAGGGAAGGCTTGTATTAGAGGTTTCTGTGGTGATATTGAGTACACCTGCCTGATCATTAGAAGACCAGCAGTATCCAGGAAGGTGAGGACTAATGTTTCCCTCCATAGCAGACCTACAGCTACCTTTTTTTGAAGGAAACCACTTTCCTTCACAAAGCCCTTTTCTCCAGATGGCTTTATTGATTCCAGCAGCTTCAGCAGTCGTTCTAAGGCAGTTGTAGATGGACTGGAGAGGAACTGACCTACTGCTGACCTAATCTGGTCCTTCCCTGAACTTACCTAAGTACATGGTTTCCTTGTTCTGTTTCTACATTTCCTATCATTTGTTCCACAAAATATGAGAGAGGGAGTAGAAGTCTTCAGAAGTTTTCTGCTCTGATAGCATGAAGTCTTGTAAAATTTATGGTCATATCAATGTATGCACAGTTGTGAAGAGTGTTAGACATGGTTTTGTGGTTATGGAGAGTATTATTTCTGACAAAAAGATGTGCAGAGGATAATTCACAAATAACATTTGAAAAACAGGATTATGAGAGGCCTAATATAAGCAATACACTCCTGAACTACCACTCTTAGGAATCAATAAATAAATCAACGAACAAACAATTAAGTGACTAGCCAAATAAATAAATAAATAAATAAAAAGTTTCCAGACATCTCTTCCAACCTCACCCATTAATTTCTTTCTTAGAGTGCAAGTTCAAAATTTTAACACTACTGTTACTCTTTTGTTTGGCTTTTCTGAGATCCACATCAGATGACTAGCCTAAAAATAAAGAGTTTGTAAGAATAAACTAACGAATGAACCATCAGTTCTTTATTTTAGCAAGATAAAGTCTGCAGCAAAAACACTGTTTTCCGTTTCAGCAGTGAAGTCATGGAAGAAATCATTTCTCCTAGTAATTTCCATGGCTCAGGAATTAGGAAAGCCAGAAGGTCTGAAATTGAAGTTATGTAATGAAATGAAAAAATATGATTATGTTCTACTTGCACTATGATCTTTGAAAAGTACCCATTATGGGAGCTAAATAGCAATTCAGAAGGGCTTTTGATGGTGGAAATAAAATGTACATGAGCAGATTTTTCAAAGTGCAAAAACAGTCTCAAAATTCTGAAAGAAACTTGCGGTGCAGAGAGAATATTTCAGCAAGAAGCTGTCCTTCTGTAGTCTCACGCTTGCCAAGACAATTTGGAACGACATAATTTTCTAAACTGCCAGGAATAAATTTAGAAAGAATGATGCCTCGGATGTTTGAAAGAGACTTTATTTTTCAGAAGTTTTGGATGCCTACAACTAGAGAGACCCGAGAATTTGTTCTGTGGGTCCGGTTCAAAGCCAGTCATAACAGTGGAAATACTTCCTTGCAATCTCAAGTAATTTGCACATTCGAAGTGTAGATCAACACCATTCTCAGAATAGAAGTTCAAATATTTCGAGATGAATAAGCAGACTTGTCTTCCTCAGTTTAGTACCTTTTCAGTGGCTTAAAAAAACCCTATAAACCAAACTGAATTAATTTTTATTATTCTTGTTTGTGATTGTCAGGAAAAATTACTCGTGTTTTATCGAACACTAACCGAAATTATTTACCTTGCCTTTAGTTAATCCACAAGAAGATACAAGACAGATGTTAAAAGTAGAGAAGTCCAAATATATTTTTGGTTTTTGAACGGAGGGAATTTGAACCTAATGAGAACTCTCTAATTGCTGTGTTGCTTTCTAGTCTGCCTCCAGTCCTCTCATTTTTGTTGAGTTTTACAATACTAGTATTACTGTTGACAGAATGATCTGACCGCATGGTGTTGTCCCAGCTCTTTTTCTGTTCTGATTCTTTGTAGAGTTATAATGTAGATAAACATTGCTTTGACAGAAGAATCCTGGCTTTAATTTCTTATTCTTACAAAAATCTCTTTGAAGTACATTTTAAGTTAATTTTCCACACAGGCCTTACATTTTTAAGAGTTCTGTACTAAAGCTTAGTATGCTTGTGAGTCTCAAAACGGAGTACTGAAAATTATTTACTTTTCTCTGTACCACTGAGCTTTCTTCACTGTTAATTTTTGAAACATTCTGCACTGGTTTGAATATCTGACAAGATACATATTCTAGCACTGTGCAGTTGCAGACCAATATCTAAATCACAACTTTGTTGGTTGGTTGTTTATTTGTTTTTTCTGTGTTTCTGTCTTCAGCTTCACAAAATATTTTGGAAGTTCTTCGTGTACTTAACATTCTAGCGTGCAAGTAGTTCCTGGAACAGCGTGTAAAATATAGAATAGATGTCAACAAGTCATTTCTAACTCCGTAAGTAAAATTACTTGTTATCACTGAGACCACACTGCTTCCTACAGTCCACCAAAGACTTTCCCTATTTTAAGGGTCGATTTAGTTGAAAACACAAATTCAGACTTCAATATCTGAATATTTTTGAGTACCAGGTCTATTAGGTGCAAGAAACTACAGTCTGTGGAAAAGTAATTCCTATCCAATCTTCCCTATTGTATTTTTTGTTATTAATGCCTTTAATGCATGTATTTATTGTCCTTTGCAAGTCATTTTGATTAGAGAGTGCCAGGGAATATACTTGTCATCAAAGGCCATAGCACAGCTAAGTCTGTTCCCTCAGCCATTTTTTTTTAGATGAAAATGTAATTATTTTGTTTCAGAATAATTAGGATTACCTTAAAATATCAAGTGGTGAATCGAACATGCTTCTATCCTGACTTAAATGCTTGAATTCATGAATGACAAGACAATTAATCTATTCTAGTCACCCTGACATTATTTTTATCTACAAAATAGATTTCTTCAAGAAGGACCATAATGTAGGTGTTGTAAATAAATTTGATGATTGAAGAAGGTCAAATATTTGAAATACAACTGAAGTATAAGTATTTGACAATTTCTATTAAATAAAATTGCAATTATTTTATACTTGAATTAAAGTCTCACAATTTATTTTGGCATTATAATGTGGAATTGGCAACAAAGAGAACTCTGACTACTTTTTTCTTCCCATCACTTACAGGGCCTGTGTCTCAAGTTAGAATACATAATCATTAACAATGCAAGTGAAGCAGCTTTAATAAGCTTATTTATTTCACTTGTCAGGGTTACGGTTTTTTTGATCTGCCTTCTACAAATTACTGAAGGCCAGCTCAAAACTCAAACTGTTTTCACTTGAAGCAATTGGGATCAGTTTCACTTAATCAGTTTGGTCATTAAAATACACTAAATTATTGCTTAGACAAATTCTTGACTTCATGTCTAAACTATTTAAGGATTCTAAGGACAGGGCTTTAATATGACTCATGTAGATTAGCCGTGTTAAGTTCTAGGAACTAAATAAACGGATTCATTTACAGAACTTTTCAGAGGGTCATTTGAAAATTGTACGTGATGGATCATACTCTCCCTTTTTCTTGTGCTTATATAAGCCTTCCCCTGGCGAAAATTTGTCATGAAAACTGTCATTTAAATTGCTTTTCCACTGAATAAGGCAGGTGACACAGAAGCCTAGATTCCTATCCACTTCATAAGAAATTGGATATGGCAGGATTAACTAAGTCTATGGGGAGAATACAACAGGGACATTCCTCTAACTCACTCTGCGTCCTGACTGCGTGGCTAAAAGATATTTCTTCATTGGCAGTTGAAGGTGATAGTGGCAAGACTGACCTAATACCAGGGTTTCATGCATATAAATACCCAGGAGAACATAGTTCCTTGGACAGGGCAAATCATTGGATTGCAACTTCTGGAGATTACTCTACCCAGAGAACACTACCATCAGTTCCAAGTGAATTCCTTAAATATGAGCTGAGGCATTCCAGTAGTTTCTTACCCATCTCACATGCCTGGTATTAATTCCCTTCTTACCTGGCTATGGTTTATTCTGTAGGCTGTAAACAGCTCCCTGAGAGAAATCACAGTGTGTGTGTGAGGCATCACAGTAACCACTTTTCTGCTACTTCAACTATTTTGTTTAGCTTTTTAAAAAGTACAGTATGTTCACTTCCAGAAATTATACTCTCTTCAGAAGAACATTAAAGGCGATATCGTGTCAAGCCAGCAGAGCCAGCTGTTTAATTTGCCACAAAAAGCTATGAAACTCTTCAGTGAGTATATATCGTCATTAAAGTTGCAACAGGCGGATAACATGGAAAAGGGATAGAATAAAATTTGTGGAATGGGAAGATACTTTTCTGGGGAATATGTGAATCCCCTACACTGTTGCATTGCTCTGAACAGTGATCATTTAGACTTAAAATCATATCTGTTAAACAATCAACGACACTATTATTTAGAACTTTCCAGGAAAAAAAAAAAAAAAAGAAATAAGAAAAAAAAAAAAAGAAAAGGGAAAAAAAAAGAAAAAAAAAATCTTTACCAGTTTACAGTCACATGCATCGGTAAGTTAAATTGTGGAATAACAGGAGAAGGTATCATGATTAGCAGTTAGTATCACAGACTGATTTTCTGGTCAGGACTTTACTGGGTGTATAGTCATACCTGTAGATAATCCCAAGGTAAAGCAACATTCAATAATTCCATTGCTCATATCCCTGTAGAAATGAAAACACAAAACACCTTATCCCTACTGCAGTGGAATTGAGAAAATAAGGATGCAATGCAATGTTCCGTGATAATTACACTTATCTCTTACTATAAGTATACCATATGAATTGGAATTGGAATTTTAAATGTATGTTATAAAACAGTCACTGAAATTATGCTTACGCTGTATCAGAAGGTAGACTAATGTGCATCGCACATATGGTTTTTAATATTTTGGGTACTATGTAGAACTGCCAAGTAAGGGTTTAAATATGTAAATTTTAAGATAAAATCTTGGAAGCATAAAGTTTCTTGCAGAAACAGGAAGATAGAAATGGCAGACAGTTTGTGAGGATAAGAAATTTTCTTGTGCTGCACACTTAATTAGTTCGGCATGACACAGTGTGTCTTCAGATATTCTACCACAGAAACATTACCCTTATTTTTTTTTCAGTTCAAAAATAGGCATTTCCAGAGAAATCATATTTGCCACTATGCTTAAGAAGAATAAAACAAAGCATTATTTTCTTACTGAAAATACTGATGGTTTGTTCTTTTTTTAAATAAAGCTATTGCTGAGGAAAATGTTCATTGAATCATTAGCTCCTGGAGTCAACAAGATAAAACTTAAGCAATATCTGCTAATCTAGTGTAGTCAAAAAAATCCTTCTAAATAACTTAGGGTTAAAACTGGCTTTAATCTTTTCTTTTTCTCCCTAAGCAGAACAACCATAAAAATCGCCTGTACTACCTTGTTGGGTGGTAGTCCCCAGTATTTTTTATAGCCATTAAAATCCTATAAACTGGGGAAGTGCATAATAACTATTATTACAAAAGCAATGGTTATAATCAATTGTAAAAGGGTTTTTTTTCTGCTTTAGCTTGCATATTTTTTAAACCTTAAGAGCAGTATAATTCATGTTTTTTTCCCATTTTATTCTATACTAGGTCATGAGACTCGCATGTAGCTGTATGAGAAAGTACTGCCATGTTAGTTTATACTTTTAAATAATTGCATCTTATCTCACAAAGAGCATGATATTTGAAGGGATACTTAGATGTTCTTGTTTACTGAGGAGGTTGTTTAACTTGAGAAATGTGGCTGCTTTTATTGTACTAACATATCATGACTCTTACACAGCAAGGCTTGTACAGTGGGTTGCTCTCTTTAAACTCTTTTAAGAAAAAAAACCATTCTTATAGGTCGAAACCACAGCAAATGTTGGAATGCTTCTTCTCAGAAACCTCTAACCTCTAACTTTCTTCACCTACCAACATTTCATGTCCTGTATGAAGTTCCTTAAATATTTTTTTATAAACTCTGCTTTTCAGGACAATACATTCTAGGTGACGTATATGTCTTGGCATGGCCTTCTTTCGAAAATGGATTGAAATAATCTAAAACTTTTATTGGAATAGTGGAATATGCACAAATAACTAAATGACCAAAACCATCAAATGAAGTTTTATGGTTTTAGCACGTGCTTTATAGTAACTTGGTCTTTCACACAGTGTAAGATAAAGTGACTTCCAGATAACTGAGTATAAGCGTTATCTGCTAGATATAGAGGTATAATTTATAGAGTTACGAGAGATTTTTATTTGGTTGTGGGTTTGGGTTTGGGTTATTTTTAATGCACAAATTGGTTTAATCTCCAATTCTACCTAGGCAATCCCCAAACTTCAAGTCTTACATCCAAATTTCTTTGGCATCTGCTTTCTTTCACAAAACTTTCCACATACCTTAATATACATTGTACCAGAAAAATGAGTGATATTACTATCACTGTCACCCTAAATATTGCTTGATTTGCAAAAGTACCTCATAGCTCCTTCAGATTTGGGACAAAACGAACTTCACCTGAGCACCACTTCTGTTAGTTTCAGCATACAATTCACTATTTACAAGTATTGCCTTTTTCCTACTTTTATTAAGACAGAATAGAATGTTTTTGATAGGAGATTAAGAGACAGAGATCAAGCTGTCTCGATAGATAAAAGTTAAACAAACACTCCTGTCTTAATCATCAGATAAGAAACTATGATATTCGTGAGTACCTGATGAAGGGATATATGCATATATATATGTATATATACACACACGTTTATATGGTTATACATGTATATTTATATGTCTATTTATACTGACCTTTAACATTTCCATGAAGAAAACTATATCTTCAATAAGAAGGCAGCTTACTTCCATCAGTCCTAGAAACTTCTTTTCTGTGGCCTACCTTCCAAGTAGAAAGACTGACAGATTTCCTTTCATGCTCAAAGATACAGAAAGTATCAAAACAGGATAGCTTTGTCTCAGCTGAACTTGTCTGATTAGAAGAAAACATGCTTCCAATGTTACAGAATTTACATCACAAAAGGTGATGGAGATCTCTAGTTTGATTGATCTGTTAGTATATATCTCTATCATATATGGCAGAAATACATATATCATATATATAATATATATATAATAAGAAGAATACAAGGAGCACACTCTCTCAGTATTTATCCATATCTCTAACTTTCCCCATTCGCTGTCTGCCCCAAAAATATCTTTTTTAATTAGCCAGGACAGATGTAATCCTTCAGCACTTTGCTGTTTCCCATTCGGTAACCCATATGTAGGCTTTTGTATTTTTTCAAGTATGAAAGGGAATATAAACGAGATTAATGAAGGGGAGATTTGCAAGAACATCATTGTGGGCTTTTTTTGGTTTTTTTTTAAATTTTTTTTCCATTTTTTATACTTCATGGAAGAATATATAATAAACACTTGGAAATATTTTCATTAGTAAGAAATATTTAATTAGTAAGAAACAAAAAGCAAGCCCACATTCCTGGTGATGTCATACCACATTTTTTTTGTTTATTGTATTAATGGAGAAAAGTGATAGTAAAAAATGAATGGAATCTTCTGAAATCTGCAGGCATGATTTTCTAATTATCTGTATTTGCACTGCTCTATCCACTGACTCTATCACTGACAATGAGATTGCAGTGGGGATTCCTGTGTGCTAGTTGCATGTCTAAGGTGTGCCCAAAGGCCAAGCACAGCTTGGAAAGGTTAGTCTCACAATGCGCATTCTACAGGCAATTTATCCAAGCAATTCTTCACAGGTGCAGATCTGCTCAGTGATCTGAAGGAGCCTGTCTTTTCTGAAGCCAGAATGTTGTCTGAGCCAAGCATACATGCACCAGATGGAGCAACACACAGGAAAATGCACAGTTTATTTAATACAGAGTACAGTGCTTTGGCATTTTCTTACATGTAGTATGTGGCATGTTGAGAAACTACTAAACATATAAAGCTATGTTGTACAGGCTTTGATTCCCAGGCAACAAACAACGGATGCAATTATTAGCATGTAAAGTAATAATGGTATGTACATATACGTACATACGTGTACCAAGTTAAAGCATTGTGAAGCAGCTCAATTATGACATGTCATATACAGGACACTAATGCAGGTTGAATTTGGTCCTGAGTGAATGGTAATAAATGTTATGCAGTCGATAAAGCTTTACTTAAGAAGCTCGTATCTTCAGGCACAGCCATGAGTCACATACAAACCCAAAGGAACATTTCTTTATGTGTAAGAACAGATCCTTCAGAAGGGTTGGTTGGTCACTGTGAAGTGTCTGTCACTTAAACATATTTCACTGAACATATGAGCAAAGGAACATTGCTTTACCTGACCTTGATTGATGTATCTGATACCTCCACTTCCAAAACAGTTTAGTACAGAATAAGATTATTTTTCTTTCCTCCAGGGAAAAAGTGAAAAAGAAGAAAAAGGCCAGTCTACATTTCATATGTTTTATTGAAGTGAACTTTAAAAATAAAATAATCATGAAAAAGTGTTGAATGTTAACCTTTAAGAAAAAAAGTGGGTGTTAAATGTTTAACCAAAACTGAAATAAAGCTCTTAATTATATATCAGTACTGGTAACATGAAAAGCAATCGAGAGAGCAATCTGATTTAGGATGGGGGTTTTTTGTAGCACAGTTTTCATAAAGCATGTAAAAAGTTTTTGCAAGATGGAATAAATTTCCTCATTGCCCTGTGAACCAGTTTAAATTTTCCTGCAATATTTTGCCTCATGCTAAAGGTTAGAGATATTTCATTAATCTTTTCTATTTTAGGTATGTTTATAAACTACTATTATGTCCATATATAAACACACATGAGTGTCTTTTCCCTTTTGAAGAAAATAATGGGTGTCTATTTTTAAATAAGTATCTGCACAACAGTAATGCAATCTATTAAAATTAAAGAGTGGTTTGATCTGCAGCCATAGTCTTAGACTTGCTGTAATTTATTTGCCCGTAAATCGGCACTTTTTTAAAATGCTGCATTTAAAAAAAACAACTTTCTTAAGATGGTGATAGAATATTTTAGAAAGTTCTATCAGATTTTAGAAAAGACATACTAAAAGGTAAATGGTTTGATTCTATTCTTGTTTATTCATATTTATTGCCTTGTTTTCAGCTTCTTGTTGGAGGTCTTTCCAAACAGAAGATAGGGATCCTACTTTATCTTCCCTCTTACTGTACTTCCCTATAGCTGTCAAAGACAGCTACCAACTGAGTCATTACCATATATAGCACCTCTGCTCTTAAATCACAGTGGCCTACTGGAGCACATGAAAATTCTGCTTCCTTGAGTAGCCCAGTTGTCATTGAGAGCAGGACAAAACTGAAGTATTTTGTTTATCTTCCCTAAACCATTACCTCAGGATCTCTGCTAGAGACCTTCAAGGATGTAGTTCTTAGTATCTTTTTCACTAAACCCCATAAAAAATTGAAGTAGTACAAAGTAAAAGCAAAATAAAGTAAAAATAAAGATAGTTAAAAAGAGATCATTGTGCAAAAAAATAATTTCCCCTCTTACTAAAAACACAATTTCCAGCTTAAATTTCTTTTTCATGAGAGTAGCCAAAAAGTGGTTGTCAAAACAGCAGCATCATTGACCTTTTGATGTTCTTTGAGTACCTGGAGTGATTCTACCTCCTCTAAACAGCAGCTTTCATATCCACACTTGTTTCCGCTCTGATTGAGTAACATTTTAAATACCCTCTGCCTTGCCCAGAAAAGGCACGGGAGATATTGTTTACAATAAGAACATTTTAATTCAGATGTGAAAAGATAATCTAAAAGCTGATTAAGGAAACTCATTTAGAGGATTTTATGTGCATAGCTTATCACCACTGGTAGCATTTGGCAATGTGGAAGGTACGATTCTAACCAATACTGTTTCAAGGAACTGGCAGGAATACTGTGTACATAGCTGGCATGGTATCACCAGGAACATGGATTTGGTGCTTTGTTTTGGTTTTTGTTTGGGTTTTTTTTTCCTCCAGAAAATATTTTTGTAGTATTTGTTCTACATAATTACAGGAATTATGGAAGATGAAGCACAAGAAGAGCATATATTGTTTTAGCGCTTTGCAAAATAGTGTTGCTATTACTGGCTAATAACTCCCAGCTTTACAGTGCAGGCAGTATAGAGGGTAATAAATAAGAAGTATGGAAGCATTGGAAGCTGCAGGGAGGTACCAATGCTAGTTTATATTCAGTGTACCTGTTGACTTTGCAGGGAAGATGAAGTGAGAAGATACATGCTATTTCATGAAGAACCCCTAGTACCACATAAAGATGAGGCATAATACATACTGATTTTAGCACAACAAAAACTCTTTAATTAGAACAGACGTAAGCTTGAAGTTAGTTAAAGCCATGTTTCACTCTTGAACTCATGGCCCCAGCCCTTCAAGCTTTCTATTTGTTCCGGGCCTTCAACCTATGAAAGGTCTGAGCAGACCCATGTTTATACAACTTATGTGATCAGGCACCAAAACATTTCTGCAAGTCAATGTTCATCTCAGTGTGATTTCCTCTGATGCGCAACAGGAAATTTCTAATGATAGATGCATCATACACAATGTTCCTCAAATGGTGAAAAGGAGACATAAATTTTCCTCAACCGCTGAAATGGTTTCATATTTTCTTTCTCCTTTTTCTGGTTGAAAGTGATTTTCCTGAGTGGGGATGTTAGGTATTTCTATTTTACACAATGGGTTAAATGTCATATAGTAGGTATTAAAGTGAGTGGAGAAATACTTTGTATAACCTCGATCACATACAGTCTAATGACAATAAAACCTAAGGACAGAATTCATGTTTAATAACAAAGCATGTTATGGATTTGTTCCTATTATGATTTAAACATGAGTTTGAAGAATTGATCATAAATAAAAGGAAAAAACACCCAATACAACTAATAATGATTCTGGTGCTTCAAAAATCCATAGCTGTATCTTTTACATAGGTGTAACTTTCAAGGTTCTAGCGGAGAGTATAACAGACTAAGTCTGAACTCTTAATTACATTCTACAGTGAAGTAAAGTGAAAACTAATAAATTCAGACCTTTTTTTGTCATAAACTCTAATGTAATTTGTTATTTAACGAGAAAATTATTAAATGGACCAGGCATAAACATCTTTAAATGAACACATAAAGGAGATATTTCAAGTACTACACCACAAAAATATTAATCTCCCTGAAAAACTATATTTGAATTATTAAATTGGACATGATTGAAAAAGTGATCAGATTCACTTTTGGAAGAAAATTCCATCTAATATCTGTATTGTATAACACCTGACCCGTTTCACGTTCTCTGCCTGGCATCTGCCAGCAGTCACTTCTGGAGAGGGTATGTTGGGCAGGACGGACTTTCTGTCTAGCAAAGGATAAACAGAATTATGCTTTTATTGTTTCTTAAAATACTAATTGGGATACAGATACTTATCTGGAAATGAGTCACTGGCATTCGTTGCCAGTGGTTCTGGTAACACTATCGTTGTGTTACAAGACAGCCTCAGGAGTAACTTTGGTGATTCAGGATATTTCACAGGCAACAACATGCCATATCACCATCTGGAGATACAGTTTCACTCACAGAACTTTGCCAGACTTTGATGGCCTTTATGTATCCAAACAAAAAATGTCAACACTCAGTCCTTCGGGAATGATGCCTTGGCCTCCACACAGTTAGGATATTTCACAAAGACAGCTGGCCCAGCCCCACAAACGACATCATCTGAGCCTGGAACACAGTTTATGTGCCTTGGCAGCTAACATTTTGGCAATGCGTTTGTGATAAGCTGCACACCAGTTTGCATTTGGCTATCAGCCTCCATCAGTACTCGTGTTTGTTCCAGTCTTTTCAAGCCAAACTGGTCTGTTTTCTCAAGATCACCAACACAAACCAAACCATGTGCAGGTCTGTAACAAAATATCTCAGAGCTTCAAGAAGGACTAGACATTTGTAGACAGTAGGTCTTGAGAAGTTTCTGTGTAGAGCCAAGTGAAGTTTTCTCAAAATTTAAGAAAAATAGTTTTAATGTCTTTTATTTTCCTAATTGAGTAAAAAATTTGGATGGGTTTAGTTAAAAATTTGGATAGTCAAAAATTTGGTTAAATGGGTGGAATATATTTTAAAGGGTGATTGAAATCCTCAGAAAACAATTTCTTGTTGTAAAAATAATGTCTTTTCCTTAATTTCTGTCTCACCATGACAATAAACTGGGGACAAAAATACTGGTTTAAAACAAGTCATCTTCTATATGAATTTACCTGAGCCAAATACCCAAATCTAATAATTAATGCATGTGTAATTTCCATCCAGACAATACTTTTCATCTGGATGGGTCTTAGCTTGCTAAGTACCACCGTCTTTTATTTTTCCTGGATTTTAAGTTAATACATGGATTTTTAGGTTTCACAGAGCAGATGAAATGTGAAGCAAGAAACATCATCAAAGAAAGTTATAGTAAAGCAAAAAAGTGAGCTGTGTTTTTCTGCATAACCAGTATTAGATAAGGTAGCATTTCATGCCAGCCTTGAGGACTAAAGTAATGACAAATGAAAATGTCTGAATTATCCTCCTTCAGAATGGAATGAATTGTTCCCTGCAAGTGCCGCCATCACCACTCTGTTCACTCTCAAAAGTCAAAAGAACTAGGTAGTTATATACTTCACTGTATTTTATTAATTTCTGAAATGCAAAGTTTTATTGTCCTGAATAAAACAAAAAAACAAACAAGATGCCATTTCCACAGTTGCTACCAGTAGGGTATATTAATCCACCTCATGATGCTGTTCCATTTCGCTTGGTCCTGCTGCGCATATGTCATACAGTTAATTTATAAGGATTAGCTATGTTTACAGCATCTCCATCTGGACAGTCCGATGTCCAGAAATGGTAGACTACCATCAGAAGCAGCAGAACTGGTAAACCCACATTTGCTTGGTGCGGAAATTTCCAATTCTGCTTTGGTGAGCTCTAACATAAAACAATGGTTCCGTCTCTGTCTGCACACTGCTTTTCTAACCCATAGCCTGAGTGAAGTTGCCATGAGGGCAGACAATGTTTGTAGACTATAGCCAAGAATACACAGCCATGCCAGTGCAAATGCCAAATCCGGCCACATCATAACTATGGCAATTCTTGGATCTCTCTATTCAAGGAGGCTGGGACAGCCTTTAGCTTTCATAGTGTCTATTCCTGTCTTTGGAGAAAAGACCCATGTAGTAGTAGACAGAGTACCACGGAATGGAGTTCAGATTTAAAACTTAAAAATTAACACACGAAAGAAAATGTACAAAGCAAGCAGAACCTCTTCATTCTGCAATATCTGAATTATCTTCACAGATATAATGTCTGCGTTTGAAAAGATCAGTCCAAAACCAGCTGAATCCAACCAAAGGCTGTCTGGAATAGCTGGAATATATCAATGCTGCAGTATGGAGATATGGGTAGCTAAATCTTTGTTTTGTCCCATCAAATTGCTGGATCAAATTCTGCATTTTAATAACTGAGCAAACACCACAGATTTAATCT
This sequence comes from Bucorvus abyssinicus, assembly GCA_009769605.1. NCBI lineage: Eukaryota > Metazoa > Chordata > Aves > Bucerotiformes > Bucorvidae > Bucorvus > Bucorvus abyssinicus. The sequence continues at coordinate 43,448,792 of CM020063.1, forward strand.
ATTTGTTTGCCAGTATGATTGATCTAGATGAAAGTTTGCACTTTTGACACACAGAGGTTTTATTGTATGCCATGTATCACCAAAGATCTCAAATAGGGAAGCAAATTTTCAAGCTGATTTATGATCACACTGGATTTCTGACAAGGCCCCCTTGAAAATACAGTCTTTTGAACAGCTTAGTTTAGGGCACAGCTGTTTTCAAAGTGAAGCTGAATCGCCTGCAGTCCTTTTGAAAGAAAATTGTTTGGGAAGATGCAGTAAAATAATTTGGTGTCCACTGCAGAGCAGATTCATAACACCAGTGTCATAAATGTTAATATTCTAATCCCACAGGTGCAGTACTGACCTTTCATATTGGTTTTGTGCACTTTGTCAGGATTTTGAGAAAATATGAATTGTGGAGTTTGATACACAGTGCTGCATTTCTCCACTTCAAAAGCAGTAACAGTCACTTTTAACATGTAAAAACTCTCTTGGGACAAAACCTCCTTGCTTATGATAAATTCCCCTTTCTTTTCCTTTTCTCTCCTTTCTTGAGAGACGCTTAAAACATTTTATATTTGTCCATGGGAAATGCAGGCATTAAGAAGGCAATGTTAGCCTTAACAATACGGAGGAAAAAAAAAAAGAAAAAAGGGATAACAACAGTGTGGAAAATTATTTGCATTTTCCACCCTTTCCTCAGCCTGAGCATAACACCTGCAGTGCATCAGTAAGACAAAGAGAGTATCTCTGGAGAGGTAGGTGATGGCACTTAGTCTTAACTGGAAACTGATTTTCATTTCCTCTGAAAGCATCATTCCACAGAATGTGTTTCTTTACTGGTAGAAATCACATATGTTATTTTACAAAGCACTTTAAACCATGACAGATAAAAGTGTATTATAAACGAGTCTCAGCTTCTTATTCCACCTGATCCAGGCTAAGCAAATGACACCTCAAATGCTTTCCAGTCTTTGTTGTCTTGTATGGCATATTGGTTTATGTACGCAAAAATTTGCCATGTCATTTTCAATAAAGATAAGGAACTATATAAAATTTTATATGTATCTCTGAGAGGCAAAAAGACTTTTACCTCACAATCTCCTGGGTAAATATTTGTTTTTGTGAAGAAATTAAAACATTGATTCTTGTTCTATCAGTACTTCCCAAACAAATTATTTCCAGAACAACATTTGTTATTTAGCAAGAAGAGTGTGTGGATGTTTAGATTTTTTTATTATATTGTCCATTTTTTATTTAAACAGAAAATGAAATCATCGAATAATAACTAGAGTATTAAATTTGTGTCTCATTATTTACAAAATTCTTCTAATCTATTCCCTTAAGTATCAAATTCTTCTCTGCAAAATTCATATACAACTTTTTAATAATAAAAAAAAAGACATTTTAGAAGTTGGTTAGCTGTGCTAGCTCTACATATGTGAGGGGGACATGTCTCAAAGTACATGAAAGCCAATGGAAGAAAATTTGTGTTTAATGGATCAGACACTAAAAGCAAACTCAGAAACAGATATCACTTTTCCTAACTACAGGTCAGTAACAATTTGAAAGAAAGGTACAAGGCAATATTATCAACAGTATCAATTATAATAGCAAAATTATTCATGACAATTTAATTTGATTTTAATATTTTTAACATATTGTTTTTTATCTTTATTCTATTGGTGGTGGTTTGGGATTTTTTATAACACAGAGTGATATCATAATGTGAGATTTAAAACCTTTTAAGGCCTGTAATATCTTCTGTTCTATTGATGCGTACTTAGTATTTATGTACTTAGTACTTATATAATAAGTACATACCAATATTCTTCAAACATGCAGCATAGCAAGTTCTTTTTGTGTTAGATTTTTATGAGGTATGTTAATGCCAATGGAGTGCGAGGTATTAAAATCCTTCTAATGGGGAAGCTACAGAAGAACTTGTTTTCATTGCCACGAAATCCACACATTCATTACAAACCCACTTATTAGCATTCCTTTCTTGCATCTAGACCACTGCCCTTTACACCATATCCTCAACATTTCTCATCCAACCCTTCTCCTCTGCACGGAAACAGAAGTGTTTTGTTTACTCATAGCTCAGGTTGTAAATCAAAATTAGCCCCCAACCCTCAAAAAAATGACTTTGCAACAAAATCTAAAAGAAATTAATTTTATTACATGAAACAAACAACTTAAAAATCCTATGGATATGGTAGTAAAATATCCATTATATGACATGATGAGTCATAAAATGAATGCCTAGAAAATATGTAGACAGCTGTTTGACATAATGTCTTCCTCAATAAAATGGAGTTTTAGTTCAAAGAGATCCTGTTTATTTCCAGCCTTGGAATATTTCTGACTCAAAGTCTTCATTAGCAAAGGCATTATCTTGAGGCTGCCATCTAAATATTTGTAATTTAATATATCAAACATTTATCTTACTCTTGAAGTGGGAATAAGGATGGTAATATACATGCGATTCAAAACAATACTCTCTTTTTTTTTCTTTTCACCTAATGAAGATTCTGAGAAGAAGTCAAACAAAGGGATAAAAAGCAATTTCAAAGTAATGTTACTTTTACTAATGAGATAATGGTATTGTAAATGGCACCGCTTGCTGAGTTCAAAAGATCACACAGCTCTCAGACCTTATAACTTCTGCAAATTAACAAAAGAGGTAAAAGAAGAAAAAGCTTTACTTATTAAGGAGTTACTTGATATATATGAAGCATTGGAACAGGCTGCCCAGGGAGCTGGTGGAGTCTTCATCCCTGCAAGTGTCTAAAAGACGTGTAGATGTGGTGCTGAGTGACATGGTTTAGGGACCCTGGCAGGGTGAACGATTGGACTCGATGATCTTAAAGGTCTCTTCCAAGCACATGATTCTGTGATTCTATGAAAAAGTTTTTGGATTATTTATTTATCAGGGCACCATTTGTTTGGAGAAGGACTGTTAACACATGTGAAAACCAGCACATGCTGCCTCTTTCCCAACAAATATATTTCCAGTATTTAATAGTAACAACTATGGAAACATTTGTGACATTTTAAGCTATTTCTTCTGTTACAGTACCCTTAAACATGATAACCTGAAGAAAAAACATATTGTTCTGATTCATGGGAAGAAATTATGAATTCAGAGATGCGCTTGTCTACAGCACGCTGTTTTATCAGGATCTGTGAATCTTCAGGGACCACTGACTTTGTACTGCCTACATTAAAACTCATAAACACATATCATTCAACTAGCATGGCATCACGGATGTTTGACACCACAGCACATAAGAAAGCATGGAAATTGCGTGTTGAATATTACAATGAGACAACTGTGGCAAAGTCATCTAAAGAAGACTACTAGATAGACCTTTAAATGAACGCAGGCTCTGTGATTTCAGTGGACCAAAGTTCCTACATAATCTGAAAACTGACTCATTGCCTTCAACTTACACACCACACCTGACTGGAAAATAATTGTCGTAGGCTAAAATTATGAGGCTGTTACATCCGAAAAAGTTTTGCGACTGCACGGGTTTGGAGGCAAGGTAAACCCACCCAAACATACACGAACTTAACAGCTCGTTAGGCTTTGTTTAGGCAAAGGAGAAAGAATGTGATACACAGGGCTTAACTTCAGGAGGGGTGAGAAACAGAAACGTTTTAATACTGAACGCAATCAAAACCATAAAGCAATCATTTAAATACAAATAGGATTGGAAGGAGAGAAAGAGAGGGAGAGATTGATAAATACATAAATAGGCATCTACAAGTATAATATAGTCTCCCGTTTCGAACCACATCTCCCGTTCACAAACAAAGAACCCTCCACATGGTCGCACTGCTGGGAGTGTTGGGGTGGTGGGAGGAAAGGAATCATTGTCCATCACCTTGCAAAGTTTTCAGTTCAAGAAAAACTTCTTCTAGAGCAAACCTTCATGCAGGAATGTAGTCCTTCTTCCTCCAGGGTAGCTGGGAGAAGACTTGAGTTCACCGGGGACAGAACCTCGAGGCTTCTGGCTCTCCCCATCTGCGGAGCGGGATACAGACCGGACCCTCAGGGAATGCCTGTGGGTTTCCCGCATGTCACGCAGGAACTCCGAACTGAGCCTTTAGAACCCTCGTTGCTTTTCCCCTCGTCACTTTTCCCCTCGTCGCTTTTCCCCTCGTCAGCAGTTTCTGTAGGATCTGGGGGCTTACAGCCGGTTTTACCCCTTATCGGGGCAAACTCGGTCCAAAAGCGATCCCCGCTGGTAATCGGCAGAGCGGAAAGGTCTACCTGCTTCGCAGGAGTCTACTGCTCCAGGGGCACTGAGATAAGTGCACATGGTTTTCTCTCTCTGGTGAAGCTTTGCAGTCCTGGGGCACAGAGAATCGAAAGTGCCGCGGCTCACCCCAGGGGAGTGTCTTAAACTCTACTTTTTATGTGCTTTTTTGCTGAGGCATGTCTGAATACCTCCACTCCCAATCAGGGAACCGAGAGGGCTGGCGTTTCTTTTCCAAAAGTCACGAGAAAACTTTCCTGTGCTTCAGGGAAAAGGAGAAGGGGGAGAACAAAGGGCTAACCCCACTGCTGGTGCCATCTTAACCCTTTACAATAGTGCTCCACAACACCTCTCTGGAGAACATTCAGAGTAATAACATAATGATAATCTGTTCTGGGACCACAGAAGAAGATCGATTGCACTCATTACTTTATGAGCACACATATTGAAAGACAATAATTTCTCTTCTGTTCTGAGGGTATAGGGTTAGTAAGGATTGTGCCACATGGTAATTGAGTGTGTACTGTTGATACAGGTAAATTTATAACTCTTTATTAAAATCAATTAATTAAATATTTGAATGAATCTATGAGGTGAAGAGCAATAGCAACACATCTTATAAATGTTTAAGTAGTTAATACATGTAACTATTGACAGAAATAACAGAAATTGAAGTGAAGGAAGTTAAACAAAATTTCCCTTCTGCTTTATTATCAATACTTCACTATCCATTTCAATAATTTTGGCACTATATTTTGTGGCTGAATCAAAATGTTCTCTTCAAAATTTAGAGCTACTCATTCTTCTTTGGAAAAAAAGGGCCATTTCCACTTGTCTGGAAAACTATCTCCTATTTTACACAAGGAATTGAAACTTTAAATTTTGTGAAGACAAGTCTACCTCTACAGGTGATGTCAAATTTCTCAGGCCAGAGGGTCTTGAATTCAGTATTGTAATTCAGAAAGAATAAAATTTTATTCCTGCTCTTCAACAAATCATGAGCTCATGCCCTCACAGGTGAAATTCTGTCAACCTTGCTGGTCCATCACAGACCCGGAATTGCATAAACATATCTGCTTCAAAAGAGACTCCAGCCTATGTCGATGTTAAATTATGCTTTACGGTGCTTTTTAAGTTTTGTCTCATTTATTCAGGCTCTAGTTTTAACTGTGCCAAAAACCCTAACTATTCTGCATAAACCACACCAAACCTCTTTTTATTTTATTCCTGAGCCAAAACAGGACAATAATGTTACACATTAGAATAAGGACTTAGTCTGATAATATATTTACAGGAGGAGAGGCCTGGATGACAGGAAAGCTGTAGGATTTTTGCTTGAAATAGAAAAGATGTTAACCAGCTAAATAAATGAGTTACTTGACCATGGTTGGAGAGTAAGTCTGCAAGTGCAAGATACGACATTAAATCCAACTTTGAATTGTTATATCTTGAATTTCATTAATTTAATTATATCCATGAATTTCAGTCTTCCAATTTCACTTAATTAATTTGTAGTGAATAGGGAAAGGTTTGGGACACGGCAGGCAAAGACAGAGAACTATAATAATTTAAACATGTGGTGTGCATTGACCCCTGGCTGGAAGTCAGGTGCCCACAAAACCCACTCTGTCACTCCTCTCTGCGTTAGACAAGGGAAAGAAAATGCAACGAAAGACTCATGGGTTGAGACAAGAATAGGGAAATCACTCACCAATTACCATCACGTGCAAAGCTGACTTAACTTGAGGAAATTAATTTATTACACATCAAATCAGTGGGGTAATAAAAAATAAAACCATATCTTGAAATACCTTCTTCCCACCCCTCCCTTCTTCCCGGGCTCAATCTTACTCCCTTCTCCTCCTGAGCAGTACAGGGGGACAGGGCATGGGGGTTGCAGTTGTATCCGCTGCTCCCTTCTCCTCAAGGGGACAACAATTTACACTTGTTTCCTGCCCCAGTATAGGGTTACTCCCACAAAAGACAGTCCTTCATGAACTTCTCCAGCACGCGTCCTGCCCACGGGCTGTAGCTTTTCATGAACTGTTCCATCATGGGTGTCTTCCATGGGGTCACAAGTCCTTCAGGAACATACTGCTCCAGTGTGGGTCCCTCATGGGGTTACAAGTCCTACCAGCAAACTTGTTCCTCCTCAGGCTTCTCTCTCGCCACAGGACCACAGGTTCTGACAGGAGCTGATCCAGCATGGGTCACAGCCTCCTTCGGGCATCCATCTGCTCTGGCATGAGGTCTTCCACTAGCTGCAGGTGGATCTGCTCCACTGTGGTCCTCCATGGGCTGCAGGTGGACAGACAATCTCATCATGGTCTTCACCATGGCTGCAGGGGAATCTCTGTTCTGTTGCCTGGAGCAACTCCTCCCCCTCCTTCTTCACTGAATTTGGCATTTGTAGGTTGTATCTCACAAATTCTCATGCCTCTCTACCAGCTGCTGTTGTGCAGGGTTTTTTTCCCCCTTTTTGTACATGTTGTCAAAGAGGTGCTACCACCGTCACTGATGGGCTTGGCCTTGGCCAGCTGGTCCATCTTGGAGCCAACTAGCATTATCTCTACTGGACATGGGGGAAGGTTCTAGCAGCTTCTCACAGAAGCCACCCCTGTAGCCCAGCCACTACCAGAACCTTGCCACATAAACTCAATACAACGTCATTGCTCACAGACATGTGGGGACATTCTCTGTTGCATGTGGATAGGGTCCCACAAGCAAAGTGAGTTCATTATTGAAGACTTATAGTCACAACTATAATACAACTGCATGAAAATAACAATAGTAATAATCAAGAATATGGGAATTACAATTTATCATAAAATAGTCTTTCACTCACAGCCCTGCTCACTGATATTACTGACAATTCAAATGTTCTGTTATTACAAGACAGTTACAGGAACATTTGCTTTCCATTCCTGAAGCTGAAGTCTCTTCTACTTTCTAAAGTTTCCTTTCAGAATAATAGAAATAATGATATTTTCTTTGTACTCACATAATTGTGGAAGTATTCACACAGTAGGCACCCTATACAAGTCCATCTTTTAGCTATATTAAAGGTGGAAAATGCAAAGAATTAGAATATTTACTTTCAAATCAGCTACATCAGCTGTAAAATGAATAAATATCTGAGAAATGCCTCACAGTCACTGAATACAACTAATAACTATAATTCCTTTTCTAAATACATAATTACAGAGTTCTCAGAACTATGAAATCTATCAAAAAATATGATTAATTACAGACATTCACATAGTCTGTTCAAAGAATGCTGTGATTTTACCAGTGTTGCTTGAAGACACTGACAGAGGAAGGCAATAATTTCAGGGTTTGTAGTCTTTCACTGCAATAATAAACAGAGCAGGAAAAAGGCTCAGAAACCAAAATTATAAAAAACCCCACAAACCCACCAAGAAGAGCCAGAACAGCAATACAAAGCTATGGGGAAGGTGCTGTAGAAGGCAACAGAGAATTCTCCTGATAATGAGAGAATTTCACAGGTAGAAACGGTAAGTAAAACCTCCTACATCTAGTGAGTCTCTGTGGTTTGAAGGAGTGATTTTGGAAAGAACACAAATATCCTAGGCTCCAGCTTTTTTTATGAAAAAGCACTTCCAATCCGCTTTCTAATCACTTTTGAGGAGCCCTAAATTATGTAGATTTTGAAAGCATTCATCCTCCAAGAAGGAGCGGAAGAAGACACTAATGTCTATATATATATCTTCCTCAGGTGGTCTCAAAACTGATCTTCTCCTGTGATGGGAGAGACTACATTCTCCCAGTCCCCGCCTTGATTTTCAGGGACTTGAGGGGTGTGGGGAGACAGATTACCATTGAAAACTGAGACAAAATGCTTGTCGAGTACTTTAGCCTTCTCCTCTTAGGTTGGCTGGGAGTTCCTTTTTGAGCCATGCCAGTCTCCCGCCTTTTTGCCCTATATCTTACATGTGGGAATTGAGAGCTCTTGCACTCTAAGAAAAAATGTGCTTAAAGAGATGCCAGCTTTGTTCACTTCCTTTGTCCCTGCGGGCAGTTCTCCAGGGAATCCAACCTACTAGTTGCTTAAACAACTGTAAGTTTGCTCTGTCCTAAAATTTAGTGTCCTTACTCTACTCTTCGCCAGGCCTGTATTCTTCAGGATTGTGGATTCCACTAGGCCATGGACATTGTAGCCCAGGCTACAATGATGCCAAACTTGACATCCCTAATTAGTTCTTCCATTTTGGTGAGCAATAGGTCCAGTAATGCTTCTTCTTTCATCAGACTGCCTACTACTTGGGTTAAGAAATTATCCTCAACACCCTCCAAGACTCTCCTGGACTGGTTACATCTTGCTGTTACACTTTGCCAGCATATGTCAGGGTGACTCAAGTTCCCCAGCAAGATCAGATACTGTGAGCTTGATGCTTCCTGTAGTTGAAGTAATAAAGCTCCATCCACAGGCTCTGTTTTGTGGGGAGGCCTGTAGTTAATACCTAGAGGTTTTCTTCATTGGCTTGGCCTCTAATTTTTACCCATAGGCTCTCAAACTATTCATCACTGTTTTTCAAAGACAGGTCTGTGCAGTTAAACCATTCTTTTACATAGAGAGAAGCTCCCCCTGCTCCACCTTCCTTGCTTGTCCCTTCTGAACAGTTTATAGCCATTGATTGCAGTGTTGCAGCCATGTGATTCATCCCATCATGTTTCAGTGGTAGCAATCGTATTGTTGCTTTCTGTCTGAACAATGGCTTGCAGCTCCTCCTGCTTGTTATCCATGTTGTGTGCATTGGTATAAAGGCACCTCAACTGAGCTATCATGTCACATATCCTAGTTCCTTTGAGGCGTTTCACAGGTGTTTCCCTCTTACTTCCTGATACATCAACAGCCCTTGGCTCGTCTCTGTTGCTCAAAACTCCACCCACTTGTTCCGCTAAATCTAGTTTAAAAATCTCCATATACGACTGACAAGCTTGTTAGTGAAGACCCCTGTGCCCCACTTGGTTAGGTGAATACCATCAGCTTCCCACAGACCCAGCTTCTCAAAGGTAGACCCATGATCATAGAAGGTGAAACGTTGAGTATGATCCCAGACACACATTTACCTGATCAGTTAGTTCCCTTCTTCCTAAACCTCTTATTTGGACTGGGACAATAGAGGAAAACCCCACCAGTGCTCCAAATCATTTTAACAGTGCTCAGAGGGACATATATCTTTTTTGATGGTTCTAAATTGCCCTGTTGCAATAGCGTTGGACCTGGTAAGCAGAAACTTCTCTAGAGAAATTGTCTGAATGGTAAATGTGTCCTTCGATGCCTCTCAGTAAGGCATCTCCAATAACTAATACTTTACATGCTTTTCTGTTGGCAGGTGGTTGGATCAACTTTGCATGGCTGGCTTCTCCTGGATCCTGTCCATTACTCACATGGTCTTCATTAACCACCCGCAGAGCACTGTATCTGTTACGCAGGGGCAATTTAGAGGAAGGGTTAAGGTTCTTCCTTCTTCCCCAAGCATAAATGCAGACATTATTTTGGACTCCTTAGTCTCTCTCCACATAACTAAATAGATATTTCTAATCAAGCTATCTAAATAGTGACATGAAATGGATTAGAATGAAATGGGATGACCATAGTAGGTCCTAATTTTATCTAGCATATAAGGACAAATGCAGAAAGGTTTTTTGGGTTTTTTTGCCCTATATGTAAGCATGTCTTACTTTGGTATCAAACTTTTGATAGTTTCAGTATCATCATTATGTACTTTAACTGTTCCATCTCTGCTTTGAAAAAGTAAACTGCATGGGAAAAAGGCTGTGATAAAGAAACACTGATTTGTATACGTTAAAAGAGTGAGCTGATTTCTTCCATCTTATATAGTTATGGAATGTTATCTTACTATGCACAGTATGTCTTAAAGTAATCAGCAGGGAATACCAACATAATCTTAAGTATATGCTAATTTAATGAAAGTAGAACAAGGAAGCACACTCTGTTCCTCTTGGCTTTCTACCCAATATTATTATGAAATCTCAGGGAAACAGAGAAGGCAGCTGGCTCTTTGTCTGGGGCAGGCTCAGCTTTCCTTATGTCTCCTGATGACTCCAGTGATAAGAGCTGCTCAGCAGCTCCCATACAGTACTGCCCCAGCAATACCTCCAGAAGGTTAAAAGCATAATAACTATAATTTTTCCTACAACTTTTTACTACAGTAACATTCATGTAAGTGATTGATCTCAAACTCTGTTTGGGGTACACCCAAATTCACTTTAGATGTCAACTCTATTTTAGAGCAAATTCTGTCTTCACATCAGCAGTTTTTTCCCTCACCTTTCCACAGAACAGTGACAAGTTCTCCTGATGGCATTTTAAAAGCAGAAGGAATGAAATATATATACAAACATGGCAAACTTTTTTTAAAATAACAAGTCTTAAAAAATGATCTGATATGTTGTTCCAGGACTTGAATTCACTTGGTGTTAAACTGTGACATTTCCAAGTACTTTCACATACCTGTGTGAAAGCAACTGATATAAATGGAAATAAAGAGCTCAAGTGTTAGATTCAAGGTGCTAATAAGATACAGACCTTTATTTTTGGACCCAAGCTGTTCCAATAAACTTTTCGGGGTCTGACAGCGGCTTAATGTGTCCAAGGACACAGAGTCAAATTGACTCTGAAGCTACTTGGAACATTGAAATGTTCCAATGTTTCAAATGTTCAAATTGACTCTGCTTTCCAGTTTATCATCTTCTCAATAAAGGCATACATGGAAGGTGTAAAATCCTTCATAAATGGTAAAAAGAAAAGAGATTAGTTGCAGCTGACATGTCTTTATAAATATTATTGCCTGTGTTTTCTTGAAGCACAGTGGTGCATTATTTTGTGTCAAGTTTTATGCTTATTATTATCTGATCTGAGTTTGAGTTCCTCTGAACACTTGTATTTACCATTTCCATGTCATAATGAGTTTGACATTTAACAATGTACAAAATATAATTTCTTTTAACAGTTTCGTATTTGTTGAAGTTCGATTTTACTAATGGTCCCTTGTTAAGTGCTGGTGTTCTCACAAGATTAAAGTCCAAACTGCCCCTCTTAATTTCCTGTGTATTTTTTGCTTAACAGTATTTCTGTTCATTTCAATAGCAGGTTATCCTTAATGTGGAGACAGGTAGCATTAATTGGAGACAGAGATGGAAGCAATATTCTGACAATAATCCTTTAATTAAGATTAGGAGATAAAAGTTGTAGCACTAAATGAAAAAAAAATACTTAAACAACATTTTAACAGAGGACTAACATATATATGCAGCAAGACTTGTGCAGAGTTTAAAGAGAGTATATTTGTCAGTTTATACTCTCACACAAAATCTTACAACCACTTTAGTATTAGAAGGGGACTTTCTAATACCATATTCCACATTAGTCTCATGATTACTTTTTAGTATTTTGTAGCAAATAGAAGACATGATTAATCAATTAGCTTTAGAGCAGAAAAGCCAATGCCAGCTGGTTTATTTGTTCGAAGTTTAGTATTAAATGTCAATTAAAATTAACCATGTTAATAAACTGCTCACATAAGTATTTAAGCCATGAATCAGAAGCAAAATGTCATCATAATGTGCCTTCCTTTCTCGTGAGAATCTAGGAGGAATACTGCACCATGATTTCATTGTGAACCTGTCAGAAAGTTATTTATATTTGCTCAAGACAGTATAGCAGACGTAGGATTCTGTAATTTTACCCATGAAGGGCTAAGCTGAATTTACAATGCCACAAAATCCATACAAATTTTGTATTACAATTTCACAGTTTGAGAGCTTGAACTCATAGTAGCCTTGTATACAGGACAAAAGCAAAGAGAAACTTCCTGTAATTATATAAATTGGTAACATATCATTTGACACAGATTTTGGGTCTAAGCCAGAGCTGGTTTTAACAATTTTAATGAATTCTGAAAATGAAAGATGAAAACCATTCATTTTTTTCACTGATATTTAGCAATGTAGGAAGTCAGAAATACCTGATTCCCTTCTGTTCTTTGCTAGAAATGAGGTTTATTTGAAGCTGGTAATTTAATAGAGTAGTGGAAAGCAGGTATTATTTATTTATATTTTACTCATTTTCTGTAGTTACAACATCTTAGTCTTTTGCTTTGATTTAATGCGACTGCCAAAAGCACCAATAAGACTTTACATTTTAAATGCCTTTAAAAATTGCACTTTGCAGTGTATCTAGCTGTACAATTAGATGAAAAATAAAGACAAGCTAATCACAGGATGGTGAGGATTTTGCTCTAGATTTGAGAACATTAAGAAATTCATTGCATTCCCAGGCCACTTTTCTGTCGCTCTTGCAGAACAAAATGAGACAAAAAGACACTCAGGCTAGCTACTGTTAAACTAAGTTTTCCACATTGTTTATAGATAATTAAAATAATTTGCTTGCTTTTAAGAATATGCTTTAAAAGTTGATGAGCTTAAACTTGTGCTTTAGAGATGCATTGCTTGGAGGAGGAAGTGGCTGTGTGACCCACAGTCTCTGGCTGTGCCTATTGATTTTGTAAGCAAAAGAGCAAAGATCCTTTAAATATAAATACCCATCCATAGCAACAGAATGTGTAGGAGTAGGATGAAGGTTTGCCACAACGTATTCACAGCCTTGTAACACAAGAAAATAAAAAAGCTGGGCTTTTGCCTTTTATAGCTGGTATTATAAGAATAGTTGACTAAATCATTCTATTGTGTTTTAAATTACCATGCCTGATATTTTTGGAAGGAACATTTGGGATATTTTGAGTACAATGTCTGCCAGACTTCTAAAAGTACCTGCACAGCCTGCATTCATAGAATCATAGAATCATTTAGGTTGGAAAAGATCTTTAAGCTCATTGAGTCCAATCTTAATAAGAAATGAGATCTTAATCATTTATAAATGATTTCTTTTTCCTTTGTCAAAATTTCTGCTTAGGGAAATAGAACATTATGTTTTGTAAACACACACACACTGCATTGAGAGAACAACTGCAGGTGCATCACAGATTCCTCCTCTAAGAGATGCCCATATTTAGCTGCTACCCAGACATACATCAGTTAACTAGAAATTACCATTTCACACTTGCAAAATCCTCAAAACACAACATGATGACACAGTAGTTATTTTCTGTGGGGAGCCACCATTCAGAGCTGTAATATACAGTTATGGATGTACCTATATAAGTAGAATAAAAGTCCTTTTTTTTCGTCAGTGTCAATTATGTGAGATAATAAGGCCAACAATTGCCTACAGCAAAGGCACGCTCTTCTGTACACCTACCACACTACCATTTCTAATTGGGAAATGTTGGGTCCAATATCTGGTTCCAAATACATTGCACAGTCATGCAATATCTGAACAGGTTCATATACCTGTTTTATCCTGAAAAAGTAAATATCTAATCCTTGCAAGGAGATTCATGCAAACTAAGATGTACAAGTTTTCGCACAGCCAGCTAAAAGAGCTATGCTCCACTTATGCTTTCAGACCACTTTGGAGTTTCAGTCATGCTTGAGCCAGAGCTCTTCCACCTACTACATAGCCCAACTTTTGGCTTATATACCCACTAGCAAGCAGGCAGACAGGCTCAAGTTAAATCCTAGCTACTGCAAACAGTGGGAATGCAGTCCTGTCTTGGACCGCATGGTGTAGACCTCTCTAGCGTCTGGGATACAGATTAGCTACATTCCCTTCTGATGGGAGATGGCTACATGAGCAGAAGCTGCTCATTAAAAGACAATAATATCTTAAGTACAGTATCCTTCCTGTTATACTGCTGCAACTAACTGTGTTGCCATTAGAAGAGCTAGGATGAGGGAACAAGTACGTAAGAGAAATGTACACGTTCCCAATCTTCTGGGAGAAACAGAACTGAAGTCTCAGGGTTTGATCTGATGATTGCCTCATGTTAAATTCTTAAGATATAGTATTCTTAAGAATGCTCTTAAAAGTGTTCTTAGGAGCTTGATTTCCTATTTCCCTAATCACAAGGTTCATAAAGTCTGATTGTAACTCCGAGACTTTTTCACTTTGTGCTCTGTTGCTACAGGAGGATGCATCTCTCCACCTAGATTACAGACCCTGGTTTATAACTGTAGGTTTTGACATGTAAGTATGAATGTAAATGGAAAATGGGAGTCTGGGCAAGTCTTCTCATGTCAAATCTTTCAATCTTCAAGGGTGTTAGGGGTTGAGATTCCTAACTGCTTAGCTTTGCTGCCTGTTAATTCAATGCTATCACCTCCTTGATCCCAGCAACGAGGCAACCACTCCAAAATCGACTCATCTCTACGCCTGTGGAACTCCTGTCTAATGTTTCTCAAGTCCCTTCTAGAGTAAGGTTCTATATCGTCGTCGTCATCCTCGTCGTCCAGGGATGGAGCCCTTGACGGTCCCGGGTCTACCCGTACTGAAGATCAGCTTTCAGGCTGGCGTAGTGTGCTCTCAGACTGGCTCGGTCCTGCATCACTACTAGGGCTACCAGTCTGACCACTAGTTGCTGAATCCTTTTCCTCTCCAAAATCAGGGGCCAGAGGCATCTGTCTCCTTGTCACAGGAGCGGTTTCTACCAGTCAGGGTAGAAAGGGAATCATGTCTGTATGGTACCTGCTTTTAATATTAAACCACACATTGATAATGTTACTGATAAGCAATAGAGTCTCAGTTAACGACAATGGAAAAGCGATATCACTCCCAAAACCTTCTAGTTCAAATTCCTCTGGTCCAGTGGGGTTGCCAGTGTCGGATGGAACAGGGTCATCCCTCAGCATCCATTCGATAGTAAAGTTATAGGCAGTCTCCATACAGTAATACCCGAAATGTACTGGTAACATCAAAAGTGGACCCAGGATATACCGACTCACTGCAAGTGCTAGTGCCGAGTAAGACACTTTCTTTGCAACATGTCCCATACCACTAATGCATAGGACGGTACCATGCAGGGACAGAAAATAGGCTATATCCCCTGGCGATTCAGGTACTAAGTCATACAGCAATCTCTGGGCATATTGCTTAGCAAACCGAGACAGTACTCTTTTCATTCCCATGTTTGAGACCACAGTGTGAATTTATTTCAGTTTCCAAAATATAAAATAGTTCGAATTTCCCAAACAATGCACCAAAAATGTTAGGGGTTGAGTTTCTGAGTAGAACTCAAGGTCCCTAACGCTCTTTAAATCCCTTATTGATACAGGGGAAAGGGAAACAAAACTCAAATCTCGGAATATATGGATGGGAAACTGAAACAAACTTTTAATAAAGATTCTAGAATACTATCATATCACAAAACTATATATTAAATGCAAAACAGGAAACAATACAGTAAGGGTTAAAACACTGCAAAGGGAGGAAAAGGAAAAAAACTACAATTATGGCCGATTGGCCACAGGCCAGGAGATGACGTCACGCCAGGATGGTAGCTCAGAAGATGGCGTCTATCCAAAATGGCGGCGGGCCAAGTGATTAAAAGCTTTTAACAGCTTAGAGAGGTATTTTAACGAGTTCGCAGGGAGACCTTTTTCAGTGGCCGATACGAGAGAGAGAGATGCTGACTGAGTCACCCAACAATTCACACAGAGCTGGGCGCCGACAGACAGAAACAGTTCTGAGTTAGGCCCCGGGTGGGGGGGCAGGCCGCAGGCTTTCGGCCTGGACGGTAGCCAGCCCTCTCGCTGTGGCTCTTTCTCCGAAGCTGTCCGGTGTCCAAAGAGGAGGAGACTCCTCCTGGCTGCAGGTTTTAAGGAGTATCTGTCGGAAGAAATCTTTTGACCTGCACTTTTAGCCAATGGGATGCCGGGTTTATGGAGCTTGTATGAAATAATCCCGATACTCTATTGGGCACATTTCCAAAACAAGGAAGTCTTGGCTCAAACTGTAACAAAGGGTCTTCTCTAACAAGTACATTATTATGACCAACAATACCTTCAGATCTGACCCCATGCTCCCAGCAAAAATGTCAGCTTGCCCTCCTTAATGTCATGCCAACATTGGCTATCTATCATGTTCTAAATACACTGACACCCACAAGCAACTTATTTAGTTTTCTGGGCAGCTGTCTCAGTTTGCCATTGTCACCTACTGAAAGATATTTTATTTTTGGCTACTCAGATTTTTGTCTTTAGAACATCTCTATTACCATTGTTTTTGAACAGGAGGAACTCAAATCTTCAGATGTTTCATTTGGGAATTGAGAATTGCAGTATCATTTAAGTGAAATTGTCTTCACATACTAGGAGACTACACAGAAACATTAAAGTTCTCTACTTTAGCATCTCACATAAATACCAGGTCTGAGAAAGATGAGTGTGACTACCCTCAGTCCAAGATCCTTGATCTTTAAGGGTAAGCTCTTACCTTTTTTTTATTATTATTATCTAAATGACAGAGGTGTGAGGTTCATTTGCTTGTTTTACAGCTTTAAGAATAGGAAAGGGCAAGCATTTTGTGGGTGAATCTTACAGAGGTTGAACTAAGAAAGAGCTGCAGTGAAAAGGTCACCGGAGCAAACAGTAGAGGAAGCTATTCAAATGAGTGAGTAATGATGATGGTTTTGGTATGATAGAAACAGCAGCAAGGCAAAAAACAGAGCAAGGTAAGAGCATTGCTTTATGCAAGGAGACTAGAATGCCTCATGTGCCTATTGGAAACAACAGAGGTAATTAAGCCACCATTGAAAAGCAGGCTGATGTCTTTGGACCCATAATTATGAGTGCAAACAAACCAAACTTAAATTACCAAAATCTCACAGAAAGCCAGAGAAGTCATGTGTAGTTTCACTGAGGCTGAACAGCACAACATCAAACATAATTAAGCGGATGAGACACAGGGAGGACATTTATTAAGCTTTCAATATGTTTTTAATTTCCTGGGTTTGACAATCCCAGTGTAAATCAAGGATTACTGAGTACTAGAAGGAAATCTAATTGAGTATGGTATCAGAGTTTACAATTTGATAAATATTCCAGCCAAGTATTCATGGTGAGCAGTGTCTTTTTCAAGTATGTGCACAGCCTGTGAATTGATTATTGCTGCCTAATGTTCTTCTTTGGGGCTTCTACTCAACTGCAAAGTGGCAAACAGTTGGTCAGAATCAAGTATTTTATAACAGATGAAAGCAGATGTCTAGCTGGAAGATCGTGTGCATGAAGATGTTAAACAAAATAACTTACAGACATCTACTTATTTTATCACTTAAATGCATCCTACCCAAGAAGCATGAAGCAGTTGTTTTGTTGATTTGTGTATTTTTGAAAGAGAGAATTTTTAGCAACAACTTAGTCATTTGGTAAGGATCTTCCTGGTGGCAGAGCTGTTAAGTCAGTGCACGTCTGGCAAGATCACTCTAGAGGGTAGGAGAGACCATAGTGATATGGATTAACCTGTGAGGCTGACATGTCATTTTATTCTCTTCCCGCTCGTACCCACCCAGTCTTTATCTTTATAGCTCAGAGGACAGGCTGTAAAATATAGTGATTTTAGAAGTGGATGTATTGTTACACAAATGCAGGGTGGCTAGTTTACAAGCTGCAAAACTGGGAACAATAGTAGTTTGCCAATACTGAAATCACTGGCCTACTTTTGGGTTCTGTAAATACCTGGTTTCAGCCAAGGTATTGTTCATGTACTGAAGCTTGAAGACAACCCCAAAATTCTGGAAAATCAATCTGCAGCACTAGAGGGAGCAGTCCATGCACGTTAAAGTTCAAATTAACATATTCTCATACTTTCATCTCACTTTCTAGCATTTTTGAAATGCTAAAAATGTGTGTGAAAATTCATTGTTGCACATGTGCTTGCTACAAGCATTTGAAGAGTAACCAAGATATTTTCTTCATAAATTTTACAGATTATATACAGTAACCCATTATGCTACCATTATTTTTTGTTAGATCATCAAGTGGTTTAGAGATTTGTAAGCATTTATTTTGTGGGTTTTTTTTTTTTTTTTTAATTGCACTTAACGAATCAGTGTTATACCAGCAGGAAGGCTATTCTGAGGAGGATAAGTGAGAATGCAGGATATGGGGGGACATATTACTGAAACCTAAGGACACCTATAACATGGAAAAAAAATATTATCTTTATCTATTCACTATTTTTCTACATTTTAAATTACTGAACTTTAATCTAGAGTTACTTGGTGCAGAACAGGTTTCAGCAATATACCATAATGAACAAAATGTTTTACTCTTTTTAAACATTGATGTGTATAACGTTTGTAGCCTAGTTACGCGTTTCTGGGAATTTATCTTATTGTTGTCTGGAATACTTCAAAGACAGCTTTGACACACAGCTCCAGTCAATTGCACAATAATGCAATGCTGCCAACCTAAGGAATGCCAATGATTACACCTATTGTGCTGCTGGTTAAAAGACCGTATTTTCCCTTATATTCTCCTTGTTTAGTTTTTTACTAGCATATAATGTTTATGTATGATTCATATACGAATTTACACCTTTTTTCTCCATCTTTCTCCAAGATAAAGCAGTTTTTGCACCTTAACTGTATGACACCAATATCCTAATGTTTAGTGTTTCTAAAACCTGTGCTTTGAGGGACATAAGAAGCATAAATATTTTTTGTTAACGTAAAATATCAAGCTGTTTCTAAACTACTGAGTTCCTCGCCCTCAGGAGAGCAATATAGCCTGATGATTAAAATCTACAGCAGCTGTTAATTGGCACAGGCACCAGTCATGGTGTGTGATAGCTCTAATAATTAAATGTTTGGGTGACTGTGTCATCATTCAATGCAAAGATGTACCCCGTGACATCCAAAGCTTGATATTAGAAGATCATCAGGTTTGCAAGACATTACATGTTAATGTATATGGTAACAGGAAATAGACAGCTTAAATGTTTAAGTTGTAATGCAAACCAAACAAACAACCCCCAAAAAAACCAAACAAAAAAGACCCTCCATAAATAAAAAAAAAAATCAAACCACACTTACTTACATCATGTCCACATTAATAAATTTATTTCTCTCTCTTAAATATAGTTTCTAGTACAAGTTTATTGACTAGCTGAGGGTAGAAAATCTTATTGATGCCATTCTATGGAGGACAGATCTGCAATTTTAGTTGCTATGCATACAATGACTAGCTGTGGGATAGCAAAGGCTCTTCAACAACAACAACAAAGTGTAATTAGAGAAAGGAAAGAGATTTTCCTGGAGGTGTTGGGTTTTTTTTTTTTTCCCCCTGGTCAGTCTGAGGAATGAAAGCAAACCATGTAATTTCCTATATGGGTGCTTCAAGAGTTAGAAGGGAAACTTGTTAAAAGTTGTTCTGAGCCAGGCAACAGCGTCTTCCCTCTTAGGTCTCAACAGGATGTTAATGCCGTGGTCATAACAGGGACAGGAAATACAACTCTGACAGTTACCTCAATAAAGATCACTGATGTGGAAACATTCAGAAATTTGGCGTTTATGGAGAGTCTGTTATCTCATATTAATTACAAAAGTTCTTCTTCTCTTAGAACATTTATATATTTATTTACTTACAGAATAACAAGTAAACCATGCTCTTTAGGTCGAACATCTAACACATTCAGGAAACCAACATGACTGTTACAACAAAGGTGTTTAGACTTCCGCCTTACATTAATTATTATTCCAGCAAAGACCTTTAGTACTAGGCTTCGCTTAAGTCACTTTCATATAATATATAATTCAGGAGTGGTTTTACAGTTGTATATATGTGTTATTTACACTTGTATATTTCACTTCTATATCTATACAAACTCAGACTGTGTACTCCAAAAATACTTCTGCAAAACTTTATTTTGAAGGTGTTTATTTGCAAAAATCAATAAACAAACCGTGTGCAACTGTGAGAAATAATTATTTCTCATCCCACTACAACAGTATATAAATTAGAATCACATAACAAATTTCAGAACAATCTATTCTGGAATGCAAAACAGTTTATCTTCTGATGGGAAACACTTTTAGGCATCTAACACAATAATTTTTTATTTTTCCTGAAAAGAATTCTTGGGGAAAAAAGTTTTAGAGCAGCTGCCTAATCTTTTTGAAAGCTCTGGGCTTTCAAGATGTGCTTAATTTATCCAGAGGAAGACTCCAGGTACTTCATGATAATAAGCGTAAGAGAATATGCATTATTCAATAGATTGACCTATATGCAAATGAGCAGAGCATAAACATTTTAAACTAAAAGTGCTTTTCCTTATATCATAGTGCACTGTGTAACTGCTAAAATTGCACCTCCGAAGTGCAGAACACAATATTGGCTTTAATTGATTTATTTTGGGTGGCTTTTTGAGATTACACATTTTGATAGGTCAAGCTGTGGTCTGAGAATTAGAAACTCTGGATTTCTTATCCTGGTTTTGGCCTCCCACCAAAAGGAAATCGTAGCCCTTTTAAGTTTGTCTTTCCTTTACTTGTTAAAATCGTAGATTATATTATTGTAAAGTAATCTTGAAAACTGGTTAAGGGACATATGTGTTTAATTTACATATGTGAAAGATTATAACAAATGTTTCTACATATAGATGTCTACTTAAAAACATAGTATATTCATATTACTGCATATACATATGATTTCTTTATAAATGAAAATGGATGCTTCCATTGTCAGTGTTCTCTAGTGATTTTTACAGAAGCAAATTCACAAGTTTAGCACATTTTTTTTTCACAGTCACAGCAGTACCATATGTTAATCAAGGATTGCTTTAAATAACCGGACAAAAACAAGGACAAAGGATTGTATATTTTTCCTATTTAAATAAGTATGGAAAATCAGGGATCCTACCTGAACTTTGCTGAGATTTTATACCAAAAAATACATTTTCCTTATCACTTCCTTAATTATTTCTGAGTCTATCAATAGGAAATTATTGCATTTGTCCACATTGTTATGATAGCTTGATTGAGAGACTAATCTTAAACTAATATTAGTCTAACATATTAGTCTAAAATTAGTCTAAACTAATATTAAACTAATATTAGTCTTTTTCCCTAATAGGCTGTGTAAAATTTTCTTCAATAAATGACATGTTTTAAAAGATGCCAAGAAACCTTCCATCTCTTCATAACATGTTAAAAAATATAGGTAATCATGTCATACAACATTGAGCACAATTATATTCTGAAGGTCAGAGAAGTATATATAGCACTTCAAGTTCAGCAGAAAGTATGATGATGATACAAGTATGATGGTGATACATGTCTCCCTGTCACTTTCATCTCAATAAACCCCAGCCTACTGAAAAGATAGAAATTGATATGTATCTGCAGAGATTGCACCATCCCAGCTTATAATAAGCTAAAATCCAGAAAAAAGGAGACATAAGAAACTAGAAATCTGAGACTACATCTTTCACAAAACAGTGGAAGAGATTAGCTAGCTTAGGTTAGGGGGTTATTTTTTTCCCTGAAACTATCATCCCTGATGCGTACTGCTTCTTTTGAAAAGCATAGCCATGACTATCAAAATGTCAGTTAGCTGCAGAGATGTAGACTAAAATAAAGCAGTTGGAGTAAAAAGACCACTTAGACCATGCATAGAGAAGAAAAAATGTGAAAGGTGATTCAGGGACTGTGGTGATGACCAGACTTGTGTTTACCCAGAAGAATGTGCTCTTTCGATATTCTGGTGCATGAACACGGTAAACAGGATGATAATTGCTGGAAGAAAATCCTAACGATTAGAGCAGGGGGGACAGAATGTGACAGGTTTTTAAGAGTCCGTTGCAAAATGGCAATGGTGTAGTTTCAGAGCTCTGTGCTCTTCCTATCTCATTTGATATTAATGAGACCTGCAAGTGCCGGCTCCTTTCAGGAGCAGGTCTCAAATTAGCAGCAGCCTCACGTACTTGTAGATGGAAAACAAAGGAGTACTCATGCTGTTGGCATGCAATGAAGAGGAGTAAAATTGACTCAGGAGTTAGAGATTGTGACCTTCCTAGTATCAAAGGCAGGGTGATAAAAGTAAAATTGTTGCTTTAAAAGTCCTCCTTAGAAGCTGGAAAAAGAGTGGCAGGAACCGGCACCAGTTTTTCTGAGCCTACAGATATCAGATAGTTCATTTGCCCTGGTCATATGAAAGCAGATATTAACCTTCCAGATATTCTCTTCATGACAACTGTTAGTGCATCTCTTCTTTAAGACAGAGATCTAGTTCTGTGTTGAGAAATAAACGTAGTATAAAAAGTCTCGTAAGAAATGAAGTTGACGAGAGTGAAGAAAAGGCCTTTGTCTAGGTCTTGTAGTATATTCCTTGTAAATTGTCTTTCTTTTAGTCTGTTTTCATCTGTTTCACCTTTTTCTGACTCTGTAGCCTTCCATAACATAACACAGTAACTGACCTTAGCTGTTTTCTGGTACTTCCTTGGCATATATCTTCCTTTGTGTGCACAAATATAAAAGAAACCCTCCCCAAACAATCCAAATTCCAAATGAATTAAAACACTCTTAAGGTAGAACATGTGGGCAAATATTACAGCTTAGTATTTACTGCAAATTGGATTTGCTAAGTTGCATTTCTGTTTACACCCTTGCCTCTGCTCTTTGTTGTTGCATAAGGTCTCAATCGGTCACGAAATCAGTGTCTGCTGTTTTGTTTAATGCCTGATTTGACCTCTGCACTCAGGTTGATGTACTTCAAGGTGGGCTCTGATGTTCCATATACCAAGAGAAATATTTTGACGCACAAATACTTACTGCTTGTTCTGGCATTTTTTAAAGGTTTATAAATAGTATGGCTCTTTCCTAATGAAAATCAGCTCTGAAGCATTGTTATTGCCATAAGCACTCGGTTTACAAAACCATCTGTTCATGTCTGCATTTTTGCATGTCTGGATTCTCTCTTTCAGACATTATGTACCATTACCACTTATGCTTAATAAATGATCTTTTTTTAAAAAGACCAGCAAGTTTCTGCTTTGCCACTGTAGACAAAACATAAAAAGGTACAAGTAACTTTAAGTTCTGACCTTATTATTGCATACTCTTTATGATTTTTACAGGATTTTTATTTTAATTTTATAAGACTGAAATAAACATCTCTTTAGATAAGAAGCAAAATCTGTAGCTTTGTTGCTCAGGGACAGTAAATAATAAGATTCTTACATGAGAGAGAAAAGGATTCAAGATTTAAAATGCCTCCAGAAACCTCTGTTCTCCTTACAAATCCAGCCCCTGCATTGCAGTCCTCTAATGAAAAATAATAAATTTTATAGGCACTTCTGCCTCTGACAAAAATTCCTAATGGAAAAGAAACAAATATCAGCACAATCCTTCCTGATGCCTATGTGTTTAAGTGAACCCTCTTCACCTGAGTTAAGGTTCTCACAAATCTTTAGTATTCACCAAGATAAACCTCTTTTCTCCCCGAAGCTCCAAACTACTCGCTTGTTCATTCCAAATCCCCAGCAGAAAAGCTTAAAGCATGTGCTGGACATTGTAGCTACTTCTCTTACCTTACACCTGAAGGAAGTCCAGAGTCGCATCTTTTGCAGTTTCTCTCAAACAATTATGTGTTTCGAGTTTTCATTTTGATCAAAGATGTCAGGCATGGGGATTGTGTTCTTTTTCCCCTTTTGCTACTCTTATAAAGCTTTGTATCAGTGACATGTTGCCTGTGCTATGAAAAACGAAAGTGGAAAAAAGTATAGCTCATAGCCTGTGTATTTGTCATTCAACAGATGAAACCTGTGAACATCAGTCATGAAGCTTTGTTGTTTTCAGACACAGTCTATTTAAGGACTGTTGGTGCTACATTGCAAGTGCACCTTTTAAAGAGGGTTCTTAAAAAGAGACACAGGGAATCCTGCAAGAACAGCAATTATATTACAGAAAAATTAATTCCTTTTGAAAAGATTGATCATGGATTTTTAAAAATGTTGCTGAGTGGAGAAATTTGAAGTACTGCAAGATTAGTTTGCATGGGAATATAAATTCCAGGCGCTTACTCAAAAGTTACTTGGTACATCACTTGACAAGTCCAACCCAGTAAATAAATTCCGTGCGCAACTCTACTGACATCCTCTCTTGAGTTTAAAATATAGAACCAGAGTTGGGTTGAAGAGATGAAGACAGGGTTCAACCCCTTGGAGAGCTGAGCATTAAGCCTCTGATAAAATCTGATGGGAGGTTGGATTAGTCAGTAGGTGATTTTTACAAATTCAAACAATTAATTGAATTTTTAGAGGTTCCTGCCAGATGAATTTTCCAAATCTGTACCCATACCACTGACATGTATTTGTTTAGTTAAAAAAAAAAAAAAAAAGTCAGGATATGTATGTTTCATATTGAATTTCTAGCTTTTCCCAGCTTAGAAGTGTATGTTTTCTTCTTGAGTAAGTCAGATCTCAGGTATGGGATCATGCATGTCAAGGATGCTTTGAATACAGAAAATGCAGCCTTGTCCTGAGGAGCCAGCAACAGTGCAGGTCCCAAAGCTCAGACTTAAATGCTATGGAACTGCAGAAATCTGGTGTGATTAGTTCACCTTCCACACAAAATCTCCTGACTTTCTTCCTCTCTTTCCCTGTACTCCTCCTCCATCCCCAGCCCTACTGTTTTTGTGTTTCTATTCAACCGCACTTGTAAATCTGGCACATAGGTTAAGAAATTCTTTTGTCTGTCTTTCATTATATTCATGAAAAACATGTGAACAGAGAGAGAAATTAACTGTTTGGCATAGACATGTACTTTTGACAGTAAAAGGTCAACCATTTAAAAAAATACATTGCATTATTTCTATGAAAACACAGACAGGTTAAGCCCTACTGACTCAGTTCCTCCTATAGTCTTGTATGATTTTAGCACAGTTAAGAGAAATGGATCTGGAGGAAATGAGAAACTGTGATCACTGCCTTCTCCCCCTTATGCAGAGTGCCCTGCCTGCATTTTCTGCACCTAGGACTGGAGAACAGGCCTTATTTTGTTCTTACTGGAAATAAATGTTAATGTCTAAAGGGCAAATATATTGAAGGTCGTAAATTTTACAATGCTTTATGCATACATAGGAGATAGCACTAAGTATTGCTTTTTTCTTCTTTTTTTTCTACTGCGTTCAACTTCGAACTTCTGTAGCAAGCTCTACCACTTGTTTGGTGTTCTCATGTTCTCATCCATCACTGAATGAGATGGAAGGAAGGACCTCTGTAGCTGTCGGGGATACCTATTTCTTAAGGCAGTATCTGAGAATTTGTTCCACTAGAAGTAATGGAGCAAGGAAACTTCACAGAAGATTGGATAGGCTCCAGATATCACCATCGTGGGCAGTAGTCAAAACATTTTGTGAGCTTGATTCCTCACAAAAAGGAGTTGTGTGAGTTTAAGATTGAAACTTTGAACATATTTACCAAAGGTCACACGAGAAGGTACAAACTCATATCGGGAGGCACTGGGGTTTTTTCAGTAGATCCCAAGTTATGTGTCTGGAACGATAACTTTTCCATGACCTTCAGATATCCAAAAGGTGAAGTTTACAAAATACCAAATGGTCTATATTGGTGTGGGACAGCAGGAAAAATACAAGAAAAGAAAAAAACAAAGGAAGAAATCTTCAACTAAACATTTTACTCGAGCTAGAAGATTTGCCATTTCTTTAATTAATGCATATATTAGGAGTGAATGGATCCGTTCTTCTTTTTCAGAGTCTATGTAATTTTTGCACCGTACTGATAACATTATTCACGAGCAATTTAAGAAGCAATAGGCTTTAAAAAAAAAGCAGAAAATCAGTAACTAAAGAGAGACGATCCTTCTGCTTTCCACCCTAGTTGTCTGTAGAGGAAATTTCTGGTATTTTAGGAACAGGACTGAAGCTAGTTCAGTTTGATTATAGTTTTTATTATACTGAGCATCTGGCTACAAAAGGGCTTAAAGGAACAGTTTCTCAGCTCACTGAGTGTTTTGACATAGGAGGAGATATGTTGCATGAAAGAGGAAAGAGGAGGGATGAAAAAGAAGATAAGATGAAGGGACAGAAGTAGAAACCAAGGAGAAAAAGTCAAGCAACTGCTCCAATATATGTGACGGAAAGGTGAAAAAAATAGGAAAACTGTAGAGGAAACTGCATCAGAAGGATCTCAAAACAAAGATGTGCAGTGAGGATAGCAGAGCAGGGGAGTTAGCAGATAACTGTCTTTTCCACATTTAAAACAAACCTCACAACTTATTGTGAAACTAAGTTATTGTGTAGCTAAGGTAAAAGCTGCTGAATTATCTTTAACTGTAACAAAAATCCAGAATCTGTAGGACCAGATTCTGAAGCATTTTCAGTGCTTGCTTAAAGATACTCATCAGAGGCAGCTTGCCATCACATCAACACAGTCTGAGAAAATCTGTTTCCTTACTTTGCATAGTTGTACTGCTCAGGTCAGTCCACATCTCTCTCCAAAATGTGGGACCTCCTTCCCTCACACTGTTTATATAGAATAAACATGCACAAGGATACTTAGATAATTTTGAGAAGAGGTGTATGAGCACTTTTGACAAGGGAACTGTTTAATCACTAACATCAACAACCATTTAACATGAGAAAGATTTTAGCAGGAGGAACCTGAGTCCCTTGAGAGGTTTTCCTAGCAAAGAGTTCACACTATTAAACTTAATTCATCCTATGGATATGTGAATTGCATTTTTTTTTTCCTGCTAGTTGGATAATAAGGTAATAAAGCTTTCTGAGGTGTTAATGTGTCAGATTGGAATGTGTTGAACTGGGTGATGAGGATGATTTAATAAGATATTTTCAAATAGTGAAGTTGGGCTGCCTGAAACCAATGATTTGAAAACACAGTAAAGGCAATGGACCTGTAATAATGATAGAATGATGTAACTGAACTGATTGAATAGGGGTTTGTGAGGGATGGTAATGTAGAGATATAATTTATACAGATTAGATTGTTTGAGTTCTCAGGAGTGTTTTCATTTTTAGGAAATTTTTTTCAAGATCTTGTTTGCTATGTTTTTGTAAAACACTAAGATAGTATGAACAGCAAGATAGCAAAATATTGCTTTGCAAAACACAGCATTAATTCTAGTCAGAAAATTATATTAGCTATGAGTACTGATTGCTTTTGAAATATGTTTAAATCTTTTGTAATGGCTTAATTCAGTTAATCAAAATAACACATATAAATCCATCTGCATGAACATAATCTCAGTTTAATCAATCACTTGGTCACCTAAATAATTCTACTTTCGATTTAACAACTTATTTTATTTTACTTCAGTTCACTGCATTACTCCCTTCAACAATTATTTTTAACTGACAAGGAACAGCTCCGGCAAGTGTTATATATATATATAAACATGTACAGCAGTTGTTTGCCAACCTGTTTCTTTTGTCAGTTCTGTTGCAAGGAAAGAAAGTGTTACCCTTAGGAAGGTATGTCAGAAAAAACCCTTTCAAATTTACTTTTTATGATGTTTACCAACTTTTGCCCCCTACAGTGAAACTTACTGTTTTCTAGAGAAAATGTAGAGAGCCCTATGTATGCTTTCCTTTAGCAGCATTAAGAGACATTTAGCAGAACTCTGTTGCTGAGGAAATTCAAGCCAGCTCCAGGGGAACAGGAATGGCACCCAGAAGCCACCAGTTATTGCACTTTCTACACAAATAATAGCAATTTTTCAAACTGATCCTAAGCATGTGGGGAGAGTAAAAAGAACACAAAGCTGCCAGCAAGCCAGGCTCAAGCACACAGCTCCTCAGAAAAAAAAGTAGGTTTTGCCACAGGAGGAGACATGCTTCCTGGATGTGTTTGCAAGGCAGCCTTGCTCCCTCTGCCTGTTCAGCAACATGAATATCACCATTACGGTTTGAGGCTTTTCTGGAAAACTGTATGAATAACAAAGAGAAGTCTATGGTTAGTCTCCAAACCAAACTCTACTGAAAGCCATGAAAACATTGTCTTTGAGACATCAGCTTTAGAAGTGAGACTGTAGATTGGAGAGAGACATCCATGGATAAATCAGAAACAAATGTCAAAAATTAACTTGGTAAAGCAAGCAATCTGGTAACTTTTCTGACTAAAAAGAGCAGAAAGGATAAGCAATAGCAGAAATACAAATCCCCCCGAGTATTTTTCATTGCGTATCTCAAGCTCACACCAAGCTCTGACAAGAGATAACAAAGACAGTATTTCGACTTATTTACCAGACAATACAAACTTCTTAAGATGCCCCTTAACTATCAGGTGTTGCCTTGGGAATTAGATGATTCTTTGGCATATCCAGGCATTTTGAAAGAAAAAACAGTAAGACTAAACCACTAAATCTGATAATATTGAAAACAGTAAGACTAAACCACTAAATCTGATAATATTAAAAAGTGAATTAAAAGGAAAATTATGATAGAACACGAATATTAAAGCATAAAAAAAGAACATGCTAAATGCCCAAGTTTAGGGATCATTGAAGCTGTATGTTTACAAATTACATGCTATATTACAATTTTCAACAATTAGATAAAGACCATTAAACTGCTAACTTCTGGAGCTATCTGAACATGTTGAAATAAAATACTGCCAAATTAACAAGGAAAGTACTACTATGAAAGGAGCAAACATGTCCATCATGGGAGCTGTAAGTGTGGAAATGCAAATGGAAGTGTTAATAATATAGCTAGTAAAGGATAGACATGTTTATCTGAGCACGAATGTTTATGATATACTGTATCTATTGAGCACAAAGTGTGAAATGCTGTGGGGGAGCTAATAATATGAAATATTATTAATCAACACACAGCAAGCAAAGCTTCTGCTGTGTAAAAAAGATTCCAGTAAAACATTATATAAAGTGTGATAAAAATAAAAATAAATTCAGATTCTTAGTTTATGGAAAGACAAATAAAAAGGAAGTAAAAGAAGGTTAATAAATGTAGACAAAAGCAAAATTGCTGATTTATTGAGGAAAATCATTCTTACCAAGAAGACCAAAACCACTATGACAATGAAAACTGATATACAGCATAACTGAGAGTTTAACATTGCTTTTCTACTGCTAAAATGTAAACCATATGCCCTACCAGAGAAAAATCAATTACTCCTAAACCATGTATTTATGGCTCAGAAAAGGTGCTACTTAAAAGAAAAATTGAGTAATCTGAATCTCTCTTACTTTATCATCTGCACATGGCACTGCAGAAAGATTCAGATGCACAGATAATCATATATATAATCCCATTACATTGAGTATGACTGTATATAAGTTGCAAGTACATTGTGGCCTATTTTAAAATATATCTACTATTTAAAATAGATTATATGAATCCAAAACTCTGCTAATACCATTCTTACTTGCATGAATTGGGGTACTGGTTTCACAAATTTTGAGGGATATACATGAATAAAACCACAAATACTTGTTTTTAATCATCTCAATGATTTCACTAGAAGAATTGCTATGCATATACTGCAGATAATGTATAAACAACTGACAACATATTTTAAATAAAACTTAAATCACAGCTTTATAACACAGGACTAGTCCCTTTGCTTTCAGCAGGAGGGAAAGTCTGACTGTGCTTCCACACCTGGAACAGTTTAACATCGGACTTGGTCAGAGAACTGTGCAAGCAAGTTCACCTCTGGAAACTTCAGGACTCCCATTGACACAACAGTAATTGCTGCAATTCAGGGAGCTCATCAGTGTACAGCTTATGAATGTGCAATTATGAAGGTGTTGGATGGCATATTAGGTAATGAAGCATAGACTTGGAAGCTGCTTAGAGACTCTCTTTTTTGTGGGCTTACCTGACGAGCCAGACCTGCGAGCCTTTAAACATGAATGACTGAGCATGGACATGGAAACACCATAGGACAAAGTGCTACCTAAACCCTTTTGAAAACACTAGAGTTCAGCTTCTTGCTGGGTATGGAATTGCAAAACAAAACTTTTCCAAATGCAGACCATCAAACAAACAAAAAAATGTTAATGCCACCCTATCAAAACAGGGAAAATTAGTACTACTGTTCACAGCCTTCTGGTGGGTTTGAAGTAAGGGGCTTTTATAGCTACAAGGCGGAAAGGATAAAAGAGGCAAAGTTACATTTAATCAGATGCAGGCAAGCGAATCTCACTTGAAAAAGGGAAATCAGAGCAATTCTATAATTCATGGGAAAAAAAATATTGGAAGGAAGGATCTGGCTCTTCAAGCACTTTCTAGTAAGCTGAAAAGGGAACAACAGAAGTGCTTTGTCTGTGCTCAGAAAACAGTAAAGATCAAAGATGCTACTGACTTTGATTTAAGAAAGCTTAAAGGTGTTAGCAGTGTAAGATTCAAAACCTTGGGCTCCTTGTAGTGCTAGAGAGTTACAAGCAACACATTTACATCAAGTAATTAATCTTCTAAGGTAAGGGATAGAACTTACATAGCTAATTTTTATGTTTAGAGATAAGTAAAGCTGGGATGACAGCTTACCGTGGTGTAATCTATATACCAGTGTACAGAAAAGGTCAAGCACACAGCTCAATCGCTACCATGGACTTGTACATTTTGTTAAATCACTGACATGGTTTCTGACGCAGCTTTGCCCCATGCCAGCGAGCATTTTCCCAAGAACTTCCTGGGCGTGGCTGAGGCACATCACCGGGTAGTCCTGTGAGATAGTATGAACAGGGGTACATTTTGGGAGGACAGAAATTTTATTTGTATGGATGAGACTTGTGACGTTTGTTCCTTATGGATAGAGAAAAAGCTGTATTTCCTTTTATTTATTAGTACAGGTGCAGGGAGTAAGTCCCACTTACAAGGAATTAATGTTCTCTAAAAGCTAGATATAATGACCCTTATGTTCCTAAGGACAGAGGTACTGCAGCTGATCGATTTTCATGTCTAAACACTCACAAAGTACTACTGAAATTTTACTGTTCGTTTCTCTCATTTCCAGCAGTACATGAGCTAAGCTTTCCTCACAGCTAAGGTATTTGCAGTCCACGTTCTCTTACGTTCTTCCTGTTTCTGTAAAACTTAAAAAGTATAATAACACGTGAGACCTCTATCTACTTGTAAAACTGGTGAGAATCAAAAGTCATTATTGAAGGGGAGATACTGATAAATAGGTAGTTGTTAATAATTACTGAGAAATCAACACAAATATTAAAAAGCAGAAATGGGAAAATAGGGTAGGATATGGTATTTGTCATTTCTTTGACAATACAATAACAAGATGATCTCTGCTTGTCACCTCTCTGAAATCCACATTGATAAACTTACTTCACAGTAGCTAGTAAACATTTGGAAGGTATTATAGATCTCAAACACCTCCAACCTCATTTCCAGATTCTTATGTCATTTCAACAGCAATATAGCCTTTCCTGAGTATTTCTGAAAAACAACCACAAGAATCATTTAAAAGCAACGGTACAGATAACACTACGGTTAAATTCCAGCTTTTCAGTCAGTTATGCCAGTTAGTCTGGAGAATTCAAGGACTTTATTTCAGCCATCTTACATTTGTTTTACATATATATGAGAATGTGTGCTTCTGAGTTTGCAGAAAGGATAAAAAGACTTAAGTTACATCTTTTTATCTTTTTCATGTGATTTATAACAGTTATGCCAGTATTTTAAGTATTATTAGCCAAGACTTTTAGAATAGTGTATTACGACATTCTTTGCCAAGAAACTGTGATATTCTTTCTGTCGGTTTTATTAAACGGGTCATATGGTCCATATTCATTTAAATACTTGTGCAGGCTGAAGGTAAGTGAATTATGAAGGTAAGTGTAAATGGGGTGAATATAATTAAATATTTGTGCATTGATCAATTTTATTTGTTCTCACAAACACATTAATGGCATGAAAAAATGTGGAACTTCAGAAGCAGTATTACAGATTTTATTCTTGCAGGTGGTCTTTCAGGCCTTCAGTTTTAAAAGTCCTGCCCTTGAGACAAGATTTTGTAATGAACACCAAAGCATGTTCCATGAATGTGCTCTTCAATGCTCTCAGCTGGTGAGGTCCTGTGTATGAACTCTAAGGTAACAAAAAGTGAAACGGAATAGCTACCATCGCAGGTTGGGTTAACCACGTGCATTTGGGATAACACACTACTCTTAATCTCTATTCTGATACCATGACACTGATAGGTTAAGAAGGCTAATATTTGCACAAGTCCTTTTTGATAGAATCAAATAAATTATGGAACTGAAATACATTTTTGCTTAAAAAATAAGGAAGGCCCATGCAATGTTTTACTAACAAATTAAACTTATGGTTACAGAAATTGCTTTAGGAGCTGAATGGTTGCATTTTCTCTCAGAGGTGCTGCAAAAGGCTGGTTTTATTGTAACAAGTACCTGCATTTCTCCGTAAGGCTGCAAAATACTGTGGCAATAGTAGGAGAAGAGTAGTTAATAGAATGAATAGGATGGGAAGAACAGTTAAAATGGGCAGGCTTCATTACATAGGCTGATACTGTGGTCAAATAAAATAAAATAAAATAAAATAAATAAAATAAAATAAAATAATTTTAAAATTACCTAGAATTAATACAGCTGGAATTACACATAAGAAATTATTTACTTTTCAATGGCAAAAAGAGGGAAGTGAATAACATGCTAATTCTTTTAACTGCAGCACTGTTTGTAATGGTTTCCCTGTTAATCTTAGAAAAGTAACGAACAATTTTGTGAAGTTAACCTGCTAAATGTAACAGTTGAATGCATCTTTAAAACAGATATGTTGGTACATGATATTAAAAATTACCATCAGTCTTATCCCTTTTGTTTCACTTCCTTTTCAACAATAAGTATTTCTTGTGTTTGAAGTTTGATTTTACATTTTAAATTTTAAAATTTGACATTTTACATTTTGAAACATAACTGACAGTGCAAACATCCTCTAAAACCAGTATCTGATAAATTTACCATTTAAAGCAAACAAACCCAAGAAATTTAAAATCTGTTATTATTTTGAAGAGAGATAGCAATCGAACAAATGTAGATGCACATATTTTGATAATCCTCTGATAACTTCTCGCTAAATAATATATGCTTCCAACCCCTTTGCTTTTTGTGAATTTTGATTCTGAAAGGCTGATCTTTTTAGAAACATATTTTGCTTTTTGCATGTTGCTGATGTTTCTTTTTAAATATTTGGAAATCAAATAGGATAGTCCTGATAGTTTACTGCTGTGTCTATAATCCTTAAAGATTAACCATAATCTTCAATATTTTATTGAATATTTTGTCTTTTTTTTTTTAATTTTTTGTCAGTGCAAGAGTCTGAGGAAGAATGTTGATTAATATTTTAGTCAATGACTTACATAGCAGGCTCATTCCAGAATTGAAAAAAAAAAAAAAATCTACTGAAGTCAAAAGAGTATCAGTGAAGTAAAATTAATGTGTTTTAGAGGAATTTGGATCTCAGAGCTCATAGTGAAGACCAAATTGCCTATTGAAGTAATGTTATTGCTGATGCCTTTAAAGTAAGTATGGATTTTGTTACCTTTCAGCCTTTACGATAGATCAAGATGTCTGCTACATAACATATAAAAACTATTGCAAAAATACTTAGGATGTTATTGGAGTATGGTGGAAAATCTTGTAGTACCGCATATGATCTACTGGTTGTACACACTGGGATTTTTGTTCTCCAGCTTCTGAAAGTATATCCAGTAACTTCTCAAATCAGTTTCATGACGTCTTGAGTGTTCAGAATCTGCTCAACTTTGCTTGCACATTCAGGGACAAGAATCATATCAGTGATGACAGTAATGCAAAATGCTATAATCTGAATGTACAGTTAGTGAAAAAATGGCAGTAAAGTCTAATCTGTTATGTTACTGTGAAGAAAAAAATTACAGCTTTTTTACTACTTATAATGGAATTTTAAAATATTTACAGTTTAACTTCATGCAAACAAAATTACATCTGTTAATTTCTTCATACAACATTGCACTTTACACTGGAAATGTTTTGTTTCCCTTTCTCTTCACCACTTCACATCTACATTTATTTACCATGTAAAACTGAATATATTATACCAGAAATGAATTTCATTAAAGAATTTGCAGTCTATCTTATTTTTCTTTCTTCGAGATTGAAAACAATTTTACTGAGGAAATAATTTGTTGTTATTTAATAAATAAGTCAGAAAAGGAAATTGGATCAGAAACACAGCATTCTACTTTGAATTGAAAAAAACCCACTTCATTCCGGTTTTGGCAACAAATAAAATGGGAAGGAGAGGAAAAAATCCTAATACAACAAAGGATTTTTTATGGTCTTCTTCATAACAAACATAATTCCCTACCGCAGAGCATGATTTCAAGTATTATATACCCCAGACTGGAGACTTAGCTGAGCTCTGAAGCTCATTTCTGCAATTTTAATCTAGTCTAAAATGTTCTCAACCTCATAATTTTTTGCAGAATTACGACTAAAACAAATTGCAGCATATATGGTAAACTCACATTCCTAGAATAGCATAATATAATTTCATCTGGCCAGTTGTCAATGCTATACAGGTTTTTTATCATTGTGAGAATTTATGAGTATTTTAGTTAATATTTTAAATTTTTCTTTCTCTGAACTTATTCTAGAGCCAACTGTAGTTTCAAATCATTCTTAGAAGAAGAATCTGGCAACTTCAACAAAATACAGACACTGAGTTGGTATTTCAAGTTTCAAGACACTGAGATAGAGAATTATCTTTGGTAACCAAGTGAACACTTACTCTTTGTAACAGTCCTTTTGAGACTGGTTCAACCCTCAGGGTACTGCATTTGCCTTCCTTCTTTTGCTTGACATTTGGTTGATTCATCTGGTTGCATTAACAAATTGTTCTGTGTAACTTCTGGTTAATAATCTGGTTGCGGTTTATTGATTTTTTTTTTTCCTCTAAGGCATAATAATGAAAGTTATGATGAAGGCACTCCTAACATCAAGATGCTTATAAGGGAATTTTTAATACTGCAATTAGAGTAGCTGACTGTAATTGTAAAAAGAAATCTATTATTTTCATTGTTCTTAACCTTTTCCAAAAAAGGGTATTTCTATGGTTCTAATATAAGAAAAGAAGTTCATCAAAACATATGCAATTTATTTCCACAGGTACATACCAAATCGCTAAGAAATTATTGAGCTGAAATATTACAATAAAGCAAGTTTAAAGAAAAAAAAAGTAAAAGAAAAAGAAAATGGAGTATAATTCTAGTAACTGAGAAGTTCTTGAACTGAAGTTACCATTTTATTGTGGTTCATAGATTTAATGACTACAAGAGATCAAAACTGACTTATGTATAAAATGAGTCTGGTATTTCCTGAATTGAATAGAGTATTAGTTTCAGAAAGAAAAAAATAAATTTGATATGGGTTCAAAAATATTCAGCAATCCAGAATGCTCTACAGTTTTGATGGACTGTTAAAATGGTAGTTCTTGGTGTTAAAATGTGTAATTAAAGCAAAATTTATTTCTAATCTATGTTACTGTCACTTCAACTTGGGTATTTTTTTTATACTTAGGAAGTGGTGTTATGTTTTCCTCCAGACTGTAAAAAAGTACTTTTAAAATGTGCTATCCAATTCTTTTGAACCTTATTACAATCAATACAACTCTTTGATCGTAATTCCTCACCTGAAGTTGAATTTTGAGACCTAACAACACAACATAAATGATATGGGATAAATAAGAGTTTTTAAAAAATATGTTAGGTTTTTGGGAAATGAACATTTTGCTATTTCTAAGTCAAAGGTATTTCACGCCCCTCATTACATCATCAGACAAAGCTTCAACTTCATTAAATATCTTCAATTAACTTGCTGAAATCTTTTTGCAAAACTCTTCTTTTGATTAGTATTTGTTCTATAATGTATCTTATATCCTTTACTATTTGTGTCCCAGATCAGAACAGAATCCACTCAAATATCACTTCTTTTGATAGAAATGATCCCTTTGTTGTTCTCTCTTCCTGGTGCAATTATTGCACAATGTTCAGCATCTCTGATACAATATGGATAGCGGAAATCGGAGTATTGAAAGGTAATCAATGCAGTATGTTCTGGAAGTTTATGTTGTTTTTAATTACTGTTTGACAACACACTCATTTTCTGTTCTGTCAAGTTAACAGTTTATGGCAATATAGGACATGAAGCATCAGGAATAAAACATCTGGATGATTATCTTGAACTTATGCCAAAACCAGTTTCCCATTTTGCCCCCTTTGCTGATAATGAGTCCTGTGTATCATGTAATCAGCTGATAGCTAAATTGACTATCTAATACTCTTGTAATTTCAGATGGACTCTTCACAGTCATTTTCGACTGCCTGAAAATAGAGGCAACCACATTCTTCTTTTTATCACATCATTATACTAACATACGATCAAGAGAAAAATTCAAGTAATATTGAGGCTACCTGTACCATTCCAGAAATTACTTTTTAATGACAGCGCAGCAGAACGATTCATATGGGCTATTCTCTATAAAAATACAGTATAATCCTCTTTACTGGCTTCAGATCTTCCCACCTAAAAAGTAAAATAACCTGAAGGCAAGATGAAACTCAAGAACTTAACACCACATCACACTGAGTGGAATAACAGGAAAGGTGCTGAGAAACCAGCAGCTGGTGAACTGTGAAAAGATTCTGCAGTACTGAACAAAACCTGCCATGTTACGACAGTCACAGATCCACTATCTCAGGAAAACAGCAGTGAACAACAATCAGGTCAAGTAAAGTAGCTTATGGCTGGACTTGAACCAACAAATGTGCACTGGAGGAATTGTTTTATTTGCAATTGGACTTAGGAAAAAAGGACAACTCCCAAGCAGAAACTGTGACTCTAGAACCAGGATTTGTTCACCTCAGAGGCAATTTTTTATTGCAATTTTTTTCTCAAGAGGAGAAAGGAATTAAGAAGGAAAATTAAAGTAGGTTTGAATTCTTTCAGGATCATCGCCTGGTGTTGGTGTAAGCTTCATCCCGAAAATCACTGACAGTGAACGTCTCAGAAGAATATGCTATGGCAATTGTAACGTTGGCTTGATTT
Organism: Bucorvus abyssinicus; assembly: GCA_009769605.1. Taxonomy (NCBI): domain Eukaryota; kingdom Metazoa; phylum Chordata; class Aves; order Bucerotiformes; family Bucorvidae; genus Bucorvus; species Bucorvus abyssinicus. Next base: position 43,486,041 of record CM020063.1, read on the forward strand.
TCTATAATCAATAAAGTGATTGTTAGCATAATGAAAGCCAATTCTGTTTGTTTTAAAGCTGGTGCACTGAACCTTTCTAATTGCTCAAAACTGTTTACATGCAAACTGTTCACTTACCTTACAATTTGAAAAACTGAGATCCAATGGGGGTGGAGGGGTGGGTGGGAAGCTTTCTTGTTTTTTTCAAAATAACTGGATGCTTTTTTGGTTCAGATAACATTTTCCACTGTTGCAATTACCTACTGATGGGGACATTGAAAAGATCAGTCTAATTGGTTTGGAGATTTGTTCTTGGAATATCACCATTAAAAAAAAAAAAAAAGTTTTAATCCTTCCTTATAAAAGGGGTATTTTTCCTTCCAAGGAAGGTTTTTGATTCTTGTAAGAAGTTCAAGTGATTTGGTTTTTTCAGGTTAACCATCAGATCGTTCGGTACTTAGCAAAATATTATTGACCTTCTATTTCTTTTAATAACTGCCATATATAGCTGTCTGGCCATTACAAAACATCACCTAAACGACAATGGTCCATCAGACAAGAAGAGAGTTCCTGGAGATATTAGAAGGAAAAAATCCTGGAATAATTTAATCTAATGATTTTTTTGAATGGAACTTACTTTTCCACCTTGAAATCTATATAGTTAAAGCCGTTGGCTCTCATCACATTATAAAACACACAGAAACGTAACATAGGTATTCCAAATTTGTTAATCATATTTGCTTTAGAGACTTCTTTATCTTTTGACCTAGGAACAGGTTGATAATTTGTTGGCAAACAGCTGACACAGTGTTAAAGTTTTTTAAATTTGCTTATAAATTAAGACAGAATCTTTACCTATTCATTTATATCACCTGAACTGTACCTGGTTAAAATGTCATGCATATAATTCTTACAGACTGCCCAAATTACTAATCTAAATTCACTACAAATCATTATGATCATTACTCTATCATACTGCTACCGTACTGATAGAGTTATTACAACTTAACCTTGGCCTAGATTAGTAGTGAAAGATTTTATACCAATCAATAACTCAAATGATTCTGACACAGCAATACCACTTTTTTCTAGTTTTTTTTTGTAAGCTCATTATTAATTATGATTAACAGTCTACATACTACAGCATTAGCATGTCCCTAATATATTGCCATGTCAAATAAGCATATGCTTAACAAGGTAGGTTTCATAAGACCTAGTTTTATTGAGGTTTTTTTTTTTTTTCTCTGAAACACTGTTACCCTCAAATCTTCAGATGAATAATTAAGTGTGTAGTATTCATAAAAGAAATAGATTTCTGCCTAAACAGTAGACAATTTCTTAGGAAAGTGAAGAAACCAAAACCTTCTACTTGAATACAGTGGAAGTAAATAACAGTAGTCCTGATACAAAGATCAGACACTACGATTTCCTTGTTACAGATGAATGGTGGAAAATGTTATTATCAATATTTTTGCTTTAAGAAATACAAATAAAATACACTGTCACAAGCCTTTGAGTCTTCTTATTGGTAACACAGGAAAAGATTCCTTTGTTGGAGGGAGAAGTCGTTGTCACCGTTATCTCCTTAAAGCGTTTCCTGCATCTTGGAATGATTAATATTGAACCAGCAGTTGTCTAGGTGATTAACTCTTGTCAATCGAACATAGTAATATCTGCCAGGCTGTCAGCTGTGTCACCGTTCAAACGTAAAACTGAGGGTTAGGAAGCTCCTGGAAGTATTACAGCCCAGAGTGTCAAATGTCCTCTCATGGGCGTCTTAGATGTATTAGTGAGGAGAGGGGATAGATTTAATCCCTGCAGGATATTGTACATACGGGCAGCAGAAGAAAGAGCTGCTTCCTGTCACATCACACTGTGATCATCTTGAGATAAGTCTGATGCAGGCGAAGTGCTTCACCATCCTCTCTGGCTATAGTTCATTATGAAATCCACTGCTACATTCAAATAACGTATGTCACCCCATCCTGTTTATACCCACAAGGCGCTAGTGCTCTTTTTATGTATTCTTCATCTCATTCTTTGTTCGTCTGCCAGTAATATCCAAGGAAATGTGGATCATGTGAGATTTTTGCAACCTACATGGTAATTTCCATCAATTTACCTGGAACAACAGTTTCTCTGTTCATTCTGTACTTTTCTGGGCTGAAAACAGCTCCTTGATCTACTGGAAAGTTCCAGAAGGAAAAAGAAAAAAAAAAAAGAACCAAACCTGAAATAGGTGGATTTGTTCAGTGTAGAAGAGTGTCTCTACTTGACTGGGTATGTTCAGTAAAGTTCTCTGGAACCCTTTGTCAACAGCTATTTGAAAGAAATATTGGTTCAGAATATACTACTCCATTTCTCACTGTCAATAAAAAAGAAATCTCATATCATAAGGTCTCACAACACTTAGGCCACAGTGATTTGCTGGCTTCTTCATTAACGTGTCATACTGGAGGACACCATCTTTGCCTGTAGATGTAACGCACACCGGCACACACAAGTGCGTACAGATACAGATATATGCAAGGTGTGTGAACCCTCAGTATGGTTGTCAGAAGATAGGAATGATGAACAATCTTGTGATATTATTGAGTTTAAATAGCTACACCTGCCCTACTCTGACCTAATGAAATCTCATAAATACACCTCTGGGTTTTTTTCCAAGTCATCAGACATCATCCACACTCCATTAAGAGCCAATCCTAGCTTTGATTTTGCATGTAAACATTTTCAGGTTTAGAAGTTATTAAAATTAGAAACTTAAGACCCTCCAGGTATTGTTTTATATTACAGGCAATTGAATCTCTATCTCTTTTTTTTTTTTTTTTTTGGTCAGAAACTAATTAAACTGCATCTTAAAATGCAGTAGTCTCTTGTTGCTTTTCTTCCTTTTAAAACTATTCCAGATCCATTCTCACCAATAATTTGTCAACCCAGATTTATTAAGAGTAATTTTTCATTCATTTGCTTTAATACTAACAACTCCTTCTTTGATTTTGTTTACTTTGAGAAACAGGCATTTTAGCCTACTTTAAAAGAAAGCACGAAAAGTGGGAAAAAAAAATGCAGGTAGGTATTCTATATGTTCACATGGGAAAAAAAGGCCTCTATTTCAGAGACTGGTTAATAGAATTGTACTGTGCCTGATAAATGATAGAGGTAGGTTAGCCTTTCCAACAGTAGTTCAGACATCTGTGACCAACTAGTCTTCTTTTTTTTTTTTTTTTTCTCATTAGCTGGTTCAACCAATGATCTCCACTCTTCATTCTTGAAATTTTGACAGTGCCTCCTGATCAATAATTTTTGTCTCAGTCCTCTTATCATTTTATTAAGATTTTCTACTCCTCCCCTATATATTTAAGATTTCCATCTCTAACTTATCAGCAAATTTCATCGGGATGGATGTCTCTTTTTCCTGCCACAGCATTGGTACCAACACCTATGCTTAATTTTATTAATTTTTTCCAGCTTGAGAGTTTGGTTTTCATTCAGGACATTGTAACCTCCATTTCAGGTGATGTAGATGGTCCCCAATATTTATATTAGTGCTGTCTTCCGTGGACTTCCTGTACATTAAATACTACATTTTTATCAAAGTTTGCATAGATTAGATCTACATCATTTACTTCGTCTAGGAAAAAAAAAAAATGACATTAGTCTAATATGATCTAACTGTGGTAAACTCTTGTCTTATAACATAGAATTTCATACCTGACGCAGCATGAAATGAATTCTAATGACTCCCCTAGTGATATTAGCCAAAAAGTAATGGTTAAGATGGAAGATCATTTTATTTCAACAGAAATTCATGTGAACTGTAACATAATTAGGTTTTATTTTGTATTATCCATTACTGGATCCTCAAAAAAATGGTTTTGATTTCATTAGTATTATACCAAATAATAGCTTTATATAATATATAATAGTCATATCATCTGTGAATTTAGACACAAAATTTTTAGTGATGACAAACATAATCTGATTATACTGTGTGTCATATTACTTCAGAGATAAATATTGTCATAAGTCAAAAACAAATTAAAATTACTTTTATCCTTCAAAGTTGAGTTACATGGTCAACTTATGCTGATTTATATCTTGTTTATATCTTGTTGTTTATATCTTAAAATAACTTATCAATTTAAGTTCTAGAACATATTTATATCAGTACAGGAGAAGAATTCAATTTATACTACTACAAAAGAAGGAGATTAACTCATGGTTGTTCAGGAAGTTCCTGAAGAGAACATGTTTGGATGTGAGAGTATTTTGGGGATGTACATATATGTGTCTTTCTCTGACATTCTCCTGTAGGTTTTTGTACAGGGTCTAGCTGGGACTGTTAATTTCCTTCTCAGCAGCCCATATGGTGCTATGTTTTCAATTTGTGACTAAAAGGCTGTTGGTAACACACCAGTGTTTTGACTGTTGCTGATAAGTGCTTGCACACTGTCAGAGATTTCTGTTTTTCCCACCTTGTCACTCCAGCAAGTAGGGTAGAGGTATGTATGAAGCTGGGAGGGGACATGGCTAGGACAGCTGACCTGAGGCAGCCAAAAGGATACTACACACCATAGAGATTCATGCTCAGCATAAAAACTGGGGAGGTCTGATCTTCCAAGGTCATACAAGGCTGCTGCTCTGAGATTGGCTGGGCACCTGTCCACTTGTAGGAGATGGTGAGTGATTGCCTTTGCATTACTTGTTTGGGTTTTTTCCCCCTCTTTCCTTATTTGTTAAACTGTCTTGTTTTGTAACAACATCAATGCAGGAATCTTCTCTTTTTTGATCTTCCTGTTCTCCCTACTGTCCTGTTAGGAAACAGAGGAGTGGGTGAATGGCTGTGTGGGTGCTGAGATGCTGGGTGGGGTCAACACACCACAGAGTGCATCATTGCCATTACTGGAGAAAGGATGTTTTGGTCTCAGAAAATAGCTATAATGGAACAGCTATAATATGGTGTGTTGCAGTCAGATGGCTTATCCTCAGAAATTGGGTCATGTTGGACAATGTAATCCCAGAGTAATCCCAGTCCAACCAACATTTCAACAGCTGAATACATCAGTTATTATTAGCCCACTTGCAAAGATGCACATTTACGAGATACGGTTATGCAGATGGCTAGGACAAATTACTCAAATATTCCATTATCAACCCCTGTTTCTATAACACTGTGCTCACCCTCCCAATGTCACCCAGCTCCTGCCTTCCTCCAGAGGATGCCTGGGGGTGGGGGTGGTGAAGGGTAGTGCAACTCATCAGCATTACAACTCATCACCAGATGTGGGCTGCTCATGATACAATTTCCTCCACCTCAGTTCTGGGCCAGTCTGGGGTTTTTTGAACTGTATTCTAACAGACTTAGTCTTCTTAATTCCTCCATCTTTGGTTCCTAGCTATTGTTTGATTATCTTTACCGGTTGTCTGTTATTGAATTACACAATAGTCTTCCATAATTGAGATAATATTTGTTACCTAGTGGCCATGTAAGTTTTCTAGAATTTTACTGCATGTGGTCCACATTGAGCTAAGCTAAAACAAGTTAAATGATAGTGAGCTGCCTCCTAGCTGCTTTTAGTCACAACTGAAATAAGATGAAGTCAGCTTAGGCCAACGCAAGACAGGAGAACTCCCGAGACCTGCAGGGTCAGGTTAATAAAGAGGCTTTTACTAGCATTGCCAGTGTCATCTGTACTAAGCCACAAGCCAGAGGAAATACAGACTTCAGAGTCCTCTATCACCTCCAAGAAAAAGAAGTGCTTCTGAGGTTACTTCTGTCCTTCTGGCTGCTGTTTGGCTCACACATGGACCTGCTTCAGCATGCTGAGTTAATGAAAGTCAGTGACGTATTTTCTGTCTTCAGTGTTAGCAAGGGAAAACACTTACTTTATATAATCAAGGCTCTTTTTTAAAATCTCAAATTTTAACCTGTAAGTGTTCAACAATGGAGTGAAGGGAAAGTGACACAAAAATCTTCCCACTCCCCCCACCCCCAAATTATACATATTTTGTACCAGGCTGGGTAAATTCTTTACCTAAGCAATTCAAAAATAGCAAGGAGAAAAAAATCTGCATTTCTTTGGCCGTATGTTTTAAAATATATTCTACCACATGGAATACAGTAAAAAAAAAAAGAATTATGTCTATTGAAAGATGGAGAATGTAATTTATGCCGCACTACAATAGACTAAAAGAAAACAAGTAAAGAATGAAGTAATAAAACCATGACTAAAATAGGCTTGGATGACAGGAAAAGAGAATGCTGCTCAACCCGTACTCTGCAGTTTCTATATATGGCTGATGTTAGAAAAGCATCCGAGCATAATGGGATGAGAGAGTCTCTTGAATCACAATATACAGCAAATAAAATTCATCCTAATTCTTGCCAGATTCAAGATTTTTGGATTACAGCTGTGGGCTCACTTCTCTTTGTGAAGTTTATGAAAGTCTAGTGCTTTAGTTTCACCCTGCCTGGCTTCAGACAATCCGTGGGTATGCAGCATAAAGGACAGAATTATAAAGTCACAGAAATTAGGGATTCCTTTTTTCCAAACTCCTGAGAATACAAATTTCCTTCTATTTCTTTTAATATTGCTTTATAAAGAGCAAATGTTGAGCTGTTTGCATCTCTTTGTAAGTTGAGATTACTCTGCAGTGTAATGGAATGTCCAGCTAGTCATCTTTTCAAATACAGATGGACTGTTTTCCATTATGCATTTTGGGCCAACTATACAATATAAAAGTACATAAGACTGATTTTTTAGATTCTTGTCAGTGTTAGAAGAGCACTTCAAATTTCTCTCATCATTATTGAATTGTAGCTTTTCTTCTTAATTAAATGCACTCAAAACAGAACAATAAAACAAGTTACTAATATTAAAAACACAATTTTCCCCAGAACTCATTTATTAGGAAAAATAAATTATGTTTAAAGTATGTATAACCTTTGCAGAAAAACATCTCTTTTTTAACCTTGATTGAAAAACAAAAGGAAGCTTTGCTACCAGTCAGAATCAGGTGCCTCAGAAGATTGAGGATTTCTTTTGAGTCCACCAAGTACATGCTCGTCATTTTATCTATGAATGTAAGTTAAGGGTTTTTTCCCTTGTCTAAACAAATAGATAGGACCTATTATAGTAGTCACCTTCATGGTTTTAGACAAATTGTTAACAGCTTTAATTTTGTCCCTTTATCTTCCTTAGTATTTTTATCATATTTTTTCATATAAATACAAAGCGAAAAATCTCTCCTGAAGTATTTTCTAGGAAACTTGGCACAGGAAGGGAACAGAGGATCTTGGCAAAGGATTAAAAGGCTAACAAAGTACTTCACTAACATATATAAGGCTCCTATTCAAGTTCCTTATCCTCCAGATCCCAGTGACAGCCTATCAACTGTGCTTTTCTGCTCCTGTATTATTCATCCTTTCATCACTCCTCTATCAATCCTTTTGCCTCTTTGTCCTCTAGACCACCAATAAATCATGTTTGTCACATTATCACAACCTATTGCACTAAACACTTCCTGAATTTTTCTACATTAAACTGTCCCTGCTCTGTGCCAAAAGGATAATTTTTTTTCCTGGGAACCCTCAATCTGTCACCTTTGTTTGTCCTGTCCTTCCCTTTCAAAAGTTTTTAAGACTAATGGAGAGAAAATGTCAATGACAGAAAACGTCTTAGTAATATATTAATAATATGAACATACTATGAGAATACTGGATGAAGATTATAAACATTTTGCCTAATGAACACTGATACAGTAGATTAACATTTTGGTCACCATTATTTGGTGCCCATACTTGCCATTACAAAATATATGTTTTCAAAGCCCCTCCTGTACCTTCTCCCACCCATCCTTATTCCACCATTATGACGTAATATCACTGAAATATTTTCTTCTTAACTAATTAAAAAAATATATATTTTTAAAAGAGGCAATATGTAAAAAATTGTTTCATTTGCTAGTGCATCTGATTTCTCCTGCTGTGCTCTCAGCCACATTCAGAACCTCTCTAAACCACTCTCTTTAAGTTTCTCTGGTTCTGTTGTCTTTTAGATCCTGCCTCTTCATTCCCTTTCTTCCTCTATGAACCTTCCTTTATTCCATCGATTTTTCATAATGAACTGGGTTTTAATCTCATTTTACCTTCCGGATGTTTTACTGCCCATATACATTATTTTCTTTACATAAGCTGGAGAAAAAATGGTGCCAACTGGCTTGTAGCTGCTTGTACTCTTCTCAGAAGATATTCTGATGGCCATAAATTCTTAATTAAATTAGAAATCAGATAAAAAGCATACTTTGCACTTTCCTTCTGAAGATTGGGAGCCACCTGCAAATCTAGTGAGATTTAATATAGACATGACATAAACTGTACAATGGTTCTCATATGTCTTAAGATGTGTTCTAAGCCTTCCTTCCTCTGCTCATACTGTTATCAGAGAAAATATAAATGTAATATCTACTATGCAATTCCAATTTCTTTTTTTCTGTCTATTAAGGCTAGCAAGTTCAGCCAATCTTCTTTTGCATTCTGTGTTTACCAGAAACGCAAAAACTAATCAACAAAATAACTAATCCAGGGCTTACCAGACAATAGTTCTTCCTGTGTGTTTCTTTTTGTGTATCATTTAAAAATGTCATATTCTTCATTTTGGAAGGTAGATCCTTGTTGAGCTAAAAGGATGAGATGATCAGTTTGCAAGAAGGAGTTTTCCATTTAGAAATGACGTATGCCCAGATTTTTAAGGATGAAGATTTTTGTTTTATTCATCTCTAGACTAGAAAAAAAGGGAATCTGCCACTCAAATAAATAACTTGTCTCTTTCTGAAATTCCCAACCCCTCCCTCCACAAAACCCCTAAAAATTATTTATTGAAGTATTTTGATTTTCATAGACTTAGAACTGGTCTAACCTTAATTTCTTAAGAAAGTTTTTTTTTTCTTCATACCTGTCTAAACTTTTTCTTATGATAAGTAGTAAATTATCTTTATTGTTACCAGTTTATATATAACAGTAAGCAAGATTAAACTATACCTTTGGTCTAAACAGGATTTTTCTTTTGTCTTTCATATGGTTATAGATTTTAAAATAGTGAATGGCCATTGAACATGTTAAATTTCTTTTATTTAAGTCCTTAATAAAATATTAAATCAGAAGGCTTTAATACACTTTAATATCAAATCTTCAAATACAAAACCACATATATATACAAATAAACCCAAAGCTCTTTGCAGTAAATAGAAATTAAATTCTGCATACTCTAGACCATAATCAAAAGCATTCATCTGCAAGACCAGCTTGAGCATTTTGGTTGTAATTTACAGGTCATTGACTTCTTTATTATAGGCAGCCCTTTGGAAAAGTAGTTTCTAATACAAAGGCACTTACAGTAGCCAGGCTACAATATGTGAATGCTGCAGCAGTTTGCCTATGATTCTAGGATTTGAATATACATTTAATAAACACATGCATTCCAACTTGATCTTGCTAAAGAAAATTAGTTCCTACTGGGACAGGAAGTAAAAGAATGGACAAATAAAACCAGACAACAGTTTCAGTGCATTTCAAAGAGCCATATTTTGCAACATTAAGCTTTAATGTCACCAAAGACCCACTGTATTTTTATAATCAGAATACTTTTTTTAACAATAAATATATGGAATGAATAAATATTCTGAATTCTGACAGAGTAAGAAAAACAGTGATTTTCATGCTTAGTGATATTATTAATATCTATGTCATTCTTTTTATAGGTGTATATCTTTCACTGAAAATTATGGGTATTTTCAGATTTTTTTAATCTAACAACATCTTCTACTTGATGCAGTATGAAAATCAAGGCAAACTACTGGACATTGGAGAGTCAAAGTTCTTTGCAGCTTCAAAACCACTGCACATATTTATATTATGTTGCACAGCTTCATCAGGTAAGGTGAAAAGTAATCAAAACCATAGTCCTGATGGGGTTTCTCAGGAAAGCAATGCTCAGATCATAAAAAAAAAAACAAAACCAAAACCCAAAACCAAACCCAAAACCAACCCTGTACTATTCAGCATAGTCCAGAGTTGTCAATACTTATGCTTCTGTATCAAAGATTAAATTTTAGACAGCAATGTGAGTTTAAATATTTTTCTCTTTCATTCCTCATACTCTCTTTTCTTCTTTGTGTATGTGTGTGTGAAGTCTCTGAATAGCAATTTCTTTTTTTTTTTTTTTTTCCCTAGATCACCCTGGGTCAGTTATAGCAGATATTCTATCACATAAACTTAACAGAACAAGGAACAAGAGTTTTATAACTCACACAGAGCTTTCCAGGATATTTTTGTGCTTATTGGGATTCAGACATGACCACAGTATTGGAGGTAAATGATAAGATTTTTATCCTTTCTAATTTCAGGATCCTTATTCTTTTTTAAGTGAAATGTTAATGTACACAAACATCTACTAACACAAATTTCCATCCAAATGCTTACTAGATAGACAGAACCACCACTTAAATTTACATTTAGAAACTTGAGAGTGCGATTATTACGCAGTACTGGATCTAATTTTTACTTGTTTTGTTTTGTTTTGTTTTGTTAAACTCTTTTCTTCCAAAATTCACTAGTTCCACTGAAAATAAAACAGGGACCAAATTGCGAGCATGTCTTCGAAAACTAATTATTAAGGCATTCAGTTCAGAAAATATTCTTGCATTGAAGGCTTCTAATAAATGTTAAAATATGGGGTGTTTTGCTAACAACTCCTTTATCCCATGCCAAGTGGTACAGACCTAAAAAGTGGATTCAAGATACCCACTTTCATCTTCACAGCCTGCAAAATTCATCTGAGGCAGATTCAGGTCTCGTTAAGTAAGGACATCAACTGAAAAAAGATTTTTTAAATTTTGGATATGTGTTCCTGCCACTTAGTCTGTAAGAATAAAAAGCTGGAAAACCTGATTCAAAGATTGTAAATGTTGTTAGGTTTGTTTCTTGACATCACCACTCTGAGGGTTAAAGACATCCCTCTCATTTTCTAGCTCAGTGTATTCAGTGCGTTTCTGTAAATTTGTTCCTGTGTTAACTTTGCACTTTAACTTGAAGGTATTTACCTGTCTTTTGTCTCTGTAAACATTGTTCCAGTCTCTACTCAGCCTTTGGGTGCTTCTAAACTCCAAATAATTTCATTTTTTTTATTCTAACATGTATGTATTCTTGGACAGACTTTTTAATAAAATGAACTTTTGTGGAATCTGGCTTCAGGGACAGCTGTTTCCCTCAAGGGGGTGACTACCCAAGGTTTGGTTCTCTGCACACTATATTGTTTTCTGACTTATCCTAGAAAATGCACAAACCAACTTATTCTCAACTTTTATTTTACAGTTGGACTTCATTTCTTCAAACACCTCTGTACCAGTTTGGAGTCACATCCAAACTAATCCTTCTTGTACATGACTGAATAGAATTGCATAGAAGTGATTGTTCCACACAAATTTAATCCACATAACCACATAAAACAGCACTAATTTTTTCGAATTACAGCTGCAAAATGAAAATAAACACTAGAAACTCCTTCTCCTCTTAATATGAGAACTCTTATGGAAATTCTATTACAAGGAGGTCCATACTAAGGCCCCGCAACTGAGGTAATAACAGTAATTTGCAGTCTGGGGGTACCTACAGTTATGTTAAAGGCTCTGAAAATTCTGGTACTTCAGAGCATGTGAGAGCTTGCATTTTGAGATCTCAGGATTTCATTAGTGGAAAATCATGTGGTTACTGATTCTAAGGACTATCTTGATTAACTGACTGCTGGTGGCAGGCGTAAAGACCTGTGTGTTTTACTCAGGAGCCTACAGGAGCATTTAGACCATACTTTGATGCCTAAACCCTTTTGTGGCTTTTAGCCTTCAACAAGTAACTCTAGAACAGACTGAATTCTTAACTTTGTAATTTTTTATGTTTGCATCCCAATCTGAATACTGAGTATCAATCCATCTTCTTAATTGTCGTAGGTTAAAACTATGAGGCTGTTATATCCGAAAAGGTTTCGTGACTACATGGGTTTGGAGGCAAGGTAAGCCCACCCAAACATACACGAACTTAACAGCTCATTAGGCTTTGTTTAGGCAAAGAAAAAAAATGTGATACACAGGGCTTAACTTAAGGGGGGTGAGAAACAGAAGCGTTTTAATAGTGAACGCAATCAAAACCATAAAGCAATCATTTAAATACAAACAGGATTGGAAGGAGAGAAAGAGAGGGAGAGATTGATAAATACATAAACAGGCATCTACAAGTATAATACAGTCTCCTGTTTCGGCTCACATCTCCCTTTTACAAAGAACCCGCCACGTGGTCGCACCTCCGGGCGTGGGGGGGTGGTGGGAGGAAAGGAATCATTGTCTGTCACCTCGCAAAGTTTTCAGTCCGAGAAAAACTTCTTCTAGAGCAAACCTCCATGCAGGAACGTAGTCCTTCTTCCTCCAGGGTAGCTGGGAGGAGACTTGAGTTCACCGGGGACAGAACCTCAAGGCTTCTGGCTCTCCCCATCTGCAGAGCAGGATATGGACCGGACCCTCAGGGAATGCCTGTGGGTTTCCCACATGGCACGCAGGAGCTCTGAGCTGAGCCTTTAGAACCCTCGTTGCTTTTCCTCTCGTCAGCGGTTTCTGTAGGATCTGGGGGCTTACAGCCAGTTTTACCCCTTATAGGGGCAAACTCAGTCCAAAAGCCACCCCCGCTGGTAATCGGCAGAGCAGAAAAGTTTACCTGCTTTGCAGGAGTCTACTGCTCCAGGGGCACTGAGATAAGTGCACATGGTTTTCTCTCTCTGGTGAAGCTTTGCAGTCCTGCGGCGCAGAGAATTTAAAGTGCCGCGGCTCACCCCAGGGGAGTGTCTTAAACTCTACTTTTTATGTGCTTATTTGTTGAGGTGTGTTTGAATATCTCCACTCCCAATCAGGGAACAGAAAGGGCTGGTGCTTCTTTTCCAAAAGTTGTGTGAAATCTTTCCTGTGTTTCAGGGAAAAGGAGAAGGGGAAGAACAAAGGGCTCACCCTGCCAGAGCCATCTTAAAACCATGATGTTAATGTAGATGTATAAATCTGCTTTTGCAAGATTCTGATTTGAATGACCTCATAATCCAAATGTTATTCAAGAGGATTAATACGAGGAAAGGTCAATGATTTCACAAGCTAGAAAATTCCAACAGTCAAGCAAGCTGTTGAATAAAAAAACAAAGGCTTTCCAGGCTTACATTGACGCTGCTTAATTAGTTGGTTTTTGTAGCTCTCAACCAATTCAAAAGAAAATATGATTTCTATTTGAACCCCTTTTCAGAGGGAGTTTAGAAGGCACAATAATTTCTAGCTCTGAGACTCCTAAAATGTCTAGTATGAAAAGTCCCTTGTATAGCTTTTTTTTTTTTTTTTGGTGGGGGGAGTGTGTGTGTTAACTGAAATTCATATTACATTTTATTTTTTATGACTGTCCAAAAGAATTAGATTATTAGCTGGAAAACTTATTTTAAGTTGCATAGGTTTAAACAAACACAGCAAATATAAATCTTGAACCAAAACTCTTCATCACTGCTTCCCTTCTCCACTTCCTTCTTAAGAAATCTCTACACACTTTTAGGTGAAATAACACACTGATGACACTACTCAAATTGCATCTCCTGGATTTATGTGTAACATGGCAAAACACCTTACCTAAAAAAATCTATAGTTTTTATATGTTGTGTGGTTTGGTATTCCTACCTCTATAGAACTTCCACAGCATAATTAATAACTAACTTTCACCCAGACATACTAAACTTTTACCTAGATATAAGTAAAAGAAGATCCCAGAGACAGTTCGAGCTGGAAGATAAGGAAACAAGTAAGGCTGCTACAGCAATCAGCTAACAGATCAAGCTTAGAGAGTAGAGAAAGAATGGCTTACCTAGAGATGATGAAGGGACCCAATGGAAATGGGAACACCCCAGACCCTAATATTAATGCTGGTCAGAACTGTCACACAAAATGTTTAGTCTGGAGAAAAGAAGGCTGAAGGAAGACCTTTATCACTCTCTGCAATTTCCTGAAAGGAGATATACATGAATTCTCAAAAAAGATACAAAACCAAACAAATTATTTGGAAAATTCAAGTTCTACCTATGCATTTGGGATGTCTAAAGTTGCGAGTAGTGAACACATGGTCTAAGATGAGTTCTCAGAGGGAAATACACACAGATTGTGATGTTCATAAATTCAGGATCTAATTTACGGAAAATAAAGTACAGGAACATGAATGTACAAACACGCATATCTTCTTATAGGATTCCTTAAAAATATGAATATTCATATCTTTAGTAAATCCTTAGTTAAGGATTTAGCAACTCCCACTTTCCTCGAATAGGAACTATATCCCCAGGAATTCCTCTGGCAACAGAGTTTCCCCGAATCTAGAAGGTTACCCATCTACAGTTTGAAGAAACTTAGAGCAAGGATCACAAAAGAAAAGTAAGACTCTGAGATTGTGTTCAGAGACCCAAATATTGCTGTTAATTCCAGGGTAGTTGGTAGCTTCTCTCACTGGGAGCAAAAAGAAGGTTCCAGATAAACATTATCTTGGAAATCCCACCCAGGACAAGATCAGCAAGTTCTTTCTAGCTCTCCTGAGATACTAGGAGATGCATGCAGAAGAAGGTTGTGTCTGGAAGGACATTCTGATCTCATGCTCATCACAGGAATTACAATCTCTGAACGAGCATGAGAAAGTGTCCAGAAGCATTTGTGGTTGACTGCCAATCAAGCCCATTTTTCCTTTTTTTTACTAACAACTCCTTTCCAAGCCAAGCATGGCTGGGCAACCTAACTTCAGCTTCAGATACTACCTTCTGCCTCAGCCAGTATAGCTGTGAGTCAGTGAATCCAATCGCCCAAGCATAAACTGGGAGATCTATCTTACCATTCCCACTATGCTGGTTGAGCACATTCCAGGTGGTGAATGTTTCAAGTTGAACAAGTTTTCATTTGTTCAACAAGCCAACCAAAACACTTCAAGAACCATGAGTATGTGAAATATTAAAATTGTTATTGTGGGATGAAGCATGGTAGAGAGCATCGGGTTAGCCGAGGGCAACAAACCCTTGTGACAGCCTGCTGTCTACTTTAGCAGTGATGCCAGAAATTTGTTCTATTGTAGGAAACTTCTGACTTCCCCCATCTACTTTAACTGATCTGACTCTTGGTGTAAGCTGGCATGATGGAATAAGGCTGTTAGGAAAGTTAGACCTAAACCTAGTGAAATAATGGACAAAGACTGGTAAAGTAAAGAGTACAGTTTAAAATATTTTACTCTCCAAACAGGCTGGGGGTGAAATAGGGAATTAAATCCATACAGCACTGAGATATTATAAAATTATTTATTGTGAAATAAGAAACCATTGGTTGAATTTTCCTAAAATTAACATGAATATAAGTACAAGAAATTCTGATACACAAACAGCATTTATTTATATAATCTGTAGCAAATCTTTTCTCCTTAACTAAATCAAAGAAGAAAGAAGGAAGGATTCTCCTTCTTCAAGGCAGAAGAGTAAGTGGGGTTTGGTAACGAACAAGAATTACAGATTTCTAAGCCTTGATCTTCATCAGGAAAAGCAAGACTGCCGTTTTCATGATGTTCACAGTTTTAAAGCTGTTCACTTCTGGGTATTGCAAGGTGGTTCATCGCTCTAGAACACATTGCTGTGTTCTCTTCTGCTTGCAAAACCGAGCAGGTCACAGGAAATAGAGTCAATATGTCCACAACCGAAATTAGGGTTATGAATAAACATAGTTGAAAGCATAACTAATTCATCATATTCTTCAATAGTTTCCCCCGTTGGAATAATTTTACTTATATCCTGCTGTCCAGTGACGCATTGAAACAATTGGAATAATTGGTTAAGGGCATCCAGTTTTCCTACTTCTTTTGGTAGCATGAGAAATATTGTTAGTCATGACTTCTATATTTACGATATTGACAGCAGACATATCTGCTCCAACAGGGCCTATCCAGTCCTTCCAATCTCTGTGAACTCTGGATTTCAGTGTTTCTGAATGCCTCAGATTGGCCCTCTCATCCACTCCTCTTGACTTATTTTCAAGCAGTAAGCACACTGTCATATGGTTTTGGAGATGTACGAGCTATCTAATTGTACCCGAGATTCTTTAAGACAAGGTTTGGGGTTTCTGAGGATTTTAGTGGGTTGATCTAATTTAAGCGCATGGAGACTAATTGTAGAATATTTTAAGTCATAAAGGGGAATTTCATTAATGTGGGAAGAATCAAACAGGATGTTGTTTCATTCTTTCTTCCCAACAATATATGTCTTTTTGGACTTTCCCTAGCATCAAATGACACTTTTCCAAAGGTTTTCAAGCAAATAACTGAGACATCTTTACTGCAAATAAAGTTCCATCTGCTCGATTAGTGGAACGAGCCACTCAGGAGAATATTTCTGATTCAATTTAAATTTTTGTAAAATAATATGTGAATTACTGACATTGCAATAACTTGGAAATCCTTGCTTATGAGAAGACCAGATCCTGTTAGATAGGAATCTGAAGCAACGAAGTCACTTCTGTTTTTCACATCCCATCAAAGGTACTGAGGAAGGCCCCATTGGCAGTTACTTCACATTATGTGAACAAGACACACATATGCATATATGTAGCTTACCTCTAGAAAATTAAACTGTGTCAGACCCTGATTCTCCTCACCTGGCCTGATCCTGCCCCCCAAAAGTGGCTTGACATCCCCCCTGGCTCTGGCCTGGCCACAGCACCAGTGCCCTAACAATGTCTCCCCAACATTTGTCTCTACTGCCTCTTCTGCCAGGTTTTAAGATGTCTCCTTTATGTCTGCGTAGGGAGGGCAACATGTTTCTGAAGTAACCATGACAATCTTCATTTTTTTCTATCAGTTCAGCAGTTCCTGTACATTCCTGTGCTTTGATCTTTCGTTAAGAAAAACATACAATCAAAGAAAGAGAACAAGCAAAAAAAAAGAAAAAATCCAAAACTAAAAAAAACCCCAACCTAAATCCCGTGTTTTCGGACAAAGATTACATTTTTGAGGATGATCTTCTTCAGCTGATTCAGGAGTAAGTCTGAACTGGTTAAACAATGACACAAGCTTCTAGGCCACAGCTAATATTTTGAAGAAAATTTTTGTTGATAGTACCAGAGATTTCACCAAACTTCAGTCTGCAGTCATTCTTACTTTCCTTATTTTACAGTCTCTGTGCTACCGAGATGAAAAATGGTATGTTTAAATAAATGATATTCAATAACAAGAATCTTAATTGATTAGAGTGTCAAAATACTCGCAGACTTTCTGGAAGCTTCAGAAACTGAAGTACTTGGAGATTAAATGATTAAGTCTGAATCAGATACTCTGTCTTTCTTATGTAAGTGAATTTGTGCAAGTTTGAAAATCAGTATTAATCAGTATAAAATACAGCCATGGAATGTCATCTTCGTTACAAGAACAGGTGTTTGGCAGAGTTTGGATATGCTGGCTACACAGGAGGATCATCCAGGAGAAACTCAGACTTTGCCCTTGTGCAGCCCTTGGGAACTGTTAGTCGAGGATAGGGCACAGCCCTGTTTTGCCAGGGCTCTTGTGCCATTCAATGGCAGTAGCATGGCTGCAACTCAGCTGGCAGCTACAGCTGTGTTGTGCCTAGGCAGCGCTGTGGGCAAACTCAACAGCCAAACTCTAATAAGCTTAAAAAGTAACCATGGGAATAGGAAAAGCATCATGCAACATGAGGAGGACATAACCTTACCATATTTAAAGTTAAATGAGAACATTTTAACTTTTCAACTAAGTTATAATCTATAATTCTTTCTCTATTGAAGAGTTACCTGGACCTACCTATAAAACTTTGTGTCTAAACAAACACATTATATATTTGTCGCCGGTTGGCTGAGGCAAGCCAAGCATGGGGACGAGTCCTTTCCTATCCCTGAACCCCTCTCCTCCGGGAGAGAAAAGAGTTAAAAAGCAGAGATATGAAAAGGAAAAGAAAGATTTTGTGAGACCTCTGAACGTTTGGAAAACTGAAACAAACTTTATTAAAACTAGAACAAAATATATATAATATGCAGGGAAAAACCAATGCAAGATGTGAGGGTTTATACAGGATGGAAAGGCGAGGGTTAAACACGAGAAAAGAGAGAAAGGGGGACGGTACCATGTGGAGTCCGAAAATGGCACCGGCCACGTGTGCGCTTTCGTGGAGTAAACAAAGGGAAACCGCGGCTGTTACGAACGCGGGGCTCCAACGTGCAAAGCGCTGTTCCTACCAGTTTCTCGTCGTGCAGTTTGTAGAAGCGAAGCAGCAAGAAGCGGCGGCACTGGCGATAGAGAGGGTACGGCGTTACGGCAGCAGGCAAAGAGCAGCCTCCAGGGGCGGGTCTCCGGGTGGCGAGAGCAGTCTGTCCCAGGCGGCGCGGCGGGGGCTGCCCCGGCACACAGCTTCGCTCCACTCTGGCAGCGCGGGGGGAGCCGTAGCCGCAAGTCTGGAGAAAACCTCTTCCCGGAGCGAAGCTGAGGTCCCGCAGCGCCTCTCGCAGCACAGAGCCGGGAGTGTCCGGAGAGCGGAAAGACGCGAAAAGCCGAGAAGCCACGAAAGAAGCCAAAAAAAAGCCCCCAAAGAACCCGAGCCCGCAGCTCTTAAAGGCACAGTATGCTCCCGAGAAACTTTCTCAGCCAATGGGATGTGAGATCGTAGCATGGGAGGGAATAGCTAATTGGTCAGTTTAAAACAAAAGCCTTCAAGCAGGTTTTTTTTTCCTTCAAACTGCCACAATATTATACCACCCCCCCCACCCCCAGTTTGCTTTGTCAGCCTTTCCTGTTTTGTTTTGGGTTTTTCAAGTTATTATTATTTTTATTTAAACTAAAGAAGTTTAAAACAAGCTAATTTATTGCAGATGCTATTCAACTTCCACGTAGTATGGCTTTAAAACTTTCAAGTCATGATCTGTTAAATTACGGCAATTTTACTTCAAGGTTCTGGTTTAAATAGACTATTTCTGATGAAGAACTGGAGAACATAAAAAAATCTAAGCACAGAACTGACAACCACTTTCATAAATGGAATGGTACTGATAATAGACAGCAACAAGACATAGATCAAATACAAGTTTTACTACATTATATGATTGAAAATAATATTTTACTGCAGCAAGGCATCTCACTAAGTAAATCTACTCTAATTTGGGGGAAATATAAAAAAAAGTCATTCTACTTCCATTGTAGATTATAGGTGGTTGTATGGCACGAAAAAGATGACATTGGGAACAGCTTAAATTCTATAGCATAAAGAAGCACTGAAACATACAAAGCGAATCAGAAAAAGTCCAATTAAAGCCTCCTAGTGAAGAGAGAAACACCAGTTAGAGGCGAACTCACATAACTGTTGCAAAGCATAGAGTCTCATAGACAATAATAATTTCAATTCATGCAGTTCTTTGAAAAGTATATGTAGTGTCTGAGGTCTTCCATCAGACACAGCAAACAAAAAAATTACGAAAAGTTTGGTCTCTTTCAACAGAGGTTTAGTTCAATACAATTATTTCTAGGTCAAATATTTTCCTATATATTTAATAGCAGTATTGAAAATCTTTTGATGTATTCAGCTTGCACTCAAGCTAAGGATTTTTTTTTTTTTTTAAATTTAATGATTTGGACAGTTTCCAAAACACATGACATGAAAACAGAAATTACAAATAAGTAATTAGAAATATAAAAAAACCTGCTGAAGATACAATGTTCAGCGACAATGAAGGCTAAGTGTCAACTCAATTAAAACAGGACTGCACTCAGATACAGCACACTGTATCTTTCAGGCATGACTAAAATCTAAGCTGTCATTGTCATATGGATTCAAGAGGAAAATAAGTACTTTCTTTAATAGGTAATATCAACAATTACAGAAAATATATTCCAAACATCACTGACAGTGTTGCTCGTAAAACCTTCAACGTTCATCATGAATTAAAATGCAGTTGTGTCTCACAAAAACAGCTTCCAAACATGCCGAGTAAGAATATTTTCAACAAGAACAAAATGGTGAAATGGAAAACGGTGACTTACTAACTGATATGTGTCCTGTGAGGCACATTTATTTGCATGCTGGAACTGCACAATGTGATGCTATTAGAATATACATAAGGAAAACTGGAGACTGTATTAGAACAGTAAGTATTTTCCATGTAAAAATTTGAATCCTATTACAGATTACACTAATGTTCATACTTTATTCTTTGGGGCTTAATAAATTTCAGAAGCAGCAGGTATATTTCTCAATATGTCTGCCCAACTGCCTCAACCACAGTAAAGTGATGATTCCACATATATTGGGCCTATATTGGTATTGTAGACTTATGTGACTGTGCATTAAAAAGAGAATTACATTAAAACACCTGACAGCAACAGACACATAAAGGTACACAGAAAATTTTGAGTTGATTCTTTTCACTAATCACAGAATGACAGAATCTTTTTGGTTGGAAGAGATCTTTAAGATAATCAAGTCCAACTGTTAACCAGCACTACCAGGTCACCTCTAAGCCATGTCCCTCAGCACCACATCTACAGGTCTTTTAAACATCTCCAGAGATGGGGACTTCACCACTTCCCTGGGCAGCCCATTCCAATGCTTTACAACCCTTCCAGTGAAGAAATTTTTCATAACATTCAATCTAAACCTCCCCATGAGGTCATTTCCTCTTGTCCTGTTGTTTTTCACTTGGGAAAAGAAACTAATGCCCACCTCATTATGGCTTCATTTCAGAGAAAGATATGGTCTCCCCTGAGCCTCCTTTTCTCCAAGACTAAACAACCCCAGTTCCCTCAACCACTCCTCACAAGACTTGCACTCTAGACCTTTTACCAGCTTCATTGCCCTTCTCTGAACATGGTGCAGCACCTCAATGTCTTTCTTATAGTGAAGGGCCCAAAACTGGACACAGTACTCAAGGTGTGGCCTCATCAGTGATGAGTACAGGGGGACAATCACTTCCCTACTCCTGCTGGTCATGCTATTGCTGATACAAGCCAGGATGCTGTTGGCCTTCTTGGCCACCTGGGCACACTGCTGGCTCATCTTCAGCCACCGTCGACCAAGAAACACCTCCAGGTCCTTTTCTGCTGGCCAGCTTTCCAGCCACTCCTCCCCAAGCCTGGAGTGTTGCAGGGAGTGGTTGTGACTCAAGGGCAGGACTCAGCACTTGAACTTGCTGAACCTCATTCCGTCGGCCTCAGCCCATTGATCTAGCCTGTCCAGATCCCCCTGTAAAACCTCCCTACCCTTAAGCAGATCAACACTCCTGCCCAGCTTGGTGTCATCTGTGAACTTAGTGAGGGTACACTTGATCCTCATGTCCAGATTGTTGATAAAGATGTTAAAGAGAACAGGCCCAAATACTGGGCTCTGTGACCAGCTGCCAACTGGATTTGACTCCATTCACCAACATTCTTCAGGCCTGGCCATCCAGCCAGTTTTTTACCCAGTGAAGCTATATTCATCCAATCCTTGAGCAGACAGTTTCTCCAGGAGAATGCTGTGGGAAACAGCGTCAAATGCTTTACTAAAGTCCACTAAGCTGATCACCTTGTCATAGAAGATCAGGTTAGTCAAGCAGGATCTGCCTTTTCTAAACCCATGTTGATTGGGCCTGATCACCTGGTTATCCTGTAGGTACTGCCTAATGGGACTCAAGCTGATCTGATCCGTAACTTTCTCCTAAGTCAGGCTGAAAAATCTCTAGTTCCACAGATCCTCCTTTCTTGTAGATGGGTACCACATTTGCTAACCACCAGTCAGCTGGTACTTCTCCAGTTACACAGATACAAATAAATACACCCTGATGTACACAAATATTAGGATATAAGCAGGAACAGACAAACTTTTTGATTAGTAGAATCCTTTCAGATTTTACTTGCTAATTTGCTCTAATTCAGATTGTGACATATTACTTACAGTCTCCGTGACTTACTGTGTGAAATAAGATTACTGGAAGAAGTGATAAAGTCTAAATACACTATCTAAAATAGGTATATGCAGTTTAAATTTCAAGGCAACAGACTTTTTTTCTCGGATATTGAATCCAGGTTTTTTGCTACAAGACAAATCAGTGTATTAAAAAGTCATTAGTAGTAGAATTAAGGCATTTGGAGATAACACAACTAAGATAAGATGATTTTTGTCTTACTTTGATGACTGTTTATGTGGTCTGTGATTAGATAGAAGGTTGTTAGATCCATACTGCTCATCAGCAAGAAACAACAGTTAGGAAAATTGCCAGTGAAAGACCACAGTGTACGAGAACAGAGATAACTCAAAATTGACCAATTTAGAGCATATTGTTCACAGAGGTAACAGATGGCTTCCCAGCACAGAAACAATACATAGGAAAACTTCCTGTTCCTCCTCTGAAACCATGATTCAAAAACAAATGCAAGGCAATTGTTTACAAGGATAAATCAGTTATCCCACTTTAGTTTTTCAGATATAGCTGAACTGTTTAGGATAACATTCCCAAGGTACATAACCCTTGCTAATTGTGTTGACAGTTGTTAAGTATTGTCCCAGTTTGAGGAAAAAAAAAAACAGTTTCTCCTGTTCGGGAGGTTTGTTTTAAACTGACCAATTGGACTATTCTCTCCCGTGTTACGTTTAGCACCTCTCATTGGCTGTAAAAGTTTCTCACGAGCGTATCTGTCTCTTTAAGAGGCGTGTATCACGTTCGCCACTCGCGCTTTGCGGGCTTTTGCGCGTGGACGGCATCCCGTACACTACCTGCTTTGCACTCCGAGGGGCGCCGCAGACTTACAGCTTCTCTCTCCAGGAAAAAAGGCTTTTCCAGGCTCTCGGTTTGGCTCCGGGGGCCTTACAGGCTGTGTCCCCTCGGCTCGGACCCTGTCCGCCTGCCTGCCTGTAGCTGCCGCTTCCCCCGCACTGCCAGAGCGGAGGTGTTGCCAGGGAAACCCCCGGGCCGCCTGGAACAGAGCCTGCTGCTGGAGACCCGCGCCTTGGGGCTGCTCTTTCCGTGCTGCTAATGCCGCCACTTTTGCTGCTTTTCTTCCTCCAACTCACACGACCAGACTGGTAGGAACAGCGCAGCTCGCGGTTTGCACGTGGGATCCCGGCGTTCGTAACAGCCGCGGCTCCTTTGTTCCACTCCACGAGAGCGTCCATGTGGCCAGTGCCACCTTGGACACTCCCGCAGCATTTTTTCCTTCCCTCAACCTGCGTTTAACCCTCGCTGCTCCATCCCGTACAAACCCTCCAATATTGCATTGTTTTTTCCCCTGCGTATGATATATTTTGTTCTGGTGTTATTAAACTTTGTTTCAGTTTTCCAAATGTTCAGAGGTCTCACAAATTCTTTCTTCCTTCTCCTATCTCTGCTTTTTAACCCTTTTCTCTCCCAGTGCAGGGGAGAGGGGTTTTAGAGATAGGAGAGGACACGTCTCCGTGATTTGCTTGCCTCAGCCAACCGGTGACGAGTATGTATGTAGCATGAACAATTCCTGTTCAAAGAATTGAAATTCAGCAAGATTCTGTAGAAATGAAATGGTATTTTGTAAATAAAGTAAGAAACTACAACAGCAAGTGGTATCAGCCTAAGTTAAAGGAAGAATTAACTCCCACATAGCCTAATATGGGCTTTATGTTGGCTTTTGTTTTCATTTCAAGACTACTTCAAAAATATATTAGGTTTTTTATATGCAGAGGTCCAAAATAAATGAAGAATATATGAATTTGTTTCACTTCAAAGGGGTTACAATGCAGATATTTCATTCAGTGGAACTGTAATACCAAATGAATAATATATTTCTTGGATAAATAAGAATATATGCTGTACACAGATATATTGCTGTAGGATCAAGTTCTCCTTTCAGAACATTGCACTATAAATGTGTATTTCATGCTCATCACTTGTTCTGCCAGAAGTTAACTTTGATAAATGTCCACAAATAAAAAGAATCATAATCTGAGAAAGAGAAATGTAGTACCGATTAAAAACAAATGTTCAGAAAGATGCTTGCATGTGCAAGGAAATTCTTCAGTACCTGTTTTTTCCTAACATCTAACCATTCCATCTCACTGTTTCTAGGGTCATAAAAAAGATCCTAAACCACACTTCTTCACGTCAATAGAACCTGTAGTATGTCAACTACAGATTAACGTTTGTTATGGTTTAGGATTTCGGCCCCAGGGCAGAAGGGCGGGTGGGCGTAGGTGCAGTTTCCCCCTCCCCTTCCCTTGTTAGCCTGTAAAAGGCTTCTGCCGCTGTGTGAGGAAAGGTATGCTGGCATTGCGAAACCAGCCCAGCTTTGGGTTTTGTGTCTACTCCTGGAGCCAAGACATGTCAATCAACACCTCTTTGAAAAAAACCTATAAAAAGCCGCAAATCACATGGCTTCCCTGGTGTGCACATTTCATTTTGGAGTAGAAGGACAGACAAGAGAGAACTCCTAAAGCAGTCACCTCTGAAGCCCAGGACAGTAACAGATCTTCTGCATGACAGATAGCCTTTTCACTTTGCCAGTTACTGGCGGGATGGTGAAGAAGAGCTGCCAGAAGGAAGGGGTGCAGAACAGCTGTAAGCCCCCAACTCTAAATAAAGAAAGAGTAGCTGCTGGCAAGGGGGAGAGAGAAGGTTTTAACCTGGCCTGAGACATGGGTGCTCCACTGGAATGCGGGAAACCTAATGCATCCCCCAGAGATCCAGAGAATCTCTTGTGTTTGAGGTGGTGAGAGCAGAGATCCGAGACTGCTCCTGGAAACCTGGTAACTCTTAAGCTTTCCAGCCACCTAGAGAAAGACTACACATTGCAAAAGAGGAGTTTGTCCCAGAGAGTTCAAATTGAACAGATATTTACATGTGTGAGGGTTTGTAATGGGATGTGGAATGGAGTGGGTGGAATTTATATATGTATATATGTATGTACGTGTTTATGTACATATTACCATAGTTCTCTCTTTTCTTATTCTGCCCTACCTGAGTTTAAATGATTGATTTATGCTTCTCATTGGTTTTGAATTAAATTGATTTTATTTCCCCCCCTTTAATCCTAACCTGGTATGCTGGGTTTCTTTTTCCATAGCCATAAGCCTCATTGTTCCTTCCCGCTTCGAACATTTTAGTCATTTTGTTTAGCTCTTGGAGAGTTAACAGCTCCTGGAGGGTGATTTGTTTCTCTACAACCTTTCGGTTCTTTTCAAACCACAATGTTTAATAAGTGATCTCAAGGAAAAGACTATAATCTAAATTATCACTGTCTAAGCAGAAGTTCCTCATTTTGAACCTCACTTATTGAAAGTTATGAAGAAGAAAATGTGATGTGACTTCATTTACCAGGATTTTTTATTTATTTTGTCAAGAGACATCGAATTTCTTTTTGTTGCAGATGGTGAAAATTCTTTTAAAAAAGTGAAGGTAAAGAAGACCATCGAGAATGAAATGCCACATTCTGACTTTGCTTTATAAACTGTAAAACATTCTTCTCCTTCTTTCAGAAAAATATCAAGTAAGAATGGAGACTAGATTTCTTTCCTCTAGCAGTAAGACTTTTCTTGATTCATCATACTTATCAAATACCTGGATTTGTATTGTATTATCTTTCCTCAGGAGCGATATAAATACTGAGCAAATACATCATGTAATCAATCAGTCACTGTTTGGGTGAGAGTGTCCTCTCTCTTTAATTTATATACAGGCACAGAGAGTTTAATATGGTATATTCAAAAGACCAAACAAAAATGAGTGGATGTTGCATTGGAAAGAAAAATTGGAAAACCAGGTGTAATACTCTGTTAATAACGTCAGTTCAGTCAGCTGTAATATTCTACAGCAATTTCTTTGTGTTTGGTGTCTATGAAGTGTTAAAGAACTAAAGTACTTTTCCTAGGAACGGCAGTTTCAGAGAACTAGGTAAAATAATCGTTAAATAGGGGAAACAATTTACTCCATCTAAATGTTAAGAAGAATAGAGAAAATCCTAGCAAAAAAGCCATATATTTTTTCAGCCAATTTCAAATTAAAATGAACATTTTTGAATCCTGTACAGTCCTATATTAAGTGATTTGAACTGTATGGTATATGGTGTATGTTCATATAGAACCGATAAAACTGCGTCTGTGAGAGTTATAGATTAAACACTATCCTAAGACCACCCTCACTTATGCTAATGTGTAAGTTGAACTCTCTTATCAACCTTTTTACATGAAACTGGATGAACCTCTCTGGATCCAATGATTCCTCAGCCCAGCAGAAAGTCCAGTGCCCTTATTCCTAGAGCATGCAGGAGAGAAAGTGAAGGCATTTGGCTGGATTTTTCCGGTTTGTGGCAATAATGCTCTCTGACTGCATCCTGGTTTGCTCCCCAGGAAGACTCTGTGCCACTAGGAAACTAATCTTCTAGATTGGAGCGGGTCTTCTACAATTCCTGTGTCTGGACTTTTCCCTGTGGAAAATGGGAAGCATTAGGAGGGTGGAAACAGTGTGCAGTCTGAAAACTGTAACTTCTTAATGCAAAAAAACTCCAAACCAACAAAACCAAACAAGACACACAGATTATGTCAAAAGACTGACAAGTATACTAGGAGGGGGAAAAAAAAAAAAGTAGGTTTGTTCTTTTTCTTCTTTTTCTTCCTCTTCTTGTTTTCTGTCTTACTTTGGGACAAAGTAGAACAAAACCAAAGTTGAAATAAGAAAAGTAGCTGTACTTACTTGTGGATTTTAGTCCTCAGACTGTGTGCAAGAAATCTGAAAACAGCAAGTATTCTTTATATTCCTTCCTTTTTCCTGATTCCACCTCCAGATGCCACACTTCCTGTCTAAACTACACCCAAACTGAAACTGGTATAACCAGTTGGACCAGAAGAGTGCCTCATTATAGAATTTTTTAATGTTCTAACACATTTTCAATGGGATTGAAAATAGCACCCATTTACTTTAAACACCTGTGTATATAAATATATATATTTTTTATCTTAACCATACCTCCTGTTTGACATGGTAAGCACAGGATTTTCTCTGGTGAAAACTCTTTTCACTGTTCTAGTCCACAGAGGAGGAATAAACATGTAAGAGCTGTCAAAAAAAGAAATTAAGGGTAAAAAATTTTTGTTTTACAGTTTCAACAAAATAATACAAAAAATCCTTTTTCATCAGTAACCTAAAGTAAACCTGTCAAGAAGTACAAATCTGAAGTAGCAGAATATACCACAAAATATAAACCAATGCAAAAGAAAAGGAGAGAAAAGTTCATTTACATAAAAATGTAAATTCTATGTAGTTTGACCAGAAAAACACAGCTGTTCCTTGGCTTTGTAAGAACTAGAAATGAGAAAAACCTGGAGACCTAGGTTAGGGTGCAAGTATGTGTTTCAGTCTGTCTCTAATCATCACAACATATCACAGTCCAAAACCAATGAACCATAGATATTTATGTACATTTATTATTCGATTATTAATGATATCTGTAACTGTGTTAAAATTACAGAAGTGAAATGCTTTTGCCAGATATCAGAGAATGATCTGAATCACAGAATCATGGAATGATTGAAGCTGGAAGGGACATCTAGAGGACATCATGTCCAATCCCCTTTTCAGGAAGAGCATCCTGGAGCTGGTTGCCCAAGATTGTGTCCAGATGACTTCTGAATATCTCCAAGGTGGGAGACTCCACTAACTCTTTGGGCCACCTCTTCCAGAGCTTGGTCACCCCCACAGTGAAAAAGATTTTCCTGATATTCGGACAAAACCATCTGTCCTTTAGTTTGTGTCCATTTCCTCTTCTCCTATTGCTGGGCATCACTGGAAAGAGCTGTCTCTGTCCTTTTTGCACCCTCCTCTCAGGTATTGGTACACATTAATGAGTTTCCCCGTGAGTCTTCTCCAGGCTAAAGAATCCCAGCTCTCTCAGCCTTTGCTTGTAGGAGAGGTGCTTCATAATCATTTCAATGGACATTCTCTGGACTCTCTCCAGTTAGACCATTTCTCTTATACTGGGAATCCGAGAGCCTACAACACCACTCCAGGTGTGAGTCCACCAGTGCGGAGGGGAAGGATCACCTCCCTCAGTGCATTGGCAACACTCCTGCTAATACTGCCCAAGACACCATTGGCCTTCTTTACTGTAAGGGCACATTGCTGGCTTATGTTCATGTTCAACTTGTCATCTACCAGGACCCCTGGATTTTCTGCAAAACTTTCTAGCCTATTGATTCCCAGAATACAGTGTTGCATGGGGTTGTTTCTCCCCAGGTGGAGGACTTTTCACTTTTCCTATTTGAAATTCTCAAAGTTCCTGTCAGCCCATTTCTCCAGCCTGATGAGATCCTATGCATGGCAGGACAACATTCTGGCATATCAGCCCCTCCTCCAAGATTTGCGTCATCAACGAGGTTGCTGAGGGTGCATCCTACCCCATCATCCAGATGATGAAAGTGAAAACACCTACACTGTTTATATAGACACCTGAAGCACCTTAAGCACCTGATTATTTTGGGAAAAACTTGCTGGTACACCTAAACTTCTAATACGGATGGATCCCCAAAGCTCTTACATATTCAGTTCACTGTGTGAGTGGCCTTGTAAGGTTATTGGAAATCTAGAAGCTAAGTTTAAAACTTATTTCATCTAATATTTAACACTGCAAGTAAACTGGTCCTATATGATGTTTTTTAAAAAAATGGAAAGAAATAGATTTTTTAGGATATAAATCTTCAGGTCTGTGACATTTTTCTCTACAGCAAGAGATGATCAGTGCTCTAGAAGCACCTATTTAGTTCCAGTGACTGTACAGGTACCTCCGACACCGGACCCAAAAGTCAAATCTACTCAACACAAACAGCAAATTTTTGTAATTGAAACAGCAAGCAGTAAAAATGCAATTTGGAAACTGTTAGAAAAGACTGCTAATAGTGATGGCTGCTACTACTGAAAACACAAATATTCTGTAGCTTGAGCTAGTCTTAAATCTCAGTGTACACATTTGTAGGCATTTTAATTTCCTTAGATAAATAAAACCCAAACAAATCTAAACCTGAGTCTCTGGATGGGTTTTAATCTAAAAATTCATAAAGAACCCAGTATCTATGGCCTAACCTATTGATTAGAAAGAATTTACTCCTGCTTACAGATTTGCCTTGACCTGTGGACTTCTGAACCCAAATCTTTTGAGTCTCAGCACAAGTCCAGAAAATAATAAATTCCTTTTTGTGAGATATGGAGCACTGGGTAAACAGAAGTCATAAGTATCTATAGGAGAGAAGTTGATAGGAAACCTTGATATCTATGCCCATGGTTGGAGCAATTTTCCAGGACAGTTATGGAATTTCATTTCTGTATCTCTGGGTCCTGCTGCTCTGCTCTATATATAGTTGAAAAACAGAAAGGCACCAGAACCTGCAATCATCTTTTCAGAGTTTTGTAACGGTCCATTGGGATACAGCTATATTTTACTCAAATTATATCAATCTATCTCACTTGTTTACCTTTATCAAGGTCATAATCTGCTTAAGAGAAAGGAATTCTTCAGGGGTGCAGATCAGATTAGGAAGCTTTGAAGTGATTATTTTGAGGTGAGCTGGGATTTTCTAATCTTGTTTGAAGTTAAAAAAATATTGATGGGAAA
The DNA here is from genome assembly GCA_009769605.1 of Bucorvus abyssinicus. Taxonomy (NCBI): domain Eukaryota; kingdom Metazoa; phylum Chordata; class Aves; order Bucerotiformes; family Bucorvidae; genus Bucorvus; species Bucorvus abyssinicus. The sequence goes on from CM020063.1 coordinate 43,515,706, forward strand.
AAAATAATGGCATGAAGTTGATAAAGTCAAATAATTAACAATTAAATTGAAAAGACTGCCTATACTCCCTTACAATTCACTTACTGTCACATCTAACAAGATGTAATTTTCACCCACACACATCTTTTGTTTCTAGTCTGCGGATTTTCATGCACACAGTTTTAAAATAAGGGAGAGTAAGATGCAATTCTGAGACGAAGAAAGCTTAGGAAAGACACAGTGAGAAAGTCACTTGACAAGAGAATGTAAATATGTTTCTTAAACCAAGACACTCCCTTCTGTCGCTTAATCTTGCATCTTCTAGTTACACATCTAAATTGCATTAGCTGCCCTCAAACACAGTTCCTCAATTTATGCATTACTTGAGTTTAACGTTCTATTTTTCATTTTGAGAATTATGAAAGAAGAGGAATAAAGTTTTATTGAGAAAGAAAATTAAGTACATGCATTTAAACTGCTATTTTTCTCTTTAAGGTAATAAATTGGTAATCAAACGTACTGAGTGCAGTTATTCTGATTCCTTAAAAATATTATTGGTTATGTAAAGCCTCAAAAGAATGTGTCAGAGTATATTCTAAAGGACTATGAGAATCTAAGTACATCGAAAATTTCATGTTTTTCTATTTGATAAATGTTGAACAGTGTAATGAGAGGTAAGACTTTATTCAGTTGACTTCGCTTGCGAAAATATAATTTCTTGGACTTCAGACTTCTTGCTAAACGTGTTAATAACTTCTTATAAAAAATCTAGCAACGTTGCTTTCTGATGTCAAAGTAGGAACAGCAACTGAGAAATACAATTAAATTAGACAGGATAAGAGGTTTAGAAGATTTGATTTTTTTAAAAAAGTAATGGCATCGAGAACATGACATGAAATGATAACCAGTAATTGAAATACAAAGATGTAGGCATTGGCAAAAATGATGAAAATACTCTATGCCTAATTAAAAAACATAAGCAATTTCATGGTGAAGATCAGAAGGAAGATAAAAAAAGAAACTGTAAAGGGTGGAAGCAGCAATCCTTGTTCTTGTTTCATCAGGGATTCACTGAGTCTATAGGAGTCTCTCTACTGATTCTTATAGGAATGAAATCAAGTTCATTGAGAGAGGTAGCTTAACCAAAAGTAATGCAATTTATCACTATAAGAGAGTGGTCTACCCCTTGTCCTAGGAGTAGAGAAACGAAGAAATGAGAGTAAAGCTATATCCATTATTAAATTAGATATAGGTTTTATAGTGGAAGACCTGCAGTAAAAGTTGTATGAGGAAAACACAAAATAATAAAGAGGAGACAAAGAATGACATGAAAATAAAATTGATGAAATGTTTAAAGTCAGAAGAAAAAAAAAAGTCAAAACAAAATAGAAGCTTCAAATTGTGTCTACCTCTAACCTACACTTTCATTTAGCTTAATCAGAGATAAAATGCATTAAAATAAAATCAGGTCTATCATGGCCCAAAGCTACAATAAAAAAAGTTACTACCAATAATTCCATCATGAACTAATATACACACTGAGGTTTTGTCCCAGCTATGGAATCTGTATCTTTATCACTTATGCCAGATTTGTTCCTGAGGAGATCTGTTAATTGCATATACATTATTCTGGACTATTGATTTTTCTGTTCTGTAAGCACAAAGAAATCAAGATCATCTGCGGTCTTATCTAGCTCTGGGAACAGGTAATGAGGCTTGACTCCAGTATTGTGTGACTGCTGCAGACATTTGTGTGTGCAGAGGTGTAGTATGCTCACTACGGTATGTCTCTGCACAGTCTGGAAAACAGAAGAAAACCATGCCAGAGAATATTATTGATCTATGTACAAGAGTTAGTTTGCAGCTAGAAAACATGGATTAAAGCTGCTTACCACTGAAAAGATGTTAACTCTTTCTTTTCCATATAAAACATGGTGTGGAAACTAATCCCTGGAAATGCTGACCCGTCCCATTTAGCCAGAGCCTACTCTGATGGCCACATAAATCGACTTGACAAAAATACAGAACAAATGTTCTTATGACATTTATTCACACCTCCTGGCAAACATACCAGTTCACATTACCACCACAAAATTTTTGACACCTCACACAGTTAGAAATGGTGAGCTCAGTCAGTTGCTTACATATAAAGAGACTAGTTTTTAACCACCACAATTTTTTCAATTGTGGTTGAAGATATGCCTCCAAAAACACCTTATTTTGTCAACAGTTCTTCAAGAGAAAGTATCATGAACATCTTGATGATCCTTTTAGGGAGGTAGTTATTTACCTGTCTTCAAGTTGTTGAAGTTTGTATAACTGTCACATTATAATTTTCTCTCATTGTAGCACACACTCTTCTCTTATTCGGTGTTGGAAGATGCATCAAAATTATGAATATGCATTACCACGAATAAATTCTTATGTTTGTCCAATAATGAAAATTATCATACTGTAAATACACTGGTCATAAAATTTGTATGAAATTCTGTAGCTGCTGCACAGAAGTAGTGATTTAAAATACATAAAGAAAATCCAACAATTTAAAATAAATAACAGGAAAAAAGTAAAGACATTTATTGTGAAATTAGCAAAGTAGAGCATTCTTTTAAAATCAAAACTCTGTCAGTAATGTCACTACTTTATTAGAAAGCAGTCTTCCAGAGTCAGCCTGGCTGTAATTCTGTTAAGGGCAATAAAATTACACTAGATATTAATTTGCCTCATTATGCCCTCTATCAGTTGCCCTGTGATCAACTGGGACCTCACATCTTAATTGAAATGCATAAAATTTTAATAAGTAGATGTTGAGAAAGAAACTATGACCTTTCCAGGCTACTGTGAGTACTTAAAAATTAAAAAGACTGTGTTTGCATTTTATTTTTCAGCCTTAAGAGAGGAAAAAGATCAAATCAGTGGTTATGGATAATCATTGTTGATCTCACTCTTTTTATTTGACAAATTGATCTAGAAATTTGCTCAAGCTTTCGTAATGAAAAGTGAGGTTTTATATACTTCATATTCTTCAGTTTCTTTTTTCTTGTCAACAATATAGATCTCCTATAAACAGGTACATGCTGAAAACTACATCTAGGAAGGGGAAATAAAAAACATATATTGGAACAGAGAAAGCAACAGTTCTGCAGAAAAAGTTCTGAAGTTTAAGGTGGATGCTGAATCACATTTTAAAAGTCAACAGTGTGATAATTTGACATAAAAAGTAAATGTTCTGCTGATACATTGAAAGGTAATTGTATATGGAACACAAGATTATTCCTTTTGGATCAATTCTGGATTAATCTGAGATGAAGTCAAGTCCTTACCTTTGTAAAATCTGGTATACAAAAATGCATACAAATTAAAGATAATCCATAGAACAGCAATAGCAATGATAAAAGATTTGACTGTCCCATATATAGTGGGAAGGTGGTTCTGGCTTTGGTTTAGAAAAGAGAAGACTGTGATGCGGGGAGGGGAGAAACATTTCAGTTTTTACAAGAGCTTATAGTTATTTTAAGGGTAAATATCACAGGTTTTTTCATGTAGAATTTTTTAAAATTAGTTACATATTCCTTCAGAAAACCTCTGTATTAATTGAAACTCATTTCCAAAAATTCGGTGTTATTATTTCTCTCATTCAAAAGAGAAGATTTCAGCATAGTTTTACTTAAACTTTTACTTAAATATTTCTAGTGCTAAAAAAATAATTGAAAATTAAGATATGAAAACCTAATCTTTTCTCAAAGAGAGAAATAAAATGGAAAAATTATATTTAATGGATGTTTCTGAAGTGTATATCACCTAAAGTTTCCTGGAAAGCATATCTGATGGTCATTAACATGAAACAAAATACATATGAAATTATATTTAGGGTCAAGTATTTCACAATGGATAACTTTATTTTTCTTAAGAATAACATTAGAAAAAACAATGAACTGTTACCTGTGTTGTCTCTGAGCAAATCACAGATTTATGATAATGCTGTAGGACTGTGCTTGTTTGTCTTACTGGTACAGACTTTGATGCCTTCCACTGCAATTCCTTAACATCTACAGTACAATTTGATTTGATTTCACAAAAGTTGCAGAGATGGGAATAATGATTTTTCTTGATCTGCTGATCTTTCTAAGTCACAGCACACAATCAGCCTCCATTGCTGCAAGCGTGCACCCTTTATTCAGGTTCAGTTTTCTGTCAACAAGGACCCTTGGTCCTGCACTGTCAAGCTGCTTTCTATCCATCTGATGACCAGCCTGCACGGGAGTATTGCATCTCATGTGCAAGATTTTTCTCATCATTTCTGAACTTCATGATGCTTCTGTCAGCGTGTCTCTGAGATTTTTAAGTTTAGTCATGATTAAGGGAGAAGATACTTTATCAAATGTGAAATACCAATACTAAGGACTGAAAGAACACACCTTGGCACAGTGATAGAGCATGAAGATCTTCACTGCCCTGGTTTGGTTTTGGTTTTTTTTTTGGTCTTCTCAGAGTCCTTCTGTCTGTGAAGATATCTGTTCCTATGTCTAATTTAGCCATATGCATGACAGGCAGGACCAATACATACTCCTTAGGGGACGTGTTTGAATTTTATTTTATATTTGTTTCTGCATGTGTGTTTCTTTACAGGCCCATACTTTTGAGATTTGGATCAGGGAATAACAGCTGAATCACTGATGAGTTAGCACACTCTACCATGAATAATTATGTTCATACTGTATTTGATTCCTTAAATCTAGCTATATAAGGAATCACAAAAACCTTCCTTCCCAGATGACAAATTATCATCTCAGTATAAAAACATATGATGTCTGAAATTCAAAGGAACATCCAAGATTGTACTTTAATCGTACAGGCACTGTGACTTGCCTGGAATGAAAAGCAATGTTGACTATATTCTGAGTTACAGTTTCCTATCAATCCATCAGCTGGGATTAGTCAGCTCACAGCAGTGTAAAGATTGTCTACTAGGAAACATATTTTAGAGAGTGAGCTCCTCTAAGAAGCCAGTGGTTGTCAGAAAAAAATCTAATATATTATGACATTTTTTTCTGGAACAGGTAGCCTTCAAGCCATCAGAGATACTCAGCCAAGATACATTTTCTTATCAAAAATCCTGTCCAAAAAGTATAACGACCTTTCTTTTCCTTCTCCTTTTCTTTTTTTTTTTAGCTAAAGTATTTTACTGTTATTTTTCTAAGATCAATACTGGCAAGATGAAGAACATGAAATCTAAGCAGTCTCCCCATCACGATCATACTTGTTAACCCAGTTTTGGTTTTAAGTTCTTCTTGTTATTAGGCAGAGAAATGACAGTGTCATCAACTGAGCATGAAAGTGGGAGATTAACCCTGTACTAGGGTTTCTTCAGGATCACAGAAATATTGCACCAAGCTTTTTGATACTCTTATGCTTCTCACACTCTATAGCTGAGCATCTGTACAGCAATTTCTATGACTTCTGCCAAATTTTATACTGTTCCATCATCTGCCCAGTCGCTATTACACTCTACTGAGTGTTTAAATCAAGAAACAGGAGGAGAATGACATGCCTTTGGGCAATTCCAAGGTGCCTCTCTCTACTTAGAGGCACAAAAGGAGTATATGATAACAAAGAATCCCCAGAGTCTAGTACCTTTACAAGCCAGAACTCCACTATTCCCTAAGCCAGCATTGTAAAAGCCTTCTAAACTGAGGATAGTTGTGAAATTTCATTAAATTTTGTGGGTGAGGAACCAAGCCATTAAAGTGCATTTCACAGAGCAGTTTGGCATTTTCCACACTGGCTTTTCTGTCTTTTTTTCTTTCATTATGTCTCTCTGTAGTCTCTCTTTTCCCTTCTCAGCATTGTGAGTGTTTTTTTTCCCACAAAATAAACGTCTTATCTCCAATGTAAACATTAAAACAATCCCCAAGGAGAAAAAAAATAAGTACTTTCACTTATTTGTCATTCTTGCTTCAATACTCCTATAAAAATGAAACAAACGATCAGACAAACCAAACCAAAACAAAACCCAAAACCCCAACAATTTGAAAAAAGTCCTTTGAAATATCAGTTTCACTCAGCTAATCATTATTCACTGTGTCTCACTGTTTTAGTCTTAAAGCCGAGGTGTTATTGCAGATGTAAGACTGCATTGAATGAGAAAATATTCCATTGTTTTCACGGTATAATGTGTAACACTTATCCAAGCGCAGGTTGGATACTGATATGACTTATTCCAGCCTAGACATACTGAATTTTTCCTGTTGTGTTGTCGCAACTATGCAGATTTTGAACCGGTTTCATCTGATCTAAAAAACAGCACATCTTTCATTACTGAGAAACATCTAAAATCAACAATAAATCTAAGCAGAAAAGGTCATTCTGAGCATGTTTCCTGATTTAAGCATCCAGCGGATTAAAGAAGCATCAGAGCAGACTGAAAATGTTTGTTGATATGCCAGAATAAAATGGATGCCACGTCAGCTCTAAAATAAATCTACCGCTATTCCCAGGATCACTTCCCTCTGACCTCAAAAATGTAAAAGCTAAAAAGATCAATATCAAATTTTCAGTGATGTAGTTTTTCATATCAAAGAGTACACTCAATCAGTTAGAATCTGATTTTCAAGAGACTGTGAAGACTGGCAGAAGTTCAGCTTCCTTTAAAAAGTCCTATGTCACTGCATCAAGAATAGGTAAATCAGGCACAAAGTCCTTTTTTAAACATATGAAATAGCCAATCTGATGCTTTGCATCCCTCCATAGTAGTTAGATTTTCCTCTTGGAGATGTTCAGATGTCACAGCAACATCCGTTCACCACAGTGATGTCTTTTTCAGTGCATATCCATCATCTTACAATTAAAATGACAAATAGAGGTATTTTAGTTGCTGCCTTACAATTTGAAATTGGTTTAGCTATTTAACAATGGAAACAGAGAGACTGCTTTTTGCAGAGATTTATCTGACACATTTCGAGAGAAGACCATTTCTCCCACTCACATAGACAAAATACTAAGATTAAATCACTGCATTACATTTAACATGCAGTCCAAAGTTTTAATTTGACTTACATTGTTACCTTGGAGCAGACAAGAGAACGGAAAGAAAATAGACTCCAAATTACCAAGATGTCTTTGCAAGATTCCTGCCATAGATGCTATAGACAGATGCCTGTCCAGGGCTGAGAACAGACTGCTAAGAAGATCGTGTTTATTCTGAAGATTTGTCTGGGACACAAAAAAATAAAAAAAGGAAAGGAGAAAAAGAAGAGGTTAGAACCTCAATGAGTGGTTCTGGAAGCTGGAATAGATGATCATTGTAGGTCCCATTCAACTGAAAATATTCTATTTTATGCTAATATTTACAACCTGTATCACTGTGTGCACATTTACATCAAGATCTTTCTCCCAACAAGAAATGCCTCTGTTAGGAGCTGTGGAGGTGCTGTCCACTTGGTGGGTAGGCCAGATTTTCTGACCTGAGCAATGATGTTGGCGCATCTGGGTGAAAAGGAAACCGTATTTCACACATGTGAAAGGACTCCTTCTCTACACTGAGGAACTAGCTCTCTAAACGTGATATTTGTCTTGGCGGAGGGAACATCAGACCTTTCCATCCGTTATATGTCGCTTTTGGTGATGAAGTTGTAAGAGGTGGCAGCAATGTTGTGCTTTTAATAGGGTGATCTTGTGCAGCAGTGTCTTGAGACAGCTGCAGCAGAAATGATTGCACAAGTTTGGCTGCAGGGAGTGAAGGTGGTTATAGTGAATGCAATGTCTCCAGACAGCACACCCAGAGGCAGCCAGGTGCGCACAGCTTCGTATCTTCTGCCACTCCTGACCACCTATGGAAGTAGGATATTGGAGAAATGGACCATTGATCTGACCAGAAATATTGTTTTTATTTTTACAGAAACTAGTTAAAATGCAGATAAAAGATCAAGTGCTGTGTTAGCAGCGCAGATACAAGTGCTTGAAATAAAATCATGATCAGGCACTTCTCTTGCATTGTCTTGAATCGCTAATTTTTGTTTGGCTGATATCTCTGTATTTTTGCCAGTCTTTTTGTACCATAGTGTAAGAGTTAGAAATTCGCTGTGAGAATTTTGATCTGCAAGTGCTGTTTTTATGCAGAGTTACCCAACAGCTGTGACAGAAAATACAAATGCTTCACAGGATGCATTTTCTCGTGAACAAAGGGATCGTCAGGATCTGGTGTGTTCTCTAGAATTTTACAGCTCTGTCATAAATAACCTGAGGAGTAAAACAATCTTAGTCACATTTCCTGAAAACCATGGTTGGGGTGTAACCAATATCTGAAAATTAATTTAGTCTGCCTAAACTTTTTAAGAGAGCATCTTATATGTGGTGATGGAGACAGTCTTAGCTAATTTTGAGGGAATGATATAAGTAATAATGAATATGGAGTCTTAATCCTGAAAGAGAGGGGAAAAGAGAGAGAGATATGTTCATTTTACTATAAAGTTGTATCCTCTTATTTAATTAATAACTCTGATTTAAACAATGATTGAAGTATTTGACATAGGAAAGCATAAAACCAATTATATCTCATCAAATTCTTAGTTCTTATAAGTCAGTAATTGCTTTTATGGCAATTCTGGCCAATTGTTCCAAATAATGGCTTTCAAAGCAAAACTACTATTGGCTTCCATTTTCATTAGATAAATGACTCTTTCTGCAGTGTTTAAAGACTTTATTTCTCTTAAGTATTGTAAAAGCTATAAAAAGATTCATTTTTATTTTATAAGTTCTCACAATTCAAATCCATTTTAAAATGTATGGATCTACAAACTCAATAGATAATTACAGTTGTATGAAGATAAAGTACAGGTCTTTCACACCCTGGAAAAAAAAACCTGCTTTTTTTCCACAATATCATCTTTGGAGCTTCCTTGCAAATTCTTTGAAAACTAGAAAGTTATTTTAATTTTCTTGACAAGTTCACAACACGAGTCACAAATCCAGCCTGAAAACTCTCTTGCAGGTACCACCATAGTCAATACAAGTTATTTATTTTGGATAGAAGCTGTTGTAGAAATGGGAATTTCAGTATATTATGGTGTTAGTAGAATAACCTACTTCTATTAAATTAAATATGAGGCTATCTGAGAGATAATAACAAAGAAAAGAAAAAAAAAGAAAAACAAAACATTAAAAAGACCGTGAAAAAAACAAAACAAATAAGAAAGGAGTAACTGAAAAAGGAGTAAGTGGATTAATATTTTAGAGATGGTTTTACTACCTTCAAAATTCCATGGGATAATGATCTCAGTTTACAATGGTGATGTGACTGGGGTCCAGTGGGGTGGGAGAAAGAGATCAATTGAGTGGGAGGAGTGGGATTTAATAAAAAATGGTGGAGATCTGGCAAGAGAAGGCGATAAACGAAAGTAGGGTTTGCTGGGCAACAGACCTTGGATTAGGACGATCATGGGCATAAATTTGTGAGGAGAACAGGTATGGAGCAAAATGCAACAAAAGGGAGGAGGGAAGATTGGACTAGTAACAGCTTAGAAGGTGAGTTAGACAGAGATGAACATAAGACTTTCTGAAGTGAGGTCTCATCTTCTTCCTTTCTATCAAGAAACAGCTGTGGAATCTACTATTATAACCTCTGATCCCAGTGCTGTGCCATTGAAAGAAGAAAACTTACATGTCAGAATTTTATCCGATGAGTTAAAAACCTTCAGCATTACTAATAGGTAATTCAAGTGGACGCACTTTTGCTGAAATTGCTGTAGATCCAATTCATTTGTTTTACAATAGCTACAAACCAAATGCCAAAAAAAACCCCCACAAAATTGTTATTCCATGCTCTGAAAAGTCACATGATTCGGGGAAACCTTACCTTTGTACTTTTGTTGATAAGCTTTATGAGATAGTTTTTCATTACATAGTCACAAAATACTTTTGTTTTTCACAGGACATTATGAAAAAATGAGCCATTGTTGGAATGAATCTAAATCATCCAGCAATAGATGCTGTTGTCGGTCAATTCATTGCAGATAAAGGAAGAATCAGTATGATCAAAACACATGTCTATAAAAGAGCGGAAAAAAAATATATTCTTTGATTATGAGAGATTAAAATTTTCCCAGCTGTTTTGATCATTCCTTTCTCTATAGCTCCCATGAGATAACAGATAATCAGTGTAAATAAACTTCATTTTCTGATGACTACTAGTTGGAAATACCTTTTATTCCTGGTGTAAAAATTTTCTGGTGGAAAGCAGATGTGTACAAAGAGAAGCATCCTACGTACTTTGTGCAACCGTTAGTTCCAAAAAATCTTACAGTACATTGGGGGGAAAAAAAAAAAGGCAAATTCAAAACCACACACCAGAAAAATGTAGGACAAAAGGGTGTGTCTGTGGGTATGTGTCTGAATTCCACAGCACACTGCTGTCTCTGTACAAACAAGCTCCTCATGTGTTTGACAGAAGGAATGGACACTTTGCAAGGTCTGTAGCTGATTCATAGTGAAGTGTTAAGGTACACAATCCAAGACTGCTTCTTATGAGGTTAGTTATATTGGAAATCAAAATCAAACTAGATGAAACATAGAAGGTGAAGCAAATCCAGGGGACTAAAGAGAAGCTATTGCTGACATAGCTATGTTCTTCCATCCACTTCCTAGTGCTTTTTTCCTTTCTTCTCTCTCAAGAAAATCAAGTAATAACTGATAAGCCACGTGTCCATAAGAGATGTCCATATAAGACTGCAATAATCAGATGTACACTGTTGCATCTGTTTGTGCCTACAAATTCACACATACTCCTGCATTTATGTAGGCAGCAACCACTTCAATATGTGTATCTGTGGTATGATTCATTACAGAATAATGTTACAAATTATATTTTTTTACTTGCTAGTTAATTTTGCCCAGACATCTCACTATAAAAATTTAGGAATGACATAAGTTGCCTAGTAGTATACCTGCCTAACTCTGAGTCTTGCTCACATTTACTAAGATGCTTAGCACTGAACAGTGTGGGTAACCATAAAGAAAGCAATTAATCACAAACATAGTTAAACATAAGATTAACAAAGTTAAACATAAGATTGAACTCTCCATAAATCCCTAAGTCATCTTCCCTATTACTTATTTATACAGAGAGGAATATAGAGGAATATTTTACTATTAAATAGTTCCTGTTATTAATGCAATGTAAAAGTGCTTGTGTTAGAAGATGATCATAATTTATTTCTGAAATAAAAAATTAAAGCTTATTCCAGATTGTAATCAGTATTAATTTGGAATATAATCCTGTAAGATAAAACCACAAACCCCTTTGTAACAGCAGTCACTATAAAGAAAAAAATATAAGGTCCAAACCCAGAAAAAATATTTTTACCCACAATTATTGGAGAAGACTGCATATTTTCCATCCAAAAGAATCATCTCTGAAAATAGTTGTAAGCATTGGTTTTTAACTGGTTCTGAATACTTTGAGATATTAATATCAGGTGAGGAAGATTATGAAAGTTTTGTGGGTGTGTCTTGAATGGGACCCTGCCCCAGCCTCTCCTTTCTGAAACGAGGAATACCCAGCTTCACTATCCTTGCTAAATTTAACTGAACTATGGAGCATATCACGACATAAAATTCTTGTTTATGCTTCTAAAGTTGTTGATTTTTAACCCATCTAGCAATATCTAAAATCGAATATCCTCTCTAAATCTATAAGCAACCCAGAAAGCATATAGTCTCTATAAGAAAAGCTGTGCGTATTCTGACCAAGGGCAACTAAGTAGGCTTTTGCATTTTACGCAATTTCATTTTCTATGTTCATTTAACCTGCAGTAACAGATAAATTACAAAGCAATATATGCAATCATGTGGTAAAGACAAGAATCATAGTTACATTATATTATGAAAAATTTGAAAAAGCTGTACATAAAAAAGAAAAAAAAGACAGGAAAAAATGCTGAATGTATAAGTCTGCTATATTTGGTGTATCAACCGTAGATTGTGAATTCAAGACACAAATAACCAGCACACAGACTAAGCATATGCAGAAGTTACAGTCCTTGTTATAATTTTCTTAAGGTTTCCCAAATTAATCAACATCACTTCATATTAATAGACAACCTCAGCTAGTTTGCCCTTAGCTCTGTTGGACAGGACATATGGATGATTAAACTGAACAGAAAGATCAACGTTAGAAGATAAATATCTAAGGCTTAGAAGCAGCCAGTATTTTAGTGGTTTATTCCTTAAATTTTTGTTTGCAGAAGAAACATGCACCATTTTTATTCACAAAGCAGAAATCATCTCTTTGCACTGGCAGGAGATTATCAGACAAAGTTACACGTTAAGGGAAGACCCCATGCTGTACCTACCGATCCAGTGAACTAGCACCACATTGCTAAGAAAGCCACGAAATCTTACACAGTACAGAACCTTGTCTTATGCAGACATTAAGTCAGTGAGCACTGAAAGCTTCAGTGTGTGGTCTTAGCTCCAGGAGAAAGCCCTGATTTCCTGGAGAAGGCTAAACATCTGCTCTCCAATGGGAAGTACTGAATTAATTCCTTATTTTGCTTTGCTTGCACACACAGCTTTTGTTTTATCTATTAAACTGTTTTTATCTCATCTCATGAAATTTTGCACTTTTACCTTTCTGATTCCGTCCCCTATCTCCCATGGGCAGAGTGAGCAAATAACTGCATGGGGCTTAGCTACCTTACAGGGTTAAACCATGAAAATGCAGAACTAGCCTAAGTGTTTACTGTGTCTTGTAATGATTTCTGACTAAATTCTTATAATAAATTACTTCTACATACCTGTAGGTTATCAGTGTTCATTAAAATCTGTGACAAATGAAAGATTCCAAATATGGTCTCTGTAAAGTAATTTAGAAAAAAATAGAAGAATATTACAGATTTAAACTGTTGTTATATATATCCAATATCTCTTAGAGGATATTTTTCTTTGAGGAACCTATTAAAGGAATTTCATAAAATATGGTCACAAAATAATCTGTAATCATAAAATCAGCAGTTTCTGTAAGACAAAATATAAAGTTTTTAAGTGTTTCGAACATTATACTTAAAGGTACTATGAATTACTGTCATGCCTTCATGGGTATTGATTTGTAGTCCACTAATGCACAAACCAGAATGGAGGATCTTCAAGTAGAAATAAAATCTAAAAAGCTTTCAGCATAAGGTGCAAAGTCATTAAATAATTGAAAGGGTAATACACATCATTTATCACTATACATGCCTGTGCAGCTATGATGCCCACTTAATTCAGAGTTTAATTCAGTATCCTGAAGCATGGGGACATTATCATTGCACAGTTAACCTAAGATTCAAGGGTTTGCCATAAAGATTTTAAAATATTCTCAGCCAGTGTACTGTCATACATGTGAATACACTACTGGAGGATCTCGTCCTTTTTTGTCCTTTACCTCTCTGGGGATATCACTGTAATCCTGTGTCTGTCCCAGTGTAGGTATGGGTATTCAAGTATGTTCAAAGTGTGGGGTTTTTTTCCATATTTATTCTGTTTGCAGACTGCGTGTATTTCTTCAGGTTGTTTTCCTCCTTTTTATATATAAATATGTCTGCAATAACTAGGAAAAGGTCATGTTTAAAAAGATGATTCTTTCATAAGTATTTCAAATATATTAAAAAACTAGGAAAGTAGCTAGGTTTGTTTATTATTTTATCTCACTGCAGCATAGCTTCCTTACTGACTGAGAAAAAAAAATTATTTCCTTACCGGGTTTTGGATTACAGATTCAGAGAGCAATGACACAACACAACATTTATTGAATATTCAGCATTTTTGATGGTTTTTTTGTTATTGAAAGTAGCCTTTAAGGTTCCCAGTTGGTTGCATCGTATGTGAACTAATGAAATCTGATGTTGTATTTTACATAGAAGACCATTAATTCTTATGGTATCTCCTTCTGCAAAGAGGGCTAAGTTAAACAGTGTGATACACCTTTACCACAAAACGTATTATTGCAATATTCAGTGTATGAAGAAAGGCAACAATTCCCTCTTTCAAGATCTTTTTCTGTCTCCTGCTCCATGAGGGGACAGCATCTACTTCAAGCCAGTAGATAATTATGTAATGTGTTAGAGCACTTCATAGCTCTATGCCACAAAATATATCCAATAATTGATTTTGTGATCTTTGCTTGTTTTGTTTTTCTTACTATTGCTCATTATTATATTTTAAGGAACAGTATACAAGACAAAATAATGCAGTAAGCCCTTACCCTCAGGCAGAAAGTGTCTATAAGACAAAGTTCAAACCAGAAAACATTCATTCTTACTTGAAGCTCACAGAAATGAGCTATTTTTGGTAAAATGTTCTCCACTTCCCGTTATCTATACACTAAATAGTAGCTTCAAATGCTAAGGTTGCACATTCTGTTTCTTGCGTTAAATACTCTTCACGCGCTTTAAAATGTCTCAAAGTATTCTATGTCTTTAATGATATTTTTTTCAATTATTCTTCCTCTTGGAATTAATGAGTGACTAGGTATAGATTTCTCTTGTGTTTTTCTGGTCTTTTTCTCACTTTTTATATCAGTATTTTCAGTATGTGAACTGAACTGAGGAAAAATATATGTTGAATACGCATACAAATCTCTAATGACAATCTCATGGTAATGCAAAAAGAAGTTTTTGTCTAGTAAAGACAAGATTATTCTGCAGGAACATTGAACGAGCTTCTGTCCAGCTCTGTAGAACTGCTTTTATGACATGTATGGATACAAGTATCATTACATTCCTCTCAAACTGAAATACTGGAGGCTAAATATTCTATATGTTCCAGGCTAAAGCAGCTAAAAAATTGTTTCCACCAGACCTGCTCTTGCACTTCCATAACATTCCTGGATAGTTTCTTTTATTAGGAAAGTTGTATGGAGCTTTAAAGAGAGTGTCAGCTAGATGCAACCACTACAGTGTAAATTATCTGTTAAACACGTAAATCCATACTTTTCCCCAAAGTTTCACTGGAAGAGCTTGAGCCATGTAGAAGTGGTGGTGAATGAGGACCATAGTAGTTTAAATCATCTCATCAGGCATGGGAAATACTGCATCTTGAACAACAAGGATTAATTCGAAAGAAATTAAACAGATGCCATTGGGACAGAGCTATGGAAGTAACTGAATTTTCAGCTTACTACCCAAGCAAAAAGAATACACTTTAGACCTATCCAATTACATGTTCTAGATTTCTCAGACAAATTGAAATACCAAAATAAAATATGCTAGCAAATATTTTGTTTTAAAAAACAGTTTACAACTAATAGAAACATTTAAAAAAAAATCCTAGAAATGAGAAAAAATATTGTGGGCTTTTCTCAATTTTAGAAGGGACTTTCTTGCAGTTCCACATAATTTCATATTTTCATTATACAGTATGAACAAGTGTCTTTTATCTGAAATTATTTCTTATGACAAGTTTTATTGAAGGGAATTCAAAAGCATAGGAAAAAAAAGATCTCTGTAATAGGAGTTTAGGGGGTTGGTGAATATTAAAAAATTACAATCTCAGATGTAGAGTTCTTTCTCTTGGCAGAGACAGGGAAAGATCATGTTCTGCCCAGAGTTGGGCGGATTGCAGCATAGTAATTAGCTGACTGTGTGCTTAATCATTTTTCCTCTAAAATAAATGCACTCTTAAGCTAGGAATTTAATTTCTTTATTTTGCAGTACATGACATAATTCATAAATTTGGGTCAGGTATCATGAAACCATAATTATTATGTGAATATTTTTGATCTACTGATTTGTGCTTCTTTCACTCAAGCTTCCTAGTTAGCCAGGATAGTGCAAGAGAGTTTGAAGTACCACTTATACCACCGCAGAACCTTTTTTAGTACATTGTTCTCAACTCCAGAAATATATTGCTATAGCACAGACACACAAGCACTTTCCTTAAATCTGTTACCTAAACTTTTTCAGAGCTACAGCTTCACTGAATTCAAAGGTCCTGAATAGCCTTTCCTGAAATATATCATTTCTTTGCCCATACTTTTTCAGTTACCGCTAACAAAAAAGGAGCTTCCAAATGCATTCAGCCAAATAATGTGCCATTTGGAAAGCAAATGTTTGATTTTAATTTGTTAGTATGTGCTGATGTAAAAATAAGAGATGAAAAAAATCAATTACAAGTCCTCTGAGCACAATAGTTGAGAAATATTTTCACATTTTCCCAAACATGTGGTTAGGTAGTCAGATGTAGTCGGTGTGAAGAATGCTCTGAATAGCTGTTCCTGTGTTGAAAATCAGCACATTGCACATAGAATCTTAAACATCTGATAGTCGGTGTTCTCAGATAGCATCCCATAGTTTAGAGTGTTTTTAGCAATTTGTCTCTGAGCAATATGACCATGCCTCACTAAAAGAAGGTTTGTTTACAAAATAAACAAAATATTTATTTTTCATTGTATTTTTTAAATTAAATTAATCTGCATACCACTGTGAAAAAACTTTGAGTGTGATACGGGTATTTTTAATTAGAGTTACTGCATGTGATAAGAACTTGTCCATGTGTCACCTTTTTGCTGAGAAGAAGATATTTCTCTCAATCTCAAAAAAAGTACTGCTCAAATAATGATAAAAAGGAGACAAGAAAAAAACCACTGGCTTTCGTCCAGGCTCAGAGTTGTACTAACCGCAAGATTCAAAGTAGGTCATATATTAGCCTGTAAGTTAAACTGAAAGAATCTTTATTCCCTTCCCTAGAGCTGGGGTTCACATACTGGAATTGTCTTACTGAATTACATCTAATAAAATCTTTGTCAGGGCATGGGACAACTAACATTAGCATCAGTTCCTTTAGCTCAGTTTGTTTTTGTCTGTTAAACGTTGTTCTTTTGCTCGTTCATCCCTCTTTCACCCCAAAGGCTGCTTGAAAATTCCAGTCATTGAGATGAAAACAGAAATAACTAAATAAACATTTTAACGACCATTTTAGGTCATTCCTGTGGGTCTATGTTTACACAACTCTGTCTACTGCCCAGCTGACATTGCGTAGGAAAATCTAGAAAAATATACAAGTAAGAAACAGAAATGCACATTTGTGGAGTTAGGTGAATCTCAGAGATTTTTCATTAAGAGATTATTTTCTCCATCAACAACAGAGAAAGAAGAAAGTCAAGCACAACAGTCACACTATGTGAGAGAGTAACCAAGACAGCAGAAAGAAGCCACACGTGGCTAAATAATTTCCCTTTTCTCAAGGCTTATGACTAAACCATAGTAAAACGCATATTGCTTGGATATGCCACACAATAAGAGACCAAGACAGATCCATTTGAACATGCAGTTCAGAGTCCCTTAGCCAAATTGTCGTACTTCACATGCTCAGTAATGAACTATTCTTTGGCTCTGCGATATGAAAGAATGTATTAAAATCTGGTTCTTGAGAAATAACTGCAGCAATTTTTACTTTTTTATTCAAACATCTATAGCTCTTGTGATTTTTGCAGAGAATAGCTAGTATAATGTTTCTGTAGCACTGCCAGTGTGTTAGCTGATCCTGATGAAAAATCTAGAGAGATTGAAAGGGTACGGGCTCCAAAACAAAAAAACCTTGGAGTAAAATGTAAAAAATAGAAAAAGTGTAATAAATATGGAAAGTAAATATCTGTAAGTCATGGATAGAAATTTACAAATAAAATTTATAAATAAAATTCAAGATCCACATCAGCCAACTTCTTGGCCATGCTCATATTTTCCTAATTACAAAAACCTAAGAATTACAATAAATTTGTTGAAGTTCATATTCTACATCTGTTAAGATGTCCACGTACTCACAGTGGTTAACCTGTGCTAGTAGATGTGTGTCTATGTCTTCATGTGCCTATTGATAACATCATAGTTTTTTATTGTCAGTGGGTGGAAGGGGAAAATTCATTCAACCTTTATTTTTTCTGTTTCTTTGACACTCTTTGTAAGTTTTTCTGTCCATTCAGTTTTTTGAAAATAATTTTAGACTTCAACAATATCAACATTTCTCTCCAAATTGCTTGCAAATGCATACAACCTTGAAAAGATTACTAAATATTTGTACATGTAAACAGTACAATACGTTCATATAGGAGTATAGCATACATCCCACCTACTTCATGAAAATACCTTTGAAAAGGTGCTGAAGCCTGAGTATACACTTTGACTTCAGAAATTATCTTCAGTATGACAATCAGGCAACTTAACATGCAAATTTAAGAATTCATCAGCTTCCTCTGTCAAGGCAGGATCTTAATGCAGTTCCCATAGTTGAAGACTATTGGTGGCGTGACCCTCCCTTAGCACATATTAGAAGAAGTATGTTTAATCTGCCTTGTATGATTTCCCCTTTAAAATATATCTGCATTCGGTCTCCTATATTTTAAATAATATTTCGTGCATACCTGCACATCCATACTGTTGTGCATTCATTCACTTGAACTGATTGAAATATAAATAACAGTCAAGAGAGGACAAAAATCAGAAAAAGCACACTTAAAAAAAAAAAAACAACTTTATGATCACAGGTATTTAATCTACAATAAAAGCATTAGTTAATTTTTTGTGATAAACCGTTGTATCATACGGAGAGTTTTTAGTTATAAATATATACTGCGACTTAATTTTGAACAAAAGTGCTTTAATAGAAGAATGAGTCAGTCCTGTTATAGGATTAAACTAACACTGTCAGTCAAATGAACAAAATTTATGTTTATAGTTTATTTTGTTGTTTGCATACAGCCAGTATGGGAAAATTAAAAGGTACTCAGCCAAATAATGTTCTCTGTGTGAATGAAGTGAAGGAAATTAAACTGGGTAGTTGGGGTTTGGGTTTTTTCAGAGTTAACCTCTTAGAGAGAACTCATCTAATAAGTCAGAGAGATTAGTCGTGTCTCAGATGTCAAGTTTTCATCAAAGAAGAGGGATCTAACAAAAAGGCCGTTGGCTAAATCGAATTTTTGGGTTGTAGCCTGCTTGCTCTTGCTGTTGCAGTCTGAACTTTGCGAATCTTGCCTTGAGCAGCAGTTTGCAATTCTCATAAATGCTTTATGAGAGTGTTCAAATGGCAATCTTTCCAGGAAACAGTATGGGTGTGCATACATGTGTGTTTGAGGAGAGGCATTTCAAGAAAAAACTTCCACTTACAAGTAAGGTTCTATTCATCATGTTCCTTGAGATTTAGTATTTTCACTATGTTTATGTTGTTGTCATTGTTTTTATGAAGAGGAAGTCTGTTTAATCTTCTCAGTTCCTCTGGGTAAACTTTCAAAGATGAATATCTGCTCTGCATCCACAGCAAATGAAAACAGAAGGATGAACACTCAGAAAATGGAAGCATATTCCTCCGTACTCTTCTACAAGTTACCTTCCAAATCATGGCTGTGTGTTCCCGAGTAACTCATTTCTCTTAGTTCTCACTTCTGAGGAATCAAATTATTTGTTTCCTTGAAACAATAAACTCAGCAAGTCTTGGCAGAAAAGTTTTTAGATCTATGTTTCTGCATAACTGACTCCCAAGAAATGTAAAACTAATAACAATAACATAGTCAAAGAAGCTTTACAGGTTTATTCAGAAAGGTTGCAGATCCTCTCCCCTTTCAAAAGTCAAAACAATCCATACATAACTCAAAATCAATTTTGACAGAGAAGCTGCCTTTCCACACAGCTGGTCTTGGAGAAATTGGGAGTTAACTAGCTCTTTACAGGTCAAAGCTTGGGCTGATAGAATGTGCACTGGGAATTCAATGCTCACCTATCACACTAGTATATTGCTACCACTTTGCTATATGAAGACAGACAAAGCACACTACATTTCCAGCCCCAGAATACTCACCTGCAACCTCCTAGGCCACATAAAAAATAACAGAAGGGAAGCCCTCAAGAAAAGAACAGATAAAAGGAGAAAAAAATTACATTTCCCCCTTCTTCCCTAGCACAGCACAAGACCAACTGAAAGTCAGGTTCACTCTGTAATGTATATGAGTAATACTACACAATAAAACCATGGAAAAGAACAGGAAATTGAACTATAATATCATGAGTTTAATCTTTGAATTCTAGAAATTATTTGAATACTTCATTTTCTGTGAGACTCTCCCTGATCACTATCCTGACAATAGGTGAAGTTGAAAACTCATTTCCTCAATGCCAAATCCAAGAGGTTCCTGAACCTGTAAGTACTTTTCTGCAGTTAGATGGAGTTCGATTAAATCTTTATGCTCTGTTAAATGGTAAGAAATCATTTCATAATTTTAAGGGATATTTTACATCAAAAAAGATATCAAAGAGATTGAATTACATGATTAGAAAGCAATGTACTAAACAATAAAACTTTCTGTTGTATTAAAATATTAGCAGTTGAAAAATAAATTATATTGATTATTTACATTATATTGAACAAACTATTAAGGAATGTTTAGGTTTAACATGTGAAAATACTATCAGATTTTGTCCATTAATTCATTTTTATTGTATGTAATGGAAACATTGAATCATAGCATCACAGAATCACAGAATCAATTTTGGTTGGAAGAGACTTTTAAGATTATCAAGTCCAACTGTTTACCCAGCACTGCCAAGTCATCACTAAGCCATGTCGCCCAGCACCATATCTACATTCTATTAAATACCTCCAGGGATAAGGACTCCACCACTTCCCTGGGCAGCCTGTGCCAGAGCTTGGCAACCGTTCCAGTGAAGAAATGTTTCCTAACATCCACCCTAAACCTCTCCTGGTGCAACTTGAAGCCATTTCCTCTCATCCTTAACACTTGTTACTTGGGAGAATAGATGGACCCTCACATCACTCCAACCTCCTTTCAGGTAGTTGCAGAGAGTGAGAAGGTCTCCCCTGAGACTCCTTTTCTCCAGGCTAAACATCCCCAGTTCCCTCAGCTGCTCCACATGGGACTTGTGCTCCAGACCCTTCACCCGCTTTGTTGCCCTTCTCTGGACATGCTCCAGTGCCTCAATGTCCTTGTAGTGAGGGGCCCAAAACTGAACACAGGATTAGAAGTGGAGTCTCACCAGTGCTGAGTACAGGGGGACAGTCACTTCCCTGGTCCTGCTAGTGACACTATTGCTGATACAAGGCAGGATGCTGTTGGCTTTCTTGGCCACCTGGGCACGCTTCCCAGTGAAAAGAGCAAGAAGTAACTGCAACAGAAGTAGTTAATTTTATGCATAATGATGATAGTCTCACACAGAATGTTGGGTCACAGGTACAAGTGACTGGATGTTTAACTGAATTTCTTCTGAAGCTGTTGTTCTGCTACCACTCTTTTTATATACCTTCTCTTTTCAAAATATTTTCTCTCTTTTTTGTAATATCCAAGTGGATAAATTAAGATGTTTCAGACTATCTCAGGTTCTGGTCCTATTCAGGCACCACTGGCTGAGATCATGATGCTAGGCTGGCAATAACCAGGGAAAAGGTAAACTCCAGTTCTGAATCAACCAAAACACCATGCTCTATAAGCCAGTTTTACACTACCAGAAATAAAAATTTACCTGAAGTTGAATTTGCTTTAAAATGGCAAAGTATACACAACTGCAAATTACATATATCAGGGTATTTGTAACAAACCAAACAATGCAAAAGGTTCATTTTTTTACTATGAGGTACACATATAATCCAGCTAAGATAAATGATTGTGTTTGGTTCAATGGATTCCTTGGCTCTGGCTCACGAGTACTCCCAAGACTATTTATTCTAGCAGTTTAAAATATTATTAATTTTATAGTCTTCTAAATCATTTTCTTATCAGACAAAGCTCTCTGAATTGAAAAAAAAATTGCAGTTTTGTAGTTCATGAAAAAGTCATTAAAAGATGCAGAAGATGGTGAAACTAGGAGTAAGAATGCCACGCTACATAACTATCACCAAACTAACAAGTCTATGAACCCTTACTGATGAGGAGAACTGACATTTCTCCTTGAATTCAGAGGGCACCGAGGGTGCTCAGCACTGATCACACTTATTTTACTTAACCCACAAAGCTTAAAAGGTTTTCAGAAATTGTCATTTTCTTTTTTAGTGCTTAAGAAGATTCCCAGTGAACTGTTTTCCTCAACAGAAGTGCTTTACATAACAAGAAATACATCGGATAGATGTTTCCACTGAACTCTTCATTAGGTGAATATGATTATCAATAAATACCAGCAAGAAGAAAATTCTTCTTATATTTCAGTTTTGATGACCTGGTGATCGTGATCTGTAACAGTTTAACATTATGGTAAAAAATTGATAGGAAATTGGAACTGTGCTGCAAGTCCAAATATACTGCAATTTTTAAACCTTGTTGAAGAAAACATTCTAGTTTTCCTACAGTCTCCTAACAGTTTTAGTAGGCTCTGTTCTAGCAGACTGGAAAAAAATTCTCATAATTAGTTGTTGGGTGAAATCCTTAAGTGATATCTGACAGAGATACTCCTATGCACCCACTGATTCAACCACTGTAATTTGTTTTGGGATTACACAGAAAAAGGAAACTGTAAACTTTAATTTCAGGCAGAATCACTTGTACTGTGTTCTTTTGGGAGAAGAAAAAGACCAAACAAAGCCAGCAGGCTGTTAGATAACACTGTAACCTATCTGCACCTCTAATAGTGAAATTTTATGTCTCAGATGAGATCTCTGGAGAGATGATAGCAATTTGGGAAACACATTGAATATTTTGTTTTATTTTTTACTGTGAATGCTAAAAATATCACATATCAGAAGTAAATATAAACATTCTAATAATAATTATTAATACCGTGTCTTCACAGGAGCCTTTACATTATGAAATCAGGTCAGATAACTCAGATTCTTATACCTAACACTTAAATCCTGTTTTGTCTCAGTAGTTATAACAGCCTGTTATATCCAATAGACAGTAAAATGGGTTGAAAGGCTGGTTTCTTTACAAGACTCCTGTACAACTTTGTTTACAGACATATTGAATCAGTAAACTGTATTGAATGGAAAAAAACCCGAAAAACCAAAAAAACAACAAAATCAACATTTCATAATCTGAAGCATAATGCAGCAACACAGAACAAGAATAAGCATAAAAAGATTAATTCAAAGTAAATCCACAGCTATTTCAAATATGAAATCTCTAAGCAGATCGAAACAGGAGATTCAGAACAAAATCTGCCACTAAACTGTTTATTTTCTCTAAATACAGAATTTCCCTCATCCCCGCAACATGTAGACAGTCACCAGTGTTCCTTTACACATTAAAATCAGTCAAGTTGAAAAAACCTAAAGAAACACTTCTGTGCTGAATTGGTTAGAATCTAGTGTTTCCATAGCTGTGGCTTACGTAAAAGTGTTAAATACTCTTCATATTGCTGTTGGCAAATTTTCATCATTGCAAAGGTATGACAATTTTTACTGGTCATTATTCCATTACATTCATGTTTGAATTACCTTAGCTTTATAACAATTTTTTACCTCTTAGAAGACTTAGTAAGCACAGTATCTTGGGCTTGTTTATTTATGTTTATTAGTAGCTCATTTTTACTTTTGATACAAGAATACACCTGATTTCTAATAAGTTGTCCCAGACATTCTGCAGATAGGCTGACAGTTAAAGTAGTGGGTCACCTGCCATTTGAAATACAATTTATGCACATTTGTTGAACTCATTAACCTGCTAAACAATTTTCCTAATGTCCTAATGGGATTAGAAGACTTGTCTGGCTAGGGTAAAAGTTTGGACATCAAAATGTCTTTTAGATGAAAATACATGGGAAAAGAGAAGAATTGAGAATTTCCATAAACACAACAAAGCAAATGTTTCCACTTATGTATGAAAGGGTATTTGCAAGGAAGTTCTTGACATCCATTTTTAGGCCAGACTTACATGCTGCCAACAATGTATAAAAAAAAGGCAGATAAAAGCATCGCTATCAATTCCCTAATGAAAATTCTCAGCTTCTGACCCTGAGGTTTCTGAAAAGCTGGTAATGCGCTTAAAAACTCTTCAGTGGGCAACTGCTTAGGATTTCAGATGCTGATGAAAGGTTTTGTGAATATTCTGGTGTTAAGCATTTGTAAGCATTAAGATAGGAGACGGGGAAATGCCAGAGTACAGTTCCAAGTTTCTGTGGAGCCAGGCTCTTGCTGGGCTATGCTGCAAGGGGGGAAAGGAGCAGCTGGCTTTGCTTCTGCGGGAAATAATTCCCTGATTCTACCTCATTTCACTCACGCCTTAGGAGGGCTCAGTAGGTGTTGTAAAGACCTTGGAGCCTCTGCAGGTGACAGGATCAAGTCTGGGATTTTGCAGCCCCACCGTGGTCCTGAAACCACACGAAGGCAGCTGTTGACCACAAAACATCAAAGTTCCTAATCTTAAAATAGAAAAGCAGAAGTGAGATATGCCAACTCATTCTACCCTACCTGATGCAAGAAATTTTAATAAATAACAGGATCACCACAGCCCTCAGAAAGGAGTAAGTGAATGTCAGTAGCAGATGTACAGGAGTATGTTCACACATCCCCCTCTGTGTGCATTTCTGTACCTTAACTTGTCCTCATCACCATCCTTTTCCAAAAGTAATGGTTTCCTCTATTCATCTAGCTTTAGCTGCTTGTGCAATAGCTCTCCAACGTCCTTCAATCCAAATGCCTGGTATAAGCGTTAGAGAAAGAGCAAAGTGCAGAAGTGACACAGGCAGCGACAAGTTAACAGGTAGCCAAAGAATGTCTTGAACTATTTTCATTACAGCCAAAAAGGGACGTTGAACATACACAAAGCACAACAAGTGTTCAAACCCCTCTTTCTTCAGACCAAACCAGCATATGGTTTTGGGTCAATTTGTTGCTTGGTGGTTTTTTTTTTATCCTGAGGCACATAATTTTGAAGTCAGTTCCTTTTAAAGACACGGCCACAGTAGTACTAAGGGCTATGCAGGGAAAGGTATTTGTTTTGTTTTGTTTTCAAATCACAGATTATGCTATTTCTCAAGCCATTTTCACTCTCCTACTTATTGTCCAGCAATTATACACCTGTGGCAAACACTCATATCAAAAAAGCCATAATCAGAATCAAAACCTTCTAGATAGTCGGTTCCATAGCTCTTTTATCTCAAAGTAGTAGGCATTATTAAAAAAAAAAAAAAAAAAAAGGAAAGAAGAAAAAAAAAATCTCAGCTTGACTTTCAGATCCTAAGGTTTGATATATAAAAATGGATAGCTATGGGCATGTCGGAGAAGAAATCCTGTAAAATGTGCAATTTTGACCTGCAGTCATTCAGAGACAATAAATGTGAACCCCTACTGTGATGTTTTTATGGAGCTACATCTTTAGGGTAGAACAAAGCTTTAAGAAGCACCTCTGAGTGGTATAACTTATCATTATACCATGCTAGATTGAGCTGAATGTAAGTGTCATGCTGGTAGCGCTCTGATTGCATAGCTTCTGCTCTTACCTATCTAACAGATGTCATTTTATGCCAGCAGGAGGCTTTTCCACATCCTCTGGCCTATTTACTAGCTCCAATTTGCATGTCGCCACTGGGCAAGATATTCATAAACATTTGATGAGCTTTCATTGATAGGCTTTGGAAACTCTGATTTCTCAGTCATTATTGTTTAATATTGATTCAGCAGGGATCTGGTCAGATGTGTAACAACACTGAGAGATATACAAAAATAATTATTCAAAACAAATGTATTAAAAAACCAGAGAAGACACTGAAAGTCTGAGTGACTCTAAGTTCTTATTTCCATAGAAAAGTTGTATCTTACTGACTACAAAATCAGCAATTAATGTTCTGGTTATGAACTGGGAATCTAAACATCAGCATGCATTTGTGAGACAGTGTTATTAATATTTCTTTTATACTTCTCAAAACACTGCTAAAATGGTACCTCATTTCTCAAGATGCAAATACATTTGATGTGTGTCTCTTTCCTGACAGGCTACTGGCTACAGTAATGTTGTTTGTGGAGGTGTTAGACATCTTTCTGGTTCTGCATCAGTTCATTCAATGTACAGCTGCTCAGCTATTGACAAAACCTAGACTAAATAGCCCCCAAACTACTATAATATCGCTTCCCTGACTGTCAGTTCATCATAGGATTGATTTTAGCTGCAGGCAATTCTCCTCAGTTGCATTCTGCTGAGCTGTCTGCATGAGGTGCGAGTTATGCCATGTAGCCATGAGTTATCCAGGGACTGTAGGGTCCTCTTTGTAGTGATAGGAAAATATGAGGCTAACCCATCACAGTGAGACACACGTAACTTCAGTAGAAAATTGTTTTTCATTGCTAGGGTCTTTTTAGTTTTTGTGGTGTGCGCCCCTTGCTTTAATTGTTGATTGTGGATGTGGGCCAATTTATCCTCATTCCATGCCAATTCTTCACACATTTTTGCTGGTTTGAGGGGGTGGTGGTGTTTGTTGTTGTTTTTATTGTAATTAGCCATTGCAATTCATTCAGCTGCCAGAAATTTTAGAGAAAGAAATAGATAAATACTTCCTTTCCCTATTTCCTCCCAACCACTTTTCTCCTATTGCCTCTTTTTCAGTTTCTTTCTCTTGATTCCTAGTAGTTGTGTCTTCAGGGACCTTCTGAATCTTGCAGTCTGGCCTGACAGCCCTCTCTTCTGCTTGGCGCGTATGCTGCTGATGCTCTAAGGGCTGTACTCAACAGCTCCTTTTTCTTCCTTTCCTTTCTACAGAGCTTGATCCTTTCTAAATTTCTTGGATGCTTTTGCATTGAATACTACCATAAATAATTAATTAAATACTCTCTGTAAATCATGTCTGCCTTGAATTTATTTGCACAGTTATTAAGAGGGCTAGAAAACACATGGTTGTTTCAATATCTCCTCCCTCTTCCATCTCCTATCATGGTGTTTTCCCACCTTTAAAGTACATCTATATTATTACAAATCATGCAAGAGTTATGCGTGACAGTGAAGTTCACAAAACATAGGTCAGGGAAAGCTGAGTTTCAGGGCTTTTTGCCTTTTTTTTCTTTTTTTCCCCTTCCTGCAGACCCTTACTCAATTTCTGGGGTTTTCATAAGTGAAGGAACGTTGTACAGCTCAGTGAGATGCTGTTAGCTTGAGGCTGCATTATCATCATAAAGGTGAGGAAGGAGAAATGGTTCTGGAGGAATATATGATGCCTAAAACAGCCAGTTAAGGGACTAATCTCTTGCCCTGGTTCCAGTCATGGCTACAACTTGCAATATTTGGAGTATTCCTGCCATCTGATGGGAGGGTCAGCTTGTTGTTTTGTGTGCTGGTGGAGACGTAGGTGTGCCTATTTGTACTTTGTCACATGATTTTCTCATGATCTTGTTTAGTAGATCAGAACAGTCATTCCCACAGGCAAAATGCATTCCTTCTCCGTAGCCTACACAGCCTTCCAATTTTCTTTGAGGACAAAAGAAATTGTCTCTATATCTCGAATTTCTTGAGATATTTTGTATATTTATCCAAGATTTTTGTTAGATAATGTGATAAAGTTCATCTGCATACTTGCAAAGGAGCTCAGAGAAACAATGGCAGGAGGAGAAGTCCAAATAATACCCTGACTAATCCCAAACCCATCACAATGTCCATCAGTCCATCAAAGGTCCATCTGCAGAATGAGCACAATGGGAGAGGGGAACCCAATTAAGGATTCCTGGGAACTGAACATCCTGTCCAGGCCTCTGCCAGGTTGGTCCCAGCAGAACTATCAGCCAGTGTCCAGATGTGAAACCCATCAGCATGAGTATCTGCCTATGATCTGTGTGGCCAGCCATTTATATATGCACATATGTGGTGTGTAAGTTTGCTCTGTCCATTCTCCATACTGAGGATGTCTCTTAAGCTTTGCCACTGTTTGGACTTGGAATGTTGAGTGTGCCTTTCTTGGACTGTTGGATCCAGCATGATATATTTTCATCTAACAATTTTGACAAACTCTTTTAAGAAAGCTAGTAAATAAGTATCTGTTCTGTGAAACACAGATTTCGGCAAACAGGCACGAATCATTTGAATTTCTGAATTTTTTTTTTTTTTTAACTTAATTCAAGAAGAAACCACATATATTCTAATATCTACAATACCTCTGTTTGGAAAATTACATTGAGTTGCAATTGTTTTTTAAGTACATCTTCAATGGCCACTCCACTACCGTCCTC
This sequence comes from Bucorvus abyssinicus, assembly GCA_009769605.1. Classification (NCBI taxonomy): domain Eukaryota; kingdom Metazoa; phylum Chordata; class Aves; order Bucerotiformes; family Bucorvidae; genus Bucorvus; species Bucorvus abyssinicus. The sequence continues at coordinate 43,543,801 of CM020063.1, forward strand.
TTCTGACCACTCTAAAGATAAACAGTTATTAGGTTTTTTTCTTGTGAAAAAGGATGTTGATTTTTTTTTTTATTGGCAAGTAATGGAACCAAATTTTCAGGAAAAGTGAATCAGAATACTTCAGCTGTTAGTGGATATCGTGCTGAATGGCCATGAACTCATCTTCTGTCCCCTTAAACTTATAAATTTACAGAAATGAAGGTCCATTTTAATTTAACATAAAGATTGTCTTATGTAAGTTTTCACACTAGAAATTCACTTTTTGATCATTTGGAAATAAGTTTGTGAAATAACATGATCTCAGAGGTTTCAAATGCATGCAAATATATGGCTATCATTAGAATGAAATATGTAATCATCATTCAGTCACTTTTGAGACCATGCTCAAGACTATTAGAAGGGTTGGTCTATAACAAAATTATAAATTATTCCAACAGAAATAAAATATTTGTGCCCTCCAATTTTAATTCATTAATTCAAATTCATTTTAAGTCAGCAAACAGACCAATTAGAAATTACAGAGCTATAAGAAATTAACATTACTAATTTTGCATATAAAAGAAATTTTCTACTATTTTGAAGTAGGTAGGACAATTTACTTAAAATGCAAGTATTTTTGGCTAAATTCACTGTGAATGCATGTAGGTACCAGATACAAATGTTCTACAGATTTCTACTGTGTAAACTGGATTTACTTGCCTTTCAGTTACAAAGTGCAAATTGCTTAAAACTAAATCTTATGATAGAAAGACTAATATCAAAATACTATCAGATGTACCCATGATAATAAGGCACAGTGGAAACATTAAAAAAAAAAAAAAATTGGGGATCAGAGTGATCCAGTTTTGAAACTGAGATCCTGAAACACCCACTACAACCACCACTGTTGAGTGTATTGTAGTCACCTATTTTCTTGAGAGGCTTCTCATTTTTAAAGACAATAATATACTTACAATAATATACTTCCTTTTAGTGTGTCCATCTTAATTTTGTGTAGGCAATTTTAGTACTTATCAACATATAAATAAATGAAACAAATAAGAAAAAACTTCTTTTTTTTTTTCCCAGCTGAAACCTATTTTATTTCTGTATCACAATGTTTTTTATACAGTATGGTGTTTGGAAGCTGTGGTGATGGGATGTGCAGATGTACTTGTTCATATATATATCTTTATATTTTTACTGCAGAAGACTACAGGAGGACATTTATTCTCAAAATATATTTAAAACTTTATTCATATTGGCTTTATGAATATGTTTAGCTTATCATCACTAAATCTACACTGATTTTGTTTTTCTTCATGACAGATTATAAATTGAAATATCTATTCCTGAACTGCTAAGGCATTTGGACCTATGTTCATATTGTGTGCAAAGGAGGCATTCAGCCTTGACTTGTGACATGATGCCTAATTTGTTTATAAATCATTTAATTGATAAATATCATGAACTTTGGATTATTCAAATTATTGACTAGCGATAGCTAGTTATAGCTGGTTGTACTGGTAACTCACAAGTTTTATGTATCACTAAACAGAAAAATTAAAGGAACTCAGAACAAGTAAAACATGGATCAGAGAATAGAAAAATTAAAATAAATAAAACTTACATAGAGCTGATCACATGAGTATGGAGATACAGAAAATAAAAATGAAAGATTTTTTTAAAAGTAATTTGAATTCATGTAAAACCAAAAAATACACATAACAGAAGTAATAACTTTTTTCCCAGCATAGATTCTGAGATGAGGAATCTGTCTTATAAAGCCATTCGTTTTGTGAGCATTATTAGGTTAAAGATGTTAGGTTTTCTTACTGGGTTAAAACCAAGGTACTATTTTTAACACACTATCTAGAATATAAAAGAGAAATGAGGATGACAAAAAGAAAAGAAAGGAAAATTGTTTTAAAGGCTTACAGAAAATTATCTTTTTATTATCTTTTAGATTATTAGGTTATTATAGAACAATATTCTATTATTAACTGTCAGAAAATTACTGAAAACTGAATTCACTTTCTAAAAGCAGTTTTGAAGGAAGACTAACAAATTATTAAATCATATTGCTCCAGCTCTTCAGCATCTCCTCTGCACCTGTCCAAAAATATCATTCACAATGGTGCAAGTGCCCACACTTAACTGGATTCTCGAGTCTCTGTCCACTCAAAATTCCATTTGATTTTAAACGTGTGCATCTGATCTGTGAGAACTACAGCTGACAGACTTACGACTCCAAATACCAGTACAAATCCATGCACTCCTCTGGGGTTTGACGCTCCACTTGTCACTTCAGTCTCTACTTTAGGAATTCTCCTGTGATTTTCCATAGTCCACCTCTTGACTCATAGGGCACACTTCCATTTTTCCTTGTGTTTTCATTAGCATTGTTTTAGCCAGAGTGGTTTTTGGTCAAAGGATATGTTGAAATCTGCATGTGTAAACATGTGTAGAAACATACAGTTTCAGATGGATTTCAAACTTTGAGACTTTTGCTTTAATAAAATTGAATAGTGATCAATTTCTTTCCATGAAAGCGTTCATATATGAGTTACTTATAATATATTTCCTAATAAAAATAAACAAGATGCACTGTTGAGTGTTTGTGGAAGAAAATATCTCCAGTGGCAGATCATCATATCTCTGTTTTCTCACTTCATTTATTGAAGCATGCAACTTTGGGCCCTGAGGCAGAAGAAAACTTTTCTTAACTTGGGTTGTTACATTAAAGAATGGTCAGGTCTAGCTGTTCACTTCATAATCTTGTTCTCACATTACTGTCCTCACCATTCAGTACCTTGCAGTAGTGTGTTGTAGTTACCATGATATTGTAGTAGCACTGTAGTTATCGTAGGGGCAAATTATAGTTACTATAGTTCCCTTTAGTTCATTGTAAACTATGCGACAATGTTGTCCCAAGTGCAAGAAATTCTAATACTTTACAGAAGAATGCATAACTTTCTCACTTTGCTAGTTACAGATTTCTGAGTGCTACTTTGGTTTGTGAGGTGAGTGAAGAAATACTTCACAAGAACTTTTAAATAAAATTTGAGAAACAAATCGGGTTAAAACAGTTAATGTTATTACAAAAAGATTCTTGATTCTTTGGACTTGTAACGAATGATGCACAGCTTTGTTAATTTACAGACCTTTAAAATTTTATATTTTGTTTAGTACAAAAAGAAATTGAACCCCTTTCATTAATATTTCATTAAAAATGAAATGCAATCAAGACACTTAGGCTTTTGGCGTTTTTTAATTAAATTTTTAAATAAACATTTTAGATTGCTACATCAACCTACCCACTTCCTGTGTGACTGGAGAAAGGAAAATCTACGCTGACAAGGTTAGTAACAAATGAGATTTTGCATTGCTAGTGTGGGGACTAGAACAGCCTTGGCATTTCCTCTCAGACCAGCAAAAATACTGACGGTGGATTAAGTTTGCTAATATCACCTCTGATGAAATAGATATTCTATATCTATATCAAATAAATCTTAATATGCATGAATGGTATGAGGCTCTACCTTATACATAGTTATTCATAACAGGGTTTTCCTAATGGTCTAGTGAACTATTTTGTCTAAGTCATCATTAGAAATTTACCTAAGAGAGCTCAGCAAATACCTCTACACATTTAATATAATGGACTGCAAAACACTGGCTTTACTAAACCTGTTGTAATTATTGTATGCAGATGATGATGCACATTCTTTTCTTCTAAACTTTAAATGTGTAAGGTAAGACTATGTAGCAGTTTATAGTCAAATCATATTGAATAAACTGTCAGTTTATGTGTTCATGTAAATCTGATACAATCAGTGATTAAGAAAACAATGATTTGCATTTGCTACTAAATGGGTCCCTAAGTTGTCATTTTGAAATGTTTAAGCACTCACAGACCAACATTACTTTGTACCATTAGCAATTATTTTTATGTAAATAGCATATGAAAATATGAGTTTCATTCCATGACAACAACTTGCAGAATTTATAAATAGAAAACATAAGTCACTTAGTCAACCTCTTCGTCATTTAATCTTCCCATCATTCTCTATTGCAATTCTACCATCGCTGTGTCTAACGCCTGAGAGCAATTTGCAGCAGTGAGATCCCCATGAGTCCTTTCTCTCTGTATAGCCCTCATCAGCATTAGTCAAAACTTCATTCAAAAAAAGCTGCTTCTAGAATATTATCTTTATTAAAGAATCCTGAGTTTAGTAGCTCCTTTTTTGTTCCTATATTTCACTTTCAGCAATGCTTTATCAAGAGTAGAATTCATCTTTATAAACATCTGATGCAGCTCCTTCATCCTCTACCACTTACCATGTGTTTAAGTGCCTCTGTTTACCAGCCAGATCACACTGTGCAGCAAGCCTAAATAATCCTGCCAAATGAATGTTTTTTTCTCTTGACGGTAAAAATACACACATGTATATGGAAATTTGTAAGATTTGTCTGTTTAAACATGGAGCTGTACCGAATGCTTTTGTTCTTAGATACATCAAGAATATTTGTGTGTGTATATATACATAAATAAATATGTTTCCAAATATAATCTATATTCCAAAATATTTATTTTTAAATAAATTTGAAATCACACACATAGATATCAGCTTGCACACACACACAAACACCCACACGCTGTCACAAAATTATTCTATTTGAAGCAGTAGGATGACCTTGAAGTTAGAGTGTTGCTTTTTCCACATACTGGCTAAGCTATATGTGACAAGCTTTACATTCTGTACATAAAAGTACATACTTCTAAGCACTTATATGTTCAAGCTGTAGTAAATAAACAACTTAAAGAACTGAGATTCCAAAGGACTTTTGATCAAGGGAAATACAGGCAGGCATGGGCTTCTGAGGACTAGACTCTTTCGTCTGCCTTGCTCAAGAATACAAATAAACATATGTAAATTCATTTAAAAAAAAATATAAAAGAATAAAAAGTTAAGTTGAATGCCTCCTGCCAAACCTTAACAGGTGTAAGAGGTGATAGGATACTTTCAAAGCAGTACAAGCCTATCAGGGCACAGCATTTCCTTGTCTCAGTTTCCACTCACCACTTCGAAATATTTCCCCAAGGTTTTGTTTGATATTATCTTATTCCTAAGAAAGGACTGAGCTTTATGGCAGAAATGAAAGAAAAATAACAAGGACTGAAAGAAAATGGGGGGTGCAAAACAAGATAATGAGTGTAGTGACTCTGGATGTACTAACTGAATTTGGTGTGGCAAAGAAAAAGAATAATCTGAGTGAATATTTCATACTCCTGGAAAATATTTTTCTGTCTGTCATTAACAGCTGCTCCAGATGTTCTTGTGTCCTACAGACAAAAGAAAATTTCTCATGAATAAAGAGGGATAAGAAAGGCTTTCCTGTTATAACTACTGATCACAACCTTTCAAGACACCAACATAACAAAGGAACAAGCTCAAGGTCTCCAAGAAGACGTACCAATGCTGCAGATGGCTACCATATCTCATACAACTTGTTCTTTCTGAAAATCTAAAATTGACCTGAAAATCTGTTCTAAAATCTGTTCCATCTTGTTTTAGGGACTCACTCTGAAAAGTTTTCCTCACATTAGTATTTTTGGCTTTTTTGAAAAAAATTGTAAAATAAAATAATATGTGATATATTATATTATAATTTTAATGTAATTACTAGGGTATATACAACACTGTAATATGCATTTTTGCTAATTTATATAGGTAAGTTATAATACTAGCTCATTCTCTTTGTGCAGCAATAGATAGATCTAACTGTGGTTGTATAACTCAGTTGTCATGTTTTATATGTTAGCGGCCTTTCAGTCTTCCTAAAACTATTTGAAAGTTAACTGCTTCAAAGTACAATGACAAAAGAGCAGTCCATAGCTGAGCAATGAGGCATGACTCTGCTAATTTACACATACAAGAAAACCTATCTGGCATGAACAGTGCAATTTGAATTAATTTTTCTACTTTTTATTTTAGTAAGGATCAGGAACCTGAACAGTGTTGTAAAACTAAACTACACAAGTGCTATAAAATTAGACTTACCTGCACCTGTTGCCAAAGTCACTTTACCAAGAAGGTTGAACGTGGACTGACTATGGAAGTAAAATATGTTAACTTCTAAAGTTTAAAGCATTAAACTAGAACTAAATTGACCTAATTCCTAGAAAAGTATGTAGGATCATTATGATCTTTATGTTTTGTTTCAACCTGTTTATATCCCATAAAGAGACTTATAGAATCATAAAATAGTTTGGGGTGGAAGGAAGTTTTAATGTTCACTTAGTCGGACCCCCCCTCAAATGACCAGGGACATCTGCCAACTAGATCAGGTTACTCACAGCCTTGTCCAACCTGACCTGGAATGTTTCCAGGGATGGAGCTTCTACCACCGATCTGGGCAACCTGTTCCAGTGTCTCACCACCCTCAGTAAAAAAATTCTTCCTTATAAATAGTCTAAATCTCCCCTCTCTTAGTTTAAATCTATTAACCCTTGTCCTGTCACAACAGGCCTTGCTAAAGTTTGCCCCCATCATTCTTACAAACTCCCTTTAAGTACTGGAAAGCCACAACAAGGACTCCTCAAAGCCTTCCCCGGGCTGAACAACCCCAGCTCTCTCAGCCTTTCAAGTAATTCATTACTAATATACAATCAGCTAAAATACTGTGCTGTAGAGAAAGCAGTAAGAAGGAATTTGTCTTTGAGGCATTGAAAACAGTTATTAAGATGGTTTTCACAGCAACTATGACATTATATCATGACTATGATATAATTTCTGGCTTCTTGAATTTATTTATTTATTTGTGCCTGCAGCTTTGCCTCTGGCAGAAACCTTTGCTACTGAGTTGAAGCTTATGATACACGTCATGCTTTTTTTTCACCGCCAAATCTGTATCTGAACATCCAGCTTAAAAGGCGGAATTCTCATAGCTGAAAGAAGAGAGGGAAAAACAAAAAGCTTACTGTCAAGCTTGCATCTACAAAGAGGCAGATGCAGAAGTGAAATTCCAGTTTTCAGAATATAGGGTTTCATCTTGCACTCTAGGCTTAAGGAAAATCCACAGTGGCTTAGGATAGACTTCATGTAGTGAATTGCTTGTTTTACATGTGAGTGAAGGTTGTTACAAAATGACCACTTCACGACTTGAATTGTTCTCGAATGCAGAAAATACAGAAACAGCCGTATATGGACAAAAAGGAAGGCTATGTAGGGCAGCTGCTGCAAATTTTGTTAAGGTCTGCAAAGTCTGAGAAATAAATTCAGATTATTTTCTATGTCTTCTGTAGTGATAAATCTGTGTAAAATTGAATGAAGTAGAAATAACAGACTCTGCTCGTTAGGGAAGCGGTGATCTTCACTGCTTCTCTTGAGTTCTTGAGATGAGGGGGGAAAGAAGGAGTCAAGGAAGAGCCTTGATTTCTTTACACGAAGCTGTGTAATGAAAAGTTTATTAGAAAGTAAACGCAGAACAGGGTGCTGAAACAGACATAAAGGTTAATATTGTCTTTTTTTTCTTTTCCTTAATGAATATTGTTATTTATACAGGTCTTCGTGTAGATGGTGAGAGACAATACAGAATAAAATAAATTATAAAGATAAAAAAGAAACATTAGGCCTAAACTACATAAGCTTATAAAGATCTTCTATTCTTATTTTTTTGTCTACCTACCTACTTTTTACTCCTGTTTTGTAAATTTCAGTTTACTGCCACAGTCCAAATGATACAGGCTTCAGCATATACTTTTATCTTCAGCAACAAGATACTGAAATAATTCTGAAATACTGATTGCGATGGCGATATAATGTCAAGCCTGTGTAGGAGCTGCCTTTATAAAACGCAAATCTTCACCTATCACATGTTGTATCTGGGGAATATAAGTAATTGTGATAATTGTGTGGAAAATGGGAGGATATGATAGCCCAGATGAATCAAAAACATATATATGAACTATGTATGTTTTGTGATTTTGACTTTGTAAAATAGGAGACATCACAAATTACAGAATGGGAGATTTTAGGGAGGAGGAAGTCACCTGGGGTAGTTAGGGAGAAATGATGCCCCGGTTTGTTGTTGAAGGGAGAGCGATGAGGATTAGTGCACCAGTCACTGTTATTCGTGGTTTATTTTATATCTTTTGCCTTTCCCTTGTCTACAAGAGTAAAGAAGTTTGATACGTATTTTAGACTTCTTTACACAAAGGATGCATCTTGGTTTGCTTCTGATTTTCATGGACAGAAAAGCTTTAATTGTTCAAAAACTCAGGTTTAATTTATCTATTAATAATCTATTAATATCTATTCATATATCCATGTCTATAAAAACATGGATTGCCACAAGGGAGCGAATTTGTTCAAACTGCTGTGTCAAAACACACAGCACTTTCTTTTATCAGAAGATGCTGTTTATTTGGGGGGGGGTGTCCCAACATTTCTTCCTGAGTATTATGAAGAGAAAATAAAGTGATAATTTAGCTTCATGTTTCTGTGGTAATCAGCTTGACGTCTTCTGGCAACAGTAGTACTGTACAAAGTCCAAAGGAAGGCAGATAACGAATCCTCTGCCTTTTTTTATACAATGGCCGTAAAATGTATCATCATCATTCAGTATTAAATGCTCCAGTTGAAACAGTCTCTCCTGGGTTTTTGATTACTCACAAATCACATTATGAGTTAGGCTCTCTCTTCACACTCTTCCCCCTTAGTTGTCTGTTAATTTCTAACATTTTAAAAGTTCTTTCTGCAGGAGACCCCAAAATAGACAGGTACTTGTAAAACCTAGGGAAAGGTGCATAAATCTAATCTTGCACTTTAATAATCATGAAATGTTAATCTCAAAGCTGTGTCAGAATTGATTTTTAACATGTCAATGAAAATATAGAATTATAAATGCCTCTTTAATTTTATATCATGTAAGTTTTTAAATATAGGCTATACACACATAAACACATACAAGTATTTGTATGTAAGTTGCTTTATCAGAAAGCAGTTTAAATATTAGTAATATTTTTAAGCATTCAAAAGAAATACAACCTTAAAGGATGAGGGTGAGTGACAAGTACAGCTTTAACTTCTTGATCAAAGGTGAGTTGAATGCACATCACACATGAAACAACTTGAGCTTATCAGAGAGATTTTGTCCCCTAGTAACGTCTGCACTAACGTCACACTAATGTTGAATGAAGGCAGGTTTTAGGTAAACTTTAAAACAAACTGTTTCCAAGTGTGCGAAGTTCATGACCACAAGCCTGCTTAAGTGAATGGAGAATGAACATAAAAAGAATTGTCAGAAGGTAGCACTGGCCAAAGTAGATCTTATAAGAATAATTCTTAACACTACAGATGGCTGTGTTGAGGATGGAGAATGTCATCTGAGAAGATGAGTGAAAATGACATATATGTCTTATACATATACATGCAGTGATTTTATAAGATCAAGATATAAAGAATGAATGTTTTTGATCTATAAGGCATAACTAATACCAAAAATAGCACCCTCAAGTACTATATTCCTGCTTCAAAAAGGTAGTATCTCTTTTTAATCCTTTGACTCTTTCTTCAATCTCCAGCTTTAGTCATTATTCCCTAAACCAAACTGGACATCCTAGAGAGACCTTCAAGTTTGGTCTTGTGAGATTCACTTAGGGCTTAATACCACAGCTCATTACTCTGTGTCTCTAAAATGTGAGAAGTGGAGTCTCTCTATGTGTAATTTCAGGGCTGTTCTACCAGGTCAAACCTTCTTTCGGAATAATGTTTCCAAATATCTATATCCCAGCAAAGCCTTTTAGAGTGCCTGTAGAATATTTTCTTTGGATCAGTTTACTTTTATCAAGAGATTATGTAGCAACCCTTCACTGACAGTGTCCAAATCCAAGTCTACAGCAGCAACATAAATAAGAAAGTTTTTCCATCTACCCCTGAACCCTCTGTCCTTGAGGGACAAAATAAATGTATAAAAGGAAAATAGAAAAATCTCACCAATAGGAATTTCAGAGAGCAATCTCCCATAGCAAAATTTTCTTCTCTCTACTATAGTCAAATAAAATGTTGAATAAAAATTCTGAGAAATACAATAATAACAACTGTTCTTTATTAATGGAAATGTGATTTTGTTTATTTTTTTATCGACAAAAAAATTTATAGACCCACTAAAATTAAAACATTCATCCGGAAACTGACTGAGAGTTGGATGAAAAGGAGTCCATCCTGATGTCTTTCCTTTGATTTTTCTTTTAATAACTTAAATTGCTGCTTCTTCCTACCTAACTATCAGTAGCATATAAGTAATAACATTTGCCACAATTTCTCTGGGATGATTGCCTAATCTCTGTTGCCGTCTTCATCTGGCAGACAATCTTAGTCACCTGAATAATTCTTTGTTATTGGAATTTCTTTGGCAGTGCTACTGTATAGTTCTCTATATCCAATACATCTGTCTCAGTTGCCAGTGTACAAGTATGCTGGTTTCTTGCCAGAATTGAGTCGCAAGTAACACTCTTGGTAGTCTTAGGCTGAAATTAACTGTGATCAAGATAATTATAGTATTTTTTTGTGTATTATTATTCCATATGTTTGAAAGAAAATACCTTATTATCACTTTTCTTTGGGGGATTTTACTTTTAATTTAAAAAATAATCTAATCATCTTTTGCAACATGTAAGAATGGCAAAATAACTGTAGACCACCTGACCTTGCTCCATTTCCCTATAAAAATCTGAAATATAAGGCTACATCATACTTATACACACATTTCCATTCACACCCTAAGCCTTTTATATTCAGTGTTGTATACCAGCCCAGTGGCCAGTTCAAATCACCTTGTGATTAAAAGGTTCACACACAGTTTTCCAGTAGAAGGTGTTGGAGAAGTGTTCTAACCCTTCTTACAGAAGGTGAGCACTACAACAGCCCCTTACTTGAGCTGTGGTATCAGAAATCACAATGTAGGCACCTGTGCTATGGATGTAATTTAAACCTTTAAATCTTGCTTTCCTCGAACTGGCTGGCTGGCAGATTCTGGAACAGAGTAAATTTCAGACAGACTCTTTGCAATGGGTTTAGAAGTTCCCCAAATATTACTGTATTCATATCTGGAACACCTCAAGGCAGGGACTGAGGGAGCAATATTCCTCCCACTGCAAGAGAAGATCAGGTTCATGATCACCTGAGGAATCTGAACATACCTAAGCCCATGGGACCTGATGAGATGCGTTTCAGAGTTCTGAAGGAATTGGCTGATGTAGTTGCCAAGCCGCTCTCTGCAATATTTGAAAAGTGCTGGCAGTCAGGTGAAGTCCCTGGTGACTGGAAAAGGGGAAACACTGCACCCATTTTTAAAAAGGGTGGAAAAGAGGACACTGGGAACTACTGACCTGTCAGCCTCACTCTGTGCCTGGGAAGATCATAGAACAGATCATACTAGAAGTGCTAAGGCACATAGAGGACAGAAAGGTGATTCAAGACAGCCAGCATGGCTTCTCCAAGGGAAATATTTGCCCGACCTAGTGACCTTCTATGATGGAGTGACTACATCAGCAGACAAGGGAAGAGCTACGCACATCATCTGTCTGGACTTCTGTAAGGCCTTTGACAAAATCTCCCACAACATCTTTCTCTCCAAATTGCAGAGAGGTGGATTTGATGGGTGGACTGTTTGGTGAATAAGGAATTGGGTAGATGGTTGCTTCCAGAGGGTGGTGGTCAATGACTCAATGTTCAAATGGAGATTGGTGACAAGTGGCATCTCTCAGATGTCCATACAGGGACCAGTGCTGTTTAATATCTTAATCAATGACAAAGAGGGGGATTGAGTGCACCCTCAGAATCTTTGCAGGTGACACGAAGCCTAGTGGTGCAGTTGATACACTTGAGAGATGGGATGCCATCCAGAGGGACCTGGACAATCTGGAGAAGTGGGCCCGTGTGAACTTCCTGAGGTTCAACAAGGCCAAGTGCAAGGTTGTGCACCTGGGTCAGGGCAGTTCCTTGTATTAGTACAGTATGGGGGATAAAAGAGTTGAGAGCAGCCCTGCAGAGAAGGACTTGGTTATGCTGGTGGATGAAAAAGTGTTGGAGCTGATGCAGAGGAGGCCACAAAAGTTATCAGAGGGATGGAACAACTCTCCTATGAGGAAAAGCTGAGTGTTGGGATTGTTTAGCCTGTAGAAAAGAAGGCTCTGGGGAGTCATTTTTAACCTTCTACATGAGGTTCCAGCTGCTTGCTCCATAGAAAACACTCCTCACAAGTTTCCTCTAGTCTTGTGGCATCTCCTGCCACAAGAGACAACCCAGCATGAATATCTCCAGTTCACGTGGAGAGTCTGCTGCCAGGGTTGACTCTCCCAGTGCCTAGCTGACCTGGTGCTGTGACCAAAGTCACTGCATTTTTCAGGAGTCCAGTGTCCATTCCTCTGCTCCCTGGCTCTATTTCTCTCCACCCTACCCACTTCTCTGCCAGACCCTCTCTCTGGCCTGTCTGCATCTCCCACCAGTGCTCAATGGGTTAATCAACTTGCCACAGACCAAAGACAATCGCTGTACCAGAGTGCATTCTGCAAGCTTCTCCTGGCTGCCTTGGGGACCACATGGCTGGCTCTCCTACCAATTCCAAAATAAAAGAGAGAGCTGGAAAATAAAAGGTGTTACCCCTCTTAAAAAGGCTTATCAGCAGAGGTGCTGATTGGTGCAGCCTAGGGCAGAGGCGGGGGCAAAACTGACATCAGGGGGCATGTTTCATAACACTTCTTACAGGAACCAAACTAGCGGCCCCATCCCCTGCTACCAAAACCATGCCAAATCCTAAACCACAGCAGTCTGTTGCAATAGGACAAGGAGTGATGGTTTTAAATTAAAAGAGGGGAGATTTAGACTATTTATAGGGAAGAAATTGTTTACACTGAGGGTGGTGAGATACTAGTCAGGTTGCTCAGAGAGGTGATAGATGCCCCGTCCCTGGAAACATTTCAGGTCAGGTTGGACGGGGCGCTGAGGAAGCTGATCTATTGGAAAGTGTCCCTGCTCACTGCCAGAGAGGTTGGACTAGATGAGCTTTGAAGGTCCCTTCCAACTCAAACCATTCTATGATTCTGTAATTCTAAGATCCAAGAGTGAATTATTTTTAAAGCTGAATTCAGCAGTTCTGCCCCAGTATTCTTTTTTCTTGCAAAAGAGTGCAAGGAAAATGCTAGTCATGAGACATAAAGTGGTAAAGAAAAATGTATTATATTGATTAATATTGATGTTGATATTGATACTGACATCTCACAACTAACAAATACAGAAGAAACCTCCCTACACAGATGAGAGAAAGCCTAGCTTACACTATGACACCATACTCCGCTAGATTGGACGGCAGGTGTTGAGATATTGGCAGAAGGGTAAAAAACAATAACAAAACAAAAACTGTTTTTGAAATGCCTAAAATCATGAAACTTGGTAATGAATATTAGAAGAAATGGAATTCTGTTATGAATACTTAACAACAAGCAAGAAAAATATAATGTTAAAAGGCAAAAACTTGAGCAACTTGCAGGATAAAATGTTCAGAAAGAACTACCTAATACGCATCTTTCTTGGCAATTCCTGACAAAAATTAAGCAACGCTCCTTATTATCTTATTATATGCTATTGCATATGTGTGGAAAACTAGAGAAACAATGGAAGGGCACTACTCAAAAAATGTTGAAAAGAAAAAGACCTGCTATGCAGACATATAGAGAATCTTAAGTAATAAAGTAAATATGGACAAATGCCAGGGCTTGGGATAAAATCATCATAATATTCAACATAACATACAGACTCAGAGACTGATAGCTAAATCCAGAAAAACACAGTATGTTAAATGCATTTCTCTACTGTGAACACAAATGAAGAACATTTTTATTATGTTACCAGTTACATAATAATAGTAATAATCTAATATGTGGTTGCTGGAGAAAACTCCTCCCCACACAACTTTTCAAGTTATATGCAGTGTCTAAACCTACCCACTCCCATGCAATTGAATTTGTAAGTGAAATTAGATTCACACTCCCCCTCCCTTCTGTAATGCTAACATTAACGTTCTGTGGAACTGCTAGTATATTCTTCTTTAACATGTCTGTATGTTAAAGAGCACACAAGAAATCAGACCTCGTAGCTAGAGATGAGATAAATACCTTTTTTCTAGTGATCATTCAAAATACCTCATTAATGCAAATAAAATATCTGTCTCAGTAATACCCCATTACCTGGCACTGGCAATATATTTAAAAACACTAATCTCAAGACTATAACCTGAGATTGAATCATGGGAAAAAAATGTGTTAATGTACCTTGCAGGAAGTTACATTTTAGAGGAAAAAGTTTGATCTCTAGTGAAAAAACAAGTAGAAGCACTGTTCTTATAAAAAAATCTGTAAATTATATGGAGAGCAGTGAGTCATTGAATTTTATGGTTAGATTATTTGAATTGCAACATGTTTATGAAACTGAGGAGAGGATGTAATACATGTGTGCTGTTCTGAATAAGGTCCTTTTAAAATACCACACATCTGGATATCATGCTATAAAGCAGAGGAGAATACTGCAATGGGGTGGATAAGAAGCAGTGCTGGAGCACAACTTCATCAGGAAGGAACTCAAGTGCTTTAGATTCGAGTACGAAATCCACTTCTGATTACACCAGAATAAGAGCATAATCACCCACTATTCAGCTAGTTGTATTTGCTTTCAATGTATATTCTTATACGTAAAACAAATTGATTAAACACTCCTAATGTGAGTCCTTAGGAGACATGGCTTTGCTGAGACACGGCTTTGCTGAGACACAACCGCTCAGCTTTGAAGAAGCAGCATTCTAGCACTAAAAGTTTCCAATGGTTGGAATGGGTGGGCAAATGGGTGAAACTTTCTTTTAATTGTGGCCAAACAAGATCTTTGTGCCAGAGGTAGAAGAAAGCCGTGCAGTCACTGAACATTTATGTTTGAAATCTTCCTCATCAAATTTGTGATAACCTTGTAGCCACTAACGAATACATCCTAACTCACAGATTTGAAGGTTATTGTTGTCTCTGTGTAAATATGATGATAACAGAGATTCAGAAATTAAGATTAAAAAAAAAAATCAGGCAAGGTTATGTGATAAAGGGTTCCAAAGTCCATTTTCAAAAGGATGTCTAAGCTCCTAGGGTTTTATTGTTGTTTGTTGTGGGGATTTTTTTGTCAATCGGATAGTAATGTGAGTTTTATCTACAGCTATCCTATAGTCCACAGAGTGCCATTCTGAAAAACAGCTTATTCCCCTTTGAAACTTCAGTTTTATTATCTACAAGACTTCTAAAAATGCATTGCTAGGCCCAAGTGGCCAAGGTGCTTATGAAATGTCATCATTAAAGACATATGGGAAACCTGTGCCCGAGGAGAGGACTGTCTCCTTGTCATTTGCTCCAAATTTGTGACTATTTACATAAATACCCTTTCCCCCAGGTATCAGTTGTTATCATCTTTTTGTGAGACCTGTTGTTATTGAATTATTTTGTCGTGTTTGAAAACAAAAGAACCCTTACATATATAAAAATAGAAGTATTTGGAAAGAATATTTCCCCCTGCATGGTACTCTTTTCTGTGGCTGGCTGCCTCATGCTCATCCAGAAATGCTTTTCTTAATAAATTCCTTCACGTCTCATCTCAGAAAAATATTTGACCTTATAAAATCTAATCAAATACAAAGTATAAATGCTTCTTAATAGCAGTCCAATTCATGAGAATTCTTTTCTTCTAAACTATTCCACAGATTTTTTGTGGGTGTCATATGACACAACTTGGTGAATATAAAGAAGAATCATACAAAGAAGAACATAGGATTTTACAGGGATTTGTTGGAGCGAGGTTCGTTAAAACTATCAGAAGATACGAAGGTGTCTATGACTTCTTGACAACTGATTAGCTCTTGTCAAAGAGCAAAAAAAGGAACAAAAGATAAATTATAACTCAATTAGTAAAAAAGATCTTATGAAAAAGAATAAATGATAAATTAGTAAGAGGTGAAGGGAGGAGGTGGGGAAAACAGAAAACTATCCTTTATGTGCCTACAGAAAACTTTGTGCAAAGTCACGCTTTTAAAACTGCATGCAGACATTCAGCTCCCCACCAGCTTGACAAAGCACTTAAAAGAGTTATGGCTCCTTTCTTCATCTGTCCTTTCCTCATTTGCCCCATACACACTACTGTCAAAAAAATTGAATTTTTTTCACATGATTTCCATGGCTGGTTTATGATGTCTCTAAGGACGTAGTTTAGTTGGGATGACCAAATGACCTCAACATTTCTAACTGTGAAAAATATTTTCAGATTGCGCTAATGTATGTACCCATTTTTCTTGTGATGCTGCAAATCCACTTGGTAACAATAAGCTCACTATCATCTTCGTCAGCTGAACTGCCATTTTCCGTAATTAAAAAAAAACCAACAACCTAAAATCCTTGCCCTCTGCCAACAATCCCAGAACCTGACAGACTGTAAATGAGCCCTCTGGTTTTCTGAGCACATCTGTTGCCTTTATCATGTTAAAACTCGTTCCAACTCAGTTTCATGCTTTTAAATTAACTCAAATGATAGTCATAAGGACAACAATTAAGCAAACTTGACAAACAGATATCATCAGCATGGTGTAACTGTGTAATGTTCATCAGGGCTTCATCTCTTTCATAACCTGCATGTGCTGATCTAGAACAAACTATTAATTTAATTAGTACAAATATACTATCCCTTTGATCCTCAGCCTGTTTTCTACTAAGTATCCCAAGAACTGGAATCGTATACAGAATCATAGAATCACAGAATCGTTTAGGTTGGAAAAGATCTTTAAATTCAATTAGTCCAACCGTAAATCCAGCACTGCCAAGTCCGGGGATGGTGTTTCAACCACTTCTCTGGGTTGCTTGTTGACAACCCTTTTAATGAAGAAATTTTTCCTAATGTTCAATCTAAACCTCTTCTGCTGCAACTGAAGGCTATTTCCTCTTGTCTATCTAACATGTGAAGGACTAAATTGAATTCAACATGAGAAGCAGTGGAGCGTAATGAATTACCTAATCCTTTTCATGAACACAGTTGCTGCAATAAGCTGATATCAAAGAGAAAGATAGTATAAATTTCAGCTGGTTTATGCGCACAGACTAGGGAAGTTCTAAAGGTTGTAGAAAAATGAGTTTTGTCTTTCTAAAATGACGTCGTTAAAAAAATCAGTTAGCTGTTAGGTACTGAGAGTTTTTCTCCTACAGAAAAATCTTAAACTAATTATTTTAAAAACTGTACTAGTAAGGTGTCATTCTCTTTTGTCACTGTTTACAACTGACATTTCTCTGCATCTGAAATCTTTGTGCTGTATTTGCTTTCTCTAAAAGGAACCATGGAGTTGTAGATTACTAGCGATTTTGAAAAACATTATTTAGAAACACACTTTATGGAATCTGTGAGAGGCATTTTTATGTGAGTAATATCAGAAGCCACATGAACAATGACCACTCGGACAAAAAACTGCTGAGCAAGGAACTTGGAGCTGACCTGGGAACAAAGACGATACTGTTTGTTCCGAGCCTAAACTAGTGTTAATGAAATCTCCTGAGAATTTGGGATGTTCTAGATTGCAACTAATAAAAGAGGTGACAATATGAGAATCAACTGTCTGTCATGACTGTGACTGGACAGAGTAAATTAATTATGGATTTTTCAGAAAAAATGATGAGGCAGTGGAGAAGAAGGAAGAATCAATGGGAAATAAAGCCTTCACTTAACATTATTAAGGATGGCACCATGAGCCAAGAAACACCACCAGATCTTGGACACCCTTTCATTGACAGATAAAATCCTACTAATCCTCACTTAACCATACCTTTGGGTTTTTGCCCATCCTGTGAGCTGCCTATGCTCACCTCTTTTACTGACTGTACTAGAAGTAATTCCTCAGCTGGCTGGCCAGATTGGTAAGGAGTAGTGATCCTTAGGTTGTGTGCAAAAAGAACATCAGTACATAAATCTGATAGAGAGATTAATCCAGATGAATATTATGCCTTGGAAATATAAAATACAAAAGTCACTATGCATCCCACACTGAGTATTACGATATTTTGAACCTTGCAGAGAAATAAGAACCGTTTGTAAAGACTATTATGAACCAAAACCTTATGTTTGCCAAAGTTATTTAGTGTTTTAATTGTATTAACCTCTTACAAAATTGTGTTTCTAATTTTCAGAATTTTTATGCGATGCTGATGTCTCTAACTCTTTCACAATTGTCACCCAAACTCATCATACCTGCTGAACTTCCTGTTCTGCCTTTTTCTCTCTAGATGTCCTCAGACATCCCAGAATACGAATATTGAATAATCACTGCTAAAATCTTCAGCAATTCTTGTAACTGTGGATAGCTTCTAAACCTGCTTTAAACCTGTGTTTTATCAACTTTTATGTGATTACCTCTCCCTGTCAAGGCTCATACAATCATACTCTTCTTTCAGTCATGTCTTTCCATATATATATTTTATAGTTTATGTACTCATCTCACTAATACTTCCTTGCCCATTAGACACCTTTCGTATTATGAATGAACCTCTTTTACTTTTCAGAATCCAACATGCAAAGTGAAAAAATAAAACATGCAATTTATCTCACCAACAACTGGCAATATAGCCAGTAATTATTCTAGAGCATTAATTGTAGAGTATTTTGACGAAAGCTGTTGCTTAGGAAAAGGGTAATTGATAATAAAAAACATTAATTTTTTTCAAGATAATTTAATCAAGATAATTAAAATTATGGTTAAAAAACTTAAACCTAAAAACCTGGATTATAAAATGCCAGATTAAGTTTAAAAATGCACCGTTGTTAACATCTATAAAAGTCAGAGAAACCAGAGACACAGACACACACAGTGTAAAAGTCAAACACAAGAACGTTTAATCAAATTCACGGCACTTCCAAAAGGTGTTTTCAAACAGCATAAGGAAAAGAAAAACCAAAAAAAAAAAAAAAAGGGGGGAAAAAAAAAAGGAAAAGAAGAAGAAAACAAGAGGAAAAAAAGAATATCTAGGGAAGGGAAGAGTATCAATTTTGAAAACAATCAGAATTTAAGGTCCCAACCTTCTTAGAAACAACAGTATACACTATATTGTGCACACCTGCACTACCAGCAGAATAACAAGATAATTTAGCTTATATAATAATTGACTAAAGCGGAACTTAACTGAGCTTATAAGAATTGCTAATACGACTGAGATGTAAATGAGGAATAATGGCTTATTTTCTACAGGAAAAGTGGGCAATTATCAAGCAAAAATTCTCAATTTTTATCTTGCTTGCCCCACTGTTAAATATCTTACATCAAGAATTTCTTTTCATGTTCTTCTGCACCTAAGAGCTGAGTCCTCAAATGTGATGAATAATACATCAGTCCTTGGTCATTCTGGGTCAATAGAACCATTTTTGGAGTAAAATACAATTTACTGTGAGAATTTGGCTGTTTTGAAATATACATTGCTAGGAAGTTTGGTTTAATCTGAATTGTAAACTAAAACTTTTGTTGTAAGGCAAACCTCGGCCTCCACTGTACCCTAGAGAAATTAATATAGTCATGTTAGTATTAATATAATCTTATAAATATTGTCCTAAAAATCAAAAGTACCCTTTGGGATAAAGCTATTTCAGGTTTCACACAAGTGCTCAGAAACTCCCTTTATTTTCTCTTTTTTGTTCTGAGAAAGTGTTAAGCATTATAAAATACTGACAAGTCTAAGTAACTCTCAAACATGCAATTATTTTAATATCACAGATGTCACTCATACCTATAGTGTAATATTGGTATACTATTTTCTGTAATAATCACTTTTACATTAATATAAAATTACAACAAAATGCAGACACTTACATTGCAATGACCTGAAACCTGACTTTAAATTGAAATGAGGAAGAAAAGCAATTTTGGAAACCATCAGAAAAGGTAAAATACCCAAACAAACCAATTCTTGACATAAGCTGATTGCACCTGCAACCTGCCATGGAAATAGCGGATTCTCTGGTCCCCTCCTTCATTACAAGCTCTGCTGCTGTTGTCCCAATTCATTCATTTTCATCTCTTTTTTCAACAGCCAGCAGTGCGTAACAAAAAGTTTGGCTTCTGCTCAGTTCATAGAGTGACAGCACAGAACTCTTTAGACTGTCTGGTGTGTAAATTGGTCTCGATAATAATTGTATTTTCTTTTTTGCAGCTTCTGTAATATTTATAGGTTGATCCAGTGAACCACAGTAAAATGACTACATTGCGTTATGGAGTAGTGTGAAGCACCACTACAATCTGTGGTAAGACTGAAGAATTTAAAATGAACTGGCACGTTTCCTGTGTGTAAAACACAAAATAAACTGAACCATCAGTGCAAATGATATCTTTAAATCCTTTACGAATAAAACTTTTGTGCTGTGCTAATGAACTAGTGAATACATAGAAGATTTGTAACTTCAGAATAAAATTTTACAGTGAGTTGTCATTATAACTTAAATAATATATTATGTGCCACTGTAATTGCTGTTTCATGTCTCAGTGAACCTAGGTGTATCACTTGAATCTGTAGCACACAATTTTTTCTGTTCTCCTAGAACGTAGGATTTTGTTTTAAAATGCGACCATGTTGTCAAGTGTTAGAGCTGGGCCGGCTCCAGACGAATGACAGACACTCTCTATTACTCTCTCCCCCACTTCCCCCCTTCCCAAAGGAGAAGAGAAAGGGTATTAGGGTGAGAGACTTATGGATTGGAAAAGAAAACTAAACCTGCTTTAATGAGAATAATGATAATAAAATGAACTATATACAAAAATATACAGTACCAATACCAAACCCAACCCCCCCCCCAATGGCAACCACATCACCATCACTACTGATGCTGCAGGCAGGTGCTGGGGAAGTCCCAGACTGGACTCAGCAGCAGACAGGAAACAGATTCAGGAGCTGGATTCTGGAACTGGATTCAGCGGTGCATGGTTTGGGATCCAAGGCAGAATGGACAGAGTCCTCCTCAGACACCAACCATTGAAGAAGACACCTTGACCCTTGTGCTCCCTCAGCTTTATACCAGATATAATGTCTGTGGGATGGAACACCTAGTTGGTCAGTGTAGGGTCACCTGTCCTGTCCATTCCTCCCTGCAGGTGCAGCCTCTCACTGCACCCCACTGTGGGACACAGGATTGAGCAGTGACCTTGGTCTGCACAGGAGCGAGTGTCAGCCAGAGCCTTTTTGCATCCCAACCCCTGGTAATAAAATACATCGTTAACTTCAGAAAGTGCGGTTAGTTAGCAGAGACTGAGATGAAAATCACTGAACAGAACGAATTCTGCTCTAACTCAAACCGGAATAAATGTTTTTTAACAATAATGTGTACATCTGATTATCAAGTTGCTACAGAAAGACAAGTGAATTCTATTTCCAAAATGTTGAAGGATCTGAGTTCTACTCAAAGAAATTTGTTATCATTAAAGGGCATTTTTCTTCTATTTTTAACTGAAAACATTTACGATGGTCGCTTGTAATAGGTTCTGAACTGAATAGTGAGACTTACAAAGGCAACTGACATAGCGTAGGAGAACTGTATTTCCTTTGACTCAAAAAGGCGCAGTTCATTTTAAAATCACTAACACTTGGTTTTTTCTGACCGACAGTTCTGAAAGCTTAGAACATGATTGAACAAGTAATCAGACTAGATCACTCTATATGCAGAGTTGCTGTGACAAAGCTTTTATAATTTATACTGTTAAAGCCTAAAAGTCTGTTGAATTCTCTGTAAATTCTATGCAAACATTTTCCTATACGTTTTAACCCATCCCAGTTCGTAGGCTTTTTGGAAAGACACTTGGGATCCAATTAGCTATGCAATCTGTGGTTTTCTAGCCAACTTCTTCAGGAGAAATTTTGGTGGAGCAAGGAAATGAAAAAGGCTTGGGAAAAGGACAATGAACAGAAACTATTTTTTAAGTGCCAAAAATGCCTCAAACATCATTGCATTTACTTACAGCAGCAAAGTCCTTAATACATTTTCCTCTGTGTCCCTATCAAACTCGTGTGCCCCAGATGCACACTGAGATAGTTTTATCTCAGTCTGTAAGGCCATTTAGCTCTTATTTACAACTTTCAGGGCTGGGAGCGAGCTTTAGGAATATCTTGTCCAATCTGTTACCTAAGCTACATCACAGACTTTTGAAATATTTTGTTTGAACTGCAACACATCTTCTGGTAATGTTCAGTCCTGGCTTTGAACAGTACAGCTCAGTAAAATCTATGACAATCCTTGGCAGGTAATTCTCATAATATTCGGCCTTAGCAATATGACTCTTTCTTCTGCCAGCCTGGTCTAATTTTCTGCCTGTGCTTCAGGGCTGCATATGCTTTGTCCAAGCCAGATAAAAAAAACCAACCAGTCAACCAAACCAAAAAACCTAAAATTCTATCTTTTTTGAGAGAGGAAAATATCATTTAAATGTTATATGCTTTATCTTAACTTTTTCCACCGCTACAATTTCAATATTTACTCTTCAAAAAAGAATTGTCCTGCATGCCTAGGTACGTTGAAAATAAGAGCTCAAACCTGTAAAATGGCAACGCAATGCTAGTAAAAGAATAGATATGTTGGCAACAGTCTGAACTATAGAGAAGATGGTTATAAGTTTTTAAATCATATTGAAGCAGTGAATTCCTCAGGATGTCTCCAGTACTAAGCAATAAAATAATAATGGGTCACATTATGCTAACACCACAGCTTTTACCACGTACTTACTTCCCAAACTCATGACTTCTGATATGAGTATAGCGTTTAAGTAAACAAGGAAAGCCTTGGAGTCTAAGCTATGACTTTAAAAGTCATCAGGTGAGTCACATACTAGAAGAGGAATCTGCTTTGTTTAATACATTTCACTAAAAGCTAACTTTCTCTTTTATATTGATATTCAAAGTTGGACAGATAGAGAACCATCCCATGTCTTCCTCCTGTTAACCATGTATTGACACCATGTCTGCTTGCAGTCTGTCTAACAAGAAGAAATGGTGTGGAAATAAAGTTATGAAAGAATGAAAGGACTACCACCTCCCCTGCCAGCCCCGAGCTAAGGAGTGGTTTAGTGAAAAGATTTGGTTTTTTTTTTTTCTCAGCAAGACACGAAGAAATCTTCGTCCACTCTGGTTTCAACAAATGGTTATCCTCATGTCAATATAGCTACACCCACCTGCAGGAATGCCTAGAGAAGATAAATTCTAATTCAAATATTTTGTCTTACAGTACAATGAGGAAAAAAAACCAAAACAGCAGCAACAACAAAAAACATCCTAGAAAGGAAAACAAAGTGTTGCTGCAGAAGAAGGATGTCAGAGTGAGGTGCTGTATCAGTCTATTCATGACATCCATGCTCTTGCCTGTGCACCTGGGCCTGGACATGTCAGAGTTGTGCTGAAGTGCCATAAAGTAGAGACCATGTCATTCGTGCCTTTGCCAGAACCCTGTCAGCCAGTTGGCAGCTGCCACCACGGTCTGATGATCCTGAAGCAAACAGCAGAGAACTCTTTTCAATGGATTAAACCGATTAAACAGATTAAACAGATTAAACAATGTCTCATCACTGTTTGGACCTGAGCTGCAGAGTAATTAAGAGGTCACAGTTACTCTCTTAAGTTGATCACGAATGAAGCAAGGAGAGAGACTTCAGTCTGATACCCAGGACTTGTAAGATCTTCACTCTGTGATGAAGAGGCTCACTTTGACTTTCCCTTTGATCTGCTGGGTATGTCAGGGTGTTCAGGGTCTGATAAAAGATCCACTGAATCTGGCAAAAGTCTGGAAAATAAAACCTACCACTTGCTGTGTCTGAATGTGGGGGAGTAGAGGAGGAAAGCGAGGAGAAGCCTTCGGGCTTCCTAGCAATTGCTTCTTGCAAAATGCTCAGCATCCCCTTTTCTCTGAGCAAAACCCCCATCCTTTAAAATGTTCCTTTGTTTATAATGAAATTCATTGCCAGTGCTCAAACACAGATGATATTTTATGAAATTTTTAAATAATTGATATGCACATGATATTGTGACTACAGAAACACACCAACAAAATGGAATGACTACAGAGACTGAGAAACAGCACCATAAATGCATATAAAGAACCACACTTTGAGTGTTTATGTAACATACACCTCCTCATCAAAAGTCCTTTTGTGCCTTGATAATTAAATTGGGAAAGATTAAGGGTTTCCTCCCTCCACAGAAAATATTATGCATGATAAACTAGGGAGTGAAATCCATACTGGGTACACTGAATTAATTTCTCTGTGAATGTAAACCTTGAAATTTTCAAAGACAGTTTGCAGTATCTGTTCTTATTTGCATATATTTGATTGCAAATTTCACATTGTGACAGTTTTATTATAAAGCTATGATACAAAAATAATGACAAAAATAAATCAGGCATTTGAACAAATGAAATATTAGAATGATTCTAGTAATATATTTTCAAAACAGACCTTGAACTATCGCCACAAGTTTAGTATCTTCCTTCTTTAGAGTTTATATAGTTCATTGAGTTGTATTAGCATTTCAATATGTGAAATTTAGTGAAGATGTAGGTTACAGTTTCTTTCTTTCAGTAGGTTTAATTTCATTGTTGATATAATTTGTAATTTGTTGAGTATATTAATACTATTGTTCACAAGATTTTTGTGGAACAATTGCTGCTTGACAAACCCAGTATTGCTAGCTTGGAAAGAGATTTAATTTTACTTTCTGTGGAGGAGTTTGTATAATTTTTCCTGATTATTTGTCATCCTCAGCATGATCACTTTTAATATGCTATGAAACAAGAAGCTTGAATTCTAAAATACGACCTAATAAAGTTTTCACATTAAGTTAATATTTTACATACCCATTTGTTTAATATAATGAAGAAATCTGTCAGGCTTATCTGCTGGAATTTGTATGTAAGCAATTTGCTAGAAAATCCAGATTGTTCTAGTTTTAGAGTTATATATATATATATACACTGATGTATGCCATGTGCAAATACCTACACATATAAACTTAATGGATTCATTGACATAATCATATTCACAGCAACATTCTTGAGCCTGATGATGAACAATTCTGTTCCCACTTCAGTTCATTTTGGATAGTTTTATAACTCAAACAAAACCTAGAAATAATATATGTTAGCACATAACCCCACAAATCTTTATATTTATATTTGAGTTTTGATAAAAATGTTTGATTTGATCCAGGTCAAATAATTCCTTCAACCTCCATCTGCGAAGGAGACCATTATACTGCACATGACTTCATAATTTAGAGTGGGTGATTGTCTTTTTCTATCTCTTCCATGGAGTGTCCCCACTATCTTAGGTAATTGACAAACACCCTAAACCTAAAACAATAATGATGCTTCTTCTACAAGACTTTTAAGATTATTAATGAAGTTCTGAAAGCAAAAGAATTTGGTGTAAAAAGTATCTTTTTTTTTTTCAAGTGAACTACATAGGGTTTACTGGAAAGTAACATAAAGTTTTTATAATGGTCTAAGAGTAACTAATACAAAATTTACTGCCTTCAGAGAAAGTTGCTTGAGCAGCAGATAACGGAATTTTGAGTCTGTAGCTCTCTATGCGCTCTTCTTTCCTTTCTCGTTTATTTATTGTATGAAATTATGTGTGTGTGTGCGCGTGGTCTTACTATTAGTAAGATGGAGCAGGAGATCTTGTTTCTTAGCTTAGAATTTCAGGACTCTCAGCTCTAATAGGACATTCTTCCTTCTACTTGAGGGTGGGGGGGAATCACCTTACTTTCTTGAAGTCATTCTATTTGTGGTATGCTCTTCAGGTCAAAATACTAAGGGCATGAAATTGCTATTAGCTCTACCTATTAGAAGAAAGCAAGCAGTAGGGTACACTCCTCATTAATCTTCATTAATCACACGTAATGCAACAGTTAAGAAAAGAAGGTTAGCAAAAGGCTATATCCTATTATCAACTCAGGATTTCAACTTTCAGAGATATGACATCAAGAAAATGGCTGCTGTCAGCAAACCCATATTTGCTGGCTATTGAAAGGGCAAAAGGACAAGGGACAATCAGATTCCTGCAATGCATAGGAGAATCATTTTCATTCCACAAGGGACCAAAATGTGGAGCAATCATTAGGACTAAGGGGTTTGGCTACTGTTTTGAGCATAGTAAGTTCAAGTTTCTGGGGTTTTTTGTGCTTTAACCTGAGGCAAGGATTCTCAGACAGACTAGGATTTTACCCAGCCCTCAGAGGAGTTTGTTGTATTTTTTGCACATAACATTCTTAAGGGCTTTAAAATTGCAGCCTAGAGCTGCAGATGATAAAATTCATGTTTTGTCATTTTATTAAAACTAAAGTAGCAGGAAAGGTGTAAGACAGCACCTTGTTTCTTAATCAGACAAAGCCACATAGCTGTGAGCTTGCAGACGCTACGGGCACGTGCCTTGGCCTTAGCACGAGCCTCTGGTGACTTCCAGCTCCAAAGATCTAGTTATTTTTCATTCCTCCATTCTAACACTAAAATGTTCTGTCTTGGGACATTTCATTCATCCTGTCGCCTGGTAGCACTGTGACTGCCATTGTACCAGTCTTCAGGAAGAAGTGTTTATTTAGCAATATGTTTTCAGCTTAAAGGGAGAGAGTTTAACCTAAAATGCAACACATATATCATTGTGTATCTTTAAAA
This sequence comes from Bucorvus abyssinicus, assembly GCA_009769605.1. Classification (NCBI taxonomy): domain Eukaryota; kingdom Metazoa; phylum Chordata; class Aves; order Bucerotiformes; family Bucorvidae; genus Bucorvus; species Bucorvus abyssinicus. Next base: position 43,570,542 of record CM020063.1, read on the forward strand.
GTCCACTGCTGCAAAGGTGTCTAAGTGCATATTAGCGATTTTTCAGCCACTACTTGGTTTTTGTATTATAGTATCTTTTTGGTTTTTTTAGACTGTCTTTGGCTCAGAAATCTTATTCAGTTAAGAAGCTGAAAACTAAGAGTTTAAAAAAGGCAAATATTTTCTTTTTGCAGAACACATCTAACACACCTACAATTTATAACATTCTGTGATCATTAAAATGCCCTGAACCTTTACAGTTATTTTTTTTCTTAAATTCAGAATTGCAGTATTTAAAACTACCCATATAATCTGAAGAACAATTAAATGCTGAACCAAAGGAAGGCTTTTTGCTTTTTGTTCAGATTATTAAGATACATGATTTCATCTGAGTGTTCCCCTTCATTTCATGCACATTAAAATGAGCATATGCTCCAGCAAATAGTAGAAAGAGGAATTACTTTACTTTTTTACGTCTCTAAAACTGATTCTAGACCATCCCAGACAATTAAATATCCCTAACAATCTTCATGATAGTCCTGCAAACGTTCCATCAAATATAATTTGGGCACCAATGAAGAATCAGGGAGTTGCTGAACTACATCTTTAATAAATGATGTCCCTGCAAAGTTACTCAAGTGTTACTGTCAACTCAGCTTCACATCTCTCATCATCCTCATAATCAGATAGCTGTTGAAGATCATATATAACAGAGGTTTGCTATTTGCAAAGCTTCACTTGAAAGACTCATGCCTTCAGTGGCATAAATTGTAACCACAATTCTCAAGCAGTGAGACTCATAAGAAATATGTGCTGACACCACATTTCTACATTTTACTATGGAACTGACATTTATGCCATTTATTGCCAAATGAGAGATGAAGCAAAAATAAAGGGCTAATGAAAGATATCATTAAAATTCCAGGAAAGTTTAAGCCCTGAATTTAAATGTAACTGTAAAAGAGTGAGTAGGAAATGCATCACGAATCCACCCTAAAACCATAGGGATGAGAGGGCAGTGATCCTCTAGACAAGGACCCTTGAGATCCTGTTTTAGGAACATAAACAGAGGAAGAATACACAAACATGATGTACTCTGGGTGCCCTACATCAACCTCTGATTTAGAAACATGAAGCAGGCTTTCCAGGCTCCCTGACTTCAGGCAAATTCCACAGATTAATAAATTATTGCCTTATTTTTTTTTCTTTTCATGAATGGAAGAAAGAGATTTAACTGAGTGAGTAGGAAACATCCAAAGAAACTGACAATGTGGATAAGTATTTTGGCCTTCATCGAGGAAGCGTGATTTCTATAAGAGAATTAAAATAATAACGAGTTATCACAATTTCTGGGTTTAGAATTGGGAATTTGGACCCACAGATGGCTAATCCTCAGGTTTTTTTCTAAAGGACATGTTCTGCTTTTTTGAAAATGACACACCAGCAAAAAAAAAAAAAAAAACAGTAAAAGGGGAACATAAATTCTTTCTCTCTTTCTCTCATTTCCACTGTCCTTTCTCTTCCACTCGACCACAATGACATCTGAGACTTAAATTACAGAGAAATGATCTCCCTTAAACTGAAGAATGTTGTATTTATTGCTACCTTCGAACACTTCCCTTAATGCCTGTATCTCACATCTAAACAGAGACATCTACATTACAGGACATGCGCTGTCTGACTTCCTTTCCATCAGTTACTCTCAGAAATACAGTCTCCCAGACATTATGGAGGAAAAAGATGACATGCAGTCCTTGGTTCGGGCAGGCATGGCCTTTACATCTTTTTATTATGCCAATCCATCAAAGAACTGACAATCTCTTACATAGTCTCCTTGTGATATTTGTGAGAGTGCCTGTTCATCCAGACTGTAATAACAGATTTTGCAATTTCACACTAACTTCAGTTAATAGAAACATGACTGCTGGAACAGAATTTCCATTGTGGGAGAACAGTAATATGCCTCCTTTTGTGTGTGCATGCCTAAAAATCTTGTTTAAATAGTGCTTTCTTCTGCACGACAAGCAGTTATACTTTCAAAGATAGTTGTCTGCTCAGTATTTTCTTCACTGTAAACTTTTGGCTTCTATTAACCGAAATGAAAGCGACAAAAGCTTCACAGTCTCTGCTACAATTACGAAGTGCTCTTCTGGCCTGATAACAGCAGTGTTAACAAAAAGTATGTTTGACACATATGACAGTTCCCGCTGAAGGCTTATCTTTAGGCTTATATCATTCAGCAGCAATTGGAAAATCCTTGTTAAATGGTAGAAAGTTCTTTTTCTAAAAAAAAAAAAAAAAAGTGTAAAGAGTAAAGGGCCTATTTAAGCAAAAGTGAGAAGGTTTTATAAAGTGACTGTACATATATAGATATATAAATTTTAGCAAGGAAGAAGCTTAGAAGACTGAGGTAAGAAACAACTATATCAGCACTGACATGGGTGATTGACTAGATTAGAAACTATGTACAGAGAGTAAGTGTGCTCAGATTCATAGGGCCAAATGGTTTTCACCTGAGTGTGCTGACAGAGCAAGGTCACTATGACCTGTGAAATACCATGCAATACAGGAGCATCCTCGACGGCTGAAGATGGCATCTTTAAGAGGAGCAAGGGCAGAAGTTTGGGGAACTACCTGCTAGTTAATTGCAGTCCTTGAAAGATCCCAACCACATTGTTTTGAATCCATTTGCAAGCACATTAAGTCAATAAGATAATCAGAAACAGCCAATAGAGATTTGCAAGTAAAAAATCATTCATGACCACACTGATCACAAAAGGTTGTGATGCAATATACCATGATTAAGAATGCCTTTATCGCTGTCCCATAATATTCTTATTTGGAAGCTTGGGAGATGGGTACTGAAAGAACAAATTGTCAGGTAGATTGGAAACTGGCTGGACCTCCAGGGTCAGATTGATGCCTTAATATCCAGCAATGGGCCCCTAACAAGCGAATTAACCCAGGTGTTGCTTTGAGGCCAGGGTGGCTTAACGCTTTAATCATCAACCTAGATGATGAAAATGAAAGCACTCTCAACAAATTTTCAGTTGATAATAAATTTGGGCAAAGCTGGTGAAGGGTCTAGAGAACAGGCCAATGAGGAGTGGCTGAGGGAGCTGGGGTTGATTAATCTGGAGGCAAGGAGGCTCAGAGCAGACCTCATCACTCTCTAAAACTACCTGGAAAGAAGTTGGAGTGAGGTTTGGGTCAGTCTCTTCTCCCAAGTAATCAGCAACAGGATGAGAGGAAATGGCATGAAGTTGCAACAGGGGAGGTTTAGGCTGGATATTAGGAAAAATTTCTTCTCCACTGGGGTTGTCAAGGGCTGAAACTGGCCGTGCAGGCCAGTGGTGGAGTCACCATCCCTGAAGGGGTTTGAAAGACATGTCAATGTGGTGTGGAAGGACATGACTTAGTGGTGATTCAGCAGTGCTGGGTTGGTGGTTGGACTTGATGATCTTGAAGGACTCTTCCTAACAAAATGATTCTGTAACTCTATATGCCAAATAGAACTTCAGTCCAGAGCAACTTTGAAAACTCTGCTACCAGTCTTACAGAAACCTCATGAATTTCATCAAAGTTTTGCAGCTGGGGCACAATAACCTTGTAGTGAGGATTAGAGGGGGACAGGCCAGAAACTGACTGATTGGGTAGCAGCTCAGATGAAAATAGCTGGGACGCTGGGTGGGTATCAGGTTAAAAATGAATAAAAAGCATGTTCTTATATTCAATAAGGAAAACCGCACAGCCAGCAGGTCAGGGGATGTTATTCTCTACCTCTGATCAGCGCTAATGAGGCCACAACTGGAACACCTAAGTTTTTGGTATACCATTTTCAGAGTAATGCTGGATTCGTCCAGTAGTAGGTTACCAAGGCTGTTAGGGTAAGACCATATGGCCTACGAGGAGAAGTTAAAGGAGCTGTTAAAGTACTTGTTTGTTCTGGGAGAGTTCTGGGAGTAAAAGGATCTAATAACATCTTACAACTAGACGTGGGAAAGTTACAAAGGTGATAAGATACACATTTCTGGATAGTGCCAGATGATAAAACAAAGGACAGTAACCACAAATTGTAATTTAGGAAGTTCAAAAAGGGCAACATAAAACCCTATATGTATGAGGGTAGTGCAGTAGTAGAAAAGCTTAGGCTGGAGAGGTTGTGAAATGTCCATCCTTGGAGCTTTTCAAGATTTGGGTAGATAGCCCCTGATGTAAACTTAGCAATAGTCTATGGTTTGAAATGGGAGGCTTAAGTAACTCCTTTCCAGAGGTACCCCTTTGTTAATATCTCCACTCCTGTTTTTTCTCCTTCCAAAAAGCAGTTGCTTTCAGAATCACATCTATAATTTCTAACACCTTATAAGCTAATTGTGCGCTCTGTGAGGGTTTTGCTGAACAATGAAGATGCATTGTAGAATACAAGAACTTATTCTGTCATTTCCTGTTATTCTGTTTTCTATTATGTCTTCATAATGCCTATCATTTTTCAGCTTTATCACTGATTTGACACAATTGAGTTTTTTGTTTTACATTTATCAGTATTTTATTTCGTTTGTCATTTTAATTCTCAGATATTCAGTTCCAAAGACCTTATGAAATTCTTTGCAACTGGCTCTTTCTTTTTACTAAACTAAGTATCTTACTTGTTCATAAAAGGCTTGAATATTGAGATGACTATGTAGAACAGCATTAGCGCTGTCTCATATTAGTATGTCTCCAGTGTTGAGCTATCTACTTCAAAATTCAAATCTATTTACCTTTTTTAAGTGGTTATTGTTTATCTGTATGAGAGCCTTTCCCTTTTATCCCCTGATGGATTAGGTTTTTCAAGATGCTTTGATAAAAATTGTAGCTGAGTGGACATTTGAAAAATCTAAGTAGATTTAGATTACCTCATTATTTTCCTTGTTTAGACACTCACTGATTGCCTCAAAGAACTCCATTAGGTTGGTGAGAAAATAGCACCGGTTTTTTCCAGATTATCATCTCTGCATCTACTAAACAAGAGGTTATACACTGTAGTCTGTGATTCAGCAATTTTATCCTTTATTTCTTTCAGAATACCTAGATAAATAGGATGGGATAGGATATTTGTTAATGTTCATTTTGTTTGTTCTTTATCTAGCTTACCCAGAGACTTCAGAATCTCATTGAAAATATATTTGCATTCATTTCTTAGGATCATATCTCTCTGTCTGGAAGAGACTTTTATGATCATTAAGTCCAACCATCAACCCAGCACAACCTAAACCTCCCCTGTTGCAACTTCATGCCATTTCCCCTCATACTATTGCTGATTACTTGGGAGAAGAGACTGACCCAAACCTCACTCCAACCTCCTTCCAGGTAGCTTTAGAGAGTGATGAGGTCTCCCCTGAGCCTCCTTGTCTCTAGACTAACCAACCCCAGTTCCGTCAGCCGCTCCACATAGGACTCATTCTTAAAGACACTTCACCAGCTTCATTGTTCTTCTCTGGATATGCTTCAGAACCTCAATGTCCTTCTTGGAGTGAGGGTCCTAGAACTGAACCCAGGATTTGAGGGCCATCCTCACCAGTGCTGAGTACAGAGGTACAATCACTTCCCTCCTCTTGCTGGCCACACTATTTCTAATTTGAGACAGCCTATCACCCTGTGAGAGAAAATTTCATCAGGGATCCTCTCCAAGATTCTCTAGAGTGTCAAGGTAAATGCAAGATGTTCATTAAGTTCTGAGGTCTGTTGGTTTTGAGTTGTTGGTTTGTTTTGTTTTGAATTTTTGTCATATAGATTATCTTTAAATGGGTCTTTGTCATGAAAACATATCAATATTAGATGAACAACCTAGAAGAATTTTTGTTTCAAAGATCTCAGAAGTTTTTTATTTGTTGACAGTAGTTTAGTTTTATATTAAATTAATTGAATGTAGAATAGGTTTACATATGGCGGATGTAAATATCACTTTAATCATCCAACCTCAATGGAGCTAATTGGGATTTACTGCCTGAATTCATGCTGTCAATGCAGATAATGAAATAATTCAGGTCAAATTAAGATTTATAAATCTATTGTAAATAAGTCTTACTTGATGCATTTGAAATTGTGATTTGTATTACGCTTCCCCCAAAACGGGAGGTTTGACTTTAGGTTTAAATGGAGATTTTGTATGAGTACACTGTTAAATTCAGATTAAGGAGAAAGATGACCAAAAAAAACCTTTTTTCATGAAGAAAATTGAGAATTTTTGCTACTTGCTTATTCCTCTTGGCTTGGAAGAAATTTTGATGGAGAATCATTGCCATTTTATGTGCAAGACAAAATTAATAGAGGTCTTGCACAAATGTGAAATAATATCTTCTATTTGGTGTCATCAAAGTGATATTGACAGGAGACTATTTGAAGATTTTTAGCTAAAGCAATATTTCCAAGAAAAATGTGTTTGGGGTATAATAGAAAGAATAAAGCTATGTCTCCAGATTCACAGAGCTCTCTAAAGTGACAATGCTAAAGAAAAGTGTGAAATAGCATGTAAATTAATGGCTTACCTTGGTCTAGAGAAGGATTGGTAAATCTCCATTTTTTTTCTGCACAAAAGTAAAGGTTTAAAAAGTTAAATTATTAAGAGACACTTGAACTTACAGAATAAGAAAAAACAACAAACAAACCCCAACCCCCTATTTAAGAAGTCTAGGGTAAGTATATCTGGAATAAAAAGGTTAATAAAAATACAGGGAAGCATTCACACTCAAACTATATCAGAGGAGGCTTGCCAGAGAGGAGGAAAAGTACATAAAACACCGCCAAATTAAATAGGATTTTAAAGTTTTAACATTTTTTCTCTGCAAAGAAAATAGATTAATCCAGGTATATTTTAAATGACCTCCTGGAAAAGTCAGTGGACATTAATTTGCTTTATGTTTTTATGGCGTCCAGCAATTTAAACAGCAATCCTCATGAATCATATACATCTTGAGTTCACATCCTTGGTTGGCAAGTAACTGGCTTGACCGTAGAATAATACATTTTCCATGCAGGCCTCAATCTATTTCTGACCTTTAAAAGAAAATCATTATATGAGATTGATGAAGCTGAGAAAGATTATCTTCTGTAACCATCATCATGCCATACAACATCTGATTATTTTCCTGCTTTATGAATATTATACATCCTCTGACACTTCCAATTTATCAGTTATTGCCCTTCAAGTGAATCATCTGAATTTAAAATGACAAAATATTAAGGGTAAAGCAGCATATGCATATCATTGTACTCTCACACAAATGCTATGTAATAATAAAATCTAATGTATTAACAAAAGTTTTAGAGAATTTTTTCCTTCAGTCCTATGCTGCTCACATGTATGCATGTACAAACCCTTTGTTTCATATGCTTAAAAGTATTTAATAACATTTTCTTTGTGCAGTCAACCATCTATATTTGCAACTGATAGTACAATAACAATTATTTGTATTAATAAAAAGACAAATGAGAATATTCTATAGGAAGAAACAAAAAAAATGAAAATAATTTTATTTCTACTGCAGGGATGATTATATGGATTCCAAACTAGTTTGCAAGAGAAGTGTCATTATCACACAACCTAATTAGACATGGTAGATCGTTCAAGACTGTGTCTCACTAATTAAGACATCTCTCACACAGGAAGGACAGGAGAACATTGCTAGTAGTGAAAGAGCAAGTGACAGTGAAGTGATACTCTGTATCCTCTACCTGTTAATAATGTCAAATTTCCCAGGTAAAACCTGTTATGACTGAGGTTCCTCTTAACCCAGCTGTTTTCCTGTTTTCTCCTCTTAGAAAATCACTAGTATAACTTTAAGGGTCAAGTTGGTAAATAGCTGTCATTCATTTCAGCAGGTAAATCATAGCAACTCTTAGTTTGAACAAGTCTTGAAAAAATCAGCTTCTGAAAAAGAACTCTTTTTCTAGTGAAGAAAATCTCTGAAATTAAGGCTAAACTGTTCCTTTTACCCCTTGGAGAGAAGGAAGTTAGTAGTCTCTGCTGAACATCGCTCTCTTCGGAGTAAACCCTTCCGTCATTTTATTGATACCTCCTGAGATCATAGTGGAAAGTAGTTTTTGCAAATGACTACCTTTACATGTTGACTCTTGTGCTTGAAAGTGAAGGGTTTTTTTGCTGTTTTCTATAACATACACAATAAAACAATTCTGGCGTAACATGAAGCTGAGAATTTTTCTTTTGCACATATATTGATAATCTTAAAATTTGCTTTGTACAGCATAGAGCAAAGTTATACTCTGGAGGAAAGAATATATCTGTATCTTTCCTTTGGCAAGTACTATCCACTACCAAAAAAGTCAGAGCCAGTTGAAAGCCAAAGATAGTGATTTAGAAGATGCTGTAACTTGAAGAAAACCTGCGGTCTTTGAGACACTAAGAAACATTCCATAAACATACAATTAAAACAATCTTTGGGCAAAATTAGGAGTCATGTTTATGTTAGAATACTCCTTATGTATGCTTAACTTCTTAATAAAGAGGTAGAAAACAAACTCCTGCATTTTTAATTGACAAAATTGATATTTGTGAAGGTTAATCTCCATTTTTTTTCTAGAAATGAATCACCAGTGACTAGAAAAAATAAATTTGCTACCATAGGTGACATGCCTGTCATAGAAGAGGACAGAATTTTTCCATGAAAGATGATCCTTAAAAGCAAAATATTTTAGGATATAGTGTCAGTTTCAGTGACACAAGGCAGACTTTCAACAGATCTTGCTCCATTTTTATGGGGAAATCTTAGAATTCAGGTTCCCGTAGACCCAGAGATCACACAGCTTCCAGGATTTTTAAGGCAGAATTCAGGTTGTGGAGGCAAAAAATGGGACCTTGGACCTTGTTTGGCAGTTTTTTCCAAGTAAATACTGTGTAGCCAGAGTTAACTACAATTGTCAGAGGAGTAGTCTATGTTTCTACAAAAGTTGGTTTTGTTGGTTTCTGTTTCTTTGTTTTTAAAAGAAGCCTTTTGTACCGCTGTTAACAATTGTAACATGAATTTAATCCTTATTAGGATTCTATATATACAAGCACATATATGGACCTCTCCCACAAGATGCAGTTCTGTAAGATACAAAAATTTCTTGGTTCCAAACACTCCACAAAACTATTGTCCTTCTCAAATTTCTTATTCTCTACAGGTCAGGTTTATAACTTTTTACTCACTCACTCTACTTACACAGTACTCAGGAATGGAGTTTCAAACTTGTTTAACTTAATGTGTTTCTTGTATTCAAATATGAATGTATGTCCTTCTGAGAAATGCAAAAGCTTTTCAAATACAAATTGCCTATTATTTAGACTCTCTCACTGCTTTTGTTAATCAGGTGTATTTTGCAAAAGCTTGGCATGATTATTTCTCGTAACAACTGCTTTGGGAGTTTCAATTTCTTCTGAATCTTCTATTTACTATATATTATATCTCAGACTGTTGATTCTAATGGAGTAATAACATAATTGCTATAATGTAAAATAATGTTCTACCTAATTTTTTTTAATCTACCTGGAACACTGTAAAATTTCAAGTCTCAGACATAATCTTCAAACACTAAACTTTTGTTTTTGATTTTGTTTTCAGGTTTGGTTTTGGGTTTTGTTTTTGTTTTTTGTTTTTGTTTAGTTTTTGTTTTTACCACAGTTCAGTGAATGAGTATTGGAAAACCATTAAAATTGAAAAATCACATATTCAAAAAAGAGCAGAATTTGGAAGAAACTTTTTGTGCATTCTTCCTTCTGCAGTGATTTCACAGCTATGTGAAAATAACATACCTTACAAGGAAAGGCTGAGACACCTGGGTCTGTTTAGCCTGCAGAAGAACACTGAGGGGGGACATGATCAATGCTTATCAATATCTAAAGTGAGATGATCAGGAAGATGAGGCCAGACTCTTCTCAGTGGTGCCCAGTGATAGGACAGGGGGCAACAGTCACAAACTGGAACACAGGCAGTTCCATCTGAACATGAGGAGAAACTTTCTCTGCTTTGAGGGTGGCAGAGCTGTGGCACAGGCTTCCAGGAGATGTTGTGGTGTCTCCTTCTCTGGAGACTTTCAAAACACATCTGGATGTGATCCTAGACAACCTGCTCTCAGTGACTCAGCCCTAGTAGAGGGGTTGGAGTGGATGATCCTCAGAGGTCCCTTCCAACGTCCGCCAGTCTCTGATTCTGTGATTATATGACACCTGACTTTTTTCTGTGACGGTAACTTTTTTAAAAAAGATGAACTTGCTGACTTTGATGATGTCAGCTAATGATTATGCAGCCTTTAAGATTTTAGGCTGGATCAGGGGCAACGTTTTTAACGTATCTGTTTCCTAGTCTTTGGTTAATATCAGGAGGTGATCTCAGAACAGATAGCTTCTTTAATTCCTTCTGACTGAAACTGTGTTGGAATATCTTTTCCAGTCGCTAATGGGTATTCAGTGCACAGGAACAGTTGGAACTAATCTGAAGTAAACTTTCACCGCATGTATGCAGTGGTCAGCAGAGCCTCAGCACCAAACATTTCTATCTATGGATCTTCTCCTATTGTCAAACTATTTGGTAATGCAAAACTTTCTGCTACTCCCGCCACATTTCCTCCAAGTATGTTAATGCATGTGCATATATGTCCACAAGAGAATGAGAAGGGAGTGTTTCAGCTTTAAAGAATTCGGTTTTGCATGGTATAAAACAAAAGTACTTTTTCCCAAGAGAAGGATTTCAACTTTTCATTTCTAAAGTATTTGGGTAGGTAATAAGAACCTTCATCAGACCTATATATTATTGATCTACAAATCAATAAAAGCTTGGAAAATTGACACATTATACTTATTACTGACACTCCTTTATTCTAAGAATGGTTTCTGAAGAGAGCCCCTTTTATGCTCCAATAATTGCTGAACCAAAAAAAAGAAAAAAAAAAAGTGAGCAAATGTCAACACACTGGTGGAAAAAAAAAAATCAAATCCATATTTTTGTCTGGGGTCCTTATTATTTCTTGCATTTTCATGATGGCTTTCCAGTTTGTGAGATTTTGACAGAACTAGCCTTGTATATTGGTGTTTTTTACAATGTCTTAACTATAAATTTAAAGCAGGTTAGTACCATATGCTACTGACCTGAGGAGCAAATGACACAGTTGTTTTTCATGTGTTATATTTTTTAAAAAATATGTATCTCAATGAATGAGCCATAAAGAAAAACAGAATTACCCTGGAGAATAATGTGAACAGTTTCCAAGTGTCGCCGGTTGGCTGAGGCAAGCCAATCACGGGGACGAGTCCTCTCTGATCTCTAAACCCCTTTTTCCCCTGACCGGGGGAGAAAGGGTTAAAAAGCAGAGATACGAAAAAGAAAAGAAAGATTTTGTGAGACCTCTGAACGTTTGGAAAACTGAAACAAACTTTAATAAACTAGAACAAAATATATAACATGCAGGGAAAAACCAATGTAAAATCTGAGGGTTTATACGGGATGGAAAAGCGAGGGTTAAACGCGAGTAAGAGAGAGAGGGGGACGGTGCCACGCAGAGTCCGAAATGGCGCCAGCCATGTGTGTGGCCTCGTGGAGTAAACAAAGGAAACCGCGGCTGTTACGAACGCCGGGCTCCAAGGTGCAAACCCCGAGCTATGCTGTTCCTACCAGTCTGGTCGTGCGAATTAAAAGAAGCAAAGCAGCAAGAAGCGGCAGCGCTGGCAGCAGAGAGGGTATGGTGTTACAGCAGCAGGCAAAGAGCAGCCTCGGGGCGCGGCGTCTCCAGAGGCCACAGCACTATGTCCCAAGCGGCGCGGCGGGGGCGCTTCCCCCGCACACAGCTCCGCTCCACTCCGGCAGCCCGGGGGAGCCGTAGCTGCAAGCAGGCAGGCGGGCAGGGTCCAAGCCGAGGAGAGACAGCCTGTAAGGTCCCCGGAGCCAAGCCGCAAGTCTGGAGAAGCCTCTTCCCGGAGCGAAGCTGCAAGGTCCGCAGCGCCCCTCGCAGTGCAAAGCCAGAAGTGTTCCGGAGAGCGAAAGGAGTGAAAGCCCCAAAAAGCCGCGAAAGAGCCTGTGGTACCCGGCTCTTAAAGGCACAGTACGCTAGCGAGAAACTTTCTCAACCAATGAGATGTGTAATCATAGCATGGAAGGGAATAGTCCAATTGGTCAGTTTAAAACAAAAGCTTTCAAGCAGGTTTTTTCCTCAAACTGCCACACCAAGTCAGTTCATAAAACCCTTTAGGAACCTGCTGATAAAAGATGTGTTTATACACATGAATCACCATTACTGTTGTTCTGAAGGATGAGAACAAGTTGCTCGGGTGATACTTTATGCAAACTGGAAGATTCAAACACTTGGATATCAAGCAGATCAGCGGCAATAATTGGAAGGTAACATTCCCATAGTACTTATTTCCTGAGCTACATGTCATAAGTGAAAAACCTTTTGCTACACTTACCTCCTTCAGGGCTTACTGCCTTGGATTTCTTCTTGTGAATCAGTACTGTTGCGTATTAAGCTCAAAAGCTTCAAGCAGAGAGAGGCACATGACGACTTCTCTTGTCTACTTTCTTCACTGTTTCAAATGCATTTTCTCATCCATATGTTTAAAAGCAGATTGATTGGAATCAATAAGCTTGTAAGTGATTGCATCAGGTGAAGTTTTATTCCTCTGCTCTTACATTTTGTTTCAAAATTCAGATGTATGATTTTGTTTTAAAAGCTAAAAAAACTAAGAATTTGCAAGGCATCCTGGAAAGTAAGATCATCATGCATGTTTGATATGCAGCTATGTTTCTCAGCAGAGGGAAAAATTGAGTGATTGCCAGGGCATAAATATCTACCTAGCAGAATGAAATGTTGTAGATTAGACGGAGCAAAATTTACTTACTCTCTCCTAAGTAGTAAAGGACGTGACTAATAAACCCCAAATCTATGTGATTATAAAGTAGTATGAGGTTCAACAATAACTGAAAAGACAGGAATGGTCCCACACAAACCCACTCTTTAAACAGAGAAGCAGCAATTTCAATTGATCATATTAACCCTCTGTCCATGTAAATGCTGAAGCAGAAATAAAAATTCACCTTAAGGATAAATAAAATTTGAAAAACATAATGAAACATGCCTTCAAATCTCATCCTTGCTTTTTTCATAGCTTCTTTATATGCAAACCACTTGACATTATTTCTACATCTCTTTCAAAGCTCATTAAATAGAACCAGATCAACTTGTTGAAATTTGTTGAGTTCGGTTTGCTTGTCTTCTTTTTGATATTAAGTACTGGCAATCTTGTCCTGGGCACCAGGAGAAGAAACATATTATACCAGAAATATCATCTGAGTAGACTACAGATTTATAAAATCATATCAGCACATAATCCAGTAACAGCACGTCCAGCATAGATCAGTATTTATTTTATAGCCATTACCGTATGGTAAAAACCTGTTCTCAATTACCATAGCCCCATCTCCTCTCCCACATCCAATCTGCTAATGTGGGCAGTTTTTGAACACCAAAGTCTTCTCCCTCATAATGTGACAAATGAGTCAAAAAAAAAGGAGAACAACTGTACTATATTAAACAATAAAATCTTTATGATTATTCCTCCAGTATTTTCTGAAATATCCTTTTCCTAAGTTGTTTGAAATTTCAGCCTGGTAGGGAAACAGACTGCCAACTGAATACAGACAAGAAGAAATTGCCATCTTGAGAAAATACGAATTTAGCTGCCTAATTCATCCATTTTACTTAATCCAGAAATAATAATAATTATTATTATTATCTGAATATAATCTAGTAGTACCCTTCTTGCCTCAAAACACCACATGGCGTGAAGCCCAAGACAAAGTTGCCTAAGCTATCGTTTCACTAGGAATTTTTAGTGTGTGGAAGTTTTATTTCAATTATAATAAATGTCAGGTTTTCTAGAACAGATTATACATTCTCTTTTGGAAACATCAGTATTAATTATTTTCTGAAGGGACATTTTTGGTTAAGTTTTTAAAGCCTGCTCAAGTAGTAACATAGAACATTTGGGAATAACACTCAAGTGAAAGTCATTGAAATATTTTAGCTATTTCTTCTGAAGTTCTCATGCCTCTACAATATCTAGTGCATAAATATTTCTCCAAAATGAAGTGAAACCTTTTCCAAAAACAAAAACCAACCAAACCAGCCAAACCCAAATATCCTAGATAATAAAATCAGAGATTATTCTGTACTTGCATTCTATTCTATCACACTACAACCAACTCAAATAAATAAAATCTCCGGAAGGACAGTCAACACTATCCGAATTTCTCCTGGAAATAAAACATCATACAAAGCATGAGTTATTTTTAAAAGATGAACTGAACTTACTCCAAACCATATTCTGACTAATTGATTTATCCAGAGTTCGCACCATCTGAACTACCTTGAAGAATTGCTCCTGTGTAGCAGTAGGTCTCAGCTGCACTTCAAATGCTGGCTTCATCTTGAATTATCAATATCCGCTCAGTGATGTGCATTATTTTTTTTCTTAGAGTATGACAACATCTCCATTTGAAGCACATCGGTACCGAATTAAAAACAGATTCTGCCAATAACTATATGAGGATCACTTCCAAATGTGATTATAAGTGATCCTTAAATGCTGACTTTACTAACAGTAATCAGCTTATCCAAGTGAGGAATTTGTGTTCTCTTCCTATAGCCTGTAAGGATCTGTCAAGGTCAAAAAATGTCAAGGCTGTACATTAGAGGTACTCTCATAGCAAATATGCAAAAAAATGCTCATTAGTAGGCTTCAAAATTAATTTATGACAAAAGAACCCTTTTGAAGTAATTGAAGTTAACACATTGTCAGAGGTGATACTGGTAAGCAGCAAAAAAGCACATCTAATTGTTAGTATCACAGAGACTTACAAGCACATTTCTTATCTCAGCATTTTGTTTCCCTATTCCGCAACATGCAGATACTCATCTGCCTCAAAAGGACTTTGAATACATCGTAAGCAGTTGTCCTGATGCAAATGTTGTCATTTCTAGAAGCACAAATAAGATGACACTCTGTTTGTTAAAAACCTCCAAAAAACCTAACCCACAAAACTTATACATAGTAATAGTACAAAAGTCCAGACAGCTCACTGAGAACTAATGCTTTTTTAAAATATTTCAGCTTTTATTTTGGAGGAAAACAGGAAAAAAAAAATTATAGAGCTACACATACAAGCTTCAACGGAGGGTACTTCAAGTTCAGTCAACTGTCTGCCTTTTTATCTCCAGTTTCCAGCCACATATCAATATAATTTTGTGAGCTCCTGTTATTAAACATAGTTGCCAGTCTTTATTGGCTCAAACCTGCTCTATGCATGTAGCTAAAAACTTCAGTATTGTGGAAAAGTTCTACACATAATGCCACGGAAGATTGCTTTCACTTCTACAATTTCTTTTCCAAATCTTTGAAGGGGTTTCAGTTTGCAATAAAATGTTTTTTGAAACTTGCTTTGGAAGAGAACACTTGAAAATAAAGCCAAACACTCTTTCAAAATAATCCTAATGTGATAAAAACATTTCTTCATTTGCATTAGAAGTAGGCTTAGGTTTCACTTTTTCTTGTTTTGAACAGTACAAGGTTTCTTGCACAACTTTCTGGCTTTCTCCATCTCTAAGTATCCTCCAGTGACCTTTGTGTGCACACCCATTTTTAAATTATTATTTGAATTTGCAACAGAAATGCAGTAGAATATTTACACTAAAAATATATAGAATATCTTTATATATTTAATGTGGTCCAGGAACACATTTTCCACTCTGAACATATTTAGTAGCTGAAATCCATCCAAATCTTGAGTCACAGAAGGGAGTTTGAGAAAGAATAAATGCTATATCTATCATCTTAGGTGGGTGAAAACCTTAGAAATTTTTCCCCAAAAAAGGTGTGATTTAGAAAGTGTTTGTTTATCTTCCAGCAATGGTATGGATATGCTAATATTGATACATCTAACACTGCTCAATGTACAACTACACCAGTAGATGTACATGCTGAGTGAGTATTGAAAGAATAAAAACCTGAAAGGAAAAAGGCAACTTTTCCAAACTTTCTGTCCCTACCTCCATTGCTTAACACAGCTTTCTTTATGAATCAGCCAAACATGTCTAAAAGTCAGTGAGGAGACAAAGCAGGTGAATTATTTGTCATTAAACCACCTTCATTTCAGTTTCCTTAGAGCAAAAACTTATTATGGCTTTTGGAAACATTTAGCTTTACCTTACAGATTTAGGTATATTAGTTAACTTGGAAGTTATAATAATTACTGTAGTGCCTAAAATGATCTTCAGATCAGAACTACACCTAGTTAGACAGATTTTTCCTTTCTATTTATGCCAACAAAAAGTAACCTCTGCCATAAAACATCAAGACCTACAAATTTAGTATTTTAAAAATCAGAAAACCAGAATGACAGAACAACAAACTGGCTGGATTAAAGCAAAGGTGTACATAGATGGGATTGTACTTTGGATGCAGCTTTTCCAATAACAGATATTTGTAAAAGCATATAAGAGGGCATATAAAGCAATATTTTCTGGCAAAATTGTCTACATATCAATGGTTTCCAGATGATGGGCTTTTGAATCAGAGGTGATATCACTCTCCTGAGCTGTATTGGATACATATTTTTCTCCCATTAATTAAATGGTTTTGAGCTCATCTAAACTTCTATTTTCCACTGTAATGTATGAAACACTATACCAGCCTGCACTGCTTTTTCTTGTTTTAGTTTCCACTCACTATTTCCTGTTCCTTATTCACCTTCTCCCACACCACGTAAAATTGTGAAGTCTTTTAACAGGTCCTAAAAAGTTTATCTTCACACTGAAGAGTTTAGATGACTTATATCCAAGAAATATATTCTAGTTGGTTTTCAATCTGTCCCAATTCTGCTGTCTTCTTTTTGAAAACCTGCACTAGGATACAGTATTCCTTAGCTTACTCAGCATATGATGTTACTGCAGTTCTAGCTAGGGACATTCTGATGTTCCCTATATTTCTGCAGCAGCTCTTACCATTTTATCTCTTTTATTAAATGCTGGTGTCATGGAATTCTCATAGATCTGCCTTTTACAAATTCAAGATCTCATTCTTGAATAACAATGAGTAGCTCACATGTATAATTTTATCCAAAAGATTAAGGTTGCTTTCCCATCTCACATCCCTCTTTAAAGCTCTGCAATTACCTCCTCCTTGGTATGAAAATTGGTTTTGTTTCCTGTCTTTGATCCAGTTATTTTAACTGTGCCTATGCCTGCGGGATCCCCCATGTATACTGACTCATTTGAAGGATTTCAACAGATCTGTGAGGAATTCCCTTTTACAGAAGACAGACCTGATTTCATCTAATGTTTTTATTTATGTGTCCATTATTTAATCTTTTTGCAATCCTTTCCATCAGTCTCCCCCATTGTAGTTGTGCTCTCTAAATCACCTCTACAAGGGCCACAAAGGGAAAAAAAAAACCAAACCAATATTTAAACTGGAAAGAGTGAAATAAGAGTCTGGGCATTGACTTGTTATAAAACACAAAGCAAGACATGTAATGTGTGATGTGTTTTGGCATCTCTGTCTCAGGAAAATGTAAGATGTACTGCAATTGTGAAAACACACTTCTTATACTCTATCCTTGCTTCTTTTCTCCTCTTTAGGTAACAGACTTCAGACATACTCTAATAGTATGGTATTATGGTAGTGAGGAAGGGTGCTATCAAGACTACATAACACATGACCAAACAAAATCTTCAGGTATTAGCATGAAACTGGTATTTCTGCTTGGATTACTTATGAGACTCTTTCATGGACACCCCCTTGCTGTTTGGAAAGAGCTTGCGTGCCCTTGCGAAGTTGAGAGCTATGCTGGTGGTGGCATATGCCTCCGGTAGGGTCTCCCAAGCCAGACAGGTCTCAACTGAAGGGTCAGACAAAGTGTGTCCATGGGCAGGATGGGCTCACTAGCCTTCGGGCAACCATCCTAGGAGAAGGATAACTCTAACTCCAAACCCGGGCAGATGGAGCTCGTTTAGCCCTGTAAGGCCATCCATCTAAGAGAAGGATACTCTAACCAAACCTACAACCTGAGGACTTTGCTGTCACCGTCCAAGCTCGCTAGGCCCTGGCAGATGAACCTCAGGTGTAAAGGGTGGGGCCAGTCTCGCGCACGCTGCGCCTCACCTAAAAAATCCACCGCGCAGCCTTGAAGGGTGTACTCACGTTTGCAAAGCCCTGTAGCAACAGGCAAGGGACGAAACGGCAGGTGGAAAGATGTCACTGGAAGCTGCAGACCCAACCCTGCATGCAGGCGGTTCAGGACATTGGTTGCTTGAGACTGACCCGGGAGATGACAGTCTCGTTCGGCAGCATCCTGAATGACCAAGCAGCCTTTTTCAAGGAGAGCACTGCTTGCTCCACATGGAGAGGGGCCTAGAAAAGGTGGCCTAACCAAAGCTCATCTCCCCTTCCAATCCGGTTGGCTAGCCACGGCCAACAGGCATCTTCTGTTGCGGTCAACCAAAGACAAAGAGACAAAGGCATACACCTGCCTCCAAAGGTGTGTCCAGATTGACACTCGCATGTTGGAACATCAGAACCATGCTCGATACAGCAGACAGTGGGCGTCCTGAACGCCGTTCTGCTATAATTGCTCACGAACTGTCACGACTCAACATCGACATTGCTGCTCTCAGTGAAGTTCGCCTTCATGAGGAAGGCAGCCTTCAAGAACATGGTGCCGGCTACACACTGTATTGGTCAGGCAAACCCAAAACCGAAAGTCATCATTCCGGAGTTGGCTTCATGATTAAAAACTCCATCGCCTCTAAACTTGAAAATTTGCCAGCAGGTCATTCCGATCGCATTATCTCCTTACGCCTCCCGCTACACAACAAGCAACATGTTGTTCTCTTCAGAATATATGCCCCAACTCTCCAAGCTGACCCTACAGAAAAAGACAAATTCTACACCGATCTGCGCCGCCTTACTCAAAAGGTTCCTGCAGATGATAAGATCATAATCCTTGGTGACTTCAACGCCCAAGTAGGTAAGAACTCTGAAGCCTGGAAAGGAGTACTAGGCAAGCATGGAGTTGGAAACTGCAATGACAACGGTCGCCTCTTGCTAGAGTTTTGTGCTGAGCAGCAGCTTACCATCACCAACACTATCTTCCAGCAGAAAGACAACCTGAAGACAACCTGGATGCATCCTCGATCTAAACACTGGCACCTCATTGACTATATCTTAGTGCGCCAGAGAAATGTTCGCGATGTCTGTCACACCCGAGTGATGCCTCATGCAGAATGTCAAACAGACCACCGCCTTGTGCGCTGCAAACTTAACCTCCATTTTAAGCCCAAACCTAAGAGGGGCGGCATTCTGAGGAGGAGGCTCAAAGTTAACAATCTTCAAACAGCTGCAGTGAGAGACAGCTTCCAGGCAAACCTTCAAACTAGGCTTGAAGACTGTCCCATAGACTCTTCTCCTGAAGCGCTTTGGCAACATATTAAAAACAGCATCCTGCAGTCCTCCGAAGAATTCTTAGGGTTCTCCACAAAGAAGAACAAAGACTGGTTTGATGAAAACAATCCAGAGATCCAGGAATTGCTGGCAAAGAAGAGATCTGCTCACCAAGCACACCTCGCTCAGCCATCTTGCCATGTAAGAAAAGCAGCCTTTCGTCTCGCATGCAGTAAACTCCAACAGAAACTTCGAGACATCCAGAACAAGTGGTGGCTCAGCCTAGCGGAAAAGACTCAACTATGCGCAGATTTGGGTGACCACAGAGGATTCTATGAGGCTCTGAAAGCAGTGTACGGACCCACACACCAAGTTCAAAGCCCCCTACTCAGCGCAGATGGCCAAACCCTTCTCACAGATAAAACCTCCATCCTGAATCGATGGTCTGAACACTTTCAAACTCTCTTCAGTGCCAACCGTGTAGTCCAAGACTCAGGAATCCAGCTCATCCCAAAACAAACGGTGAAAAATGAATTGAATATAGCCCCTACTATGGGAGAGACCCTTAAGGCCATACAGCAGATGAAAACCGGCAAGGCAGCTGGGGTCGACGGAATCCCGCCTGAAATCTGGAAACATGGAGGCCAAACACTCCATGCTAAATTTCACGAGCTAGTTGTGCGCTGTTGGGATCAAGGCGAACTACCACCAGATCTCCGTGATGCAATCATCATCACCCTGGACAAGAAAAAAGGAGTAAAGTCAGACTGCTCAAACTACTGAGGCATAACTCTGCTCTCCATTGCTGGAAAAATTCTCGCAAGAATACTATTGAACAGATTGGTACCCGCTATCGCAGAAGAACTTCTACCTGAAAGTCAGTGTGGTTTCAGAGCCAACAGAAGTACCACAGACATGGTATTTGTTCTCAGACAACTGCAAGAGAAGTGTAGGGAACAGAACAAGGGTCTCTATGTAACTTTCGTTGATCTCACCAAAGCCTTTGATACTGTGAGCAGAAAAGGTCTGTGGCAGATCTTGGAATGATTAGGATGTCCCCCCAAGTTCCTCAAAATGATTATCCTGTTACATGAGGGGCAGCGCGGCCAAGTCAGATATGGCGATGCACTCTCTGAGCCCTTCCCAATAGCCAATGGTGTGAAACAAGGTTGCGTTCTCGCACCAACTTTATTCACAGTTTTCTTCAGCATGATGATCCAAAGGGCCACGGCAGACCTCGACGAACAAGACGGCATTTATATCCGATATCGTACCGATGGGAGCCTTTTCAACCTAAGGCGACTGAAGGCCCACACCAAGACCCTGAATCACCTTGTCCACGAGCTGCTTTTTGCTGACGATGCCGCCCTTGTTGCCCACGCAGAAGCAGATCTGCAGCGCTTAACATCCTGCTTTGCAGAGGCGGCTGAGCTTTTTGGGCTGGAAGTCAGCTTGAAGAAGACAGTAGTTCTCTACCAACCAGCACCACAAGATGATTACCATCATCCCCACATCACCACTGGCGAGTCAGAGCTTCAGTCAGTCCAGCAGTTCAGCTATCTGGGTAGCATCATCTCCTCAGATGCCACGATCGACCAAGAGATAGACAACAGAATAGCAAAGGCAAACAGAGCTTTTGGAAAACTCCATAAAAGAGTCTGGTGCAATAAACACCTGAAGAAAAGTACAAAGATCAGTGTCTACAGAGCCGTGGTACTGCCTACTCTTCTGTACGGGTCTGAATCATGGGTCATCTACCGCCACCATCTGTGACTCCTCGAACGCTTCCATCAGCGCTGCCTCCGCACAATCCTAAACATCCACTGGACTGACTACGTGACTAATGTTACTGTCCTTGAACAGGCAGACGTCACCAGTATTGAGGCCATGTTGCTGAAAACGCAGCTGTGTTGGGCAGGGCACGTCTCCAGGATGGCGGATCACCGCCTCCCTAAGATCGTGTTCTATGGTGAACTTGCCACCGGCTGCCGCAAGAGAAGAGCTCCAAAGAGGAGATATAAGGACTCCCTGAAACAACACCTCAGCCTAGGCCATATTGACCACCATCAGTGGTCCACCCTGGCCTCCAATCGGGAGATTTGGAGACACACCATACATAACGCTGCTGTCTCCTTTGAGAGCACGCATAGAATCAGTCTCGAGGAGAAAAGACAGCGCAGAAAGAACCGTGCCTCGACTATACCACCCAAGGAGACCCTCCGGTGTGCTCTTTGCAACCGGTCTTGCCTATCCCGCATTGGCCTTTTCAGCCATCAACGCGCTTGCAATAAGCGTGGGCAAAGCCCTTCCCAAATCTTCGTCCGCGAAGCCAAGCCGTGTGACATGACTTATGAGAATAGCTGAATCTAAATCATAGGTCCTTATTAAAATGAGGTTGTTTTATTTTGGATACTTATTTAGTGAGGATTGTAGTTAATACTGAGTTATAAGCTATAATAACTCTTTCTGAACAATAAAGGAACAGTAAACATTTGCTTAAAATAAGCTATCGCCTGAGCACTGGTGATGAGACATTTCCTTTCTACAAACTGAATATGGCACTGTCCTGGTTTAGTTATAAACACAGTGGGATTGACATATGAAACAAACCAATTAAAGTATTCCTCCCCCTGCACGTCACTGCACATCACTGGCAGTCACGGCAATAGACGCAGCAGCCACACGCAGGATGGCTCTGGGGAGACAGCGGCAGTCCGAGCGGCAGGAAGAGGTACCGCCCTGCAGACAGGAGCGAACAGCAGCAGCAGCAGCAGCAGCAGCAGTAGCAGCGGCAGCATGACCGACCCACAGAGCAGCTGATAGCAACAGCCCCGTCCTACTTCGAGCAGCAGCAACAGCCCTCACGGCAGGCAAAACGGCTGCCGCCGCAGCAGCTGTCACAGAGTTTCCAGCAGGGGCAGGGTGGCACACGGCCAGGGCACGAGGTCTGTCACTCTCTGTATGCAGTTTGTGAGAGGGACATCATCCCACCAAGCTCCAGAGCTCCTTGGAGTGACGTGCAGGGGGAGGAGTAGCTTCACTGGTTTGTTTCATAGGTCAGTCCAACTGGTCTGATGGTAAACCAGGACAGGGACCGATCCTGGGAGTCCAGTATCCAGCACAGCATGGTCTTAGGAAGAAGGTTCATTTAGATGATAATGCTGAGGTGTTGAGCAGCTTCTTGTTGAAGGCCAATGAAGAGGTGACCTAGAGAGAGCTCTGGAGGGGATTCCTAGAGAGGAAGGAGACGATCTGCTGGAGCTGAAGCCTTTCATCCTGGCCACAGGCACATCTGTGAACTCTGCGTGCAGCTGGCTGGTGGCACTGGGCTGGCGAGCTCCGTGCTGGTGCTGGAGGCTGTACAGCAAGCAGGATTTTCTAGGAAGCAGCGAGCTGTGGGTTTGACCCCGGCGCTGCCGGTCTGGGGCTGCTGATCTCAGCACTTGGGGCTGCTGCACGGTTGCTCTCACAGCATGTTGCAGGCTAGCAGTAGGGAGTTTGACTGTAACTCTACAAATGGGTTCTGCCTCACACCAGCATGGGCCCAGGGGTGCCTGGGTGGCTGATGTCCTCACGGTTGGAGAGCCAGAGCAGCACGTTCATAATGCCTGACTGGGAGGGCTGGGGCCCGTGAGCTCCGAGCTGGCACGGGAGGCATTAAGGGGAAGTGGGAATGTCAAGGGCACAACCCCCAGGCCCACGGCAGGATCAGACAAAGCAATGTCACCAACCCTCCTGGTGCAGAGTGGTTCTGCCAAGCCCATGCTGGGCACCCACGGCCAGGCCACCAGCCCAGGGCCACCTGGGTGCTCTTACTCATGCTCAGGTCAGCGCAGCTGTGGCACTGCCAGCAGACAATGAAGTTCTTGAAGCGGGAGCAGCGCCGGTGGGTGCTCTCAGCAGTGCAGGAGCAGCACAGGAGCAGTTGCCAAGGCCTGCAGAAGCCAAGGGGTCTGTGGCTGTGAGGACAAAGGGACCGCAGCACAGCACTGTCCCACAGAGCTCTCGTATTGCGTCCTGCTGCTTTGAGCCCTGGGTGAAATGGAGATGCTGTGCAGAGCCCTGGGGCACAGGTTTGGCCACTCACCCGAAGCTGAAGGGTATGCTGCTGCCCATGGTGAGTATCTCCCCATGAAATCTGTCCCTGTCCCTGCAGAGAGGGCACTGGAACCCTGAGATGCCTCTGCATGCAGCCTGTCCCTTCAGAGGAACACAAAGAGCAGGAGTTGAAGACCTCGCGTTGCTGAGTACCTGCCCTGCACCGGGGCCAAGGGAACGGCTCCTACCTGGATGCAGCCCCGGTGGAACCAGGCATGTTGGCACGCCGGGCACATCATGGTGCCGTAGCCCCTTCTGTCCTCGACCAGGCTGAGGCAGATGAGGTAGGTGGCGTTTGCCTCTGGGGCGGCCTGCGCTAACTGCTCGGCCGGTGCTGCCAGCAGAAGGAGCTATGGGCAAGAGGAGAGGACCGGGTGAGGTGAGAAGTGCTGGGACCTTCTCTGGTGGTGGTGAGGTTGGGAGAGTGCAGAGGTTAAGGACCAACTTGCCTGTGCCAGTGGAGGGGCCTGAGCGTGAGCCCTTGGGGATGGACCAATCAGGTCCTGCAGCAGCGGCGTCCAGGCTGCCCGCAGGGGTTTTGGGCCCGACATCACGAGCAGGAGAGGCCTGGCGTCCGCACAGGACCAGGAGGGCTGGAGCAGCTGCTGCTCCTGCTGGCTGCGGTGGTGTGGGATGGCCCTGACAGCAGCTGGTGGGCGCTGCTGGGGCCACCAAGCCCCGAGCTGGCATGGGAGGCTGTAATGGGAAGGAGGAAGGTCAAGGAACCAGTGACCTCTGGGTCTGGCCCCAGTGCAGCCAGGCTGGGGCTGCTGCTCTCGGCACTTGGTGCTGTTGCGTGGTTGCTCTCACAGCGTGTCACGGGCCGGCAGTAGGGAGTTTGAGCGCGGCGCTGCCAGTGGGTTTGCTCTCGCACCCGCGCGGCTCCAGGGCTGCTGGGGCGGCTGATGTCCACAGGTGCTGCAGCAGTGCACTCCACAGAAAGCGCCTGACTGGGAGTGCTGGGGCCGGCGAACACCGAGGTGACACTGGAGCCTGTAAGGGGAAGCGGGAAGGTCAAGGTCACAGCCCCCAGGCCTGCAGCAGAATAGGCCAGAGCGGTGCCCACAGCCCTCCTGGAGCAGGGAGGCTCTGCCAAGCCCATGCTGGGCACCCTCTGCCAGGCCTTGCCTGGCCCTGGTCCCCAGCCCCGGGGCCCCCAGGTCCTTTGCCTCTTACTCGTGCTTGGGCCAGCGCAGCTGTGGCACTCCCAGCTCGCCGTGCTGTTGTCCAGGTGGGAGCAGGTGTGTGCCCTTGGCAGCGCAGGAGCAGCAGAGGAGGAGTTGCCAGGGCCTGGGGAAGCAAAGGGGTTCACAGCTCTAAGGACAAAGTCGCCGCAGCACGGCGCCATTCCTCAGAGCTCTCGTTCCTCGTCCTGCTGCTCCGAGCCCTTGTCGAGACAGAGGTGCCGTGCAGAGCCCCGGGGCACAGGTTTGGCTACTCACCCCTCCTCCTCAGCCTGCTCCCTGCCCCTTGGACAACGGCACTGGCTGGTGTCGCAGCGGCCATGCCTGCGCTGCAGGCAGGCGAAGCACTCCTGGAAAGGACCCAGCAGCCCCCATCAGCAGCAGCCTCAGGGCCTCCACAGCCAGACCCACGCCCCCGGGCAGTGCCCAGTGTGCGGTTTCTGCTGGATCCCACCGCTCATATCTGCCACGCAGACAAGGCTCCTGTGCCAGAGCCTCTGTGGAGCAGCTGGGAGTGAGACTTTTGTCCCCCAGCTGGTTGGAAGGGCTGGGATTTCTTTGTCAGAGTCTGGGCTAAGTTTCTGCCAGCCTCTCCTGGCACCAGTCCCCCTGTTCTCATCAGTTCCTCACCATCCACTCAGCCCACTGGCTTGCCCGTCGAATATCCCGCACACGAAATCCTGACTGTCCACTTGAGACGACGACTGGAGGAAGCACAGAGGCAAAACGCTGCAGAAGAGAACAGATGAGGAGCTGATGAGGAGAGTGTGGCAGGGGCTGCCTGTGGGAGCGCGGGAGGGACCCCGGAGAAACTCACCAAGCAGTACGCATGGGCACAGAGCCCACTCTGCTCATACTTGCGCCCACAGATGGTGGGGTCTGCGTCCGCCTGATGGCACAGCACGCAGGCTGCAGGGGAGAGAGCCAAGGGGCCAGGGAATGAGCACTGCTGTGGGTCTGGGGTGAGTGTCCCTGAGGGATTGTCCCCAAGGTCCTGCTCCCTCCCTGCCAGGCTGTGGGAGGGACGCTTTGCTCTCACCCTGCTCCTCCATCGCGTTGGGGTCTCTCTCTGCCCTGTCTGACAGGGCATGCATCAGCAGAGCCCTGGCAGTTTTGTCCCAGCAGCGCCAGGCTGTCCTGTCCAAACACTGTGCCACTGACTCTGAGAAAGAAGCAGGACACGGGTGAGGGACAAGCAGGACGCAGGTGAGCCTTCAGCACAGTGCCAGAACCCCAAGGTGTGGGGTTCCCCGCTCCCTTGTCAGCCCCGTGCCAGCCCCATCCCTCCCTGCCTTCTCCTCACCTCGCCAGGTCCAACTGACCAACGGTCTGTGCCAAACATGCCGTGTTGTGCGATTGGCCCTCCCTTGGCAACAGCACCCCTGGCCTGCCTGCACCCGGATACGGGCAGAGGCGGTGGAAATGGCCTCCGGCCGAGGCCATAAACTGCCTTTCAGAGACACTCGAGCCCTTCCTTGGTGAGCTGGGAAACCACAAGGGGCTGTGGGGCAGCTCTGGAGGGGGTAGCTGGGGCTGTTGGTCACTTTGAGGGGAGGGAGCCTCTCCAGAGGGATCTGGACAGGCTGGGTCAATGAGCTGAGTGTTGTCAAGCTTTGGAACCGGCTGCCTGGGGAAGTCTATGGCTGAACAAGGATGATGCTGGTAGTGAAAAAATCGTAAATATAAAAGCGCAGGTGGGATAGGTTTGCAGAGTCTAATTCCTTTTATTTTGCTTTGCCAAGAGGAGTTGGTTCCAATCCTGGTGACACATCCTGGAGAAGTGAAGAGGGGAGATTTGGGCTTAAAAGGAACAGCTCTGAGGGGCTTGTTTGTATCCTGGTGGTTTCTTCCTTTCCCGCACAGGGTCTCAAGTCCCTCTAGGGCAGAGCTGCCCGTCGGCCAGAGCTGCCGTGCTCAGAAGGACGCCTGGCCTCTGCTTGGCTGCCAGAGGCGTTCCAACCCTGTGCTTCGTGAGCCTTTGGTGTTCGCACAGGCCTTGTGCACTGTGTATGTCAGTCTGAGGAGCAGGGACTGCCAGCGGTTCGGCTGAGGCAGAGCCAAGCCAGGGGACAAATCCCCTCTCTCCAGTCAGCCCCTTCCCTATTCCAGGAGGAAAGGGTTAGGAAAGAGACCAAACGCAGAGATAAAGGAAGTGGACGAGGCCTTGGTTGAGGTTTGGAAACGAAAACTCTTTCAATAACAACAGAAACGATATTACACGAACAATAAACAACAACCAGGGATCGACAAATATCTGTGAGGTTCTGGGATCTGGTGCGGCTAGGGTTAAACCGCGGGCGAACGACCAGTTAATGGCTGCGGCAGGTAGCCTCCAGCAGGGGCTGGGCCCCGTTGCCCCAGCCAGGTCCCGTCGGGCCGCAGCAGCAGCAGCAGCAGCAGCAGCAGCAGCAGCACCGACCCACAGAGCAGCTGATAGCAACAGCCCTGTCCTGCTTTGAGCAGCAGCAACAGTTTCCGAAACTTAACAGTGGCCTCACCCACTTTTTATCTTTCTCTTTTATCTCTCTCCTTAACCCTTTACTCCTGGAAAGGAGAAGGGGCTGATTTGGAGAGAGAATTTGTCCCGTGGTCTGGCCCTGCCTCAGCCAAACCGGTGACATTTATAATTGGCATCCCTGGGTGGGTGTAGTGCCCATCACTGTTATAGGGAGTAACAGGCAGGGATGGGCGTTCGGAAGATCTCGCGATGTATGGAAAGAATAGGGACCCTCCCACGAAGGCAGACTAAGGGCAGGGTTATCAGCAGCCCCTAGTATATAAGGCTTTGTAACTACGCAATAAACGCCATTTGAGCTTCCTCTACATTAGAGTCAGAGTCTCATTTGGTCCTCGCCGGGGAGGAGCGAGTGTCTGGCACATGGGGGTCTGCAACCCTTGAAGTAGAAGCACAACACATCACATTGCATCTACGCTCGGTTTTCCACACCTTACTCCTTACCCTGCACGCCACGCACATCTCTGTACATGACATTGCACAGGAATTTAATAACACAGGACAGGCCTCTAGATCAGGTTGTTTAAGTCAGGGTTAAATTCCCCTGTGGTACTCAGTGGACTTTGCCATCCTCCTACATTACCCACCAGGTGTGTCCCAGGCCTTGGGCAGAGATGACACCACGGATGGGTTTGTCTTTGTCTACAACAGGAGAAACCCCGACAGCTTTTCCTGGCAAATTGATTACATCATTCTCTCTCAAACTTGCCAAGGTAAGTGTTATCTCCTCACAACGGTTGAGGCAAGCACCAGATGGCTGAAGACCTACCCTATGTCTCATGCCACTGCCAGTAATACCATTCAGGGCCTTGAAAGTCAGATCTTGTGGCGGCACGGGACCCAAGAGATAATTGAGTCCAATAATGGGACTCATTTTAAAAACACTCTGGTGGCCAACTGAGCCAAAGGGCATGGTGTTAACTGGGATCTACCATATTCCATACCATGCACCAGCCTCTGGAAAGATTGAACACTGTAATGGCTTGTTGAAGACCACCCTGAAGGCAATGGGAGGAGGAACTTTCAAGAATTGGGATAAACATCTGGCAGAGGCCACCTGGTGAGTTAATACGAGGGGGTCAATCAGTGGATCTGGCCTTACCCAATCAGACCTTTTACATACTGTGGAGGGGGAAAAAGTCCCCATGGTGTAAAAGAATTAATCATAAGCTTAATTTTCTACTATTGTAACATTAAAGAATAGAATATTGTTTTAGTTATTGATAGAGGTGTATATGAAACAAAGCTGCTCATTTATCCTTGTATAATCCTTACCAAGGCTGGCCTAAAACACAGTCAAGCTCAATCAACAGGAGAATGGCTATATTCAAGGTTAGATCATTGATTAACTTAAAATAAATGATTTTAAGAAGTTATCCCTTTGAAGTAGACATAGAATACAATAGAAAAATATAAGTTTTCCCAGAATTTTGAAGGTGATTCTCATTCTGTGACCCGAGCAACTGAGGACCGAGACAACCAGAGCGAACCTTGAAGAAAGAAATGAAATGAAGACTATGACATCTGCTGAGACAAAGGAATTGAATAGACTTTTGATTAATGAAGAATGAAGGACTGAGAATCAGTGGGAAAACGTCAAGAACTTTACCGAGTTACATAATGTCAGAAAAGAAAACTATATATACTAAGGATGTGTGCTGTATGCTTTGCCACTCACTGAGGTGATGGCCCAACTCTGAGTTGTTGAATAAAGCAAGCCTAGAGTTACCCACAGATTGACAAAATTCTTTAACAATGGTATGTGAAAATAATCTGCTGGGAAAACTTATATAACTTACATAACACCAACTAGTAATATATTTATCTGAAAGTTAAAAAACCCATAAATTTCCCATAGCTTCTTAGGAGAAGACTTATAAATGTAGGGGAAAAGAGCAGGGTAGGAGACAGTTGCCAGTAACAGCTGGAATAAACTCAGAGACATAATCCTGCTTGCTTCAAAAAACATTTTGCGGACTTAAATTCAAAGAAATTTGGGCTGAAAAAATACATGTGAAAGCACAATAAAAAGAAATTACTTATAAAAGGAGAAAGCAATATCCATTTATTAACAATTCTCCTAAGCTTCAATTTAACATATTTCAGCAACTATAAAGTTTGTAAGGTCAAAAATATTAGCATCAAATATGGAAAAAACACCATTAGTGGATTTTATAAGCATATTAAGGATGAAAATAAACCAAAAAATATATAGTCAAGAATTTCGAATATTTCTTTTTGTCTGTGAAATGAGAAAGGGGACTATATGCATTTTGAATCCCCGACTTTGGAAAGCAATCATCTACAACTACTTTGAAAGAATCACAGTTGGGATACTCTAAGATTAAAATATTCCAGAAAATAAGCCTAGGAGGATTGATCTCGAGCTAAACAGTAGGCCTTATTTTAAAAATTCCTGACCTCAAATTTAGTCAAAAAGACCAAAAGTACAAAAAATATAAATCAATCTAGTTATTTGTCCAACAAACTTTGGTTTTCGTTTTGTTTTGTTTTTGAAAGAAGTTAATTGGTAGAGATGTGTTGATAAAGTGTAACTGCATTTTTCCAATGAAGTTAGGTTGGTTCCTCATAATATGTTTCCCTAATTTCTCATTTAAATTGAACAACAACAAAAAACCAAGGAGTTCATTAAATGCTCTAAGAACAGATCCGTTAATGAATCCAAATGTTCGGAAAGCATCAAGCATCTGTGAGCAAAATCGGTTCTCGTTCTTTTCGGTAGAGATTGGCTTGTGGTCCAATACTACCGAATGGTTGCACGACCAGTTTAGAAGATGAGAAATTTTTTCCTTAAGTGTGGTAGATCAATTAAAGGATCAGACCAAAGAGAGATGATTTGCCTGCTTTTTTGTGACCACTTACAGGATTGTGTTAGAACATGTTAAAAGACAACATAAGCACAGGACTTGTTCTGCTCAAAGCACTAAGTTGTCACAGATAGACCACAACAAAAGCCGGCTACATACTTTCATTATGAAAAGGGATTAGGCATGATCCCTGAATGTATAAAGAGAAAATATAGGACAGACTGGGAAAACACTGTCAGTCCACTCTGCCAGAACTACCTTATGCTCTCTCTTACACCTTATTTAAATTTTACCCTCTACAATATAAAATATGATCAGCTACACAGCTGCTTTCAAAACACACTACTACAAGACCTCATGGTTCAGAGGTACATGGTACCTCCTTGTTTCTGTCCTCCAAAAAAATTCAGACTTTTTAAGACCATGTTATTTATTCTAACTCAGGCTCAACAAATTGGTAAACGGATGTAAAACAGTGACACATTACACACCATAAACCATAATAATAGTTCTAGTGATTCTGGCCTCAGATGTTATGAACTCTTAAATATTCTAGGTGACTAAAATAATAACTAACATGAATAATTTACATCACTATTAAGTTCAACAAAATATTGAAATCCCACTTCCAGTTTGTTTTAACCAATTGTGGAAGCTGTCAAAATCACTCAAAGTCAACAATACAAAGTCTGATAGAAGCAGAAGTTTTGCATATAGCTTTGTTTACATGGGTATGCTATAGATTTTTAAAGCTGTATTAAATTATTTGCAATACTTAACACGAATTAAGTAGTCCCTCAGAAATGACTCTTCAAAGGTCTTTAGAAATTTGCTCTATGGATTTATCCCCCATCTGAAGGTGGACAACTCAGTTTCCATTAGAAAGGAAGACTGGTATACACTGGTATACACTGGTATACAAAGGAAGACTGGTCTAATTCCTACATTCAGTTTTCTCTTATAATTTACTAATGTTCCTCCAGAGACCAGCTTGGGAGAATACAAACTGTGGAAATGGATTTTAATTTGAAAAGCAAAGTAATCTTCAACAACATCACTCTTGTTGGAATGAGATAGACGGGATAGTGACAAAAAGTCACTCTTCCACAACTTAACATGCCGTTCATTTGAGTTTTCGGGGAAAATCCAGATATTTGACTGTGATGACAAAACATGCTGATGTGTAGCAGCAACTGAATTTCTGACATAGAATGTGGTCCAGGGAAGACAGAAGCACAAACTATACCTGAAGTCCAGAGTGTGGATTATTGTTGTTCATAATGCATTTAAAAGATGACAATATAGTTTTCTTAAAGGCCAAGACCACATTTATTCCAAAAGATTTTAAGATTCTAAAAGTGCAAATCATGTAGCAAATGTAAGGAAAGGTAGATCAAGAATTTTTGATGACATTTTTACAGCTTTTCTTTTATGGGTATTAGTCCAGATTACTAGAAGATACAGGTTTCAATTCAACAGTATGAAAACGTAACTTTATGAAGGAACACAAGATCAGCAATGAGAGGTAGAACTCCTCAGCAGCTGCACGTGTTCACCAGTCTAGCTCATGCATGACTGCATTTCAGCAGAACTAGCTAAGGGTTAAGTGCGTTATTTTCATATAACATTAGCCATAACCTCATGTTAGATTGAATAATAAGACTTTGAAAGCACTTGGAACAACGGCATTTTGAATTATTACTTCTGTTTTGTTGGTTGTTTTTGAGTATCAGCATTGTCCTTGACAAATAAATGAATGGTTTTTTTAATCTGAAATTCCCTTTCTCTGTTTTTTTGAATGGAAGATGAATCTTACTCCTCAGTATACCAACATGAGTCTAGCAACTTTTTTTTTCTTTTGTATGTGCATAATTTACCTTGTTGATATTTCAGTCCATGTCAGTATACAGGTTTTTTTTTTTCTCAGACATTTATCCCAAAGCATTGCAGGATTTTTTTTGTGAATTTGAATTATTACTGGAGCTGTAAGAATGATGCAACATAGAGGCAATGAAATAAAATTAATTCTGTATTGTCTCCATTCCCCACACCAACAAAACAAGCCTTGCCATGACATTTAGTTTCTGCCAAGGCTGAATATTTTTAATTTTATTTTTAAAAATATTTTATTTTAAAAATTTTATTGAAAGAATTTTTATTGAAAAAATTAAACTTTCATTTATTGTGAAAACATATGTAGTACAAATTATAAATTAAATTTTCTTTATTGTGTAAGAGAAGTAATAATCTGAAAATGAAAGAGATCAAGAAGACCCAATGTATCTCAGATTGGCTTTTTCAAAGGTGTGTGTTTTTCAACTAAAGCTTCAATAAAAACCTAAGTAGAATAACTGAATTCCACCTATTCAGCATCTTGTGATAGAAATTTAAATAGAAATTTTAGAAATGTTCTTAGAGCAAATCTAAATTCTAGTGTCAAAGTCAACCTAAACCAGAATTTCAAAGTTATTAAAGGAAGTTATGCTCATCCATTCAGATCTTCTTAATATGATTTTCTCTAGGTTGGGAAATTTGTTATTCAGTGCACTTTTTTAAAAACCAAAATAAATACACGTTATATATGTTGTATACATAATATGTATAAATGCATATATAATATGCATATAAATGTATATAAATGCAGTTATAATATAGAGGTGGAGCAGAGGAAAAACAATCAGAAACAAAGAACTTACAATGTATTTTAGTCTTAAAACAAACAGAAACCACACAAGAAGAATGTCTTTAATTAATTTTCTATTAAAAACAAGTAATTTTATTATGGTGTACATTCTACAAGTCATTTCAATAGTAAAATGCAATTTAGTTTAACTACCGATGGGCTGTACAGTCTCCTACACTATGGCCATGTTACAAATAATACATATTTTATTGTGAGGAAATTTCAAACAGTAAAAGATGATATCATGAAATATGTCATCATTGCTCAGCCACAAAAAAACACAGATGGAAATTAAAAGATTGACAGCACTGAATGAGGAGAACAAAGAGTTTCTGGTTTTCATTATGCACATTTAGACAAAATATTTTAATAGCTACTTTGTTCCTTTGAAAGTATTTGGAGGAAGGTTTTGGATTTAAGCTACCTTGCTTTTAAGATAAAATAGTTCAGGTTTTCAAAACTGCTATACTGGTCTCTACAGTTTTGAACTCTATTTCGGTAAGATTGAGGAAAACAAATAATAAAGAAGAAATACTAAACAAACAAACAAACAAAATTTCTGAATCTGAGAACAAAACAGAAGTTGCTTGCATTTAAATATCAATTTGACCAGAACAATCAGTACCTTGTGAAGGAAGAGGGAGGTCTATAACGTGTAACAGTGTGGATATACACATCATATGGACAACCTACACCACATCTGCTGAACAGATGCAGCAAGGGGATAATTCTGAAATCCAGCAGTAGTCAAGTTTAAGACACTTTATCCAATTCAGTGCATGTTCCCTCAGGAATGTGAACACTATTCATTGGCATGGTGTGTAATCGAGGGGTAGTATAAAGTTTTACTTTTCTGTTATTTTTAACTCTTCCCCTGCACCTAAACAATAAACTTCCTTGTTTTTCATGTTTGTCAGAGACTTGTATGGCACTGAAAGCAAAGTGGAATGACACAGGGTCACATAAAACATGAATGCTGAACAGCAAAAACAAGTAGGTGTGTTTTCTCCTCCTGTCGTTAAAGAACCTTGGAGATGTACCTCCAGGTGGACCCAAGTAGAATCTTCTGGTTTCTGCAGCCAGACAGCCAAAATGACTTTGAGATAAGACTGCATTCATAGGCAGCGTAACTGCCCAAATCCATTAAGAAAAACAATATTAAGCCACCACAAACAAACAAAAAATTAAACAGAAATAAAACAGATGTTAATTTCTCATTAGATGGGGGGGAAAAAAAAGTGTTATATTATTTCTTAACATCATATTCTCCAAGATGTTTGAACATCATTCATTGATATCCAAACCAGAACAAATGTTTGCCTGTTATCACGCAATTGTAAAATCAAGTTTTTTGAATGCAAACAGGCTGAATAGGAGGGTGAAGAAAAGGACGTATTTATTTCGTACCAGCACATCCAGGTTGTTTATACACCAAACAGGGTTTCAAGGCACCCATCTTAACTAATGGTAGGAACTGGAGTCAATCTGGAGAGAAGAACTAAAGGTGATGAGGAAGATGGAAACTACTATTTCCTCAGTACCTACAAATGTTCCAGTTTCTTCCAGCTGAGCCTGGTCTCTCTCACATGCATTATTTCACTATAGTAATATTTCTTTTCTCTAATATTGATTAAGCACCTCATATTCAAACAAATACTATCAGTTCACTTAAGGAGCCTGTGTAGCAGAAACAACAGTTGTCAAGAAACTGCATGCACAGAAGTCAGCATCACTCACAAAATATATCGTTCACAGCCACATTGCTGTTACCTGTGGTTGCTTTATAAAGCACCTTGATAACTTGTCTGACAGCAAGTGCAACATGCTTTGTCATCTCAGTGGACCCTCTTCTAAAAGACCTTTCTGTACTAAACAGCTAATTGGAAAGTAAGGTGATTTAAATACTCAGCTGTTTCAGGGTTCTGATGTTACCACAAACACTGTATTATCATTCGTCTCCAGAATGAGCAAGGTTTTTCTGTATGTTTGGGTGTTTTTTTGTTAATTGGGATCATGAAAGCTAGCAGAATTCACTTTCTACCAAAACTTCACTGTAACTTGACGCAGTGTGTTACAGCAGAGCATTTGCTTTTCAGAAACACTGAGTTTTCCAATTGCCCAATGTTTGGGACACTACCATGCAGAAGTAATGATGGCTATCACTGACTGGCTCTTTGCTTGTGAAAATTATCTGATACACATCTCTGTAAAAAACTTCTGTGTGCGTCCATAAAACAAGGGTTTTAGTCATCCTAGGTTTAATTTAAGAACCAGCTGATACAAGACTAAGACTTCCCTCATACTTCAAAAAGAAGTCATCAGTAAGTTCCAGCAGTGGCTAAATAGTATCTGTAGGCCCAACAGCAGGGGAAAGTCATCAGTGTTGAGCAGTGTGCTGGCACACCAGCAGAGACAGAGATTTCTTTGCATGTCCCTGGCTGCATCTGATGATTCACCACTCTTCTTCAACTGACTGATTCTGTCAGAATCCTGAACTTCTTTTTACATCTCAGATGAAGATGTGTCGTAACAGATCACGTGGAACACGATTTCAAATAATGTAATTTTTTACTTCATTTTTAGTACCTGGTGTTAGCAAGAATTTAATACACCGGGACAAGAGAGAGATGTGTTAAATTTATTTTATTGAATTCTTTCCTTTTGTATGTGTCTCTGTGTGTTTGTTTATTGGAGTGGCAGAAGGAGCCAGAAAGATTTATAGGCTTTATTTTTCTGATAAGTCTTACAAAGGAAAAGGTTGGAATTTTCATCAGCTTGGAATCTAAAAAGCAAAAAAAAAAAAAAAAAAGTACAGAAAACTCTCTCTTAAAAGTAATAAAATTTAATATTGTTTTCATGAGTACCTATTACAATTCCTTTCTTTTTTAAAATCCTTTCCCCCCCTCCATTATATTCACTACTTTTAACCCAAATGTATTCAATAGTTTTAATTTAAAGGTACTTTTGTTTAGGGAAGTTATACAGACTCTTAATCTATGTGTTACACTATTATCACCCTTTTTATTTCCATTATGCAAAGTTAGTTTAAAAATGTCAGATCTTAAGTTTGCCTTAAAAAACTGTCAGGAAAACATAGAGGGGAAAGAAAAGTTCTCTGACATGAAGATGGCAAAGGGCAGCCAGAACAACAAAAACAAATGAATAGAAGGAATAATAATAAAAAAAAAAAAAGGCAGAAAAATATATCAGCTCTATCTACCAGATGACATTAATTAATTAAATTTTTAAAAGTTCCATGGAAAGACTTATTTTAATTATAGTAGAATTCTATAGGATCTTATCCAATTGAAATTTTTTCTATCAGCGATAACAGGAAAGAAAGTGAGATGAAGTTCCAAATTCACCTGAAAGCTATCTGTAAGAACTATAGCACTACTATTACTATTATTAAAGCAGGAACTAAACAACAAATTAACATACAGGTCTGCCTACAGCTGTACAACTTCTTGGTGGATAATATACGTCAGATTTCGACAGGCAGTCCATGTTTATTAGTTCAAAAGAAAACAGAATTAATCAGAAAGCAATACAGGAAATGAAAACAGAAGCAAAATGAATAACTGAAAGGACTGATTGGAACTTGAGAAAAAAAGCAGCAAAGAAAATAAAATCTAATGGAAGAAAAACTGAGGAAAGCTGATTTGGAAATTAATGAAGAATTCAGAAATAAAAAGTATTTTTCACACTTACAGATATTCAGATGTCATTTACTAAGACACTCTCTTCTTATTTATTTACAATTCATATGAGGAATATCTACACTGCAAATCAGTTATGGTTGGTTTTACTACATTAGGCAATCTATTCCACAACATTTGCCGCAAGAGAAGCATGTGGATAATACTACAAGGCTGATCAGGTACATTTTACCTCATATTTGTTCCAGCAGTGTTTAAAAATGAACACTGAAGACTGAACAGATATCCTTCTGCTGAACATCCCCTGCCTTGGACTGTGCATGTTAAAAAACCACAGGGTTCCTAGAGAAAGTGCAGGAATTAAGAGATTTGGGATCGAAACAAATAATCACCAGGATTCCTCCTCCTTTTTTTTTTTTTTCCCCCCTTTCATATCAATTCACCAGCTTTACAGGGAACAGTCTAGATCTCTGAAGCGTCTAAGAGCTTGAAATAATTTGCTGCTCTTTCAACTGATGCTTTTACCCCTATTATCTTTCAGGACACTGATAGTATTGCAATTTTTAGCACAGCTCTGTGTTTTATTTTGTGCTTTCTTGGATTACAAGCCTTTAATTATCAACAGGTTCGTGAAAAGAGGTGATTAATAAACCACCAAGGAAGTACAAAATAATATTGGTGTGTGCATTTACACGGTAAGTCAGGTACCCAGATAGTTGTGATTTTTCAATTCCTGTTTCTAGAGATAAAGGGCCTATATTCATTATTTCACAACAAATACTAGAACTGGCTATACAGACACAGGGTCGTGACACAAAACAAGGAAAACATTCATGTTGTTCACATCAATCTAATAAGCCAATAGGTAAAGTAATATATTTTGATACATTTTTGCCTGGCAACATTTTGATTGCTGTAATAGCAGCAATCCCAGCCTGATACTCAAGGTGGGAGATGGCTCTTTCTTACACCACATCTGCCTATAAAATAACAACATTTCCTAGGAAAGGCTTGGCTGCAATGGTAGCTCATGTTTCAGATAGTGACATCTCAACAGAAAATTCTGAGTGAAATGTGTGTGTCTGCATGTGCAAATAAGACAGCAGAGGTTGAAGAGAACAATACAGAAAACAATTAGGAGTACAAAATACTGTATAAACTATGTAAGTTTTCAGAACCTGAAAAACATAACAAAACTATTTTTATTGTTTCCTAATTCACACTCATTTCTCACCCGCATTTTTAAAATGCAAAAATACATTATTATGTCCTGAAATTTATTTTTCTTCCCATTGAATTTTCTGTGCTAAGTTCATCTGCTGACCACTATTCTACGTACATTATCTAGGTAACATATGAATCCTGTGCAGTTGGTTTTTCAATAAATTGCAGACCTGGCCATGAATTAACCAATAAGTGGTATGAAACACCATTCCGCTTCTCGGCCTGGATTAAATACCCACTGCTTTGATCAAACATGTAAAAAAAATCTATTATTTTCTAATGAACATAATGTTTTGCAATCAACTTGATTCGTATTATGTAGGGAATTAGAGTTTTACTCATTGTTACTGGGAGTGATATATTATACTGCAGCATCAGCCAGGCCTTAGAGATAAGAGGCTTTAGGATTTTAATTAGAAAGATTTTTAGTCTTAAAGATATGCAAAGAAGATTAATACCAGTGGGTTTGAAAGCTACATGTGATCTCTGATGACAACTGCTGCTTTGAGGCAAATACTTGTTTTCTAATTAAAACCCACAGTACTAAAAATGCTTTGAAGAGACCTATGCAGACACTTATTCTCCAGTCACAGAGACAATCAAAATATTGACACTAATCTGCAGCTCTGCACTCAGAGGTACTGAGGGAAACAACAGAGATTTGTAGCATATATCCATGGAAATTTCCCACAGACCTAGAGCTGTCTGTCGGTTATGGTAATCACCATAATCTATACATGATCATTACATATGTGAGCTGTCACTAAAAGAAAACTATGTGCATCAAATGGTTTTTATGTAATTGATAAAAATTATAGTTTTTTCCTGTACATGTACTGAAGATGAATAATTGGGATGATCTAACTCTATCATAGGAATTGTTGTGAAACAATAGAAACATGATGTTAGTGAGTAATGAAATATCATTTTGTCACTTGTGAGCTTTATAAAACCCCCACTAGAAGGACACAGAGATTTTGCAAATGGCACCATCAGGCTAGAAGTCTTAGGACAGACACACCACAGTTTATAACATGGGAACACTTAGAATCCAAATCATGATTCACAAGTTGAACAACAATTATACACAAAAGTTAAAATTCGTGAAGAGGGAATACAAGCTTTCTAAGACAGAAGTGGTGAGATCTGAGAAACAGAATGGGGAGGGAATGACAGCAACTCAGTCTACATCTGTAGATTAATTTTCTAAATGAGTTTTGTACTTATGTACAAAAGAACACAGTACAACTTCATATTTTAATCTTAGACTCTTCTCGTATGGAAAGTGGCTGTGGCAGATACACCTTGTTCACATTAGATGTTAACTAGAAGTCTTTAACAGCTGTCTACCTGGCTCTGTGAATGCTGTTATAATAATCTTGGCAGTTAAACAGTCATAATTAGATGTCAAACAAGAAGTCCCATTTGAATAAACATAACTTTTTCAAGCAACTGTGTGCTCCAAATACTGTATACTAAATGTCTGTTCTGAAAGGAACAAGGTGATAAAGATTTTGATGATATGTCTTACTTATGAAAATTCTTAACTTTGTTTCTGGAAAGTTTAGGCAGCCGTGCAAATATACCCAAGCCAGTCCTGTTTCTGTGTTCTGTGTAAAAAAATGAAAAAAAATCATACTAATCAAAGATATAAGAAGTAATTTACTTTCACAAGAAAAAAAAATATGGAAAGAGAAAAAGAAAAAAAAATCAGTAAATGTCAGATTAAGCCTATGGACCTTACTGTACTTTTCTTCCCCTCCTACTCATGTACTATGCAAGTACAGACAGCAAAGATTTGAAGAATGCTTTCATTGGCTTCTCAGGTGACCAGCTGTTCCCAAACCAATAGGAGAGCAGAAGAAAGGTGAAGAGGCTACAGCTCAAGATCACCAGACATTGCTTTTAAAGGCCAACAAGAATGGCAAAACACATGCTGAAAGCATAATTTTCATCATTGGAGAAATCCTTATTCATAATGTGTAGTTTTACATCTGCTTTGCATATTTGATCTCAGCCTGAATTCAAGTCTTGGCTCAAAAGGCATCCCAATTTCCTACTCTTTTATCAAAATAAGACACTGAGGTATTTGTCCCAGATGATAGGCAGTAATTTACTAAAGCTTGCAACTGACAATAGGCAGCGCTTCATATCCAAGACTTGGATTTACCAATTTCCATTTAAATTGTGTGTGTCAATGTTATTCATTTATAGTTAAGACCAATGTATTTGAAGGCATGGACTTCATGTGAGAGAGAAACCAGCACGTCCCATCAAAACAACTAGCTTAAATCAGTAGCAAAGCAGGGTGTGGAAATTCTTTTAGCTAAGGGTGATGCCTTGCTCTGCTGCAGAGATAATCTGCTTGACAGAAATTAACTACTTACGGCTACTATCTCTGATGAAATAGCCAGATATATGTAAACATTCATCTTTTTATTCTGTTCCCTTTTTAATCTAAATGTCTGATTTTACCCTGCAGTGAGGCAGGAGCTTCACACAGCATGAACACAAAGCTTAATTAAAACATGCCAAGTACTAATAGCATCTGAAATACAGTTTTCCTGAAGTACACCAAAATATCATCAAACAGAAGGCAAATTTCAGTTTGCTTAAGACTGTTCCTGGGTCTTGCAATAGTCTCAGTCCAGGAGCAATATCTTAGAGGAGCTAGAGTGCAAACACTAGCTGATCCACAAATGCTTTTTGAACACAGCTTTATTCACTCTAATCAATGGTCAACTCCTGCTGATGGTAGCCTCACGTGGTATTCACCAGTCTGATGTACCTCCTCAGCACAGGCAAAGGTACTTGAAATAAGTTTCTCATGTCTGTATGAACATCTCAGGATGCTTTTTCTTCCCCATTTAGCAGTATACAAGCCTCCCAGTCTCCCACTGACTAATGTGCACAATATGGAACCACTGATAGCTTTTCTTTCTCCTCTTCTCATTTTGAAGTAGAGATTGTTTATATATGCTAACACCCCGGTATTAAATTTGCACAGATGGTAGTAGCAATTTATTTACCTACTGTTATCAGCTTATCTTTCCACTTTGAGTATGTGTCACTCTCTAGTTCTCTTAAAAATCAGATGCGTATAATTCTGTTTACTAATTAAATCACTGGACTATTACCATAAATTAATAAAGTAACAGAAGACTTTCCTAGCACATAACAAATAATGTTCATTTTGTGTATGAAATGATGGGAAGGTCATTGTGAAGATTAAAGCAATCTTATCACTAAACTTCAAAATAACGCTCTATATGTAAGCACACTGGTTTGCACGTAAAAGGCAACTACGGCTCAGGCATTTTCTAACTTTAGCATCATTTTGAAGCTTAATTATCTTCAATGTACATGTACATGTAATTATACTATGTGTAAATCAGATTTTATATCTCTTCTTAATTAGTATTGTCTATGGAACTTAGGGTTTTCAGTTGCCTAGGAAAAAGGTTAAGAAATCAACAAGGTGAATCCAAATGCTGGAAAGCATCACCAGGTCTGCATGCTTCCTCGGTATTGGCAGAACACTTTGTACTGTTGGCTGACTAAGCTATGAACAGTTATTGTTTGCAGCATCACTATATTTATTAAAATTCACAGAAGCATTTTACAGCCAGCAGCTCCAATACATAAGTTTACTCCTCATTAATGATGATATTTGTCTTAAGAGCAAGCTACTATAGAATCAAAGATTCCACAGATGTAAAAATCCAGCATTCACATAAACCCTCAAACTGTACATGCCATTGTTTGGTTCTGTTCCTCTTTTCCATCATTCACAGAATCACAAAATAGTTGAGGCTGGAAAGAACCTCTGGAGGTCATCTGGTCCAACTCCCTCCACAAACAGGGTGAGCCAGAGCCAGTTGCCCAGAACCATGTCCAGATGGCTTTTGAATGTTTCCGGGTATGGAGACTTCACTACCTCTCTGTTCCAGTGCTCAGTCACCCTCACAGCTAAAAAGTGTCTCCTTTAATTGTTTACTAACTGAATTACTTTTGGTTTTTCAAGTAACTGTTTTTATTTCTGCATAAGTTCATTCATACACAATGATACAACTATTGAGTAGAATGAATATTTGGTATGTTTACTAGCATCCAGAAAGGAAAAAAAAGAGAAAAGTTATGACAGAAAATGAGTGAAAATGAGATTAAATGAGAGAGAAAAAAAAAAAGATTTAAATAATTTTTAAAAAGAGACAAAAGGTCTGTTGGAAATATTCACTAATATTATTACAGACCCAGAAGAGGGTTACTGATAGCTAAGCTTATTTCAAATATCTGAAAGGTGGTGAAGATGGGACAGACCATGAAAGGCAAATCTAAGCAAATCCAGTGACCATATCCCCATAGATCTGTTTCCTTCCTCAACAACATATAACTGCAAGAGAGTTATTCCCAGCCTAGGAGCAATATAGGATACTGGGTTGTGATACTCTCTGCTTCCCCCTGATTTTCCAGATGTGTCATTTTTGGCTGATTCCCTACTGAGTCACAATTTAACCTAGCATCCTAAGGCAACCCTGAGCTGAGTAAGAAGGTATTCTTGGCAGCGTTCTGTTTCTAGTTTATGTAGTACTGAAAGATAGAAAAGTAGAAACATGGTTCTGTAAAAAAGGAGAAAGGTAGAGAGATAAAAAAATTTTCAAAACATCTTGCTTCAAGTATGTGATAAAGACAGATAAAAGAAATTCATCACAGATTACATTAATCACCAGAATATACATAAATGTATATAAAAGTTATTTTATATAAAAGCTAATTTATATAAAATTACCCATGGAATAAGTCGTACCTAAAGTTCTAGAAAGTTTATAAAGTATGTTAAATATCTACATAAGCATGTTGGAAACGAGGTGGAGTGAATTTCAGAAGACATATTTTATGTTCTGGTACGTATTATTTTTACTACATAATGGAAGGCTCTACAATCTTTCATTTTGATTATACTCTATGACTCATAAGATGGGGGTTTTGGTAGGCGTCTTCTTCCACACTGATGAATATTTCACTCATTAGCTGCACGTAAATCATCATAATCAAGAGGTTTCAAGCATGTGTCTTCTGTCTTTTTAAAAAGGGACTCAGTTTCAGTTCTGCATTCTTTTTGATTTTTGAACTTACAAGCAAACTCTTAAAAGGAAAAATCTTTTAGAAGAATTCTGAAAAGCAATAAATTTTACTGTCAACCTTACAATTCATCTCAAGGAAAATAAAAAACCTAAATTAATAGCGTAAGACTTAAAATTACTTAGGTGTTATTAAGAGATCATATAATTAACCAAAACAATATTTGTACAAAATAAAGTTCGTGTATTTGGATTTCTGTACTTTAGATGTCATTATACAGGCTTCTGGTGACAGAAACCCTTATTAGCATTGTATAAGCATCATTCAGACAACAGAAAATCTGCTGGCTAAAGTTTCATTTCTCTATTGGATGCTTTCATGAATGTCTGGAACTCTTTCAAAATGACACAAACATCTCATAGTCCACTCTGCATATATGTAACACAGGTATATATTGTGCCTAAGCGTAAATCTTAACATGTAGATTATTTGCTGGAATGAATCTAGCATAAGAACGGTTATTTGGGTTTCGGGTTTTGAAAATTACTATTTTTACATACTTATTCTGAAATGCTGTGCAAGACATTGAAATGGTTTTTGGGGTTTTTTTCTCCAGTTGATTTAAAAATAGTTACATAAGATTAAAGAACCCCAAAACACACTGTGTAATTAAGTATCAAGTTGTAAACTGTCTAGCTATTTAAACTGGGAAGTAATCATTTGTAGTTAAGGTTTAAGAGAAGGATGTGAAGAGAGTTAATATGGAGTAAAAGAAAAGAAACTTAGATGATATTCTCATATTGTTTGAAACAAAGCAGTCGATTTGGGAAAATTAATCCTTAGCCTACTGCAGAAAGATTTTTCTGAAGTTTGTTCTATGCAGACAGCAGTTCTGTTAAGGGAGACAGAAAATATCAGTACTAGCACAAATAATTTCAAACAAGTTTGAAGGCAGATAGAAAGATTAAGCAGGGCCATGACAAATGCAATTAAATTTTCAGGTGCAACATGTGCCTTATTGAAAAGGCTGCCACAAATTTCAGTGAGGTTAATAGATACTTCCCTTTACTTTTAATCTAGTCAAATTCACACAGGTGTCACAATAATGAGAAAGACAAAAAAAAAAAAAAAAAGAAAGAAAGAAAGGAAAGAAAAAAGTGTAGGATAATTTCCTAAAATTTCTTGGGCTCTTGTTCTAGAGTTTCTCTATTCTTGAAAAATTATCAGGCATGATTTCCATCATCTTTGCCCTTCCAGTCCTTGACTTTGATTTTTTTTTTCTCTCCTTTTTGTTTATTCGTTTCTTGTCACATGATGGAAGACTTACCCCATGTCCTATGTTAGGTGGTATCAGTTATGTGTTGCTTCACAAAAATTAACATATCTTGAGATTTACCTTCTGTTTTACTTACAGCTTGACTTTAAGAGAATAATTTATGTTAACCATGACCATGAACCCAAAGGTACTGTAACAAATTAAAATATGAACAAGTAAA
Source organism: Bucorvus abyssinicus (assembly GCA_009769605.1). Lineage (NCBI taxonomy): Eukaryota > Metazoa > Chordata > Aves > Bucerotiformes > Bucorvidae > Bucorvus > Bucorvus abyssinicus. The sequence goes on from CM020063.1 coordinate 43,614,755, forward strand.
AGAAAGTGCTAGATTGTGCCAAACTCGTGATTTCTTAAAACCAAGAGAAAAAGTATTTTAGGAAAAGCAATCTAGTATCCCAATAATTTCTCTGCATTAATCATAACTGCATACTTCTTACATGGCTGATTTAAGTTTACATAGGAGACTAATACAAATATTTCCATAGCATGGCTTTCTAAGGAAAAGATTTTCCTTAAATCTGAATTGTCCAAATTTCCAGCATGCCTACTATATTCCTGTAGTTTATCATTCTCCAATTTACAGTTATATAAACCAAACTGGTTATTTTTCAGCAGAAGGTCCACAAGGTTTAAGTGTCTGGCTCCAGAAAACATTAAACAACTTCAGATGTTGGTCACGTAGACTAATTACAAGGAAATATATTGAAGCATAACATTTCTTTCAATGATTTTGAGATATTTTCACTGTAAAAGAAATACTATGTCAGGTGTAAAATGAGAGATTCTTTATATGTGGAGAATCACAATTAATATCCTCATTTTCTCGAGTTCCCATGGTGAGCACTTTTTCTGTAATCAGACATCATTTTGGCCTCCAGGATCATATGTAAATGAATATACTAAGAACTGTCCAATATTTAGTGCAAGTATTCAATCACATGGTTATTAAAAAAAAAAAAAAAAAAAAATCCCCAAATCCTGTAAATAAAAAATACACCATCCTCCGTATTGCAAAAGATAAACAAAAGTAAAATGTAGTAATGCCAAAAAAATTTTGAGAAAATTCTAGATTTTGTAAGGAGTGTTGCTAATGAAAGATGAGTGCTACAGAAAAAATGAAATGCAAAAATCATCCTGTGTATGCAACAGACCAACTCATAACCATAAAATACACATTTATATATAATGTAAATTTCAGTTAAACTGTATAATTAATCTCTGTAAATTATATATGTCAAATAGCATAACACCAGGGTATAAACTTCCAGAACTGTATTCACATAAACAGCAGCAAGTGCACAGTCAAAAGCCTAAGAACTATCTATTGCTATTAGATTCGATGTAATTAAGCTCGGCACAGCTGCTCAACAATATGCAAGCTATAAAATAAAGAAGCAGGAAAAACAGCAGTGTGATTGTTCGATGCAAATCCACCAAGCACAGGCTGTGAAAGCATGTTTCAGGAGCACTTTGGTGGTATTTTTAACTCTTCAGAACTCATTGCAAAATGTTTGAAGCCCCCAGTATAAGAAAGGTGTAAAGTGGTCTACACCCACCAAAACACTTGGGGAGAGGGGTGCTTGCCCTGTGAAGAGAGGCTGAAAGAGTTAGATTTTTTTGAACTGGAGGAAAAAGAAGATCTGAGGGGACCTAATATCAGTTTCATGATGACTATGAAAATATTCTTGAGAAAACAGAGGCTTTTTACTGATAAAATTTCTGACTGAAAATTCAGAAAAGAACAAGAAAAAATCCATATGAGCATAATAGAGGTTGCCAAGACAGGTTGTTTCAAGATTCCATTAGTCAAAGCCCACAGCAAATAGGTGTGAATTGATTTTGACCCTGCTTTGAGCAGAATTTTGGACTAAACAATTTCCTGAAGTCCGTTACAGTCTGAACAATTCCATGAGAAAAGTTGGGAGGAGGATGAGGAAGAGTTAAAGTTATTAAGAACTGATTTCTTTAAAATCTGAAGCATAAAATGTTTCAACATAAGAGGATGACATCTGGTTACATTTTGCTGGAATGAATTGTGCCTGTGCTCAGGGATCAGAAAACATTTATTTAAAACAAACAAACAAAAAAAAATGTGAATCAGCTGATAGAAAGAAAAAGGAACTAAACCGTAGTGAGTCAAGAGGTGAGATGCACAAGTAAGGCTAGGTGGTACAACAGAGAAGGGGACTCTCTATGGTTTAGGAGTTGGGGATGGGAAGTGAGCATCAAAAGGAGGGCAAGAGGTTGTTGGGGCAGAAAGGGTAGATGAGACTTGGAGAAGAGAAGGAATTGTCAAAGAGAAGTTTACAGCTTACTAGATCTCATGGAACAAAAGAAAGTAAGCAGATTCTAGTAGATTGAAATTATCACAGTAAGTCAAACAAAAGTAAAAAAAAGTTATGTTTTTAATTTTTTTTTTAAATCCAACATTTTCAATAAATAACAAATCTTGGAGGCAATGATTAATATTTTTAAAATTCTGTAGTGTCCCGCACTGGTACTGCTGCCAGGCTTCTTACTTATGATGTGTGGAGCAATTACAGAAACTATGTGAAAGCATTAGAGTCAGAGATTAAACATTGAGACAGTTTTGTCAAAAACACTGAGTATGAAATATTGAGAAGCATGTATAGTTGGGCTGAATAAGGAAAGACACTCTATTTTTATCTAGTGACTGATGATAATATTAGTTAGAACTCATTTTGCACTTTTTAGCCATGGTCACAAATAAAAAGTTAAGATAGAGATTAGAAGAGATTTACAGAAATATCACGAAAAGTCATTCCCAAATCTGTTGTTTCTAAATGGCTATTGTAAAAATAGATTAACTGGAAAGAATTAAAGTAAACTCATACCCTGCCTGTCAATTAGTCTCGAACCTCATGAAACCTGTGAATTTATCTTGTCATATAAATTCACTAGATTGAGAACAGACGTTAGTTCAGTTGGAATACAAAATCCAATGAAGCATAATACAGAAGGAGCAAGACATTTTATAATACAAGCATGTCCAAGTTAAATCACAACACATTTGCTGAACTAAACTCTAAACATCCTTCTTTCTTTTTTTTTTTTTGAATTGTGGCATGCATTATAGTCAGATCTAGCTCTCAGACTGACTTTGCAATACTGACATCACTCCCTTCCTCATTAGTAAACCCTAAATAAATGATTCTTTCTCTGAACTAAGTGTTTAAACATCTGTGTAGGTGAACTCCAGTGCAGTTATCTCAACATTGTATCCTTCATTTCTGTTTGTGTTTTGTAACATTTTTCTGATAATTCTGAGTACTGTTTTAGAAATCCAAGATCTTTGTACACAGCATTATATACAATATGCTGTGCAATTAAGCACCATGTGGCATCAAAGAAAGATTATTTATTTTCCTTCAGTTAATAATAAGTCAAAAAATTTCAAAGAACAAACTTGTGGAGCATGTTTCTTTTTAGGAGTTCAAGAATTTAAAATGATTTACAAAGAAACATCAGTAAACACTGTGTACTATAACATCTTGTCACTACCAAATTCAAGGTTGTGTTATTTTTGCTTAGAACTGATTGTTTCAATTTAGTAATGTTCTCATTCTCACATAATTATCTCCATGTAAGCTATCCTTTTACTTTCTAATAGCAGACTGGAGATTACTCAGCTCCTAACTAGAAACAACAGTTGTGTTTTCAAGTAAGCAAAGACATAGAGAACTGAAAACATTCTTATGCTGCCTGCCAAAAATACCGTAAATGTACTGGGCTTTTTATCAGTCATTCTATTGCAATCAGTATGAAGTATGCTATCAAATATTATATACTTAGATGTTTTGGGCAAATTCTGAGGATCTCTGATGCCAACATCTGTAAAAGAAATAATTGACGAAAGATTATACATTGTAATTGCTCCAATTCCTTATGTTAATACTGTATTAAAGAACTCAATTGAATTTTCCAAATAGGTAATTCCCACTAAAACTAAATTAACCACTCTTACATTGGTCTTCTTTGATATTTAGGATTTATTTGTCAATCAACTAAATGAACACAATATGTCACATTTTTTCTTCCATATTAGATGTTGCAGGCCACACAAGAAGTTTTCTACATCTTTCTTTTATTTTTTGTAGTGCCATACGGCCCAGAACCCCCAAAGTTATCTTGCAAACTATTATCCTTTATCTGCAAAACAAAACAAAACAAAAAACCAAAAAAAACAAACCCAAACCAAAATATCGATACACACGTACTGATTCACAGATATTCTGTTTTCCAGAACCTGCAAGGCTTTTGTTGGGGTCAGGCTTCAGAAATATCTATCGCCCCTGGGTGAAAGCAGCAGTGAGAGCCCCTGGGTGAGATCCTAATACTGCAGCAGGTAATTCCCAAGGGTATTTTGTTAGTCTAAATATAAAAATAACAACAACAACAACAAATCTAATTTTGTCATGAAAACATGACAGTTTTGATTTAGGATTATCTGTTTGCTTGTTAAATAGCCAAACTTCAAAAAAGCAGGTAAATCAAGCACAGTAAGTGAAAAGTGACTTACCTACCACAGTTATGAGAAATTATCAGGTTTTTTCAAAACTTTCATAAGTGTCTAAATCTTAATAACAAAATACAACCTTAACACCTGGAACTATAATACCACATTCCTTTCAGGTATTTAAATATGCATTACTAAGACAATATGTCCTAAAAATACTGAGGTCTGCTAAGTACATTTATCACCCAGATTATAAATAAGGAAATGTAAGCAAAATATGAAGTTGCTTGAGACATCGGAAAGAAGTGTCGGTAAAACTGGAATCAAAGACCCTCCTGTAATTTAACCTGCAGCCCATCTAAGCTTCAGCTAATTGAGCTAATTGGCTAGATGTTAATCACCACTACAGAGCAATGACTTAGTGCTCTTGAGACAAAGAATTAACGGTTCTGTGTCAATCTGTCCCTCACCACAGCAATCAGCACACTCCACTCTTTACCAAGAGGCCACGTCAGAACTAGAATGTGAAATAACGCAGTTCCTGTGAAGTGTTCCCTTATACAATTACTGAGATGACATCCAGAAGGAAATGAGTAGTCATTTGGCTGTTACCATGTCAAATTGCTTATAGAATAGGAGGAAATTACTTCAAATGACTATACCAGAGAGGAGGCTCAATCGTTTTTAGCTCTGCTGGTAAATTTGCGCGTGACATTGAAGACAGCTGGCAGGGTTTCACTGCACACCTTCTAAACCCCTCAGAAGGAAAGGATAACAGTGTTGGCAGGAGCTCCTGACAAAACCATGTTGAGTGGGATGATCAAGCAACTTTAAAGCCAAAATGCAATTTCTTTGCTGATCCGCCACATTAGAACAGCATCTTGGCCGCACCCTGAATCCTTTTTTTCAACCAGCAAATATCTCCTTAGGGAGAAAGCATGCATTAAACAGTACTAATAATCATGCTTTTACTGTCTTAGGCACTATTTCATGGGTGAGGAGAGCTTAGTTCAATAAGACCCTGGTCCCACCAAAATTCATAATTCTGTGCTTAACTTCAATCACATGAACATTTACATTTAAAGCTCAGAATTACTGGTACTTGGAAATTAACGTATGCTTAAGAGATTCAGTCTGTTAGACTTCAAGAAAAGAAAAATCTGTGTTAACGTCATATTAGTCTAAATGAAAAAAATTACCAAGGTTGAAGTGCTAAATAGGGAATGCCATGAGAAACTGATAAACCAGATGCAGTCAGAAAACACTTAGAAACTCTTTCCACTTTTGTTGCTGAGATTTCTTGTTTAGCAAATGAAAGTTTCAATTCTAGAAGCATTTGCAGAGACTGAATGTGGGATTGCATGCACATTTACATGTGTGTAACACCAGCTCTGCATGCAAGTCAGGAACGCAGGCTTCTCAAATTTTGATTTTCGTGAAAGTATATTCTGGTTTGGATTCTGTATAAGAAGCTCAGGTTCATTCAAAATAGTACATACTAACTCATACTGATTTTGCTGTGAAGAACTAAGTTTAAATGTCTTACCATCAGCAGACTGACTCTCCTTTAACACCATAAACTATGGAAGGAGTTTCACAGTCATATTTTCAGAATTGATTAAAAGTATTATAATAGTTGTGAATCATCTTTCATGCCAAGCTTTAGAGTATTGATAAGGGTATTCAGTGTGACGTTGGTACATAGATTTTTTCCCCTTGACATTTGTCTCCTACTATATTCAACAGGAGCCTTGTGCCTGTATCTGAGCAAAGTTAGTACTTAGAACTATAATTTCATAGGCCTACGTTAACACTGAAACAATGTGTTCTAATCTACAAAGCATATCCATTTTCATAAGAGATAATATATATCTCCAAGGGTTTTTCTAATTCCATTAAGCCCATTTAAACCTCTGATTACTGCAGTGAAAATGTGTGTTCTTTAACTGATCATACAGAGCATCTTCCAGAAGCAGATGACGGCACTTAATTCAGTTTGCAGTTTCATTAATGCACACTTCAAAATAATTTAGAGACATACACAACAGCAGGAATTCCCCTATGGTTTTATTAGACATGGCTTTACCTTTTTTTTTTTAATTTTATTATTATTATAATTATTTAGTACTTGTTCAAAAGTATAAAAAGCATTGCTTTGCAACTTCACATTGCATATTTCTGATACATAATACTGATAATTTTGTATATATTTGGAACCTGGTTTATTTTCAAAACTAGTAACAAATTCTAGACAAAATTATGAATACTGTAATGCAACTTTGCCTTACATTGCTTTAAGAAAAGGACTGCTCGCAAGTTTTCTTATTCTCATGTAGATATTCTGCCTGACTAATTGAGGAGATCTGTTAATCTTTATCCTGGGCTCCACTCTACATCATTACAATCCTGAAAACATGCATCAGTTATATAGACCCTGAGACGCTGCCTATCAGTGCTGATTCCTACAGTGAAGAGAACTTTATACATTTACTTTAAGACAACTTGGATTTATTCCTCTAGAAAAGACAATAACCCTGTAGTTAGTGAATATTTCACGTTCATAAATTCTTCACAGCATCATTCTTGGCCAGAAAACCTCATAAAAGGAGAGGGAAAATATTCAGATTTATGTTCTTATTCAGCACAAAAGTTTGAGAACTTAATTCATTGTGAGGACTGCAAAAATTGTGAGAAGAGGGGAATAACCAGCAGTCTTGAAAAACAGTTGGGTATCTTTCACCCCCTAACTTGCTATCATAGATCACACATACACATATTTGGCTTTAGATACATGCAGGTAAATGCAATGCAAACAGTGACGTCAATAAAGGAAAGCAATCAATTTTCCAAGGCAAATGAAGGTTGGACAGTCAGCTCCTCTACAGTTTTTATAGGCAATGGGATCCCAAGGCCAAGCACTTGTTTAAATGTTTAAATCTTCTGCTTTTACTCTTAGTTGATCAATTTGATTCTTAGTTCGTCAATTTGGTTTAGATTATAAGTAAAATAGATTGTGCTACTTCTAGTAGTGAGGATTTACTATATCCAAATGAGCCATATGTCACTCTGATACGTGTCTGAGGTGACTCATCCATCTTTTACGCAGCTGCCCTTGGACCAAAACATGGCACATACAAAACCAAAGGCAATTTTTTCTGTTCAAAGGATTTACAACAATCTAAGACCGCTTCATACACAGACAAGTATGACACTTCGTGAAAATAATTTTTGATGTATGTCGTGGTTTAACCCCAGCCAGGAACTTTAGTACGAAGCAGCTTCTTGCTAACTTCTCCCCGCTCCCAGTGGCATGGGGAGGATATCTGGGAAAAAAATGTAAAACTTGTTGTTTGAGATAAGAACAGTTTAGTAACTAAAATGAAAAAAAAAAAAAGACAATTACAATAATAATAATAAATATTATAATAATAATAGTTATGATAGGAATATAACAGAAAGAGAGGGGGGAAAAAATAAAACAAGAAAATGGCAATTGTTCACCACCTGCTGACTGATGCCTAAGCAACAATACACCTCCCCTGGCCAAGTCACCCCGTTTATGTACTAAGCATGACGTTCTATGGTAGGGAATATCCCATTGGCTGGTTCGGGTCAGCCGTCCTGGCCATGCTCCCTCCCAGCCTCTTTGCACCTCCTCGCTGGCAGAGCATGGGAAACTGGACAGTCTTTGATGTGAGGTAAGAGCTACTGAACAACAACTAAAATGTCAGTGTGGTACCAACGTTGTTCTCACACTAAACCCAAAACACAGCACTGCACCGGCTAGCAGGGAGAAAATTAACTCTACCCCAGCCAAAAGCAGGGCAATATAACATATTAATAATGACATTATACCTGGGGTAACCCACCATATGTTGCTGGCAATTAGAGAAAAAAATTGAAATGTTATTCTACTTCAGATAATCTTATTTACGTGGAGATGAAAAGTATTGGCACAGACTTGCCATCGTTCAAACAAACAATAAGCTAGTTGACTTCAGCAGAGCAGCTGTTACCTCAGTAGTTGGTGATGATGAAGAATCATGATTTTTGCCCTGTTGCGTTAACTCTGGCTTGAAAGCATAAGAGTTTGAAGGAGTTGGAAATCATTGCAGCAGGACACTAACACAGGGGATTGTTTATGCTGAGGAAAGGCTGTGGGAGCTCAGTTTGTTTAGCCTCAAGAAGAGAAGGTTAAGGGGGATCTAACTGCAGTCTTTAATTGCCATAAAGGGAGAAGCATGACACAGAAGGCAAAATAAGACTCAGAGCAGCACAGCTAAAAGATGAGAGGTGCACAGGTTGCATAAAATGAGATTTCATGAATCTACATATTAAGGAGAAGCATTTTCACAGCTAGGATGATTAAGCACTGGAACTGGTCCCAGAGAGGTGGCAGAATCCGTGTCCTGGACTTTTTTTTATTAATACCTGACCAGAGCCTTGAGGATACCAATCTGTCTGAAATAAGCCCTGCTTTGATTAACACGACCCCAGAGGTCCAAATCTTGAAATCTGGGCAAATCCTCTGGACTCTGCACATATGGAGCTCAGACACTACTGAGACTATGACTTCTTATTCATAGTCCTCCTTGCATGTTAAAAATTAAGGCAGACCTGTTAAAAGACAACCTAATGATCTTTGATCTCAGGGAAAGTGGGATCCATTTCTCCCTACAGGTAAAGCAGTAAATCAGAAACTTGCCTAAACATCTCCAATGTTCAGTGTCTTCCCTTCCTCACAACATCTGAGATGAAAGGAAGGTATTAAAATATTTCACTTCTGTCCAACAAAGGCTTAGTGAAAATGTAACTATATTTATTAATAATTATATATTAATACACTATTAACATATAAGCTATACACTAATTCTCTACTGAATTACTTGAAGTACATCAGCTATCATGTGCAAAAACATATATTGCTCTGAGGGAAAGACTGAACAAAGTACAGTTAATTAGGTACTGCTGAAATTTTGTTTTCCTGACATGTACCAGGAGCCACAATGACACTTTAACATATATTATACTACAGCTGATGTTTCTTTTGGGCAAAGCTGGAGTAGAAATGAAAGTTAAGCCAAATATTGTAATCAGTTGGAATTGTTCTTTTTTAGATTTGAAATATACCTCAAGGAAAAAATTATTTATTATTAGCCTGCATTGCTTTAGTCCACCTGTTTTTGTATGCACACTCATATGTCTGTATGTATATACATACACACACGAACAGAGGGAGAAATTGGGAAGCAACCATCACTAATTTCTGTCCAGATTCAGAACAGGTTACTCTAGTCTCATATACAGAGCAAGTCAATCCTTGAGATTTCCCTTGAAAGTCAAAAGGAGAAGCCAATGAATTACTTAACTTGCACATTTGGGTAAAATATTTTCTATTCGACACACTCTGCTGTGAGTCTTGTATGAAATACATGTAACCATGTAGTTGTCTTCTGTTATCTCTAGTCAAGTAGGTAAAAAACAGAAGGAGACCATCAGTATGGGATGGGAGAGGATGTGATTGAGAGCAGCCCTGTGGAGAAGGACTTGGGCATACTAGTGGATGAAAAGCTGGACATGAGGAGACAAGGTGCGCTTGCAGCCCAGAAAGCTAACCATATCCTTGACTTTATCAAAAGCAGAGTGGCCAGCAGGTCCAGCGAGATGATTCTGCCACTCTATTCCGCTCTGGTGAGACCTCATCTGCAGTGCTTTGTCCACCCTTGGAGTCCCTTAGCACACAAAGGACATGAACCTGTTTACTGGTTCCAAAGGAGGCCATAGAAATGATCAGAGGGATGGAACACCTCTGCTGTGAAGACAGGCTGAGAGAGTTGGGGTTGTTCAGCCTGGGGAAATGAAAACTCCAAGGAGACCTTATAGCAGCCTTTCAGTACTTAAAGGGGCCCATAAGAAAGATGGGGACAGAATTTTTATCAGGACTGTTGCAACAGGACAAGGGCTGATGGGTTTAAACTAAAAAAGGGAGATTCAGACCAGATAGAAGGAAAAAAATTTTGATGTTCCTGTTGGCGAGACACTGGCCCAGGTTGCCCAGAGAGGTGGTAGAAGCCCCATTCCTAGAAACATTCCAGGTCAGGTTGGACGGGGCTCTGAGCAACCTGCTCTAGCTGAAGATGTCTCTGCTCACTGCAGGTGAGCTTTGAAGATCCCTTTCAAGCCAAAGCATTCTATGATTCTATGTTTCTATGGTTTTGGAAAATAGTGTGTGGTTTTCGAAAATAGTGTGTGGTTTTCTCCTCAATAATTCAAGGCACATGTAGTTCATCATATAAAAAAATAAAAAGGGAAAAAAATATGAAATAACTTACCATTTAGTTTGCACACATTTAACAATCCTAAAGGTCATTCTAGAAGAATCAGTTCTGAATAGATAGACTTTAACCTCATGTGCCCAAGACGTCTTTAACCTCTGAAGTTAAAATAAAAGCTAATGATCAACTTAAGATAATAATTTCAATGTAATATGAAGTTACAGAACAAATAAATAAGCCCAAACTTTAAAGATTTAAATGGCAAAGCAAGACTCTTCATTTGCTATTATTATTTTCTAGGTACGTATTGAATTCCATAACATACTCTCTTCTTGACCGTGTATGAACAACACAGTCAAACACCTCCTTTCAGAGGTTGAGTTCTTTCTCTAGAAAGAACCTCTTCTTGTTCAAGTACTATGATTTTGCAAAAGGACTCATGATTCAACAGCCAGAATGACATGTTATCAAAATAGGCCACATAACAAAACTGCTTTGAATTTTTTATTCATAAAGTCAGTCAGTTAGACAAGACGGAGACAGCAAAGATTTCTGAGATACCTTTAAGTATTAAAACCCTCTGCTTACTCTTACAGGCAATGCTCCAAACAAAAGTAGTTCCAGCAGCTGTTAAAAAAGACTTATTTCCTTGTTACATTACTTTTAGGTAAAATTAGGGAGCTTAATACGCATCAGTGATATCAAGCAGAATAGGACTATGCAAATAATTTTTTGGTTCACTTCTTATTTTATTTAGCTTCATCTAAATTAGACAAACATCTTACTAGAAGTGCATATGCTCCTCAGTTGTGATCATTACTAGCTCACTCATCTTGAGAAGGACTTGTATTTTTTGTTTCAGGCCAACCAAATTAAAGTTTTAAATCAGTGAATATGTAGTAAGAAGTTTATTTAGAAAAAAAGAACACAAGTACTACTGTTTAGGAAAGGATTTCTCTCCCTGTGACTAGGCAGTCAATGTTATTCTCAAGATAACAGAAAGCAGAGAGGCTGTTTCCTAAGAGCATCCCTAAGCCGCTTATATCAATTCACTTTTCCAGAGCAAGCTCTAGCTGCTGTTCTTATTCACATGAAACATTCTCTTTGCGTAGTTGGCTCCATTGAGTTGGATTGCTGGAAAAAGAGATATCTATTTAAAGCTATATAACTTAAAAGTAGCCTTTCTGTAAAGGGTTGTCTGTGTTTCCCAAACTAATGAGCAATTTATTTTAATAGCTACTTAATTATCAGATGTTTCTTTTAAAATATAAGACTAATAACTCACCACATTAGACCATAATTAAGAAAGAAATTGTTTTTCAGTTGTAATGTGTTTTCTTTCCTTCTCATTTGCTCATTTATGTCTGATTTTCTTCATCTCTTTCATGGCTCGATCTAGTATATATTCTCTTACCGTTCATTGGACTTTAAACATGGTTAACTACTAGTCTTCCGCAAAAATAAATAAATAAATTTAGAGGATGGTAAACTTCTTTCTGCTTAATTAGGTAGCTAATAGGAGGAATTTTAATCAGAACTACGTGAGTACTTGCAAGCACAGCTTTTGTATAGCTCTGCCAAATCAAATATATTTTGCTGGGCACTGGATTATTCGTATGGCCAAATTAATCAGAAAATTTAACTGGAGAAGTAAATTTTTTTTTTTTTTTTTCCTGTGGAAAGGCAGATAGATAAAAATGTGCCTGTCTAGCTCCCTATGGCGCAGTAAGCCTTGGGTAATAATGTTGGCAGTTGGCATGGATTAAAGTATCCTTCATGCTCTTAGCTATCCAAATCCAGTGGATAACTTCCTACTAAGAAGTGCTAAAATCAGAATCCAGATGAGGAAAATGCCATGTTCTTTATGGTGTTGAATTTCTCTAGTGCATAGATAAGACTAGTACATTTTTTTCTGGGGACTATTTTAAAATATTAAACACTAACACTAGCACTATCTGCCTAAACAGAACAAACGTGCTTTTTGTCTTATTACAGATAAGACAGAAGGTCTTCTATGTACTGAGGAAATCAGCTAACCTATTTCTATTATAAAGTCACAAGAAGTCCTGAGGAACATGAGACCCTAGCTAAAGAACAAATTTAAGGACTCTGAGCTGAAGTACAGAGTAATAGACAAGTAATTTGGCTGAGGCAGTTGGGCAGAATCACACATCTTGTAAGTACCCTTCCTAGCTGAAAAGAAGATTGGTGTACTCTCTTTCTCCAAAGCAGAATTTAGATGGTGACTTTACCCACTCATTCCTGATTTGCAGAGGATTGTTCTGCATAATTTCGTGACTTAGATTGTCCTCCTTTTTGTTTGATTATTTAGAACAAAGTTAACTCTAAAGGTCTGTCAGACATTTGTTTCTATTATGGCAAAACATGCCTAGAAACTATTGGGAGCATCCAATTTTGTGGGTCAAGACAGTCTAGTTACTTTGAAGACTCTCTAAATGCAATCATGTATCTTAACTCAGCATTGAAGAGATGGTTAGGACAAGACTTTCAACGAGGTAGAAGGCAACCTGAATCTCTACCTGTAAAAAACTATGAATATCTTTTTCTTGCCTACGGTCGAGTATCTGCTGTTAAGTGTTCAAGAAATAACATTGTTCTGCTGCTTGATATACTCTAGGTACCAGGGTAGCCTTTTCTACTGTTTTTAGAGAAATGATGTATGCATTGTAATCCTTTTTGCTGATAACATGAGGAAACTAAATGTCAATCAGACACAGTTAAAATCATGGAGCCAGTGGTACAAAAATATTTTTTTCGTACTACTTGAGGAGAAGGAAATCTACAGAGACTATTTAGGTAGCTGGAATGTTTCATTATCTACCTTACTAGCCTCTGCAGGACATGGGAAAAAAGATCAGAAGACTAGTAAATTCTTTCTAGCTAAATAGAAAAAATTCCTGTAAGTTCCAACATGGTCTATGAAGGCTATCTCTGAACCTGAAAATGGGCATTTGATGAGCGTGCATGTTTTCTGTACGCATTGTAAAGGGATACAAAATCTATTCCTGTTGTCTCAATATTGAAAATATTCACAAAAGGTTTTCTATGAACTTTTATGACACATAAAAAGCAACTGTAGAAGCCGTATCAATATTTTCAGACCAGAATGATGGTTGGTACAAGGCTCTCCTTACAGATAAAATCACAACACAAAAAAATAAGACTTTAGAAACTCAAGCCCTGTTTGATTTCACATGGACTCAAAGTCTCTTTTTCCTTCCCCTTCCCCTTTGTCTTCCCCACAGTACAAAAGTAGGTAAAACTAAATCAAGCGGACTTATAGAATGTTTAACATTTCAGAAAATTACATTACCTAGGCATGTCATGATGCCTAACTATGAACACAGGTTGTTAACCAAAGATGTATAGTTGACATTGAAAAAAAAACTTAAATCCTGAAATCCTTTAACATTTTTCCTCCCTTTTTCTGAAGTTGCTTCGGATTCATTCTTTCTTGATCAAAAAAATGTCATCATATATCACTACATATTGAGTGCTACAATTAGCTCTGGTCCTGTATGGAAAGTACAGTTAGCTGTGGTGACTTGTAACTTGTCTGTCATCAATAAATACAGAGTTTGGATCAAAAGTTAAGAGTCTGAGCTACAGAAGATTATCTTGAAAACGTAAGATGCAGAAATATCCCCAGAATGTCAGACAAAATAAGTGTGAATAAAATGACAAGTGAGTTAAAGAATATCTGAACCAGTAGTTTTCAATCTTATTTAATTTGTAGATGTTCTTTTGAACAAGGTACACACTATTTTACAAAGATATTCAGGCAGTTGGACTAGATGATCATTGTAGGTGCCTTCCAATGGAACTGTTCTGTTCTGTTCTGTTCTTTCTGTTCTGTTCTGTTCTGTTCTGTTCTGTTCTGTTCTATTTGATTCGATTCTTTAGTCAACTTTCACAGACCTCTTAAAGAAGCAGGGAGCTTGTGACAAGGTAAAATTGGCTGCAATTGAAGTTTCATACCCTGAGAGAGGATAGAGTGCTCCTTGTGTGAATTGTGAGTCCAACAGATTCAAAATGAAAGACTGGTTTGATTGATTACTCCAATTCCTGTGAAAAACATGAAACTCATTTCTGTCTGGTTAAGGGAATAAACCCTAAAGACAAAACAACTCTTCACTGGCACATGCTGAAAAGGCTGTCCTTTACAACAAAAATGGCAGGGTAGGGTTAATTTTTTTTTTATAATCTGGATATACTTACACCTTATAACCTAATGAATATTCGTTATCCACGTGGCTTCATTTATTTTGATTCAATCTTCTTCTGGTCAACCTAACCTGAAGGAATTTACTGTTTAATTCTTTAATTCCACCTCCTTCTGGAGGAGAACATTTCTTCAAATGGACTACATTTATACTATCTTCCCAAGCCTTGATACATGTCTGAGATGCATCCCAATTCTTCTTTCTCACTTTCTGTCTTCTTCTCCAAAAATAAACTTGAGAATGAAAACCTGAGTGTGAGAGCTGGAAGAAGTCATAATGTATTCCAATATGTTCTGCAGTCCAGATGCTCAGAGAATCTGGACTGCAGGCTGCTTTGAAGAGTTTGGCTATTATTTATTCCAAAAATGATCCTGGAGAAATGGGAAGGAGCCAGAAACTTAAAATTCTACCCCATTTCAGTCTAAAATATGTTCAGAATTTTCCAGTATCAAGTTGACACTTAATGATGGAGAATTCAAACCTTAAAGTAGCAGAGATAGGATGGAATTAATCAGTCTTCTTTTCAGAGTCAGCTTTGTATGTCATTACAACACACATTCTTTTAAATACTTAATCTTCCTTCAGGAAAATAAAACTCACATTTTCATTAAAGAACCAAACCAAACCAAACCACACCAAACCAAACCAAACTAAACCAAAGCCAAACCAAACCACACCAAACCACACCAAACCACACCAAACCACACCAAACCAAACCTTAAAAAATCCATAACTTTGAATTGAAGATATGCATTGTGTGTTTTATTGTTTTCCACACATTTGCTGTTTTAATGACTGGCTTAGCAATATCCTCATGCAAGGAATATTATCTTGTTTCTTATTCTGCTATTTTGATGGAGGTTAAGTTTAACTATCAAAAGGGTTTTAAATATTTTGTTATATTTGTCTTACAAATAATATATTAAGGTTACACTATTGTCTATTCTTAGAAATATTTTATAACTGGCATGAGATAAATATTAACATTTCCCATCTCTGGTAGTTTTGTCATAAGGAAATGTTATTACATTGTGTGTGTGTGTGTATAGTCTATTTTTGTTCTCATTACCTTCTTATTCCTCTGACAAAAACCATGATGGGTACTGACAATTGTGCAAAATTAATCCATTACACTGACAGAGACTGTAAAACCATTAATTCTAAAATGGTTATGGAACAACAGGTTAATTTACAATTTTGAGATAAATCAATTTTAATGTGGAAAAGGAAATATTGTCAAACTATACTTCTTGTAAATTAACATCAGAATTAATAGATATTAGTGTTGTGAGGACATAGAGCAGTAAGCATTCATAGCCTGCTTATTTAAAGGAAACACCATTGGATTCTGGAAAAAACAATCCACACCACTAAAAATAAAATTAACACTGAACAGAATCAGAAAGTGTGAAACTCCATCAAATTAATTGGAAGTATAAACAGAGAGAAAATTAAAAGAAACTATCAACTATTATTGCAGTACCCAAAAGCTAAGCGCCAAAAGGCAAAGTCTAAAGAAACTTTTTCTAGCAATTTCAAAGCAGGTTTCTTTCTTCTCTCCTACATGTTACCACTGCTGCAGGAAAGTTGGCAGGCAGTAACACATACTTCTGTCTTAGCTGCTGAGTGGTAAGGTGTTGAAGTTAGATATAAAATAAGGTGGGAAGAAGTCGTGGTAGTTTAAGCTAAGTAGCTGGTCCAACATTTCCATTTGTCAAACTTGTGGAAGTGTGGAATAGACATCTCAAATTACTGTGAATGGAAAGGGGGGGCAAAATCTTCCTCTGGGAGTGGACCCAGATTCCTGATTTAAAGGCTAAAAATCTCTATACAGTAAAGCAGGAAAATATTTGTCTAAACTGGAAGTCATGACAGCCAGCTCTCTGAAAATGTGCAGGTACTGAAAAAACAGCACAGAAAAGGGTGTCTGAAATCCTCCTTACAGTGTGGGCTTTATTCCCTATCTCCCATCAAGCATTTTCCCTCTAGTTTACAGGATCACAGAATTACATCACTGTTTAGGATGGACACGAACTCGTGAGACCATGTAATCCAATGCCCCTACTCAATTAGTGTAAGCTGGAGCAAATTGCACAGAACAGTGTCTAGCCAGGTTACGAACACCTCCAAGAATGAAGACTCCACAATCTCTCTGGGTAGCCTGCTCTGGTGTTTGACTACACCACAGTAAAAAAACGTGTTTTGTATTTAAGTGGTATTTAAAATTTTAAAATTCATTCCCTGTCCCATAAGCAGACACTCTCGAGGAGAGTCTGGCTCCCTCATCCCTCCCATCAGCGTTACCGTTTGTTCAACTCCTTGCTCAGGATTTGGCTTAAGCCACAGCTTAAGGACTGATGTCTGCCAGGCATAACCTAGGTCAAACAAAAAGCAGCAGGCACCCAGGACACAATGTACAAGAAGGAATAAGGACCATTCTGCAGACTGACAATCAGGTATTTATACACATTGATAAGATTCCCCTGAGCCTTCCTCTCTCCCGGCAGAAAGTCCCATCTCTCTCAGCCTCTCCTCATTGGAGAGATGATCCAGTCCTTTCATTGTCTTCATGGTCCTTTGTTGGACTCTATCCGATATGTTCATGTCTCTCTTGTACTGGAGAGTCCAGAAGAGTACACAGCACCCCAGATGTGTCTCACCCATGCTGAGTAGAGGAGAAGGATGGTCTCCCTGAAGCTGCTGGTAATGCTATGCTTAATGCAGCTCAAGAAGCTCTTGGCCTTCTTTGCCACAGGAATGCACCTCTGTCCTGTGATCCACCTGGCATCCACTGAGACTCCCGGGACCTTTTCTGCAAAACTGATTTCCAGATGGTCAGGTCCTGTAAGTACTGGTGCTTATAGTTGACCCTCCCCAGGGGAAGGGCTTTGCACTTCACTTTGTTGAACTTCATGAGGTTCCTGTCAGACTATTTCTTCAGCCTGTCTAGGTCCCTCTTAATAGCAGCACACTTAAATGGTGCATCAACCAGCACTACTGGTTTTATGTCATTAGCAAACTTGCCAAGTATGTGCTCTGTCCCATCATCCAGATCATTAATGAAGGTGTTGAACAGGGTCGGATCCAGTATTGAGCTCTTGGGTACACCACCAGAGATTTGTCTCCAACTGGAATTTGTGCCAATTATCACCACTCTCTAATGCCCTGAATCTGTCTTCTTTCCATTCTTGAAGATCAGAGTAATGTTTGCTCTTTTTGAGTCTTCAGTAGCATCTCCTAGTCTCTATGACTATCCAAAGATAACTGAGTGGCCTCACAATGACATCAGCAGCTCCCTTAGCACTAATGGGTGCAACCCATCAGGTCCCATGGACTTTTGTATGTCCAATTTACTTAAGCATTCTCTAACCTCCCACCAAATGTATATCTTCCTTCCTCCACAATTTCCCCCTGATACCTGGGTTTGGGATTTCTAAAAGTCTATCTTGCTATGAAAGAATGAGGTGAAGAAGGCATGCGGTGCCTCAGCCTTCTTCATGTTCTGTCACCAGAGTCACTGCACCATTCAGCAGCAGCACAATTTCTCTAGTATTTCTTTTCTAAGTACCTGTGGAAGCTTTTCTTGTTGCTTTTTACATGTTTTGCCACAAAAGAACAATGTCCACACAAGATGTATGTAGAGTGCTCTGGTGCAAGTGGACTGCTGTATTTCCAGAAAAGCATTTAACAGGGTGGGGAAAATCTTTCCTGCTTCTTATATAAATCTAATCCCAGTCTCTAAACTGGAGGCTGAATAAACCCATTATAAGTATCGTGTTGTAAGTTAATGCAGGAATTTTGTATGTGGCTTCTGCATTAATTATAGGTATCTAGATTTTGGGACATCACAGAAGTCAGCTAGAGACAGAAAATCAATGCTAGTTTCCAAAATTATTAACCTAGTGCAAAGCCCACTAGTTATTTACACAATCTGTGCATTCTTCAAGGATGTATTTCATAACAAGAGGGTAGCAGCTTGATGGACCAACACTAGAAAGAGGCAAGGAGAAAGACAAAAGATATTTGCAAACCACGTGGTGGGAAATGGAGTAATAATATGGAATGAGGGTGTCACTTGTAACACTGACAGAACTGTGGAAAATAAGACATCAGATGAAACACCTGAGTGGGGCAGAGCCGTCTGAAGCTGGTCGTTTTGGAGCAAGGAAGGAGGAGAAGTTAAAGGAGAGAATCAAAGGGAATTGGAGCACCATGAACACCCAGAACAAGGCTATTTCATGTTCTCTGTTTCTCCTGTCTTCTACTGTCTGCTCCTTGGGTAGCGACCTCTTCCTTTGGTCTTTGGAGACTGCAGTGCAAGCACAAACCATTAGATACTTAGTACAATGAAGGAATAACTGAAGGCACAATAATGGGAAAGATTATATTCATTTAGGTGATCATGGATTGCCACAGGCTCCTTGTTTGTTTAAAGCATTCTTTCCAAAATGAATTGTTTCTCTTAAACACAGTATTTAATTCTTTGTTAATTCAACAGTGGAAAATGATTTGCAGGCAATATTAGTCCTGATTAAATGGATACACTTAAGAGTCTTTTCTGTTGCTTTCTAATTCAACCATCTTCTTTTCCATGTTCTGATTTAAAACACAAATTTCCTTTTACCTAATACAAGTTCTACATCATTGCTTCTTTAGCAGTAGCTAAACTCTTCAGAGATTCTTCTCAAGAAGTTAAATTAACAAAGCATTTGGAAAACCTGAAAGATGCAAATAATCACAGAAAGAAAATTATATGTACTTTTTTGAATTTAAATTAAGAGTACTGTATGGCAAGCTGGTAAAACATTTGAGTCCCCTCATGGAATGGGAAAGTAATTCCATACATTACATTGTTTTAATGCCAAGGGCCTTTGCCATGTCTGTTTCATATTAATTTTATTTCTTTTCCGTAATAATGCAACGATAAAAGTGATTCTCAACTAACATTTTGTACGTTAAGACAATCATGAAATTAAAAGGTGCCATGGAAAAAGCTCAGGATACACAAGGTCACTGATATGAAATGAAAACTAGAGTAAAAAATCATTAACAACTTCCATTATTAGGTTTAATTTTATGTTGTATTGTACCAATAATTTGAAAGAAAATATTACATGCTGTTTAATTACTGTTACATTATTTTCAATGAAATTCCAAAAGTAAATAAAAATTTACTGTCTGCCCATAGTATTTGCACACTCAAACAGTCCAGTTTTCAGTACAGTTTCAGCAGCTTTTTTTTTTGGTTAAATTACTTTTTCCATTTTCACACTGACATCTTCTATGATAGTTGTTAGCTCAACAGCATTTTTTCCCTGTTTGGATGAAATTGGTTAAATTAATTTTAAGTTATTTGATTGTAAGGAAAATTATATATTTTCTAATTACAAAACTCTGTAGTGTTTGGGTTGAATCTCGCATTGTAGATTATGTGAGGAACATATAACTGCAATAGAACTATTTTCTGGTTAGGGGCTTCGAAAAACATTTTCAGATGTAAACTTCATAAAACCCAATCTTGTAGGTATCATTGAAATTTAAAGAAAACATTCTGGTTAAGAAAAAATAGTAACAAAATTAGCATTTTTATAGCCATTATATCCTGAAAAGAAACTAAGATCTGTTACATGTGTATTTTCAATTTACTTTAATTTCCTACTCCAGTAGTTTTGATTTTATAACTGATTTTCACAGCTACTCCATGGAAATACTCTATTCATCTTCTACCCTCTCCATATGTAGTATCTGTATTTTTCAAACCAAGTTCTAGTTGTTCGTTTAGGATAAAAAAATATTTGTTTCTTGAATATTCGGGAAGAACAATTCAAGCTGGACAACTATGAATTAAGACACCAAAATTCCTAAATCTTTTTTAAAATATTGCTATATCTGAATATTTATTTTTAATTATTGCTGTACAACCAAAGCTGGTTTAAGCCATCATTGTATAACTATAACAGTAATTGATGATGTGTGAGAATGTGTGGATGGTATTTTGAGGTCATCAAGGAGATTCTTTCCCTATACTACTTTTTTTGGGTCTTAGAATCAGAGAATCACAGACTGGTTTATCTTGGAAGGGACCTTCAAAGCTCATCTAGTCCAACCCTCCTGCAGTGAGCAGGGACATCTGCAAATAGAGCAGGTTGCTCAGAGCCCGGTCCAACATGACCTGGAACATTTCCAGGGATGGGACTTCTATCACATCTCTGGGCAACCTGGCCAGTGTTTTGCCAACCTCATTGCAAGAATTTCTTCCTTTTATCTGGTCTGAATCTCCCTCTTTTAGTTTAAACACACCACCCCTTGTCCTGTCACAAAAGACCCTGCTAAAAAATCTGTCCCCATCTGGAAGAATTTAAAAGATGTGTAGATGTAGTGCTTAGGGACATTGGCAGTGCAGGGTAAATGTTTGGACTTGATGATCTTGAAGGTCTCCTCCAACCAAAACAATTCTATGATTCTGTGATCTTTCTTATAGACCTCCTTTAAATACTGGAAGACCACAGTACGCTCTTTCTAGAGTGTTCTCTTCTCCGGGCTGAACAACCCCAAGTCTCTCAGCCTGTCCTCATATCAGAGGTGCTCCAGCCCTATGATAATTTTTATGGCCTCCTCTCGTCACTCTCCAACAGCACTGCAGATGGGGTCTCACCAGAGTGGACTAGAGCATCAGGATCACCCTCCTCAGCCTGCTGGACACACTTCTTTTGATGCAGCTGAGAGTATGTTTGGCCTTCTGGGCTCCAAACACATGTTGCCAGTGCATGTCCAGCTTTTTATCCACCAGTATGCCCAAGCCCTTCTCTTCAGGGTTGCTTTCAATCATAACATCCCCCACCCCATACTGATACCAGGGGTTACCCCATCCCAGATGCAGGACCTTGTACTTGGCCTTGTTGAACCTCAGGATGTTCACACAGGCCCACTTCTCCAGCTTGTCCAGGACCCTCTAGATGGCATCCCAACCCTCAGGCATGTCAACTGCACCACTCAGCTTGGTGTCACTGCAAACTTGCTGAGGGTGCACTCAATCCCACTGTCTATGTCATTGATGAAGATATTAAACATGACTGGTCCCAGCATGGACCCCTGAGTGACGCTGCTTGTGACAGATATCCATCTGGACAACGAGTAATTAACCACTGTCCTCTGCATGTGATCATCCAACCAATTCTTTATCCACCAAACAGTCCACCCATTAAATCTGTATCTCTCCAATTTGGAGAGAAGGCTGTTGTGGAAACTGTTAAAGACCTGTATGGAAGTACAGGCCAGATAAATGACATCCACAGTTCTTGCTCCTCTTTGTCTGAGTTCCCCAGTAGTGTATAATGTATTCTTCAGCTCCTTGCATCCTGCCTCTGCTGCAGAGTATGCTAGTTTTCATCTCAGCTCCATCACAGAGTATAATAGTTTCTCCCAGATGCATTCAGAAAGTATTGGGAACATAGCGTTCTAAAGCAAGGGTTTCACACGGGTTACCCCATCCCTTTCTTTTTTTTTTTTTTTCTTTTCGGTACTGATCCAATACCCTAAATGTAGCTTATGTATGGTGTGGAGGTACTCAAATGCTTTCAGTCCAGAAACAGCAGGCTGATATAACAAAATGGCTTTTATGGGTCAGATCAAAGGTGTGTTAGCCCTTTATCCTGTCTCTAAGAATATTTGTTGTAGTTCAGGAAACGCTAAAGAACAGGAAAATTATGTAAGGTTATTTTATCAGGCTGTCTTTCTTTGCAGTAACAAACCTTATTCAAGAGATTCCTGAGCAAGATTAGATAGCAATAGATCATATCATGCGAGCCCAGTAAATCAGGTTATCATGAACTCTGCATTTTCCATACTGCTTTTTATTGCAAACCCAAGGAACTTTCAAGTGAAATTGTATCATGGGCTGGTTTCATAACGCTTGAATGAGGCAGATTTTGTGTAAGAGACATGCATCTTTAAGGCTCATATTTAAAAGTGAACTGACACCCACTACCACCTCCCCATCCCTCACCCCCACAGTGTTTTGTCTTAAGCCAGGTGGGGATTTTTATGTTGAGACACTGAGAGAGGAGGACAGATTTGCTCCATCACAGTGGCTTATGTTGTTCTACTAAAAAGCATAAGCTCCAATTCAAACTTCTCATTAAGTGACATTAAAGTATACTGCATATTGAATCATTACTATTCTTGCCAAAGTAAACTTTTTAGTATTTTTATGTTATTTAGTGGATTCTAAGGTATGGGCAGAAAGGAAAAGGAGCAGGCAAACTACTTTTGTCAGACATAAAGTGTCGCCGGTCGGCTGAGGCAAGCCGAGCACGGGGACGAGTCTTTTCCTATCCCTGAACCCCTCTCCTCCGGGAGAGAAAAGGGTTAAAAAGCAGAGATACGAAAAGGAAAAGAAAGATTTTGTGAGACCTCTGAACGTTTGGAAAACTGAAACAAACTATTAAAACTAGAGCAAAATATATATAATATGCAGGGAGAAACCAATGCAAAATGTGAGAGTCTGTACAGGGTGGAAAGGCGAGGGTTAAACGCGAGAAAAGAGAGAAAGGGGGACGGTACCACGTGCAGTCCGAAAATGGCACCGGCCACATGTGCGCTTTCGTGGAGTAAACAAAGGGAAACCGCGGCTGTTACGAACGCGGGGCTCCAACGTGCAAAGCGCTGTTCCTACTGGTTTGTAGAAGCCAGAAGCGGCAGCGCTGGCAGGCAGAGAGGACACGGCACCACGGCAGCAGGCAAAGAGCAGCCTCCAGGCGCAGGTCTCCGGGCGGTGCGGCGGGGGCTGCCCTGGCGCACAGTCTCGCTCCACTCCGGCAGCGCGGGGGGAGCCGTAGCCAGAAGTCTGGAGAAAGCCTCTTCCCGGAGCGAAGCTGAGGTCCTGCAGTGCCTCTTGCAGCGCGGAGCCAGGAGTATCCGGAGGGCAGAAAGACGCGAAAAGCCCCGAAAGAAGCCGAAAAGCCGCGGAAGCCGGGAAAGCCACGAAAGCCCCGAAAGCCGGGAAAAGCCCCGAAAGCCCCCGAGCCCGCAGCTTCTTAAAGGCAGAGTACGCTCACGAGAAACTTTCTCAGCCAATGAGATGGGCGATCGTAACATGGAAGGGAATAATTCAATTGGTCAGTTTAAAACAAAAGTCTTCGAGCAGTTTTTTTCTTCAAACTGCCACATAAAGTAAAACCAAAAACCAGCTAACCCCTTCGCTAATTCTTTAGGCATAGAAACTCTGGTCTGCTTCTTCATATTTGTGAAAAAAGAAAATTGGATTACCTGTAGTATATTCTCAGTGACTGCTATTAGGTCCTGGTACATGTGCTTTTGGGGACATTATATTAGACGAGAGGCAATTTCCTCTGATCATGTGATATAGACTCCTGAATATAAGTTCCTCAATCTATGCTTCAACGAAGGTCGTTAAATTCATGGTCATTCTGAGCACTGGAGCTCAAAAATATTTCCTTTGTGAAAGGATTGCCTTTTATCTGCTACAGAACTTTACAGTTTTCTTCTGTATGATAGCTATCTCCAAATTTAAATAAACTATTAACACTGTTAACAATTCTTCCCCAGAGGTAACGTGAGCTTGCAGAGCAAAATGCTGGCATCAGTGTCTATATTTCTGTGTCCAGTTTTAATAAAATGACTACTTAACTTCAATAAATATTTTCTTAATGAGTTTCTAGCATCCCAGAAAAGTAAAAAGAGACAGGCAAAAATTAATAGTACTCTATAAAAAGCATGAAATGGGATTAAGATGTTTGGTACAGAAACTGTAACTGACACGTGATTTGTCTAATCTGCACATTTGATTTATTGATGGATAAATCAGATGTAAGAGAGATGTGGTGAACAGAAACAGATAAGTAAACATTCCAGTCACTGTATGTGTCTAACTTCATGGGCTGTAGAAGGCTAGTCCAGAGAACATAAAGTCATTTTTCAAACTTAAAATGTATGGCTATAATCTAAATATTTGACAGATTGCAGATTTGTTTGATTTGTGCAGGAGGTATCTACCTGCATTTTGCAGGAGGATGACAGTGTGTGTTGCTGAGCCAACAAGGAAAGCTTCAGCACCCCTGTGCCTGCAACAATTTTTTCCTTCACGAACATGAACTGACTCTTGTATGTCAGCATACAGGAACTCTCATGCTAACTGTCAGTAATAAACAAAATGCCTCTAACTCAGTTCTCCTTTCTAACTGTGGATAGAAAGAATTTTAGCCTCTTGTAAGCATAACTTTCCACTCTTGTGAGAGAACGTGTGTACGTCCTCTTCCACCTCTCCTCTTTCCCTTGCCTTCTCAACACTGAAAAAATCAAACCCCAAACTATTAAATATGGATGTATCATCTGTCATTTTTGGATGTCAAATTTCTCTGAACATTTTTTAAAAAGTAATAAAGATTAAAAAAAAAAATTAATTTTTCCTAATGCAATGCCTTTCAAAACAGACTCTGGACAATATAAATAATTAAGTTTGCTCTTCTTCATTGTTGCAGAAGTGGAAAGGTTGACATAAAAAGTATGAGGCCCCTGAGAACACAGAGTTAGAATCAGAATCTCAGATAACAGCAGATACACCATTTCTTTTTTCTATCTTTCTGGCCACACCTGCACTAAGGGGTCCAGAAACACTTGCCCACTCTTGGCTCTGGCCCCATCTGTGCTTTGCATTAGCACAAAATGGTGTCCCTCTGTCCTTTTCCCACGGAAAGAAAAGACATACGTATGGGTTCAATAGAACCTGCATGACATTATAATACATACCAGAAAGGAGCTAATCTTGATGAACAAAGGAGCAGGCCCTCAAAATGTGTTAAGATATGCATTAGATGGTCAGTGTAATTGCAACCTTTTTTTTCCCCTCCAGTAATGATTTGTGTAGAAGAGAAAGTCAATAATTGAAACACGGTCATCTTAGCAACTTGCCTAATAAAGAAGGAAAAATGTGTGGTAATAAAAATAATATTTTCTATGATGTATCTGGAGTACATAAAATTTCTGTACTCAAAAGACTGTCTGATCCATGGTGCTTGTAGGTAGGAAAGGAAGAGGCAAAGTGGGAAAGAAGTAGCCTTGTGATGAAGGTAACTGATCCTGTGCTTAACATTGCCAAATACTGTTTCTAATTCTGATCACCTCGTCTCAAAAAGGGCATGGGTTTGTCAGAAATTGCTCAGAGGACTGTATAACCAAAGGATTTGAAAAAGAAAGGAGTTTAATAGAAAGAAAAATAGACATTTTAACAGTGAAAAAGAGAAAACAACTTTATAAAAATATTTTTATAAGCTTAAGGATATTTAAGCAGTGAGGAAAACTGTCAACTCTGCTTATGGTTAAGCGATTCAAATCAGACATTAATGAAAATTCACAATAATAGAATTTAAAAGCTCTCTGAAACCATTCACTCATCTCAAAACAAGAAAAAGAAGTGTATCATGCAAGGCACTGTAATAAGTAAAATAGTCTGACATTTTTAAGACTGTTTTTTGTTGTGGGAATATTTTTTATCATTTGGGGTATTTATTTTTTTTCTTCAAAAGATGGTCATTGTGCTATCTTAATTAAATGATGCAAGATGAACAGATTTGGACTTCTGATTAAAAACCAGCCTAAAAAGTTCCTTTCAGAAACAAGAACAACAGGAACAGAAGGAAAAGCAATAATTAAGTAAATCTATCTCACATAGAGGAATATAGTGTAAAATACCCAAACTCTAATGTGCTCAGTCCAAAACTGGAAACAATAGATAACAATTTAATTTTTTTTTTTCCAGTATGAATAGTCTGCTTTTAGATTGGAATAAAAATATTGCATAGTGGTCTGTAAATATATGTCTGCTTGGATGTGTGCTAATTCAGCTGTTTCAGCTACTTGGATAAATGGATGTTACGCAAATTTACACTCCCCAATCATCTCATTGATCAAGAACACAAGGGGATACAGGTTAGGTTTAAGCAGAAGGTAACACATTTATTAGGCTAATAGTGGGGAGGGATAGTTTCTGACAATGATTTTATGCTATTCTGCATGCATTCTATCATATAAAAAAATTCCAGAGCTGTCATATGGACATTATTGATGTGTTAAAGGAACTCTTCATGCATCCAATTACAAATGGTTAAACATCTGTTATGTTTTGTGCTGTCTGGCTACAGTCTGCTTCCATGTGTTTTTTTGGTTTGTTTTTTTTTTTTTTTAGAGGTCTATTAATGGAACGTTCCCTTTATGGTAGTGAGGTAAATTCCGTATGTAATTTGTTTATGATAAACATTTTCTTTTAACACTCGCCCTAAACATTATGGGTGGCAGAAGATTTTTTTTTTTTCCACTTTCAATGGAATGCAGAAAACCTCAGTGAAACTCAAAAGTTAAAAATCTCTGTTGATAGAATTGTAGTTTTTCACTCTGAAAACTGACCTAAAAACCTTACCTCACATTTTCCACACCCAGGTTTTTTCTTTATTTTTCTTCCATTTTCATGACAGTCATATCTATATCAATACAAAACCTACATTAATACTTCTACAGAAGCAATGAGTACCAATAAGAGCGTAAGTAAGTTAGCAGGGGTATTGTGGTCTATCACTAGCAATCACATTTTCCCTAGACCTTCAACAACAGCTTAGTAAGATCTTTTAGAACTGCAGAGAGCATGTACTCTCCTTCCAAAACCACATCTTTCTTTGCCATTATCAACTCTCTTATTTTACACTTGTAAGTTGCTTTAGTACCACATAACTACACATCATAACATTCCACTGATGAAGGCATGTTGCATGTTCATTTAAAAATAGCAAGCATTCTACAGTAATTAAAGAATCATTATTCTTTGTATTGTCCAAAAATCTCCTAGGGTAGGACAATAAAATTTTTTCTCTCATCACCTGGCCTTACCACCATGTATGTGAGTACATGTTGTTCTTCCTCGATGCTTTCTTATCGGGTCTAATGATTGCATTCACTGAACTTTCTTCTGAGGCTTGTATATATATAGATATTCAATTTATATTAGCAAATATATGTGAACAGAACCATACAAACCTGAAAATACCCAAGTTCAAAGAGACATTTCATTTCCATCAAAAAGTGATTCTCTGTGCATGCAATGTGTGTTCATACTTGTGTTCCAATAGTCTAACGTCTCTATAATTTAAAAGAAATATAATCTTATGAATATCCTTTATTTCAGGTAAAACAACCCTTTTCTCTCAAATGAGCAAAAATGCATTCTGAAAGATCAGTTTTGAAAAGTCGGATATTCTCAAGTGAAGGTCAGTTGTGGTAGTCTGATCACTAACTTTGTTCATACTTTTCAGGCCAAATGCATCATATGAGAATTAAAGATAGTTATTCAAATTTAAACTTGATTCATTAAATATGTAAAGGCAAATTCAGACTTTGTAAGGAGACATAGCAGACAAAAGTATGAAAATAGTAACATCAGAAGAAGAATTGAGGAGAAACAGAATAATACATTAGATTTGATTTTTAAATTTTCATTGCTCTGCTCTGATTAGGAAATTTTTTTAAATACTGCTACTTAAAGGATGGGAGACAAATAAGACAGTTCAGATACTATACAGATAAGTGTTATAAGTACATTTATTTAGATTAAATTCATAAATTTCTGAATGGTACCTGTTGGTATTGTTGCAGAAATTTGAGAACAATTATCCAAAATGACTCCACAGTAGTCAGCACCTAAGTTTTAGAAGCCAAAATAGTCAGTTTGTTCATTCAGTATAGTTTCTTGCAGAATTTCGGGGAGAAACATATGTATAGTGGTGGCACAAGAATAAAATGATCGTTCAAAAGACATGATACCAATCCAACATGTGTAGTTTGCATGCACTCAGTGTTCATCTGTTGCACAAACAGTAAAGCCAAACCAGAAGAACTATCATAACTACTGGGCTGATGAAATGCCTTTTGCTTTTATGCTGGTTTTGGCTGGGACAGAGTTAATTTTCTTCACAGTAACTAATATGGAGGTCAGTTTTGGAGCTGTGCTGGAAATGGTGTTGATAACAGGGATGTTTTAGTTATTGCTGAGCAGTGCTTACACAGCGTCAAGGCCTTTGCTGCTCCTCACACCATCTCACCAGCGAGTTTGTTGGGGGTGCCCAAGTAGTTGGAGGGGACAGAGCTGGAACAGCTGACCCCAGATGACCAAAGGGATATTCTATACCATATGACGTCATGCTCAGCATATACAGCTGGGGGAGGAAGAAGTAAGGGGAGGATGTTAGGAATAATGGCGTTTGTCTTCCCAAGTAACCTTCTCACTTTAAAATGCAATAACATTGGCAATGTCTAGTCATTTTTACTGATGGTTTTAAGAGCACTTTCTCTTCCAGATCTACAAAACCAAGTATTTGGTTTTTTTCAGATCAGTCAGAATAAAACTTAATTTACAGCTAATAATATATTTTTTTAAAAAAATCAACAAAACCAGGTATAATATTGGTAAGAATTCTGTGTAAGAAAATGGGGTTTTAAGTAAGCATGAAGCAGCTATCTCAGCAGTGATAGGGGATTTTAGCTGAAGCTGGCAGGAAGAAGAAAGACACACATAAAGATGGTCTTTGACTGACTCTGTTTTATAAGTCAAATAATATTTTACTTATGTAATTATCGTGGAAAGAGTGGTCAAAATAGTTGGAAATATTCAGAAGGTAGCTTGAATCCAAAATAGATGTTTTGTTCAACCACTCAACAAATAGTTCTGCCAGTTCAGTTGCTATTTATAAAACAGATGCATCATATTTTGTTGGTAAAATTACCATAAATATCCATTAGAGGATCTGAACTCTGAGTCTGGTCTACAGATTCTTTGCATCCTCCTGGTGTAAAGAGATTGGGTCTGATTCTTTGAAGCTCTGATATTAATTAATATGAATTAAGTTTTTTTCCCATGTAAAACAAGATGTCTATGTGAAGGCTTCCTACAAATGCCAAGAACCTTGAGATTAAAGTCTCCCACCATTTCCTTAAAACAAATATATCAGTCTTGGTCTCCAAAGCCAAAGATTTTACATGCAGAGTAATAAAACCAGAACGGAGTAGAGCAGGTGTACTGAGGGAGTAGTTAACAGGTGTGAACAAGAATCTAACCTTTCCAAGGATATGCCTGCAAGGTGGACATTGTCATCCTCTCCATGTTCTGCTGCCTTGATTTTCAGCCATCAGTTTTCAAAGGGCCTTCTAGGTTAGAAAACATCTCATTGTCTTTCCCCCTTTGTTATCCAGTCCCACAGGTGTCCAGAAAAGTCTCCTTTCCATTACTCTAAAATTTAACTTTGGGTCTGCTCTTTGCTGCAAGAAAATCTTCCTCCTTTCTACAGGATCCCCACAAAACAGCATGTTTATTGCTCACTATGTACTTCTCTGCTCACCTGTCTTGGGCTATGTTCTGGTGGGGTACTCTCAGCAGAGCACATCTGCTTCCAAGAAAGAGGTAAAACAGCAGAAAATTTCACAGATATATGCTTTAGTGTCACAGAACATCATTTAGTCAATTTCATATAATGAAAGTTCATGCTATGGGTTCTTTCAAAAGACATTGTATTTTTATGGTTGCATTTTTTTGAGTTCCTTCCTTTTGGGAAACTTCGAGAGTCTCTCTTTTGGGAAAAAAAGAATGAATTCATTTCTTATTAGCAGTTTGTAACACTACTGATGATGAACTTTGAAATATAAGTAATCATCTAGGAAAAATGAGTAAAATTAAACAATTTTAGAATGGTCTGTTTCAGAACTATAGAATATATGAAGGAAAAAAATAAATTCTGTTGATAGTAAAGATCTCCTTTTCGTCATACAAAGATCACATTTCCTTTTTTAAATAATAATAAAGTATTCAATATTAACTTACAGCTTCCCCAAATACAGTCTTCTGGAAAAAAAAAAAACAAACAACATTATCTGGATGATATCTTTAAGTGAAGAGAGTTTTGGAACTAATTTTAACTTTTTTTGAAATAACCAGTAACATATGAGAATTAGTAGAGTATTCAAACAATTAATTTTACAAATTATTTTGTGACACAACAGTTTAATAAACAGCATCTAGAGTGTTTCCATATGTTGTAAAGTTCTAAACACCATCACATCCATCATTGAGCCCCAGACCATCAACAAACAGACCTCAAGTCAAGTCTCATTGAAATCAATAGAAGAGCTCCCTATTTTTTCTGTTGGTTTTATAGAATATATCCAGGAAAAAAGAGATTTCTCTCAGAATTAACCTCAGAAGATGACATTTAACACACTTTTGTCGATGAGTTTTATATGGATTGTCTGGTCATTCTAATTCTTTTTAAGAGTATGAATAGAAGCCCCTTAGTTTGAGCACACACATGCCTCTTGGGTAGTTAAATTCAGGGCAGTGAATAGGGAAAATAAAACAGATTAATTTTTCTTCTTTACCTTAGATATCAACACCCGAAGACTCTTAGTGGCTTTTATATGGCATGAAATGGCAATCCATTTCATGTTTTCTTGTTGTTTTAAGCAATTCGTAAAAAACTAGTTTCATAATGATATGAATGTTATTCTCTCTATTACCTAAAGGAAATACATTTCTCCTCTGTATTAAGGAGGAGAAAGCAAATGGAGTAGGTATTTCTGCAAGACTACAACTGAAATTTAAGTGCAGCTAAATAATTTCTTTATCAGATCTGATAGTTGAAGTTACTGAAGCAAGTAAAATTTAATTGAGAAGTAAGAATGTTCAGGAATTAAACTTACAGAATTTTAATACAGAGATTGTATTGAAATTGAGGGATATGGTGCAACTGAGGGACATTATAATGACAGATATGGTGAATTGTAAATCTGAACGAACTTCGTATATCAAAACATCCCTGGCTGTGGTGGACTGCTGAATGCCAACATAAGGTATGATGCCTTAAAAATTATTTTTCGAACAAGTGCTGCTTTGTCCTGTTATCTGGGACTGCCTGGCTATAGGGAGCAGCCCCTGCCCCCCTGCCAGTTCCCTGCCTTGGAGGTGCCAGTTCCCCTGTTTTGGAAGAGGGGCAGAACCTGTTGCCAGGTCATCCCCCCTCAAGAGTTTGGAGGCTTGTCACTGCGCTTGTGCAGGCATCAAGGGTCAGTTTGTGGTCATGGTAGTGGAGGGGACAAAACCCACCAGGGACCCCAGGCTCCATTGAACCACGCTTGTCCTGGGACCCCAGACCCTTTTTGGAATCGTCCAGAAGGAGCAACTGTGCATGCTCAGCTGAGGAAATGAGCCCTATTAAAGACAAGATCCCGGGGTGTCTGAGGCAGGTGTATGAGTGACCCCCACCACCAGAGGAGCCTGAGAGTGACAGCAAACCCTGCTGGGCACAGAGAAACATCACTGGAGACCATTCCAAGGGTTGTGAGACTTTTTCTATCCCCTTATTTCTCCTCTTTTTTCCTTTTCTTTCTTCTCCTATCTTCTCTGCTTCCTTATACGAGTTCTAGTTCATGCCAATGCCAAACCATCGTTGCTAAAATCATTTGACTTTACCTAACACTTTATCTGATACCCACATTGAATTTAGCCAGTGTTATCTGGCCTATTTGTTTGAATAAAGTTGTTTTGTACTGTTCCTCTGAGTCATTGTCGTGACTCTACTGACTCTGTGGTTCTGCCAAGCAGAGACCGCTTCTGTAGTCAGTACCCCGTTCAGGGCATCACAAAGATTCACCTCCTTCACAACCACCGAGTTGGACGAGACACTAGCACAATCCAAGTTTATGACATCAGGGGTCATATTCAGCAGCACAATGACATCAGATGTTTATGATATGTCTCAGAAAGGGGATGGGAGCAGCTGTTTCCAGCAGACACTGTTCTAACAACTAATATTCTTTTTTGTGACATAGTCAAAATATTTTCTGCCCTGGAAAACACAGGGGGTTTAGGTTTGCACCCATACTGGAAATGAGAGGAGTTTTCATCAGCTTGCTTTGCCTGAGGGTTTCTTATATATACGTGGATGTATTTTTCATGTGGATGCATTTTTTTCTTAATGTGTGGCAACATAAGGGATTATGTGGGAGTATTCTGCAATTCTTGCTTGCCTCCATTTGTACACAGCAAGTTTCTTTCCACAGCCTCAGCGGGAGAATGGACGGTAATAAAGGTCTTCTTAATAAGTCACATTAAATGGTTTCTCTCAGTTCAAACGGTTTTGATACAAATGTGAAAGTCTGTTGACATCAGCTGTATTTCTCTCCTATTCACTAAGGAATACAAAGAGAATTAGGCCCCCGCCTATTGGCAGTCACGCATTCCTACTCTCAAAATGTTGATGCATAGATCTCATTGTAAATAACTATCAAGACTTCAAAAGACTTTAAACCTCATGTTAAGACTTCAATATTTAATTTCATTTTCTTGGCAATACGCACAACTTAGTATAAATTTTGCCAGATTTCTATTTTTTGTGGCAGAAATAAGGCAGTTTACACTGGCTCTACCTCTGACTGAGATTATTGATAATGTATAGTAAAGATACTTCTGTAAACATAAGTAAACAGACATTGTCAAGAAGTAGCTAATCAGAGGATTGAACATCATGTATTTTCTACACATCAGATCAACAACTTTCTCTTCCAGAACCAAAATAGATCACTCATTTTCCCTGACAAGCCTAAAAGTCTAAGACTTTTGAGGTACTTCCAATGAACCCAAGTAAAAATTGTTTCTGCATACTTCTTTAATCCAGTGCCCATTTCACAGCTGAGTTACAAACTCCAGAGCCAGTTACAGGGAAATACTGAGGGACTTTCGTTTATACTGCCACCAGACATAACTTTAATGCTGTTCTTGCATTTAACATCTTTCATCAGTTTACTGGAGCATGAGTCCTATAGTGTACCTCATTGAACTTACTAGTACCTAAGACAGAAATACATTTACAGAACAGGTCCCAAGAGGTTAGAATGGAAAATCAGTTCTTTTATTTCAGATGTACTAATTTATACTGTACCACTGGTATAAGCTTTTCCATTAACTCACTGAACACACTAGTACTGAAAAGGATGTGAATTGTGTTGATTCTCCCCCTCCCCAGTCTTCTCTAAATATCTATTTCTGTAGCACAATCAGCTTTCAAAGCAAATGTTTTTGCAGTAGCAGTAAATGATAAAATTATTTTAGAAACATATAATTGAAAGGTATGTTTCAAAGTCAAAGGGATTATTTCCAGTATGATATAGGAAAGCAGAGCTTTAATTGGAAAGATTTCATGTAGTTCTCCTTTCAAGCCAGTTCTTGGCAACATAAAACATTTCCATACATTTCATCTTACATTGATCTAAGTGAATTTTTTTTTTTTCTGGTAAAGCTGATTTGAGTTGAATTCTCAACAGAAATTAATGGGGAGTATTTGCAAAGAGAGGGGAATTTCTTTTTTATTTTTTTTTTTTTAATAAGTGATTAAATGGTAGAGTAAATGAAAGACTGAGTATCTGGGGATTTAGTATTGCAAATCACTGGAACATCATAAGGTAGATGATTAGTAATTTGCAGCTACGGTATGATATTCACCCAATCCACTGGACAGTTCAGAAGAACTATCTGAATTTTTCCTTTAGAGATTGTTTTTGCTGGAAATGTGATGCAACCAAAATTGAAAAATAAAACCAGCAATTTATCAAGTTTATATTTGGTTTTACCCTTTCACATAAAGCAAGACTTCTATTAAATTTTTACTTTAGATTGCACTTCATAGACAAGGAGTGAGGTTAGTAAATACCATCCTCAATCTTTTCTTATTTTGTGTTCACAGAGTTTCTTTTTGGTCAGGAAAATGGACAGCTAAACAAGATAATCTGTTAAGGCTTCTTCTTTTTACTTGTTTCTACATCTCTTACTCCTAACTACTTAAAAAAGAGTTAGATCCCAAAAATATCTTCTTTTTTTTTTCCATATAAGAAAATAAAATTATTTCATTTGTCATTATTTGAAAAACTGTTCTCTAGGACAGTTTTGATTTCTCTAAAACTCTGTAGTACAAACACCAGATAAATGTACCATGAAGAATTATTCAAAATTATCTTCTTCATTAGCTGAAAAGGCAGGAATAGAATTATGTAACTCAAGCAGAAAATGGATTTAGAAGCTTAAATACATATTCATGTATTTTATCTTTATTTTCAGAATAAAGTTCACTTATAGCTAAAAGCTAGTTATTTTGGTTATGAAAGTAAGTTAAATGGATATTCAAATTTAGCAAAAAGAGAAATGCAAGAATAGCATGCAATAATGTGGTAATATCATGTTACTTTGTTGGTTTTTATTCTTCTTTTAAATTGAGCCAAGGTAGATCACAGAGGACAATTCTTTTCAGCATTTTCATTTTCTCTGAAGAAAATGAAACAATTTTTCTTTCTGCTTTTAAGCTTGTAATTTTAAGTCTGAAAGTCAACCTGAAAACCTTTGATATTTACACATTTTCCCATTCTGCTTGTGGAACATGACTGCCACACGGTCGACCATGACATTTAAGGGAAAAAAAGCTAAAAATACATTATAGACGTCTCTGACAGTGCTAGCCAAGTAAAGAAGTATTTCTTTTGCTGACCAGTTGAGAACATGCTGGTGTTTTTTCTACAAAAAGAAAAACGAAACTCCACCCAAATATAAAAACTTAATAAACAAGGTGTCAAATGCTGATAGTAACAATTACAAGCAACATTTAAAGAGAGTTTTTCCTCCTTATAGCCTTTGCTTTACATGATGATTTTCTCTGAATTTTGACTTCTGCACATTAAGGAAAAAAAAAAGTGAAGCTGTTATTATATTTCTCTATTACAAAACAGAGGGCAGCAGACTGGCAACCTTGTTACATTCTTCTGCATGCCAGAGAATTCTCTTGAAACATCTATCAATTAACCCTCCATGTTAGTCTTCTCCCTTGAAACAAAGTAGAAAATATTTTTATTTAGTAAGATGTAAGAATGTTTGTTTGAAGAAAATTCTATTATTTGTTTGTGGTATGGGGTTTTTTCCTTTTTTTTCTTTTAATAAAATAAAGAAATCTCTTATTAAAAGTTTTGTGACCACTTCCAGACAGATTTAGCCCAAATTGCCTAAACACTAATCTCTAAGGTTTTGGTCTGGAACCTTTATAGACTGAAATACCGTATTCTGCATGAAAACACTTTGAACTGAACAGCAAACTGCTTCTTTTGCCGTAAGGGTGAGAACAATCTGAAATGAACTCCAGCAGTCCAGCATTGTTGTTTCCTTAATTCTTTTTGGAAATATGGTCTCATAATTGACTATGAAAAAGCTTCAGCAGATCAATAAAAATGCATCAAAGTAATAACCACAGCTTCTATACAGAATTAAGTGAAGAAAAATAAGGCATATTAACACAAATAAAGTTTTTCTATTGAAATAATTGCACAAATCCAGTCTTGTTTTGATACTTGTCAGTATGCCAACAGTGAGGTGATATGAGAGACTGTAGTTTATTATTTTATTAGTTTTCAGAGGGCTAAATTGGTATGAGTAATCCATAGTTTATGCAAGAGAAATTACATTTTCTATGTATCTGATCCTGCTTGGTGGCTGAGAATCAATTTCACTGTGAGACAGTAAATACTAGCACAAGATTCAAGATGATTAAAAGAGATTTCTTGAAAGTATAAAAAGGCATATAGATAAAATTTCTCTTCAATAATGCTTCTTTCTCCTCAGTGGAGGAATTGCTCCTCAATGCAAAAAAACCCTTCCTGCTTCATTTTGAACAGTTTTCAAATCTTTTACTTATTTAGTGGTAACACCAATGGTTTTTTATGTAGAATAGAATTGCAATTCAGCAAAATATTGCTACTATCAATTACAAATTTTACTTACAGCTTCTATAGCCACCTGCATAATTGGTGTCCAGAATAATGACCTTATTTATATGGCATTTCAGATACTGTCTTTATCATATCTTGACAAATCTACTTTCTGTGTTACACTACATTAATGTGTCAATAACTTTTAATTCTAAGTAGTAAAAGAAAGTTAGAAAGATTAGTAAACCAAGTACTTTAGCCTGAGAAGTAACACGGACTTGTGTTCTTTATTTGTGGATTATTAAGTTTATATACTTAACCAAAAACCTCTGTATTCCTTTTGTTTTTTCTCTGCCAGGGCAGCAAGCAAGTGGCCAAAGGTGCTACTGTGTCATTGAGAATGAGACTGAAATGCACTCTCCTTGGAAAAAAACGTATTTTTATCACACTGTAATAGCTATTGTTTTGCCTTCATTTTATATTATCTCAAATAAAATCCTGTTCAACTTTCCGTGTGCATATGTAGCACGCAGTCCTTCCAAACCAAGAAGACATGAATTTAAATTAAGTCCATTTATTGCAATGGCTGTGCTGGCAATCTTTTCGAATTTGGTCAATATATGTTATAAAATAGTCATTACTTATTTGGATAGAACACTACATCTTTAATATTTAAATCTGAGTAAAATGTTAACATATATGCATAACATTCTGCATGATACATCTTGGATGGCTTCCTTAAAGTCAGAAAGAAAACCATGCTCCTTTTCCTTAACAGCTGGTCATTCTTTTTTAAACATTTTCCCAGGTGTCAGGTATGATATAAAGGATATACAGCTTGTTTAGTCTGATTTTTGTAAGTGTCATTGAGCACTAAACTGATGTAGCAATGAATTAGAAGATGCTACAAGGTCTTTGCCTGACAAATGACACAACATTGATTTAAGAGAATTAATTTAACCCCTTACATTAGTATCCTGGCCTAGCTGGACTCCCAGAAGAAGTTATTTTTTCATGGAGAGCGTTGCTGGCTAGCACAGGTATACCACAACAGGTAACACTAGGGTTATGTTGATTATCCCACATGCATTTTTTTCCAATAGAAATATGAGAAGAGTAAATAAAATGTTTTGGGGAGGGACAGCACTGTGGGCAAGGTGGCCGGCTTGTTTTTTGATACTTAAGTTCTCTGCTAAAATAAAAAGGGCCTGAAATGAAAGTGTGTGATACTTGTTCTTTGTTTATAGATGGAACATAACTGTTAAATATACTGCCTAAATAGGTATGTGTAATGTCCCACCAAATCAGAGGGCAAAAGGATGAAGGAAGAGAGAAACCAATTACAGTAAAATAATACTACTCTCTCTGGTTTTGGACTTGTTTCCTATTTTAATTCATGTGCTCCCTGTATCAGTGCTTACTTTTACTATCTGTTACAAGACTTTATCAAAACATTCAAAGAAAAAGTATTCCACTACAAATCCCACATATCTTTGCGGCATGTCCACACTCTATGGCCTTTCAAGCAAGACTTGCCAAACAAGCCTATTTCCTTTGAGCAGGTGATACTGGATGGGTACAGAGGAAGGTAAAAAGAAGGATGATTAGAAAAAGAGGGTAAAAAAAGGCCACTGAGGTGCATTCAAATTGTATGTAAGTGCATCAGTGTCGCACAATGTGCAGAAAGCCTATAGATTCTTTTTCTCACAGCTACACTCTGATAATGCTGTCCTGTGTTCAGGCCAGTTATGTACCTACAAGTCAAAAGTATGGCTGGTCAATGAAATTAGCCTCAAGTTATCTGCAGTGCAGCTGTTAGAGCTTAGATAGAGTGAGATGATACCCAGAAGTATGAGACATTAACTGAATCCCTAGTAAAAAAATAAAAAATAATTAAAAAAAAAAAGGTAAGAGGAATGTACTGTGTTGCAAGTTCTGAGCACACAGAAAAAAGTGAAAAGTGTGATAAGAGACTCATTAAAAGAATTCTGACCCATTACATTAAACAGAGCTGCGTAGGAGGAAAGGGCTAGTGACAGACCATAAGAGTGAAGGGGGAGTTTGGCTGCATGAGAGGAAAAGGTCAGGAAGTCAAGAATTAGAGGTTCTGAGCATGCAGAGTCTGCAGTAGTTAAGTAAATTAGACATAAATTTTCATTTTAAAAGCCAATATTTTTGAAATACCAAGCCATTTTTGCAAAATCTAAATTGTTTATATGGTTTAAATAATGCTTCAAGAAGCAGGCAGGACTTACGGTCCATACACTCCATCAGAAAGGCAAAAGTCCTCAGCAGAAAGCAACATAAAAGCAAAACTCCTCTGCTCTTATGTGGAGGGGTGATTGTTCATTTTCTGATATTGAATGCTGACAATGAAAATGTTTATATAAAACACAGCTTTAAATACAATGATGTTAATGCACTCTACTGTAAAAAACACAAGAAAGAAGTTACATTGAATTTCTACTTATGTTAGACATTCCTGTCTCAATATATCTTAGATTATTATTTAAGTTTAAAAATTGCACTATAATTTCTACCTTTAAAAATGTCCCATGAAGGCATACACATAAAAGTCTTAATGTGCCATTTCAGTTAATTCCAGATTCAGAGGTTTGGAATTAATTCTAAGAGTCTTACTTTGCAAGGTTTTTTTTTTTTTTTCCTTGAGGTTTGAACATCTCAGATTTCTATAAAGTGTCAAAACTGGTCCACATTTGATGATAACTGAGAACAGTAAACCAAAGCCTTTTTGGGAACAAAATGCCACTTAAGCACCAAGTTCTAATGACATATAAACATTCAGATCTTCGTGTCTATCTTAATCTGTGCTAAATGAATTCATTATCAGCCCTCCCACAACTGTACATATTGATTAATGTGATTATTAATTCAGTAATATTATATTTTTGTTATGGCTGAGACAGGTGTATTATATAGGACCAATTTAACCTTAAATGTATGAAACATAAGCATCCACAGCATTGTCCAGTTTAGTATTGTATCTATAAGTTTTGATTTTACCATTATAAAAAAATAATATTTTGGATTAACTTTGCTACCTTTATATATGTTATCTTAGGTTAAGATTATACTGAGAAACAAGGTAGATGCAAATTTACAATAGCATGAGTTAATTTTTCAATTAGTACCTGACATTAATTAGGTATACTATTTAATTTTTTTCTGTAGGTTATGTGCTTTCACCTTTAGTGCTCTGTCCTCATTTTTTAATATCCGTAGCAGAGAAATCATCCCACTTTAGAGCTTTTATTTAACTTTTCTATGTTAGAAGATAGAATTTAAATTAACTGTAACTAATGTCTCTACATTTCTATTATGTCAAATTGAAATTAGTCTTAAAAGATAAGCATAAATTCCCTATCCAGAGAAGGTTGTTATCAGCTCCTAACAGTTTTTTGTGATTAACTAGATCATATCTGCTTTTTGAATTTGTTTCTTATTTTTAATGACTCTCATATATATTTACACAATATATACAAGTGACTTGTGGAGAATTTTCTCTTGAGTTATATATACAGGAGATATACACAAATTCCCTAAGTCATCTTAGTGCTTGGGAAGTCTTTTAACTACAAAATCATTTCACCTGGTTACAAAAATCGGGTGTTCCATTTTTCCTGTGGAATGTTAGATCTGAAGTGTCCTATTTCCCAACATTCATTTAAATTTCCCTCTCTTTAATGCCACTGGTCAGTTACTATCCAGCTCCTTCTGGGTATTGAAACTGCAGTCTTCCACAGGACCTGGAAATCATTAAAAGGTTAAGTACTAGCTTGACCATATTAAAAAAAAAAAAAAAAAAAAAAAAAATATATATATATATATAAAACAGCCTTTCTTTGTTCAACATTTATTTCTGAGGTACATCAGTTCTGGATTTATGATCTCCACTGATGGTTACTGCTGTCTGGAATCCATTCCCGTGATTGCCCAACAATCCCATTGACCATGCTGCTGCCCAAAATCCTTGACTTATTCCTGGCCTTGTCATGTGGGCTTGATGACACTTCCTCTGGCTTATAATCAGGCTCTTATTTTGCTTTCTGTGCCATTTGCTCCTCCAGTGTCTCTAGTTTAGCGTGATTCTTTTCTATAGTATATGCCCGGAGCATTAATCTCTCCAGCTGCATATGTGGTAGCAAATTAAATAACTCCACAGCTGTGGCCTCAGTGTCAACCAGCTCAATATTACACCTTCCTCTTTTTCACAAGAATAGGATAGTCAGATGTAAGCCACCTACTACATTATGAGAGGTTCCTCACCTGTGCAAACTCTCAAACTGGGCCTCAAAGTGATGCCGAGAAACATCCTAGTTTAACAGCAAAGATAATTGAGTTAGAGTGCCTTGATAGCTAAAGTCACCAAGTGGTGGCTAGCATGGTTGGACACTCTGGTCTATAGCCTCATCTTATCTCTGGTTTTATATGTTCTAGCAGTCTCCAAATGTTTTACTTGTATATCCATTGCCCAGTTCAAATTCTCGAGTCCCCCCGTACCTTCCCAGTGACAGTCATAGTCACAGGCCTTCCTCTAGACATAGATGTGACAGAGATACATTTTAATTTTAGTTTATTTGGGCCTGCTGGCACTGTTCTCATGTCTTTGTCAGTAAGGCAGTTTTAACATGTAAACGCTGTAATGTAGTCTCATTCTCATAATAGAAATTTTAGCCAATCGCTCAATCACACAAGGTCTAACAGCACACATATCCTCAAAAAAACCTGCTGTGTTTTAAGCCAATATCAAAACTTTTACAGTGTGTTTCCACAAGGACATACTTTTACTCTATATGTGATTTTTAAAGCAAAAACAAGACTTCCATTGTACCTATTCAGA
Source organism: Bucorvus abyssinicus (assembly GCA_009769605.1). Taxonomy (NCBI): domain Eukaryota; kingdom Metazoa; phylum Chordata; class Aves; order Bucerotiformes; family Bucorvidae; genus Bucorvus; species Bucorvus abyssinicus. The sequence goes on from CM020063.1 coordinate 43,656,088, forward strand.
AATTTTTCTCCACCTTGAATCTACTGAGGTAGATGGTTACTAGAACTATGTACTAGTTTGTAAATGACTTTGGCTGTGAATTACCAACACTAAAAGATATATCTGTTAGGAATGGCAAAAGAATCTGGAAATTATCTATAAAACTGAATGGAAAAGAAACCATACAAGAAATCAGATCACTATGTAGTGAAAACTGTAATTTAGAAAGGAAATCCCACCATTTACCACATTTTCAGTGAACTGCTGGGTAAACGACCAAGAAGTTGGAAACAACAGGGTCACATGACTTAAAACAGGCTATAAATTTAATTCACTATACATGTACTTTACTAACTGAAGACATTTAATCTAGCAATATGTGTACATGCTTTAAATTTTAGTTATTTATTTTCAAGAGGCTGTACACAAAAATGAACTAAACACCTAGAATTTTGTTCTATAGACGAGACTAGACTAGATCAGTTGGAAGGGATCTACAACGATCACCTAGTCCAACTGTCTGACCAATTCATGGCTGAACAAGTTAATGTGTGTTATTAAGTGCATTGTCCAATATTGCCTCTTAAACCCTGACAGGCTTGGGACAGTGACTATCTCTTTTGGAAGCCCGTTCCTTTGTCTAACCACCCTCTTGGTAAAGAAATATTTCCTAATGTCAGGTCTGAACCTCTCTTGATGCAGCTTTGAACTATTCCCATGTATCTTATCACTGGATCCCAGTGATAGGCACCCTCTTGGCTGCTAGCCATGTTGCTGGCTCATGGTGAGCCAGCCATCAGTGAGCAGCCCCAGAACCCTTTCTGCAGGGCTGGTCTCTGGCCAATCCTCTCCCAACTTACACTCCTGTCTTGCGTTAGTCTGTCTTAGGTGCAGAATCTAGCATTTGGACTTGTTAAATTTCATCCTATTAATTATTGTCCAACAATAATGGATATTAATTACCATCTGGATATTGTCCAATCTCTCCGGATACTTTTGTGAGGCATCTTGTCCCTTGGGAGAGTCAACACCACCTCCCAGTTTGGCATCCTCAGCAAACTTGCTAGTGGTGCACTCAAGTCCTGCATCCAGATCGTTGATAAACGTGTTGAACAGGACTGGCCCTAGAACTGAACACTGAGGACCACTGGTGACTGGTGACCAGCCAGATGTAGCACCATTCACTGTAAAGCTTTGAGCTTTGTCCTTCAGCCAGTTCCTCACCCAGTGCACCATGAATCCATTCATACCACAGTTGGACAACAGTATAAAAAGCCTTACTAAAATCAAAACAAAATGTACATATTTTAATGAGAAATTAATGTAATTTAAAGGCAATGGAAAAAAAATCAGAAATTATACAAATTTTATTTATACATCTAGATATTATAACTACTGTTTCTGTTTATTTTTCCAAAGGCAGTTATTCATCCACAGGATAATAATTTCTTCATTTCTTTGGAATCCATAATTTACTAAAAGAAACAAAAAGGGAACTGGAATTTTAATAAATACTGTTTTTCAGGTTTGCTTCACTGCTAGTCAAAGTGAATGGTAGTCCACTGGTAACTAGTACTGTTGAGTAAATGAAGTACACAAAAGACTAGAAGACTAAACGAGCAAGCACTGACAGTTCTTTCAACTCACTGATCCGTTTAAGGAGAGCAATGAGTCTGAGATGGAATCCTATCGAGAAAGATCAGTAGTGAATGCATTATCATAGTTATTTCCAATGACAGCAATAATAATGCAGTATTTATTTCTGGCACAAGGTTGTGTCAAGCATCATTTTTTTCCCCTCTCATGATTTGGGATGTACCTCATTCCAGTGCAAAATAGAGATATCTCACTGTGTTTAATACTATGATTCCACTAAATCTAGCTACTAGATACTTTTCTTTCACATTAAGTTTGTTAAACTTTCTGTGATGATTGTGATAATTGAGTATAAGGCTCCCATTAACCACAGTAAGACTGCAAAGCGGTGATGTAGCCGTCCACAGTTTTAGCACTCCTCTCTGTGAAATAAAGGGGAATAAACAAACAACTAGCCTGAAGCTTTATGTTAACCAGAACACAGATAAACCAGGTAAAACAAAAGAAATCAAAAAAGTTTCTCCTAACCTAGAAAGACTAGATGGAGTGTACTAGGAGAGTAAAGGTAGGAATAATTCAAAAGTTCCTGAAGGCATGACTTTTTGCTCACTTTAGCCTCAATGGTTTTTATTCTGTTGACTTTCACTAAACTCTTTAGATCCTAAACCTCTTTGACGGGTTACCATTTTTTTTCTTTTCCTCGCTAAGCCATCATGAATATTCCATACCAAAATGAAATTGGCAGCTATTTTCTTGTTTTCTGTGTGGTAAAACTGCTTAAAGAAAATTATCTAAGAGTCTGTAAGGAATTAAGTAAAAAAACATAACTGAATCAAAACTACTTCTGGTTCTGTGATCCTGTGTATACTTATGATCATCTAAAATAAAGCATACCTCATATATATATCTGGAAGTGCACTTTACCATTTAAAGTTAACAGCTTAAGAGTGGCAAAAGTACTCAACAACTCCTAATTTTTAAAAACTTAATGGATTATTTATATAAATCTTTCAGTAAATGTTGAAACACAACTTTTATTTGACCTGTTTATTGTCAATTGTCTTGCTGTGTTTATCGTTAGTGTCAACCCCTTGTCACAGGGGTGCAATCTCTTTTACACTTATCGGTTGGTTCTTTAGGAAGTGTTTTGACTTCCCATAAACTGGGGTTTACTTTCAAAGATTAATATACATATATTGAATTGCATCTACAATATTACTTAGGAAGAATCTCTGTTTCTATCAACACTTCTTCACCCATCTGGTTTAATTTGATAAGAGAGCAATTTCAAAGAGTGTCAACTAAAGCAGGATAAAGAAAACCTTTTTTTAAATTGCTTTTCAGGTTTTTTTTCTCAAGCCACTTGCCTCCAACCTTTTCTGCTTTTCTCTTCTTTCTTTTAGGTGGAATCTTCTTGTTTTAAGAAACCTAAACAACAAAACAATTGTGTGACTGCTCTTCCTTACACTTAAATTCAGGCATTCTTAGCACTGCTTTTGTCAAAACCATCAGGACATGTTGGCTACCATGATTTTTTAATCTTCAGTCAGATTAGGAACTCTGCCTCTGCCATTGTTTACTAGCAAATTGGGTGAATGAGGGAAGGAACTGACAAGAAGATTGCTCATTCCTGCTTTATTCTATTAATTCTGGGCTATGTTCAGCCAGTCGGGCTGAAATCTACATTCCAGATAGTGGAGAACAGCAGTATATTATCAGTTAAGAGTGCATCTTGGAAATGACAGGGACTTAGATCTCTCTTAGACCCAGCAGGTAATTGAGGAAAAGAAATTCTGGTCACATGCTTCCACAGAAAGTACAAAGTGGATTTCCAGGTTCTAGGAAGCCAGTTCTGCTCCCCAGTCATCAAATGGTTTAAGAAGAAAAGTTGTTCCTGAGGATTTCTTGAAAATCTTGTGCTTTACAAGCATGCTGGGAATCCGAATCTAAATATAGTACTTTCTAAGTAATTAACTTTTTTGATTTTATATTTTTTTCGAAGAAAGTACATGCCTTATGAAGACAAAATAGTTAAAAATAGAAAATATTCCCTTAACTTTAGTGAGCTGAAATGATGAAACAATCTTATGTTTTTCAGTTAGTTGCATTCCAATTTTTCATAACTCAAATCTGGATATTCCAGATATGGCATACTTGTTCTGAAGCATAGACAATAGGTAGGTTTTCCATGCCTCTGAATTACTCTTTAGAAAGAGGTATTTTTTAAGCGTAAGAAGCAGTTAATAAATATTTAATGAACAAATTATTGTCTTTATAAATATAGGAATAAGTTATTTGAAATAAATATTGAAATATAACATAATAATATAGACTAATAATATATAGTGTTAATAATATATTTCATATTTAATTTATAAATATATAAATATAGATAATTATAGATCAATACATAAAGAAATAAAGAAAAAAATTTCCAGCAAGTAAGAGTTGTAAACTGTCAATATATAGGAGGGAAATGTGGAAATACGTGGCTAGCAGTCAGGTAAGGCCAGTAGTCCCTGCTTAACACATAACCTGGACTTCTGTATTTTTGCAAAAAAATAAGTGCTGAAAAAGCTCATGACTACCAGAAGCTACTGCTTTGTCCCAAATGGCATCACCCACAGAAGGTAAAACTCTCGAGTGATTTGCCTCACTAACTATTCTCTGGATGCTGACTTTCCTCCTCCAACAATCTGGCCAGAGACTTCAGTTATTTGCCTAATCTTGCGTGTCCCAGAAAGTTACCGAACTCTTCCAAGAAGCAATTTTTTCAGAAAATGTTAATATTCTTCCTAACTTACACCTTATAAACAGTCAATTACTAACATCTATACAAACACTCATAAGTTCACACAAACCTCCCCACATTTCTTTTTGAAAACTGGGAATACTTTGATGTTTGCCTATTTTCCAAATACTCTGTGTTAGGAAGGAGAAATGCTTCTTCCTGAGGAAAATCCATCTTCTTGTTCTGCACTGAATTAAGCCACGAACTTTGGAGGAAAGCAATAAGCTTGTGAATGTGTTAAATAAAATTCAGCTTCTACTCGGATGTTCCCTGTGACTGCTACGCTGTGTCAGGTAATAAGATTGTGTAGGTTCAGCTGAATCTATTAACAGACACTGTTGCAGGCAAGAAGTACTTGTTCGTGTGCATTACTAAAATTTTAAATAACAACCATGATTCCCTTGTATCTATCAGATACACTTTAACTCTGCCACTCAGAAGCTCTTTCTAATATATTGGTTTTGTTTGAGTTGTTCAGACTGGATTCTCTTTTCCCATGCACTCTGCCAGATTGTTTGCCTCAATAAAATCAAAACAATTGGTGCAAATAGCTTTTGTAAAATTATGTGTCTGTTTAACTCTTTAAATACATTACTAGGTGTAAGTATTACATGGCCAAGATCTGGTGCCTACAGCTAGGCATGTCCTTCACTTTTACCAGCAAACCGTCTCCTTCACCAACACCCACCCATGAACAAACTCACAGGGGCTTCTCCTCTATTCCCTGTGACTTCATCCAGAGGATGCCTTTTGTCCTTGCCCTAGCAATGGTTTGTTACCTCAAATGTGAATAGCAATACAAAAATCTGCAGATTTCCCAGAATCAAAAGGTTAAACATTTTAAAAACCATACAGTTAAATGAGTGATCCTAGGTCAGGATCGCTGGTGATGGATGAGTGGAGCAGCTCAGAAGGTGCTCTTGAATCTTCGGTATTCCCCGCTCACTGCAACATGACGGCAGAGGCTGCTGACTGCTAGGAGCAGAGGACACGTCTTTCCAACCCAGCCAAGAAGGCAGAGCTGTCTCTTTGGTGGTTTTACTATGTCACAGGGTCATAGGTGATAAATTTTAGAGTAGCTCTCACCGCAGGGACAGCTCCCCTGATGTATTTTGTACGTGCCATTGAAAAGCCGCAAATCTGTGTTTTGTGGTGAGGGTGATAACTTGGGGAAATAATGAATCAAACGATGAGTTAAATGAGTGATCCTGGATTACGTTCAATAAGTACAGAGGACGGATCTATCTCTACCATCAAGTTTGAGAAACACACATAGGATCTAAGAAATTTGAGCAAAGCTAACATAACCTTCGAGTATGTCTTTTGTCTCAAATAATGACAAATAAGTTCCTGAGAGACCACAGGTATTTTTAATATCTGGGGGCTGAAACAAACATGATCATCAATCTTTTTTACACCCTCTTCAACAATTCATTTCCAGTAGTTCAAAACAATTATTAATTAATAAGATGACTTCTGAATATTCCCATTCAATAAATAGCAACATAAAAAAAACCAAAACAAAAGCCTAGAACCAAATTATGGCAATTAATTATGAAGGTGTATGGAAAATGCAGTCCTGATGTGTTTGTTATGCCAAATAACACAGGATGTTCTAATCTGCAGCCATTATTTTGGCATGTTGCAGCTATTTATCAACTTTATATCTGATATAGAATCATAAAATTGTCTAGGTTGGAAAGGAACTTTAAGATCATCAAATCCAATCCTTAACCTAGCAATGCTAAGTCCATATAATCATACATATATATGTGTATTTAAATAAACAACTGCAGGAAATAAAATAGAAGTACAACAAGTTGTCTGATGTGCTGAATTATGTCAATTATGAGTAGTATAATATATATTTTATGTGTATTTTACTACTCTTTAATATTACAGTCTTTTGGATTATGTTAATATTTTTAGATTCTCTAGCAATTTTGGTCTGTTCCACTCACTCGTCTCAACAGCTCAATTATTTCTACCGTAGTATGACAGATGGCTGTATTTCAGAACTTTCTCAGTGAAGAAAAGGAAATCACACTAAAACTCCATATATATATGTATATATATTACAGGAAAATTTTATTAAATACATATCTTTTATTACAGATGTTATAGTATACTGAAGACCAGACCACAAATCTGGCTTCTAGCCAAAAGGACACAATGTGAATGATTTTAATCTTTTTTACATCAAGTCATGTAACGGAAATTCATGAAATGAATATAAGACCTAAAATAAAACACTAAAGATATCTTTATTATTTCTTTTTTCTCGCGTTGAAAGTATTAGAACCTTTGAAATAAATCAACATCGGTGGCATGTCGTGCCACTGCAGCTTGATCAGTTACTAAAAAGCAAATAATCACAAGAGAAAGGGGAGATACTTTTTTTATTTAGAAAATCCGTTTCAAACATAAAAAACTTTGAACTGATCAGCTGAAACACTAAGAAAAATCAATAATTTTCAAGGTATCTTTCAGGTGAAAAAAAAAAAACCAAAACAGATATCATTCTCTGCCCCTCACGCTCATGCTACCTGAGATCATTTAAGGAATACTTATACTTACTTTGTACATAATTCCTTAGAGAAGCTTCTCAAAAACTACAGTTATCCTGGTTTAAGATAAACAGGACTGGTTTGTTTGTGATGGACATACCAAACAACCAATTAGGGTATTCCTCCCCTGCACTTCAGCACATCTCACTGGCTCTGGAGCTCTTGGCGGGATGGTCTTTCTTTAAGAATGGCGTACTGACGGGAATGGTGCCTTTTCTGCCCTGCCACTCTGATCGGCTGCGACCTCCCTCCTCACCCGCTCTGGGACCTGCTGATCAGCGCTGCCGCTCGACTCAGCATCTCACTTGCTGCTGCCACTGCAAGTTCCTGCCACCGGCACTGCCGCTTGGCACTGCCATCTGCCATGATCTCTATCGTCGCTTTAGCCCCTGGGCAAAATACACCGTGATCCTCACCGCTCGCCACCGCCGTTTTCCCAGCTGCTACTTCAGAAGAGAGCTCCTGCCGTCGCTTCCCAGCCCAGCCCCACCACTGCCGTCGATGTTCCCGGAGGGTCCCAGCCCTGGTCCCTGCCTGCAGACAAGTGCCATCACCATCAACTGACCGGTTGTTTTTTTTTTTTGCCTTATCACCTTGTTTCCTTAACTGCGATTTAACCCTCGCCACACCAGATTTCTGATCTTATATATACTTGTTAATCTCTTGCTTGTTTTTCTGTATATAATATCTTCATGTTGTTATTAAAATCATTTTAGTTTCCTAAACTTAACAGAGGCCTTGCCAAATTTTTCTTTTCTTCTTATCTCTCCCCTTAACCCTTTCTCCTGGAATGGGAAGGGACTGATTAGAGAGAGAATTTGTCCGGTGATTGGCCCTGCCTCAGCCAACCGGTGACGATAGTTTACTTCTGAAGTAATTCTGCAAAGTATCCAAGTGCTCACAATTTTAATGGACCGTATCAGCCTCACAGGGATTGTTACTGGACATTAACTTTTCCCTTTAAAGCCACAGACTAAAAAGGCATAGTATTTGCTGACTTTCAGAAAGAAGATGATCTAAAGAATGTTCTCCCATAACCCAAAATCCAGCACTCAATTCACACAAGAATCACGTAGAGAAAACTTCACCATTTTCTGGATGCTAAAACTGAAGCCAAACAGCTATTCCTTCACAATCTGTGTTTGCTGAGGATGCTGAATGTGCATTTATTGGCATTAATATCACTGGCACCTCAGGACAATGGAACACAATGGTTTGGGATTGTTCATATTCAGCTACCATGAAAAATCATAAAGATTTCATTCTGTTTAGCTTGTGAAGTACCAAATGCTTCTTGCTAGATATCAAATACTGTCAAACTCCATAAAGCAAATGAAATGTCTGAATAAAGACTCATACAGCATAACTCAAAAGAGCATTTAAAGAATAATTTGTAACTTCATAATGACAAAGAAATTTGAATTAGACATAGAAGCCTTTAAAAAAATAGTATGACCTCCTCTGAAAACAGAACAAAGAAAAATGTTTTACAAAAAAAGGTAACACAATACTTTTATAATCTCCCACTCTTTTTTAAAAAAAAATAATAATTAATTATTTTACTTACATGAACTTCCCACACACTACTTCAAATGCCTCATGTGCTGGTTACTACATTGTACAAGAAAACAACATGACACAATTTTACCCGCAACTGCAAAGAGAGGTTTGGAAGGAAACTTTCTGCCACACTGAAAACAGTAGGTCAGCGAAACAGACATTTAAAAGGAAAATATTGGAGAAAGAGTACTGATGGGAAAAATTGTTCTGGCAGCTAAAAGTTACAGAAAGTATGATTTTTTACTATAGATACTAAGTGAAATCAAAGTCGGTAATTGAAGTAAATTTCTCTCATTTCTTACAAGACAAATATATGAATTACCATAGAGTCATTACGTAGGCTGCAATTTCCACATGAATAATCCAAAGGGTTTTTAGTCAACATATCACTCCTCAATAATGCTACAGAATTTGGTATATATGTGTACAGTGTCTTACTATCCAATTAAAAAATCAAGATAATTTAAGCAAGGAGTAATCTCAAGCATTTCATAACTATGCATACATATGAGGTTTTAGAACAGTTTAGCTTTATGTACACTGAAAAGAGAAAAACTGATGTTTTATGCTCATAATATGCTGAAGTTATAAAAGGACTTCATCTTAAATGAGCCGCAAGAAATTAAAGTCAATCAGAACCTGTCAACATTCTATTGTGTCATTTAGATTTTGTTTCAGCATCATTTAAGTTGAGGATGGTAGACAAAGGGAACAGAAAAATAAAAAGACATTTTTGCAGACCGAGGTTGCTAGTACAATATGCAGACAAAACATACTGCTGTACCTCTCCAAACTGAATGGCTAGAGAAAATATATGATGAAGAGATACTTAGATGATAGTCAGGAGTAAGCTGGGAGACTGAAAATAAAAGGGAAGGGAGAAGCACAAAATTCTTCTCAGGCACAAATCCGTTGTGGAGGAAAGAATATTTCTGATATTGTTAGTTATCAGAAAAATTGTTAAAAGGCATATGGAGAAGCTGGAGATCATGGAGACACCTAAATATAAGAATAAGTAGTCCTGAGAAATATTCAGAAAGAATGGCTTTTCACACACTGAATATGGAAGACACTTTCAATTTTCGTAAAAGGAGAAAAAAAAAAAACCAAACATATTAGATGTTCAGAAATGCAAAGGAGAGTCTTACCTGATTAAAACATTCTGGAAAAGCATTTTAATAGGTCCCATATTCAGGTTAGTAAATCAGATATAAGGTAGTTGAGCAGGTACTAAGGTGCTGTTCTATGACTTAAGTTTTGATGTCAAGTTTCCACCAATAAAGATCTGTCAGTGTTCATCATTCAACTGTCCTACAGGTAGAGCTCTGAAGATCTGAGACAAAAGCCACACTAGAATGTCAGCTCATCAGTAGTATTTGATTAAAGAGTTTATATGAGGAATGTTTTTCTCCTTTCCAAAAGAAACTGCCGCTTAATCTTTCCATTTTGTTTTTGTCGTCAACATTCATTTTTAGCTTGTTAATTGCCAGCCAAATACTTTCAGTTGTTCTTTAATACGGTAGTAAGGTAACTGGAAACGATTATTTGAATCAACCCTAACCTATGCCTGTATCATGCATCATGAGGAAAAAATTCTTAGCTGACTGCTATTAAGCCGAGCAATTTGGTAAAAAAATTATTTTCTTGATATCAGAGGCTAATTGCTTCTAATTACATTATGTGATCCATTTCACTTTTAATAATTGTGGGATTTTAATATAATTTTAACTTTTATTATGATATTCAATTTAAGTAAAAATCTTCATACCAATCATATTAGAAGTATTCAGACAAGTTCTAATTTTCATATAGTTAGGCTAAAAAAAAAAAAATCAGTGGACAAAAATCATGGAAAATCCTATTATCTGTGAGCACAATATATAAATAAGCCATTAAAAAAAATCAATTCATCTTAACTTTGAGCAGGACAAAGCATCTCTTCTCTATCAGGATCCCAGAGAGTCAAAGTGGGAGAAAGAACAATTAAACAAAACAATTTTAAGTGTATGTCTTCACGTTTGTCTCTAGCTGTAAAATTTTTAAATGGGTTTAATTTGCTTTGTACTTTGCAAAAGAAAAAAAAAACCTGCAGAGCAAAACCAGACTGTGATAAAAATTATATTAATTTTAAGCTTAACTATGCAAAGTAGAATATAAGCTGTCTTTCTGAAACTACACAAAAGATACATATTGAAATTAAGATATCTCAACCCATACATTTTGAGCAACTCTTAAAACTGAGTTTTGTTCCACGAACCTTTCTCTTTTATTATTTTTTTTTTATTACATCCCATAGAACTTGGATATGAAAATGTAGTTTGAGGATAACTTTAAAAAGACAAGTTTTAAAGTATCCCTTCTTTGATATCCTCTTTTGGTTCTTCAGTTTAGTGTACACTAATGCTATTTTACCTTCTGCATACAGCTTTCTGGTCTCAAATCTTTCTCACTTGGCTGTAATCTCTAGTCGTATTAGTCTCTCTGGTTCTTTTTTACAGCCAAGCTGTAACATTTGTGGATGTTCTAAACTTCTTCTCATCTTCTGGTTTAATCATGGGCAGTTTTCACTCAGCAGCACCCAGCAAAATTATAAAGCAATCGCAAAGGGAGAGCTTGTTTACCTGTGGAATGATGTTCTGATTTAGCAACTGTATCCCACAACAGTCAAGTGTTTCACTCAGTATGGAATCATCCTCTGTCCATGCCTTTTTAGGTCCTTTACATCCTTCCACTTGAACAGAAGGAATCAATCCTGTCAGACATTATATGTGCCAAAACCACAGAGGGGAAAAATGGCATGAAGAACAGAGGGATTCTCCTCACAGACTGGGGATTTAACTGGAATTCAGGTAATTACCTTACTCTAAAATACTTAGCTTCTGTTAAATAGTTTGAATTTTAAAGAAACAAAAGATATTACTTAACTAATAAGAATTGAACCTTTAATGGCTTTCATATTTTGAGTTAGAAAATGAAAATAAACCATTGCATTCACATCAGTTTATTTCTAAAACATTCATGTGTTAACAAATCCATCCTTCTGAAGAAAATTCCTGCCATCTGATATTGACAATGCATCTCTTACGAAGAGTCAACATTATTTATCAGCAAAAAGCAAATGGAGTCCAAACAAACTTGGTATTTGCACAGAAAAAGGAAGTGGCTCTTTCATAGGATATTATATGGGATAAAGAATATTTAAATGATGATTCCCTTTTGTAGTTTTCATAGACTTATTTTTATTACTTCTTATCACAGAAAATTCTGAGACTGGCCTCTGGCCCTACTTATTCTTCTAATGTTGAAAAGTATGATTTTTCATTAGTAAATTTAAAGTCAGGAAAAAGAACTTCTGAATATTCTTTATTAATATTAATGTGAAATGGTTTGACTCATTTTTCAAGTAAATACATGCTGTGCCTATAGACTCTGCAAATTCAGATGCAGTCCCTGCTAAAGCAGCCATGGTGCCCTGATCAAAATCACTGCATAAAAAGTGTAATTAGATCATAATTCTCTGTAAAAATGGGTTGTAAAAAATATTCTAAATTTGATTTTTTTTTCTTATTTCACGAAAGCCACAAAGTTTAAGTTAGCCTAACCACAAAATAGTACAAGTTAAATTGTATACGTTTTCATTGTGGATTAAAAGCAGAGATGAGTATTATTTAACTATGGTGGTATAAAGCCTTGTGCAAAAAAGGATGCATCAAATAAGCAGAATCTGGCCCTGAAATTATTGCATGTATTGAACACTAGGCACAGTCCTGTACTGTAATTTTTTCTACTTCTAAGACTTGTGAAAACTGCCTAAACAAATTTGTCTAAAAATTGCAGTAGCTCTGATATAATCTATTGTCGTCTTGATCACTCAGGGTGGGACACATGCTTTGATAATATAGTTCATATGAATAAACTTACTTTTCAACATCACAAAATCATAATTCTTGTTCCCTGATAGTGAAGACTACTGGTATCTGGGCTTTCCTGATTCTGGAAATTAATTGCATTAGTTCACAGGTAAAACACATTTTCATTTTTTCATTCACTTTTGGTGTTGGGATCCAAAATATTAAAAAGAGTAAAAGAACTATACCTCTTCTCCCTGATACCTGACATATTTTCTGCCTTGTGGGTCATTGTCCTTTGTCATAGCACTTGCAGAGAATGATATTGAAAGTTGTCATATACTAGGAAAAACCTCTTCATTATGAGGGCTGTTAGCTTTTGAATGATTTGCGCAGAGAATTTCTTCAATCTCCGTCCCTGAAGATACTCAGAACTCAACAGTATGAGTCTGCAAGCAATATCTCCTCTAACTGGACCTGCTTTGAGAAGAGATTGAGCTACAGGACCTCCAGTCCCTTCCAATCTAAATTATTCTACCTTTCCACACATGCCACAGGGGCATTCTTGCTGTCTTTGATATGCAATCTCACAGGTTGCCCAAAAATTACATAACCCACTTGAACTCTTTAATTTCTAATAACAGATTTACTCAGATATTGATATTAAGGACTTCATTCTCCTATAAAAGTTCTTAGTGATGTCAATGACATAATAAAATTATGAGAAATTATTTATAAAAGTTATAGTTTTAGTAGAAGCTCACATCAATCATTTGGAAAGGGACTAGCTCAGCATCTCTTTGTGGTGGAAGTAGAAATACACATCTAACTTCTATACCTTCTGTGGAAAAAAATAATTTGACATCTGACACTTTTTGCCAAAAGCTCTTCTAGACTTGGAAATTACAACGAAATTTCAGATACATATTGGAAGAGAATAATGGCGTCAAAATCAGAAAAACAAGTCTTGATAAATCGGTAGGCAAGAGGTATTCACAGTATCTATAGTAAAGACAGAAAAAGATCAGACACAGGAAACTCAATACAATACAGACAAAATACAGAGATTTTGATATGAATTTCAGCTATTCCAAAGGACATAATGGAAACATGTAATTTGAAAGAGATCAACAGGATCAACCATAATTTCAGCTTTAATTTGGTACTTTCAGTATACTAAAGTATACACAATACATTACATTCATTTCTAATATAGTACCTTTTAAAGAATTTATATATTTGTATATTTAAAGAATTTTATATTATCAGTATGATTTTGTTCTTGAACATTGTTTCTGTGGGAAAAGAAATACAGGACAAGGCAAATTACCCAAATAACCAACTTCAGATAATTGTTATATATTATTCTCAATATCTATTTAGTCTTTTGCTCTCTTTACTATTATTTTTAGAATGTTGAAAAACTCTGTCAAAATAATAATAATTCAACATAAGGCATTTTGAAATTTACTTTTCATTCTTTTAGGCAGCCTTGAATTTTTTTTTTTCCTACCTGACAGCTTTCTGAACCTAGCACAAGAGCATTTTAAGACATTGAAATTAAATCTGGCAAGAAACCCAACAGAAACAACATGTTGTCTCTGGGGTGTTTTTAAATAAAAATTCCATATCACTGACTATTGTTTGCTTGGTTTTGCCCTACATGGTGGTTCTACCTTAAAAACCAAACCAAACCAAAACAAAACAAAACAAAACAAAATAAAACAAAACAAACCTTAGTTAAAAAAGATGTAGAATCTTCTTTTGTAGTGCTGCAGCAGAAGAGAACAAAAATTTGTCATGTTCAGAAAAATATTTTATGTCTCTAATATTGATATAACTCAGTCTAGTTCAGTATGGCAGTGACCAAACATTAGTTTTGTTTGAACTTGCCTAGCTTTTCTAAGATTTGAAGTCACTGTATTGCTTTAGTAAGCAACAGCTAAAGAGAGCCCATGAAACTGTGGCCCAGAGCTGACACACACGTGAGGTTTTCTATTAGAATATTCAGGAAGTTCTGATGAATAAAAAGCAAAGACTTGACTTATAAATATGCATTCCATGTGTTTTAAAATAAAAAGTCATTGAGTATTTATGAGAACCAGAATTTCTGTTTTTCTTTGGCTAGCTTTGATGAACATCCTATTATTTTGAAGACCCTTCTAAAACTGTAAACTTGGAAAAATTAGTTAATCTAGTTCCCTCCTTCCCAAGTTTCTCTGACTTACTGCAAAAATAAAACGGCTGGCTTGTTGTTTGATGTCCTTGAAAGAGAAGTTCTTCCTTTTTTTTTCGAGGGACACTGGATGCAATAACATGATTTTTTCAGTCTTCTAGAGTAGAAAAACAGAACGCACAGAGATATAACTGCGAAAATCACTGATGTTTTGTTTTAGTACTCACATCAAAACACACACACACAAACACACGCACACGAATACACATTTTTCCTCTCAAGTCTTTTTATGAGTAAGAAAATGGATTCCTTCCTGGCACTTATATTTTATTGAAAACTCTGTCTGCAAGAGAAACAAACACAGGAGACTCCACTTGAAGATGCGATCTGGACAGAAACACTTCCTCACAGTCCTATGCTAGGAGCTAGGGAGATAAAGTAGGACTGCCTACATATGGTCACCTAGAGCCATTTAAAGTGGCACAGTTTACTCAGATAGGTTTACCTGGGTAATGTGGTTATGAGACAGGATGACTCGAAATGCTACATTTTTTTTTTGAGAGGCAGCTGGATGTTCGGTAGGATATCCTACAACACCTAAATTGTCACTGAACAGCTATGATTAGGTAAGTGTCTTCTCGCCGGATCCAGGAGATCTCAAAACTTAACTAAAGTCAAGAGACCTCAATGAGACATACAAGAAAATTAACCAGAAACAATAAGAAATCTCCTATTTTCTGCTAAGTCAGAGATATGTGCCTGCCAAGGAATTTCACACAACATCACCACATAAGACACAGGGAAGGCAAAACACTATGTGAAATCCAGAGAAACCTCTAATACCTACTAGCTGCTTCTACTCATAAAAAAAGTATTCAACACTAATACGGTTTTAGCAGCATTCCTAAGCAGGTTTCAAAACTCTTGTATAGAGCAGTAATGGTTTTGCACTTACAGAAGTGCTTCACTGTATATATTCTTAACCACACTAAGATGTTGAATCTCTGAGTGTTAAAGACTTATCATGGAGATGCTTCTTATTGCTCCATACTGCAAAAACCAGTTGACTTTACCCTGGTAAGTGAAGCGCCATGCAAAAACATTTAAAGAAATCTTTTGCCCCTTGCTTTTATTGGCCCTGATGGTCAGACTTTTGACAGCTCATTTTACTCTCTGTGCATTATCCTGGCATGATTTTTATTCTACTTATACATGTTTATTTTCATGTTATCTACCTCATATTTATCTTCCCTAACACCACTGCAAAAAATTGACAAAAAAAGATTTTAAAATTTACTCCTTAAAAGATCTGTTGTCACACTGATTTCTTTCCACTTACGTAAGTCACACATTTCTTCTCATTCAAGATAACCCACAGCGAAATCTTTAAATTATGCCTTTTTTATAAGATATATTTAAATCATAAAATTACAAAAAGACTTCATAATATTCTATGGTTTTCTCTGTTCAAAAATTCATGCTATGGGGGAGAGTAAAAAAAAAAGCTTTCTGCAATCTTTTCTGGAAAAGCATACCCCACAACTGCCTGCTCACAGGACTTGGCTGCTGTCTAAGGGGTCTAAGACAATTAAGTACAAGATACTTCCGAGGCCAGAGATACACCCAATGAGCTATTCGAGTTAAGCAGCTGTTGGCTAATGCGTTGTGACTCCTTCATAATGTTGTAATTTTTATTTGACAGAAAAATAATTGAGGATTTATTTAACCTGCACCTGTAATTAGCAGTGTTGCGTTTCACTGTGGGTTTTTTTTGTCAACTAATGACTTTTGTCCGCCCTACTTACCTGAAATGAAATCTCTCACGAGGGATAGGATTTGTTTCAATAAAAGAACAAATACAGTTGACTTAAAGATTGAGTTTCTCTCCAATAAAAAGCCAGTAAGTTAACTATTATAGAATACTGATTCAGGGTAAATATTACTTGACAATAAAAAATTAAGATTAAACCTCCCTGAAATATTCAATGAAATTAAAACACTTAATGAAATTAAAACATTTAATGAAATTAAAACATTTAATTACTTCAGTTTAAACCATGAATTCAAAACGAAAATGTTCAACTTGCATATGAGTGGTTTGAATCAAAACGTTTCCCTTCCCAGTGGAAATTTCTTATTTCATTAGGTGACACTTCATGATGAAAAGTTGATTTTTAAACTGTCTTGGCTACGAATATTTCTCCAAGGTATTTAGATAGAAAAAAAATCCATATCTTTCAGAGTAACTAGACCTGCATTGCATTCTTCTTTGTTACATGAATTTATCCAAATGTATTTTCCAGCACTTCTGAAGAAAATTCTAAAAGAAAAAAAAAAGACAATTTTCAACAAATAAGTTACATAGCCCTTAAGTTAACATGTGAAATGAAACTGAAATATGAAAATTTCTAATCTATTTTATTTCAAAAGAGTTATTTCAGTATTTAATAAGATAATAGCATCAGGTATGAGACTACAGACATGTGTGTTTGAACTCTCTATGTTTCCTGGTGGTCAGATGAGGATATGTAAGGGTAAAACACGTTTTATTTACTGCAGGAAAGTAGGGTTTTAGGAGGATTGAGGAGATAACCATCATTGGTAGGCTGGAAGATAAAGGCCATCTGACCTGAGACACGCAGGAGGTACAAATGGATGAACAAATGCAGGCAGCAACTGAGACAGAAAATGTGGCAAGCAAGTGACTGGACATTAGCTGTATCCATGTGGTACTGCATGCAGATGAAAAATTTATTTTTTTAGGCATCTTTGAAAGCTTCCTTTGTACTCTGCCTTGAAACCAAGTAAGCCCAAGAATAGAGCAGTTTCATAAAACGGTCTTTAAAATTAATGGAGGAACAAACATATAAACAACTTAAGAAACACATTAGCCATGAGAATATTTTCTCCTTGTCTATGAGACAGTACTTACACACAGATTTGTGCTGGTCTTAGCCCCAGGAAAAGTCAAGTTCCTGTAAACTTGAAGAACATGGATTTTAAAAAATCACATGTGAAAGGTCTGGAAACTGTTATCAACATAAAGACAGTGCTTCTGTTTCAGCAGTTCTCCAGATGGTAAGAATCGTTTCATGTCTCTCTCTTCTTCCATTCTCCCCTGCACATCTGCTATTGACTGTTCTAAAATAGAAGATACAGCATAAGAAGGATCTTATGGCTTAAGGAGCCATGAATCTTAAAATATAGAAGTACTTGAATCCTCCAGACAAAAAAGTTGTTCGTAAGGAGTGCACATACTAAAAGATTTTAAACTGCTTTCAGTAGCTCAAGGCTCCCTGGATTACTCTTTAGTTATTACGCTTTTACTTAGCTTCAGCTATAAAACTACATTTGTCTTCCTTATATATTTCTAAATTTTCATTACCCTGTGAAGAATAATTAAATCACAAAGTAAGCAAAGCCAATTCAGTGGTGAATGAAAAGCCAATGCTACAAAAGAGTATTAAAAATTGAAACTGAACACTTTAGCATTACGGGCGAATTTACTTAGGTATCACCCTAAGGCATCAACACCATTTATCACTATTGCTGTAGTCTGGCATGTTTGCACCATCACTAGGAACAGAAGCATTTATAGAAAACAAACTAGGAACGGAAGGGAAATGCGAAGTAAATATTGAAATGAACCAGTAAATACACAGAATATCTGTAATCAGGCATCAAGTCCTTGATTAGAATTCAACCAGTGCAGATACAAGGCCCTAGGTACGGACCCACGCTCATTAATGAAATTACTCTAAGATGTGGTGATAAAGTAAAACAATGAGCAGTCACCTTTCTGAAGGACTTTGAAAGGTTAAGTCCAATACAGGTATGCAGCTACAATTTTGAGGGGGTTTATAAAGAGTTAGTAAGAGCAATAAAAGAGGATGGACTCATTTTCATTAGAAGGCAGAGATCTGAGATGAGATTTACCTTTTTACAAGATCATCTTTTAAATATTTGAAATACAGTTTTCTTGTGTTCTTTCAGGATCAAGTGCATTTCTATATGAAAGTGGTTTGTAGCCTTCTATTAGCTTAAGATAACCCTCTAGTTTCTTTCAGCAGTCTTTCTTCAACCTGATATTGTTGCCCGTTATTATTTAAGCTGTATATATCTACAGTACAACCCTTTCTCTCTAGCCTTTCAGAATCTTTCCCTTTGTTAAAGGTATTTGCAATCTATTGAAATGCAAATGGTGGTAAAGATCGAAGGATCATGCTAATAATATTACTGAAAAGATGTACAAATTTTAAACTATTTCTTAAGGTTTTGTATTTCTGGAAATACTTGTCTGCTAATTTCAGGAAAAAAAAAAACAAAACATCGAGCATTTCTTACTTTGTATTACCAAGCAAACTCAGCTTTCTCCGTTGAGAATACTGAAAAAAATGTAGGGACTCTGTTGTACTGAAATCATAAATTCTTCTCTCTCATTCAAGATAGATTTCTAACTACTCATCATTAATGATGAAGATGTCAGACAATATTAATGATGCAGCAAACTACTGTCATACCCATAAGCTCCCTTGCCATGTAAAGCAAGCTCAGTCAGTTGTTGGATCTGTTGTATTTTTCAAACTGTATCCAGCCAAGATACACCTTCAGCACAAAACAAATCTAAAACATTATCATATGGAACTATCAACTGATCGTTTCAAAATTGTTTATCTTTTCCCTAGAAGACCAATAATATCTCTAGATTTGCCTGTGCCTTTATTTACATAATTACTAGAATTTCCTCTTTCACAGGCACCCCATTGCCGTGGGGAAAGAGCTTGCGTGCCCTTGCGAAGTTGAGAGCTATGCTGGTGGTGGCATATGCCTCCGGTAGGGTCTCCCAAGCCAGACAGGTCTCAACTGAAGGGTCAGACAAAGTGTGTCCACGGGCAGGATGGGCTCACTAGCCTTCGGGCAACCATCCTAGGAGAAGGACAACTCGAACTCCAAACCCGGGCAGATGGAGCTCGTTTAGCCCTGTAAGGCCATCCATCTAAGAGAAGGATACTCTAACCAAACCTACGCCCTGAGGACTTCGCTGTCACCGTCCAAGCTCGCTAGGCCCTGGCAGATGAACCTCAGGTGTAAAGGGTGGGGCCAGTCTCGCGCATGCTGCGCCTCACCTAAAAAATCCACCGCGCAGGCTTGAAGGGTGTACTCACGTTTGCAAAGCCCTGTAGCGACAGGCAAGGGACGAAACGGCAGGTGGAAAGATGTCACTGGAAGCCGCAGACCCAACCCTGCATGCAGGCGGTTCAGGACATTGGTCGCTTGAGACTGACCCGGGAGATGACAGTCTCGTTCGGCAGCATCCTGAATGACCAAGCAGCCTTTTTCAAGGAGAGCACTGCTTGCTCCACATGGAGAGGGGCCTAGAAAAGGTGGCCTAACCAAAGCTCATCTCCCCTTCCAATCCGGTTGGCTAGCCGCGGCCAACAGGCATCTTCTGTTGCGGTCAACCAAAGACAAAGAGACAAAGGCACACACCTGCCTCCAAAGGTGTGTCCAGATTGACACTCGCATGTTGGAACATCAGAACCATGCTCGATACAGCAGACAGTGGGCGTCCTGAACGCCGTTCTGCTATAATTGCTCACGAACTGTCACGACTCAACATCGACATTGCTGCTCTCAGTGAAGTTCGCCTTCATGAGGAAGGCAGCCTTCAAGAACATGGTGCCGGCTACACACTGTATTGGTCAGGCAAACCCAAAACCGAAAGTCATCATTCCGGAGTTGGCTTCATGATTAAAAACTCCATCGCCTCTCAACTTGAAAATTTGCCAACAGGTCATTCCGATCGCATTATCTCCTTACGCCTCCCGCTACACAACAAGCAACATGTTGTTCTCTTCAGCATATATGCCCCAACTCTCCAAGCTGACCCTACAGAAAAAGACAAATTCTACACCGATCTGCGCCGCCTTACTCAAAAGGTTCCTGCGGATGATAAGATCATAATCCTTGGTGACTTCAACGCCCGAGTAGGTAAGAACTTTGAAGCCTGGAAAGGAGTACTAGGCAAGCATGGAGTTGGAAACTGCAATGACAACGGTCGCCTCTTGCTAGAGTTTTGTGCTGAGCAGCAGCTTACCATCACCAACACTATCTTCCAGCAGAAAGACAGCCTGAAGACAACCTGGATGCATCCTCGATCTAAACACTGGCACCTCATTGACTATATCTTAGTGCGCCAGAGAAACGTTCGCGATGTCTGTCACACCCGAGTGATGCCTCGTGCAGAATGTCAAATAGACCACCGCCTTGTGCGCTGCAAACTTAACCTCCACTTTAAGCCCAAACCTAAGAGGGGCGGCATTCTGAGGAGGAGGCTCCAAGTTAACAATCTTCAAACAGCTGCAGTGAGAGACAGCTTCCAGGCAAACCTTCAAACTAGGCTTGAAGACCGTCCCATAGACTCTTCTCCTGAAGCGCTTTGGCAACATATTAAAAATAGCATCCTGCAGTCCTCCGAAGAATCCTTAGGGTTCTCCTCCAAGAAAAACAAAGACTGGTTTGATGAAAACAATCCAGAGATCCAGGAATTGCTGGCAAAGAAGAGATCTGCTCACCAAGCACACCTCGCTCAGCCATCTTGCCATGTAAGAAAAGCAGCCTTTCGTCTTGCATGCAGTAAACTCCAACAGAAACTTCGAGACATCCAGAGCAAGTGGTGGCTCAACCTAGCAGAAAAGACTCAACTATGCGCAGATTTGGGTGACCACAGAGGATTCTATGAGGCTCTGAAAGCAGCGTACGGACCCACACACCAAGTTCAAAGCCCCTACTCAGCGCAGATGGCCAAACGCTTCTCACAGATAAAACCTCCATCCTGAATCGATGGTCTGAACACTTTCAAACTCTCCTCAGTGCCAACCGTGTCGTCCAAGACTCAGGAATGCAGCTCATCCCAAAACAAACGGTGAAAAATGAATTGGATATAGCCCCTACTATGGGAGAGACCCTTAAGGCCATACAGCAGATGAAAACCGGCAAGGCAGCTGGGGTCGACGGAATCCCGCCTGAAATCTGGAAACATGGAGGCCAAACGCTCCATGCTAAATTTCACGAGCTAGTTGTGCGCTGTTGGGAACAAGGCGAACTACCACCAGATCTCCGTGATGCAATCATCATCACCCTGTACAAGAAAAAAGGAGGAAAGTCAGACTGCTCAAACTACTGAGGCATAACTCTGCTCTCCATTGCTGGAAAAATCCTCGCAAGAATACTATTGAACAGATTGGTACCCGCTATCGCAGAAGAACTTCTACCTGAAAGTCAGTGTGGTTTCAGAGCCAACAGAAGTACCACAGACATGGTATTCGTTCTCAGACAACTGCAAGAGAAGTGTAGGGAACAGAACAAGGGTCTCTATGTAACTTTCGTTGATCTCACCAAAGCCTTTGACACTGTGAGCAGAAAAGGTCTGTGGCAGATCTTGGAATGATTAGGATGTCCCCCCAAGTTCCTCAAAATGATTATCCTGTTACATGAGGGGCAGCGCGGCCAAGTCAGATATGGCGATGCACTCTCTGAGCCCTTCCCAATAGCCAATGGTGTGAAACAAGGTTGCGTTCTCGCACCAACTTTAGTCACAGTTTTCTTCAGCATGATGCTCCAAAGGGCCACGGCAGACCTCGACGAACAAGACGGCATTTATATCCGATATCGTACCGATGGGAGCCTTTTCAACCTCAGGCGACTGAAGGCCCACACCAAGACCCTGAATCACCTTGTCCGCGAGCTGCTTTTTGCTGACGATGCCGCCCTTGTTGTCCACACAGAAGCAGCTCTGCAGCGCTTAATATCCTGCTTTGCAGAGGCGGCTGAGCTTTTTGGGCTGGAAGTCAGCTTGAAGAAGACAGTAGTTCTCTACCAACCAGCACCACAAGATGATTACCATCATCCCCACATCACCATTGGCGAGTCAGAGCTTCAGTCAGTCCAGCAGTTCAGCTATCTGGGTAGCATCATCTCCTCAGATGCCACGATTGACAAAGAGATAGACAACAGAATAGCAAAGGAACAGAGCTTTTGGAAAACTCCATAAAAGAGTCTGGTGCAATAAACACTTGAAGAAAAGTACAAAGATCAGTGTCTACAGAGCCGTGGTACTGCCTACTCTTCTGTACGGGTCTGAATCATGGGTTATCTACCGCCACCATCTGCGACTCCTCGAACGCTTCCATCAGCGCCGCCTCCGCACAATCCTAAACATCCACTGGACTGACTAAGTGACTAATGTTGCTGTCCTTGAACAGGCAGACGTCACCAGTATTGAGGCCATGTTGCTGAAAACGCAGCTGCGTTGGGCAAGGCCCGTCTCCCGGATGGCGGATCACCGCCTCCCTAAGATCGTGTTCTGTGGTGAACTTGCCACCGGCTGCCGCAAGAGAAGAGCTCCAAAGAGGAGATATAAGGACTCCCTGAAACAACACCTCAGCCTAGGCCATATTGACCACCATCAGTGGTCCACCCTGGCCTCCAGTCGGGAGATTTGGAGACACACCATACATAACGCTGCTGTCTCCTTTGAGAGCACGCGTAGAATCAGTCTCGAGGAGAAAAGACAGCGCAGAAAGAACCGTGCCTCGACTATACCACCCAGGGAGACCCTCCAGTGTACTCTTTGCAACCGGTCTTGCCTATCCCGCATTGGCCTTTTCAGCCATCAACGTGCTTGCAATAAGCGTGGGCAAAGCCCTTCCCAAATCTTCGTCCACGATGCCAAGCCATGACATGACATGACATGATACTAGAATTTCATTTTGCACTTCGTTAGCAACCACAGCCTATCTTAATACTCTAAATGAGCAAAAGCTCTTCACATTTCCCTTAATCACAAGCACTCATTGTAATTTTTCTGGGTGATGGGGTATATCTGAAAATCAACATCAACATGGTTCCAGTACGTCTAATTTGCATCCAACAGAGTTCTAAATTCTCCCTAACCAAGTTTCAGCAAAAGAAATTACTGTAAGATTTTAAAATGCATTTCAAAACAAATTTTCTCACTGAAAATCATCATCGCTGAACTCTACTCTCACTTCCTTTCACAATCTGTAAGCACAGAGCACAGAACTGTGTTTTTTGAAGATATGCATCTTTTTCCTATGCATCAAAATCTTGGAATATTCTGTGTTAAAACACCATTTTCCAGCATTTACATTACTGAGCCAGAAAGTAAGCTTTAATTCTACCACCTCTCATTATTCAAATTCTTTCTCTTTGAACTCTCAGGTTTGTCTCTATTTATGTTTAGTGGGGTTTTTTTCTGCCCTTGTTGCTTGGAACACATTGACAAGCTCAATTATATCTCCAAATGCAATTAATGTTCTAATTTCAACTCTTTATGTCAATTGAAAACCCCCTGGACTCCACTTGCCTGAAGAAATCTCAAAAGAGAGAGGGAGAAAATATCTCCACTGCCATGTAGGTCAATTAGTCAGATCACCTGGAGAACATGTGTCTAGCTCATTTCTTTTAGGCAAGATGAACTTGCAAATTCAGGAATATTTAGCTTGAACAAATCATAGCTGTGGAACATTCATTTTGATCTACGTTTAGACACTGCAAGACAAACAAGACATTGGTCTAACTTTCATGTTGCAGGCTCAGATTTCAAGAAACTACATACATATGAATCCATCAAATAATGGCTTTGATACAGTTTCTAATCTCTTTTTGGAAGTTTCATAAAATTGTTTTTAATTTAACTTTTTTTTCCTGTCACAGAAATGGGGGTTAATTGGCATTTCAGCTATATACTTTCTACGTAGAATTACACCAGAGAGTTTTGTAAAATTTGACCTCACATTTAACAATCAATTTCACATTTTGTACATGGAGAGTTCATTTCCCTCACACATTTTTAGTTTCAGTTTGTTGATGAAAATTATTAGTTCACAAAAATCTTGCGTTTTATGTATTCACAATATATGTTTCTTTAAGTTAAATGTCACTTAGGTTTAACAAAAAAATTGATAATACTTTATGTTCAGTTGCCTTTGTGTATTTGAAAAAGGCATTTTAAAAATCTGAGCTATGGTATTTCTAATAAGCCGCTACCACACACACACACAAAAGTGCAATTTTTCAGAATTTTCTGCGGTTTTTTCTGCCTAGTTTTTACTGCACTACGTGTTGAGTTTGCAAATCCACAAGTACATAAAAATGCCATTGATTTGCATTGTATTTGCACCTCACATTTTATTAGCACAAAGAAGTCTACTATTTTGTACTGCTTCATGTGAAATGTCGTGTACTTTCTTTAAAGACTTTAATAAAATATACAGATCATCCAAGTAACTTCTGACCTTAACACAGATCTTGCCTTGACTTGCCTCTTCATTAACCTGCCGAATGATCAGGATCTGCACTTTTAGCATGAAATATGCAAGTCTAGCTGAGTTAGAAGTTGCTTATCTGTTATATGAAGTCTTAGTAATTACAGAAAATTAGGGCAATTTAAAGAACAAAGGGTTTCAAATACTTTGTGGCTATAAAAAGTAATTTATGGAGGAACTACGAACAAAAAAGGTGACTCTCGAAGAATTGCAGTGTTGTGAAATGAAGAGTGCATTGTATAGTCTTCAACTCTACTTATATAAAACTTTCCCTTTTGAGATCCACATTTGTTTTGAAACTGCTTTTCTACTTGGAAGGGCCACAAAACTTCACAGCTTCACAGTTATAAAATGGATTAGGCATTTTTAAAAATGCTGGACCAATTAAACACATTAGAAAACTCTGCTGAATCCATCAGAACAGCCTCAAGACAGTCTAGCTGAAACACTGGTGTTGGAAATCATCTAAAGTCATCTATAATGCTAGGAGCCAGAACTGTTCACAAGTAGCTCACAAATACTACCAGAACAAAATATTTTGCAACAGGAAATCTCTCCTGACATCCTGAAGCCAGATCAGACGACGTGGAAGATTGAGGATGAGGGATATGGAGCCAAGCACCTCCAGCTTCCCACGAGTAATGACTTGTCTTGCATTTGCCTGCAATCCTGCAGATGTTACCTGCAGATATGTTACAGCACATACTGCCCTCAGCCAGCCACAGGCAGTCTGCAGCCTGTGCAGTCCCCTACATCATCAATTCAACTATTTTATTTCATTTCACACTGTTTAATTACTCCTAGATTTTTCTCAAAATCCTGCCATATGACAGAACTTTAAGTGAAATCTGTGACTTTTACTCTCTCTTTTCTGTGTTACTTTTCCCTTTGTTTTGCCTTAATTTTGAAAGCAGTTTACACCAATCCTCTCTCTCGGTGTGTACATTTTCCCTTATTTTCCTGGCATGTTCTGACAATTTTCTTCAAACTCTGGATTTGACCTGGGGACACCAAATATCACCTTCAATCCTGTTCATTGCCTGTTCCTCATAGATGAATGGCAGTTCTAGGAATGACAGGCAGCAATTCATCAAATGGATTTGCCCATTAGGCACATGTAGGCAATCCAGTGATAAAACCATGTCATCTTGTCTTACTGTCCCCTGCTACACCATGTGTAACTATTACTGCACAGAAATGGTATGTATCATCATTTCATATGGGAAAAAATGAAGTATTTTCTATCCTTTCTATTTTTAACCCCGAGTCTTCATCTAACTTCATTTTAAAGGATCACTTTTCATTCCCCCACCCCAACTCCCTGAATTCAACCCTGAGCTCCCACTCCACAAAAATACTCTCCTGTGCGAGATCAACACACATATCTTCAGCACTGGGCTGGTAATGTGCTCTCATCTGTAAAACTTGATGAGAAACAAGAATAAAACTGTTGTTCAATAGTTAAATATTTGTAATCTTTAAGGAGCTCCCAAAATATAGTCAAAAGCAAAAGGACAAATCCAAATAGTAATCCCTTTAGCTAGACATCTTATACAAAGTAAAACCCATTTCAATACTCAATTAGGCTTGTACCCCAAAGTCATAAATGTTCTTAAAAGGCACATTAAGCAGAAAGACACATAAATCACTGAAGTGTTTGATACAAATATTCAACAAAATGAAAATTACAGGCATATTCCCTGCTGTTTTATTGTGTGAAATTTCACAAAATTGTTTTCAAATTTCCTTTAATTTTGTCTTTTTTTTAAAGGTTGTATCTTCTTAGCCTAAACTTGCATTACTGAGAGATTAATAATTCAAGATGTAAAAAAAAACTTT
Organism: Bucorvus abyssinicus; assembly: GCA_009769605.1. Taxonomy (NCBI): domain Eukaryota; kingdom Metazoa; phylum Chordata; class Aves; order Bucerotiformes; family Bucorvidae; genus Bucorvus; species Bucorvus abyssinicus. The sequence continues at coordinate 43,682,793 of CM020063.1, forward strand.
TACAGGATCACGTACTTTCTATAAAACTTCTTTCTGCTGCATTGTGATCACAATAAAAATGATAGCTCTACAGCATTCACTGTGTAGGAAACTGAGTGATGTTCTTATTTTGCACACATTTAAGAGATCTATTTATTTTATCTACTTGCTTCTATAAATGAAGCAACTTGTTTAGTTGTTAATTGAGGAAAAAAGGTGTTAGAAGCTACTTTTTTGTTTTCATGAAAATAATCATAAGATCTCTCAGGGATATTTATAGGTTTTGGTTTGGTGTGGGGTTTTTTTTAATGTATAGGTCAGCTCCAAAATTATTTACTACAGCAGAAACACAAACTGCAAGGAGGAGCAATTGATATTTTCTGTCAAGTATATTGACTAACATGTAAAGCTACTCACTTAGTAAGACTGTCACATTTCCTGCCATGGTCAGGTTTCTATGTTAAGTACTTAAAAGCTATATTTTGTTTATACATTCCCTATTTCCACATTTCTTTTTGTCCTTTCAGCAACATATGTTTGCTTCCATTTAGCAACATTCAAATACATTTGCCAAGGGTTTTGTTGTAAACACAGGTGTGTGTTCGTTCACCTTCTCATTCTCTAGGCCCGTCTGCGACAAATGGATCAAAACCCCATGTTTTCATTTAAGTTAAAAGACCATAAATATAGTTTACCAGCCTTTCATAACAACACCACCATTAACAGCACCTATTATCTATTGTGGTATGTCCACAAGAAACTTCGAACCCATCTTTCTCAGCCTGCATTTAATTGATTAAAATACATTTATTTCAGCTCATGTTTCAAGTGATACCAGAACTAGTCCCCTCTCCAAGAGAAGTTATTCTGAAAGAAGAACAGCTTCAAAATCTTCTGTTGAAACTGCTACATTTTCCACTGAGGTATTAGAGCTTGCTTTCCCCTTACTAACAGAAAGCAAAGATAAGAATCATCTTTTGTGATTAAATACTGATGATACGAGAGAAAATACGAGCGGGAAAAATCTTAGGTCTAGCTAGGTTGTAAGGACTGTTGAAGTATTTTATCACTTTGTACCACCTCAGCAATGTCTTTAAAGGGAGGAATGACATCTTTTGAAAATAAGACTCAACTGCTGTCCATCATGTAAAGGAAAAACCTTAAGAATATGTGAGAGTCTCAAGTTATCAATCCTGACAAAAGTTAGTACCATTTTCAGGCTAGAAGCAAACCCTTGAATTTCAAAGAAAGAATAAATTTTAGGAATGCCTCACTGCCTCCAAAGCCTCCCTTTGGGTGGTGATCTCTGAAGGTGATGGTTTGGCTCACTTCTGCATGTAAATTTTTCTAAAGCACTGTGTGAAAAGCCTTGCAGACTGGAAATTAATACCTACAGTATACGAATTTCTAAATGCCATATCATACATTGCAATGTTTGTTTGTGCTGTTCATTTTTCACATTTCATAGTTTTCAACATTTTCCTGCGAATTTGCTGTGACAGAGAAATCCTGATTCTTCTGAAGCTAGAAGATTTGTTAACCCTTTAATAAAGGCAGAATTTCCCTTCAGACATTTAGCCCCTGGTTATAACATCAAGACTAAAGAAAAAAAAATCTAATACCTGCTCAGTGTAAGTTATGCCTTCTCTGGAGGATCTTGGAGCCATCTATAGAGAGATTGAGCAGAGAAAATGGCAATTCAAGGTTCTACATTGCCTTTCTTACCAGTATCTTTCACCTATCGCTTATCCACCTGATGAGAAAAAAACAGCTAGTGGTGTGCATCCTCTGGACTCTGTGAAATCATTAGTTCCAGTTTAATTGTAGGACTAACAGTGTCATTTGTGACATGGATTCTTCTCTGTAAGACAAGGCTGAATGTTGAACTGAGATCCAGTTGGATGCATGCTTTGATGTTGGTTTCATAAGGAAGTGGAGGAGAATCCAAGTGATATACTAATCTTACATGTGTGCATTTGAGATCAAGGCCATAAAACACCAGGTTTCAGTAAGGCTAATAAACCCAGACTTGGAAGAGCATATTTCTTTGGGTGTGATGAACTTTCATGTATTGCTTTCCAGTTAAGAGTTTATCTACAAATGGAGGAGGATTAAAAGACGATAATGCTGACAAATATCTTGACAAACTGTTTTCCATATGGCTCAAGTCATGTTCTGTTTGGAATCTTGGGATGTAAAAGGCTGAACATTACATAAAATCAATCATCTTCTCTTCACTAGGAAGGTATGACAATACTGAAAGAGGTTACGAGAGAAATTGCAATATTTCTGTCCTTGAAGATTTTCAAGACTTTGCAGGAAAAAATCCTCACCATACTCGATCCAGTACCAACCATATACCCGCCATGAGTGGTGTGTGACTAGTTGATCTCTATAGGTTCCTTTCAAACAACATTTTTATGATTCCATTATATTTGTGTTGTGCTACACAGTGTCATGTGTTCATAGCAGTGATCCATTTCACTTTAACAATGCTCACCTCACAGTGTATAATAACTTCAGTATTCTTCAACTTGCTGAAAAATATTTTCTTTGTTTAAACATAAATGTCTTTTTTCACATTTACCTATGAATAATTATGCCTTTTGATCATGCTTTATTAAAATGAGTGAGCACATCATCTATGAAAAAATTGTTAGCACCTCCACATCTCTAATTACAGGCTGTGAAAAAAAAAAAATAAGGGAAGTATAATAAATGTATTTATAGAACCCAAAAGTTTTAAAGTCCAGAACTAGTGATAAACAAACAAAATCAAATCAGAAGCATAGACAATATTTATTAAACTGAAAATTTAGAATCATTTAAAATTATTCAGAAAGTGAGCTACACTAAGAGAAAGAGTTTGAAGATCAACCCAACTCAAAAGAGTAGAAAACTAAATAATCTTATTCCAAAAGTACGTGTGGGAAGCTATCACAAATAAAGTTCAATATGTATTAACAATAACAGTCAAGTAGTGCTGATGGATAATTTCTATAAGTTAAGAAGTGAACTGAATGGATTCAGCAACAGTCACGCTATAATGAACATGTAAGAACATTTTGCTACATTTTAATTAACCTTTCAATAACACAGACATTTAGTTTATTGAACTTTTACTGAAATCAACAGTGGCCTTAAAACACACTTCAAAGGGAAAAATAGTGGCCCAGGAGCTATATACACATCCTCCTAAGTATCTCCTTGGCTAGCAGTCTGGAAAATGTCAGCTTCAAAGGATTAGAGCTTTATTTGAGAATCCTAATTTAAAGTGTTACTGTGAGATGTAATGGCATCACCAGTCATGCCAAGAAATAAAGTAGAAATATGTCACTAACCTTTATTGACAGCTCCATGAAATGTGAGATGAAGGCAACCATTGTGATTTTGCTGCAGGGCCCTTTATCCCCTTGGCTCCCACTTGACTTGGCTTAAAGGGATAGCACATTTCCAGCACAATAAAACATTTCAGGTACACTTTGGAGCATTGCATTTTAAGAGTATGTTATACTGCCTGGCACAAAAATTCTCAAGACTTCATTAAATATTTACAGAATAGGTGCTTTCTGGCAACATTAGCAATTATTTTTACCTGAATACGATCTGAAAGAGAAGGCAAGGCACAGCATTCAGATCTAACAACCATCTGAGGCAAAATGTGGGCACCTGAGCCCAAACCAGTGGTCCTGAAATGACTTCAGTACCATCAACACTTAAAAGATCCAAGCTCTTACAATGAACAGCCCAACAACTTGTTCATTACTAACAGATCATACTGGAAATAGACGGGAACAGACTTCTAAGTCTGAGGTTCATATCTCTCTCCTTCTTAAGAAGGCTGAAACCCTCTGCCTCTCATTATTAATTGACAGTAATAATAGAGGTATATGTGCAAATTATTAAGTTTTCATTCCCCATTTTGACTAGTAATGCTTTTGGTTCTTCATTCTGCAGGCCACAATAGAGAAAATAACAGGTTTAATCCTGTCTTTTTTGGTGTCCAATAGATTCGCTGGGGAATACCAGGATGAGAATTAATTGTCAAAGATTATAATTTAAAAGTGTGATAAGAAGTTAAAATAGATGTGAAATTTCACAGAAAATTCATGTTGAAACCTGTGAAACTCATAGACAGTGAATAGCATAAGTCAACAGCAAATCATTGTGATTTGTGATACTGTTGCATCTGGAATCCCTCATTATGAACCAGAACTCCCATGTGCAAAACACTTAAAAGAATTAACTTGAAAGTACTGGGTCAAATACTCTGCTCATATAAAATGCTATGCTCCATTGACTTTGATGTTATGTTGATTTATATCAGTCAAGAACTTCTTGTCCTGTAGTAAAACTGTTTTCAGGTAATTGAGTCATCTGATTATTTCTTATTCCTTCTTTTAGAAAACTTTTCCTTAAGAATTTGAAAGATTCAAAGTCATTGAATCAGCTCAATTAGGAATTAAATTATAAATGCAGCACTTTACAGTAAAGCACATAATAACAACAAAAGCTTGAAGTATTGTAATCTTAAGGGGCAACAGTGGCTATTTTATTCTATACTACTCTTTGCTCAGGTTGAGCAGTTCATTTCATTGTATATTACCTTTTCATTACGCTCATTAAAATGAATGAAAAGAACCTGAGATACAATTTGTGTCTACATTATTTGACAAATGTCACCCACCACCATTTATAAGACCTACGTAAGAGTTTGCCTTTATTTTGAAAGTTAGAGTTTCAAAAGACCTTCACAGAACTAAAATTCAACAAAAATACTAAGTAGATCTCCGTTATTATACAAAATATAGGACAGAGGATTGGCCAGGAAATACTCTAGAGGGAATGTAGTAGAGCTTTAAAGCTCTCAGGGTTCAAAGGTAATAAAATAATTCCATAACATCCTTGCTTTTATGAAATGCTAGTCCCTTATCAATGCCATTAGTTACTTTTATCTATAGTTCCCAACATTTAAACTATATGTCATCACCTAAAAGACACTTTATTTTCTACACTTCCATTCATCCCTACAGAAAATTTCGAGTAGGCTCAACCATACAAGTTTACAGAAGATGTGGTTCACAAGACTGAGCAGGCGAAGGGGCAAACATGGACTTTTTCTGAAACACTAAAATACAGAAGGATGAACTAAATCCAGAATGAGGCAACATGCACATTTACCCTTCTAGCAAAGCAAAGCAAAGTTGACATCATCCAGATGAAGGATGCTCATAACAGGTTTCCTTTGAAACACAGCAATACAAAGATATACCTGAACCATAGTGCCATATCATACTGAGCACATCCTAAAAATATACTTACAAAAATGCTCAGCAGCTCTAAAGGCATCCATTAGCCTGGTCAGACTCTTATTGTGGAAAAGACATTTGCACCACACTATGCAGCACCAATTACTTCCAGTTTAATACTGTCATTGGTAACTACTAGTGTTCAGCTCGTACTGCAGTCTCGGAGACCTCCGCTCCAGGTTAACCCTAATGCTGATCTTCCTTTCTCAAAAAGCTGGTTTTGATGACAAAGGTTTGGTTGAGGTTATTGTCAGCAAAGATTGCCTCTAGCACAGCATTTCTGGCAAGCATGACAATTCAAGTTGTCAGCACAAAGCTGAGCATACGGCATACAAATTTACATGCTTTTTGTCTTTTTTCAGGGGTAGTAGTCATGTAACAGGTTACGCTAATAAAATTAACTACAATAAAAATGATTTCTCAGTCTGTTTTATACCCTGTACATGTATTGCTGTCCACATACTGAAGCAAATTCATCATTATGTCAGCTTTCCTTCATATGTGAATTGGCTTTAAATGAAAATAGTGATTTTTAGATTTGAATAATGGCTTTATATGTCTGGGATAGTCTTAATCCAATGCTCCCTATTGGTTCATATAAATGTTCCATTTATTCAATGCTCCAAGAACTCAAATCTGGCTTATCAGCTGTTGTGAGCTTTGATAAAGGCAAACTACGACCAGGTGGAGTCTTGCAATTATGAATTGCAAAATGATGCTAAATAGAGTCATACTTCTTGCAGGGCAGTTTCTTTTTTTTTCTCTACAATGTAAGCATGGTATCTTTCCTTGACTATTTGAAAGTGCATTACAGCATCATGAATCATTAAAATATTAAATTAAATACTAGATCTGCAACTTTCTTATTAGTTTCTTTTCTTCTGTTAACACCTTTATTTTAATTTTGTACCTGTGTATCTGAGAGAACAAAAGCAGGAGAACCATGCAGGTGAGTAACAAATCTGGACCACTTATCATCATTTTACTGGTTGCACCTTTTAAACTTTTAAAACACAGAATTGCAGTTGACAGTAGTATGATTCCAGTTACTCCTGCGTGAAAAAAGTTTTTCTAGTTTATGCGTTTGTTCTTTTTCCGTTAAGTTTTAGTGAAAACTTCAGTTAAGTGGGAGAATTGTAGTCTATATGGGCTCGTGTGCGTACAGAGAAGTTAAAAAAAGAATTACCAGAACGTCATAGTCGAAATTTCAAGTATAACATTGCCTCTAGTTATGGATTAATGGAGTATTAAACTTGTATAGAATTTCATACCTATTATTGATTGCGCTTGCCTATTAACAAGTCTGATTTAAGTGCCTGATAAAGTCTTTTGTCAAAATTTAATCTGCTTTTGATTTGATTTTTACACTAGCCATTGATTGCATATCACTCATTATATTGATCATTTTGCATGCATTTATATCCTTTGCCTAAGAATTTTGTTTAATATGATTATATCTTAACTTTATAACTTTAATTAAAAAGTTAAAGCTTTTTTAAATGCATTCTTTGACAAGCTTTTTTTGTCCCCAGGATGAAGACTGGAAGAGCAAGTGAACCAGTATATTATTTGCAGGGTTTTGTGTCTAAAGATAAATGTTTGAATCGATATACTTTGAATTAGTTCACTTAATGAAAATATAGTCTCTTACTGCTGGAAACTTCTCATTCTTTGTCTATTCTTTTTTTTTTTTCTTCTCCCCTTTAAGAACTTTATGTCATAAATTCACCATGGAAGTCCTGGTCTGAATTCCATTTTCGAAATAAAGTTTCTGAATCTGCTTCTGAGACCTATTCCGCTACAACTACACATACTTTCCATGACTATTTTGGATATAATGTGGGGTTTTTTTCACCCCCAACTCTGGATTATGTTAGTTGATGTCATCATACTCACCTGAAAAAGAAGTATCCTACTGCAAGAAAAGCCATAACTACTAGTTCACTATCGTCAAGATTTCAGAACAATATTAAGCAGCATGTCTTTTGAGAGGAATTGAAAATTATCATGAGCTGCCAATATTCGCTCTTTCCATTTCTTCTTCTTAAAGCACAGATAAAGGTCTATCTTGAACCAAAACTTCAGCTTCATAACCTCCCTATCACTTCCTGAATGGGCTATAGGTAGGAAGGTAACACTACAAATGTATGTTCTCTACAGCACAAAATTGAGCAAGTCAGACAGGGCATATATGGGTGGAATTCTTGTAAATAATCAACAAGATAAGGATATAATGGTTTAATAGTGTCTGTAAGATGTTAATGTTTATAAATTTACACTATTAATTATTGCCCTCAGCTTTAGGATAGCAGCATGGGTATTTTTGTATTCTTTCATGCTGGTTCCTTGACCTTCTGTCAGCTTGTTAGAGGTAGTTGCCAAGGCTTATTCGTGTATGTTAAAGCTGTGCAGGGATGTTACCTCAGTATTAGCATTCCCAGCAAGACAGCCACAGTTAAGTAACTAATGTCCAACGCCCTTGAATCCCCAAATCCAAATAGAAAGATAGCTGCATTCTACTCTAGCATTTGAGAAAAAAAAAAAAAAGAATAGATTTTGAAACACTGAGACAACATGTTTAACATCAGATCTTGCAGAAGTTGGCATCTCTACCAAGACTCATGCAAAAAAGTTTACAGATTTCTGGATTTAAAAAAGAAGTTACTGCAAAAGTACATGTTCTCAAACCAAGTTGTTTAATATTTGGATGGATATATTAAGCATAGGTTATGCACTTGTCATGTAAAAAAGAACAGAACTACAGAAATGCAAAGGACCTGTCTATGAGCTGCAGTATGGTTGAAGATCTTCTGCCCACACTCAGATCTTACAAGGCACCAGCCAAATTCTGTCTGTGAGCCATATGGCACACTGTTGTGTCTCAAAGGCTAGCACCCACTTCTTGGCATCTTTGTAACTCCTTTCCTTTTTCACACAAGCTCACATCTACCTACACCTGTCTGGATGAACATACTGTTCCATCATCTGGCTGCAAACTGAGTCTAATCTTATGTCTGGGAATTCAGGTCTGGTACTTATACATAGTTATATGTCTTTAATGTGCATTCATAGCAATTAACCTCATGATCTGTAATAGTCCAAAGCTGCGGAACTTTTCCCAAGATCTTCAAAATATAATTATAAAGTGATAAATTAAAACCTGGCTAAATCCAGGGCTGAAAAATAAGCAATGGTTTACTAAACTTCAACCAGAAAAAAAAATCTATAAATATACGGACTTGCTTTGTCATCTAAAAAAACTTTTTAAAGAGAGCTTACTTAATGACAGCACTATACCTATGTCTTCATTGCTCAATAAATTACATACTTATTAATTCAAAAATAACAAAGTACATTTAGGGAAAAGTAGGTAGTGATTAGGCCATTAGCATTGGGATGGTCTGATTTCAATTTTCTGCTTTGAAATAGCTTCCTAGGAAATGTTAAGGGAGTTATACGTACAAAGCTTTTAAAATCATTTAGGACCTGGTAAAATCTTTAATTTAAGCTACTTTTCTAACTCGGGCTTCAATTAAGTACTTTTTAAAAATCCTGTTAGGTACGTGTCTATATCAGAAGTATCTAAATACATTTTATGTTCAGCATTTATCTCTGTTCAGAGGGAGTAAGTCACACAGATGTCAGTGCTGAACAGATAGAGACTTTTTTTGGATCAGCGTGTCTGAGCTTCTGTTCTTTATCACGATATTAAATTAAACATTATTCTTTGTTTTACCAAGAAGGGAAAGACCTTCAACCAACTTCCTAGGGAAATAGAACTGAAGCATTGAGGCTGAGGAACTAAACACAAGTTGCATTTGTCCATCACAACAGGACTGCACAGCCTGGGTTATTGTTAGATTGCAGAAACAGAGCAGTCAGTCCACTCAGCTTGAGTGAGTGAAAGAGAGTGTTTCTTTTCTCCTTTAGGTACTTCATTTGGCACAGATCATTGTTGCTGCTGCTGAGATGAACGGTATGAGTCAATTTTATCCTTCCTTTACAGTTACTTCCTAACGTACTCGTGCACACATGCACCAGGGATAGACCTATCATATCTATCCAGAATCCAGCTACGTATTCTCTGAACAGAGACCCTATTCCTATTTCCCAATTCACTTAACATTTAGAGAAAGCATTGCTAACATGTACGTGAACAACAGAAAAGGGTTTCTGAAAGCAATTATCTTATCCTTGTCAGCAAGAGAGTTTATTTGCTCGCCTTTGAAGGACATGCCATTTAAGCCCTGGCACAATTCAAAACATTCTGCGCTCTGGGCTACAAGATTTAGTGTAACAGCTGGTCAGGAATTTTCCGACCTCACAGTTTTTCCACTGGAATGTTTCAGCTCATGATTGGAAGAGATAAAAATGTTTTGAAAAGTTTGGACTTGTCATAAAAAACCAAAGCTACCGACTAAAAATAATAGAGGCTTTAGTGCATAGTCACTTAACTGTGCTGGAATTCCCATTCGTGCTTCAGTTGGGAAGTTTTAGACCTTGACATCCTTGCTGAATAGGCTAATACTCTATGATATCACACATGGCAAGTAGAGCTGCTCGCTGTTACTCCAGCCGATCTTGTCCCATTTAAAAACTCACAAGGTAGGGATGTGCTCTCAGTTTTTCCCTGGAAAGGACCACTCACCTGTGTACTGTTGTAATCATTGCCATGCCCATACATCCTCACCATGATTCCAAAGCAGATTTTGAAAGCCTACCAGTTTCACCAGGGAGGAAACTCTTTGAATAGCAATATGTATCACACTTTTATGCAAATATACTAAACCTAAACCAAGTATTTAATGGTTATATACTCAACACATATGCCAGAATACATTCGGGAGCTTTGAAAGTAGCAGAATCAGCTAAACTTTAAACTACTAATCAATTTTATCATAGATGCAAGGTTCTTGAATCTCTGATTTATAAAAATTATTAAGTTTAAAAAAAATATGAAAAAATCTGTCATATATTCATCTTCCTCAGCATCGCTGTAAAAGAGCTTAGCTAGGCAACACTGCAAAAAAATCAATAAGGAGTGCATTTTAAAATACTTACCATTATAGAATCGGTATGAATTTAAAATTAGGTTTAAAAGGGGAAGCAAAAACTAAACCTACTCTTGAATGGAATAATTTTGAGAGACAGACAAAGTTTATTTTCCCCTGCCATACCAAGCAGTATGAAAATATATTTAGAATAATATATTTTGTTTTGAAGAATGACAGGAAAAAATAATCTGTACACCACACATAGCAATACAGTAGCAAAGATCAGACTTTAAGGAAATTAGTCATTTTAGGGAGCGGAAAACGGGGGAAATACATTTTATGTAAAACTGAAATGAACAGAAACTGTGGTGTGGTTGCCAGTTATTTAAACCGTGAGAGAAAAAAAAATCAATTCTTTATAAGTCTTGTATGGTAATGAAATGTTCAAGATAAGCAGCAGCTTTAGCCATTCATCCAAAAGCAGAGTTTTGTTTTAGACACAAACTATTTTTCATGAACATATGCAGCATACTACTCTGCTTTAAAGAAGATAAAATATACAAAGTGCTTGCCAGTCAACCTGTTCCCCTTTCTGGCTGACTCAATTATCAACACATATCATACATTATAACAGACATAAATTTCTCTGAAATTAGGTAAGCTTCCAATCACACACATTGGGATATTTCTCTCGTTCACTAGAGGTAGCTGACAGGAACGGTCTTTAAGACTTTTAACTTGTCTAAATGCCAGTTCATACTGTTAAGGGAAATTACAACTTCTCAGTAGTTAAAATTTCATCTAGTTCTAAAAGTGAAGTTCTGGTTAGCTATCATAGCATTTTATTTTAATAATTGATGATCCTGAATAATACAGCATTTACACTAGTAGCATTTGTTTCCACAAAGTTTGAAGAAACAGGTATTTTGGGTAAGGCATTACAAATGACTTCATTCTTAAATGGTTGTTGTGTTTATGGAAAAAACCTGCCATTCATGCGTTACGTATACACAGTCCATGTTTTTAAACTTGAGTGTGATAGTTTCAGGGTACTATTAGAAGTCATGAACTTCATACGCATTGTGTTGGATTAAAATTTGTAGTCCTAGTATCCTAGTGTCCTAGCTTATCCTAGATAAACTTTCATAGTCTTGGTATCCTTTTATTTTTTCCTTACTGCATTGTAGATTCAAATTCTCAGAAGACATAGTCTGTAAGTGATATAATCCTGATAGTGAAGAGAAGAATTAGCTGCCAGCAAAGAGTTGGCATTAAAGTATTGTCTCGAATTCCCTAGGAAACTCCATCCTTGGACAGTCATGTAAGGTGAGAATTGACAGATTAGTTATGAGATGACCCACTCTTATCTATTGCAATTACTTGGATAAAATGAGAGGTGATTCAACAATGTTGACAACGCTTCCTTCCCAATGATACTTGAATTCCATCCCGCTCTTAGAAGACAGACACCTCAAGGATAGATTGAACAAATCCAGAATATTACCAGAAATTTTGTCCCAGGAAGGTAGGACATGCAATGGCCATTAGACCATTCACTGGTAGAAGGTTCATGTGCAGGTCATGATGGCCCTTACTGTGTGTCCAGGAAGTAGCATAGGTATTGAAAACGGTCATGGACTAATCTAATATGTATTGTACTAACACAGTTAGCATTAGTGTTTACCACACCTTTATGGAAGGTCTAGCATCTGTTGGGAATATTTGCTATAAAATGTGGTGGTTTGTGGAAACAAGCTCTAATAGCATCAGTTCAAAATACCTATTACATCAATGCTTGTCGTTTCAGAGAAATAAACCTCAGGAGAAGGTCCCTTTATGATCCATTTACATCCACAGAAAAAATATTTTAGATAAGGAGTCAAACATTAGGGAAAAATACTCTATAGCTCATTAGTAAAGTTGCTGTGGTGTGGCATGAAATTTACATTTTTACTTGGTATGAAAAATGTGCTGGCTGATATGGTCAACGTAGGATTTATGATACCCTTAGCTATTCATTTCCTTCTTACATTTTTGTCATAACGTGATCCTAGCTTATAGAAATCAAACACATCTTATATTAAAATTATATTTTAATTAATTTTCTCATAGAGCATTAATTAAAATACATTAATTTTATATGATTTTAAAAATATATTAATAATTTAAGTAAATCAAGTTAAACAGCCAGAAACTATTCTTATAGCCCAGAAAGCCAACCAATCCCGGGCTGCATCAAAAGAAGCATGGCCAGTAGAGCGAGGGAAGTAATTCTTCCTCTCTAATCTGCTCTTGTGAGACCTAACTGGACTTCAGCATCCACCTTTGGGGCCTACGTACAAGACAGACATGGACTTGTTAAAGTTGGTCCAGAGGAGGCCCATAAGAATGGTCCGTGGGTGGAACACCTCTCCTATGAAGAAAGGCCGGAGATTTGAGGTTATTCAGCCTAGAGAAGAGAAGAGATGGCTCCAGAGAGACGTATTAGGATCTTCAAATACCTAAAGGGGGCCTATGAGAAAGATGGCGACAAGCTTTTACCAGGATCATTGTGACAAGGACAAGGAGGAATGGTTTTATACTGAAATAGGGGAGGTTTTAGACTAGATAAGGAAGAAATTTTTACAAGTATGGTGGTGAAAAACTAGCCCAGTTTGCCTGGAGTTAGATGCCCCCTCCCTAGAAACATTCAAGCCAGATGAACAGTTGCTCTGAGCCACCTGATCCAGTTGAATATGTCTCTGCCCATGATAGGGCTGGTTGGACTAGATGGTCTTTATAGGTCCCTTCAAACCCCAAATCATCTATGCTAAGTTATAACATCAGGAGTGAGAACAGTTGAGCTTGCCTGCTCTAGTACCTATGTTCTGATGCAGTTTTAAATGATATGGGTACAAACTTTTTTTCAGCAGTATCTCTGTTTCATGAAATGAACAGAATGAATGGTTGGTTGGTTGGTTTTTTTTTTTTTTTTTTTTTCCGTATTTCACCAGAATATTTCACAGAATTATTGATTGGAGAGATCATCAAGCTCAACCGCTCACCCTGCTCTGACAGGGTCCCTAAACCATGTCCCTCAGTGCCACGTCTACATGTCTTTTAAACCTCTCAAAGGATGGGTACTTCACCACCTCCCTGGGCAGACTGCTCCAATGTTTTATCACTCTCTCTGTAAAGAAGTTTTTCCTAATATCAAACCTAATTCTCCCCTGGTGCAACTTGAGGCCATTTCCTCTTGTCCTACCACGTGTTATATGGGAGAAGAGGCTGAGCTCCACCTCGCTATTACTTTCTTTCAGGGAGTTGTAGAGAGTGATGAGGACCCCTTTGGGTCTCCTTTTCTCCAGAGTAAACAACTCCAGTTCCCTCAGCTGGTCTTCATAAGACTTGTTGTCCAGAACATTCATCAGCTTTGTTGCCCTTCTCTGGACGCACTCCAGCACCTCAATGTCCTTCTTGAAGTGAGGGCCCCAAAACTGGACACGGTATTCCAGGTGTGGCCTCACCAGTGCTGAGTACAGGGGGACAATCACTGCCCTTCTCCTGCTGGCCACATTATTGCTGATACAAGCCAGGATGCCTTTGGCCTGATTGGCCTCCTGGGCACACTGCTGGCTCATCTTCAGCTGGCTGTCAACCAACACCCCCCAGGTCCTTTTCCAGAGACAGGACAGTTTCCAGCCACTCTGCCCCCAGCCTGGAGCATTGCAGAAGTTGTTGTGGTCCAAGTGCAGGACCCAGCACTTGGTCTTATTGAACTTCATACCATTGGCTTTGGCCCATCGATCCAGTCCGTTCAGATCTCTTTGAGGACTCTCATGACCTTCAAGCAAATTGACACACCTGTCTAACTAGGTATCACCTACAACTTACTGAGGGTGCACTCAATCCCCTCATCCAGATCACTGATAAAGATGTTGAAGAGGACAGGCCCCAATACTGAGCCCTGGGGGACACCACTGGTGACTGGCCACCAACTGGATTGACTCCATTCACTACCACTCTCTGGGCCTGCCTATCCAGCCAGTTTTTGATCCATCAAAGAGTACACTCATCCAAGCCATAGGCAGCCAGTTTCTCCAGGAGAACGTTGTGGGAAACAGTGTCAAAGGCCTTACTAAAGTCCAGGTAGACAATATCCACAGCTCTTCACTCACCCACCAAGCTGATCACCTTGTCATAGAAGGAGATCAAGCTGGTCAAATAGGACCTGCCTTTCATAAACCCATGCTGACTGGACCTGATCACCTGTTTGTCCTGTATGTGCCACATGATGGCACTCAAGATGATCTGCTTCATAACTTTCCAGGGTACCAAGGTCAGGCTGACAGGACAGTAGTTCCCAGATCCTCTTCCAGCCCTTCTTCTAGATGGGCATTTTGTTTGCTAACCTCCAGTCAACTGGGCCCTCCACGGTTAGCCAGGACTGCTGATAAACAATCAAAGTTATTGAATGAGCACTTCCACCAGCTCCCTCAGAACCCTTGGGTGGATCCCAACTGGCCCCATAGACTTGTGCACATCTAAGTGGTGCAGCAGCCCAATTAATGTTCCCTCTTGGATTATGGGACCTTGATTCTGCTCCCTGTCTCTGTCTTCTGGTTCAAGGGGCTGAGCACTCAGTGAGCTGGTCTTACCATTAAAGACTGCAGCAAAGAAGACGTTCAGTGACTCAGCCTTGTCCTCATCCTTGGTCACTATGTTTCCCCCCACATTCAGCAACATATATCCAGCTGATATTCTCATAATTTTAATTAAAAATGGTCATATGACTTACTATGTGAAATTGAAACCATATTTTGAAGACATGAAGAACTTTGTATGTTCTGATTTTTTACTTAATTTTGAATGAAAAAACTTACTACTACTATTACAAACCAGACCTGGGGCCACCAGTAAAGAACAAACAGAGCACAGGTTGTGAAGCTCATGAAAATTTTTGACAAACGTAACTCAGATGTGATAGGACACCATCCACTTTGAAGGTGTTTGAAAATGAAAACATTCTCCCTCTTGGAATCAGAAAAAAAGGCCTTTGGCCTGTATGACAGAGTCGTATTAGATACTTTTTTCTAAAACCATGTTTTCTATCCCCAGCAGCCTTCCTAAAGTTCACTGCAAACCTGTATTTCTAGGAGACTTCCAGGAATGCGTAATTAATACTTTGTGGTTTGCTTATACTTTGGAAATTAATTACTTCAGAATAAACCAAAAGGAACTACTAATAAAGGTTTTACCAACAGCGAGTCTACGGTTGTTACACCATTGTCTTAAACATGGTGGTTTTAGGACTTTAAACATGTCTTTTTAGGACTTTGTGTTATAAAAGCTTCATAGAATTTGTTAAAAAAGAAGGGTCATTATGAGACTTAGAAATAAACTTGTTCTGTACTTTGTATTAAGTTCCTACACTACCACTTGTGTACAATGTGTACAATTGTAAATGTGTATTTTGTACAATGTGTATGTTGTAAAGTCTCAGAAAATATATCTATATCTATATCTATCTATCTATATCTATATCTATATCTATATCTATATCTATATCTATATCTATATCTATATCTATATCTATATCTATATCTATATCTATCTATATCTATCTATATCTATATCTATATCTATATCTATATCTATCTATATCTATATCTAATCTACATAAGAATATAGATATAATTTATTTTGAAAAATTTCTCCCTGAGTTTTCAAGTGAAGGCTGCAAACACTGTAAACAGTCTTGTATAATAAAGGGAACAGAACACATCAGAAGACACTCTGAACTAATTTCACGAGTATTTCAAGTAGATCTTCAGAATTAAGTAGAGGTTTGCATGAAATAAATAGAGGAACCACCTTGGAAATTAAAACCAATATTTGAGGTCAAGAAAGTAATAACTAAACAAGAATTTTAAGAAATGAGGCAAAACTAGAACCTTTTCAAGGTGTTTTTTAAGATTCACAGTAAGTTCTTCACCTAGGCAAGGGAAAAAAAAAAAAAACAACGAACCCCAAACCCAACTGCTATGCAGTTAGAAGGAATAGATAACTCAAGTACAGATAAAAAGTGTTTGAGCAATTGGCTTAAGCTTAGAAAAAATAAAAATGGAGGTATTAAGTCTGATGGAAAACTAGTCAGCATAATGAAAGTAAAAAGTACATATATAATAATAAAGATATCAAATTATTGCAGATAAGAAAAGTGGTAACATGGATGTAAAAACCCAGTATAATTTAGTTATTCAAGAATAACCATATTTCTCTCTCTCTTCTGTAACAAGGTGCTGACCTGATTTTCTAGACAAAAAGAGTCGGGTAGCTTTAATCACTCCAGGCTTAGAGCAATTGATGTGGTCCCATATGAAACACCATAATGAAGATAGTGGTAGATTAATGTAGGAATCATTAAACGTGAGGAACTAGTTGTAGAGATGAGGAGGTCCTGAAGACAGATAAAAGGAGAAATTAGAAAGAGATTCCTAACCCCAGCCTTACCAGTAATGAGTTTTGCATAGACTTGTGTTTATATCACATCAAAATGTGATATTGCCATAAAGAGATAGAGGAACTTCTAGGGAATATCTATGGCACTGAAGAAGATCCATTTCAGACTTATCTGAAAATAACTTTGGACACCAGTGTTCAAGAAAGAAGCTGAAGCAAGAAAAGGTTTCATAAGACATCTGTACAGTTGTTTGGGGAAAAGATACAGCTTTGAGCAAAAACTCAGCTGTTTAGTCTAGAAAACAAAGTTTAAGTAATGTTATGACTGTCATCTATGAATATGTTGGAGGCCAACTGTAGATGAAAGAAGAAGAGCTTTTAAGCCAAACTTTGCTGATACAGTATTACATGGAGGTATACTAGCCATGAATATATTTAAACTGGGAACTCAAACAAAATTTCTGAAGACATTTCCAACAGAAGAATGGGGATGTACGTGTCAGAAACATCGATAATTTTAAATTTTTCAAAATAAACAGGCATGATAATCCTTACCAAAACAGTAAACTCTCAAACAAAAAATCTGGGTAGTAAGCTGTTTTCTGAAACAGCAAATTCTTATTAATCAGTAGCTGAGCTTAAAGCTATAGTCTCTGTTAAGATATGGCATTATTGGTTAAATCTTCCTGCCCCATTTGTTTAGAAAAATGGCTTTGTCTTCAGAGCTGAACTATGCCTGTACAGCTCAAGTAGGCAAAACAAAGCTGAGATATCTTTAAAAACTACATAGCTACAGAATCTATTTTGTTAGTTCAGTAACATTTTTGTTAAGCATGGCTAGATTGTTAATACATAAAGGTGAGTAGTACCTATGGGTTCAATGAGGCCCCACCAATAGAATTGCTTCTCCTGTTCTTTATAATCATAGTGCTTTATGAAATACTTTTGTAAGTCAATCCCATGACAACCTGTGAATATTTCCATTCTTCCCTTCCTTCTCTGGATTAAAAACCTTTCTATAATACACCAGGTAAACTTGTTCTACATGACGCACAGTGTGACATGGTGCATCTATATTGAGTTTCCTGCAACATGGCCAAAGCTTCCTCCTCACCACAGCGATGGAAGGATCAGCACCTCCTGTGGTGTTGCATCTGCTCTGCCCTGTGCTCTTGTATGGTGTTCCCCTTTCTCTCTTCACCTTCATGATGCTGTAAAATTTGTGGTAGTAGCCAGCTGGATCTTCACAGAGCATAAGATTTCTATTGCACGTATGCAGTGCTCTTAAAATACACTATCACATTGCAAGTTATGATTAAAAATCATTTATTCAAGAAATGTAACGTAAGTTCATTTCAGAAAAAGGGCCACTGTTTTAGCATTAAAAGCTGCTAATTAATTGAGAACTTATCTTGGAGACATATCATACTCAAGATAAGGAAAACAGAAATTATATTTCAGATTGATAATTTTAAAAGTGAATTAATTATCTACAGTATAAAGCCCCTGAACTTTATAAGAAGTGTCTACTTCTTACAAACTCTTCAAAATTATACAATAATATTTTAATTTTTAAATTACTCTATATTCTATGGTAATCACCACTTAGCTGGTTGAAGATATCTTCAATGTCAGAGGTCTTTAAGGACGAGGCATTAGCTGCAGCATGCATTGAAAAGATATTAATGTATTTGGCAATTCTGTCATGATTTTAGGAATTAAGCCTCACCTTCAAGTATATCTATATATTCAGCTTTGTAATAGTAAATAATTTATTATAGCATTCCTCGTTAAAGCTTAAGCTGCTGCTGTTCTTCTTTCCTTTTCCTCTTTCTCTTCCTCTTCTTCTTTCTCTTTTTCTTTCTTTTTCTTCTTCTTCTCTCTCTTCTTTCTTCTTCTTCTTCTCTTCTTCTCTTCTCCTTTCTTTCCCTTCTTCTTTCTTATCTTCTATTCTTTCTTCTTCTTCTTCTTCCTTTCCTCTTTTTCTTCTTTCTACTTCTTGAAAAAGCCTTTACACAAACTGATAAATTATTAGGTATTTCAGCTATGTCTACTTAAATCTTGTCAAATGTGAACAGAAAGTATAAGTGAAACCATAATTTCAGAGGAAAACATGAATATTTGTGAAATTGAAATTAATTTCAAAGCAATAAGGAAAATCCAAGCTGAATGTTTACTGAAATGGACATTTTTTATCTTCTTTGCAAAAAAAGGCATTTGGACTTTCCTAACCCCTAAATCATAGCTATGCTAACCTTTGCCATGTTCAGAACAGGCCCAGGAAACACATTGGTTAATACCCTGGTTCATCAGTAGACCAGGATAAAAAAGACACTGTTTATACAAAACTGAAGGAAAAAACAGTGTAAAACTGTTTTGGAAATTCTTGGTTTTCTTACAAAAAGCCTAGTGAATCATTCTCTGGCACATTAATTAACAGTTGAACAATGTTTCTGAAGCTCCATGAATACAAAAAACCTGGCAAAATTATTTTTAAAGCCAGCAAAACAAATGATTTTTATTTCTAGCTGTAGAATTGTCTTGTAGAAGTGAAAGCATCAGGAATAATGTGCTTGAAACTTTTGTTATGGCTGCTATTATTGTTATAAAGCAAGTTGACAAAACCCATATCTCTTAAAAATACCACTTTTGCTGGTCAATAAAATACAAGTCAAATCAGTAAATGAATCATCACTCACTATATCCTTCCAGAGGTTTCTGATTTTGCTGCTACTTAGAATTGTCAATTAATATTTATTCAAGGCCGATTTTAAAGTATTGGTAAATAGAGGATAGACAGAGTTACATTTCAATGTGATGTGAAGTCTGAGTGTTTGTGCTGACTGGGATTTTGACAATATTGTATTGTCACCTGAATCAGATGCCTAAAAATTTCAATCTGTCTATTTTTCAATCTATCGTTACTATTTCCAATCAAACCGGAAATATTTCTGCAGTTTCTTATCAAATGCTGCATCAGAACCACTAGAAGTATCCCAGACATTTTAAAAAGAACAAAAGATGTCTTTGTCTCCCTAATGGCAACCACTGAACAACACAAAGGAAGGTATAAAACATTGCATGAACCTCCACAGTCACACACAGCTGGGGAGGAAATTTCATCTTAATCTCTACCTGGCAATCAGTTTATGCTCTGAAGCAGGGTAAATAATAACATTTCTTCACTTATATTTTGGCTGATATCCAATAATGGCTATTGATTTTCTGAAAGAAAAATAAAACCTGAATATAGCTGGTACTCTTCAGTAGCAGTCTGCGTCATCCATATTGCCCAGGTTTGCTAGACCTGCAGATGGAGATTTTTCTCTTGTGAGGAAGATCATGATTTTTAAGTTCTCTGATGCAGTAACTACTTAAAGCAAATAGGACTTCTCACAGGATAAAGAAAACAGAGAAAAGGGGGAAAAAAAATCCCTAAGAGATGCATCTGTATTAGCTTTTCTGAAGAGTCCACTGATCATATTGTGGCTCATGTTACAGAGCAGTCTTGAAAGGTATGAATTCCTTTGGATGAAACTCCGTGAAAATGCTGTTCAGAATGAAACCAGTGCACAGAGCACTGTTAAAATATACCTCCTCGATGTGTACAACTAGGACATTTGTTCTCCACACCAACTGCTCTGCTCTGCAGGCCTGTTTCCGTTAGATCATGGTATTGCTCATATGGACATGGCTGGTAGGAGCAACTAGAAGTTCCAGACTCCAGTCTATGAGAGATGTAACCTAAGCCAGAAGTTTCAGGCAAAGCTAGTTTTGCGTGTGTGGAAGAACACCCCAAACATATGCTGGACGGTACAGAATAAACATAATAGACCACACTGAAGTGGGGAGGTGGGAAAGGAAAGAAACTTAACTATTAATTACAGGAACAAACAACAAGAACAAGAAGGAAAAAAAAAAAAGTTCCCTGAGGAGAACAGCAGCACTACTTATCTGCCAGCACTTTTGGGTTTTTTCAACTCTTTGGAATTTTTAGTTCTCTCCAAATCTCCAAGATTGTCAAAACCACTTACAAGGATCCTATCTTCAAATTCACAGCATTTGTCCCATCTCCAACCCAAATATGAAATTTTAAACACAATTCATCTGTGTGTTCTTGTGTAAAGAAGAAATTTCCAGCTCCATTTGTCACATTTAATAACCATAACCTAGAAAATGGAGAAAATAAGAAGTCTGGTCTGAAGACATCATCCTGACAAATCTAACCAGAAACAAGTGAGTCAGCAATATAGAAACCATAGACTAATCCACTGGAAATCAGTACAAACACTGTCTATAGAAAGGTCTGACCATGAGACTCTTCTCTATAATCTTTACAATGTTTCATCCTGACATTTTACATGGATTTTACTGAAATCAAAATGTTATCTCCACTGAGGTCCAGATGGTTTGGATTCAATCAAGAATGTTGCTTATGGTGAGAAGAGTAAGTGAGAAAGTTCATTTCTGCCTGTATGTGTGCTTTTATGTGTACGTGTGTGTGTGCTCACACACATGTGTGCATGTATATGTATTTCTATGTGGAATTACCAAGGAATTAACATGGATTCAAAAATAAAATCTTGAGAATGAGCTTCCAAATGACAAAATTCCTCTTTTTCTTTTTCTCTTTTTTTTTTTTTTTCCTAATTAGAGATCTTAGAGAGTGATTTTATGCCCTTCTAGGATTAAGGTTTCTTTTTTCCAATAGAAATAGCTCAAAATTTATTAATAAATCAATGCTCTTAATAAAGTATGGACTGGGATTATTTTGAAATCCTGATGGAAAATAATTGTCATACTTCTTTCTCAGAAAATCATGTCCAAATTTTTAATATTAGAAAAATATCCTGCAATCTCTAATCACTTATTTTGGATGTATCATAGAATCACAGAACGGTTTGAGTGGAAAGGCACTTTTAAAGATCATTTAGTCCAACCGTTCCTGCCATGGATAGAGACAACTTTCACTAGAAAAGGTTATTCAAAGGACCATCCAACTTGACATTGAACACTGACAGTGATGATGCATCCACAGCTTCCCTGGGCAACTTGTTCCAACATCTCACCACCCACATCGTAAAAAAGGTCTTCCTTATGTTCAATCTAAATCTATCCTCTTTCAGTTTAAAACCATTGCCCTTTGTCCTGTCTCTACAGGCCGCACATGTAAAAAGTCTCTCTCTGTCTTTTCTATAAGCTCCCTTCATATGTTAACAGGCCACCATAATGTTTCGACTCCTGTGAGACCACACTTGTTGCCAGTCTGAAAAGGAGATGTTTACCACCTCCCTCTGGGTGTGGCCTGTCAGCCAGTTCCCTACCCACCACACAGACCATTGGCCTAGACTGTAACTCATCAGTTCCTCTAGGAGGTGGCTGTGGGGAACTGTATCGAAAGCCTTTGAGAAATCAGGTAGAAAATGTCCACCACTTTCCCCATATCAGCCGAGCAGGTTACTTTGTTGTAGGAGGTGATTGGGTTTGTCAAGCACTATTTATCCTTGGTGAATCTGTTTTGGCTTTTCTCAATCACATACTTCATTTGTCTTGTGATAGGCCTCAGCACTCAGTTAGTATTCAGCAAGCATCTTTCAAGATCTTCATTGGTAAGCGGTGAAATGTTTAAAATATTTTCTATTTTTCAGTGCTGTTCATGTCCATATACCACAGTATGTTCATATATAAGGTCAAGCACAGAAAAGATAAGGAAAATTAATAATTTAATTCTTTCTGACGCATTAAGACATACTTTATGTAATTATTAAAAACAAGTAAGTTAAAGGGATCAAGACAGGCCCTCCAGTTCATTTCTCTCAAATCTCTTAAATATAGATAACATTCAAACTGTGGTTTAAACTTTGCAAAAGATGTGTAAGTACTGAGTTAATGTCATGACAAGAGTAGAACTCAAAAGTCAGCTATGAAAATTTGCTTGAGAACCTACTGGATAAAAGGAGTAAGAATGAAGAAATCATCACACATCACTTTTCCCCCCTGAAATGTTAAATATATTTCACAAATTTATGGAACTTATTTAATCAAGTTTTCTATAAGAGAAAATACCATTTTTATGAGGTAATATTAACATACCTATAGATATGTAGTTATTGTACAATGACTTCCATCAAGTAGAACAGAATCTCTTAGGAATCCTAATGAAGAAATCCATGCTAAAAAACATTTGGTATATAATTGGCAGCAACATCTGTACCATTGTAGCAGCCACACTGATGAAAGTTGACATAGATAGAAGTGACAGTACTTTGTCTACAAATGTTTCTGAAATTTTATGTCCTTGCAAAATTTTATGTAATGGAGCTATTGAAGCACAAAACTTCAACCCTTCTGCATAATATTAAAAAATCAGATAAGCAATAGCATTTAAAGACAAAATGAACTGACAGACTCATTTAAGTCACATCAGTAGACTCCCACATCTTGTGCTTAATGCAATCTGGTTTGCATTCTTTATCCGCCAGAATTTTTTGTTTTGGCAAGCAAATTATTGTAATTGAGGGTCATCAGTAATATTCCAGTGCAACCTATGGGTTAATAGAGTTTGTCTTAAACAAGTACAGAGCATTGGCACTCTCTCTCACTATTTTTATGCTTCAAATTCATTTTTTGATCCATGGACTACACTAGAAACTCAGCTGGGAAATCTCTTTGTAAAGATTATTTAAGTGACTGCTGCATTTACTACTCAGTCAGGCACTAGAATGTACACAAAAACCAGATTCATCAAAACTGTGATTGCTCAGTCCACTAAGGTGCAGAAGGGAAAGCAAGAAAAATATTTGTGAGAGATCTAGATCTGAGCAAATATCATTCTAGATTTCTGTATTAGAAAACAATTTCAGTAGGATAAATTAAAGACAAACCACAAGATACATATAACCTCATCTGAGAAAATATTTATATTTTACCATTTTTTTCTGCAAAGGGAATCTTGCAGTCTACCTACAAACAAAGTATTTATTTCTGTGAAAAAGATTTCTTAGCACTCCCCTCAACCCAATAAATAAATAAATAAATAAATTCACATTTGTTTTGAGAGGAAATAAGGTACTCTAATGTTCTATGGCAATATGACTGTAAGGATTTTCTATATGAAAAACTCACTTTTCATGCTTGATTCCATAGACCTTTATAACATGGTATAGCAAAAATTAAAAGGTTCAGTTTCCAAAGTGTTAAAGATTCGAAGTTTCAGACCACAGGTGACTGATAACTGCTACTCGGGTTTTTAAAGAATTGTAGCAACTTAGACTAGGTAAAGGAGGACAGGATTTTGAAGAATAACAGGTTTCTCTGCATAAGAAAATATTTGGAAACTCCATGACAATGATTGTAGTTGTGCATACAGTGTGCTTAGCTGTATAGATATCAGAATAATTTCAGCACCAAAATAGGCTTTTACTGAATCTTTTTTTCCAACAGATTACTGCTGCCGGAGATACTGTTTACACGAAGAATTATGGATTATCTAGTCAAAGTTGTGACTGGCAGGAACTATCTGCAATTTTAACAGGTTTTAAAGTCAAATTTTGTATACCCAGGTTTAAAATATCTAATTTCTACTTTTCAGTGCAGAGAAAGAGTGCTCTTGAAAATTATGTCAAGATAAAGCAGCACTCCATTAATTTACAAATTTTCAAAGATTGTAATAGTTTCACAATATTGTCTATAATTAACATCAGTAAGTTTCAGAAGTCTGCTTTCTCAGTTGAGGGGTATTGTATGAAAATGAAGCATTAAATCTGGGATGGAAAGAAGGTATTTATATTTAATTTAACTATGGTAACATCTGCAACACCTGGAAGAACCAGAAGATGTACTGAGTGACTTCCAGATGTTTCAGGTATGGTACAGTTGAGTGAACTTGGCAATGTACATAATGAAGTATATTATAATCCTAAAACAATTTCCTAATGAAAACTTAAATAAAGAGTGAGCATGAACTTTCAGTATTGCGTAACTTTCTGTGGAACAAATCTATTAAAATGAAAAGGCCAAGATATAATGTCTTCTTGTTTGCCTTTACTCGTGAGATTTGTCATTACTGGTAAGGCTTGCCTTCCACAATTCCAGATGCCTGAGGCTATTGGGTAAATAAGAAGCTAGGAAGACCTTGTTCAGACAAATATCTCTCAGATGAGTTAATCTACTTTAGTAGGTCTCTACTTTCTATCACAACTACTTTCTTTGCTAAACCTTTGTCCAAGTAGAGTAAGAAAAACAGTCCTAACTTCAGACATATCTTTCCAGAAGTTGGTATCCCGGGATAGTTTAAATATATAAAAATATACACCCATAATCTGCACGGCAGCTGGAAACACATAGGCAATCCTGTGTCTAGACTAAACATGTGTTTATTTACTCCAAAATAATGATAAATGAAGCTAAAAATAATAGCTTCAGTCTGGAATACAGGATTGTTAAGAATGTCAACAAACACTTATGGGTTTATGTTTTTATTTTTCCACCCACAAAACAGATCACTCACTCAAATGAAAGACTGATTCGAAGCAATAAAGACAGCTATTTCAGGTTCACACTAATATAACAAAGCGCAGACATGTCCTTTGTTGCAACAACCATGTGATAGGAAAAATGCATCAGTTGAGAGCTGTAAACCAGTATCCTGGCTGCAAAATTTAAGGTAAGAAAGAGGTAAAATTGTGCTTTGACTGACTAGTCATGAAATTCTACCAGACACCTGTTAAGTATATTTACAAAGTTGTAATGTTCTGTTGTTGCTAAAGCAGGAATTAACTTTCTCTAGAACATGACATTTCCTGCATGGCTCAAAAATTCTTACAGGATACCTGCTAACTGCAGAAAGACATATTCTTACTGTGTGATTTTTGTCCATCAAGTTAAAATTATCTACCTGAAAGAAAATATCTCTGTGCAGGACAGAAAACCTGGAACCATTTAAATCAATGGAAATTTTACCAACATGAGTAAGATTTCACTCCAAGTGCACATTCTGATCACATCTAAAATGTCTAAAATGCTCTCGGTCTTGGATGCCTAGCAGCCACAAGGTAGTCCTCCTGTATCAAACTGATAAGAGTGTTTAATAAGAAATCTCATTCTTTTAGTGGTTGAACTCAAAGTGATTTAATCTTGTTTCTTCTCTCCTTATCTACAGCTAGATGTTGTAAGTGCTTTTGCATCTGTGAAGCAGCTGGTATATTTCATGTACTGCAGAGTTTTGTATTACTTAGACCTTTAAAAATTTACTGTACTTTAATTGGTTAAGACATTCAGTGGCCTCCCTACAGGTTAGCTGCTGCAAATAGCTGAGGAGGAAAGGGTGTGTCAGAGAGCATCCTATAGTATTTGTGAACAGTGAAAAGGCCAAAGTCGTATAGAGCACTCCTAGGCATTAAAGAATGCAGAAGGGAATAAAATGCCCCTGTTCTTTCATTGGTAAATCCTGTGATGTGAACAGAAAATGCTACCACATTAGTATCTTGTGGCAATCATAAAAATTGTCACAAATAATTTTATATATTCCTACTATGGTTAAAAATTTGTGGTCTTTTTTCTTGTGGAAGTTACTGAACCTGATGAGCAGCTGAGTAAAATGCTTCATAGAAAAATCAAACTAAAGTACTGGATAATTTATACAGGCTTCATTTGCAGAAACATTTTAAAGAGCAGTTTTCAAAGGGTAAATAAGTTGACATTCTGTAAAATACATTAGTAATGTTATTATACTAATAATCTTTACAGAAAAAGGATATTATCTCTCTACTGAATCAGTCCCATGTTACTATCTAGAATATATCATAGTCTCTTGTTCTTTTTCATCCAGAGAAAGAACAGTATACTTACCACTGTTGCATTTCCCTACAAGTCCTACATTTCCTCTTGTAGTGTTGGACCTGACCTATTTTAAAACAGCCTCATTCAATACACCATTATGTGATAATTCACAGTGCAATATTGTAGCTAAAAGCATCCCCTTACATGTAGTTTTATAACTTTTTATTTTCATCAGAACACAGTTACAGTAAATGTGAACAAGTGTTCCCAACAGTCATAAATATTAGAAGTAATTCAGGTCGTGACTGGTTAGACTGCATATCTATGAAACAGTAACAAAACAGTATTTCAGCAGTTTCTTAATATTTGGAATTTGTGCCCAAAATTATTCATCAAAGAATATCAGGTACCTTTTTCAATTTCAGATATTAAGTTGCATAAATAAGTATGAAGATGAACAGATAAAGAGCTATAAGCCATGAATAGAAGTAGCTCTCAAGGGTCCTGATACATCATAATTAATTTTTAAAGCACATTATGTTGTTTTCCTACTGGATACTTTGAGATAAAGTGGAAGATGGCACTGGTATTAAATGAAAAGGAGGTTTGTTTGGTTTTTTCTGTAGCTGAAGAATTTAACATCAGCTGTCAATCTAGTTATGGAGAGAATTCTACTGTTGGTGGCAACAGGTTCTTCTGTTTCAGATTCATGCTACTTGGTACTAAGAAGTAGCTGGGGATAAGACTAGTGAATATATGCTACTGCGTTTATAGCAGCAACAAATTACGTAGTTCAGTGGCAATAGAACTGGTGCAAGGTTTACCTTATTTTCCTTGTTTGCCTTTCCTAACAGAGAACATTTCACTTCCAGATTTAAAACTTGGGATGTGGCTGTTTATGCTGTGATAGTAAAACATATCTCTGTGGGATGGGTTGTTTTATAAGAGAAATATTTTCAACAAAAACATAAAGAAGATAAGTCATTAAAACAATTTTTAAAATGGCCACAAGTTCGACAAATATGATGGTACAACAAATACTTGCTGGTTGCATGGATTCAGTTCTTTATTCACAAATAGAGATGAATTATTGATTTTGCACTATTTCATTACTTCAGAGAGTAAAACAGGATGCAAGGCAACGTGTTCTACTGGGAGTCTCTGAATAAGGATAGAAGTGTCAAAACATGCTCGCAATGAGCAACAGAAAATGCCTAAGGAGAGATATTAGCGAACCCTCTGCACACAGTGAAGTCCTTAGTATTTCCACAACCATCTTCTTGAGCCGTTACACAACAGCTTTGTATGGACCTCAAACAATTTAAAAAAAATGACTGATTGGTTTAGTAGGGTTGCTGATGAAAACCAGTTCTCCAGGATGAATAAACGTAGTCCTGATAAACAAGAAAAGCAACAGTATAATTCCACACTGATTTTCAGTTTTGGAGTACGTCTAGAGTGTAAGTTATCACTAATTCATAATAGAACTATACAAAAAAAGCAATTGCTAGTGTAATTCCATCAAGAAACTGACCAAGCATGGTTTGCTCTAACAGCTCATGCCTGGGTTTGTTAATGCTTATCTTCTAAGCTGACTAGCTTCCAAGAGGAGTCAAACGAAGCACCAAGTTTGTAAAAGAAATTGAAAAATAATGAGTTAGATTTTACAAGGCCTTAGTCAGGATATTGAGGACAAAGGCTGCCGTATTTCTCTATACTCCTTCCGATCAAACATTGTGTTGGCAAAATGTTGGTTTACAATTGACCAACATGCCTGATATGATTCTTATACATAGGTATATACATAAAAGTCTGGCACTAAAGAGAAAGGTGAACTAAAAGAGCTGAGATACTGGGTTTTTCTGCAAAATATTGCCTGAATAAAGATGAAGAGAGTTCACAGGACCAAAGGGCCAGAATAGGAAGAAGACGACTTCTTTTGATAGACACAGAAATCATGTCTTATTCAAATGTTATTACCTTTGCAAATTTCATATTACTTAGCAGTCTAAAAAATAATCATATGTAGATGGAAAACAATATATTATTTCTAAGGATAAATAAACCATAACAGGCAGATAAATGTCCCCATAAGTAATCAAGAAGACTTTCAGTAATGGAAAACATCAAAAACCTTAACATTTGGGGTGAAACACATTGATTGACTCATTGACCTCATTGAAAGGCCTTACATAGGGGAAACCCTGGCACTGCACCAGCCAGCTATGTAATTAGGAATGGAGAATAAATTTAAAAGCTTTGATGGTCAATATATAGCGAGGCAAAAGTCAGGAGGGTTTGGAGATTGGCATGTTTCTCCATCTAGGAAGTCAGCAATTATTTGGAGTGTCAGGTATACATTTTTTTGGTTCCCAAAAACAAACAAACAAACAAACAAACAAATCCTTTGATTTGTGCAAGCTGTCTCACAGACTTTGATACTGTTAAAATGCTTAAGAAAATAGTGTTAAGTATTGAGAGAAATTGGATCCTGCAGAGAGAATGGAGGAATTCAGAGGTTACTGGAGAGCTAGTGGGAACCTTTAAGGGACTATTTCAAGTAGAAATGCATTTACAACATTAACCATGTAAATTCTACTATAAATATAATGTTTTCTTATTCCACCTTCCCTTAATGCCATTCAGTGAACTTACACGTTTTCCCAAAACCATCTTTTGTTTTATTCTATTTGATCCTCCAGGCACAGATAAGATATACATGTTAATCACAAGAAGTAAATAAAATAGTCAAAGAAGAAGTTTCAGTCTTTTAAATTACAGTGTATAAAGCAGTACTGGCATTAATCTTCAGGAAGTAGATCAAAACTGTAAACTGCAGTGTCCTTTGCATAACTACAATACTATTATTAATGGTATAAAAATACCTACACATTACTCCAAACCTATTTGCTGCTATGGAGAAATATCCACAATGCAAAGGAAAAGAAATGCATTAGTGAAAAAACAAACATCAGTTTTCCTGCCAAACTCTATAACAGCGGTCTCAAAAAAATTGCTAAGGACTTAAAATTAGAAAAAGTCTATTCTTGAAAGAGTCTACCTATATGACAATCTCACAATCTGAAGTCAGTTTTTACTCAAGTAACTTTCCCTAAATTTACCATGACACTTACTTCTTTTGCATAAAGTAAAGACTAAAAAGTGTGCAGCGATATCAGATTACCTAAAACTCACATCAACTAAATGTAAAAACTTTAACTTACCAAATACGTATTCCATAACCGCTGCAGCTATTGAAGGTGTTGTAGAAGAAGGTGCAGCATGTAAGGGAAACAAAAGAGATGTGCATGCTACAAATTTATTATTCTTACATTGCAATATAAAAGAAATTTTAACAATGAATCTAACTAAGTGTAATCTGAAATCTCTGCCAGTCAAGAGAAAATTAGTGGTATATCACAGATTTTCATATTTGAAGTTGGCAATCAAACAAACAAAAAAACAAACAAACAAACAAACATACAACTACCCCAAAGAAAGAAAAAAAGAAAGAAAGAAAGAACAAAGTTCTGAAACAGAAATTAAAATTGTCAATTATATAAGCCAGAAGTCTTGCAACTTCAAAATCAAAAACTACAATCTGGAGTGTGGAAACTCATTTAGGTAACCAGCGTACAGCAGTCCTTGATGTCAGAAATAAAACACAGAGACAGAGAGGGTTACTACTCCAAGGTAAAGAATTTAATGAATACAGTATTACAAAACCCTAAAAACATTTATAATTTGGCTATAGAGGCAAAAGTTTTGTTTTACTGTTCTTATAACTTGAGTGTTCATTTGAAAGCCTTTAAATCCGTATCGCACTGATGTAAATTAATTTCATATTTAGGAGGTGCATCAGGTTCTTAATTATCTTAGGAGTCCTCAGAGTTACACCTCCACTCCTACCTCTATGGAGCAAAACATGAAGACAATAAAGGTAATGAAAACTTCAGCTACTTAATAAGCCAAACTATGTTCCTTGCACTTTGCTTTACTGTTTCAGAGTGCAACCCAACTCAGTACTGCAAATCAACCACTTTTTTTTTTTTGTTTTCTTGTCTTCAATGCCCTATGAAACATATATTCCTTTCTGAAAAAAAGGATTTCCTTATCTGCATTTGCTATTTTCCATTAAGCAAGTAAGTAGATTAAGAGACATCCATGTTTTTCCTACAATTCTCTGTAATTTAAGCTATAAATTTTATTTCAGCAAGCCCCAAGAGCTGATTTAGTATCATGGACAGGAAATATGGCAGAGAAATCAGCAAAACTAAAAAGAAGATGCTCTCAAGGTAGACATTTCCACTGGCAATATGCATTCCCTTTCAGTATGCATTCAAACAGTATACGTATTTTGAATTTGTATTTGCACTGGGAAAAGAAACAAGAAAAAGTAAGATACAACATGAAAAGAAGCAATATTCAGAAATATAAGCAATTTCTTCTTGTACTCACTCTGTCATTAATCTTAGCATAGTACAATTATTGTACCATAATTTGGGACGTTTTAGAAAAGTATAGGCAAGCTAGGATATGATGATCAATACAGGAAATGCATAAAAAACCCCACAAAATTTAAAATATAATCATATTGATAGAAAAGAAAACCTAGTGGAAAAGTTGTGTTCTCATAACAACAAAAAAACAAAACTAAAAAATTTGGGCCTACTTAACACTAGACCATAGGAAATAATTTTTCTGTCTTTGCATAGTTGAAAAGCTTACATTTTCCTATATTTTCATCAGGATACAGTCATGTTTCATTCATTACTTTTTTCACTTTTAGGAAAAAAATAATTAAAATGTCAATAGTATTTTAAAATTAAAATGCAGTGGTTTAATTAGAAACTTTTTACACAAGACAATTTTTTTAGATGTGTTTTTTATAAAAACATTCTTAAATTTAGAGTTTTGCAAAACCTGGTTTCCTGTAGATGTTTCTCATCTCAACAAAATAGGGCTAGTAAAGACAAGCTACAAAATTTCCAACACCTATTTAATTCCTCACAGACCTTACCATACCATAATTAGAGTACTGATCCCTCATTGAAGACTTAACTCCTTTTTTCTAACATAATTGTCAACATTGTGGATTGCACTACTTACAGATTTTTAGATTGAGAATTGCTGTACTTAAAAATAGAATCTGTTGAAGAAAAAAGTATTTAGCTATAAAATATTCAAAATGGTCATACAATAAGTACAGGGCTGTTCTATCATAAGATTGGTATTTTTTAAAGAAGGTCTCAGAACCTTCTCAGAAAGTCTCAGAACCTCAGAAAAGAGGTATATTTTGCTGTTTTCTATATGCAGTTTCTTTATTTAACATGAGAAGCACAGAATCATGTAAACTGAACTGAAAACCCCTGTGAATGACTTGTAAAAAAAATATTCAGTCTTTTCATCTTGTATAAAATCCACATTTTTCTATTTTTTGTCTTTCTTTTCAAGTTGTACAGGGATGAAAAAGAGAATGACAGGACCTTGATACTTTTAAGGTCAGATGGGAATTTCTCGGTGTCTCAGTGACAGAATATGAACACACAAGTAAAAATTAATATTAAAATTGCCTATTTATCTGTTTAACTTGACTATCACTGAAACATTGGTGCCTGAACAAATATTTGGTCATGAATGGTATTTCTCAGCCATTGGTGATCCCTCATTTTTTCCTCCAGTTTTTCTTGAAGCTATACCTACTTAACCCTACATATTCCCACTGACCTACTTGTATATTCTACTTTTTTTCAGACCAATAACATTCTGGCATTGTTACCAAAACCTGCTATGGTACACAAAGCTACTACAAATACATCCACTGTGAAATTTTTTTTCCACTTCAAAACTTTGTAAAAATAATTATTTCAACACTTTCACGTTTTTCTGAATGGTTCAATCATTGTTATTGAAGTAGGAAAAAACAAAATTTCCAAGCATGAGGTGCTGCTGAAAAGGTTGTTTAAAGTGACTAGGAGATCTCTACAGGTTTCGGGTGGTTTGTTATCATCATCATAAAGGTTTTCCTCTGTTAACGTACTTCAATTTATATGAAAATATCTTAACAGACCACTGAGGACAGTGTTGGGAAAACATAAAGAAACACAAAAGCAATTAAAAACTGTTGTTCAAACATATCCTTACACATTAAGAAACATTAGTGCTATAAATATCTTTAGTTCAGCAATCACACCCTATAACACCTCGGTTTAGTTTTGTTTTGTTTTTTTCTTTGTTACCACCAACAGTACATTAAAGAAGCAACAAGTTGTCCAGGTTAACAGTAAGGAGATTGCAGTAGATTATTCTCCTTATCAATTCCTGTTTTAGTGGTATCACCTTTCTCTTCAGAAAAAAAAAAAAAACCCAGAAAAAAGTCCGATTTTTGCTTCATCGGTATTAACATACAAGATATGACTGCAACGCATGCTTACACCATGCTGCAAGGATCTCCTGGCTGATGTCAAATTGATACACATACACAGCAGAACGAGGCGGTGCAGCGATACTGGCTTGGACTAGTAACACTCTAGCCAACAGGACTGAGTCTGAGCCTGTCCATCCTGCAGATGAGGCTGCTGCCAGCTCTGGAACCAGAAACTTTCAGAAAAGAGAGAGCCTCTGCTACGGTGGCATTGATGTCTCCATACACCACCATGACAGTGCAAGCAGACATCTTTGCCTTTAAATACTGTTTTGCAAACCAGAGCTTTTCTTTGCAGTATGAATAATATAAAAAATGTAAATAAGCGTGTCCATTACAGCAACCAGCAGTGTTTGCCTGCCCTCACTCTTTGTGCTTCTGCAGATCTTCTAGAAATTGCTCATAAAGCTTCTTTCATTAAGAGGGGCCTACCCAGCCCCACTGGGGAAAGAAGTCCACAAAAGAGAGATATTTGTCAGATCAAATAGGAATATATAACACCTCAAAAGATAATATTAACATGAGGCAAAAAAAAAAACCCTGGCAGGTGCACAAAAATAACAAAAGGAGTCAGAACTTCCAAACCTGTCCAGAACTTCCAAACCTGTCCAGAACTTCCAAACCTGTCCAAACCTTCCAAACAGTGAAAGCACAAGCCACTATCCTGAAGAGTGACACCAAAGATTTAAAAAGGGCTATGCAGGCAATTTTTGAAATCAGCACCTAAAGTGGAAACAAACAAACAAATACAGCAAACAAAACAAAAACTGAAACCACAACAAAGTTTTACATAGTTTTACTTTCAAAAAATGAAATCTGAAGTTTCTCGCTGACTGTAACTAATAGTTCCTTTAGGACTTTGAAAAGAATGTGAAGAAGTCAATTATGCACCTTCCTTCTACCTAGTAGCCTATGGGATAGTGTCCTTACCTAGCATGGGGTGGACCTGAACTGTGTTTCTTTGTATGCATCTGCTAATATCCACATCTGTTATTATCCTGACAAATGGTCTAAGTATTCAGCAAGGAAGTGATTTAAAATGTTGATCGCCTTCTTTCCCTGTTTTTTTTTTTCTTGAAGTAGACAGGGCCAGGTGTTCAGATGATAGTACTCAATTCCTCTGTGGGAAATGAAAGAATAAAGAATGGGAAGAGAAGGAGCTGGTCAACCCTGGTAAATGCTTTTTAGTGAGACACAGTGTAGGATATTAGAGACCTACATCTATTGGACTGCCCTGTTTATTTGAGAGCAAATTACTCTAGTCTCAATATTTAAAGTAAGCTTATGTCGCATATTAATGCCACAGTTCTGGTATCTTCAGTATTTATTAAAGATATTATTTGCTAATACTTTTAGCAGAGTCCTGAAGAGTCAGAAAGGGTAAGGAAAGACTTACTTATGAAGCCTTTGTTTCATTATAATTGACTACCAACTCCTATGACATTATACTTCTGCTCCACACATTGCTATTAACATCTGAAAACACTTCCTTTTTTAAAGAGTAAACATTCAATAGTGACATTAGTAATTTGAGCAGAACTTTTTGGAAAAATCAGAAGTTGCTTTCAAATTCAAATATTATATACTTTCTCCCACAAATATTCAAAGTCGTTTTCAAAATCCCATACAAATTTAGGACCTAGCATATTGACATTCCTGGAAAATTTCTCCAAATCACATATATGCCTTTGAAAATTCCATTCTGTCTTTCTCAATATGTGTTTGCAAAAAGCCAATTTCTCACAAGCTAATTCCTAACTCCACGTTTAGTTCTAATATTTGAAATTTGCCATTCTTCTTGTACTTACTATTCACATAAATTAACCAGCAGAAAGCAGAAGTAACATCTTATGACTTATGCAACCAGTCAACACATTCCAAATTATGAATATTTATAGGAACTTCTTTGTGCACTAGACATGAAAGAGAAAATTACACATAGAAATTAATGAATATTTGTGAATAACTCTTGGTGGTGAATTTTACATTCCATTTGCAAAAAGCATGCAAAGAAAGAAGCAATGAATGTTAATGAATATGAATTGGTACTCCTTCTTTTGTCTGACAAACACACAGTCTCTCCCCTATTCAGTTCAGCAAAGTAGCATAGTTGTACCAGATGGCAAAATTTGATTCACAATATGGGCAGCAATTGGTATTCATATTCACACAGAGCCACATTACAGTGTGCTCTCAAGTCGTGTGTTGACAGAACAAGTATATATTCCAGCTTCCACAAGAGAGGTCAAAATACAACATCAATTCATTGTTTGAACTTGCAAGACTTTTGTTGTGCTATTTTTTGAAAGGTTATCAAAATTGCTGGGCACATAGGCAAAAAAAAAAAAAAAAAGTGGTAAAACAAACTTTAAAATACCTTTTAGCCTGACCAAATTCTGTTTGTCACTTTATCGTAAACTTACCTAAACTCTGGGGGAAAGTTTCATTTAAAATCTATGCTTTTAAAAGCATGTACACCCTGACTGCTTCATGCAATCAAACCGATATAAGCCAACTGTATCAGGTAGGCAGGTACAGAAAAAATTTGTAGACTAAAGAACCACATGAGAATCTGCAGGCTTAATGTGAAAATAGTTTGGGTAATGGGAATCCCACACCTTCACATAAGAATATATTGTTAGTATTTTCTGTGCTATTTTCTACTCACAGGTTGCATTTGTCCTGATTTTGTTATAAGCAGAAGCAAAGTCTTTTTACTTTAGCTGACCTTTCTTTCTGTATTCAAACTGTAACCAGAAGTAGCTGAGGTTAGCCTGTGCTTAGCCTGTATCTTCTGGTTTCTCATCTAAGGATATCCAGAAAGATCACTCGTTTTTCTAAAAGGGGTAGAATTTTCCATACCAAAATATTCTGAATGTTACCTAAGAATGGAAAGCCAAAATACCTCTTCTTGTTGCAAAAGGAGGCAACTACTGAAGTTGTTCCCTTATAAGTTACACTATTATTTATTATTCTAGACCATCTGGTTTCTTAGGAAAAGTCCTTGGTGCTCATGTCTATCCATGCCATTAGCATTGTCCTTCTGATCTCTCTGTCCT
Source organism: Bucorvus abyssinicus (assembly GCA_009769605.1). Lineage (NCBI taxonomy): Eukaryota > Metazoa > Chordata > Aves > Bucerotiformes > Bucorvidae > Bucorvus > Bucorvus abyssinicus. Next base: position 43,718,779 of record CM020063.1, read on the forward strand.
TATGTGATCTTTCTGTCCTCCAAACAAATACAGACATTCTTCTTTCCTTTCTTTGGATGTGATAAGAGGAGAAGCAGCAATAGAACACTTTAATCTTACTCTGTTGCAGACTTGGGACATGATTAGAACATGACCTGCACAAAAAAATATTGTTCCCTCAGTTTTTATAAAGCTTCCGGGTGCTGCAGCTGAGATATTAACCCCACAGGTTTAAAAAGCTTAAGCTATGTCTTAGAAGTAGTAAAAAAATGGTAGTCATCCATTTTTAGAGCTGTACCTGAAGTTAATATATCACATGTACCTTTTCTGCAGAGAAAAACTTCCCTCGTTTTACTTCAGTTGCCAGGTTGACTCCCTCGAGAATCCATGGCAAGCAAAACGAGACATTCTATTTTGGTTCAAGATACGTTCAACAAAACTAGAAAAACAGACATTTAAATAAACAGTTTTCACATATATTTGGGTTTGTATAATTTTATTACAGGCTGTTAGACAATTTTCCTCTTGAATTACAGGGAAAGCTCATATTTTTGGAAAGCTTTGGATACCTGTGTTGATATTCTCACATTCCCCTGTTTCTCCCACTGAGACTGACTTTTGTTTTAGGAAGGCAGAAACGGGAAGCAAAGGAATCTTACTTCCTGAAATACAGTTACTAGCCAAATAAATGAATTTTCTTTTCTCACTTTAAAAACTAACAGGATTACAACACTGTTTATCTTGTCCTTTCCTTGCTTCCCTGACTGTCTTTTCAGTCAGAAACAAGCACTTCACCACCCCCGTACCTTGTGTTCTTGCATATCTGTCATGTCCATTCTCAGATCCTGCTCAGTTTCCCCAAATGACCAGTCAGGTTCTCTGGCATAGCACTTTCAGTGTCTTGGAGTGGTCAAATGCAGGATACCTAAATAAGAACCTTGAGAAATTCAGGTTAAAAGGAACATTGCACTGCCGAAATCTGGTATACATATCAGCATTCACATAGCCAGGTTTTTCATTGTCAACATCTAGCAATAACCCCCTAGTTAATGATGTCTGTAGTGAGGTGAGCAGAAGAGTCTTAATTTCTGTCTAGATCTTACAGGTTTGATTCTGATATTTTAAATTTCTTTCTTTTCTTAAAAAAAAAAATCTTTTAAATACTCAGTGTAGGTAAAAGCAGTATCTGACATATAAATTCATTTTGCAGACCCAGTTTGACAAATATACTTATCAGACTCCTTTTAATGTTAGAATAGTTTTTTTAAAAAAGTAAAATGAAAATGTAAGCTTTGGTTCAAGAGATGTGCAAGTGCCTCAGAATGTTAAACTTTTGGAGGCTAGGGTGGGTGCTGTGCAGACACTAGACATTCAGGAGGGGACTTTTTAAAAATAATTTCAGCACTAAGAAATAAAAGAATTCCATAAAATTAGATAACCTCAAACTGTAGTTAAAAAATCAGGATCTGAGCCCAGTCCTTCTGTACAGATCTTATTCTTACATTATCACAGTCGGCAGAGTAAATGAGCAACACACAGTGATGGCCAAGAGCAAGCTTCCTTAGCTATTGTTGAATGCTACAATGGAAACTTTTGTATTTTTATTTCACTGAATGTTTCAAGGGCTTGTCTCTGTCCTGAAGGGAAAGATGAGTATTTTAGCATCTTGAGGAAAAAGTTCAAATTATTCTATTTATTATAGTTTAGACTAAAAAAAGAGAAAAAATTCCAAAAACACGCATCATGGAAACTTTGCAATTTCTATGATTTCAATGCAGAGGCTTTGAATGATCACAGGCTGCATTATATAATACATTTATTATGAGAAAACCCTTCTGAAGAGTTTGAAGTTCTCTTCATTGAATTATCAGTTACAAAGACAAATGTGAATTAGGATCTGAGATTTGAGCTCCAGAGCAACGATAGAGAAAAATTTGAATGCTACGGGTTTCATTCTTCAAAGAAAAGTGACATTTAAATCCAAAACAATTTGTGAGATTTCACACTTCTGAGATAAAGACTGGAACTGAGAGATGAGGTAGCAACAAATATGAAATGTAAAGATGATAGTATTTGTGAAAGCAAATTACATTTATAACTTCTTTAGATGTTGTGATGCTTTGTGTAAACCATGTTACCATGGCAAAATATAATTTTAGAATTGAGACTATAAACTCTCTTTAAGTTCCATTTTCCCTAGAACTTCAAATGCTTCTAGAACTTTTCTGTAGACATTTACTTGCAGGATTTCTTAAAATGTTTAACAGCTACTATGTTAATACAATTGCATTTATTTCACTTTATGGAATACATTCTAGCTTACTTTGCAGTACAAATCAAAGGTTTTATACCTCTGCAACTAGGTATATTATTGTTGCATTAGGCAATTACTAGTACTCACAGAATTAAAGCTCCTCTACAGATTATATTAAAAGTGGGGCTTTTTTGATTGAATGACTTCTTAATATTTAAATTTTTATATTGATTCACTAGCCCCTTGACAGCCATTTTCAATATTAATAAAGCAAAATATAAAAATCCAGTGTTTGAACCATTAGGTAACAGACTATTAGAATTAGAAAGAAGTACATCAGATTTTTAGTCCAGCCTACATCAAAACACGGAGTTGAACTTGAAGATTTTTGCATAGTACCACACTCCAACATGATAACATGTCGGTAGCAGAAATAATACATTCTTCTGGAATATTATTTATTTAAAGGAAGTTTTAAAAAAGCCACTATGCTCTTTTCAGACTACTTTCTATGATTCCACAGGAAACACACAGGAACATACAGGTACCACTTCTCAACCCACTGAAGACATTTCTTTATTCAACAAATTTGCACATTCCTGTAGATCTATTTCCAGAGCCCTGGAGCAATCTAAGAAACATGGGATCACCCAGCACCCCTAGAGCTAGGCAGTGTCAGAGTTTGCATGTCATAATCCGCATTAGAAACACTAAACAGGCAGATCACTTGGAATGCAGAGCACTCCAGGTGTAAAATACCTGCTTTTTCTAATTGACCATCTCTCAGGAGCAATGTCAGATACAAAGCATACAGCTCGATATGCTTATTATGTGATGTCCTTTTCAGATACGGCTTTACAACTGATATGAGAATGTAGACAGGTACACTACATTGCATGAGTTCATCTGAACTACAAATAAAAATATGTATTCTCAAAATGCATGTCACATTTTAAGGCACTACCATTCATAATGCAGAGAGAATCCACCGCCTGTGTCTTCAGACGTTATACCTTCATAAAATCTCATAGTACTGTTCGTTCTGTGCATAAAAATTCAATAACTGCAAAATGTTACACTCTTCAAAAGTGTCTTATTGAGGAAGAAGGAACACATGGGTTTTGGGTTTTTTTGGTTGTGGTTTTTTTTTTTTTTTGCAGATGCTTGATATACGTATTCAGTTAACTATACCAAGCTTTGTGACATATATAAAAGTTTATTGCTTTTGTCTCCTACAGTCAGTGTAGAACTAACATGGCTAAAACTGAATTAGTGGTATATTTTTTTTTCCATGTTGTGCATGATTAGAAAAAATTGTTTGATAAGCTTCTCTCAGTTGTGAATCGTGCCACAAGTCATCTAACAGAAAATGAAAATACAACAGTAGCACAAATGCCCTCATGACTGAACCGTTGCATGAGTGTAACTAAAGTGAAAATTTGTGTGAGAAGCAGTTTATTGTTAACTATGATGGTTTATCATAAAAAAGAATCTGAGTCTGCAGTTCAGAAAGAGAATGAGAGCAAATTCAAGTCAGATGGCAAAACTTAGGCATCCTTTGGGTGGATTGAGGTCTTTGCATTTGAACCTCTTTAAGAACTTTACAGAAAAAAATCTAGGACCATTTAAATTCTTCCTCTTCTGTTTAATTTTAATAGACATATGAGCAACTGAGATATCAGGAGGCACAGGTTTTACTACATGCTAGACAACAATCCCTAAAAATGAAGGGAAGAGTAGTAATCAATTTTCATCATATTTTTTCATGATGATATTTCAAAAAAATATCAACAAATTAAAAGAATTTTCTGGTATGTATAAGTCATATTTAAGAAAATTACATTTGCAATTTAAGAGTAAAATTCCTTCACGACCCATGGGGTAGATTGGACCACCTCAATGTAATTTGCTCTTGCTTTCCCTCTGCATCTTCTTTCGTCAGCATTTCTACTTAGATATCCTCTACATAGAAGAAAAAAAAGATTACAGTCAAAAAATCGATACTGGTAAGGACAACAACATTCTTACTCTCTACATACTGGTCTTTCAAGACCACCCAGGCTTGTTCAGGGGAAAAGCTCATGGGAGTAGTGTGTTTCTGTGTATAAAAACGCCATTTCTGCTACTTACATCTGCACTCATTTTGGAGTCCAGTTAGTACTTTCCCTAAATTCAATCCTTAGCATTTATACATTCACAGTCAATAGATTTTGAACATTTATCATAAGGATTGGAGAATTCAGAGCGCTAAGGTTCTAATTTGTTTTCTGCTGAACCAAGACTTTTTATAAAAATAAAAGCTTGCAGAACTCTTTAGTTCAGTGTTAATCTTTCACACAAATAATGACTTAAAACTAAATCAGCGTCTGAATTTTGAGATAGTTTTAAGAGTCACCCATCAAAACTATAAACGAATACTAGTCCCTGTCAGGAACCACACATCTTTGGGGGGCAGGTGTTTAGATTATTTTAAAGTGATCTTGAATGCGAAATGACTTGTATGCCCACAAACGCTACAGAAGCATTTTCAGAAAGCTATTAAAATTCATAGAAGTCTCAAATTTATGTATCCTCTAGCTGTTTCCACTTATAAAAAGCATTCTTTCTTGAACTCAGTTTACTAAAACAAAAATCCCAAATCTCCTCTTCTAGGCTCCGAACTGAGCTCTTCCCTTCCCTGATTCCCTCTTTTCCTGCAAGTGTCAGAGACTTTCTTTGTCTCCATCTTTACAGAAAATACACCTATCAGCTACATTAATTTTGCCTTTGAAGGTCACAATTAATTACCAGCTTATAAATATAATGAGTCTTTAACACTAACTAGCAGACATTAAAAGTTGAGGGGAACATAAAGATTTTAACAAAAACTGCTTCACTTCAAGACTCCGCAAATATTTGAAACAGTTCAAGGAAAGAGATGAAGGTTCATAAGTGGAACAACATATTTTTGATCAAGACACAATAATAATCTTTGTCATGCAGAAATCAATACTACACATTTACATTCATAGTACAGGGAAACCGCTTTTCAGTTCAGAAGCAAAACTGATCAGAGATTGTCTTGAGACGGTGTTGTTGGTAATTCCCCATGGCTTTCATTCATAAAATGGTGCCGCAGCACTCTTTCCACTATCTACTCTGAAGTGGAAAGACAGGCCACAATTTACCAAAGAAATGGGGTATTCAATATTTGATAGAAACGTAAAATGTTTTCTCTTCATACACTTTCATAAACTTGAAATAAAAAATGCTAGCAATATCAACTATTACGGAAAGAGTCTTTAAAATGAAAAATTATGAAAATGTGGTTTTGTTGAAGTAGTAAATATTTTTATTGCTTCATAATGCAAATTAGCACTGCACTTTTCACCAGTTTTTCATTCTTCCATTTTAGGGTTTATTGGGCAGTCACATTTTACCCCTTGGAGTTTAGTCAGTCACAATCCGCAAGCTAGCAATAGCATGGAAAGATTTTTTTTTTCTGCTCTGAAAATAGAATCTATTTAAAGTTGAACTAGAACAAAATCATAAGCTTTTAATAGAGCCATATCTTATCAAAAATCTGCAGGGTTTCCATCAGTAAGGCATTTGTTTAAACAAAGATTTAATAGTATTTCTAAAGAAAATTTTCTAGATCACAAGGGATATCACAATTACTCTTTTGCCTTTTTAACTTACGTGTCTGCAAAGTTCAATTAAAGCTTTGAAACTTATTAGAAGTACACACCTTATTTCTGAGGTAATTTTCAGGTTTTTCACATGAAACTGCACTTTATTGTTGATTTTCATTTTCTACTATAATTAAGCTTTCTTTACTGATGGAAGAAAAGTATCTTAAGATGAAGCAGATAAAACATTACAACTAGGAAAAAAGGAGAGTGACAGTCTCAGTTCCTAATTCAAAAAACAAACAAACAACAAAAAACCCAAGCCACTGTAGAACAGTTCCTGGTGTCCTTTCTCTTCCTTTGACTCTAATAACGCTAGAGAGAAGAAGAGGATCAGAGTATCAGATATAGGATTCCGTATTCACCTTCTGATCCTTCTCTTCAAAGCATGAGACCACACAGAAGCAGTAATATCTTCTCAGGCAGCATAGCAAGGAAAGGGGTTTGACACTGCTCTTAGACCATTCCCCCAGCTATTGAGTTAGGTACTCTGTCAAACTGCTCTATCAGCCCAGACACATGAGTAGATCCGGCTCCATTTCTCTCTGTAATGTTGCCAGCTTGCTGAAAGAGATATGTTACATATTTCAGCATTTCTTATAGAAAAAAATCTGATTTTGTAAACCGAGCCAAGGACTAGATATTTATCATATACATAAGTTTTCTACACATTAAAGATGCTTTTCTCTCTGTCTCTCAACAAACACCAGGATGGCACTGATTTTATTCATATTCTCTACTCACCTTCCATACAATCACATAGTTAGGTTTTGCTGGTAATGATTAGGCTGCTCTTGCTCTTTAATTAGAGATGGGGAAAAAATGGAAATGCAGTTTCTAAACTTAAATATCAAGTATTATAATCTCATTGTTGCCAATCATAAGGATTCACTGCTTATAAATGGCCAATTACATAAACGTAATTCACAAAATCTGGCGCAAAAACATTGAAACCAGACTCAGGAAAAAATGAGACATTCCAGTTCATTTAGGCACCACCCAAAATATTCGGCTGATGGTATTATCATTTCCAAACCTGTTTGCACAGTCTTATCTATAAATATTTTTCAACTCGGTATCTCTAAAGATGTTAATAAAGAAAAAAACTGCATTGAGATAAACAGATTGGTCAATCCAATCTGCTTTGGAAGCCTTTAAGAGAGTCACAAGGAATCGGAGTTTTTCTCAAGAATTTGCTATGGATAGAAAAATCTAAGACAGTTCTGATTTATGAAAGTATGTCTAGAGAAAACTGCATTTCTCTTTACCTATTGGTATATGTTTTTATAAAAAGCTCTTAAAATTAATCAGGACAGAATCTGGATGGTCCTAGTCTACATACTCTAAAAATCTATTTCTATGTGGAGGAAAGGACATTGTCCTACAGTTTTTACAAAATTCTATTAAAATTAATATTTCTGCTGCAGAAATATGTCAGTGTAAAATTTTTTTTTTTCTTTTGAATTCTAGAAGCCTTTAGCCTTACTTAATTTGTATCAGGGCAAAACCCTGCCTGTCACAGTAACATTAGCAAATCAAGCCCTATAGTTCAAAACCTTAGCACCAAGCAGGACATTTATGTTCTGTGCTATCACGTTGCCTTGTTGAGACACCAGCAACTTTAATATCTACCCACCTGCCGGAAAACACTAATCTGATCAACACTGTCTTTCAGCCTTATTAGGTTAAAGAAAGACAAGGCCTAAGTCATTAAAACAACACTCCTTTTTAGCAGAAAACTAATGTACAAACCAAATTATCGAAACAATCGGTGTGAGCTTCTACATCCTGACTTGATGAAATGGCGACAGTAGGACGTCAGCACAACAACAGTATGTTGACGTAGGTAGTTGTTATGCTGTAGAGACCCACTATGCTGCTTTTTGGGTGACAGGAACCAGATTTATTTCTGTAGACTTCCATGTAAATTCTTTCATTATATGGTGTCACAGACTCAAATTTAAACAAGTGCATTTGTCATCCTCTAGGTCACTACTGCTCCTTCCGTTGCATATTGCTACTCAACTAGGAGGCCCACAATAGATGAATGTCAATACATACAGCTTGCATTGTGTATTATACTAGGCTTTACAATGAAGTAGGCTACTGTTTAGCTATTAACCTATATTTAAATTCTGACAGGGCGAACAGTGGAAAAATGAAACTCTGAAAATTTCCTTTCTTTGGTACTACAGCACAGGCCAGATGACACAGAGAACTGCCATCCTCTGAGGAATCACAATCAACTAAACAGATGTGGGGCAAGACCAGGACAAAAAAGAAAAAAAGCACTTTACAGAGAATAACAGGAGTTATTCTAAATATATGGGCTGCAAGTACAAAGTCATTAGTGTCATTTAAAATAAATCTCCATGAGAAGTAATTGCAGCCTTATATCCATTTAGTGTAATGAGAAATGGGAAGAATGCTATTTTTGCTGCTTTCATTTTTATCTTTCTTGAAAGATGGTAAAAAACTACAAAGTTTCTAACCAAGTGTCTTGAAATGCTTCAAACCTGGTTTAACTTTTTCCAACAATCCTAATCTTTTTAAAAATAAATAAAAGCCCACAAACAAAAACAAACAAAAAAGTAGCATTAAAAACAAAGGGAAAAAAAAAAAAAACCCCACAACCAAAATCTCTCCTTTACACCCCCTGCCTCCCACAAAAAAAAAAAAAATCGACAACTGTTCTTCCCTTTCTTGTGTTATACTAGATTCCTAGGAAACATTGGAATTCTCCTGGAAGATCAGTAATAAAGTCTATAATGCAATGAATCAATGACTTCTATATTATGTATAGCAAATAAAGCATGACATTATTTGCTTTTGACAGGTTGTTACTATAAAGAAATCTAGTTTTGTATCATAATAGGGTTTCTGTAGAAACACACAAGAACTCTAAACTAGAACTCAAGGAATATGAGAGATTTAGAGAAATAAGAGTTGTTTGTACCATGCTAAATCAATAATATTTTCAATAACTTTACAGATGCTTTATCTTATAAAGCACTGCTAGAGCCATAGACATTTAAAATGACAATTTTATTTGTTTTTAGTAAAAATTTTCTACACTTTAATAAATTCTCACTGAACTGACTTTTTATGCCTTGCTACCAATTATGCAAGAAAACCTCTGCACAGTGCAAACTTCAGTGTTATTTTAGTTATTGCAATAGATTGCTCTTGTAGTTGGAAAAAGAATAATATTTCAAACTGCCAGGATGCAGCATTTAAAGATCTGTTCATTTGTACTAGACACACACACGTGCACTTGTACACATACACACAGAGCCTGTAGAATCATCGCTTGTTTGAAATAATTATTTTTAATTGAAAGCATAAATCAATTCTTTTCAAGCATAGAAATAGGTTCCTTTTTGCTATTCAAAATGGGCTGTTAGATAATTAGATGAAATTTGAGTTCATAGATAAATATATGCTTTGATGATTGCACATGGTGTTTCAAATTAAAGCAGCTGCAGAATTACTGAAAGAATTGAAAATTAAACAAATTTGGTCTCATCTTTTATCAGTAACATGGAGCAATACAGTTTTACTTATACTGTCACATAAATTGATCTAGTCTGGTAGGAAAACAAGAAGAAAGAAATAGTATACATCCAAGGTTTTTTTTTTGTAGTAGGTGATCACCCCCTTAAGAATACTTAGGATTCTCAAAACCTTCAAGATATTGCTAAACTAAATAGTAACAGAGATTGACCACAGTGCATGTCCAGATGCTGTACTTTGTCACCGAAATTCATTTCTCTGAGAAATCTGCACAAAATTCCCATTTGCTATCTTCATTTCTGTACAGAAACTATAGGCATGAAACTCGCAATATCCTTATGCCTTTGCAAACTGCAGATTAAAGTACTCTATGAATATAAAACTTTCATTATACACATTTGCATTTTTGGTTTGATATCTTATAAATTCAAATGAAGATTTTGTTCAGATAAGCACGATAACCCTCTGCAAAAATATTTCTAATTAGGAGAGCACACTGTTTATCATCTGCTCTTTGAGAAGCACTTACTGTTTCATGAATTACTTCTGTCGTAAAGAAATAGATCTGCAAGGTTCCTCTTGTAACACAATAGAACTGTCTCCCAGAGGAGAAAAATCATTTAAAACTGCATGGACAAAGAATACTGGACAAGTATTTTCTTAAATGTAGCTTTCAATGAATAATAACATAAGACAAAAAAATCCACATGAGAAAATGTACAGATACTTGTATATATTATGCGACCATATGAAGACTCATGGTCCAGTAAACATGGTCTTGCCATTGCTTGTAACAGGCCATGGGCTTGGCATTAACGTATACCTCAAGGCGTGTCAGGCTTTAGCTGTACAGATCTCACCTGCCTAGAGACTTGTTTTAGTTATTAAGAACATCTATCCATGCTATTTTATCTCTACCTTGTTTTAGCTTTTGCTTAACTATCTATAGCAATGTAGTGCAGCACAGTCTGTATCTGTAATTAATTAAAAGTGTAGTGGAGCACAGCCATCTGGTGATGGCAGAAGCCTAAAAAGTGTAGGCATGGATTGATGCAGGAAGACAAGGGCTATGAACAACTCAAATGGTGGTCAAATACTGCTCAGAGAAATGCAACCTTAGAAGCTCGGTGAAACAAGTTTTATGGAAAACAAATAATAAGCAAACAAAAACACACCAAGTATAGTAAATCTGCATGAAAGGCAGTACTGCAAACCAGTGAAGAAAGAGCAAGCTGTAGTCTCTGGCAGTAAATATATAAAAATAACCTAAAGCAGACTGTGCAGTGAGGGGGAAGGATCAAGCCCTTCTGCAATGACCTCAGGATGACGACAACACTCCAAACTCCCCAAACTCCTTCGCCTGATGCCAATGATCTTAGAGAGGCAAAGAACGAGCAAGCAGAAAACAACTAGAAGGGGTAGATACTAGTAAATGTGCGTATAGTAATATTAATTGTACATAATCTGGAGTGTCAACATCATTGTAACTGGAATAATGATTAGCTTTTTAATCTGATTAAAATCTCAGCAGTAATTATTGACGTTATTTATTGCATTTCTTTTTTCCAACAAATTCAAGCAATTGAGGGCAGCATATCAATAAGATTTGCAACCAAGCTTAGTCAAATCTTGGTTTTAAAACTTTGTCAGGGTAGACATATAATTTACATAGTTTCATGAAACATTTCTCAATTCACATATATGGAAATACACTACCATAAAGAATATTTGCATCTTAAATTTCTGAAGTATAAGTCAGCATAAAGCTTCTGAAAAGACAAACCTGTAGATTTAATTATAGGTTTTTAATTTAAAAAAAAAAATTAAATGTGGACATATTTAATGAGTTACATTTTTTCCTATGAACGTCTTTGCCTAAAGCATAAAACAAAATGATTCAAATATATAATCTGTTGTCTCATAGAAAGAAGACTTAATAGCCTCAAGAGGATAGCATTAGCATTTAGTGTATGCATAATTCTATTAGGCTTCTTATCTATTATTTGCAATAACAGGGAGAGCAACTAATGAAAACAAAACAGTGGTGAACAAATTAATACAATGGTGATTATTATTCTTATCGTTGCTCTGTCTGTCTGTAACCTCAGTCACAGTTATAAGTAAGTTAGCAGTTATCACTGCTAACCAATAGATGTGTGACTTCCACAGGAAGAAAATCAAGTTTTAGTGAAGACTGGAAATGTCCCTCACAGACTTATCTCATTTTGGAGTCAATTTAAAAAGGAAAAGCAATCAAAGAGTATGTAGTGAAAAAATTGAGTTCAAGCATAACAGTCAGCAAAGCACTGTAACTCTGCTTTACAAGCTTAGCTAATGGTTCTAGATGAACCTTTGATCCAGTTCAGCTTTTTTTTTATGATCTAGATGAATTCAGTTCCCTTCTAAATAGAGGAAGATTTTCCATTACATAGAGTCTTCCCTGCTGCCTCAGAAGATGCTCTTCATGTAAAAAGGAAAAGCTTTGTTTCTGAATTGTATATTTAGTTTTGTTTTATTCATGGCAACATACTAAAATTTCTCATTCATAATCAACCAATCCAGTTTAAATTGCTAAGAACAGCACAAGTGTGTTCTTTCAGAACTTGGAGAAGGATAACCTGTTTCATGAGCTAAAGAGCCATAATTTTCCTGTGATATAATACTGAAAAATTCAAATGAGATCATAAAGTTTGAAGGATTTCTTTGGTTTATTCAGGATCAATATTGCAAAAGATGATCCTACTTATTAATATTAAAAATGAGACAACATTGATATGACAGCATTTTCATCACAGTCACTGAATCAATACCATAGCAGGATCATATTCATTCCAAACAGTTAACATAGCAGTAATTCTTTTCATCCTTTCAGGCATTAATTTTTTTAGGACAAAGTACATGCATACGCATGCATATGTGTATAGATATTTGTATATGTGTGTGTATAGACATATATATATGTAAATACATATACACACCTTCACATAGAGAGAGAGAGTATATTTGCAAGAGAACCCCCTAATCCAATATCCCTGCCAGGCCAATTCAAACTAAGATTATCTTGCAAAGAATTTCCTCAGAATTGCGTTATGGACAACATGTCAGGCACCCTCTGATAAGTCACTACTGACAATCCCTCCTGTCCTATAAGATATTACCAAAAGCCCTTTCTAAAGACACTTGAAAAACTTACAAATATCTACCATGACCAGGTGATGCGCCATGTTTCATACACTTGTTCAGGGTACTTCTCAATGCTAAACATCTCTAAATATAGTCAATTATGTTTCAATGTGGATGGAAGCTACTTTTCCAACATATAATTAAAATGAAAAAGTTGGTGGGACCTAGGCTGCTAACGGTTAAAAGTGGGTGAATGCCATGGATTAAATTGTTAAGTAACATAAGAAAGAGAAAATGGATAATAGAAGTAAACCCAAAACCAATACTTCTTTAAAATTTCATTTAATAATGTGAGGAACAAAAGGTGAGCTTCAGATTTTCAAATTAACAATTCAGGATTTCAAAAATTAAATTTTAGCTTTCAAAATTTTAATCCCTAGCATCACTAAATTTCAACCTGAAACCACTACTATTTTAGTCCTTAAATAGAAATCTGAAAAAGATTAGAGTACAGGAAAAAGAAAAAAACATCCCAACTCTAGTCTTATAGTCTTATATCCCATAAATTTTGCAGGTGCTTTAATGTAGTATTATGCTTGAGCTAATGCTACGTGTTTCAGGATACCTAATTAGTACACTACAGTGCCATGGATATAGAACTGTACTGCCTCTGGCTCCCTAGCTAGCTCATTTCCAATTAGGTGAAGTATCTCTTCATAATACTAAATTGTACACAAGTCACTCTCTAGCAAGGGAGAATGATCTGGCATACTGAGTTAAGTGCTGTTATTTTAATAGTATATGTCAAGAAAGATGGACTCATGGAGAGCCTTTATCTTTCTTGTAAGGACAGGAGAAATAGCTGGCAGGCTGGTTACTTCAGTGTGCTTACAAAGGACATCAGAGGTTAAAAATTAAGTGCAGAAGACAGTTTAAAATACAAATTTGGATTCTTAAAAATGATGCACCTCTTTTGATATCAATAATTCTCCGTTACAGGACACGAGGCCTGACTTGTTAATTTGGAAATTTCATTTTTTGAGCGGAAGCAACCTGGAGTCCATTCAGTCTTTATGTAGAGCTGTAAAGCATGCTGGGCTTTTTTTTAGTGACAGTTATCCTTGTTTGAAAGCAGACCAAGGTCAATTGTTTGCATGGCTTGCATCTCTTCAATTTGAAAGTCTGACAAAAATCCAATGCTTTTGCTCCATCATTTTTTTTATAACTTCTAATATCCAAGAGATAAATTTTGTAAATAAATTTGGGTGGTTTTGCATTGTGTGGTAGAGCTCTTTCTGAAGTGTTTAAAATACATGCATAAAATTATGGGAAAAGAAAATTAATAAATATAATAGAAAAATATATTTTTATTGATGAATTTTATTAACTGTGCTTTTTTTCAAAGCTGTTCCAGAAAGCTGCATAAAGAGATCTTAAAAGACATAGAAAGAAAATATACACCCTTGCACTCTCTATATCAAAACCTGTGTTATACCCTGCAAGAAGTACCAAAACGCAAATGATCAGAAGCTTTTGCCAACTCACCACTTCTAAATTTGATGTTATTCTGAGATGCTGATTTGCATGATGGCCACTCCATGTTTGGAGGTCCAGACTGAAATGACCGAAAGTGGTGCAGAGTTTGAGGACAACCTCCTCTTTCCAGAGGTCAGGGTTCCATGGTACTTTCAGCAAGCCAGTCTTTCTCTAACCAAATGCTTTCCACTCCTGAGCAGATGTTTTCTCTAAAATGTACATGGTAATTTCAGAACATAACTTCAGTTATATTTAAATTACATACTTCTAGTTACATTTTATTAAAGTCTTTTTGTCCCATGCAAAACTCATAATTTCTAGATTCTGCAATTGACTGCTTCAGGAGAGAGAAAAAAAAGTTAGAATATAAACACCAGGAATGTATGACATAGAAAGCCACATGGAAAATATGTAAAGAAAAGATAAATTGAAAGAATGAATTCTTCTTGTCCCTGTCAAAATAAAGATGCTTCTTCTATGTAGAAATTCTACTCCATGTAAGACGGCTTTAGGATATTTTATAAAAAACCCAAAAAACAAAAAACAAAACAACACCTCAAAAACCTCCCCCAAAACAAAACTAAACTATGTGCACAAAATAACAGCATTAGTATCAGCTTTCAACCATGGCTAAGAGTCACTAAGGAGGTAATAGTTTCCAACATACTTTGTCCGTTTCAGGAAAGAGACTTGAACCAAGTTCTCACTCAGTTTTCAACTATCTGAAGAAGTCATAGCGGTATTCTGAATTCATTACCATAGAAGCTGTTCTACTTCATACAAACATCAGTCATCAGGATGAACAAAGCGACCACTCTAGTCTGATCGATTTGTGTTCCGGCAAGACTTTTTGGCATAACTTTTTCTGCACATAGAATAAAAGGGTGTTGAGAGGAGCGAATGAAACCTCTTGCAGCATGACGCCATATACTTGACAAAGAACTCTTCAGGAAAAGCAAAAACTTGATTTCAACACTCAGCAGAGGAAAAAGAAATCAAAACTTAACTGGGCAGATGGCATTTATAATTTACTATGTGACACCTCTTTTTCTAATACATTTTTTTCTATTTTTCCCTTCACTTTAAAGCAGCAGCTTGTAGACTGAGTGTAGTATAGAGATTGCTTAAGAGAACAGACCTGAAGCCAAGTTTCGGAGTTGTTGGGTAGAAACCTGGAGACTGCAGAGATGTTACAACCTGAGATACATCTGAAATCTAATGTATCATAAACCGGATAAAGGACAAAATCAATCTACTAAGATACAGTGGAGCAGGGAGAATTTTCTCAAACATTCTACCTGCACGTGGCTGTAGCATTTTTTTACTCTTTTAAGAAATACTTTTTACTATTTCTCTATACTTTTCTTGTATACTTCTATTTAAAAAGCAAGTTTTTCTAAAACATGCTTTCAGGGATTGAAAGCCCTTTCAGCTTTGACATTTTTAACGTGTTTTTTTTTGCTTATTTTTTAAAATTAAACTAGCTTTGTGAGATGGTTTAGTAAGCAGCTTTTGCTTCAAAGCCCTGTTCATCTCACCTGCTCAAGTCATCACGGCTTTTGTGCTTAGTGTGACTGCCAAAGTTTCTCAGGTGCTGAAAAGGAAGGTGAACACAATAGTTGTCATGCACCCACTTCTGAATCTATTTAGTAATTAACTGAAAAGATATCAAAAGATTGTATAAGATTATAGGCATTTTATAGCAGAAATGAAAAAAAAAATCTACAAGTACATCTTTTCTTGGTAACTTAACAAGCTTTGTCCACTTTACAGGACATCATTGTGGGAGTCTTCTTTCCAGTACTACATTTTTATTTCTGATTTGTGATAAAAAATTAAATTTACTAAGGCTATTCTGATAGATAGTAACAGGTACCAGAATACTCCAGATACAGAAGCAGAGACATCCAGAAGTCACCTTATTACTACAAGAAAAGAAATTATCGACATTATTGGTAATCTAGTTCCATTCAACTGCAGGTCCCCATACTCAAAGCAGTATAATACCACATGCAGCAGAAGAGTTCTAGCTCCCAGATAGGATTCTGTCAAAAGCCTAATAAATTAATTTTGAGATTCTTAAGGGTTGAGATATGAGGCAACAGACAGAACTGGATAGAATATCAGAGTGATTAAGTCTTTAATTTATTTTACTCCTGTTCAATTATGCTTAAAAAATAGACATGTTTCATTATAACAGCTAGAGAGTGCATGAGCCTATTTCTACATATATCAATTCTAATTACCTTTGAGCAATTAATAACGATAATCTATCACGGCTTAGAGCAACATGTTTTTAGGCACACTGTCAAACAAGTGCCATGAATATTCAGATCATGTTCACTTTAATCAGAAAAAATAATGATGACAAACAGCCATCATTTTTCAAAAACAGAACCTTTATTATTCAGCAGCTGATTTTTTTTTTAAAAAAAACAATAGCCTTCAGGAGTATGTGAATTGCATTGCATGCATGATGTTCAGAATTTGTGACAAGAACATCAAATGTGGCTCTTACACAATGCAAAGTAAAGAGTTATTCTATGCCACTATGCTGCACATCCCACAATAAAAGATTTTGGCAGAAAACCGGTTATTTAACAAGTAGAACTACTCCCTTCTAACTGCTACTGAGATGATGTCTCTTCTACCATCAAGAGGAAAGAGGAAAATTAACCACCTATATGTTCTAAAGAGTTTTATTTCCCTAACTATTAGACATTCTATTCCAGTTTTGGGCATAGGGAACAACCTTGCAATATTTGGAACTGTTGATAGTTACTCTTTCATCCAATTTAAAATGGACAGACTTCAGCACCATGTCCTCATTTTTGCTATTATCCAAATAATTCTACTCTAAATGAAGGGCCAAAAAAAGGAGATAAAGATTAGAATGTACCAAAAATTGACACACTTAAAAGGCTGTTGAAAAAAGGTTGCGAACATTTTCTATACAGCTCGATTCAACTGGCAGTTGATAGCATACTCTACATCTTCCTTAATTTAATAAAAAACATAGTGAGATTCCTAAAATCAGGGTTTTGTGCTTTTATAGATTTTCCACTAGCATCCAGTTGTATGTAGGAGTAGGCATCTTTTAAAACCATCTGCTTCATATCTGAATTATCTCAAGTGCTAGTATTTAGAATGCTCTCATAAATATTTATTTTCTTAATAAGAATCTATTATAAATGTTTTTGTTTATAATTTGGAGCTAATTAAATTGTGTTAGATTCATTGTTGCTCCTTATTAATCTCATCACTACCTATTCAGTAATTATTGATATTTAACAATACAAATAATGTTTTAATATAAATCTAATCTAAACCCCTAGTGATTAAAAACAGAGCTGTAGCAACATACAGCAGGACAGTTGCCTCTGTTCTCTTAACTGTATTTTATTTAGGCCCTGAATTTTATTTTGTTTATGGCATGTAATTTACTAGTACTAACTTCTAATGTAAGATGTTAAAATTATGATAGCACTTTGCAAAACTGAAGTAAAGCAATCTTTTTTTCAGGCAGTAGTTACATCATGAAATACCTTTTTTTATATATCAGAAATTTAGTCCTTCATTCTGTTTTCCTCATATCTTTCCCCAGATGCTGCGTATTCTACCTTCAAAGTAATGATCTTCTGCAAACAAGTACTACGCAAAGCACAAGGCCTTCCTAAAGGCAAAGACTGCTTACAATAACGTTAATAAATAGAAAACAAAATCGTTTCAGTAATTACCTTTAAAATATATTTTATTTCCTTTTTCAGGGTGCTTTTGATGAGGTATTTATCTCAATAGATAAGCAATGCTTCCTCAAAGCACTTTTGAAATATTCATTACAACAATATATAGACATTGTCAAAATTATAACATACACAGTTTTCTATAGAAAATATATTATTGCTAGACTAAAATATCTGCTGCTTTTTCATGGGCAGCATGTGGCATGGACCACCCTGGCCCTCAAATATCTCTGGGAATATCTGGAAGCAGAGCACAGGCAGACAAACAAGATCTTACGGAAGGCTGCAGCAGCTGATCAGTGGTGGAAATCTGCTGTTGTCTGGACTTAGGCCATGGTTTCAGTATCAGGATTTCACCCTATAAATTGGAAAATTTGAAATGGAAGAAATCTCAGGAGATTTCCAGTCCAACCTCCTAGGCAGAGCAGGACCAAGTCTGAGATCAGACCGGGTTGATCAGGATGTTATCCACCTGGGTCTCGGAAATCTCCAAGGATGAATATGACACAATCTCTGGACAACCTGTTCCAATGCTTCACCTTATGGTGAAAAGACATTTTTCTTGCAACAGCTGATCAACGTAAACATGTAAACCTGCCAGCAAAAGAACCCAGTAAAATAAAAAATAGGTGCAGCTTAAAATATGTGTCCAGGCAGTCTTAAGTATTGTACCTCTATATAAAATCATAATTTAAATAAATCAGGGCATTTAAAGCAACAATGGAGAACTCCAACCTTAAAGTACCTTGATACAAAGTTTAAACTAAGAAAAAGCTTTTAGATTTTTAAATCTTAAAATGTTATGTCTTCCACTTCTTGGCTTTTTTAATTAGAACTTTTATGCTCTACTCGTAATCAGAGAGCCACAGAGCTTGTTGATAACATTTGTCTTTAAAGACCTAATTTATTTTCATGCAGACTGCTAAGAGGATGGAGAAAAAGTAATTAAACATTATCTCTTTTTTGCTAATAACCATAAACTTATTAAATGACTAATAGACAAAGCGTGCGGATGGCACATCCATTTTAGCATCATTTTATCCGGAATCCTTAAAGAGAAAATGATGGGTTAACAAAATGCAACATTATTTACAGAACTATGGTAGTCCACTGATTCCTTAAGTCAGCATATACACATAGTGTCTCTTCGAATGGACTGGAGTTCCAGGTTCTTTTGAATTTTATAAGATAAATTGTTCTTTACAAGAAGCTTTCAAGAACTTTGTCTAACTATTTTGTTCTCATGGTGTGCTAAGAAGATTCCACTTCCAATCGCTGTGCTGTAACTTTACCAAAACATTCTCAAATTTTTATAATTATTCTACACAAATAAGAACTGAATTTATTAACAGATTTTTGAGACCAGCTGATCAAAAATTTTGCTGCTGCTTTTGCATTTAAGTATATACTTTGCAAAGTATATGCTAAAGAACATGGCTTTATCTACATGAAAATGTCTTGACAGAAAACAGATATACAGAACAGAAAAAGGAATATATCAAGCAAATGTTTAAGAAATTGTATGTAAAGGTCCCATAAGGTGTTAATGCATACGAACTAGGTAGTTGTTGAACACACAGATGCCCGTGAAAACCTATTTAGTCAAGAATTTGTCTATTTGTACATTTGCAGTCTGATAATAGTGTAAATTGTGAAAAATATTTTGGCTTTTTTTTTTTTTTTTTTTAATTGGGCACAGACACACTACCATGAAAAAAATTAACATAAGAGGTCACCCATCCCATTAGCATAATTTTACCTCCTTTTCATTAGCAAACCACAACATGTGCAGGTCAGAATTTTGTTTCCATAAAGTTGCTCTTGATGGTGAGCAAGTGAGTTATTCAGGAGCCAACATTTCTGAGAAAAAGACATCTCCCAGAACAGACAAAAAGAAGAAGTGGCTAGATTTTCTCCAAAGCAGACTAAGAAAGCAGCGTTCTAAGGATAGTTTTAGAAAAATGTTAGACTTATGAAGAAAGTAAATATTTATGCCAAAATTTTATTGAAAATTCACTGTCATAGTCTTTTGCAATCATCAATGAAAAGCAATCAAGTGTCTAAAGACATTTAGTATTTCATTTAAAGTGTGGGTGATCTCCCAAATGCATTCAAAGGTCATGAAGCAAAGATCTTACCCCAATCTTCTAACCATGCATATTTGGCACTACTTTGAAAGCTAGCATCTTTGTCTAAGCTAACCCCTTCTTTCAATGTTAGAGAACTGCTTTGGAGACATTTATCCATGGAGAGTGGGAAGATGAAAATGCTCACAGAAAGTTACAGTGTTCTTCTAGTTCCCCTGACATGCACTACCAACTTTTTATGGAGAGTTCAATCCATCATAGACACAGCACGTGAAATGTTATTTTTCCTGGAGCTGCCTTTGACTGCTTTGCTGAAGGGAGGGGAGTATGCTTTGTTATAAGCACATAAAGGCTGCCTTTGTGGTCCTTTGATGACTTCACTGCTAGATTCAATCAAAGGATCAAATAAGTCTTATAAACTTCCCTGGCATCATGTGATGGGAGTGCATTCAGTTAGACACAATAGTTAAATCCTTATCTATAGTTTTGAAATATGTCAGTAACAATGCTGAGTCATGTCACACAATATTTATTATGGTTCAAATGCATCCCTTTAAATATGATGCAACTTGAAGGGTAATTGGAGTAACTTCATTAGCTACGGTAGTTTTCATAAGATTTTCTAATGGAATGTGCTTCACATTTTTAAAATTAAATTAAAAAATCATTTCTACAGGATAAAATGTATTTAATGTGCAAGAGATCTTGGGAAAAGATTTATTTAATAAGAAATGCACATTAAAATACATTATCAAAAATATTTCCTCCTAGCCACAATTTGGTACAAGTAATGTCACACCTATTTATGCATAGCCCTCATAGGTACCAACACTACTGAATATTTTGTCTTTTTCTTTTTTCTTTTTTTTTTTTTTTCCGAAGAATCTACATTGCATGTTTGGAAAGGGAAGAAAATAATTATAGGCACAAATCTCCCACATAAAGTTGATAAAGACCAAGACGTTTTTCCCCAAATTATCAAATGTTTATGTATTTTCTTTCAACCGAAGTCAGAGACATAGGTGTATAGGTCAATTCACCAACCTTCTTCCTTACTTTATTCCACCTTGGAGAACAGTGCTAGTAAACTGCAGTAGAAAATATGGAAGTTGCAATTATTTAGGAAAGCAACAATGCTAGAAAATTTTTAAAGATGTGCAATCATAAAAATGGTTCTGTTCAATTAGAAAGAGTGCTCTTAGGGCTGTTACTTCCTGAATTTGCTTTGTAACTTTACTGATTTAATTATACCCTAGAGCTATCTCAGATGTTATCATGAAAGTATTTAATGATGGTTATCAGATGATAATTTTCCTAATTATTCTGATCCTGATTTTCCTTAAAATTCACCTTGGAGCAAAAATATGACTTGCCTATTGTTTAAAATAAAATAGATATATTTCTCAGGACAGCCGAAGACATCCAGGTTTAAAGAGAAGTCATCATTCCTTTCATGGAAATGTGGTGCTAACCTGGTCCCTCCATTGCAGTAAACTCAGTAATAACCATTCATTTCAGAGGAATCCTCGAGACCTCCTCATGTATCCCTCCCATGCTCCAGGATCCCCCGGCGATTCGATCGGTAGACAACTCAGATGACAGGCAGAATTTTAGACCTGGACTTGCTGGCAAGACTCATAAGATGTTTGGATTTATGTCACAGCGATTACATCATCAGTACCGTAACTCCTTAACACAGACCTATAGACAGGTCTGAAAGAAATTTCCAGTGTTTCAGAGAAAAAGGAAAAATACAGAATATGAACTAAGAATTGTTACTCTGTTTTACTATTCTACTAGATTTTTAGTGTATTTCCAGCACAAAATGCATATGAAAGAAAATAATGTAACATCAGCAGAAGTAATTAGTTAATTCTGTCCCCTTCTCATAAATTTTCATATTTTATCTTAATTCACACAGTATTACATTATTGATTCACTGATTTTATTAACTTAACTGATCCACATGAACTTTGGTGCAATGATGGACTTTAACAGTTTGTATTTAATGCATTCTTTTGTATGATGACTTCTGCTCCCATCCTTGCCTCTGTCTTGTTACAAAGATTGAATAGTTTCATCACACTCTTATGGCCAGCATGATCCTGACGCAATACAAGAATCCTCCTCAGCCAAAAAATTTGTTCTTTTCTGTATTCCTTTATAACACAAAATTCTTCCCAAATCTGTGCACTTTGGCAGAGTTAAACAGATTTCTCTGCATTTCATATGCAGCAAATATTAATTTAGTATGTTGTCTACAACCACTCTGTATACTTTCAGTACAAGCATCCTTCCCCCATGATTACCTGCTCTTTATAGTTTTCCTATAACTTAGGAAGAGCTCACTCACACAATTATGATCACGGGCAAAAAACCAGACTTGCTTGGGGAAAAAACAAATTTAGTTTAAGGAACAAAACCACTACCAGGTTACAAATTGAATCAGAGTAGGATAATGTGAAATACAAGATCTTAAAAACACCTCGCCTCCACCCCTCCCTTCTTCCTGGGCTCATTTCTGCTCCCAAACTCTATCTCCTCCCTCCAAGCGGCACAGTGGGTCAGGAATGGTGGTTGCGGCCAGTCCGTCACTGTTGTCTCTGCTGCTCCTTCCTCCTCAGAGGAAGGACGACTCATCATCCTTCCCTGCTGAAGCATGGTGTCCCTCCCATGGGCTGCAGTTCTTGACGTACTTCTCCAATGTGAGTCCTTCCCACGGGCTGCAGTTCTTCATGAACAGCTCCAGTGTGGGTCTCTTCCACAGGGTGCAGGAGCAATGAACGGCTCCAGTGCAGGTTTCTCTCAGAATCATGGCCTTCTTTGGGCTACCTGCTCCAGCATGGGGTCCTTGACGGCTGCAGGCAGTCATCTGCTGCAGGGCTCAGCCTGCTGTCTCATCACAGACTGCATGGGAATCTCTGCTCTGGTACAACTTCCCCAGGTAGTGGTTTCTCTCACATCCCCCCGCTCTTCAAAACAAAAGAAGTTGGCCAACAGGTTTTCCTGTCTTAAATGTTATCACAGAAGTGCTTCCACCATTGCTGATCAGCTTTGCCAGAGACGGGTCCAAATTGTAGGTGGGTGCACTTCTAGAAGCTTCTCACCGGAACCTCCTATATAGTCCTTGAGCTATCAAAACCCCACCAGACACAAATCCAACATACACAGGAATACAAGTATTTAGTGTAAAGACTATGATTGTTTCATAATTAATTGCTCCATTCCACTTGTCACAAAAAAGACTGGGAAGATAAATAGAGATAATTATTAAGTTCCTGGACTGGGGAAGGGGGGCTACCTCGAGCCCTTTGCAATTTGATCAGCCTGTTAGTTTCCCAAGAAAGATGAGACCTTTACACCTGATCTGCCTACCACACTCTGATTAAAGAGGCGGGAATCTCCTCAGACCCTTTTCAACTTGGCCAGCCTGCCAGGCTCACGCTGGCAGAGTCACTGAAACCAAAGTCTGCCTTGGCAGGCCACAGGATCGGAGGATATTTGCCTAACCTATTCAGGGGCCCTCACGAGCAGTGACATTGAGACAAATCCCTTAAGTATTAAGTCAACAATAACAATTTATTATGTAGAGTCATGACAAAATGCAGATTCTAAAGATATTGGTAATAGTGAATTGACTGCGAAGATGAAGTGAAAACCTAAACAAACTAACAAACGTAAACACACAAACAAACCTAAACATACAGTGACTATTAACAGTTAGACTGATGTTAGTTTAAGCATGCATAACACAGAGCCCTTACCCAATAGGCGTCCCTATGGCGGGGGAGAAGATAGGTTCAGTTCGTTGACCGAACCCCAAAGTTTCGATGGTGGTCTTCTTTCCCCAATTCCCTCTTTCATTCATCACTTTTTATAACGTTTCTAAACTTTTAAGTGGAGCCTGAGTGACTCTAGTCATACATTCCTTTGGTTTTGATTGGATTAAAAATCTCTCACTCCAGATTTAAAGGTACAGGTGATAAAATACAGGGCGCATGCTCAGTGGGGAGTGGTTGTACCTTGGAGGTGGGTAGCCTTTGGGATGGAGGTATGTTTTTGTATTATAATGACATTATAATGAGCAAAGTTCAGCTAAAGGACACGATTTCACCATCATTGCTGGCACAGCTGTTGCGATCCATCTTTCTTGACAGCAGCGATGAGGTTAATTGTAGCAGCCCATTGTTGTCCCACACCACTGAAACTTACCAGTCCCTACTGCCAAGGGTTAAGGCTGGGCTGGTCGCTACATGGATGTCAGATTCTCTCTATTAATGCCTCTCCCTTCCCATAAGTGGAAGAGAAAGGGAATAAGGGAGAAAGACTTACAGGTTTGGAAAAAAAAAAATAAATAAAACAGCTTTAATGGAACAGTAACAAATATAAATATAATAATACTAATATGAAAATAATTAAATATATTCAAATATATACAAAAACAATATCCAGCACCCCCAGAGTCCAGACTGAACTCAGAAACAGACAGGAACTGGATTCAGGAACTGTTATCAGGAACTCTTGGATCGGGATTGAAGGCAGAAAAATTGACAGAGTTCTCCTCAGACACCAGTCATTGAAGAAGAGAGCTTGACCCTAGTAATCCCTCAGCTTTATACCAAATTGCCATCTATGGAATAGAATACTCCATTCGTCAGTTTTGGGTCACCCGTCCTGTTCGCTCATCCCCACAAGTGTGATCTTTTTACTTAGGACCCTTTCACTTAAGGCACCCCAGCATGGAACACAAGAGGTCTCAGTGACCTTGGTTTCTTTAGAAACAAGTATAAGCAATAGCCTTTCTGCTACCCAATCCTTAGTATTAACTGCAAACATTCAAGCATTATCAATTCTCAAAGCAGACAGTGTCTGAAAAAAAATGCCATTAACTTCAGATGGTGCCGTCACTGAGAAGAGACTGAGCTGAAAAGTAAAATCACTGAACAGAATTGTTCTGTTCTGACTCAAACCAGGACATTTACAAAACCTTACAATCACAACATACTTAGAGGTCCTGCTGTGTCGAGTGCTGTCAGACAGCATGGGTTAATAAACCCTGCTCTAAGGCTTTCTAAGACACACGCAAGTGGAAAGAGAATCTGTTCATAACAGGTAATCAAAAAGCTAGGGGTGAGGAAGTGGCACAAGCCAATTACCTACAAGTTGTAGCAATTTTTAAACTTTATCTTTAAAGGTTGAAATAAAAACAAAAACACCACCACCACCCCCCCCACCAAAAAAAAAAAACAAAAAACAAAAACCCAAAGCAACATGAAGGCTAGGATTACCAACAATAAAATCTTGGAGATGTGACCAAAAATTAGTGTTCTTCCAATTGCTGTGCCTTCACCTCTATCATACTCACTGAGTGGACATGGAATAACAAGTTTGTAGAAAAGATTCTTCAAGGTACATGGAAGTCCATTCCTTTTTCATATTAAAAAACCCCTGAACCCTCAAGATTTCTCCCCTGCATTATCCTATGTCCCATACCAAACCATCAAAACAGTTCAAAAAAACCACACCTGTGTACATCTGTGACTAACTTGTGTGAATTTTCCTTTAAATTATGAGTTTTATACAACTGCACACAAATGGGCTTTCCTGCATGAAACTTGTAGTGTGATGGCTGTGCCTACATTTAGACTATATAGCCCCAGATAGACTATAAAGGGCTATTTTCTTTATATGTGGAAATAAAATGCACTTTTAGTTATAAAAAGCAAAGAACAGAACAAATATATTGTAAAACTACTGATATGTAACACAGCTGGAAGCATTTCAAGATGTTTACATGTTCCAGCTTTCTATGTCCCGTGTAGAGTCCATTTTATTTTAAAGTACTTTCTGTTTTTATGGACAGTTCAGTGTTCTTTCCTAAAAAGTTTTAGCTGCCTTCCACACACATCTGTCTAAGCAGGTTTGTACAAGGATTGACACAAATATGAAATGCCTTTGAAGCTTAAAACATAACTATTATGTTGATGATATTTATAGGTTTTAAAACTGTAATTAATATCCTATTTTAATAAGCTATGTAACCTGATTTGCAAATAGCAATATAGCATATTATTTCCATGGGAATAGCCTTGTATATAGAGTTATAATTTTAAATATTACAAAGCAGTCAACAAAATGTGCATGTTTATTTGCCAGATGAAGCAGCACTGTGATCCAGCCTTGATTCATGGGAAGTTTTGATAGTGTAGTATTATTTATAACTTAGGTGTAAAGAATTTTGTACAACATATTCCATACCGTTTACTGGTTATTCTAATCTTTGTAGCTGTATCTACACTTCAATACACAAAATCGACTGAAGATGCTTTACAGTGAATTACATCCTTGTAATTCAGCACACCAGGCTCTGCTCTACTGTGTGGAAGAGCTTCTGGACAGCTACAGGTAACACCATGTTCTGCTCTAGCAGAATGCTCAGCTGTTGGAGAACAGCATTACTAGTCTCAGCCTGTGAAGTGAGTGTGTAAGTATCAGCAAGGAAGAGTAAGAAGTATACATGGCAAGTTACGATAATGTTTTTAAAATATCATACTGACTAGGCTATCACAGGGAAAAAAGCCAAAATGGGTTATAGAGATCCACAGTACTGCTCCAAGTACTTGAAGCACACAAGATCTGCATAATATTACATGTAAGTGGTTTACTGAGACGTGAAAACAGGACAGCTGACTGAGACATGTGTTGTGTTTAACCAGGATGTACTCCACTGGCCAATCAAGTAAATTTGTGCTCGTGGATCAGTGTAAGAAAATGTAATTTTGCTACTTATTTCAATGTAGTGCATTTAATGCTAGTGCATGAGATAAATAGCTGCCATTAGGTTTTAGACACAATTTCTGGAATGCAACTTCTTTAGGATCAAGATTTAGGAAAAGCAAATCAGTCTGCAAGTTGTAAATATTTCTTACCAAGAGCTCTGAATAACATTCCCCAAAGGAAAGAGTGATATAGTCCACTGGATGTTTTCAGTCTCCAGAAATCTCGATAAACAGGGAGTCCTTCCTTGGTAGGAAGTGTAAGGGGGGTTTCATATTTTTGTTTTTGTGTAAGGTAACAGTGGTTGCTGACTTCAAGGTTTTGATATAAACTTTTGGTTGAAAAGCACTCATTTCAAGCAAAAAGGCGTCACAATATTCCAAATGAGTTGTTTAACAAACAGATTTAAACTAGTTCCTAATTAACAAAAAATGAACAGTGAGGCACTTCCTGTGTTTGTCAACAAAATGCTCTCTTTCAGTATGTGCCATTTCCATGTATACCCGACCCAACAAAAACCTTGAAACCACACATGGTGTTTTCCAAGTATGTTTTAGTTGAAATCCAGTTATAACACATCAGCCTAAAGAAGTATGACCCTCAGTCTCAGATAATACTTGTCTTTTAAGTTAAACTATTTAAGATGAGCAATAACCTTTATATTGCTTTCAGGTAAATATAGTATTTCTTGGACGCATTCTCTTTCGGGTTCAATGAATTATTTCCACAATTAATTAACATATAAAAAAAGCTTGTTCTAATTCTTTTTCTTTGAGAAATTTGTACCCCTCATAACATCTCTCTCACATCACATCTTTTCTCATCCAGTTGCAGGGAACAATGAGGAAAGAAAGAGAAAAAGCCAGTAGATCAATACTTGGCTCTGAGCCTGGAGTCACTGGCAGAATTTTGGGTTTTTTTAAATCATGGGTGAGTTTACATGATCCCAGCCCTGCTGGTGACAGATGGGGTACACCTGTTTCAAAGCTGGAAAGGAACTTTGTGCAGGAGTGGTCAGGGCTCATTGAAAGAGCTTTATATTAGATTTGAAGGGTAAGGGGATAAAACTAGGCTTGCTAGAGATAGCGGATGGAGATCCATGCAGCAGCAAAGACACAGCAGTTATTGGTATGTTAGGAAACATGGAAACACCTGAGAACGGTCATGTAGGAATTAGGGTTTATCCACCAAAACTTGTGGCAGGATCAATAGCCCAACTGAAGTGCATCTACACCAATCCCCGCAGCATAGGCAACAAATAGGAGGAGCTGGAAGCCATAGTGCAGCTGGAAAACTATGATATAGTTGCAATCACAGAAACACAGTGGGAAACTCAAATGTCTACAGTGCTGCAATGGATGGCTTTAGGCTTCAGAAGGGATAGGCAGAGAAGGAGGGGTAGTGGTGTAGCCCTTTATGTTAGGGAGTGTTTTGACTGTCTAGAGCTTGATGGTGCTGAAAGGGTCAAGTGTTTATGGGTAAGAATCAGAAGAAAGGTCAACCAGACAGATGGTGGTGGAAGTCTGTTATAGACTGCCCTACCAGGACCAAGAGACAGGTGAAATATTTTATAAGCAGCTGGGAGAAGTCTCCATAATCTCTAGACCTTGTTCTCGTGGGGAACTTCGACTCACCAGATGTCTGCTGGAAATACAATACAGAAGAGAGGAAACAGTCCAGGAGGTTCCTGAAGTGTGTGGAACACAACTTCCTGACACGCAGCTGGAGAATAAGCTAGAGAAGATGCCCCACTGGACCTGCTGTTTGCCAACAGAGAAGGACTTGTGCGTGATATGATGGTTGGAGGCTCTGTTGGGCATAGCAGTCATGAAATGATGGAGTTTTTGATTCACAGAGAAGTAAAAAGTGGGATTAGCAGAACAGCTATCTTGGACTTCTGGAAGGTAAACTTTGGCCTGTTTAGGAGCCTTGTTGACAGAGTCCCTTGGGAGCCAGTCCTGAAGGGCAAAGGACTTCAGGAAGGCTGGACATTCTTCAAGAAGGAAATTTTAAAGGCATAGGAGCTGTCCCCATGTGCAAAAAGACAAGTCATCAGGGAAGAGGACTGGCATGGCTAAACAGAAAGCTTGGGCTGGAACTCGAGGAAAAAAAAGTTTATAACCTTTGTAAGAAGGTGCAGGCAACACAGGAGAACTACAAGGGTGCTGTGAGGTTATGCAGAGAAAACTAGAAGAGACAAAACCCAACTAGAACTTAATCTGGCTGCTGCTGTAAAAGACAATAAAAATGTTTCTATAAACACAATACAACAAAAGGAGGGGTAAGGATAATCTCCACCCTTCGTTGGATGCAGGGGTACTAAGGATGAGGAAAAGGCTGAGGTACTGAATGCCTTCTTTGACTCAGTCTTTAGTAGTAAGACCAGTTGTTCTTGGGTTACCCAGCCCCTGAGCTGGAAGACAGGGATGGGGAGATGCATGAAGCCCCCATAACCCAAGAGGAAACGATTAGTGGCCTGCTGTACCACTTAGACACACGCAGAAGTCTATGGAGCCAGGTGGGATCCACCCAAAGGTACTGAGGGAGCTGGCAGAGGTGCTCACCAAGCTGCTTTCCATCATTTATTAGCTGTCCTGGCTAACCGGGAGGGCCCAGTTGACTGGAGGTTAGCAAACATAATGCCCATCTAGAACAAGGGCCGGAAGGAGGATCTGGGAACTACTGTCCTGCCAGCCTGACCTTGGTACCCTGGAAAGCTATGGAGCAGATCTTGAGTGCCATCTTGTGGCACATACAGGACAAACAGGTGATCAGGTCCAGTCAGCATGGGTTTTTGAAAGGCAGGTCTATTTGACCAGCTTGATCTCCTTCTATGACAAGGTGATCAGCTTGGTGGGTGAAGAAGAGCTGTGGATGTTGTCTACCTGGACTTTAGTAAGGCCTTTGACACTGTTTCCCACAGCATTCTCCTGGAGAAACTGGCTGCCTATGGCTTGGATGAGTGTACTCTTTGATGGATCAAAAACTGGCTGGATGGCTGGATCCAAGAATGGTGGTGAATGGAGTCAAATCCAGTTGGTGGCCAATCACCAGTGGTGTCCCCCAGGGCTCAGTATTGGGGCCTGTCCTCTTCAACATCTTTATCAGTGATCTGGATGAGGGGATTGAGTGCACCCTCAGTAAGTTTTCAGATGACACTAAGTTGGGCAGAAGTGTTGACCTGATGAGAGTAGGGAGACTCTACAGAGGGATCTGGTCAGGCTGGATTGATGGGCCAAGGCCAACTGTATGAAGTTCAATAAAACCAAGTGCTGGGTCCTGCACTTGGACCACAATAACCCCCTGCAACGTTACAGGCTTGGGGAAGAGTGGCTGGAAAGCTGCCCAGCAGAAAAGGACCAGGGGTGCTGGTCAACAGGCGATTGAATACGAGCCAGGAGAATGCAGAGGTGACCAAGCAGGCCAAAGGCATCCTGGCTTGTATCAGCAATAGCATGGCCAGCAGGAGAAGGGCAGTGATTGTCCCCCTGTACTCAGCACTGGTGAGGCCACACCTGGAATACCGTGTCCAGTTTTGGGGCCCTCACTTCAGGAAGGACATTGAGGTGCTGGAGTGTGTCCAGAGAAGGGCAACAAAGCTGATGAATGTTCTGGACAACAAGTCCTATGAGGAGCAGCTGAGGGAATTGGAGTTCTTTAGTCTGGAGAAAAGGAGACTCAGGGGGCACCCAAGGGGGTCCTCATCACTCTCTACAACTCCCTGAAAGCAATTTATAGCGAGGTGGAGGTCAGCCTCTTCTCCCAAGTAACAAGTGACAGGACTAGAGGAAATGGCCTCAAGTTGTGTCAGGGGTGATTTAGATTCAATATTAGGAAAAATTTTTTTACAGAGACAGTGGTAAAACATTGAAACAGTCTGCCCAGGGAGGTGGTGGAGTCCCCGTCCTTTGAGAGATTTAAAAAACATGTAGATGTGGCACTGAGGGACATGGTTTAGGGACCCTGTCAGTGCAGGGTGAACTGTTGGACTTGATCTTAAAGGTCTCTTCCAACAAAATTGATTCTGTGATTCTGTGATAAGTTGGGGTTACAGCATTGGCAGATAAGGGAAGAGCAGCATCACCTACCTGGATGTGTGCAAAGCATTTGACACTGTCCTGCACAACATCCTTGTCTCTAAATTAGAGAGACACAGATTTGATGGATGGACTACTCAGTAGATAAGGAATTGGTGAGTTGCGGTCAATGGCTCAAAGTCCAAGTGGAGACCAGTGATGAGTGGTGTTTCTTAGGGATCAGTCTTGGGACTGGCATCATTTAACATCTTTCTTGACTACACGGACAGTGGAATTGAGTGCACCCTCAGCAAGTTTGCCAAGGACAGCAAAATATGTGGCGCAGTCAACATGCTGGAGTGAAGGGATGCCATCCAGAGGGACCTTGACAGGCTTGAGAGGTGGGTCTGAGTAAATCTCATGTAGTTCAAGCAGGCCAAGTGCAAGATCCTGCACCTGGGTCAACCCTCGTACCAATACAGGCTGGGGGATGATGTAATTGAGAGCAGGTCTGTGAAGTGCTTGGGGGTACTGGTGGTTTGAAAAACAGAACACGAACTGGCAATGTGCACTCGCAGCCGGAAAGTCAATTGCATCCTGAGCTGCATCAAAATAAGCGTGGCTAGCAGGTCAAGGGAGGTGATCCTGACCCTCTACTCCACTCTGGTGAGACCCCAGCCAGAGTACTATGTTCAGCTCTGAGGCCCCTAGCGTAAGAAAAACATGGATCTGTTGGAGGAGGTCCAGAAGACGGCCCTGAAGATGATCGGGGGCTGGAGCATCTCTGCTGTGGGGACAGGCTGAGAGAACTGTGGTTGTTCAGCCTAGAGAAAAGAATACTCCAGGGAGACCTTATAGCAGCCTTCTAGTACCTAAAGGGGGCCTACAGGAAAGATGGGCAGGCATTTTATTAGGGATTGTAGGGATAAAATGAGAGATAACAGTTTTAATCTAAAAGAGGGGAGATTAGTTTAGATATTAGGAAGAAATTCTTTACTGTGTGGGTGATGAGGCTCTGGAACAGGTTGTCCAGAGAATTTGTGGATGCCCAACCCCTGGAAGTGTTCAAGGTCAGGTTGGACAGGGCTTTGATTAACCTGATCTAGTGGAAGGTGTCCCTGCCCATGGCAGGAAGGGTTGGAACTAGATGATCTTTAAGGTCCCTTCTGACCCAAACTGTTCTGTGATTCTATGATTCTATACTTCTTGGCCTTAAACAGTAGGGCTTTTTGTTGGCTGGGTTTTGCTATATACTTCTCATTATATTTGGTACCTTCCCTTTTGCACTTGACTCCAGACACTTTCCCACCTCACAATTCGTTTTTGAGACTTCATAAAACTGTCCAAAACACATGAAACCTATACTACACAACACTATAAAAAATTGGGATAACAGCAGCATGCACTCCCCAGGCATTCAAGTCTTGGGCTGCTTCTGGTGCTTTTATGTGTCTTTGTCACCAGAGAGTCTCTCACATTACATACAGTCAGACTTTTATTTGAAAGGTTAATCCATACAGAGGATGATGCTGATTTAAAACCTCTACCTTTTTTAATTAAATTATTGGCTGTGTGGGGAAATCCTCACCTTCCTCCAGAGTAAATGAAGGCATATAGTTATAAACCTAGATGTTCCAGAAATCTAACATCAGGATCAAACAAAACAATTCTAAAACTATCCAATAACTGTGTTGAACTATTTTACATGTGATGTCCTATATCATCTTCTAATAAATTTTATCGGTAGCAATATCTAAATTAAGTAATTTATATGATTTATTTAAACCTGCTCACAGAGCAGTGGCAGAATTCGGCAGACCAAGTTTGGAAGGAGTTTAATATCACAGTCACCAGATTAAAATAACCTTTGTCATCTCCTGCCTCAATTTTCAGACTTGTTCCTGAAAATCAGGGAGAATATTTGGTTCACTGAGTTACAATGCTAAGTTTCAGTTACAGAAGAGATTTTTATCATCATCAACAATTTTCTCGTTTGAGCATTACAATGCCAGAAAAACATTTGAAATAACACTGCCTTTAGCTTTATAATATAAATTAGCTTAAATTTTTAACAAAGCTGAAGAGCAAGTATAGGAAGGCAATGGAAAAAGCCTCAGTACTTTAGTATCTTTATTAAATCCATATTTTTAAAATACAGCCCAATGATAACCAATAGTTGAAAAGTACCACTGCACTCCCCAGATAAAATTTACTTCGTGGCAAACCTGAAACAAGTGATATTAATCTTTCTCTTTTCAGCCTACGTGCCTTGACTTCCTTGAAATACTGTGGAGGACCAGAAAACTGTAGAAGTGGCATCAGTAGACCACAGATCTCTTGATTGCTACTGTTGGCTGAAACACACAGCCATCTTTCGTCCCCACATTTTTTTTATTATTATTATTGATTTCATTAAACAGTTCTCTACTGAGACAGAGTAGCTTCTGTGGATTACAACAAAGACCAAGATTTGACCACAGGCTGCAGCCATCATCAGTCCGCCAGCATGTACATGACAACTTTAAGACAAGTTGCTGATTTATTTCCTTGGAGGCCATCCACACACTTTCATGTCTCTTTCTGATGACAGCTGAGGTAACTGTGAGGCTTTGGGTCAAGTGGTATGGACAGGGAATTTTCCGATGACGTTGGCAGTGAGTTTCGTTGTTTAATCAATGTCAAATTTGGCTTTGAATACACCACTTAGCAGCATCACTGCAAGCTGTTTTACAAAGAAGTTAAGGTGGATTCTTTTAACTTATTCTCTCTGCTGAGCCAGGATAAGGCTGTCCGTTATCACACACGTTCTTTAGCAGCAGTTTCAAGTAGTCAAAAGACCCACATGGCAAAGCTTAAGAAATCTCAATAGACAGTGGACACAGTCATGCCCTCTGTGACACTACAGTCTCCAAGATGTCTTGGTGTGAAATTTCTTCAAGTGAAAGCATCTTAGACAAGCTAATATCGACTTGATCCTTACAGGACTTTTATGTCAGAACAGAACTTAAAGCAAGAGTTTTGCTGCTCCCTCCCTACCCCCTTTCCCTTCCTGTTTTTAAAATGATGTTTATTGAATGGGTTGATGACAGCTGACTCAAGAGACTTACCATTTTTAAACATTTTAATTATGTGGTTTAGAAAACAGCTCTTACTACATTGATTTAGAGTGCTCAAAAGATTTAAATTCATGCTGACCTAAATGATCTTTTGGAGTTTTCAATAATCACCCCAGGCTTCTCTTTTGCATTTTCAATTTTCTGTCACCTTCTGAAGTTTTTCAGCTTGTCAGTCAGTTCCATAATCCAACATCTTTGGAAGTTGCTCTATCAAGCTGACAAATATGTACATTTCAAAAAGGTTAAAATAATTTGAGTGTTAAAGCAGAGGAATTTAATTTGTTTCTAGAACAGGTTCAACTACAAACTCATCCTTCCAGCCAGTGATTACACACCTCTGAATTGACATTGCTTAAATCTACTGTTTAGAAATTCTGTGGGCTGTAATTTTTAAAAATGTTCCCCTTAATTAATTTTTTTTTTTTTTTGGGGTGGGGGGGCTGGTGAGGGGGAACATATTTAAAGTAAATTACACCGCAAAATTATAAAGCAAAGAAAAATACTGGATTTTGATCATCTGTGGAAAAACATAAAAGGCCGCTAATGCATTCAAAAAAACCCCACAGTCACCTCCATCACTACACTTGTAAGAGAAGATTTTCCTCATTCCTGAAGTTCATCACGTCATAAGACTATGCAAAGGGCAGTGAAACATCATGTATCCTCATATTTCTGAAATATTTTGAAGACTTTGGAGTACTAGAAATCCATAAGGGAAGACGAGATAGTACTGGCTCTTGGTCACAAGGCTTCTTGGAAACTATTCTTCTTTAAAAAACTCATAAGACAAGTCCATGGCAATGTTGTAGTTGTACAAGTGATGTTTGACAGAGAAAAATCCATTCTTGACCCACAGTCATTGTGGGCTCCACACTACACTACATAATCAAGCACTGGATTCACTTTTGATTATGGTAAAAAATTCACTGACACCAGTACTACTTCTGAGGGTAGAGAGGAAAAAGCAACACAACTTTTCCTGAAAATTAATTTTTCTAAGAACCCGTTCACAATGAAAGGATTATGAAAAAGCTATACAGAGCTTAGGATGTACCAAAAAAAAAAACCAAACCAAAACAAAAAAAAACCAAAACAAAACATTAGAAATAGTAACAAGAATATAGAAAGATTTTCATTTGGTTTAACGACTTTACATATTGTTCAGCTACTACAATTTTAACAAGTGACAAGCAGAATAAGATAACTGTTCACAATTGGCCTCTAAAGAGTTCCAGAAACTCTAAAGAGTGGTCAGAAGTTTTAATCTACCACTTTGAGAATTTTCTCTTTTACCCTAAAATGGGAGGAGGATAGGGCGTAAGGGGGGAAGAGAACTCAACTTACACAATTTCAAACTAAAAAAATAAATCAAAAAATGTTCTAGACTGTGTAATCACCAATAGTATTCTGTCAGTAGAGTTGAGTATGCTTTACACCTGAGTATGCTAAATGGAATATGTATCTCAGATATTGTTAGCAGATTTGAGTACAAAACCAAAAAGCTTGCTCTTTGCATTAAAGTCTCTGACAATAGCATTTGTTGAGCACAACTCAGCTTAATGAGGAAAAAAATAAGCTATTTGCATCCTGGTTTTTCTGATGATAGTTTTGTACAGAACAGCATGTGATACCAACATTCTGATTGATCAGTAGCTGTTAAGGAAGTTAACACTGAATTATTTCCTGTATTTAGACTTTGACAAAAAATGTTCTTAAATAAATCTTAGAGTATATCTAAGCATCCAGCTGTATCTGGGCCTAAGAAAGCTTCCAAGAAGTACAACAGCACAAGTTAATTCCTCTTTTCAGGGAGAAAACCTTTCTGTTTTTTATACCTTCATCCTTATGCAAAATGTTGTCTTCATAACACACATACACAGATGTATACAGCTATCCTTCTCCTCTAGCCAACTCCTTCCTTGTGGAAATGGAGCCTCTTCTTCCTCTCTTTTCCAAGGAAAATTTTAAGCAGGTTGAATTCACTCTCCAGTTTATCACTCCTAACTGTCAGAATTTTCTTGAAGAACATTCACCTGAAACATACTTGTGCTTCTAGATGGCTGCAGCTGCAGGCATTAATTAACTACACAGTAAGTGTTATGTGGCTAAGCAGTCACAAAAGTATCCTAATTTTAAGATATATCCACTGTTTTTTATAGCACAGAATCTCTTCAACACCTTTGCTGTGGAAGTAAAAGAGGCTTCTCCAACTTTAAGACATGAGAAAAGCATGAAAACCTATGCTAACATTTGCTCACTTAGCAGAATTATTTTAAAGTAAAGATGTTAATTCAAATAAAATCCTGCATGGTTATCTGCAGATGCAGTGCTGTTACTACATTTGAGGTGGGGAACAAGATCCCTCAGATGTGTCCAATATTGCCTTTGTAGTAGACCATACAGATTTATGTTGTTCTGAAATTATCGATTAACACTTCTAGAAGTTTAATCTTTAAAGTGTAAAGAGTGGGAAAGTTGCTCAGGCCAGGGCAGTCTCCTCGCTATGACTTACCAATTTTAATATATTAATTGAATTTCATTAATGACATCCTCTGAACTGTGAAACTGCTCTCTATTCCCCATGAGCCCAAAGTGTCCTGTTTAAATCCATTAAATTAAATTATGTGAAACAAATGTTAATTAATCATGCATACCCAGCAGCAGAATATCAGACATATAAACAGAATATTGATCTTCAAGGAGTCTGCTGCTACTTGAAACCATGATGGAATTACCCACAGGTATGTTTCATGAGCAGTAGTGATATAATTAAGGGTAATAAACTCTGCCTTAGTAGTTAATTAGACCAGCTAAGGAGAACCATTTCACAAAGTGATTCCGGAGCTCATGCACTGTTTTAAAAACAGAAAGTCATTCTTTTTTTCACAGGGATACAGTTTGGAAAGATCAGCCATTAACTAAAGAAAGTTGAATGGTAAGTCATCAGACAATAGCTTCTTCTAATAGTCCAGCGCAGTAAAGCTGACATCATTAAAATAGCATGCTAAAGTGGTTCTATACTACAGTGTAGCAATGTTTTACACTTCCTTTACAAAATGCAGTAATACTACTCTGTGTTTGACACATTATCATAAAACTCTCCCATTACAACCCTCAAACTTATCTGACCAAAGCTCTCAAAATCCTTCCTCTGAGCCACGTTGTAGGTTGCAATGAAATGTACATCTTTCTTTCTTTAGAAACCATAAATGTGACTATGTACCATTAAATATTTGCAAATGTTGGTTTATGTAATCATTTAACATGGTTTAAGTAACAAAAGTAGGCTATACAGCTAACATCAGTAAAGCATGTAACCTGAACTTACATTTTTATACGTGTATGTACATATACATATGTGTATGTTATGTTATTTAAGACGACAGATGGTAGGTAATATTAAAATATCAGTCACACGCTGTGAATTCCTTTTCTTTTTATAGCCTGCACTAGGCAAGTGGAAAGACATTGGTACTGCAGCAGCCAGCACGGTCGCTTGTAGTACTCTCAGAGTTGCAGTAAAGTGTAATATGCATTTGCAAACACATATAAACTCCACAGCACTATGAAAATAACTCCAATTCAGACATGTTCTTTAAGACCTCAATTAAGTCAGTGAAAAGAAAACATAAAGATATTCAGATAGGACTGCTCTCCAGTTTTAACTTTCCCGGTTTTACTTAATTCTTGGAACATTGTTCTTTAAATCTCTATTTTTAACCATTTTACTCTTGCAAGAAAAAGGTTTAATTTCCGTACATTCCAAGAAATTTTATCACTAAAGAAATCTTAATCACAGCAGTGTCCTCAATCTTCCTAGATATAATAAAATTTTTAATGATTTGGCACTTTTGGAATTGGTTGAGCCTGTATAGGACTATCTCGTATGAACTTTAATGGAATTTTAGAATGGGATTAATAATGTGAGATGTATCATCTATACTGATAGCAACAGGTGTCTATACAGATACTAAAACAGGATCATGAATGCGACACTATGCTCAACTCAGTTCAGTTCCACAGAGAGTTTTAAGCCTCATCTTTAATGCTCCAGTCAGATTTGTAGATGACTGGAAACTAAGCCTTCAACGTGCAGATGGAATAAATGTTCAGATAGCTTAACTTTTAATATGGGGAGGGGTGTGGTATTATCTGAAGTCCAAATTAGTCTTGTAAGGCTTTCATAGGAAAAATAAACCTTCTGGAATAGATGTGCAGTTGGGGAAGCCCACTGTTTCAGTGACTTTAACTACTACTACAGATGAGAGGAAAAATAATCTGTGGTAAATGAAATAACATCCAAAGAATGAAGATAAAGTAAATGAACTCAGGCTTACAAACAGTCTAGGATGCACAAAGATAAACCACTGGAACAGGGACCTATAATAAAATTTAGGGAGAAGGTGAGTTCCTGCATAAGTCTTGCTTAGCCAGCTCAAGACAAGAGGACCAATGCACGAACCTATGTGCCCCAGACTAAAGAAAGAAACATGTAGGTTTCCTTAAGCTTTAGTTCTACCAGTCTGTAAGCAAGCAGAGGTCTCACAGCACGCTTTGAGGTGCTTGGGCTTGCACAGCAGCGTTCATTATGTAGTTTCACTAATAAGGAAAAATTAGTAATTCTTTTTCTGCTTTTGTTAAATCTTTTTGCCAGAGCTGTCTTCCAGGCAGCCAGAGACCCAGCAGAGGGCTGTGGGCATTCAAAGCTACCTACTGCACTTTCAGAGGAGTAGTCTCACTGAACTGTAGTCCGTAAGATTCTCATGGACCTGGACTGCTATGCAGCCGAGAGGGAATTAACTAACTGGTTAAAAATACTCAAGCTAGAAGATGTGGGCATGGGTCAGGCTGCCTGCTCCCCATGTTAGCAGATTTTTTTTTCAGTCACAGACCACCAGAGAAAGCACACACAGTCACAGGAATAAAAGACCGTTCGGAATCTTTTCTTGCCTGCCAGGCCTTAAACACTTGGCTGGAGTCATACAAAATGTTCGTAGCATACAGATCAAAAAAAAGTCTTTATATACAGTGGCTCAGTTTTGTCAGAGGAAAGAAGAGTTTCATCAGCACAGTTTTTTCGTAAGGGTAGGAGAGACAGGATTAAAACCTCTTTTTGCCTTTCCTGTCTTGCACTCCAGAAGCCAAGAAGTTAGGGTAAGGCTTGCAGACCAAGGTTAAAAAACACAAGTTGGTCATGAACTAGTTAGAAGACTGACAAGGAAGGGGGCAGATAACCAGAAGCTTTTGAGATTGTGATTTTTCAATTAAAGTGTTTCAAATTTGCCTACATCCTATATTATAAAACTCAGACCTTTATTGGATCTAACCCCAAGCCCTTTTTCCTAAATTTCCCTAATAATATAAAGAAACTAATCTTTGAAGAAACACTGAGAAATACAAAAATGTGAAAGCTAAAAAAAGAGAAGAACTGTAATTCTAGGCGTCACAAAAGGTTTGCCTGTTTCCAAAACTGAAGGGCAGAGTAGACATGATTAACAGAAAAAGTGAGATAAATGGGACAATACTGGGTTCTGTATGCAAACTAAAGACTCAGGGAAAAGAAAACATGCACCCATACCATCTTACTCGCTGCATAATTGACCAGCTTTCATACCTGTTTGGAAAGTTAGACTAAGAGTAGAGCCTACAGCTGCCTTCTGGTTTCAAACGTAAAAACATTCTCCCTGGCAGCAACACAGGTTATTTGTGAGACAAATATCCAGGTAGCATTACCCTTTGTGGAAAAGCAAACTTTCTCCTACATTAAAGTTCAAAGTTTAATCTCTACAGTTAAATGTCATTTCATCAATGAAATTGCATTTAGTAACAGAAGTTGTGTACTACAGTGGGTTCAGCTCTTTTCTTGAGCTTCCCTCAGGTGAGCAAACAGACTTAACCTGAGTAATTCATGCACAGACAATCAATTACACTTGTGATGTGCCTCAAGAAGTTGTAGTGTTTGAGTTAGTAATGTAAAGTGTTAAACCTTGTTGCTCAAAAAACATCTTGCTGTTGTTTAACACTTCTTACCAAGCAGGTGTTAAAATCTTCACAGCAGAAAGTTACTAACAGCACAATTATGCAACATTTTATGTACATTTTATAAATATCAAAATTCAAGAAAAGAAACTGAATCTCACGTTTAAACAGTTTTCCAAATGAACACAAAACCCAGAAGTACAGTCATGCAAGAAAAACTTAGAAAAATACTGATTTTTACAGTTAGCAGTTATACAACTGTGACTGAAGAGGATGAGCAAAAGTTTCTAATGTGCTCTAAGGGTGGGTTTCCTGGGTAATCACTGCAAAAAATCTGAAAACATTGATTTCCCATCAGTCAATGGCAACACAGTACTCATTACACTATATCCAGCCACACTTGTCACCTTTTAATCCTATTGGTCCATTTTTTCAGAAAAATTGCTCTTACCTAACTACAAGAAACTTAAAATTAATAGGACAATCACAAAAGTAACCTAAAAATCATGAACCACATATTTCGTAGAGCCAACGTGATAATATTTCTCAACCTCATAGTTAAACTTTGAGACTAAGCTTTTCTCCGTGTATCTTGCTGTCAGAAACGATAATTGACAATTTTGTTATTGGTGGAACCTGATTCCCTGAACTACCATAGAATAGAGATGAAACCTACACTTAATAAAATCCACACTTAAATCAAATAGGAACAGTTCATGCTTATCCCACAGACCTGGGAATCAGGATGTCTTTAGCCAGAAAAATTGCAGGTGAAGGTGCCTTCTGGCATCTGCACAAGGCAGTATGAGCTGGAACTGGAGAAGAAGCTGTTTGGACACCAAAGCCCAGATAGTTTTGTACTCAGATATGAGTCTAAGGCTCAAACGGATTGATTCCAAGGCTAATTTCATCACCAGCATCGCCAGCTTCCACATTGGTGGATATACCCAGCCAGTACAGGAGTGAGCAGATCTTGAAAACAGGATTTACTCCATGGAATAATAGATGGGTGAAATACGTTTTCAATTGCCAGAGGCAATGACCTGAAAGACTAGCTATAACTATAATTTGCGTATATCTTGGCCTAAGGCTAATGTCCAATGATACACTGGCCTCTATTGATCAAGCCAAAAACAATGCTGTGTTCAATGCTCAGCCTCCATAAGCCACACAACAGAAACAGCCAGGGAAGAGGTCT
The DNA here is from genome assembly GCA_009769605.1 of Bucorvus abyssinicus. Taxonomy (NCBI): domain Eukaryota; kingdom Metazoa; phylum Chordata; class Aves; order Bucerotiformes; family Bucorvidae; genus Bucorvus; species Bucorvus abyssinicus. Next base: position 43,759,768 of record CM020063.1, read on the forward strand.
GTTTCTTTCTGTGTCTGGATTCCATATTTTCTAACCAAGAGCAGAAGTGAGACACAGCAATGGAATTGGTTTCTGATAAATTTTCCAGGAAAAAAAAAAAACACACCTCTGATGAAAATTACTGGTGAGAAAGAAGAGTTAAAGATCCTGATTCTACTAAAGGAATGATGCATAGTTAATAAACAGTAGACTCGATGTCAGACCTTAACTCAACATGTCCTCTTGTCAAAGGAAACACACCACTTGCAAGTCATTAGGAAGTAGAAAACTGGTACTGTCTGTATTGATTCAACCACACACAGCATCAGGAGGAACAATCTTTCACGCCACCACTTCAGAGTCATGATCACGTGCAAAAATGCCAGGTTAGAGGATTAGTAGCACATTTGTCTGAACTTCAAAGCATTATCTCAGCATTAGTGACACTTGGGATGCATACATCTACATAAATGAAAATTTTCACTTTCCTTTTGCCTTAGAATCAACTCTAATGACAATAACACAGTGTAAACTATCCTGACAATGTTTATACTCAAAATACAAATTCCAAGGTGACAGACCCTGGACTTAACTTCCCTTCCCAGGAAAGAGAAAAAGATCTATTTAAAAGATTTCAGACTATTTAAAGTCTGGAGTACTTGAAGTGTAAATTGGCCCTGCCCTCACAAACACTAATGGCATCTGTCTATTAAGTATTATAACTCGGTATAGTTTATTTTTATAAGCACTTGCTGAGAGAACATAACAGTTATGAAGAGAAGGGTTACACCAAACTAAAAGGGGTCAGTATCTGACCTTTGTCATAGTTCTATGGCTTTGGAGAATCAATATTTTTCATTTTGTTATACATGACAGTAAATCTCTTGCCATTCACCCAGAGACACAGAGTCTAGAAACATTATTTAATTTGCTCCCTTGAAGCGCGTACATCAAGAACATTCAAATATTTACAGGATTTATCCTTATTTAATAGCCTAAACCAATATTGTGCAAGAAACTTCACTTTTGATTTTATGTTCAAGAGGTATCTTTAGTCCATAGTTAGTTAAAGGAAAAGTTGATGTTTTGAAGCAACTTTTATGGACAATATGTTATTAGAATCCAGAATTCAATTCTCCTTGCATTATTTATGAAGTTACAAGGCGCAGATTAAAGTCCAGTGGCCCTGGAGATCTTTCCACCTTATGTATTAATGAGATCTTTGGGAAAATGTGTTTCAGATTCAATAGCCAGTAGGATGGCAAACACCCTTTCTAATGAATACGTCTCAGAGAATTATCAGCTCAGAAATGGTGTCATATATAGATCCCGCAGTTAAGACACACATCCCGTGAGATTTCTGAATGTGTAGTTCTTCATTCAGCATGCTGCTTGTTCTCACTTGCTCTACACAAAAATATATTCAGGACCTGAACGGCTAAAAATCTTTTTTCAGCAAAATTAAAAAGTCATACATATGACACTGTGTATAGCCTGGAGAAACAAACTCATGCACTGCACTCTCCAGAGTACTTTATCCCATCTATTTAGGGAACTAACCTCCAGATGAATCACCCTGACAGCTTTTGATTGATAGTACAGGTATCTCAGACCAAATGGCTAAAGCTGGGATGATGGGACAGTGCCTAAGGGTCAAACCAAACACTTCTTGGTACCTGGGGCAGAGGTGCAACATACTTGACAGACTTTTCCCTTCTATGAAGGGTGAAAAAGAAATTCCCACCCATCTCACTGTACATGGAGAGTTAGCAAAAGTAAGACTTAAAACAAGATGAAAGAATTTAACTGGCAAAGTTCCAGCAGCAAATTAAGAGAGACCTTAAGGGTAGAAATGAGCTACTTAAATCAGTTCCCATAAAATGCAAAGCCAAAGCAAATTGGCAGGATTCTACAGATTTATGTCTCACTGTGAAAACGGCTCTTCCTATACAGTGGGCATATATATTGCCTACTGCAACATTTTGTGCCCTTCTTTTGAATCTGCACTTTTTTCAACCAGAAACACGGCAAGGTTTTCATATTTTCTTTGGAAATGGGTGAAAGCTAATATTTCAGGAAAGAGCAGATTCATCATGGAAATCTGTGGATCCAAGTCTGAAATTTCATACTGATCTGAGTTTGATGAATCACAGCTATTTTTACAGATGGTTATAATTCTTTCCTCCATTTTTTCCTCCATAAGAGTAGAACAAGTGACAAGTTACCACAACGCATCATAGAAAATCAGCATACTCCCTCAGAAGCTTATCACTGTGGAAATAAATATATACCAGGAAAAGCGATACATTCTCTAAGTCCTTTAAAAGATCAATAAAGCAGGAATTAAGATTTGCCTTTATGTTTCCTTCCCACTGCATCAATATAATAAACTTTCTCTAGCTTAACACTTCTTTCTTTCAGTTTACTTTCTGCAAGTATCAGTCTTCTTAATACTGCACCATTACAGCCTGGCAGGGCTAATTTGGAGTCATCTGCAGACCAACAACTTTGTTCCCAATTTATGGAAGGATTTTAGTAAATGTGCCAAGGCTACTAATATAAGACTTAACACAGCAGTGAGATTTCTCATGCCAAGTTGTGTACTAATGTGTTCAGATAAATTTTAGCTAAACATTGCAAGCGGTTGTTAGGAAAACTTCATTTCTTTGGTTCAAGACCAAGTTACACAAAAAGACTGTTTCAAGCATACATCAGTTTGATTTTTATTCAAGATTTGGCTTATAGCATCTATAAGCAGTCAAAAGTCGTGTTACAAATGTTTGAGAAATATACAACAAAAACTTGTATTCATTTCAGCAAGTTCTTTACTTATGCAAATGTCCTGTGTGATAACTGGTGCACATTTCATTAACAATGGAAGGCAGGAAGGGGTCCTTTTCAAGGGGCCTGCTACATCAGTCTGAAATACCTTGACAGTGTTCTTCTCTAGTGCAGAAATTTAGTTTCTCTACCAATCCATGCCACTGAACCAGTGAAAAGCTGGAATACTCAGGAGAGATCCAGCCATTGAGTACTTGGAGAGAAGAAACAGCGGGGAAAATGCTATCGGCTATGCTTTATTTTGCTATATTTTGTACCAAATTCATAAACACTCTCTGCAAGTGTTCATAACTAGATTCTCCAAAAACGTGTGCTTTAGCTTCTGAAGTACATAAAGTGCCCCAACAAATGTTTTCCTATTCTGAAAGCCCTGTCTGATCGCAAGGTGGATATCTACCTCATCTTCTGAATGCCTTTTTTGAAGGATAGGGGGAGAAGTAATTAAGGCCATGGCACCCATCAACTAGAGTACTCAAGTTAGCCTTCATTCAAGGCAAAAATACAGAGAACAAGATCCTCAAAATATATATGTTACCATGTTTAGCAGCAGCAGCTCAAAGGGTCCCACAGAGTCCTTTCACCATAGCAGTCCAAAATTGAAGCCAATCTTACCATGAACCACTAATCTGAGATGCAAAAACCATGCCCAAACCTTACACAGTACCAGAACACTTAGTCTCACTTTGCCACATATGGGACACAAAAAAAGAGGGCTTGTAGCCCCAATGTACCACTTTCACCATTTGCAAATCTCTAATTACAGCAATCAGATCACAAGTTCTTACAGAAATAAATCTTAAGTCAGTAATCACTTGCAAAATTATCGTATGAAAATAAATATCACATTAACATGCACCTTTTGAAGACCAGGTTACTTACAGTGTCAGGTCATACAATCACAGGATGGTTTGAGTTGGAAGGGACCTTAAAGATCGTCTTGCTGCAAACCCCTTACCATGGCCAGGGATACTTTCCACTAAATCAAGTTGCTCAAATTCCCATCCAACCTGGCCTTAAGCGCTTCCAGAGATGGGGCATCCACAACTTCTCTGGGCAACCTGTGCCAGTGCCTCACCATCCTCACAGTAAAGACTTTCTTTCTAACATGTAATCTAAATCTCCCCTCTTTCAATACAAAACCACTAATCCTTGTTCTGACACTTGCATATTATTGTAAATAGCCCCGTTCCATCTTCCCTGTAGGCCCCCGTTAGGTACTGGAAAGCTGCAATAAGGTCTCCCCAGAACCTTGACTTCTCTAGGCTGAACAATCGCAGCTGTCTCAGCGTGTTCTCATAGGAAAGGTGCTCCAGCCTCGTGGTCATCTTCATAGCAGCAGTTCCGTGTCTTTCTTATGCCAGGGGCCCCAGGGCTGAACACAGTACTCCAGGTACTGTGGGGCTGGGGCTTTCAATAATGAAGGTTTGTCCTAAAACAGAGATTGAAATTCCTTCTTATTCTCTTACCTTCTCTAGCACGTAACATCCACTCTGGCACAACCTCCCCTCTGAATCCACAGGTCTCCAGCAAGTAATTGTTTTCTCATCTAGAATCTGCTGGTGAGGTGAAGCACGTCCTGCCAGCAGCCACTTCAGAGTATAAAAGATGGACTGGAGGAAGTTTCTAGTTTTGACAAGGAATGTGATGGTAGGGACACAACAAAGCATCCAAGATGTGCGACCAGGAATGGTACTGTGTCAGTATCAAAATACTATTGTTTGATATCATATTCATTGAGACTTGTGACATGAAATGGTTCAGGCATACTGTCTACCTTTAGATTTCTTCGGGTACTTCTTTTCATCTGTAGCACAGAAATAGCTTCATCTATGCAGCACCATGGATTTCATTAGCTTGAAAAAAAGAAAAGTGTGTGGGGGAAAAAAGTGCATAATCATCAGGCTTGTTACTAAGTGCATGTTCCTCCCAAATAACAACACTGAATTTTATTAGATCAATTGCTTTCACGGTGAGATGCAAAATGTGTAAGAAACTCACTTAAGGTAAGCAAAACTACAAACTTGCAAATCAGAACAGATCTTCATTATTCAACCATTTAAATTACTTAAAAAGAAGAAGTGTATGAAGAAGTTAACACATAATAAAAACTCAAGCACTGCTGTATTCCATTTCCAAAGATGAGCAGAGGAAAAGGGAATATCCCAGCAAAATCTCAGCTGTGTCCCATTGACATTCTGAACACCTTTCAATAAATTATTGCTGATACACACAGAACATCACAGTATCATAAATACCCAGGTTTTAAACGGCAGAGTACCTGATGAACTGATATCTTTAAGAATCAATACGTTTCCATCATTTAGTCAGTAGAAGCATTGGAGATTGTCATTCAAATAAATTAAATCAGTTATTTAGACTGCATTAAGATTTTATACCATAATAGGAGACATAGTGCAGGGTCTCGAGACCTGCCTTGGCCTGAGCTGCTTTAGAATGTGATGTCACTCAATTACAAGAACATTCTTTATCACCTGACTCGGTTTAGCTTAGGCTCTGCAAATAGTACATGAGGCAAACCTTGGTAGGTACTGCATAACAGAAAGGTCTTTTTAGTAACTGAGACTTGGGAATAATACTGAGACACTTTCAGGGTTTAGCTAGGAAAACACATACCTAACTACATATGTAGACGCACGCATGCATATACACACTTCACAGTCTTCCTGGTAAAAGATGTTGGTGGCTCATCATGACTTCTCCAACACTTGAGGAAGGCTGAAACTGTTGAATCCAAGGCCCAGAGGAATGCCAGAATGATGAGCACCACACAAGGAAAACAGACAGATACTGAGAAATCTGCTTATAATAAATTAAAATATTATTAGTGAGACATTCCTGTAATAATTAGATAATTTGGACTTAATTTCATTGGATTTTGAATACTTGACTAAGAAAATCCCATAAAGTCCCCTATGAAAATTGCGTATTTAAACCCACAAAGAGATGTGAAGTGTCTCTCTAATACCTGCCACCTTGAGCTATCCTGATCTTGTTCAGGATTACAACTTCTGCAGCTCAAGTACTCGCACAGACTCACTCTCCTACCCGAGATTCCTCCTTGTATCCATGCCAGTGTGTTTTGTTACTGTGAAGAGACTTTTCACTTCAAGAGGAGTCACAAGCCAGTTCCCCCAGTCCTTTAAGGTGACAGAGTAGAATACTCGAGGTGTTGCTGTGTATGTATATATGTATAGGGGCATGTATACAGTACAGGACACTGTTTCCTCTGTATGGTCTAAAGGCAAATGCTTATTCTCTGGACACTTTTTTTTTTTTGTAGCCTTGGAAAAAGACTTACACTATAAAAAGTTCAAGATTTCAGACATGGTACAGGCACATTTTGATGCACGAACTGTGAAAATCGCTGTTGGACTCCTCCACTTCTGGTCTAATTAAGCAGAAAATTTCAAACTAAGCAAGCTAAAACATCAGAAACAATAACATTTTCATTTTTAGACTTGCATACCAACTGTTTTCTAACAGTACTTCTATTTTAGGTTGGTAACACCTGGTTCTTCAGGGACCTGGTAGCATTCTTCATCTGAAGGGAGGAAATAACTGTATATATCAGATAAGCTCTTAGATAAGATAAGTTGTTGATCTGTTATGTCAGTGCAAAAACTTCAAGCTTTATTTAAATATGCAGATTTTCTATTCTTTGTTTTTATCCTTCTGTTTCATGCATGTAATTGACCAAAAAGTAGTAGTTTTGCACTAGACACTAATGAATCAGTAAGCATTTATTTTAATAACATGAAGAAACTTGGTAATTAGGAACAAGCATAACCTGTTTGTTTCAAGGATATTTCACACTGTGGTGGGTTGACCCTGGCTGGATGGTAGGTGCCCACCAAAGCCACTCTATCACTCCCTCTCCTCAGGTGTGGACAGGGGAGAAAAAAATATAATGAAAGGCTCATGGGTCAAGATAAGCACAGGGAGATAACTCAGCAATTACCGTAATGGACAAAACACTTCAGGAAATTAGTTTAATTTGTTACCAATTAAATCAGAGAAGGATAATAAGGAATAACACCAAATCTTAAAACACCTTCCCCCCACCCCTCCCTTCTTCCTGGGCTCAACTTTACTCCCTTCTCCCCCTGAGCAGCCCCTGGGGATGGGGAATGGGAGTTGCAGTCTCTTCATCACACATCGTCTCTGCTGCCCCTTCCTCATCAGGGGGAAGACTCCTCACACTCTTCCCCTGGTCCAGCACGGAATTCCTCCCAGTAGAGACAGTCTTCCAGCATGGATCCCTTCCACACAGTTCAGTCCTTCAGGAACAGAGTGCCCCAGCATGGGTCTCACAGAGGTTCAAAAGTCCTGCCAGCAAACCTGCTCCAGTATGGGTTCCTCTCTCCACAGGTCCCCCAGGTGCCTGCTCCAATATAAGCTTCCCACAGGGTCACAGCCTCCTTTGGGCATCCACCTCCTCTGGGGTGGGGTCCTCCATGGGCTGCAGGAGGACAGCCTGCCTCACCATGCTCTTCATCACAGACTGCAGAGGAATCTCTTCTCTAACGTCTGAAGAACCTCTTCCTCCTCTTTCTTCACTGACCTTGGTGTCTGCAAAGTTGTTTCTCTCACACAGTCTCACGCTTCTCTGCGGCTGCAGTTCCCGTAGCTCAGGGTTTTTTCTCCCTTCTTAAATGAATTGCTGCAGAGGCACTACCAGGGTCACTGATGGGCTCAATCTTAGCAGCAGGTCCATCTCGGAGCCACCTGGATTGGCTCTGTTGGACATGGGGGAAGGTTCTAGCAGCTTCTCACAGAAACCACCCCTGCAGATCACCTGCTACCAAAGCTTTGCTGCGGAAACGCAAAACACACACTTTTCTTAACTGAATCACTGAAGCATTATTCATGTAAATGCCTTTTTTACATTCATTAAGCTTATGCATATATTTGACATGATAGCAATAGGAATACCTAATTTTTTTTTTTTTTTTTTTTTAACTCTGTTTCCTGGAGCTGTACAACATAGCAGAGATCTGAAGGAAATTCTGAATCATTGGTTTGATTGATGGTGTGAAGTTTTTTCTCTTCATTAAACTTGTTATCTCACTGTAGATCATATGGTTTCAGAAGGGCCTGTTAACACCTTTTTTGTAGACACTATTGGAGCTCTGGGAGTACTTTTTCTTTGCCACTTTTGCTTCACTAGTAGAGTATGCCTGGTTCTCCAGGCAACTTTAATCTTAAAACACATTAAAATAACGCGTTTCCTACCTCTATGATTATGCAAACGAGATTCAGAGTCCCAGAGTTTGTCATACACAGTCAGAAAATTGGACATGAGTCTGTGATACCTAATTTTGCAGTAGTCCTTTGTTGGGGACGATAATCACGGACTGCACACACTTTATGAAAGTGATAACGCAGACATTTATTGCAGCTTCTATCAGTGATTTTATAGTCTACAAGGCTGTTCACATGCTTCAAGGTTACATCTAATTGTCTTGTTAGTGAAGTTCATGCGCCTATTCTAACAAAGCAATTGGCTAGTTAGCTTTTCTTCATATACGTGTTATACTTCATTTTACTTCCTCATTCTTGTCTCTTCTGCTGTGTCATTCTGACTTGTATCTTCTGTGGCCTCGGGACACAGATTTCATACCGGCTCTATTTTGAGCCCATTATCAAGCTGGAATGATTCCACAGTCCTTGTCTTAAGAGTTGCTTTCTACCCGACATATTATCTTTAAAAAGTAAGGAGAAGACAAAGCTAAAAATGTTCATGATATTGCAATGGGACAACTTTCTGCTGAAATAATAGGAAAAATATTTTGTATTTATTTACCCACACCTACAGCTTTCCTAATGGAAGATTAGTATTATTGTTGAGAAAAAATATAAGTAGGTTTAAATGAATTCTGGTAGTTCTCTCTTATTGTTTTCATTTTTTCAGTATTCTTTTTTTCACACTTTCTTTGTTTGTAATAATGAGGCACAAAAATATTACCTACCTGCTCTGTTTACGTCTGGCAAATTACCTTGTATCAGCAGTGACATGGAAATATAAATAAGCAGTATAAACTGTTTTGAAAATCATTTAAGTTAGATTCATAAAGCCCCTGTGTATGTGAATATGAAACAAATGAGAAATATGATGAAACTTTGAGAAAAAAGTCATCACAGTGAAGTGGTATCTATGAGATTTCATGAGTGATACAAGAACACTCAGAGGCTGGGAAGTCAGAGGTAAGTTAACATCTGAGAAGCTTCTGAAGTCATAAGATTAGAAACCACAACAACTTTTTTCATTTCAGCAAAGCCACTGAATATTCTGACTAAGAGTAAACAAATTTCACAAAGAAAAGCAAAGCAAAAATGATATAAACTTATCTTTTAGGATCTATGCTCCCTAGAGACAATGGTTTTGACATGAATGGTCTGTCTTAAGATAGACAGAGGTTGTTTTTTGATTGCATCAAGGTACACCAAATAAGAAAACAGTTTTGCTTACCTGTAAAAACTAGTTGCATTACAGGGTCATACCCATAATGGCCATTTGTGCAGATTTTTTTTTTTCCTTGGGACTAATCTTTGTGCTTATAACACTAAGAGAAACAGAGCTGTTTCTAGCACAAGAAAAATTTATTTTTAAGCCCTCTCATCAAGCAAATATGTTGCCTTTTTCACAGTTAGTAGAGAACATGAGAAAAAAGCTATCAAATGAAACTAGCTTAGATTTGCGCTGGGGCAAATTATCATGCTAAGTACAAGACCAAGAGCGATAACTGGAGTGATAGTAGAATTTCATAGGGAGTGTACAACTTCATAAAGTACTAAACCTTTAAATTCAAAATTTAACTAAATTTTTTATTCTTATGTTGAGTATTCAGAGGGAGAATTTTAATATTCTTAGGTACAAATTTGTAGTTGAAGCAAAATCTTAATCTCCTCTTGATGCTTATTTACTAACTTACACATGCATACACCTATCTTTGGATACAGGATATGCCAGCTGGATGTGAATTGATGGACGTTGTGTCACTGAAAATTCATTTCCATCGATTGGTTCCAATGCTGATTCTTATGTGCAGAAGAGATATTTATCCAGAATGTCTCAACAATATTTTGGGCACCAGAAAAAAATTTAAGAGTAACAAGGTGAAGGTAATTAAAGGTAAAATACTATGCACAACCTGATCTTAGGGAAATCTTTGTTTAAAATTGAGACCACAAAAATATATCAAAGCAACTTGCATTGTAAGTCTATAAACTAAATATTTTTTCTTGTCCTCACTGCAGTTTCTAGTGTTTTGATGAGTACAGATTTTCAAGATTAAAATGTGATGGAAGGATATATTCAGAGAACGGTAGCAGTAATTGTAGGAAGTTCTTTACTCATGCCAGAAGGTCTGTTTTATGAGGGGAGAGGATTCAAGACACTACTATTGGTGAAAGCAGTTAGCAAAGAGGTTTCCTGGGGATTTAGAAGGATAAGTGGATAGAAAATCAAACTGAAACCTTAACTGAACTAAGATTATATCTTGCTAATGAACCTGTTTTATGAAAAGCGGATGAAGAGTGGTCAAAATGGAGAAATACATTTCTTCCTTAACCATGCAGAGACATGGGGATCAGAAAAAGAGCAGCTGAACTATAGAAGCAGTATTAATGAGAAAAATAACCTTCTTAAGAGAGATGCAAAAAATCAATTCCTGAGGCAACTATGAATAAGAATTTCAGCAACCTGCCTCATTAAACACTGACTGATGTATAGGATGTTCCTCAGCAGTAAAATACACAAGTAAACTATTCAGCTCTGGGATCCACCAAACTTGTGTGGATGCTATTAGAACTCCAAGACTTTGTAGTACTTTAGAAAATGAAAAAGGTGGTCTGCTGCAGGACAGTCATTGAAAGAAAATCACAGAATATATACTCGTACTATTAGACTGTCAAATGACACCCTTAATTACTCTGCGATAATAAATAATGTTTCAGAGCTAAAAAGAGGGCGTGTTATATCAAAACAGACTTATGAAACATCTTGGAGACAAGGACCATAAAGCTATTCTGTTTCTGTACTGGTTATGGGTCAGACTTCCATAGCTGTACAGGCGTATAGAAAATGTTAAGAAGTTTCTATTTTGCCTCTGCACCTAGAAACAGAAAGGAAGTACCTTCATAATACTTCATCCAAATCACTGATATAATGATTCAGAAAAGAGTTGGTGTAAGTGAAATGATTAAAAAAAACGAAAATGACAAACATTTCATTGGTGTTGAAAGATAAGAGAAGTGCAGTAACAGCTGAATAAAGCAAGACATGAGGAGGTGGCTATTGATGGGAAAAAACTTAATAAAACCTTTTGTCAATTTTTCTTTTTAGAAAAATCAGTAATAAGCTCCTTAGAGACAGAAGCAGAGGAAGAAGTGAACTGTCTTAGGATTGAAATTAATCATAGTAAATAATCTGCTGGGATTGAAGACGGAGCATTAAGTAAAATCAGAAAAGTTGTTGTTTACAAATAAATAAAGCAGAACCAAAGACAGGAAGGACATTTTCTACTGGTGAAAGTCAAGCCGCATTTTTGAAGTGAATCATGACAGAGACCCTGCCGTCAAAGTAAATAGCCTTATAATCAATTAACCTGTTCCAATTAACCTTGAAGAAATGGTTAATTTATTACATTTACTATTCTCAATTAATGAACATATTATCTTGCAAATTAATTTCTTTATCAAGTGTGTTTGATTAAATCTCAGGCTTTGAATTCACATTTTAATTTGGCTATATGGGTGAAAAATGTGGGCATGCAAATGTAAAACAACATGGTTTAATGTTTAAAACAATTTACCTAAAGAAATTCAACACAGAAAATATCGGTTTATTATTTCACAATTGTAGCTGCAGAAAACAGCACAGAAGTTTTTATACAGATTTTGAAAAGTACTTGAATATTTTAACAGCAGGAGAACATACTACCTTCTCCAGATAATGTTCTCTGAGTAAACTAAGGCCTTCTTTCTTTTCTGAAAAAAAAATTATTAAAAAGGGAAATAGGAAAAAAAAAAGGGGGGGAGAGGGGAAGGTATTTTTAACATTTACACAAGAAACACTGCCAAAAATGTTGGTTTTAACACTTATTTTTTTTATTTCTCCCCACCTCATGCAATACCCTTAAAGTTTTTCAGGTGACTTTCTATGGCTTGGAAACTGGGCAGCATTTCTTCCCTTCAGCAAACAAGTCTTACATTTGTGTATAGTCAGGAGAGAGAGTGGCCTGGCCTTGGACTTTTTTTCTTCCCTTTTTCTGTTGTTAATGCATTGGGGATTTTCCATTCAGGTGTAGCCATTTAGAAGAAAGTGATGTGACAAATACCCATTCTGACACTTACCCAAGACTGCAGAAGAAGCAACTACCCTGCCTAACTTGGTGTCGTTAACCAAATTAATTGGTATAGCTTCAGATAGCCTGTCACCCTCTGCTGGGATTTTATAGAATAAAAACCTCTGCATAACCTGGCTGAGAATTTGTGGGTTATGATTTTATACAGAGAGATATTATACTATCAGCCATACCTCATTATCACATACAGATGTTGGTAACAACAATAAATTTAGTACGTGTGAACAGAATTTCTTAAATTTCAGAGAAAATGATGGATAGCATCCATAACACTCAAGTACCAACAGGATTTTAATTTTTGGGATATTTTCCCAATAATATTTCAAATACTAGGGAAGATTCCAAGAAGCAAGGCAAAAAATGCTGAAGACACAGATCTGAAGAAAAATTAAATATATTTAACTCAGAACATCAGTGATCCAGCATTCTACCAAAGGGTGGAAGATAAGATTGGAAGAGAAATATAAAATTCTGTGAGAAAAATGAACAAAAAAAAGAAAAAAAAAAGGGTATTCTAAGTGATTCTAATTTAGTGATGTGTTCAGTCAGCTGAGGATATTCAGTTTTATCGTATTTTCATTTTTTCCTATTTGTTATTATCTCTATATGAAAAATTTCGACCAGTTTTCTTGCATTTGACCTCACCTGAAAACCGTTTTTCTCTGAAAAGATCAGTCACTCTTCTGCTGAAATGGCTAAGACTGGTGTGCCTGGAACAAGTGAAGAGGTTATCTGCTGCCTGTTTTATCAAGCACACACCATAGCAGCAGCATATCTGTGCTGGGATCCAGCTACCTGTTCTTCCAGAAGGAATGGAGTAACGGGAATCTGTTTGTTCTAAGATTGCCCATTAAACAGTGGCTTTGTAGTTTTATAATGGTCTGGGAAAATGTTTACAATTTTTGAAAGAACGTTGATCAGCTCTCTAGAGTTTTGGATGAGTATAAGAACAGAATGCTTCCTGTGACTATCTTCCTTCCCTGAGAGATCACCATGAGGTTCAGTTAACCTATGGGAATGGATGAAAACCTTTACTGAAATGAACAGCACCCCTCTCCCTTTGTACCTTTATTATTCTGATGCTTTTCATATAAAAACTGATAACAGACACCCAGACAATTCTATTTTAGATTACCTCTCTTGTTTCTCTTAATAACTTCTGTACTGCAGATCTTTCCCTGAAAGAGGGATGTCGATTTTTGTGTATTTAACTTAAATATTTTTAAATGTAATCATGTCTCATTCTGAATTGAGATGTAATTTTATTCATTCTTTTACTTGATTGGTTCTTGTACAGCATGAGAGGTTATCGTCTTTCCATTTTAGCACAATCCAAAGCAAATCCCCACAGTTTCTATTCATAACGAAAAGAAGTTGCCATCCTCTGAGAACTGTGGTGCTAATCACAGGGAAGCATCGTGGTACAATCCTTAGCTTCTGCATAAGCACGCAAGAGCTGAGGTTAGCTAAGATAACCAGCAGCTCGAAACCCTAGCACCGCAGCTGTGCTGCTACCATTAAATGAGCAAGAATACACTTAGCTTCCCAGGTTATTGCATCTCAGCAATTACAGCAAGAATTTTAGTATTGATTAGAACTGATGAGAAAAAAGTAGCTGGAGCCTTTCTTGAAATACCCTTTTGCTGCACCGTAAGTAAATAGAATTTATGATAGAAAAATAGAAATTTTGATACGAATTTTCTGAGTGAAAGGACTTGAAATTTCAAAACTGTGTCATGATATCCTGTTTTAATACTTTTTTTAAAAAAATTGGAGTTCATTGTGACATTATTTTATTTGGAAATATGAATTTATTTAGGATTATAAACAAAATGCTGAAACAAATGGTATTCGTATTCACGACAAGACCAAAATACCTGCCAGTTACAAGACAAAATACATACTTGTAATTTCAATAATCTGTGTCAATTATTGGCCAAAATCAATTTTCTCTATAATTATTGGCACATTGCTGAAAAAAAAAATCATTTTCCCAGCTGTTTGTGATAACAGGTCAAATTGTTAAATAAAAATAGAAATATTTTATTACGGCTCAGTAATCTTTCTTTCTATCTCACACACATACACACTGTAGCTGAATTAACTTCTTTTTTTCACTAGTTTTTACTCATTAGTGACGTTCCCCTATATATGACTATATTCATTCTTATTCTTTTAGACATCTATTGTGTTATTTCTTGACCGAAGAACAAAAAATCACTAGTGCTGTCAGTGCCACAATAATACTTCCCTCACATATTTCATATATTTTTGTAACTGTATAAGCATGACGTACAGTGAAGATTTACAGCATTGCTCATGAATGTATCTAGGTGAGGATGGAAAAGCATCACATTTTCAAGGGTCACAAAAAGCCTTAAAATTATCCATCAATATATGCAAACTGGAGTGAAGCAAGTTCTTGTTTTTAAGCTGCAAATAAAACTTACTTCTACATGGAAGACCCAACTCAAGACCTAACCATCTCTCATATCCCATTTAGGCTTTATATAGTAGACATAAAAACTCAGATGATGAGAAATGACCGTAACTCGATTTAAGTCACATACCCAAAATCAATAATCCATTTTCAGAAGGTCTTGTCTGAAAGCCTACATCCTTAGATACAAGTTTGCAACAATACTTATCCAGGGAAAACTAGTTCAATTGAATTAAAAGGGGATTTTTTAAAATATAATTGTCCATATATTGATAAAAATTAGCCCCCTGGGGAAAAAATGGAACAAAACAAAACAAATCCACTTTCTAATGGGGATTATTCTCACACCAAACTTTGCATACTCTTTAAAATCTCAGAGCTGGCTAGAATGATTTGCGGAACTCTAGGTAGCAGAGTATAAGTTTTTGGTTCTAGATCCAGATATTTTAATTAACTTTAAAGAAGGATGCGATAGGGTTTTTTCCAGGATGGTTGTCTCTCATTTCACCCTGAAACAATCTTCCCCTACATGGAGGAAGAGTGAGTAATTTCACATTCGATATCTAAATATGTTAGTATGTGCAATTGTCATATTCACATTAAAAATATAGTGCTAGATGGCATATCTAACAACAGCCCTCTAAGCCTCATTTTACTGGTCTAGTTCCAAAGGTACTGCTAAGATTCAGTTACCCATATGAGTACTGCAGAACCACCTTTGTCGAAAGAGAACTGAAACATTAAAAGGTTTTTTTACTTTTTGTTTAGAAGCTGGTTTAGCTTGTTGCAGGAATTTGATACGTAGAATCCAAGTGAAACTGAGTGTTCAATTATAGATGTGAACCTGCAGTCAAATTATCCAGTTGGACATAGAGTCTTTCTAATTTTGAAAAAGATGATGCTCAAGGACATCTGTAGGATAAGGCTTGCATACCTGCACAACTACAGAGTGCTTCAAGTTGTTTCTTTTTTCAGGTTTTATATTCAGAAGTGCTTCAGGATTGTAGCAACTCTAAGACAATGTTTGATGTAAGAGTGTAAAAAAGTGCATGTGTTCACTATGCGTTCACTCACCGCAGCGTTCACTGTCTGAGAACATTTGTTGAGTAAATGCATGTGCAGGCTGTCCCTTCAGACGCAATAGTATTTGTTCAGCATAATTGTTTACTCTAGATGCAAAATTCCCTTTATTTTATGTCTTCAATCCTTTCAATTTGACCAAGTCCACAATACAGGATTTTATTATATAATAAAAATAGGCAACATAGATTCTCTTTATTTGTTCTGGATGTTAGAATGAGCTGCTAGTTCTACATCATTTCAGCAGATCTAGAAAGCAATTTTAAATACATCATCACAGTCTCAGCATTTCTTAAGATGCCAGATAGGACCTTAGAATGAGTTGGTCTTTTAAACAGTTTTGTATGAAACAAATATTTTTCTCTGCACAAACTTTTAACACATTAATTTTTATGTTATAAATGACAAAAAAATGTGACAAGCAAAAAATCTTAGCAAAGAAATATTTTTCTCACATTTAAACATTTTTCAGAAAAGGTAAAAAGACCTATTCTTCAAAATGACAGTCAGCAGTTTAAAAATTCAGAGAGGAAAAAAAAAAAAAAATCATTCCTGTGTGGAAGACTTGTTTAGAACCCAAAGGTCAAGGGCAGTTAAGATATATGGGTGTATTCACAGTCCTGACACCAAACCCTTTCTTCTTCAAAACCACATGCAATTGAGACTCAATAGCAAACCGATAGCCAGTACTGGCCTACCATACCTTGTTGGTGGTGATACTTACAAAAATCAAGGTGGTTGTATATCCTAATAAGGAAGGCATATAAAGTGAGGGCATACTGGTATTCCCCATAACAATAAGTGATTGTCATCAGCAATGAAGAATTTATAGGCAATTAGGAAATTTAAAATTAGAACTTCTAGAAATGTCTATGAAATTGTTTTACGTCTGTCAGGACTTATGACATGATATCTTCTGTGTTCCCTGTACCTACATATCCAGAACCTTTCTTATTTATTCAGGAAAAGCAGATAAGGATTTTTTATTATCCCAATAGTGAGATCCTGTATTTTGAGGTGATGATGAGAGATGATGATCCAAATCCTTGCTCTTCAGAAGGCATCCACATTTCAAATACGTTGCCCTCCACAACTACCTGAAAGGAGGTTCTAGTGAGATGGGGTTGGTCGCTTCTCCCATGTGACAAGTGACAGGATAAGAGGAAATGGCCTTAAATTGCGCTAGGGGAGATCTAGGTTAGATATCAGGAAAATCTTCTTTACAGAGAGGTTTGTGAAGCATTGGAACAGTCTGCCCAAGGAGGTGGTGGAGTCCCCATCCCTGGAAGTGTTTAACAGAAGTGTAGATGTGGTGCTGAGGGACATGGTTTAGGGACCCTGGCAGTGCAGGGTGAATGGTTGGACTCGATGTTCTTAAAGGTCTCTTCCAACCAGATAATTCTGTGATTCTGTGATTTTGAGCTGGACCTCTCCTGGTTCTCCTGCTCTTCTTTATATACGCAGGCAAACAACAGTGAAACCCCAGAAAGTGGTGAAAAACTGCTTAGGCATAGTCATCAACCAGGTTGCAGAAGGCCAAGCTTCATGTTTATAAGCCAGATCAGACAAAATATGGTTGTGCATAACTGTCTCCGCCATCGTCAGTGAAAGTTCTAATGATTTAAACACAGGTTACTATGTCAGCCATGCAGACACCTAGCTGATCTCTCTCTGCTGATTTTCCAAGCAATGTGAAGTTAGCTAAGGAATTCTTAAATCAGACTGGATTGCTTACAGTCTGTCTGCAAATTCAGGAAAACTGTAGTTCAATAGATATCATACAGACATAATAGATATCATCCAGACAAAAATACACTGGAAGTACATTTATATATTAGTCACTCACTAAAAATGAAATGTAACTATTCTGGGATAGGACAGTTCCCAGAGCAAATGACCAGGAAATCATTACTCCTATTGCTAAATCTCCAAAGTCTGAAAGATAATGATTAAGGCTTTCTCTTCAACCAAATGCAAAATTAATGAACTAGGTTAAAATTCAGAAAATAAAATCCTTCTTATAATTTTTTTCTAATTCTGCCTTCATAAATTATATTCAATATTGTGCTTTAATAGACTACCTGGTACATTGTAAAAATAGCATTATATTCTCGTCATAACGGAAGTGTGAGAGAGATCTCAATATGCAAGTACTCCAAAGGTATCGAGTTCTATGTGCCCCCACTGGGGGAAAAAAAAAAAAAAAAAAAAATTAAAAACCTTTCTCTTGGAAAAATTGTTTAAAAATTATTTAAATTATTGCAATTGCTATTCAAAGGTAGGAGTTAAAATTTGACTGTTGAATGGGATACCAGTGTGGGGTTTTTTCAACTTTTAGAAGTGATACAAAATCCACAGATTTTACAGTCAGTTCTGAGTATGTTTACACTGCTTTATTCAGTATATCATTGGCCAAATAAATACTGAATCACAACAGATTATTGGAAATGTTACTGTTAATCACTCTATGAAAGGCATTTTTCAATCTCATCCTACAGAATAGATTTTGATGGCTAAACTGTCTCTTATAAATAGGATCCTTTCCAGTTGTTCTGCGCTCACTACTGAAATTCACTTGCAGTCACATAAGCATAATACAAATACAGAGAAATCACACTGTAAGTACATACCACATATGCCAAATTTAAGACCAACTAATGAGCAGAAGAGGGTGTAATGCTCCTCAGACAATTTCAATCTCAGAAATAAAAACATTATGAATTAATCAGCTACAAAATCCTTAGATATTTTTCCGCTCAGACATGAGACTTTGAAATTTCCAAATTGCTTTCCTTCTTTACAGTTGATTTTCTCTATAATACCTGAGATATACTGTGGAAGATATTTCTCTTTTTGCACATTTTTCAGCTTTCTTTTTCTTGCTAGATATATACCCTTACCTTTCTCAAATAGAGTTCTTTGAAAAATATTTAAAATTAATATATATGATACTGCTTCAAATTTGTTGGAAATAAATTAATTAACTCTTTCTTCACTATTTGAGTGGAAAACTATTAAAGTAGAGTAAGAAAATAAAAGTTGATACTAATCTCCAAAATAAATATTTGGAAAATTAAAATGATAAACACCCAAATATGACACATCTTTAGATTTTTTTTGTTATTTTTTAAAATCAGTCTTCATAATTTATATACCTGAACTTGTGATATATCCTTGACATTGTAGCTGCATTTGAGTAAGCAACCTAATTAAAAATATGAACCTAAGAATATGTATCCTATATTTCACATTCAACTGAAATGCCAAAATATTCCATTGACACAATGCTGGATTTTTAAAACCAGTTATTAGCAAAGTGTATTCATTTACATTTGAAGACCATTTTTTGTAAGATAATTATCAGTTCTTACATTATTGTTTCCTCTGTGTGACTGAAACTAGAAGTGTAGAATCATGTAATAATAGAATTCTTTGGCTTTGAAGAGACTTTAAAGACCATCTCATTCCAACCCCACCCTGCCATAGGCAGGGACACTTCTACTGGATCAGGTTGCTCAAAGCCCCGTCCAACATGGGCTTGAACACTTCCAGGGATGGGGCATCCTCAGCTTCTCTGGGCAACCTGTTCCAGAGCCTCACCATCCTCACAGTGAAGAATTACTTCCTAAAATCAGACTAAATCTCCCATTTCATTTATAACATAAATGTTATCCCTCATTACTACATACACTGATAACAGTCCTTCTCCATCTCCCTGTAGGCCCCCTTTAAGTACTGGAAGGCCACAATAAGGTCTTCCCAAAGCCTTCTCTTCTCCAGGCTGAACATCCGCAACTTCCTTAGCCTGCCCTCATAGTGGAGGTGCTCCAGTCCCTTGATCATCTTCATGGGCAGATGGCAGAAGATCTGGACCCATTGCAACAAGTCCATGTCTTTCTTATGTTGGGAGCCTCAGAGCTGAACATACCACTGCAGGTGTGTTCTCATGAGAGCAGAGGAGAAGGGGTCAGGGTAGAGTCTAACCTCATGTTCTATGACCTGAAGAAAAAAAAAATTATCTATTGATATGGACAAAAAAACCACACAGGGAAAATATAACACTACATTACAGGGGAGATACACTGACATCTGGGCTATCTAATGAAACCAGCTTCCGGAAACCACAGCAGCCCGCATTTGCCTAGATTCCTTAAGTAAATACCTAATTTATTTACACTTCAAAGAAAAGACCATAGTAATTTAAAAGCAAAAAAAAAAAAATCTCCTTAAACTTAAAAGAAGAGTAGTAGATGAAATTTCTTTACTGCGGAAGTGTCAAAATATTGTTGTCTTCAAAATTAACATCAGAAACTCTAGTGTACTTACAAAGAGAATTTTTGCGACTTTCACTTTTCCACTTTCACATTAAAAAAATTTTCATTTAAGCTACTAATTAACTCACTTTAAAATGCTAGCTTACAGTTCAGTTTACCCCAGTATATGAATATTCATCAAATGGGTTCTCATTTTAATTTTTTTTTTTTAAATTAATTTCTGATTTAAAGCCTAGTCAGAGGAGAATATTATCATTCAAAGTGTTAAGGAAAATTTTTAAATATTTTGCATTATTTGGCAGAACATATCAGAGCAATTAAGAAGTACACGATTTCTAAAGGTGAGCTTGTGTGTTTAACATATCTAAATCTACTTCGTTCTTGTATCACCAGTAGTAACAGTGACTAACTCAGTGACTATAATTATTAGTGCTGATTAAGATGATAAAAAGTTTTTTGTGCTACCCTGGAAATATTTTTAGCTGCCCTCATTTTTATAAAAAAGTTTTGTACAGTGTATTAATGAGTTTTAATAAACAGGCTGTCAAACATACGCTACGTGTCGGTCTTACTTCCTGATGGGTGGGTGGGTGTGGTGGTGGTGGCGGAGGTAGTAGTTGTAAGCTCCCCACATTTCAATAGGATGTTGGTCTAGAGTATATGATTCTGTCTTGGTTATTAGCTAGATGTTTAATTAAATGTTGCTGTTCTCAAGTGGGAAAGCTGTCTGAAGAGGACAGAAACTGTAACTTGTCAAGTACATAAAAATGCAAATCATTTTCTTTTTCTGTATCCATCCAGAAATTATCTCATTAAAGTTATAAATCTAACAGCTGAAATATTTCGTTTGTATGAGGAAAAGCAGCAAACCACATATTGATTTTTTCATTATCAGACACAATTCCATTTTTAAATGTCTGATGTCAGCTCACAAGAGCAAATAGTAAATGCAAACAAAAGTTACTAAACCTAAAGACAGTGTAACATTGTGCACCATACATTTATTCCTTCTTGCTGCCAGTATAACCAAACTAGGTATTTGTTCAGCCAGTGGGTTTTGATTTTAAATTAATAGAAAAAATATAGGGAAGGGACCTACACTATAGCTGGAAAATTAGCTATAGGGAATAAAAGCGAATATCTGTCTTTCCCAGTGTCCTTGTCGGAGGTGAGTAGATGATATTTACAGTGAAAGGATAAGAAAAAAGGAAGAATAAGAACAAAGAAACACTGTGTCAGCCTTTGGTCCCCAGCCCCTTGGGAGCAGCCAGCCCATTATTCCTTGATCTTACTTGGGCTTTGCCTCATCCCACTTGAACAGTCCTATCTGAACATGTCCTGTGGCACAACAGGTTTGCCTCCACCCCACTAGAAGTTTCTCTGAGCTGAGTGGTGTTAGCATGAGGACCAGCCCTTGTCCAGCCCAGGGCAGATCCTCTTTCTTCAGGTGAATAGGAAAGCAGGGAGTGTATTGGATGCTCCCATGACAAAAATCCTCTGAACACAGCATCCTGTGCTTACCTATGTGCTTGATCTAGCTCCATAAAAATGTATCTCAACTTCTGAAGGCAAATGGCATTTTCTCTGCTTTGGAAATACGCTTAGACCTTTGGAATTGAACCCAAGTATCCTTTAATATACTTTCCCCTTAGAGAAGAAAAACAAAGTTAGGATTAAATGGATGTGATGCCTTAAAAGTTCTCAAATTGATACTCTTGCATGTGTATATAACTTCTATTAATCACAGTTAAATATTAATCTAAAAACTCATATTCCCGTTAGCTTTTATCTTTTTAGTATTGGCCCAATCAGGCAAGAAATATTATTCTGCATATTTCAAGATCTATAAATAGCAACATAACCTTAAAAGCAGTCCCATATAAAAAAAGTCCACACTCAAGGAGCTACCATTGAATACTCATTACGTGTATTACATTGGTAGAAATATTTTTGATTAATTCATGGTTTAGAGTTTCACTTTGATTTTGATCATTTTCAATAACTGTATTTTTATAATTGAAAAATGTCTAGAGGAGATTTTGAAACAAAGGGTTTTAAACAGTCCATAGAAATCCTATTTCTGTTTTAGAAGTTCCAGCTTCTACTTCAGAACCCGTTTATGCTCGTTTTCTAAATGACGTCTTCCTTGGAAAATAGACTGAAAATCTAAACTAAGGATAAAAATTGAGCAGCATATCATACATATTACACCAAAATGTGAAATCCTCTATGATTAATGTGAATTTAATTTTTAAAATTGTCATACTACTATTAATGGCCTAGCCTTAAGAGGAGGCCATTCACACTGTGATACAGATGCCATTTCTTATTGCTGATTACACTACCTCCTTCAAAAGCTACTTATGGATATATATTTATACCCTCTTTCCTGAAAATCATATGTTTTGCCTGCCAAGTAGCACCGTTTGTCACATTGCAGACATTCATGGGTTTTCCCTTTCCATTTCACAAACTGCTTCCTCCAAGACCGCATCGCTCATTGACTGCTGATACTTCATTCTCACATCTCCTTACGTACATGGCTCTTCAAATGTGCCACGTGGCACTCTGTGACAAAAGCTTCCAGTAACTACTGCAGTCCAGAAGCAATCCTCTCAGATCAGAATGACTTAATTTATCAGACAGTATATTTTAAAGGGCAGAATCTTTAATTCCTTCAATGCACACATCAAGAACCTTGTGTTGACTCACCTACTTTCAAAATTCATTTTGGTCTTTGATTCTTACACTGAGCACTCCAAGTTAAACTTTTCCTTGCAGATTGGAGCTGGCTGGGATTTTCTGTCAAAGTTTTATTTGTGGAAAATAGAGCATTTACAAAATTGAAATTCACAGTGGGAAAAATGTTGTTTCATGTTTCCTTCTTACACTGCAAAAGACATTTTTTGGGAGTAGCATTACTTATACATATACATGAATTTAGTATTGTGCTTTTTTTTTTTTTTGGGCAGATCAAGCTAAAATTATTTGAAAGTTTATGTTTTCAATCCCTCCTGCTAGTGCTTGGCTCTGTTTTTTCTGGAATACTTAGTCATGTAATGCAGATTAGCCTATTCTCAAGTTATTTTCTACAAGATCATACAATTTCACACAAAATAACTATTAAATTCTATAAAGTAAAAAAGTCTACCACCTTAGGGCAAGAGAAAGACCTTTATAACATTTTATAAAATCTAGATTGTTCAGACAAAGCTGGAATTTTAAAAGAAAAGCTTATGTCAGAGGGTGTTGTGTTAGTACAATCATCTAAAGTGCGTTTCAGGCACCTGACTCACACATCTCAACTTGGGCTGACCCTGCTGTGTTTTCTTTCCAAATCATGTTTGCAGGTTTACAGGCCATAGAAAGAAAGATTCAATGCACTTCTCTTTAAGATGAAGAGGTCAGGCAGAGTCACATTCAAGAGGCTGAAATGAGTCTGAGGAACACTTTTAGTCACGTCAAGATAAACAAAACAAAAGAACAATGAAATATTTCTCCTGGTAGCTGTGTTAGAGAATGGTTGCCATGGTGTGAAGAAATCAAACTCACTAGTCTTCATATGTAAATTCAGGTCTTCCAAAAGGATTCATTATTCCAACAACACCACAGACACAAACCTCTTATTTTATGACATGAACAAAATTGCATGATCTTTCCATCTTACTTTTAGAATATTTTGAAGGCAGGCGTAAATATAAAAATTACATCAATCCTTTGATTAAGAAAGTATCTTTCTATTTACAATGAAAGGCTTGTAATCATTCAGGAATTACTTTGTAAAAAGCTTTCAGAATGCAGACACCTACTTGCACCAATTCCAACATTTGGAATTGGAACATTTAAAGAGAAAATAGAAGGAGCTATTTAGAATCATAGAATCTCTTAGGTTAGAAAAGACCTTTAAGATCATCAAGATCAACCACTATCTTAACACTGCCAAGACACTGCTAAATGATGTCACCCAGCATGACAGCTACATGTCTTTTAATTGCCTTCACACATGGGGACATAACGTGGGCAACCTGTTCCAATACTTGAACCATTTAGTGCTGAGTCCATTTAACATGAACTAAGACTACATTTTCAGAGAGTGTAGAATTTTGCATTTATATCCAATTTTTCCTTGTTTTAAAAAAGAATATATAACAAATTTTAAATTTCTCTAATCTCTTCAGTAGGTATAGAAGTCTGTAAACTACTCCAAAGAATTTCAAGTTTTATTTTTATCTCCTTCTCTTCAAAGTATAACATTTTATAAAATAACTCCGTATTTAGAGATAGTATTGATAAAACAACAAATATACTGTTATACAAAGCTAGGCAGAAGAAAAGACAGAAGGAAATTGCTGTGTCAAGATGTAACACCGTTTAAAGATGAATTTATTAAAGGGTTCTTAGGCTTAAGGGAAAAAAAGTGCAGCAGTGACTACAGTGAGTTTGAAATTCACATACTTGTAGCTGCTGCTGGGCTTTTGGTCTTCAATATCTGAATAAACAGAAAATACATTATTAATGTACAAGGCACATATCATACATATTGATATACCCAGGCATACTGCATACACACAGACTGTTCATAAGCAGCAAAGCTATATCCTTAGTTGAATTTGAACTGAATAGTATTTACTAGTTCATTAATCTTCAGATTAAGTTCTGTTCAAACTGAAAAAAAAAAAAAAAAAAAAATAAAAATCACAATAACTCTTAATATAAAAAAAAGGTCTTTTGTGACATTCAGAGCAGGCATTCTTAGTTTGTATCATTGACTCTAACATGAAATGTTTTGAGAACTGAAGCTGAAATTGAGTAATTCTACATGATTGATACAGTTCAAATTTTGTGAGGTATGGCAAGTGTACATATTAAAGATCATATATATATTTATATCTGGCCATATATATTTATATCCAGTCATATATATCTATTTATGGTCCCCATTATGTTTTCAGGTCACAGCAAGGGACAAAACTGAATTGACAACAGCTACAGAAGCCTTTGCTACAATCCTTATTGCTCAGAATCCTTCTGTGAAACAGCAGAAACAGATTCAGAAAAATATTTGTATTCCCAATATTTGAACGTAAATATGAGTCCAATATTTCTCTAAGCTTTTTTTTTCCAGTTTCCAGTGAGTGTTAGAAGACTGAATTACTTCTCAGTTTGACCAGTAAAATACTCCAGACACTGAAGTGCTAATAGACATAGCAGTGCTGAGCAGCTCATGGGAATGTAGAGACGCCAGAAGGCAGCTAATGGCTTGGATTCCTCATTTCCAGAGCATTTCCCTGGCAGGTGGTACACAGCCATTTTTTTTATTTCCCACACACACCTCTTTTTGAAGAAGCTTGGTTCTATTGTATTCCAGATCACTGATAACTTACTAGCCATCAGGCTAAGGGTATAGGGGCACAACATCCTCACAGTTCTGGCTGAAGGTGCTCAGCTTTCCATGGAAATGTGGTATCATAATCTACAATATTTAGTAAAGCAGGAAAGTGCCGTAATCACTTCAAAATTGTACTCTCACTCTCATTTTTAATCTTTTGGAATTACTATGCAACTATTGTATGTTGAACTGCTTCAAAAAGAGAAACTATACCTTTAAACACCATTGAAGAATATAATATAAAATGATATTTAGAGCCCTGTTCCAGGAAGAGGGAGCAGTGGATACCAAAGTCCTTAGGCAGAGGAGGGTACAAATCACAAGACTTTAACCCTGGTGAACTTTGGAGCTTGTGCTGGAAACCAAATTCAAATTTCTGACTTTGTGCACTCAGTGCACTACTGTTCAATGGAGAGATTCACAGAATCAGACATTCCAGACAAGTCTCTAAAAACAAATTGCTTACACACTTGGATTGTGGTGTTATGACTGCCTACAGAGCATGATAATATGTCACCAGAAAATCTGATATGATAAAAACAGAAGCCGGGTAAGATACATAATTTTTCAATTAGCACTGAACAGAAGACAAAATTGAAAGAAAAAATGAATAAAAGACATGTATATAGATTTTTCTTGTTTTCCATCTCTTTTTTAATAGAAGTCATCTTTCAAGTCTCCATGAATTTTGATAGACCACATGCATCAACTTACAATATCAAATTCATTTGAAGAGCTTAATTTTTAATTAAAGTTACTCCTTCTATTTTTCTTTGTTGCCTATAGCAGATCCAGATTATTCAAGTGCAGTTATATTCCACTTTGACAGCTCAGTATTATAATTATACAAATGTTGCATTAGAATACTAGGTAATTGAAAAATCTTGTGAACTGTAGTCTTGGAAAAAAGCTCTAAAACCAGCAATATCTGCAGATGTTTATATACACACTATACTTTTAGAAGTAATTAAGGATTCCTAGTCTCTTTGGTACTGCTTTGAAACCATGGGCTATGGGGTTGAAATAAAATTTCAATTTCATTGCCTATAAAACCTAAAATTCTGATTTTTGAAGGCCAGGTAAGTTAGTGATGTTGAACACGGAGTCATCTACTCATAGATAATCTACACTACACAATGACCTAGAGTATAAGATGAAAAAATCATAACTGCTTTTTTTTTTTTTCCTTTTTCAACAAAGAGTGCTCCTGTATTCATCTAAGAATAATATTAGACTGAGCATGATGTTGGGTGGCTTTGGGATTATACAATATTGCACTACCATTATTTTACTATATGCAGTTCCAGAACTTTCAGATGAGTTGAGAGGAATTTGGGTGAGCATAATACAAATTTTTGGGTTCTGAGAATTTATGACTACTTTAACTAAGAGAGAGATTCTCAAGGGTATTTAGGTACCACTGGAACAGTATATAAATCACAGTAATCCCACTGAAATCAGGAGTTATGGCTGTACATATCTTCAAGGATATGAACCTAGGTAGAGCAGAGTTAAACGACATCAGCTGCATTTAACAAGCACTGTGTTGTATGAATAATCTCCCTGAAGGAAGTTGAACAACTTTTTGAATAAAGTGTTATTCTATATGAATAACAGCATTGTAATCCAGACATTTTTTATTTCATCCTATTATCTCCTGTAAGGAAAGCAGTAAGGCACATACATTGAAATGCCATAAAAGTGCTTAGAGTTGCAGTATTGTTGTGTTATATTCATTATCAGTTGGTTTTGCAGGATTACTACTGATACAAATAGAAATCTTTTCCCCCATTTCTTGAAGTCCTCATTAAACATCAAGAACAGAAATGTAATCAAGAAGGAAAACAATGAAAAATTTATAAAAGCAGTTCTGAGACTAAAAGAATATGTTTTTCATATCTTACTGTATGTTTTATCTAATTACTTTTACTAGCAGTGCATGGTAGTTACAATGTCAAATGTATTTGGCTCAGTTTCAACTTATTTTAAGCCAGAAAACATGAACAAAACGATGAAATAAGTGTAAAAAATGTAATAAACATTTTTCCCACTACAGGTGATAGGAACCCATGCCATCATTTTGTTTTTCATTTGGTTGTAGAGCTGTGTAGAAAGCATCTCATTAAATCTCAAAGTGGACCATAATCTTGCTGAAGCATTTTATAGTTGGTCACCTCTCGTTGTCTAGACAGTGTTTTCTTTAAGGCCTTTGAAAATGATCCAATAGCTAAATCATTTTTATGAAGCTTGTATGCCATGTATATATATATTATAACTTTTTGACAGACCTATACAAAATTAAAGTCAATTAGTAACCCCAATAATGGTTCTGTGACCTTTAGCATATCATAAACGTAGAACTACTTGCCATGAGATGTGACTATTCTTTTCTAGAGCTGTAATGAATTATTAAATCACTGAAACAATTAGATAGAAAATAAAGTCACTAAATTACTATGAATAACTAATTATTATGTGAATAAAATGTGTGTGTATGTGTGTGTGTGTGTGTGTGTGTGTGTGTGCGTGCGCGCGCAAATAGTTAAATGAAGTACCAAGGGTTTAGCCATTACACACATTAAGAATTTTTTAAATAATTATTGTTGTAAGATATCTTGATGGGTAAAATGAGAGACACAGGACTTAATATCTCATATTTAATGTGCTGATAGAGCAATGGTAAAAAATACTGTTCATCCTTTCAATAGCACAACCAACATAATGAGCAGCAGAGAAGGAATGGGAGCTACGTTTCTTTCTTTCAGTTTCACAAGTACGCTGTCTTCCGAAAAGAGGGGTTTTTTTGGTGGTTTTGTTTTGGGGTTTGTTTTTTTTTCGAAGCACAATGGACATAATGGAGGCGGGGAAAGCTCTCCTGGTAGCTGTAGGAGACTCAGAAATTCACCCTGTGTATGAGTGACAGTGTGAATATGTCTCCTTTCCCAGGTGCAGATACCATGCTTGCAACTGTTCATTTTTTCTTGTTTTGATCTGGGGAAGGTAGAAGCAGGTTCTGTTTTGCAAATCTGCACCCTCTCCTACACGCGTCAGTGCTTTTCTACTCCTGAAACTGAGATATCTCTTTGACATTTTGCTGATTTTCATTTTGCTAGTTTCTGGCTTTTTGAGAAGTGTGTTTTCCAGGGATGATCCCTCAGTTTATGCCCACTGAAAGATGAAAATGTTACTCTGCATGTAATGGCATTACACGTTTCAAACTCAAAGCCTTTGTTGATAGGTCACGTTATTCTCTCCTCTTACATTTCTTGCAAAGACTGTTTTTTAACTTTCACTACATTAGGTCCTCAATTCTCATCTCAGAGTGTGAATAAGACTTTTGAACAGTTACACAATGTACTTGCAGATCACTTTCTACTGGTGTATGTGGTGACCCAATATTGTCTAATCCCCATGATGGAGACACTTGTATATTAGCCATGCTTTATGACTGCAGGGAAAAAGCAAGTGTGAACTCAAACTGATAAAAAGAAATGTCATAATGCTATACATTGTTCTGCCAATCTGTTTTGCCAGCTTCTCCAGGCACAGACTAAGATCTATTAAAACAGATCTGTTAAAACAGAGCTGAGTGCAATGAGGATTTCTTTTTCTTTAAAGATTGGACCCTTCTGCAATAGACACATTCAATAAAGATAATCTCAAATCATCTTCTACTGTGTCTCTCCAAGATCAGTGCTTTTGCTGACAGATTCCTGACCTGGAAATCATTCTGGAACATAACTTTCAGCTGGACTTTCAAGTAAGTTCATTAACACATATTGAAACCTGAAAATAGCAGAATCTCTTGCCAATGCTGAGGGTTTTGTTTGTTTGTTTGTTTGTTTGTTTGTTTTTGTGCACAGAATTACTTTGACAATTGCTTACCAGGTGCTAATTCACACCCTTATGATTTTAGTTTCTGTGTCCTCTGATAATTTCAAAGCTTTTCTCTTATCCAGACTAATGATCTTCAAATTCTTTTGAGACTTTCTTGATTCTCTTGTTTTATTCCATTAATTTGGGGACCAGAGATACCATTCCTGGCCTTATTGTAGTCAGAGGAGTATTCATTGTGGTTGCTGAAATACAGCCACAATTTTGAATCTGTTTTTATTTCCTATTCATTTTTCTGTCCTGCTTAGGACTTGATGAATAATATATTCCATTACACTGTTGGAAGAGCATAAAACATGCAGTCTTTTTATTTTTTCCCTGTTAATATGAAGCATTCAGAACAGAGATGACACTTACCCTATTAAAGTTTATAAATGTTTACAAATCTTTCTGAAATATAAAGTGAATGAAATCTGCTCTGTTTCTTAAACTCTAATTTATCAGTATGAGATGGAAAAGCATGAGAATTTTCCTTCAATATTTTATAGCTGCATTTTTCAATATAAGTGTAATTGTCCAAAGGAAGTCCTTCCAATTAGTATCTGATCTTTGGAGTAGATAAACAGAAAGCTCAGTATCTCAGAAGTGGTGACAGTAAGTTTTTTTAATATATTATTATATTGTAACAAAAAATATTTTATGGTAGCTGTATGACCCTTTTGTTTGAAACAGACTGAGAGGAAAATTCAGTAGATCAATGAAGACATTTTGTCTTAAGTATCTCTTGAATTTTCATTTAATTACTTACTTAGGTCATTTATCTCAGCTTTTTTTCTTATGTATCCTCTCAGAGCAAATAAAGATGAAGAGAATTCTGATAGTCTCAAGCAAAACAAATAGCTTTCAATATTTAACCTGACATATGCCACAACATTGACAATGTGGAAACATGAGAAACTCTTAAATGTTAGGTTTCCTAGTCCTGACTCGGCATGGTCTTTTGGAGTATGAAGACCAAGATGCTGTGGGCTCTCTAGGTTTCTCTGTCACATCCAGAATCTTCGAAGCTCATAACTTAACACTGAATTTTCTGATAATTTCCAATTTGTCCTTCAGCAGAAAGTTCTACTAAAACTGCCTTTAAATTTTCCCATTTTTCAGAATTTCTTGCAAAATGAATATTACAACTATAGTTATGATTAATTTGGTTATTTTAGTTCTACAAATGAACCAACATTTAAAAAAAAAAAAAAAAGGTCCTAACTGAATAGCTAATTAAAAGAAACACTTTCAGTATTTCAGCAGTACTGACAGCTGAACATGAAACACTGCTTTGGTCATGTTAACAGAACAGTATGAAAAATTGGAAATTAAAAACAGGATTCCCAGCTTGGTTTCTATTCTGTCACTTTCCAACTATTGGCAAAGCTGGAAGCACTAGGTATTTCTCACACTCTCCCATTAGAATATGTAATCTTTTTAAAAATAGCAGAATGGGACCTGATAGGAAATTTGATGGAGTTTCACACTAAGAAAAGATATGCCTGCTGGGATCTTCCACTAACTTAATGAGTTGTACCTTGAAATAGTTAGAAACTGAGAGCATTTTTCAACATCTTTTGAGTCACAGGTAAGTTTCTACATTTTCTACATACTTCAGAGTAAGGTAAGACTTCATTTGTCACTTGTGGTTCTAACAAGTTCTTTAGAAGAGAAGTAATTTTTTTTTTCAAGTATCATTTAACAGTTTCAGCTGGAATTGGTTTAAATAATAAATACGCAATTTTTCTTCTATATTTTTACCTTGATCTTGTCAATGCATGCGATGAATTTCATGAAGAGGCAATAGTATTTCATGAATGGTCTCAGAGAGAAAATAAATTCTGTACATCTGACTATTTGAAGGCACGTATTAAAACATCATGGTCTTTTGATTGTGGTGAGGAAAGACAGGAGTGCCAAATATTTCAAGAATTTTTAAAGCTCTACAGGGCAGAATTTATTTAGGTCCTGCAGTAGACAAGAAGAAAGATTGCTTAACTTTTAGCCGCAAAGTTGAAGAGAAATCACATCCTAAAAAACCACTCTTCATATTTATCTGAAAACACTTTGATGTTTTTTTTTTTTTTTTAGCCTTCCCGAGTGAAGGACCCAAGAGATCTCTGTGGCTTCTGCAGGGTTCAGTGTCCTTTGTCTGTGCCACAGGCCTCTCCATCAACTGCCAGAAATGTTCAGAAAACATGTAAGGATTAACATTTTCTCTCCTGTCATTGTACTCCTATGGTTCCACGATCTCCAGTCTCTGTAAGCAATTACCACTGATATTAACTAATGACTGAATTAGATGCAGTATATGCAGAAGACAAGGATCAGGAATTGAGTTCATAATGAAAGAGATCAGCCATTCTATTTTTCATCCCAACTCTATTCAGACTTCTGATACTCTAAACCCCACAGGACATGTGCTAAAACTCAGCTGAAGCTTCAGCATAATTATGCTGCATAATGTTGACATCCAGTCTTTCATTTTTCATCCAGAACTGCAAATCAATGTTGCTGCAGAGCTATAGTGATCTAAAACATGATTTCAGACAGCCAGAATTTATCTTTAAATACAGAACAGGTTACAGATAGGACCAACACAGTCCCTTGACTCTGAAAGTAATATTCAAACATGAGAGCAGAACTCTTTAAGCTTCTCAGTGGAAATACTTTTTTATCAAAAACTTAGAACCAGAATCTGCCACATTTACATTAAACAGAAGTCTTATGTGAGATAGAAAAATAATATGATGAGCACTAGTAAGTGGGATTTGACTTTTGGGAAAAAGTAAAGCTTGTTTTGCGATCCTGTTATTATAAATAAATGTTCACCCTTGCCCCACCACTATTCCATTATACAAAATCAGATAAAAACCGTCACTTCATGTATATTTCTTTTCAAAAATTTTGTTCAGCATCATTTGGGATTAGCGCAGAATATTTACTTCTTTCCCTGCCTCAAGCACTTTTTTCCATGATATTAATTCAAAGAGTATAAAAAAATATCAGAGTCATCATTAATCCAATGTGTTTTTCTTTCTGCCTTGTTCCTACTAGGCTTCTCTATGGCCTGGTGGAACATAAAAAGAAAAAGCAAAAGGAAAACGAGACCTATTACCTTTCCTTGCCCTGTTACCTGAATAGTTTTATATAGGCTGGATCAAGGCAGGTTTTTTAGGTCATAAAGTAAAAGTTATGGTTAAATGCAGCATTGCAAAGTGAGATTGAACCATGCTTTAATAACAGTATAATGATGTTACATTGGTAAAAAGTATCATCAAGATGAAATCACTTGATTTACTTGGGAATTTTGCTCAGACTTTCTGGAGTATAAAACAGCGTGGGACATAAGCATGTTAGCTAAGAACAGTAAATTTTATACACCACGTTACAGAAAAAGAATAGAACAAGGATGTGCCTTGGTAACTAAGAAGGTAGTGAGTGGAGGAGTGTTTTGGACTTCTTTATAAATGGGTTTGTTTTGAAGATCCAAGCTGTAGTTTTAGAAGTGTGACAATACAGATACAGCAGTACTTGGAAAAACAGATATTTCTAAATTTTTTAGAAATATTTCTTTTATTATAATAGAGATAATGAAGTTAAGCAGGTAAAATACTGATATTCATTCTTCATCATGTTAGGTTTCTAACATCAAAGAAAATATTTTAGTAGATTTTGTAAAGCCAGAGTACAAAGAAATCCTATGGGTTTTAAGACAGAGCTTAACACTTATAAGCATGATTCTTAACATGAATAAATCTGAGGGCAAAAGTTGAACCTGATGGTCCAGAATGAATCTTCCAGCCCTCTACCTTTAGTGGTTTTAAAATCTAAACTGTAAGTAGTGAAGTAGCCTCTGTAGAAACACCGGATGCTTAAGTACTTCACTACGCTGATTTTACAGTCTTCAACATTTATGTTGTTATTGATAAATGAAAAATCTAAAGCAACTAAAACAATTTAAGGTAAAATTGTTGAAAATACTTCTTTCAGAAACATTTAAAACGAAATTTTATCCAGAAAATAATACTCTTAAATAGATTTCCGAAGGTGGGTGAGAGATCAGGAATCTTAATTTCATTACAACAGAGCTGAATATAACTTGAAGGGACTGCATGACAAAATAGGTGAATATCTAGTTTAGAAATTTTAACTTGTACGTCTTATGTATTTTGCAAATTGATATTCCTAAGCAGATTTAAAATAATACTAATACTCCTTTAAAAGTACTGCATGTACAGTTAATACTGTAATATATTTGAATATCTATGAAATATATTTCATGGTAGCTAAGGAAGGTACCAAGAGAATTTTCATTTGTAGTTGACTTTCTGTTAAGATTTCAGCGTGTAAATGACTATTCATTAGAGACATCTCAATGAATATTAGCATTAGTAAAAATTTTCGCCTGTTTGGTTGATATGTCTTCCTTGTGTATCCAGACCTACAAAACCAGGTGGATGGTGGTGGTAGCATTCGCAGGAAAAAAAAAAGATGGTAAGGAAGAAAAGCCCTGCACTGCATTTTTCCCGTTATCAAGGACTCATTTTGACAGTTCATCATTGGGAAGTTCAATACATTTCAGAGACAAAAAAATGGGAAATTTCGAAAAGAAGGTACGATTCAAGGGCAGGCAAATAAAGTTGCAAATAATCTCATCAGCAACGAGCCTTAAAGTCATATAAACACATTTGACCAGTAACTTGAATGCTAACTTCAAATTTATACATGTTCAGATTTGCAGAAACACCTTTAGTTTTACTTCCAGTGCAGCATAAATATTGAGGACTGCTTACTGAAAAATACGCAAAATATAAGTTACACAAAAATTAAAGCTGTATTATGATTTCCTTTACATTATGGATATTCCACAGGTAGAGCAAACTACAGGAGGCCTTATAAAGAGAATTTTATATTTCTGTTGTCATGAAATACATAAGCTGTACACAAACTATCTGGTGTCAATAGGGAAAGAGAAAAATTGATACACACTTCTGCAGCTTAGAATAACTATTGCAGAAAAGTGCACTCCTTGTCATCTTTGAAAAAAGAGTGATCTGAAACTCCCTACAACTGAAAACTGCTGAAATGCAATCAATCAGAAAGGTTCTTACAGCAAATATGAAACAATCTTGGGTAAGATTACAACAATACTCCCTGAAAAATCATCTGAGCATATTTTCCAACTAAAGCAATATTTTTCTTTGACAAGACACTTCACACTGTCTACTTATATTGTCTTTCTCTCAAGCCTGCTCCAATTTAGAAAGAAATCTCTCTAAATGCCAAGGTAATGGTAATGCAGAGGGGAAAAAAAAATTCTTAGTAGATTTAGCTTTGCTCATTTATTCCAACAGAGCTTGCTGTTTTAAAGAACTAAGCATAACACTTTACAGAAATGTTGCAAACTAGCTCATAATTACCTACTGATGCAGCATACGATGACTATAACCTTAATTAATTTGCGTCTAAAACAGAAGTCTGCAATGCATTGGTATTGAAATTAAAACGAAGGTCATCATAGATCCCCCCCAAATTGACATTAAATTGCCTATGAATTTAATTTTTAAGGTCATAAGCAAACCTGCAAATTGAAAAAAAAAAAAAAATTATCATGTCACACTTCCCTGTACATAGTAGTATTAATGTATTAGATGGGAAAAGCCAAAGCTGATAGGTACAGAAACCACTAAACTCTGCTGTACTGAAATTCCCTAACATATGCAAATTTAAAAATTAAGTTGTCTTTTATTAACATTTTATCCTTTAAACTGCCTACATGATTCTGTCCAATGCACAAAATAGAGGAGTCTTAAATTAAGACCAGAGGCTTAGCACTTCTGAGTTAGAGCAGAGACAATTTTAGCCTGGCTTATTGTATATATCCATTCAATTAACCTCTCAGAGCTTTAGAACAAAAGTCAGTGTGGCGGGTGTCATTTGAATTGAATAAATGCCATCTAACTGTCAAAATATTGACTTATATCAGCTACTGCAAGCCAAGACCAGGATTTGAAATGAGATGGACGAACTATGGAGGCAGTGGGAGCTAATTGTTGGTATTTCAGAAACCTTACTTCACAGACTACAGGATACTTGGCGTTTGACAAGCTCTTCCAGCTCATCTGAAGCTATAACTCTTAATATGCTTAATGCTATTTGCAAAATAAGTATTTTGCCATCTGTACCCGTTTGCTGAGGACAGATCCTTGTTCTAGTGACTGGCATGGACAGCTAGTTGAGCAGAATCCTCCCTGGCATCAGTGTGCACCAGCCAGCGAACAGAGACATCCAACAGCAGCTTTGTGAGTTCCTTTCCATTCACTAGTTTTGCCTCTGCACGTACACCACTTCACCTGAAACCAAACGGGATTTTTAGCAGGTCAGATGAATCACATCTCAGTTTTGTCAATGTCAGGTTGTGACATTTCTTATCTTCTTCTTACAGGGGAGAAGGCAATTGAACATAGAATTTTGGTTTCACCTTTTTCCAAATACATATATGATAATCAAAAATTAATTTGGACATACTGGGAATCAATGGTAAGGCTCACATTTAGTCCAGAGGTACCAGAATTTGAGGTTTTCTGTTTCATCATTTAAGATTCTGGAAGTGGTACCTCATTTTATGTGGTGTCTCAAAAACTCTCGTGTCTGGCACCAAAGATGCATGAAAATGCTCTGGATTCCCTAGATTCTTGGTGCCTTTTTGCTAGGAACAAGACACAGAAACAAACAAACTGTAGTGGATCACCTCCAAAGTGCATCTCCAGTAATCCCAGCACTGTCAGTGGGCAGCATCAAAAGGTCTGCAGAAACGAGGCAAGAAACTCTATAATGGACTCATCGTAATTCTGTGAGAATAAAACCAAGATTATATAGACTTAAAGAATTATTTACCTCTTCCCCTCATTGTTCTCGTAAGGTTTTTTCTACAAAAATGTGTCCATATTTTCGTGTAAAAATTAAAATCTTATTAAGCTTGTCTTAGACAGGTAGCAGCAGGAGCAGGCTCTGCCAAAGGGGAAGGCAAAGTACAGGCTGAGGTGAGCAGGGACAGTTCCCTTCACCAAGAAGGGGACAGTCCACTGTATCTGAAGAAGCAGAGCAGGGCAGATTTAGCAATAACTGGGGTCAGCTGAGAGTCCAGATCACTAAACAAGCCTACAGCAGCGAGGCAGGTCCAGGTCAAGACAAGAAGTTGAGTCGGTTAGTGAAAGTCAGGATTTGATCCAGCAATAGGAGCAAAGGCCACCAGACAAGCATCTAGGAACAAAACAAGGCCAAGGTTGAACCAGATAGTGAAGTCCATAGTCGGGGTGAGGGTCAGTGGTTACAAAGTCATGCCCCAGCTCTTTTTCACACAGTTTTTTCACAGTACTTATAACCAAGGTTTCTTGGCTGCATCTTAGAAAGAGGCACCCAAATCCCCATAGCAAGTGCTGTCATGGCCATGACAGGTCCCAATATTCGTTCAGGGTATGTGTAAGTTACGAGGTCTTTCTGGGTAAAGTTGAGTCAGAACGACAAAGAGTTTTTCTATTTTGAAATCTGCTTTTCTTTCTATTCCACATAAAAATGATTTAGAACAAGTATTTAAGTTTTGTTTTGTTTTTTTTTTTAATAGGGTTTCGACACTATAGAGTCCCTTTTATGTTTCTCAGATTGGTCAACCAAACGGAGGAAGACAGAATTATACATTACTTTTGTTTCTTTTCATCTGTGACCTGTAATACTAAAGCTTTGTAAAAAATAATAATAATTTGTTAACTCTGGCAGAGAATCCATAAGGATAACATTACAGATGCCGTTGATAATATTTTATGTATTCACCTTCAGCAACAACCAGACTTCTGACTAAGGATGGTTGAATAAAGAAAAAAATAAAATCTGGGCTAGTGTAAAACTTACACTGTCTTAAATCAACTCTATTTTTAAGTGTCTTTCCAAAGACAGAATTGAAGGAGTTGAAATTTAAGTAAAGAAGACAAAAAAAAATTCATTTTCAATTTGAAACTTGAACTGCATATCCAGAGCTTCTCTAAATGCCTTTTTAATGGAAATTGAGCAACAGCTCCCATAACATAACATAACATAACATAACATAACATAACATAACATAACATAACATAACATAACATAACATAACATAACATAACATAACAAAACAAAAAAGTCTCCATGCAGAAAATCCCAACACACTGACAATGCATCATAGCAGGAAATGGCATGCCCAATCTTTGTTCTAAACAAAACACTAATTTTACTACAGTTTCTCCTGTGAACTAGCTAGAGATCCAGACGATAGTACTAGTAAATTTCAGGAAAACGTTGATGGGTTTTGGTTTTGGTTTGGCTTTTGTTTTCTTAAAATGTCCAGTCATTATGACATTACAGCTGGTTATAGATTTCTCTGGAATTTAATAGGTACAAAATATTTCAGCCTGTGAAGTCTTTTCCATTTCCAGACTTACAGAGTGGTAAACTTCAGCTACTTGAAGCAGCTAGAGCTTAGATAAAGCTTCAATAAAATGACAATATTGATTAAAAACTTATATGGAATAATACTGATAGATTTGACTAGCTAATTATTTTGACTTGAAGGTACAGTTACAATGCTTTGTAAAGTACCTTAGAGTATCCACAGAATTTAAAAGTTTATTTTTATTATACTTCTATTTGTAAACTGTTATCTATTAAAAGAAATAAATACAGATATAAATTAATAATATAATACATTATAATATATAAATAAAATATGCTTATTAACCAAAAAAGTGCTCAGATTACTTGAGGTTCATGTCTTCAGTAACTCCAAAGGTGACCTCAGAATATATTTGTTTGACCTTTTATTATTCTATCATCCAGGAATTTAACTTGCACCTTCTTTCCACTGAAGTCTCCATGTAAAGAAAAATGTTATCTTAATTCCTTCTGATTTTGAAAATACCTATGCTTCATATATGTATTTAGTGCAAGTAGTTGCTATCATACAAATACTACAAATCAAGGTGATAAGGCTTGGTTAGAAAATTATGCTAATGTTATAAAAGTATAGGGAAAAATGCAGCAATATGTCATAGAGTAGCATATAATGTGTATGAAAGCAGGACAGCACTATAAATGCTCTTTTATTTCAAATTGTTATTAACTAATCGGGAGAGTAAATGCAGGGTCATTTATAAGTTGAGAGATTACTACTTTTTTTGCCCTTTCTTTACAGAAGAAGCACCAAAATCCCTGAATATACTTCCTGTTAACATGCAGCTTTCCATCTGTGTAAACAGACAAGTAGAGATTGAGAGTGTAGCATTTAATTATAAAATACAAATAAGAAGATTCGCATCCAGGGAATGAAAAATAAAAATGTGCACTTAAACAACGGGAACTTGTTGCAAAGAGAAATGCAAACTCTATCATTAGGAATTCTTTGTTCACAGACATTATGATTCCTAATACTGTATATTTCCAGCCTGTTTAGAATGTACATGATTTTCAAGAGCAAGGATCACTCTCTGGATTTTATCGTGAGTCCCAATGCCAGGTAAATATGCCCAGCACGCTAAGAACAGTGCAAATGGATTTGTAATTGTGAACTATGATTTCCTTCAATTCCAGTTTGGCTTGCTTATGATATTCCTATTAACTATAATCCATATTGATGGTTTTGATTGATCAAGCAAGGCAGTTTATAAATTACTTTTATCCATGTATTTC
The DNA here is from genome assembly GCA_009769605.1 of Bucorvus abyssinicus. Classification (NCBI taxonomy): domain Eukaryota; kingdom Metazoa; phylum Chordata; class Aves; order Bucerotiformes; family Bucorvidae; genus Bucorvus; species Bucorvus abyssinicus. The sequence continues at coordinate 43,798,750 of CM020063.1, forward strand.
TCAGTGTGCCATATTTCCATATTCTCTTTTTTCTTTCTTTTTTTTAACCCTCCTTTAAACTTCAACTTCTAAAACCTGGCATTCAAATTCTGTAAGCTTTGCTGCTGAGACCATATGGGAACCCCTAGGAGAACTACAAGTTCTTGATAAAGCAACATTCATGATGATAACCTGAGGCAAATTGTGTGCATGTGTTTGCAATCACAAGTTCAAATTTTGGAGGAGAAATTGGCATTGAACCTGATAACCAGACTATTGGTGATGAGAACAGGTGATGGAAACACTCTCCTGAGAAAGAGCTGGCTGTTTGCCAGAGATTCAAACTCTCCAAACAAGCCTAGTGGTGCTTGTTGGGTTTAGCACGTGAGGCTGATGCTTCTGCCCCATCATGAGCACTCTTCAATGAACGCTAAAACAAAAACAATTCAGGGTCTATACTTGAAATCGAAAGTTTCATCAAAAACTATTCCTGCAAGCTCATGGGAAATTCGTTCTGTTGCCAAGATCCAAGCAAGCACAGCAAGGCAGAAAGTAACACTGGATGGAAATGTGAGATTTGACCTACGTGCAAGCACTTGTTCCATTTCATTTCATTTTCTGTTATGATACTTGCAGCACATAAATGCTGTAAATAGCAAAGAGAAGTATCAGTACATGAACAAAAGAATGAGGAAGGCCAAATTTTCAGAAATTACTGTTAATGATATACCCCTGAGTAAAAGAAAGTCTCTTTCTTCTCCCATGTTACGCATGACAGGATGAGAGGAAATGGCCTTAAGTTGCATCAGGGCATATTTAGGTTGGATACCAGGAAAAATTTCTTTACACAGAGGGTCATTAAGCATTGGAACTGGCTGTCCAAGGAGGTGGTGGAGTCCTCATCCCTGGAAGTGTTTAACAGACGTGTGGATGTGATGCTGAGGGACATGGTTTAGGGACCCTGGCAGTGCAGGGTGAACAGCTGGAGTTGACGATCTTAAAGGTCTCTTCCAACCAGATGATTCTGTGATTCTGTGATTCTTCTTGCTTTTATATATTTGTACTTTCAAAACAGGACTACTTTTCTTATTTGTTTGCTTGATTGATTCTTCTGCAAATATAGAAGCTATTGCAAAATCAATACAAAATTTTGGCTGGTCTGTGTGAAAGATTTAAGTAACTATAGAAATCTACAAAATATAGGGTAACAAAAAAAAAAAAAAGGAGAGAGAGAGAGAAGGTATCTAACAATAACATTGCATTAATAGTTCCCATGTCTGCTGTGCAGCATTTCACAATTCAATAATCATAATTTCATTGCAAAAGTACAGAACAGTACAGGTGCAAAGTTTCCAAATAAGATTTAAATTAACATCTTTGCATTAAATGGGAAACAGGACCACAGTGTACTGAAACTTGGACCACCTCTTTTGTTACTTATTACTGCATTGATTTTTCAACACAGCCTCGGTGCTCTCTCCTATTCTGCCCTCACTTTTACCTCCTGTTAACTTTAAGATAGCAGTGATCTAAAGAAGTGTTCTTACTCTGAACGTTGATGCCTTCTAGAAAGGGAATAAGGCAGATGCCATAATACAATAACATATTTTGCTTCTGTTTCTATCATTTGTCCCCCAAGATAAACTTCTTGTGCATATCAGAAGGGAGATCATTCAGAATACACAAACCTTTCTCTACTTACTTGAAAACAAACTTCTACAATTTCATAACTGACTGATTTTTTTAGAGGACAATCCTTATAGTTAACTGGTTCTTTAATGGAGTCAGTTTAGTGTCAGTTTTAGTTAATTAGACGGCTTCTATAGAAGGAGTCTGGGGTGGAGGTGAAGGAATCAGTTTGCTGGCAGGCTTTGTTGAACATGAAGAACCATTCCACACTCAAAATATGTTTTCTTCCAGAGAGTATGAAAGTTTCTAAGGAAAATGTGAGGAAAAGTCAGTAGAAAAAGGATATTGAGGCATTTGGATAATGCTATATGTTCTAGGAAAGAGCATTTCAGCGTTTGAAGTACAGGTGAGAAGTTGTGGAAAAGAATTTTTTTTTTTTCCCCCTGAAAAGTAGGAAAGCCTCTGCACAGTCTCCGAAATACCTGGAAGGTGAGCTTCCAGTCCAGTGATCTCTCATGGAGTAAAATCTGTTTGTGCAATTTGAGAATGTATACTACTGCTTCCTTGATTTGTTCTTGCCCTTCCTGTGAAAAAAGACAAAGGGGGAAAAAATTATCAAAAGAGCCTTCTGCTGCTTGAGGAAGGAATTGACTGTTCCTGCAGCACCTAATTGCTGTTTTTCTCCAGTTCTTCCTCCACTCTGTGTGAATGCTGAGCTTTGCTAAAGCAGAGGAAAGGACAAGAGGCAGCTAGCAGGGTAATTTACGGCGCTTGTCAGACATTCCCTAAAATATAAAAGATTCCATAATATGGGCTCAGATAAATGCCTTGAATGGAGACACAGGTAAAATTGCTTGTTTTTGGTCATTCCTAGTTTCTTTTGCAGCTTCTGGCCCACAGCAGGTGTATATTCATTGTAGTGGGGTCTTGGTTTTGATGCATCGGGCAAAGGACATGTTGTCTGTGTGTTGTGGCAGGACACCCTGAGGAAGGGTTAGAAAGCTCTGCTGGCATGTGCACAACTCAACTTCTTTCCCCAAAATCCAGAGAAGGTAGAAGACATGGATTGCCAAAGATTTCCACACCACAATTTTCAATCAATTCAAAATGAAGTGGCAATACAATTCCTAACTTGTCTATAAGATGAGGATATGGGTGGGGACTGTAGCTAAATTCTTTCTCCAGATGTATGTAGCAGAGCTTCATGGTAGAACTGACACTGCTGTACAGGAGGTCACATGTTCTGTGAACTTCTTAGAAGTTCTGGAATTGTGAGTTAAATAAATAAAATCCCAAGAATATACTTAGAGTAAAAATCTAATATTTGAGGATGTTAATTAAATGTAATGGTATTTTGAAGATTGTCTGGACAAGGTGTCTAAAACGGGTATTTTACTTCCAAGATAAAAATTTCCTGTAAAAATCTACATAATATCTAATAGTAAATGTTGGGGTTTATCTGTTAACACTTAGTCTTAAACTTTAATCTTGACTCCCAAGCACAAAAACTTTCGAATGACTTTGTCAGTAAGTTTGTTAAAATAAGCCTATGGCAAATATCCTACTATTATTTGTGCCCAGATTTCTGTACATTCAAACAGGTTACATGCTACAGCTCTTTGGAGACTCTAAGATATTTTAGAGACATATATCATACGTTTCTCAATGCCACTGTACAGTTGTCAGATTTGGCTGTGAACAGCACTTTGTCAAAATCATATTTTCTAATATGTAGCTAAATTCATAATTTTTTTACTATCATTTTAAAGAGAATGTGTACAGTGGTAATTATCTATTATAAGATTATATATTTCCAGAAAGATGGTTACAACAATCTTCAGGCTGCCATTCTATTTCAGGCATTAAAGTGCCTGAAATTCTCTTCAGCCTTGACCTTCAACTTTGAACTTCAACATCTTTAATACCTTTTAGGAAACACCCACTATTCTAACCCCTGTGGTATAATTAAAGCTGAACAACGGCAGCCATATCTATATCAGGAAAGCTTTTTTTCCTTGTTTGGAAAAAGAACTGGGAGTACTGAAAACCGTGCTGATCTTTTAGCTTGAATTACTCTGTTAAATTTATCTAGTAAAGATCCCCTCTGAGGCTGGTCTGAAGTGCTGTGAGATCATTATAGTAATGCTGACATAATCGGAATTAAGATTCTAAATCAATCATTTTAAGTTGAGAAGCTGAAATTGTGACTTAATGCAACAATTAAAACACTCTAAAAGCACATGTTTGCACCCGTTTTTGCATTAACGTTTTGCAAAATATTTTTTTTGCCTTTGTGAGCATTAATACAGATCTATAATGGTGTGGATAAGAGATTTCTCAAAAAATACAACAATAATTCACAGAAACTGTGTGGCTATGTCAATGATGCACCCATACAGCTATAATACGTATTTAGGCATCTATCTTGATCGTAGTTATAATTTTGAGTATTGTTTCATTAATAAGCCTAGCATGGTAAAAATTGCTATAGTTCTTTTCTCTCCTGTCTTTTTTCCTTTTTTTTCCCCATTTTTCTTCATTTTTTTATCTTTTCTTTTTCCTTTTTCCTTTTTCCTTTTCACTTTTTTCTTTCACTTTTTCCTTTTTTTTTTCTTCTTTTTTCTATTTTCTTTTCACTTCCCTTCGCATCGCTTCCCTTCGCATCGCTTCCCTTCCCTTCCCTTCCCTTCCCTTCCCTTCCCTTCCCTTCCCTTCCCTTCCCTTCCCTTCCCTTCCCTTCCCTTCCCTTCCCTTCCCTTCCCTTCCCTTCCCTTCCCTTCCCTTCCCTTCCCTTCCCTTCCCTTCCCTTCCCTTCCCTTCCCTTCCCTTCCCACACCTTCCCTTCCCTTCCCTTCCCACACCTTCCCTTCCCTTCCCTTCCCTTCCCTTCCCTTCCCTTCCCTTCCCTTCCCTTCCCTTCCCTTCCCTTCCCTTCCCTTCCCTTCCCTTCCCTTCCCTTCCCTTCCCTTCCCTTCCCTTCCCTTCCCTTCCCTTCCCTTCCCTTCCCTTCCCTTCCCTTCCCTTCCCTTCCCTTCCCTTCCCTTCCCTTCCCTTCCCTTCCCTTCCCTTCCCTTCCCTTCCCTTCCCTTCCCTTCCCTTCCCTTCCCTTCCCTTCCCTTCCCTTCCCTTCCCTTCCCTTCCCTTCCCACACCTTCCCTTCCCTTCCCTTCCCACACCTTCCCTTCCCTTCCCTTCCCTTCCCTTCCCTTCCCTTCCCTTCCCTTCCCTTCCCTTCCCTTCCCTTCCCTTCCCTTCCCTTCCCTTCCCTTCCCTTCCCTTCCCTTCCCTTCCCTTCCCTTCCCTTCCCTTCCCTTCCCTTCCCTTCCCTTCCCTTCCCTTCCCTTCCCTTCCCTTCCCTTCCCTTCCCTTCCCTTCCCTTCCCTTCCCTTCCCGCACCTTCCCTTCCCTTCCCGCACCTTCCCTTCCCGCACCTTCCCTTCCCGCACCTTCCCTTCCCTTCCCTTCCCGCACCTTCCCTTCCCTTCCCTTCCCTTCCCACACCTTCCCTTCCCTTCCCACACCTTCCCTTCCCTTCCCTTCCCACACCTTCCCTTCCCTTCCCTTCCCTTCCCTTCCCTTCCCTTCCCTTCCCTTCCCTTCCCTTCCCTTCCCTTCCCTTCCCTTCCCTTCCCTTCCCTTCCCTTCCCGCACCTTCCCGCACCTTCCCGCACCTTCCCGCACCTTCCCGCACCTTCCCGCACCTTCCCGCACCTTCCCGCACCTTCCCTTCCCGCACCTTCCCGCACCTTCCCGCACCTTCCCTTCCCGCACCTTCCCTTCCCGCACCTTCCCTTCCCGCACCTTCCCTTCCCTTCCCGCACCTTCCCTTCCCGCACCTTCCCTTCCCTTCCCGCACCTTCCCTTCCCGCACCTTCCCTTCCCTTCCCTCCCTTTCCGCACCTTCCCTTCCCGCACCTTCCCTTCCCGCACCTGCCCTTCCCGCACCTGCCCTTCCCTTCCCTTCCCGCACCTGCCTTTCCCTTCCCGCACCTGCCCTTTCCACACCTGCACCTTCCCATTTTCCTTTTCTCTTTATGTGGTATGAAAAAGGAATCTAATTTCTGTTACAACTTATTTTTAGCTGTGCACACCTCGCTGATGCTCAGGTTTGATTTCTGCAGAACCCCTTTGGCAGTCTATTTTTACTCTGGGTGGTTGTGGTAATTCAGGTTATAAAAGTTTATAAAAGGAAAGTGGTTTTTTTGTTAAGTATTTGTAAAAATTGGTTTATAAAAAGTTTATCATTAGAGAATAGCTTAATATTATTTCCTGCACAATTGGTACAAAAGAAATGTAGAACAGCACTGGGGTATGAATCATTCCAGCAATTGAAAGCCTTAGTGCAGAACAGTGACAGTGGGGATTAGCCTACTCTCGTTTCTCCTGAATTTACAAGTTACTCTGCAAAAAGAAAGGAATTCACAACACATTCTTGTTTGAAGGAGACTTCATATCTGAGGTTGTTTGTACGGGAAGACTTTTATGAGCATGAACTATAGGACACGGTAGCTTCTGGAATATTTCTTCCATTTTTCTTTTGTTTTTCTAATGTTTAAAATGGTGATATGAAGACAAGACTATCTTATGTATCCTCTGTCATCTCAGAATGAAAACTAAACGACTGGTTTTGATGGTGCCATATGTTTGTGATATGTTTAGGTGACACTGCTTGTATACAGTTGCATAGACCATATTCATATTACTCCTGCAATGCATCGGTGCTCTAACCTTTTAATACACTTAAGAAAGGAAATGCAACTAGGCATGGCATACCTGTATCGATATAAAGCCTTTGTTTGCTTATACATTGAAAAATGTGTTTTATCTTCAGCTTTTCCCACCTCAAAGCCTAAGACCTAGGATCAGTATCTAAAAATGAAGATCTGATGTACCGTTTTTCTTTTCCAGTCTCTCTGATCTCAATCTGCAAACACAGCGCAGTTTTTAAGCATTCTCCTTTATTTTACTTCAATAAGACCTTTGTGTATACAGAGCGTTTAATTGTGTCAAAGCCATACTTAGAACTAGAAAGAAACAAATAACAAGGTAAAGTCCTAGAAATATGATTTGCCTCTCTAATGATTAAAATACTTCCTTATTGTCTCAGAAATCTGGCTCTATTTCTTCACCTGAGACTGCAGACAAGTATATTTAATTCTACACTCACTCTTGGTTGTAAAGAGTTCTTTTGTCTTTGAGGTTTGAGGGGGTTTGCCACATTAAGAAAACACAACGTTTTAGTTGTGTGTAATTTAGCACATGGGATGCGATGAATCTTGAACCAGTTTTATGTCTTTTGAACTTCACTTAAGCTTTGCAACATTTTGTGAATTCAATGGCCTGTGTAGGGCTCTCAGCATTTTTCAGCCAGAACTACATGCACAGCTCAGACGATCTTCACATTTACACTAATTGAGTTGTACTGCACACATCAACTTTACAGTGAGAGTACAGAGCACTTGTATTAAATCAGAGGCAAGATGAACATGATGCCTCTGTGGAGCTTGTGATTGTCAACACAGCACTTATGATAATAGTGCATATTGTAGCACTAGCTGTATCTGGGATTTGCCTGAAGGAATTGTTGAACTTTGTAACATAAAGAAATCTTGGATAAGTATCTGAAGATTTCAGATTCTACTCAGATTTTCCACCTCATTCTCCCCTGCGAACACATGGCTTTCTAATGGAAAGTGTTGCCTACGCTTGTGCCGCAGTGGTGATAGAGAAAAAAAAAAGATAAGAGGGGTTCCTCACATCTCAATCCCTCTCAGAGAAGTTCTGACAATTTAATCAATGTATTTTAAAATCAGAATAAGGATCAAGAACTTCAAAGAGCAAGACGAGTGAATTCATACTAAATTTGCAGGTCTGTTTTTTCCCATCCTGATCTTAATCCATAGTCTCACACTAAGAAGGGAGATTGGGTCTTCAAACGGAGCTAAGGGAAATGAATAGAATGACTACTAAAATTTACATATGAGTGAGGGTATGAGTGAATAGCAGTGACAAATTCAAAGTTCCAATTTTGCAAGTGCTTGGAAATGACTGGTGCTTATAATTGTTTACTGGGTGAGAGAATGAGAGAATGCTTTCATTCGGGCATTTTAACTTTTCCATTATGCGTGCTCACTTCAAACTTTCAAGCATCTACGAGCTACAATTTTCAATAATTGCAGGTGGAAGAAGCTAAATTCTGTGTTTATCATATTATAAGCAGCCAATGATTATGTTCTTAATTTTGTGAATGGGTTGTTCTGGATTTGACTAGAATTTTAATCTCCAATAACTTACACTTAAAAGTTTGCCACTTAAGATGGTTTCCTGTTTCTGTTCTACACAGGAGAAAATGTGTCCATTCTTCATCCCTAGATCTGTCAAAGCATGCAGAGTAATTACCAGGAACGAAAGTCATGCTCACCAGAAGCTAGAGAGTAGTCAGATATATTAGTGAGTAATATAATGGGATAGGTCTGTTTGCCAGCCTGGACACAGCATGTTCACCTTCATAGGGTTCATGCTTTTTGCCAAGACCCTGACAGAACTACTCCAAAATCTATGAACAAAATTCAAATTGCCATAAGTATACTCTAGAATACTTAAAATAAATATGATTACAATTCACAAGAATTTTTACCCTTATATGAAACAGTTTCAGTCATTTTAGTACCATTACTTTCATACAGTGCTATCCTCAAGTCAAACAAGAACTTTTCACTCAAAATTTTTACCATCTGTTGGTCCTGTTGACTGTGTCTACTTGTGCATTGACACAACTCTTTCCTCCAAGTGTAGATGTACTCTTGCAGCTTTTGGCTCAGTCAGAAACAGACTCTAAAGTAATCTTTTCCTAGCAAAACAGGGTGGAGTAGAGTAGGCTTCATCTCTCCTAGTTCTGGATGCAGGTGAAAAATCAATGTACACTTTTAACAAAAAAGTCTGAACAACAGCATCCTGTTTGGCCAAATTTGAATTCAGACTAAGTTTGTCAAAGTCAACATATAAATAACTACTATGGCTATTTTACCAATAAAGAAATCTCCTCTCTGGAGGGTAGTTCTAGGTGCACTTTCTCATTCATAGCTGGAAGATCCCTGGATCAGTTACTCCCATTGAAAATTTATAATTTTTCATTACTTCTATTGCAAAATAGTGCTAAATGATTCCAAGCAATTATCTTTTTCCGATGTGTTTGCAAACCAATCTGTTTGAAGATACGCTTGTACCTGAAAATGCCATCACATCATTCTGTAACTCAACGATGTTTATACTTGCTGAGCAAAAAAATCCTCCTAAATGGATGATATAAACATAACATAGCTGTGCATAGTATATAATGGAAAAGAATAGTGACTTACTTTATGAATAAGTTAATAGGAAACAAAGTAGGTAGTGAATTTTTATCAAAGTAATTTGTATTTCTGATCAATTATGCCAGTAAACGGACATGTCTGAACCTTATATAAATGTTGATGCTGTGGTGAGTGGTGCATTTGGGTATTGAGGAACAGTATTCAGAGGAAGGATAAAATTAAAGAAAATGTAGGTAGTAGAAAATGGGAGATTGGTCAAATGGTTTCTCAGAGAAGAAGATGGACAAAATGGGAATGAAAATGCTGCATGGATAATTGGGAAAAAAAAAAAAAAGACAAATCACCCTTTGTGAAACCTTGAAAATGGCCATACAAGACCAACAGGAACAGCAATCCAGGAATAAAATAATGTCTCTCTTCTATTTATTTTTGTTGTGACATTTCCAGAATATGCAAAATCTCACTGATTTTCAAAGACTTAAACTAGAAGATTAATGTAATTTTTCAGACATAGAAACAAAGTCTTGAAGACAGTTTCATAAAGAGGTGATAATAAAGTGAAGAGGGATGAGAAGCAAGGAAGGTATTTCCTGATTCGGGCCAAACAGACTAGATGTGGGCCTGGGCTAGTTTAGACTGAGTTACAAGGTCTTTTATCCCTTCTACCATCCAAAGAAACCAGAGTCCCAAGGACACCAAGTGGTCTAGAGATCCCTTGTCCTGCCTTCACCCAAAGCCTGTTTGGACAGTCTGTGAGTCCTTGAAGGTTCAGTGGCATGTGGTCCATGTAATTGGATACCTGATGGATTTCAGTTTTGTATGAACTTCCAAAGCTAAAGCATTTTCTGGTTATCTTGTTTCTGAACTGGTTTTAGCTTTCACACCGATTGTGGTAGGATTAGTTCTGCAAAAATAACCACTTGCATTACTCTATTTGTTTAAGCATGTCAGGCCACAAAAAAAAAAAAAAAAAAAAAAAAAAAAAAAAGCTGAAAGTTTGGGAAGGGAAAGCATATGTGTATTTATGCCATTTCATTGTAGGTTGAAGGAAATTTTGCTTACTCTAAAGTAAATAGGTTATTTCTTTCACTGGAATCCAGATTAAGAAATGAAATAGATTTAAGAAATATCATTTCTTTATTTTTGTATCTCCATGTCTAAGGTTTAAATCAAGACAACCATATAATTTTATTTGAAAATTTCATCTACATGTTACTTATATCCAAGTTCAGAGAGCACTTATCCTCTGTCTCTGTTCTTTGGACTGTACCCCTCTATATCTTGAATGAAGCTAGAAGAATAAATGCTACAAAAAATGTTGCTGTCATAATGTTTCTGACAACAGGATCTGGCAAAGAGAATAGAAATCTCAGAGTTTTATTGTGGAAAGTATGCTGCAGCCTGTGCAAACCTTACAAACTTCAAGGAATTAGTTGGTAGTAGTTTAACACAATATTGCATATGCACAGCAGAATTACTTCTACAGTATATTACTTAGATGGATGTAATGAATTTCTATTCATAATTTAATCAACTTATGTAAAATGAACATGGAATTATTTATTACAGAAACCAGTATGCATGCCTTAAAGTCCTCAGCCAATATTTCCTGTTTAATACAATACTTATATGTGTCAATAAATATAAAATATTTTTGTATTACTATTAATTGACTAACAAAAGTGACCGAATTAAAAGCATTTATTCTGAAATTTTAACTCGTTATAGTTTCATAAGACAGTGTAGTCATGTAAGCAGCAATCATTACAGGTATGAATTTTTTTGAAATCATAGGAGAGATGTTTTCTAATGTAACTGTTCTATGTGATATTGCAATGATGAATTGCACAATTTTTGAGGTTTCTACAAGTTTAGTTTTTTTTTCCTGAAAACTATTTTTAAATGGTTCAGATGTTAAGGTAATGCCATGGAATAAAAACCGCATGATTTTCATGTTTCTTTACTGAGGTTCTATAACAAAAGAAGTTGTAGTGTGTGGGAAAGGAGGAAAAGGACTTAAGGAGTATGGGTGTTTAACAAACAGCAGTAGGAACTCTTTCGTCATCACAAAATAATGAACAATAATTCCTTACACTGCGAGAGTCTTGGATTAAGGTTTTTACCTATTCAATTTATTAAGGTAAAGACAGTTATAAATATTAAAAAAAAAAAAATGCTATCCAAAAAAGGAAGTAATATAGCACTGCCTTTATCAAATGTTATTGTTCCCAAGTATTATATGCAATAAATCTAGGTTTATTTGAAAATTCAAGAAGTTTAAATTACTTTCCAATATTTTTTGTAATAAGAATTCTTCCTCTATGGACTCTAAAGCAATGCTTTACAACATTAAACTCTTCCAGCAGAACACGGAAGTACATAAAGCTATTCTTCACAATTAGCTTCCTTTTCACTAAAATGGTTTAGGGGTTTGGTCAAATCTTATCTTCTTTGACTTGCGCGATCAATGCCTGGAAAAAGCTGAGAACCTCAGAAAACCGTTAAGGAAAAGAAATATTTAATGCCTATTTAAGACTTTCAGCTCAGTAAATATCAAATTGGACGTGTTTCCAGATTTGCCCAAAACCAATTTTTCATTGTATCAGTAAACTAATTTTCATAATTCAGTAGTTAAAACTTTGTGTTTTATTTGAATAAAAGGTCTGAGGATTTTACCTTTGAGAACTGGTGTCCTGTTCAGATCTCCTTTTCAGGACCTGAGGCTTTAAATTAATTGATGTCAGTAGGGCAAACTCCTTGTACAAAGCCAAGAATAAGCAGAGACACTCAGAAAGGGATGTATTCAGGTAGGTTTGTTTGGCTTGGGTTTTTTTCTCAATTAGGTCAAGATAAGAAGAAGATAAAAAAATTTCCATCTTCAATGCCAAACACTCAATTAATCAGTTTGAGATTCCCTGTGACACACACAATGCATCTCCTAAGTTCTACAGTATCAGGATTTGAGCTTTTATAGTTTTAGTAGCAGATGTTTCAGGAGAACAGAAGCACTGTATCAAAACCACAGGGTTTTGGAAGACTCTGCCCCAACTTCTAAACTCAAGAGAAAGTGCTGGAGATAAAGATTTAAATATGTTATGTCACAGTAAAGAGTTTTGGGTTTTGGGGATTTAATTTACATTTCCTAATGTTAAGTCATAAGCCACCTATAAACTAATACATGAATTTGATTTTATCACTGTTCCAGTATGCTACCAATACTTAACCGTGCTGCTACTCATAACATCTTCTGAACTAGAGGTTTGTTGCTGCTACATTTATTCATTTCTGCTTGCTATTCACTTACAGAAATGGGAAGAGTGTTTGGGATATTTAAGACTATAGTTAGGAATGGAACATCTTGTTTTCATACCATCTTCTATACCTTATGAAAGTATTAGAACCTGTATTTTTCTCATCCTTTTATTGTTGTAATATCTCCAAGGGTGGACCTTGCTAAAATTCTTGGATCTCAGATACACTCTTTGGTGTGTACACAGATCATTTCTAATTGTCCTTGCTCATGTTGCAGAAAACATCAGAGTATTTTAGCTACCATTTCAACTTTCAATTCAAGACATTTTCTGAAACTCTTCAGAACTTCCATCTTCCCAGATGAACCTGGAGTTAAAATCCTATTTGAATCAGTCTAAACAAAGTAAATTCAATATCAAAGTCTGAGTTACATCTTCAGAATTTCCTCTTACCTCTTCGATTACCTCTTTAAAGAGCTACCTCTTTAGACTTTTACCTCTTCAGACTTCAAACTGGTATTGCAGTGGTAAAAGGTGTGAAATGGAGAGAACACAAGTTATTCCCTCATTTTCTGCAGGTGAAACAATAAGGTTTTGCATCTTTAAGCATTCAAGTGTGAAGTCTGGTTTTATTACTTTATTTCACGTATGTATAATGAAGAAGCTGCTATTCCTAGACTTGAATAGAACATCTCTTTAATTAATGGTTTTAATATGCTGCTTCTTTCCTCCAGGAAATCTTTTATTCTCTGGATAACTGTTCAGTCTGCAACAACAATTGGGTGCAGACATCAGCATATAAGACAAAATGAAATAGCAAATAAAACACTTGCTGTTTAAAAGCAGTTTCACAAACAAACTTGTCTGCTTTCCTGCTTGCTTGGAGTACCTATAACTTAAAATTATTCCAACATTTGGGATGCCTTTAAACTTTTGTGCCCAATATTTGGCCAGGTACTCTAAGTGTCTTGTTCCAACCTGTTGTACCAAACAGATGCATTAATGCAATTAATCTTGAAGTATTGGAAAAGCAGGGTGTAACCACAGCATTACTTTCCTAACTGCGTAATAATGAAGTAATTCCTTGTGTGTACCACTTCAGGTTCTGAAGAGACTCATATCTCCTGATTTTCTGGGAGTCTGTAAATGAAGGACCATGCTGACACTGTCTACAGTTCAGAATTGTTTTGTTACATTAAGCAGCATTGTGCTTTTGCGCCTTATTAATTATGGAGCCTCTCACTCATTCTGTGATAGTTTTTCTTCAATGGCACCACTATGTGGAAACACAGCTTCTTTCAAAGAAACCCATCACATTGAAAGCAGCTCATTAACTTTGGTCTTCCTCTCTATTTGATATGAGACACTTCCCTGACTAACTTTAGACGTGAGGTAATAAAATTTTATCTCTTTTCACAGTTATTCAAGACAGTTCATCATGCACTTCATTTGCAGACAGAAAGCTGAACAGGCTTGAGCACATCAGGAATCCTCTGTAAACCAGATACTCACAAAATTGTAATTTGAATGAGGAAAATCACTTTGTTCAAAACTCATAAATGTTTATGTTGTGCAGAGTTAACAGTTTTTTCTCCCACCACACCAATTGTCCCAATTTGGAGGGTCTGAGACTTCATCTCCTAGATTTTTTTAAACCCTTTACATGCTCATTTCACATGAGACTGGACATGTCTGTCAGAGGAATCATGTGAGACAGACAGAAGGTCATGAAGCATTCCTATAACTTCATACAGGATAGTCTGTGATTTCACTGCAGCAGGCAGGAAGTAGAGTTTGCGGTGGGATATTCTTCTGGAGTGGAAGAAGCATCATCTCAGGACAAGGTGACATTTCCAGTAGAGGAGGGGTAAGAAAACAGGGTTGTTTTGGGTGTTGTCAATAGGCTCCTCCAGGATATTTAAGAGGACTGGCAGCACTCCTGAGCTATCCAAGACACCCATCTGACAGAGGGTGAGGAGCAGGAGGCTCTGTGAAACTGTCTGAACACACACTGCTGCAAGAGTCTCCTTACCCAGCTCCAGAGGTGCCAAAACATATTTGTTGGCAGCTAGTTAAGCAGACACCACAGGAGGAGGAAAGTCATCTGTTCCTAAAGGAGAACCCTGAGCAACCCAGTAACTGATGCAACCCCAGTATGCATAGTTATCATCCAGGTGTCTAAGCACCAGGATTGCAGGTGCTGTGCCTGACACTTTGACTAGGTCATGTTAGCCTATCTAGTCCCAAAGGAGATAATTTAAGGCTCAGAGAACCTTCCTGTCCATCTACGTGTACCTTTCATATGTTTTTATAAATTTTCAGGTTCTGGTTCAGTTAAAGGTTAGGACAAAACTCAGAACAATCCTATTGATTTGGTGAGAACAGATTCATCAAATGCCCTGCACGTTTCCTAAAAGACCACAGCTCATAACAAAAGCCTCATACTCAATTGCACAAACTCATACCCGGCCCACAAAAGAACTATTCCTACCCTAGACCTTTCCCTGAGCATCTGTGGGGGTACAATGACCTTGTAACAGACCACCGTTTTCTATTCTTTGAATACTTTCAGTGACCCATGCTTATTCAGCTCTTATATTAGTTTAGAATTCTTTCCAATCAGCTTCTTGGTCATTGCTTGAAAATGTACATTTTAAAATGAGAAGAGGAAGAATTCAGAGTTCACTTGTTGTTGTGGCCCTGTTAAGGCTCCACTTTCTCCGTGAATAACACCTTTTGAGGGAATAGATTTACAGCCAGAGCTCATTTTCTGAGTACTTCTTGCGTGGGAGAGCAGAGACGGTTTCCGAGATGGTAGAAACCCACTCAGATACCAAACAGTTGGCCAACAGATGCGGTCATAATGAGGCTGCAAATTTCTGCCAACTCTGGACTAAGTGCTTGACCCCAGGAGGAGACACATGGGAGGCTGGCTTGTCTTGAGAGTTCAAAATAGGAGATGAGAGTTATACAGAAACTCATCAATGGCTTGGGGAGTGGACACAGAGAGATTTCTTGCTATGTTCAATGGTGTGCGTGTAATTAAAAAGTGGTTTTCTGCAAACGGAAAGTAATAGCAAAAAGAATGACTGACAAAAACTCAATGATAGTAGCATTTGCTTGATGTGTCAAGTCTTTGTTCCGATACTCAAAACACATCATACATAACAGCTGAAAGGAGAAAGGGAGTAGGCATGGTTTTCTTTGGAGCCTACTGGGAATCTTTCAACAAAAAGACCCTTGCAGCTGGTAGATGACTGCAGCAAGCTACTTTGTTTGGAGGGGAAGAGTCAGAACATTTTCATTTATAAAGAACATTTCTCTCTGACAAATATTACATAGGCAATTTGATTTTACTTCAGTCATTTTCCTGAGGCACTAAACCTGGTTCAGAAAAGTATCCAGATGTAGATGGAATTATTTTTGTAAATAACACATGGTGCAATTTATTCTTTTTCTACCAAATTGGCATCATTACAAAGTGCTGTGAGCTTTCCAGGTTATGCAACAACTTTTCTGGTGCTTGGAAATACGGACCTCTTTTTTCTAGGAATATAAAATCTTCTGTATTGAACAGGAAAATGGAGAGCTTTGACACCCGGTTAACATACGCACTATCTTGCTTATGGGTGTATACGCCAAGGTGACAAAACATATGACGTGCTATTTTCAAATTACTGCTTGTGATCCCATTTATCTTGGAATAGGCCTCTATGCCCTACGACTGTGTGAAATGCCCTGTTATTTTCAATCTGTTCCATTTAACAAATTGGCACTCTGTAGGAAAGCTAGTTTGATCATTCCTTGCATGATCCTAATTTGCATAAATAGGAAATGTCCCTTTGTAAGTCATTTGAAGGGTGTTAGTTTTTTCCCTGTTCATTGCTAGAACACTGTCAGACATTGTAACGCTGCACCACATTATCTCTCTGGACTTTTATTGTCTTTTCTTGCTGTTTGAATGTTTTCTTATGCTATAAGGAAAGGAAGTCATAAATAAATACATGTTCTGAATAAAACTATTTTTTTTTCCTTTTTAAAGTATCACAGCAGTCATAAAATGAATCAAAATTAAAATATCTTGCAAGCAAAGCAGCCTTTCTTACCAATAACACAAAGCATTTTATTTCCGTAACTTTTACAAAATTTACTATCACTTCTCTAAAATTTTGCAGTCTGGAATCATGTGACTATATGAGAACACTTGCTTCTGGAGGCTGAATTAATACTGCTTTAATCTTGTTAAACTATACACAGAATTGGTGGTCTTCAAGCAGCAATAAATACAGTCACTGACATTATAGGCAATTAAATTTAGAAAAAGGCAGCAAACCTTTTTCCTATGACATAATGCCTTCTAAGAGAGAAGATACTCTATAGAGCAATAAATTATTTGGAAATTAGGTAGTAGCTTGAATGTAACATCTAAACTGCAGCTTGGGCAGACAGCTATTTAAGGTTTATAAACAGCCTTTTAGCATAAGTCCTGTCCTTTTGAGGATCTAGTAATTACTATAAGAAATAAGGGAGTAGAAGCAACAAATAAGAAGTGTCATGAGAAGGAAAGAATAAGAGACGAATGATGATAAGGAAGTTCCATATTGTTTTACTGTAAAAGTAAAGAAAGAATTTTGCTATTTTCACATATAATAAAATCGGCCTTCTTGTTCAGATTCAGTTTTTTCATTGTGAGTGGCAGTCCCAAGTTTTGTAACTCAACTTTCTCTCAGTTGACCCATATGTTCATTAAAATAAATTCATTTGAAACTCTACAATCCTATGGATGGTGGTCACAACAGGAAGTTACTAATTTTATCTTGCTTCTTAGCAGATTAGCTATTTGCCTTTTTTTTTTTTCCTTCCTGGGTAATCCTTTAGTACACAGTAATAGGATCTGGTGATTTTGTGTATTTGCTTTTAGAAATCCGAAGGACTTACAAAGTTTTCACAGTTCATCAGATGCATATAATTAACCATTATCTGAAACTATTATCAGAAATAGTATCTGAATTGAATCATGATATTTGATAATAGTCACTATAAGTAGACAAATTATTTTTCCAGTTTACAAAGAGTAAGTATTAAACTTCAACTTGCTCACTCTCTGTATTGAATGTGCCCTGTCAACTTGCTAGGGACATCATTTGTCAAGAAGAAAGACTGGTTATTGCCTTTAACTGTGACATGGGGTACTTTGGAGGGCAAGAGGAAATATTTCTGGTCCTCACATTCTGGGAAATAAAGTCCATTCCATTGCTTGTAAACAAAACTATGCACAGGGCACAGGTATTTTTTTTTCACCCTGTTTATTGACTGAATGGTTATTGACTGAATGGATGATGTTAGCATTTCTCTATCTCATTTGTGAATTATGTCTAACAGTACCCCAGAATATTTTGAACATGAATCCTCACCTGGCTCCTTTCATCTGTCAGTAATGTTGAGGTTAAACTGTAATGCCAAGCATCCTATAAGAAACCACAATGAGAACAAAATATTCATGCAGTCTGAAAGGAAAATGTAACTTTTTCAAGAATTTCTCTGCCTTGGTGCACATATTTAATTTTTCAGGTCTGTTGCAGATGTGTAGGAGGGTGGGGCTATGCCTACAATAGTTTTAGCTTGGTGTGCAGCTACTTCATATCTCAAAGAAAAAAAACCAAACCAAAGGACCATCATGTAGCTCAGCTCCCCTTCGTGGTAAAATGAGTGGAAGTGAGACTCTCAATATTAGACACTCACTGCAGTTTTAGAAGATCCATAGCCTTCTATTGCAGAATGTGCTGATATACCCAGGAAAGAAAGTCACTATTATAGTAGGTGCAAAAAATACATAAATAAATATTCTCATTAAAGAGAACGTATTCTCATTAAAAAATATATTTTCTCAGTTAAAACATTTACCATTCACTTTTGAGGTTTTAAGAAAACATATCTAGATACTTGGAACCAAAACATTTTTCCAGAAGATTCAATTTCATTGAAAATAGGACATGGTTTTGGCCAATATTAGTCAGTGTAGTCTTCGATATTTTTATGTTTAGACCCAGGACAGGCAGTGCTGGTTTTGGATAGAAACAAATAATACCAAAACGCTAAAAAGAAATTATGAGTGTATTTGACTAATGGGGCATTTGACTTACTTATTCTGGCTTGAAAAGATGAATATTTTGCAGCCGGCCAACAAGAGAACTGCTTTTTACTGTGGCCAAGTAAGCATTCCCCAGCTTCCCGCTTTACACTGGATAGAAAGGATGTTCTACTATTGACATGTTCTTGAGAGTCCTCCTTTGCCCTGCATCACAGCACCAATGCCTCCACAAGCATCCAGGGGAAAAGAAAAGTTCTATTTGTGTGGGAATTCATATACTTGGATGAACATTTCCTACCATCCGAAGGCATGTCCTGCAGCACTGCAGCGGCCTTTGGATTTCCTCAAGGGACTTTAATAACTATTTCTGCAGAGTGTTTTTCATGATTCACATCCTCAAAGAATTCCCCAGGCCATTTTCTCCTTTCTAGATGGAAAACCAATGAGTTGGAAATCATGTGAGCACACCTAATTTTCAAACATTTCAACCTTGTGCTTTTTATTGCTCCAGTAATAATTTGAAGAAATTCATCACCATCTCTCAAACAGAGATTTCTGGGCACACTTCACAATCAAACTGCTCTAACCCTTCAACCTAACCTTTCAAGATGTGTTTTAAAGTTGATTGCATTTTGTGTCTCATCAAGCAAATTAGTTTAGTCAAGAACCTATTTTGAATCTTTTTTCATTGCTTTGGTGGACTCGTATCTGAAACTTGGTGTGGGAAGGAGGTTCAAGGATGAATATTGAGGACCAAAAAGATTCTCCAAAGAATAAGCCTACCCAGGTAGTCCGTGTGTGACTATATATAAACATGTATATATATATTTAAATAGTGATTTATTTTATCTCTCATTAAATTAGGAGTCTACCATAAACAAGACGGGTTGTTTTGTCTCATTTTGTGCATATCTCAAATGTTAAATGGAAAGATGACATATTTCTTCTTTTGTCTTCAGATTCATCTTTATCATGTGGAAAGAGGGTCCTAACAGTTTAGTTTTGTTTAGCAGTTCTTCCTTCACTTTCATGGTTATGATGTATTCTCTTTTGATGTTTATAACAACTAGTAACAGTAGTATGAAAGCAGCATTGTCCAGGGTTTGGTTTTTTTTCCTTTATCAACTTCATATTGCTAAACCAGAGCACTCTTTTTTTGTTCTTATCCCTTTTAGACAAAAAGAAGTAGCAATTTCTCAGAACCACTTTAAGATCAGTAAATCTTAATAATTGCTACTGATCTGAATCAGATGCTGTGTTTAACTGCGGGTTCACAGTGAAATCAGTGGGTTTTGTATCATTAGACTCTTATTTCTTTTCTGCACTACTGATGTTAAATGAGTCAGGATCAGAAATAAAAGGTACTGAGCCATTTGTCACAAAACAAACACCCATCCTTGGGAAATTTTGGGGAGTAGATGAAGTATCAGCATATAATTATTCATAATCCTTGATCAAGCATTGCTTGGAAATAGTCATCTGCATATTCAGCTACTATATATACCAGCATGCAGTTTAAATAATATGTAGGCAACATAGTCTAAGACACAATTTTTTATAAATAGCAACAATTACACAAACTGTTCACTGGAATATATATTAAACCACTAATCACCCACAGAAATTGCTACTCAAATGTGTGCTAAGTTATTTTGGTATCTCCTTTAAGTATGTTTTTGCCAACTAGAATACATCAATATGACTAGAAGGAAGCACCTTCTAACTGTCATTCAATAATGAGTTACAACAACAACAACAACAAAAAAAAGGCAGAATTTATAAATAAAATATAGATGAGTAAAAGATACTTCCCTTTACTCCCTTGACTCAGACATCCCTTCCAGAAGAAAAAAAAAGAAGAGAATGGTAAAGTACTGATAAACTGAAATTTTAAACAGCTAGTTTCTGTGTAAAATAAAGTGAATTCCACCATTCATTGCATCCCTCCTCTTCTGCTTAATCTTTTTAGACAGAGGACTTCCCTTGGAAGTAGAAGTTCTGCCTGAGGCACCCCTGCCATCAGTTTTATTGGCTCTGAATGTCAGACTCTGCAAAGAGCAAAGGTCTGTCCTTAGCTCACTTACAAATCCAGTTCCCTTTGTACAGCAGTGCACCAGAATGCTTTGAGTTTCTAGGTTAAATCAATACATCTTGATGCATATCACGTTTTTACACCCTTTTAATGAAATGATTGATTGTTATCTATAGGTCAAAGTCTCGCATACAAAAAAAAAAAAGAAAAGAAAAGAAAAGGAAAGATTAACGATTCCTTGTGTTACTACTGATCTTTAGTGTTTGAAGAGCTGGGTGGTCACACACAGGCTGCTGCTAAAAGAAAATGGTGTAATACTTAATGGATACACTGAAATCCAGCACGAGATTGCAGTTCATTCTTCTCAGTGCAGACGAAAGATATGACAATTTCAAAATATTAACATACAATCTCATTCCTGCAATGCAGGCTGATGGCATATTAAGCAGCTTAATTTCTACTGTAAATTCTTATTGCTTAATAGCTCAAACAATTCTGCTAGATGGCTTACTACAAATACTGGAAGAAGAAACAGATTCTAGGAGAAGTAACCTTGACACGTAACCTTGACAAATGAAGTAACTCTTCCTCAAGCTCAACTATTACCCCGTATTAGATTATTCTGGTAAAGACTGTATAATAAATAAATTACCAAACGTTCATGATACTGTAGGAGTAGCTTTTTGGTGTTGAATATGACTCAAGACCTTCCATCACAAACCATGTGATTTTAGCTTCCAACATTTTTCATTTAGATGGAAAAGCTTGCAGGAACTTTTAATGTGTGTGTACATCTCAATATGTTTTCATTTAAGGTCTGGTCTTAACATGTCTCAAGCTCTTCATGGCAGTGAAAATATAGGAAGAATATTTGATTAGAACACCTTTACATACCACTGGGGTTTGTTTTTCAAGGCATCACCATCATTTAAAAGAAATTTCTGTGCTTCAGTGGGACAGCATAAATCTTACTCTCTTTTTGGCAGAAGTACCATGTTCTCTTCCCAAATATTTTCACACACATACACCTTCAAGAATCTGGAGTCATCTCCTCTGGAGCAAAGTTTTTTGGTGGTCTCAGGATTTTCTTTCTCTAGAAATTCATGTGAAAGGAAGATACCAGAAGAAGTTGCCTTACTGGATAGCTTATCCTTTTACAATTAAGGACTCTATTGACTCTGTTCCAAGTGCACAAATCTTTTTATATTTCATTGTAAACTGGAAATTCAATTTAAAATTTACCTTCAACCTTTGACGTAGAATATTCTGGAGCCAAAGAAATTCAGAACATTGGTTAAAGCAAATTTATTCCCATAAATATTTACAGAGGGAGAAGTAATCTCATTACTGTATTGCACTGCATTGACACAGGAACAAGAAGGACAAACTTTAGACCTACACGTTACTTGTGTCAAAAAAACCCCATTTTATAACTGCTGATTATGGGTGAGTAATAAGTATATAGTATTTTCATGAATTTTGTTTATCTGTACAATTTAAGCTTCAGCTCCTTTATGATTCAGCTTCCCCAAGTTGTCCTTGCTGAGACTAAACTGATGACCATATTGGAGTCACAGGAGAACAAGTATTTAGTTTTTCCCCTACACACATGTTCAAAGGTGAACAGAGGCATTCAGAGAAAAGAACTCCTGAGAAATATGACCAAATCCTGGGTGATGGAGGGGATGGGAGAAGGTATTGAGCTTTGTAGACTTAGTTAAAAAGGTAATAAAATTATTAATTTTGTCACATTTAGTCATGTATATCAGAGTTTGAGTCAATGAAACAGAGAACGCTTAGACTGCATAGAGAAAGCTGGATTTCAGGTGCTGATGTCCTGTGGTTGTGCACTGATTTCATGAAGTAAAACATCCTGGACATACATTAGAGTCTGACTTTTTAAGGTGCAGAAAGGTTTCCACTCTAGTCAAAGGCAATGGGAGCTGTAGCTGCCTTTTATAGCTGAGGAATCAGGTATTTACTGCTTTTATAGGCATAGCAGCCTTTTTTTTTTTTTTTTTTTTAATACATGAGCACTTTATCTCTTAAATTCTTTTCCGAACAGCTGGAAACAACTGAATACTTAACATTAAAAGAAAAAAAAGCAGACCAGTCATGTGGGTACCTTTTAAAATAATGATCTAGGGTCTTTATATTAGGATCCTGCTTAGAAAGGAAATCTTACATAAAGTAATCAGCTTGTGATTATAATGCTAATATGCTCTACACTTTATTAATGTATACTTGTGAATATGAATAATTGCATTAAAAGTGCAGCTGAAAAATACACACTACAAACAATGAGTTTGTTACTTTATTGCTAAATAGCAGGCATTCCTCAGTATTTTGATTTTATTTTTCACAAAAGCCTCCTCCCTAACACTGTCGATTAGGAGTTGTTCTTTTCCTGATGGAGCGAAAATTCTGAAAGTAATTACTCAGCAGTGGTAATTCATGACTAAGAGCGATCAGGAACGGATGGCAAGAAGGTCTGACTGCAGAAGGGATTAAATTGGGGCTGGAAGCAGGGATGCCAGCGACAGAAATTCTCCCTGCGAGCAAATGATATTTGCTGGCGAGATAAGGAATGCTACTGTGTTTTCTTGTAGCAATTCACTGTGCAATGTGAACATACAGAGACCACCTTTGGTCAGCAGATGTAGTGCTGAGGGTTGAACCCAACACTGGGCTGATTTGCCTGATGCTGGCGGGACTAGTGGTGGTGCAAACATACACAGGGAATTCATTAGTGCAACATCTTATAGATCAGCTTATGGTTGTAGGACTTGGTCCTATGCATTGTATTGAAGCATATAAATTCCTGAGCACTGGGTTATGCAGAATGTTAGATGTTTTTGTTTCTAAGGAAGTGATGCCCTCTTGTCACTCACTTCCGTGAACCTGCCAATATCCACTGGCTCCGAAGTTGTGAGGTTTCACACTGTATTAACCCATTCCACAGTGATCAAATGAAGGCAGGTCTGCTTGGGAACCTGTCACAGGAGATGTAGAAGAAAGCAACAAAAGCAATTTGGAAAACACAACTGCTGAAATTAGTATTTTTTTCCTGATAAAGACTGAAGATAAACATGGTAGGAACTTTCAGATGCTTACTTCTTTTCATCATAGGTAAGACAAATAGAAGTGGAAGTAAATTACAACCAAAGATACTAGGAGAAGAATGTTGTGACTGAACATCTAACACAGCACTGAAATGAGCTATCTGGGGAGGTGGCGTAAAAGTCCTGCTAACAGTAACTATTAAATCCAAGTTAAAAGCATCTGCCGGGAGCGGGTCTGGACTACGTGACTCCACCTTGGATACTCATCTTCTCTCAGTGGTCAGTGTAGAACCAATATATATTGGTACCAATATATATTTATATAGTAGTACCAATATATATTTATGAACAAAGCATAGAGTGCTCTTAGCTGAAAAGCAGACTTGTGAAAAATGACAGAAAGGTGCAACACAAACCTCACTTGGTCCAGATTGGAGGTGGGAAGAGGTGAAGAATTCCATGCCGGAGTTTTAATGCCACTGAAACAGCAATGTGATCAGATTCCTGTAGTTGTAAGTTTTAAAGGATATTTTCCTTAGTATTAAAAGAAATTCCACTGAATATACTAAAATTGTAAATACAGTTTTCACACTGTTTCAGGACAGTGCTTTTTCTAATGACGTTCAAGGATAATGTAACAAGCATTAAAGGCAGAAAAAAGAACAAAAGACCGCTTGTTGCAGAAATCTTACTCTTTGTATTACCGCAGTAACTCAGCATACTTTACTACACTCTTTGGACACAGTTCACAAAATTACATTAGAAGAGCAGGTTAAATAGGTTAGGACTTTCATTTACATATGCTTGACATTCAGAAAGCTCTTCCAATTAGTCGATCACTTAAGACTTCTTGCATTTTGAAATGGCTTCCTATAAAATAAGGAGTCATAGTTGTCAAGGATTAGCTAAGTATAATTCAATTAAAAAGTAATGAAACCACATTATCATATTAAATTAAATATGACATGCATTTTTGCCAAGGTTGCAAATTTTCATTCTTTAAATCTTGCTAGAGTGTGACTGTCAATTTTTTTTTTTTTTTTTTTGGTGGGTTTTTTTTTAACTTAGGTAACATTTTAGTAGTTTGCATCTTCTAACAGGTAATGTTCTGGTCACTGCTAAATCAGCTGAATAAAGCCTAGCTACCTCCTTAAAATTTTGTTTCTTAATGGTATATTACGGTGTAGAGAGCCAGCACAAAACTTTTTGACCAATAGCAGTTTCACATACCAGTAAAGTAAGCATTTATGGTGAAAAGGCATCTGTTTCATTCTGCTATTGTACGCTGCCAGAATGGCATCTTACAGCTTGGACGCCAGTGTATCAATAACCCGTTTGGAAGCTAGATGTTTCATGCTGAGACCGGGATCAGCTCTTGCATGACTTTGAGCTCTGCTTCTGCCTCTCTCAGTAATTCTGCAATGACTCTAGTTTATGGTGTCCAAATAATTTTCCCACATTATCTGGTTGTTTATGACTTTCGCATCCATTGATTCTTTGAAAAAGTGGAGTGTATTAGTTTACTTAAAGTACACTTATTTTCAACAGAATAGTAGAATATATCTCTGGAGACATTTTCATTAGAAATTCAGATTACCCGCTTTTTCCATAGGACTTTACCATAAAAGACAATTGTTGATGATAATTTGTATTTTAAGTAGACTGTCACATGACCATCTAAAATAGGCAAATACTTGCAAGAACACAACGTTCTGAATGCCTCACATACTAAATTAACATTTTTGTCTCAGAAGGTTGTATCAGAACAATATTTAGTGGATTAAAATAATTTCTTCTGCTGCTCTGCTGCACACAACCTTTTAAAGTACATGCAGTACAGATACAGGTTTCTGTATGAATTGCAAATCACCTCTTCAGACTTTAAGCTGTAGCTTACTGGTGGTACACCTGCTGTAATATCTTTGTGAAGTTTATTACTTTTGAACATGTTTCAATGACTTTTCTTTAACTATTTGGTATTCTTTTAAAGTAACAGACCTATAAATCTGAGCATTTTAGAATGTTTCTTCTGTTCTAGGAAAAAGCTCAATAGAAGAAAAGATGGCTTTATTGATTCTTTTTCGATTTAATTTTAAATTTTCATTCAGAAATACTGTTAAAATAAATGGTACAAGACACTGAGTTTAGTTTGCACCTTTAGAGGGCAATTTATATAGTGAAAAATGTTACATCCCTCTTTCCAGACTCACTAGAGCTGAGGAAGAAAAACAACGTAATCCTTAAGGGTTAATTCTGCTTTCATACAAACAATGCTCATACAGTACTGTCTCTCTGTATTCCTCCTGGTAGTTTTGGCTAGTATCAGAGTTGAGCATGTAAATATTTTTAAAACATTTGTATTTTTTAAAATTCAAGTGACTGTGCTTTAATTATGTTCACCTTACCAGGAAAATTCTGAAACGAATTCTTCCTCTATGCTGTGGCAAAGAATTGAAAGGATTTGGGGGCAGGAGACCAGTACATCTTAAGGATTTTCAGCTGCTGAGATGGTGTGGCCTTTATATCCCTCACTGAGGAGTTAAAACTGCAGAAAGTACACAGCCTAACTGGGTCTGTCAACTCCTAACCTACATTTTTTCTGCTGTATATTGATAAATAAGAAGTTCACAACAAAAGCTATTGCTTAATTATGTCAAAAGTTATGGTGGACTTCATATAAAGGACCTGACAGACTAATACCCTTTTGCTGCTGCACAAGTGGGAAAGGATTGCAAGTTAATGATAAATTTCTGGTTCATTTCAACTGTCTGTAAGTGAGAGGACACTGAGGGTTAGCCCACGTTATAACAATATAAATGCGTGCAGTTTTAAGAAAGACACATCTCAAAGTAGCTATCCCATTCTCTTTAGACTTTCCCTAGAATGGCAGGCTTTCATTACTGCATTTAAGTGTCCTTCTGAAGTGATCCTGAAAAAATTACAATGGAAGGAATGGAAAACAACCGACTGCAGAGAAGCTCTGCAATCTAAACCATCAAACCCTCAGTGCAGAAAGTGTTCTGTAAAAACTTTGTGTCATACTCTGGAATAATGTCACCACTAAGTTAGTAGTCAGATGGTCTCACCTTCTTTCATGGGCATGGGATAAGGGGGGCTACACCTTCTACAGCTGCTACTAGATTTTCATATATTTGAAGACTTCCAATACAATTTGAAGGGGGGAAATATATTGGGAAGATTAAATGCAAGAAGAAGAACTTGTTTCCTATTCTGGTTCTGAAAATCACTATTATCAGCTGTAGCAAGAAGCAATCAAGGATCTTATCCACACTACAGCACTGTGGGTAATCTGCATGCTAATGAGATAATTTTTGTTGAAAGCAATCCCATAAGGTAAAGTAAAGGCTGTTTCATCCCTCCAAGCATTCAGCAATAACTGCTCATTATTTAATGAACTTATTTTCCATCTTTGCTTAGTAAATGATATGACAGTCACACAGTTCTTTAGTTTAGGTTGTATGAAACACCACATTTTTGTCAGAAAGAACAAAAACTTAAGATGTATGTGGAATGAAAAGTACATCACTCATTCAGTGAGTATATGTAATATTTACAAGGAAAGACAAAGAAAAATTGCATTCAAATTTCCATGTCTCTAGTCTATTCCATAATCACCTTTTCCTGCCAAATATAAAAATATTAGAATTCAAACCACCACCAGTGCAAATAAAGCTGTTACCTGTAATCATGTTACAGAAAGAAGGAAGAATGTTAAGTTGGTGGTTTTTTTGCCAACAAAGTACCATCTTCCCGTTAAATTGACTACACCCAGGGTCTGAATATCAAGCAGCTCACTAAAACATGACTTTTCCAACATCTTTTTATATTTCCAAAAGACAAACTTAATGCCTTTACGATAATTCTATCTATTTAGCATATTTAAGTAAAGAGTGCATTCATCATCTATCTTGGAAATTGTGTTCAAAAAGGAAAAAAGCCAGACAAGATATGTCTGATCTTTAGGTTCCAGAAATAGTGTCAGAGGCATAAGACACTGAAAGGCCTATAAGCATGGGAGATAATGATTGCAATAAATCTGACCAGGTGTTGAATAATTAATGTTAGTAGGGTTTACAAGGGCTTCCCCTCGTCCCTTTTTCCTGATACATAGTCAAAGCTGCTCTCTTTCAGCTGTGCAGTAATGCAATGCAAAACAACAAAAGCAAAACAAAGAATAAAAACAACTCCACATTTTACCTTATTCAGTGCACCTTTAATAAAAGGATAATGAGAAAATTTCTCACCTAATGTTTTTCTTTTCCTTGAAGAATGTTTTTGCAACTTACTGCTTCCTAAGGAATCCTTCCTTTGCTTCAGCATTGGATAGAAATTCCATAGTGTCTACCAAGAACTATACAGAACATTTGTTTTCAGTTGTCTTATATTCTGACAACATTTCCATTGTAAAGTTTTTGTTCTCATTTGAATTTCTTAAGTCAGAGTCATCTGTCCTGTGTATTTTAGCATGTTTTCCCTGTGTTTGCTAATTAGCTGCCTTTTCTTTCTTTCTTGGTCTTATATATGGCCTTGCCAGTTTTAATTTCTGTGTGAAATTTGTATTATCTAGAGTATGATTCACTTGATTTCAGAACAATGGAATGAATGAATGAAACTGATTTTAAGGCCATAGAAATTATAGGCAGATGAGCTTTCTTTCATTGTCCAGTGAACTCCTATATTTTTGTAGGTCTAATGACTTTTTGAGCATATTTTAGAAATTACCCCCCGCATGTCGTTTCTCAGAAAAACAAATGGTCATTTATCAATTATCAGGTGTATTCATCATACCTGCTCATCAAGTATGTGTTTGTTAGAACTAAAAATACTATAATTTTTTTCAGATGTATGACTAGGAGGTGCTTGTACAAGATGTCTTAGCAATGCATCCTTCTAGCATTTGATCTGAGGACGCAGGTCCATGGTTACTTGTGTAAATATCATAGTTACAGACGCCACACTTAAAATAATCATAATTTCTTTTTTTTTTCCCCAATGGGAGCACTATCCTCACTCCCTTTACCTTTCATTGTCCTCTTAAGACGTATCTCTGTCTTTATTCACAACTTGCTATTTTGCCACTTGGAACAAACTTTGCCAGGCTTCAAATATTATTACTGTTCTTAGTTTCTGCAGATGGGTTAAAAATCTCCAAAATCCTAATTCATCTTAGTAATTTTTCCAACGTATAGATATAGGAGATCTTCTTGGAAGCAATTAACAGTCATCAGATATTGCATTCAACCACATTTTTTCTATTCTAGAAATGGAAAGAGAGTAGACTTTGTCCAACAGAAAACAAAATAGCATGTAAAAATTAAACAAAGCTGAGAAAAGAATCAGGGTAGGCCAATGTCCTGGAAGGTATCCTGTATAAGGGCCTAAAAGCAAATACTTTATTTCTTTATGGTAGTTTGGTTTACATAAAGAAAGCTTAAATTTATGCAAGACTCATTATACCAAGGATTTGAAAATTAAATGTTAATTGAAATCTGGTAACATCATTACCAATGCGGGGGGAGGGGGAAGGAGTCATACACTCATATATAAAAAACCAAAACAACTCTCACTATTTAAAGTACACATTAGAAATAAATTATGTCCTCAAAATAGGTAATCTGGACCATTTTCTTTTAAGGACAAATTTGTTTTTAATGTTTGTTCTTGGTTTTCAGCACATCAATTTTTTGTAACATCTGTAATGAATTGTAAAGTGAGAATGCCTCTCAAAAATGGGAAGCAGAGAAACGTAGAGTCTGGCTGTGAGAAGAGCTTAACTCTCATTATACTAATACATCAGATGTGCATTATTCAGAGAGATGGAAGATCTCTGTGGGGTTATATGTTGCTCATTTTATCAAAAGGCTGTGAATACTGAATATTTCAGGCAGATTTCTTGTAAGGAGAAGCCAAACCTGCTAATATTTTAGAAACCAGATGAAACTATATACCCTTTCCACGTATGTTTATCAAAATCCTGTTATGATAATAGTGCACTTCAGTTTAGCACAACAATGTTGTTCAAGTTTCATAGAACATTTTGCAAATTCTGTAAGAGTCAAAACAGCCCTGTTGGAAAGATGCTTATCTCCATTTAAATGATAAATAAACAGTAGCACTAACCGTTTATGAAATCAGCCTCTATATTTCTGTACCTTAAGAACAGCATTAAAAATCAGAACAGCTTTAAAAACATTGTACAAGCTCACTTGCCCAGTATTACAGCAAAATTCACTGCAAAATTAAAGCCACTGATCATATGACTTGTTCGTTATTCATCAGTTTTTACCTCATCCTCACTGACACATTGACATTTGTTCTTGCATCTGCTGGTATGATGCTTGTGGCTTTGCAATTTTGACAATTATTTTGGGGCAATTTTCACCTCCAAGCCTTTGTGTCATATAAGAACAAACCTATCTTTACAGTTTCCTATGAAAAGCTGTCTTCCTGCTAAAGCATCAGGAAAGTATTTGTCTTTATAGTAAGGTGTTTTTAAAAAAATATAAAGAATACGACTTTTGTATTGTATCTGGTTTGAGTAGAGCTTTTTCCCTGAAATGGAAAATTGGAAAAGTGATGAGAAGTGATATGATTCTGTTTGATCCTCTGTATTGTAGTTCTTATGCAAATTACTGGAATATACTTTTATTGTGTCGCTCTTTATGTTCTCTTTAAAATAAACCAGCCGTATCTTTTCCATCTCTCTTCAGAAAAGTGGTTTTGTGTATTAAAGTCATTCTAATCATTTTCCTCTGGATGGCTACACTATCCCGATGTGTCTTTTCAGAGCTGGAATACACAGAGTGATACTCCAGATGAGGGACAGTCATTGATTTACATTGTGACATTATATTTTATGCTGTTTTCCCCACCCTGTTCCTTACGCATCATTACATTCTGTTTATTTGTTTCTACTGTTGCTGTACATTGCCCAGACAATGGTGCCAATCCTGGACTATTAGATAGTTTCTCTAGCAACATCATGTTCACTTTATTGTTCCTTGTTGATATTCCTTCAGTGTACATCTCACTTTTTGTTGTTGTTGGGTTTGGTATTGTTCTTTCCTGTCTCCAGAACAATACAGCATAAAGAATAGCATTTTATATAATTATTTGCTAGAATCTAATGTCTCCTTACATTCTTGATTTTAATTATAATCAAACAGATAACAAAGGAATCTCTTTAGGTTTTGGGTTTCTTCTGGATTCTTATTTTAATAGATGTGCTTCATATTTCGTTTTATGCCTCATTGCGCTTAGGTGTTTAATAATTACAAATTGTATTTTTTCCAATAAATGTATTTTCAAAAGGATGCAAGTCCTAGAATTTTCTCTTCCTTTTTTATGCCTATGAGTAAACCTGTTACACATCCTGTTACACAAAAAGAAAAACATGCAAACCTTTCTGACATAGACCATCCATCAATGGAGTGTGAATATTAGTAAGTGACTAATGACATGGACTTCAAAAATGAAAAAATAAATGATCTTTAGCTAGTGTCCTACAGCAGAGAAGTCCATCTGGGCCACGCATTAGCTACTGTATTACCAGGACCTTGAAATGACTGCACTAGTCCCAACAAGATGAAGCAGACAGGTTTGAAACAATCTGATGAGGTTTTCCCTTCCATTTCAGGATGTGAGATTGAGGACAAGGTAGAAGGAAAACCCCCACACTCTACAATGGATTACCCAAACTGAATGCCTGCAATGCACTTAAGGGAAAATTATCCCACTAAGAATAATGGAAAAACTGTAGGTGTCATGATTTTGCAAAGAATTTCATTTAAGAAGCCTTTACTCACGTGAAATTAAAATATGAAAAAAAAATCCTTGTTTTTAGAGTGGCACATTTCCATTTTTTTATATAGAAACACACAACAACTCTGCAAACCCAGATTTTCTTGCCTTTCCCCTCCTCCATTCCTAATCCTTCTTCTGAGTTCTTTGTCTTTTTCTGGAGCTGGAGACTTGCTTCTTAGCACATCTCTTTCTTGCCACCCTACTGTGAAAAATACTAACTTGTTGTTTCATATTTGTTTGTGAAACTAAATTAAATTAAAGAACAATCTATATATGAAGTCACCGAAGCATACTGATGCCTGCCTTGCCTCTGCCACCCCATTGGCAGTGCCTCAGTAAACATCTAATAAAAGACTTGCATATTCCTGCTTGCTGCAGAGAGATGCCTGACATTGCTATTACTCTCACCATCCACAGAACATCCAGTTTTACAGCTAAGAGATGCCAAAACCACTGAAGATTTTGGCAACCCGAAGTAACATTTTGCATATTTGCACTATGTTCATTGCAGTGACAGCTGCTCAGACAGATTTCCGAGTCTTTTGCGCCACTAGTGCTCCGTGTATGTCTGTCCTTGCCAGTCCTTTCAAGAGGAGAAAATACCAGCTGTTACTCCTGGCCACCAGGGCAGCAACAGCCTTCTTTTCTCATCACCGCAAAATAAATAACTGAAGCAGGCAACTAAATCTAGGCCAAGGAATGGCTTCCATTTCTAAATTGAACTCATAAAATTACATTAACTCAATGGAGCTCTGTGAGTCTTCAGTGAAAACAACAACAAAAAAGAAAAAGATGGAAATGGCTGTCATTTGAGGGTTTGGGATTGTTTTTTTTTTTCTTCTGAAAATACTTCTAACATATAGCCAAGTGGTTTTTTTCTCCCTCCCACTACATACTTGTTTGAATCGCTGATGCCACAATACCCCATGTCTAGACAACAGGTAGAAAGGTGTATTTATGCAGGATCATTCAAAAAGATCATTGCTTATCCCAAACCCAACAGTTTCAATATTCTGCAAATACCTGTGCCCTCTCTGTTCTATATATCAACAGAATATATTTTATCCCCTGTTACTTTGTAGTTTTCAAGCTACACATTTGGGCTACATGAGTTCATCATTGCTTGCACATTAAATATACTGTAAAAGACACCTCAGAGAGTCAGTCACAATGCAGGCATGACTGGTTGCAGCAAAGTTAATTTCTGAGTCTCCACATACAGCTGATAGAGAAAAGTAAACGGACATGGCTATGAGTTTCCTACTTTTATTCCTCCTTGAAGGTCTCTGGCTAGTGGCTGGGAGGGCAGGGAGCTGTGGTCACAGCCCCAATTAGTTTGTTTCTTCGGTGACATCTGTCTGCTGTGGGGCTGCTGTAAATCACTGTTAATAGGATTATGCTCTTCTCCTCCTTGTGAATTTTAACCTTTGGCCTCTTATTGTAACAGCTCTGGTGCTTCAGATAGGACTTCTCATTCAGTATGGCATTTTGCTCAATAAGACCCTAACTTGGTTGCTAATTAGATTTTACTGTGGGTACTATAAATAAACTTTAACATTTGTTTTTGTAAGTACTTATTATTACACTAATGTCTTTCATAGAAGATACTGTTAAGTCAATACCATACTGATTCCAGTCACTGGACAAACAGATGGCATTAATCCTGCTAAGATGTTGAACAGATTGGGGGGATAGCAGGGCAAACTAGTAAGAATGCATTTTGTCCAGTTAAGTTAGCTACCAACAGTAATTTTCAAAGTAGGCAAATAACTCCATGAATCAGCAGAACCCGTACATATGTAGCAGTAGTTACAAGTGTGTCTTCCAAAGAGTCTGAGGGACGGTTTCTCAATTTTAGATGTATTTGCTATTTCAAAAAATTTTAAATCTCCTTATGCACACAAGCTGAATAGCAGGTTTTCTTCAGCTTGCAGTTCTGCTATTCTTCTGGAATTAGAAACTGGCCATGAAAAGAGAGTATGTCAGAAGTCTGAGTCACTATAACCCCTTCACCCATGAATAAACAATTCTTCTCCACTTTCTTCATCTCCTTTTTTTGCAGCACTGTATTGTTCAGATCCTGAGCCTCTCTCCTGGCATTATACCCTTTACAGGTTGTGATGCTGATGTACTGAACATTGAAATTGCCACTATTTGCTAAATATGATTTTTTTTTCTGTATTACTCGTAATTCTCCAGAAACAGCTCACTCAGCAAAAAGTTTTGGGTGGCAGGGGTTGATCTTACATTTGTATACTGCTGGTAATAGAAAGGAGAGATACTTATCATAGCACGTTGAAGCTACACATTTGCAGTGTTTCTGTAGTGCTATCTGTTTACTTGAGCTCCTTATTATGTCCTAGGATAAGGTATCGTTCAGCTCTGCCTTCTATAAAGAACTAAAGCATCACTAAATATTACCTGTTACCTGCCATTCAATAAAAATTCAGGTATTGTGCGATTAAGCAGTCTTTTCTTGTTATTGGAAACTATGAACAGCTTTATATCATTTTCAAGACAGATGCAGGGAGATATAAAACTACCAAATTTTGAGTCTAATTTACAAAAATATATTCTGATTTAAACTGTGTAGACCATGACTGCTCTAGCAAATGCTTTACGTTACTATTGTGAGAAAATATATCTATAAAAAGAATAATTTTAGAAATAGGCGCAATCTGCTTTTATACACTCTAAATGGCTCCTTTGGCATTGTTTTGAAATATATATTTTTGTGTTCCAATTTAATTTCTTTACAAGACCTTATTTTAAAAGATAAAAATCTATCAAACCTTGGGGTATAAGCACAGGACATAAATTCAAAATCTAAATTCCAGTTGAGCTGCTGTGTATCCTACCACATAAAAGGGCCTTTTCTCTCAGGAGGTGAAATCCTGATCCACAGGTATTAATAGCAGACTTTGACTAAGTTGTAGGGTTTCATTATGCCTATCTGTCTCTTGATATGCAAGCTAACAGCAATCTGAAGTGCCATGTGGATAATGTGCTCTGTAAATGGATTCAGGAGCAGGAGGCTGAATTTGAGAGAAAGCAACAATTCTCACAGATAATATCCTTTCCCAGATGAGTGGATGATGTAGTTGATATCAATAAACCCAGACATGTGGCAATGAAAGAATGAAGGAGAGGGATAACCAGCAGTTGCACTGTAATTTCAACTCCAAATAAAACATATAGCTGAGGAGAGGTAAAGTATGGTGGCCACCTGGAGGATAGCGAGAAGTTTGATTCTTGATTTTCATACAACCAGTGCAGTTCTTTTACAGGACACAGCAAACACTTTGACATACTGAATAATTTGCTTTATTTGTCACTATTGTATGCAGTGTTTTTGAGTAACTTGACTGTCAGTGAATTCACTGAGACTGGCGAAGAATTGAGGCTGAATTGACACAGGCCTTGTAGATGTCCTCAACTTGGTTGTTAGGTCTTGGGCACAGTTATCTTAGAAAGAACTACAGATTTACACCTAATACAGACAAGTTTGGCTTTCCATAACCTGAGCGTGACCGTAAAGGCTAAAAGACACATTTGCCAGGATTTACATGCTTGTAGATGCTATGCAACAGTAGGATGCAGGGCTGATTCCTAAAAGTAAGGTGAAGACTTTTTAAGGTGATTTTTATACTCCACAGGGAGTCTCTCAAATGCGCAGGTTGTACCACAGTATGAGTAAGCAAAGGTTTATTTACTACTAAGTTTAGTACTTTCTGGTTTCTCGATTGGAGTCTCAACTGAGCTTGATTTACATTCACTGCTGATCTGGATTAGGACTGCTAGTTTGCCCGACGTAGAGGGTCAGGAATTTGCATAGACTCCTGCAGTTACTGTAATGACCCAGATTTTGGCATATCACAGTGAAGATAATTTTAGAAATGCAAAGGTAAGCATTAAAGTTAAGCATTAAAGTTAAATGGGGAAACAGAAAACGCAGCCTAAACAAAAGTGTTTGCTTCAGATAAATGAAGAAAGAATCAAATAGAAAAAAAAATCAAGATTTAACAGATTGTTCAGAGACATGATAATATATATGCAAACTAGAATATCTATCATTCTTACTTTTATGATCAAACCTATGGAGTTATTTTAACAACCTTGAATTTGCATCGTATTTATACACCTTTGATGTGTGTTTCGTAGCCTTTGAGGGAGCAGTTTAAAGCCCAGCCTTCATGTGATCTGTGTAGGCAAAAATTGGTCTGCTTGGGGGTTTTCTTGTGTGTGTGAAAGTACGTGTTCTGAAACACATCTGGTTCAGAGACTTATTTTATTACAAAACAAATCTTAGAACTCTTTGGTATAAGGATACTTCACATTTTAAAGAATTTCACAAACAGGACGCATTTTGTTTCAAAACAACTAAGCTGATAGTATTTCAAGAAACACAATTCATTAACCAAAATTATACTCTTTCTATTTACATACCAAAAAATAACCATAACTTCTATTATTAAGAGATATGTCTAACTATTTTTAGAAGCCATGATGTCATTTTTAAATTTCTTCTTGTTAGTTCTATGTTATTCAATTTGTAGATTAATCTTTAACTGTTGAGCTGCACTTTTGGAAACAAAAAAAAAAGAGAGAGAGAGACTTTCTTGGTTTCATCTGTTGAAATCATCTTTTAGATCATGATAAAGCTCTGAAATTCCTATAGCTACTAGTTTTGCTGAAGTTCTAAGCATAGGATGATTTAATGTTCTGAATGTGAGCTCTTCAAAAGATTTGACTCATAAATTGCATATAACTTCTATGTATTGAAAAAAATCAAATGGGAACTGTTTGAATATACAGATAACATAAAAAGTCCTCCATACACTTTTGGGACTTCTTGTAGAATTGTGATTCTCCTCCCTCACCCCTAACCCCTCCACACCCCACCACTCCACACCCCCCCCCAAAAAAAAAAAAAGAAAAAACCAAACAAAACTTATCAGAGTTATTATTTGACCACATCTAGCTGATGTAACATGAAAAATAATTCCTTCAGTTTCAATCAGTCTGAATTTGGACAATAGTCATAAAAGGGCTCTGGTTTTTTCTTCTTTTTCTTCCTTTCTCTTATTTTTTCTTTTTTTATTAAGGTCAGTAGTAAACAGATTTGGGATGACTGTAAAAACTAGAACTGTGAGATTTATAGAAGTCCTAGCTGGTAAGATATCACTTCTTGAAAAAAAAAAAAAAAAAGTTGTCAAAGATCAATTAAGCTTACAGGGAAGAAGATTAATTAGTTGGTGCAATCCCTGTGACGCTTGAAAGAAAAAAAAAATCCAAGCAAAGTAATCTTTCTGGCACAAAATTCTGTATTTCGCTTTTTGGCAGACAGGAATACTTCACTGTTTATTTCTCCTGTTTTTCCTCTGTGCAATGCTTAGAATAAAATGGACGATTTTTTAATTACCTGCGCAACAATGATGGTGTTCTGGGGTTGTCCTAAGCTGTAAGAAATTTTTTACAGGTAGCTCATTCTCTGGGCAGGAGGAACTTGTTCCCAAACTTTGGCACTTCACATTGGTATTTCTCACACTGATCTTTGTTGCTTCATGCAGCGACCCGCAGATCTCGCCAGACAATTTTAAATATGGTGGCTTCTAAATGTCAGATCAGGCTTCTAACAGCAAAACAGGAGAAAATATATGATTTTTATTGACCAAAGGAATACTTCATACCTTAAATTCTAATCAGTGAGTGAAGGCACCACAGTGTATTTCAGGACTCTAAAGTCTGTAAGACAAAGTTCATGGCCCTACCACACATATTAATTGCTATTCAGAGGTACAGAAAAGAAACATCACTTAATAAAATACATACAAAAGTACTAAAATTTATTTCTCCACTCCTAAATATTTTTTTGCGTTTTTCTATGTCGAGTCACAAGCTAGGAACAGAAAAAACCATTAACCTACCTGTTTTCAGCAGTAGCTTCCCTTTGATAAGATTTGACTATGAAACAGGTTTCTGCCTCCAGACAACACAATTATTGACTACCCAATAGTTAGTATATGCATATTTCAGAAACATAGCGTTACTCAATATATATCAGGGGGAAAAAAATAAAATTAAGAGGTGCTTTATTTTTATTATTAAAGTCACAGATCAATTTTCACCATCTGCATATGTTGCTACAGACTTCTGTTCACCTGAGCCTTAGACCTTCAGACGCATCCTTCACAAATTTATAACCTCATAATGGCAGTTTGGTGTTCCTAGCTTTGGACAGAGGATAATGTTTAAGGGATGCTGGAGAGAGGGAGGCTCTTTTGCTTCTAAGCCCTCAGAGGTTAACATATATCTGAGCTATGATATGTTGGCAGACAGGCATAAAATTATGTCACTTGTTGATTGGATTTTGTCAGGGAACACGAGTTTCTGTGATGTTGGCACAGAAATTTATAGACCATCTTTGTAGAAATTCTGGGAGTAACAGACCAGTAGATTACAGTTAACAGTGAAGAGGTACATCTGTATTAATCAGCACGTGCACTGAACAAAATCATGTTTTCTGTTTTTCTCAGGCCATGAATGCGTATTCCTTGGCAGGGCTGTGGCTCAGTGTAATAAGACAGAAAAGACTATTTTGGGCATCCCTTCCTGCTATCAGAGAAGGTTTCAAGGATGGGAGATTCAAAAGAATAAAGTAGTATAAGCACTTCTCTACATCCAGTCAAAAATGGTTGAGTTATCGAGTGTATTTTGTACCTAAGAATCAAGCAAAGCTCAAGAAATCACATTTTCAAATCAGCTATTTGGTAGGAAGAAGGAAGAGATATAAATCTGAAACTAAAAATTTGTAACACATGATTGTATTACTTAATAGAGCTACCACCTTTCATTTGCTTTATACAGCCAGTTTGGTGAATGAAGGCTTTAAAAATGAAAACTACTTTAAAAAGGAAAAAAGGGACCCAGTTCTTCAGTGAGGGAATGCATTTCTGCTGAAAGCCTCTGCTTGAAAAGCATCCTTATCTCCTCTGAAAACACCAAGCAAATCATAAAATGTGTACTAGACGGGATTTTCTCTAGTTTTTAGAAAATCTCACCAATTTGCGATAAAGTTATCCATAGAAATAATAAAGTGTATGAGAGCAGAATTAGAACAAAATTTTACTATAATTAATTATTATTATTACTTATTTGTATTATAAAACAGCACTGTCCAGATATAGAATAGAAAGATAATTGTGATCTTGATTACTTATCTCTCACTGAGTAGGAAGTCTAATTAATTAATGTCATGTTCTTCCAGTATGTGTACACAATAGAATTACTTTTTAATCAGTGCTTTCACATCTATTTCAGCAAGGCCTACTGTTAAGCCTCAAATTGCTGCTGCCTTGCTATCCCTAGGGGAAAAAGAGAAATGAAGGGAACCACAATAGCTTGTTAACATGGCAAAATAGGAGATGAAAAAAATCTCATATGTGTATACTTAGGATTTACTGCATTTACTGTTAGATCCCATGCTGGGGGAAAACCAACAATTCACTCATGTTTGATTATCAAAGAGGTGAGTAACACTACTTTGGTTGTGAAATTGAAGGACAAACAGCTTTGTATGAGGACAGTAACATCACTTGAAGGCTTGAAAGTGCTTGTTTGGTAGGGATCGGATATCTGATAAAAATCTCGACATTGTTGCAATAATAAAAACTAAGTCATGACAACTGAGGATAACGAATGATTGTAGTGCTGAACCTGTAGCTGAAAGTGAAAGATTGTGCTGTGAAGTGTATGATTTGTCCTCATGATTTTCCTGGATGACTCCAAGTTCTGTCTGGTAAAAACAGAGTATAATAGCTCCATGCAGTCATTTTACTGATGTATAGCCCTGAGTTTAAGCCACTGTAGCATCCTCTCAGTCAAGCAACTCAGTAACAATGGCAATCCTTTTAAGTGTCTTATTGTAAAGAAAATTCGTGTAATTGATGACAAAAGTAATGTATATCAAGCTATTTCTTTGCATGGAGCGTGAGGTGTTACCTTCCCCATTGTTTGGTGTCCTGATGAGGTGGAGAACAGTCTTGCTTTTGCTTAGAATATCTACTCATTGATGTCTCTTTTTATGTCCCTATAAATTATTTTTCTCCAACAGATGAAGATGCTATCTGCATTTCTCCCACTCTATGCCTTGAGGAGGCTCCTTTAAGAGGGAACTAGTCTTCCAACTGCTTCTGACATCTAACGAACCCAGCTTTCAGAAAAGGAGTTTCTAATTCCCACAAAGAACTTGTGGTAACAAACTACAAAAATCCATTCAGAGATAAAACAAATACACCTATACATATAAATAAATATGTTTTGGACTCATGCAGACATTTTCAGAGTTGTAAGTCCTTTTCATCTTCTTTCTTAAAAGCAATTTGCCTAAGGGACATCACAGGATGCAAATCAAAGGTTATGGCTTTGTATTCAAACAAAAATACTTCAAAATCTAAAATGTCCGAAAAAATCTGCATAATTTCGTGGTCTCATTAACCTCAGTGGGTAAACTATAATTGTATTGAAGTGAATGTGTGCTTTGCTATTAATTTTTTAAAAACCAATATATTTAAGTGGGAGATAGTGCAAAAACATCTGCAGGAGACGAACAAGTTTTATGTGAACTTGAAGTTCAGGTATTCGTGCTTATGCACTTTGGAAAATCAAAAAAATTGAGGTTTTTTTTAGTCC
Source organism: Bucorvus abyssinicus (assembly GCA_009769605.1). Classification (NCBI taxonomy): domain Eukaryota; kingdom Metazoa; phylum Chordata; class Aves; order Bucerotiformes; family Bucorvidae; genus Bucorvus; species Bucorvus abyssinicus. The sequence continues at coordinate 43,838,622 of CM020063.1, forward strand.
AACCATGTGTACATTTTGACAGACAGACAGAGCATTATAGTGGGTAAAATCATCCATAAAGTAGTAGTACTTACAGATTACATGGATGCAATAGCAAAAAAGAAAAACAAACTTATGCACTGAAAAGTCTTTTCTTTGGTCTGGCAAGTGTGATGTGCTTAGTCTTATAGATTTAGTCTTTGCTGACTTGTAAACAGAAATAGAAGCAAAATGAAATTAAAATTTTTTGAGGAAAAAGAAACATACTAAAAATGTTTTAGAAATCTCTAGTCAGGGCAATAGAGACAGAACATCAGGGCAATGATCCACCCTACAACTGTCACTGTTTAACCTGTTAGTCTTTCAAAGCAAGTTCATTTATCACTGAGCTTGAACTCTCGAAGGAATTAAATGATCATATATGATTTTTTTTTAATGTAAGATAGGAAATGCCTTTACTTGGTAATCGATGTCAAGGACAGCAGTTACTCCAAAGGAATGCAAAAACCACATCACCTCCCTAAAGGTCACACCGGCCACACGACAATTTCAAGCTTCTGGCTTACTGGTGACAGTATGCAGCAGTGTTATTACCCTTGAAGGATTTAATGGCATGCGACTTTAGTGACAGAAGAGATACTGAAAGAGAGATTTGGCCAAGTATTTGTTTAAATATAAGCAGTGACACTGTTCATTATCAAGTGATTTATTTTCCTAAGTGTTCCTTGCGTGGGGCTAAGCAAGATGGATGCGATCACCTCAGACATAAAGTTTTCAGGAAAGGTATTCTTTGAATTAGAAATGCTTAAGATTAATTATCTGCATTGATAGAGAAAGTGTTTTGGTTTTTTTCTACACGTTAATTGTTTTCTCCCCAGCATATGTTCAAGAAGGTTTTATTGTCCATGAAAGTGAAGGGCAGAGAGTACAGGGTCCAGCTGAACAGAGCTTAGGGAAATTAGATGCATAGTAAACTGTGTGCATAATTCCTAGCACATTTATGCTAGTGACAGGGAACCTCAGGTGCGAAAACACTCAACACCCCATCTGTTCCAAACGAAGTCCTTTCCTGCAGAGAGGGGAACAGAAAAGTAAACAGGCCTTTAACTTTCAGTCCTACTCTACAGCGCCATTCATGTTGTAGGACTTCTTTATTTATTTTGGAAATAGGGAAGTTTTGATTTGGAACAATAGGAAATTATGAAGAAAGAGACTAAGAACAAGCTGAGGATGCAAATTCTCTCTCAGATGGTGTTCTGTGGATTTAATTCTTAAAAAATTCTTAGCAGATCTCAGAAGCAGTTCTTACTATAGGAATTATACATGTTTCTGTGTGCAACTGTGTTGCACAGTAGGAAAGGTAGTTGCTTATGACTTGGGAAAACCTGGCCACAGAGGTCTGGAGGCTTGCTCAGTGTCCCTTAGCCTAAGTTCAAGAGAGAAAAGAGCATCTCCAGACTTTGGACATATGTTTGTAAGAGAAGCATATAACTGTAGGCAACTTAATCATGCTTTTTATTTGTCTCAATTGAACTAAGAAGCCAGATATCCAAGAAATGACCTCATATAGTAAGTAAGTTGAATATCTCACTCATCTTTTTCATTAATTCAAATTCCATACTAAATGCCTACAGCTATTGCAGGTGCTGTAAGAAGCTAATCATGACTATATTGGTGCAAAGCAAATTAGTAAACAGAATGCATTGATTTTTTACCCCAAAAAACTCTCTAAAACATTAAAATTTTGCACTACCTACAAGATTAAATTTTAGTTGTACATTTTCTCTTACTGGCTGTGCTTAGAACAGATATATTATCTAGTCTAGTGTACTTAAATGTAGTTGTTTTAATCAGGTTTTCTCTGCTGGCCAAAGGCTTGACTACAAAGGATCTTTTGTGTTTCAGAGCTCAAGGCAACAATGTACACAGTCAAAACCCCTTTCTAGATGTTTTGTTTGCTAAATATATCTGAACAGGGGTTTTTTTCCTGATACCTAACCCCAGTATGAGTTAGCTCCTGGTATCAAACAAGCCTAGGTCAGGCTTGAAGATAACTTACAAGTGTTTATTTCCAGGATTTAGTTAATAGCAATCAATAGGTTTTTAATAGCAATTTTAGGGTTGAGAATCTGCAGTTCTGCTGAATATATTATTAGAAATTTACCTTCTATTTTAGGATCTGGTCCAAGATCACAACTACATTTCTAGGGACAGTCCACAGCCTAAACATCACCCTGTTTTCAGTAAATTTGCTTCTTTCAGGACTTTGAATAGTAATGATAAATTTAAACATAAACTATGCGGGAAAGCTAGCATTTCAAATGTACACCTACCCTTAATTAGTGTTTTTACCTTGCTGCCAAACATTTGACCAGAAGAAAAGGAAAGAAAAAAGCATATTAAAAGTCATGAAAGGCTTTAATTTGCTATTTTTAAACACATTAGTAAGAATCTGGCTGCTTCTGAAGTTTCAAGCCTTTACAGAAATCTTATTTTATCTTCTCTTAGAGATGTGTTGCAATTGTTTCTACAATTCTGCTTTGTGATTTTCTCAAAGGTGTTTTAGGGGGTTTATAAGAGAGCAATGGGATGTCAATTTATAGCTGTGATTTTATGAAGAGTACTAATAGGAGATATATATATATATAAACAGCAGAATTAAAGGTGTCGTAAGTTAAATTGGAGAATCAGAGGCAAACATCTTTTAAGGACTAGAGATACAACTGTTTTACAATTTTTAGCTTGGCTGGAAGTCTGTCATATCGAGGAATAGAGCCCATCTATCATATGCTGCAATCTAGAGTTTAAACATAAACATTCTTCTCTCTCCCATTTGTATTGTTCATCCCCCTCTCACACATGAATAAAGCAGGAGTTCTAGGAAACAAAAATATGTCCTCAAGTAAGAAAAGGCTGCCTGCCAAGCTGGATTACAAATGACAGGCAAGCTTCAGCCTAGGATCTGAGGTCTTGATGAATAACAGGAATCATGAACTGTAGTAATTTAACACCAGTATCTAATGTATTGCCTGTCCCTGACCGAGCAAACTTTCTTCTGGACCTAACTACTTTTCACCAGCTACTTCACCTGGGTAACATTCACCATCATCTACGAAGCTAGAATCTTCAGAGCTTGTTATAGAATATTTAGAAATAGGAGAGGGCAACCACATTCTGAATTGTACTGCCCAAACCAATAAAAACATTTTGAAGCTGATGACATAACTAGCCTTATAATTAGAATTTAAAGTCCTAAGGTGTTCTTTTAACTTCATGAACATATCCTTAAAAGATTTAAATGTCAGGTACTTTTAAACATATTTTCCTGTAATTTTTTTTCTTTTTTAGGAACATCTACATGCTCTTTCCTGGAAAAAAATAAAAACAAAATTAAAAATCTAGTCTCTATCAGAGAGTACAAATTTGTTAACACTAGAAAAAACTTTCCAGAAAACCCTAAAAAAGTCTCTATGAAAATTTTTTTTATGTTCTTGAAGAATGAGGAAAACACTTGAACATGTTACTTATTATGTGCCTGACAACGGCTTACTGCTTTGTACTTAGCTCACTGCAGTCTTCAAAAGATAATCTGATAATAAGGATGATATTAACTGTACCCTCTACACCTGTCTGACTATCGTCAACATCTCTCTTGAGCCACTATCATGATGACTTCAAAATATGATGTGAAACTTTGTCCAGAACTCTTCCTAAACCAGGAAACCATCCAGCACTCTTAGATGCAGAAATCAGTGCAAAGAAAAGGTGTCAAAAAATCCAGAATTTGCATGAATTTTTTTTTGAGTCTCAATATGAGTCTCAATATGAGTCTCGACAAAATAAAAAACTATATTTTCAAACATGTCTGCTATAAAAACATTATTAAAACTTATTAATATTGCTCTGATGCACAAGAGTTTCTATTTAAAGTAAAAACATACACCTTTCACATTTTTTCACTGCCAACACATGTAAGAAATCTATGAGTATCTAATAAAATCTTTATGTACTAATTTTCTATTTCTTTTATGAAAAATAGTTAATATTGCTAACTTTGGATTTCATTAGCAGCCTTTTGTAAAAATACCTTGTTTACTTTTGTGTGTGTGTGTGGATTAAATTCTCCCCAAGAAGTAGCTGTCTTTCAGACTGCGATTTTTTTTTCTGAAAATGAGGTGAATGGACACTTTGTGATTTGAAACAATTACCTGACAGAACGCGTTGCTTTAACAGACATATTACTTTAAATTAAGACTCCACCATCTGTTCTGCCCTCTAATTACAAATCCAGGTATAACATAATTCAGCATTCTATCTTATAAGTGATTAAAATCCATGTTTGTTCCCTTATACAATAAATAAAATGTGCATCTGTTGGTTTTTTTTTGCTTGTATTTTAAAATCAACAGAGAACTGTTTTCTAATAACATAGACAATATTATATGGTTACAATAATTCACAATTAGAGAGTTTATTTAACTATTTCTTTAGCTATGCTAAAAGTACAAATATCCCAAGCACATCTTCTAGTGTTTATTTGAACGGATAAAGCCATTCCAACTGTCCTAACCTTTAAGGGACTGGAAGAGTTAGAGAATGGACTGGTCAAGCTTTGTTGTGATTGAAAATCTCTAAAAGAGAAAGAAAAAGAAAAGCAAGCAAAGAAATCAAAACAGACAGAAGATGGCAAGCTGTCTTTGAGTTAGTACTTTTTTGGAGGTATCTGTAAAGTTAAAGTAAAATTCACAGTAAGAAGGTGATTTTTGAAAAATTTTTTTTTAAAAAAAGCATAATACCGTCAGGTTGAAAGGTGAAGTGAAGAAGACCAATAGGAGATACGGCCATCTGGGAGAAGAAAGGGCAGTACTTTGTCATTCTTGTAACCCAGGAAATTGCTGGCTGCTCTGTAAACTGCCATGCTTCAGCTCGTCCCATCAATAGCAGTTGCTAACAGGACATTGCAAACTGGCCTGATGAAGACCATCATTCAGATCCTCCTGGTGTCCTTGAGTGTTAGCATTTCCATCAGCCTGCTCCTACTTTATTTATCACTTCTAAATCCACATAACTACTGACAAGTACAAAATCTTCCTTTGTTTTTCTCTGATTTGTTCCTAGTTTCTGTTTATTTTCATTAACCTTAAAATTCACATGCTATTTGAGCAGCACTGCAAAGAGCATTGATGTCTGGAAAACAGGATTCTCCATGGCACCTTCAACAGCCTTTCACAGAAATCAAGTTCCCAAATCACTCATGCACTACAGTCAGTTTACCTTCTATGCAAATATCAGTTACCTTTGGCTTAAATATGTGCTGGCCTTTACTTTTTGATATGAATATTTACATTCCTCATAACTATTTTTGTAAGTGTGCACACTAGAACTTTTGTAAAAAAGACAATTTTTTCATCACTTGAACAGTCAAGAGTTTATTACAAAGCTGAGATTTGCTGTAAAATAGGGAAAAGGGTGCTATTATGTACTGCCTGAAGTAGTCATCATAAGAAATATCCATAAGTATGTACAAAAATAAATGAATAAATTCAACAGATACTTCCACACACAAGTATATATACCATGGGTAACACCAACTAGTACACACAACCAAATTAACTTCTAGAGGAGCTAAATCAGTCTGTCTTTATGGTTAATTAAGTCTACTGCAAGAAAACACAAAACTAAACGAGCAATGCTAGATAATATATGGCAAATCTTTATTAGCTCCTTCATTTCTCCTTAGAGCAATACTAACCATAACGAAGGCCTTGGGTATTTCCCTACGCTTGTATTCTGCCCAAGATCAGTGCTGAGGTAAACCAAAATGCTACTGCAGAAGCTGGGTAAAACATCCAAGCAGAGTTAGAGGCTCAACAGCCGGCACTGGACACACACAGTGACAGGTCAGATGTTGCACTAAATCACGGCACTTCCACCAGTGCCCGTGCACCGGACATCTGGTAAGACACAGCCAGAGCTTAAAAATACAAGTATTTAATGTCCTGCATGAATTAGAAACATGGGCTTTGTGGGAGGGAGAAGGACCTTTGTACAATTAACTCACACTTTGAACACCACCTCTCTCTAGCACCGAGCAGTCTCTTTCAGGCTGGTTAGGGATAAAGAGGTGTTGCAATTCAAACAAGTCCCTTACAGGGATAATTAGCCTCACAAATAAATCTACACTAATTTTAGTTAGCTAACTGAGTGACAGAGCTTACTAATAGGGGAGATTGCAATGCAATGCAGGTTTGTGAGGATTTAGAACGTGCTTTAGCAAGAGTCAGGTTCTAGCCATTAGGAAAAAAGAAAGATTGAAAAATCAGTGGCCAATTTTGTTATGTTTAGAACAGAAAAAGCCTGGAATTCTTCAAAGAGGACCCATTACACTAACTTGAAACAAAATAATTCTCAAATTTTAGGGATAAGATTATTTTATTAGTGATTGGTGACCTGAGAAAAGTGAAACAATTAATTGTGCTATTGGAAGCTGAAGACATCATCTCCTTGTTTTGGAGCCTTATATCCATCAATCTCTATATCCCTACAGAAAGGATCAGGACAAAAGGGACATTGGAAGGATTAAAAAATATCTATCTCTTCTTCCCCAGAAAATCTCCATGACAGGCATGGGAGTGCATGTATAGCTCTGGTTGCTATAATGCAAGATAAGTAAGAAGTACTTTAAGAAGCTTTTTTACTGTAAGAAATTTGGTGTGTTCAAAAGTATGAGGGCATTTTTTCCTAAAATATTTGAAACTTTCTGCCACTTAGTACATAAAAATTTCAGTGTTTTCACTCAAATGTCTTTCATCAAGTGTCCAGGCAGGGAGTAAAATAGACTAAGAATAGGGAGCTGAATTGAAAAAAAACAAAAACAAAACAAAAAAACCCAAAACAAACATACATACACAAAAAAAAAAAACCCCACAAACAAAGAAAAACCAAACAAACAAACAAAAAAGGCAAGAAAATCCAATCGATAGGAAAAAAAAGAAAATGCAAAAATATGGAAAACCACCAAATCCTTGTAAGAGGCTTGCAAAGTGCTTGGTATAGGCAAACTGTAAATGTGATGAAATGTTTTTTTCTCTTACAGAATCTCACTTTTTCAAATACAACAAATTTAAATTCATGTAAGTGATAAAAAACAAAACTAGTGCTTCAGAAAGCAGGAATAGCATGGTGGGCAGAAAGAATTTCCTATATACCTTATAGGTAACAAGACATAATACAGATGTGAGTATTGTATATGCACATTCCCCTTCTCCTTAAAAACATATTCGCATAGGATTTTTTTTTCAGCTGATGTAAGATGTCTTTGTTATTAATATCCTTTACTGCACTTAAATAATGTTCCTGATATTTTGGCCTGCCAAAAACCCTGAATATTCCAAAGTAAGCACGTAAATTACAGAAAGAAAAGATTGAAAAGATTGGGAATTTAAATGATTATATGATAGACATGTGTGTGAAGCACATTCAGCGTGTTTATTCAGACCATTTAGCTATTGAGTGTCAATGGCAAAGTTTCTCTGGTATCTTTAGAATAGTTGTACTTGATATCTTTCAGAAAAACTGTGACTTTGAATACAAAAATTGTAAACTATAAGACTCAACCTATGTTCAGTTTAACTTTCTCATCATAAAATAAAAAATCAGCATGGAATTTTTTTATTATTTAGCCACTTTCTTCAGAATAAACTTTGAAGACAATCTTGTCTCCTGTAAACTAGCCATCCTTGTAAGCAAACAGAAAATAGAAGGGAACATATGGCAAAATGGCAATAGCAATCTGGAGGAGGGATGGATAGATGTTGAAAGAGGCAGATGCCTAATCTTGTAAGCCTAATTTTTCCCCTCCTCCTTTCAGTAGAGTTGTCTTAGGTTGCCATATTAATGCACATCTATTATTTTTAACTAAATATCATAGCTAAGCAATTGCACCTACGAACATATGATCAGCTCGACTGGGAGTCTGCCTGTCCAAATCTAATTTTAAGAGCAAACCTCATTGGACATTGGACAATTTTTGCTGTAACTCACTAAAGTGCAATTGACAAAAACAGACCTCTAAAAAATTCAAGGTGTGTATCAGAATGGAGATTGCTGTTCATCTTGCTATGGATGTAATAAAACCCACCACCAAGTGCATAGAGCCATATGAGAAAGACACTGTCTGCATTTCTACTGTGATTCTCTACAGCAGAGAGAAAGTATGAGGAAGCCCCCCAAAATCTTTCATATGCTTAGACTTTGGACTTTCATACTTTCTTCTCAAAATGACAGAAATTAAGTAAACATAAATTTATGATGCAATAGCCAGATTTCTGGTCAGTGGAGCATACACTATGGTAGGTCACCTCTTTTGGGTGCACACGCAGGGCTCTCACACATTCCTCTGTGTATGCACACCTTTCTGTCTCTTCACATTTTCCAAATTGCTGCTTAGACCTAAGACATTTTCCCAAAGAAAATGCTGTCAAAGTGCAGCATGATGCTGTTCATTCATTCATTCATGGCTTGGCTTCACAGACGAAGATTTGGGAAGGGCTTTGCACACGCTTATTGCAAGCGCGTTGATGGCTGAAAAGGCCAATGCGGGATAGGCAAGACCGGTTGCAAAGAGCACACCGGAGGGTCTCCTTGGGTGGTATTTTCATCCCTTGCCTGTCGCTACAGGGCTTTGCAAACGTGAGTACACCCTTCAAGCCTGCGCGGTGGATTTTTTAGGTGAGGCGCAGCGTGCGCGAGACTGGCCCCACCCTTTACACCTGAGGTTCATCTGCCAGGGCCTAGCGAGCTTGGACGGTGACAGCGAAGTCCTCAGGTCGTAGGTTTGGTTAGAGTATCCTTCTCTTAGATGGATGGCCTTACAGGGCAAAACGAGCTCCATCTGCCCGGCTTTGGAGTTAGAGTTGTCCTTCTCCTAGGATGGTTGCCCGAAGGCTAGTGAGCCCATCCTGCCCGTGGACACACTTTGTCTGACCCTTCAGTTGAGACCTGTCTGGCTTGGGAGACCCTACCAGCGGCATATGCCACCACCAGCATAGCTCTCGACTTCGCAAGGGCACGCAAGCTCTTTCCCCATGGCAAGGGGGCGCCCGTGAAAGAAAGCGTGATGCTGTAAGCCAGCACTTTCAGCAGAGGATGTTTCATCACAAAATTCTGAACTAGTGCTCATAAACAATCCCATAATTGTTCACGGCATGTCAACGAGCAAAGGCTTTGATAATTTTATTTTGGCAGCAAACAATAGTGAGGAATTAAGTTCATAAAACTTGACTTAATTGTAGATAAAACCCTGGCATAGAATTCTGCTACATTTCAGAAGCCAATTAAAGTGTTTACAGATTAGGCAACAGCTATCCATCCGATTCACATCATCAGTATGCAGTCTGCAATAGAAATGCTAAACAGAAATAAAGAAATGCCTGTCATTTATAGTTGTAGAAAGTTGTCATCTTCTCCCCTCAGCTTAGTGGTCTGTCAGGATTTCTTTTCTTAACTATCATACTCAAGAAAGTTTACAAGTTGCCTTAGAATTTGTCTAGTCAAATATTTATGTAAATATTATGTCCTTGCAAAGGCTGGAAAACAAAGACCTTCTCACACTTGGACCATATTTACAATTCAAACTAGGTCCTTTTTAAGTCTTTCTCAAGATTCTGAAGCGGTCTGATAAAAAACCTTTTCACTTGATCAATAATGAAAAACATTCAAAAGGTCAGCTAGGCCTTTCTGTTCCTAACAAAAAAGCAACAACTCATTCAGTGAAATTTGAAGTTGAGGAATATAGAATCACTAATAGGAAGGAACTTGTCTGGAAAAAACACTTACTTTGCCATTAAACTGTAGTATATGCTGGCATGAGATAAATTAAGAATATTATATAGTTCATAAGGGGATATTTTTAAAGTTGATTCAAATAAACTATATTATAAAAAATTTAATGTATTATTATTTAAATTTCAAATTACGTGTTTTGAGTAACATATTTTTTAGTTGTATTAAATGTTAGGACAGCTGCCTGAAACAGTGATTAGTTTATATTTTTAAGAGGAAAAACATTATTTTATTTCAAGATATAAAGAAATTACTAGTGGAAAATTTCTCTGATGACCATATTATGACGCCCAATTTTCAGTCTTGGATACAGGACACCAGTGTATCAGAATATGTTTGGTTTGGTCTGGGGTATCTTACCATGGTCCTAAGGCAATATCCTGTGAAATCCAAATTACTGCAAAATAAAAACAGCAGAGCAGTTTTGCTCATGTCTTGGGGAAAAATACTTTTTCTGCATAAGACAATAATAAAAATAATTGGTTTTAAGATTTTTACCTACACTTTAACCTCCAGCAATATATTAAAAGACAAGGAAAAGTCCCAGCCTCCACTGTCTAAAGACTTCAGGTTTGGGTTTTGGGTTTGGTTTTTTTTTTGTGAAGATAAAAGTGGTTCTGCCCTGAGAACATCTTATAATCAAAGCAGGTTTAGCTTACATTTTCACTTTGTATTGAACCAAAAACCTATACTTGTATGCTATATGCTGCTGTCTGTGGGAAAGAAAAAAAGAAAAAAAAAGGAAACAGAACTCCATGGAAAAGCAAAGCATCAACTGTTTATCAAGCTTTTTGTGTATGGAAGAATGAATATTCCGTAAAACGACTTCTAAAGAAAACTAGGAGGTCATGCCCCCTCTTTTTACGAATACATATTTCTACAGGAGTAGCAGCTACACTCAGAGCTATGATGTGGTAGGAGACAACTCCATCTTCTCTACACAAAGACACCATGGATGCGAGAGAGACACTTGCGTGTTCTGGGTACCCTCTCCTCCCACATCAACCATGCCTCAGGTCCAGTACAACAACAGCATGAGTTTTTAACTTTTCATATTCACTACTACAGAAAACTGCCACTTCCACAGAGCTAGAAAGGAGACTGCAGGATAGCCAGAGCAAATCCTCATGCTGGAGGGCTCACAGGGAAGGTAGGAGTTGAGGTTTTGCCTGTCTTACAGCAGAAACCCAGATGTTTCCTCTGCAGCAGATAATAATCAGACACCTGCTGGCTAGATCCACTTTCTACAAAGAAACATGTTACTCACTGGTTCCAGTGGAAAAAACAGAAGCAGCTTAAAAATAAGGTTGATAAATTAGTTAGAGAACCAAAATAAATGGGGCTCAGTGTCAGGCCAGCCTTCCTGCATGGCTCAGGAAATTTATCTTCACATTTCAGTTCTTTATTATTTTCAAAAAATAATGGTGATACTTCCTTCATTTGCGTTCTGAGATCTCCAGGGCAAAGGCTGTGTTTTACTCTGAGATTGAGGAGCATCATGTGTACAGCAGCTCATTCCTTCCTGGGGACTATTGGTGTCATCACGAAGAGAAAAGCAGTAGAGAGAAGAGGGTGGTTTTCTGGGACTTAATAAGCAGCATTTGCAGGCTGTCTGGATTGAACTTCTCTTGGCGTTATCTGGAAACATTGTAGGAATCTTGTCATTTGTTTCTGCTAATGCAAGTGTGGCTTGTTAACTCCACCCTGCATATTAAGATGAGTAGTCTTGCCTCAGCAGAGAGAAGTGGTAGAAAGAGAAACAAGAAATAAACTGGCGGTAGTTTACAAAGTATAATAATTTAAAGGGATCAATATATGGAATCCTGCACATAAATAAAGATGTAGCCACCTCTCAAATTGCTACTTTGAAGGCATAATGCAATAGGATGATCGCATGAAAAGCCCACAGGTCATTTGTCTTCTATTTGGCTATAATTTACCATTTAGGAAAAAAGGATACTAAAATGCAAAATATACTGAAATGGTTCTAACCTTGATTAATGCCAGAAAGTAAGATCACAATAAATCCTCTGAACTGCCAATGATAAAGTAATATTGATCTAAACATGACTATTTAAAAATAAAAAATAGAAGATGGATAAGTCAAGAGTTCTAGATGCTTTGAAAAGTAACGTTTGACTCAGATTCATCTTTGGGGGGTTATTTTTCTGTTCTTCCAGCTTTTGAACACATTCTAAGGCTTTTTATATCAAATAAAGAAAAAACAAAGTCACAAAATATGTAAATGCTTTGAAACATTTATCAGGAGCACAATACAGTGCCCCTGTCTGTGAGAGAAATGGAGAAAAACTGGTAACAAATTGTTCATTTCTAGGGGAAAAAGAGATGCTAGATAAGCTTACAATAATTGCTGTGGATCTCCCAGAATTTCAGAAACCTTCAGAACTAAAATGACCCTGATATATCTTCATGCCCTGTAAATATTAACACAAAGATTTAAAAAAATCAGATAACTAAATCATATAACTGTTTTTCTGTATTGAAGGGGGAAAAGTCGTTAGTGCCTTACAGCAGAGAAGAAAATATCATGTCATAAAGAAAACTGAATTTCCAAGACAATTTGAAAATTTATTAGTCATTTAAAGTTTTTATGAGAATAAACTCTTAAAATTACTCTGCATCTGCAGATAATTTGTAAAGTAATGAGTGTTATCAGGAAAAAGAAGGGATTTTTTTTCCTTCAATGATTATAAGATTAAAGTCTGTCCTATGCCAAAATTCTCGTTTGGCTTCTTGAAATTCTGAATTTCCTATAAGTCTTCAAATGCTGTCATTAGAACATTCTACTAACAGTATTCTATTTAAAAGATGCTAATAAAACCATCCATTAAAAAAAAAAATCCAGAAAGTACACAAAGGAGTATTTCCTTGCAATTATTCATGGAAAAAATTGTTCTGGTATGTATATGATTATATACACTATGATATTTCTATTATCCCAAAATAATGGTAACTCAAAGCAAAATGCAGCTGTTTAGAATTGTTGAAAACCATAGCACCGTATCTATTACTACTTTGCATATTTAACTTCCTGTAGTTACATGCAGAAGTAACTCATGAACACATTATGTTTTCTGCACCTTTGAGTCATGATTACTAGATCAATTAACTATGGTTGAAGGTAGAAATCACAGCCTGCTATTAAATACCAAGGATGCATTTCATCAGCAGTGTTACATTTGTGCAGTCAATACCAAAATAACTGAGATATTGGGTAGTGAATTGTCATTCTTGCCCAGATTTGTGTTTTAATGTTGCTTAGTTGGCTATGGTATGATGACTTTACGGCTGGACAAATCATTAGTAGAAACAAAAATGATTGCAGAAATTAATGCAAAAGCTTTAGGTTTATCTGAAGGATGAGAAAAAAAGAACTGCATGTAAAGTTTTAGAATGGGAAATGAAAAAAATAGATTTCCTGTTAATGTGTTGTAGTTCATTTTTGGAAGATTTCAAAACATTCAGCGCTCCTTTTTATTGTTTGCAATAACCTGTAAAACATTATTTATAAGACAGTTTTTATTTTTAATTGACTACAGGGCATTTATTTCAGGCAAAAGAGTAGGATGACACACTAAAGTAATAACTGGGGTTGGGGGGAGGTTTAAGCTACCGTGTTTCAAATGTTGCTAACAGCGGATATTTTATTCATAAATCACGGTACAAACTCCTAATGGCAATTTTCTGGTGTAATAGTTCCGTCAACTCTTAGCAAGAAGAAAGGGTTAGATTCAGTAAAATGTGTGCAAGAGTGGTTTTATAGTCTTCAGGTACAGGCAGCTACAGGCTTCTGCTCCTTGGAGCTGTTTCTTTCCCATTCAGGATGCAAAGGCTTCTTCAGGGAAGGAATCTGACAACAGAGTGTTCATTAAAAACAGATAAAGTTATTATTAAATCCTAAGACTCTATTAGGCAATTCTAACCTTTCCCCAGAGAGCCTTAGTGTGAGGAAAGAGTATTTTGTCTGGTGAGGTGGAATGGTAACTGACATGCTACTTCATGGACTGTAAAAATTACCAGAATCTCCTGTGTTAACCACGCTTTTCAATGCATTCAATACCCTTCCTGATTATCCACTAGCTGCTCCCAATGCAGAGACAAAATCAATTTTGGGTTCTCCAACACCCGGAAGAATTAAAATTAAAATACATGTTCTAGCTTGCAATTTTATCATAGAAAAGAACATTAAGCTTCTCTCTTTTGCTTAATGCATATCTTGATGTCATGTCTGTTCATCACTTGCCAGATCCTCAGGCATGTGTATGAATACATCAGCATATCGTTAAACATAGGTTAAAAAAAAAAAAAAAAAACTTGTCAGAGGCCTGCTTTGTCTCTGGAGATAAAGTACAACTTTCAGTTCAGCTGCCATTGAAAGTGTTTTTCTTTCTACTGATATTAATCAGTCAAATTGGAATCTACTGACGGAATCATATTTTGTAAAACTTTCTCACTTTGTCTTTTCTTCTAATATTTGTGGTCTGTCCTGGCTTTTTCTCCTTAGCTAGCTGACCTAAGATACAACAGACACAACAATCTGTTGTTAGATACAACAGATCCTTTTATGTGGGCTCCATTGTGATCACTCACATTTTACCATCTCAAAGCCTATTTTACCAACCATTCAAATACAATGTGTACAATTTGATATTATATTAAATTGCTATTATATTAAGCTATTTGAAGATTAGGTTTCATCTGTGGAGATTGATGTCTAGAGATTCTATTCTCCCATCAGTTCGAATCAAGACTCATTTGCTAAATTTACTAAAATTTTTTAGTGGAAAAAAAAAAGAGGTACAATGCTTATTAATGGTTCCCTCAATTGAAAAAAAAATTTAAAGATTGAAAAAACATAGCACCGATATTGTGCTATTTTGGACACTTGGTAAAAACTTCTCCTGATGAGGGGTGAGATGTTTCATTCTGGTAAAAAAAGCTGAAGGTTTTATGCTACTTAAAAACTGTGTAGATGAAGATGCTATTGATGAAGTCCAAGCAGTCTGAGGCCTAAATCTTCTAAAGGGTTGTAATCATTATTGGGCATGATTGCACACTATTTTTCAGGCCACTGTGAGCTAGCAGTACCTTTTATTCCAGCTTACAGGAACTCAAACAGGTTCTGAAGATAAACCAGCAGAACCTACATAATCATATTAAGCATCACCACGCAATGGACCCCACACATTATGCCAAAAGTTGACACCTACTTGTTTTGGGCAAGGCTTGCTTACACCTACTCAAAATAGTGAACACACATTTCTTTGTTGTCTATAGTCATGCTTTGTTAGGATTCCCATAAGGCTCCTCCACAAATGTTTTCTGTAACAGTCTGCATCATCTAATCGATGAGAGTCCATGATGACTGCAGTCAAGATGGGGAAGTAAAAAAACTGTGCTAGCTCTTGTTCTTAACAGTAGCAGACTTCAGTTTGTTGAAATTTTCTTCACCCCAATTCTTTATGGTTTTATGTTTTATTATAATATTTTTATTATTATTATATTTGTTTTCATTATTATTTTCGCAAGTTTGAGTGCTTCTGATAATAAATTTAAGAGAAAAAAATCAAGCTTTTTTGTTCATTTGTAAAACTAGTTTAGTCATCTTAGTGAAAAATTTCAGTATTTCCATGCCTGGAGCACGTACTGAAACCGGGCAGAAAGATTTGCGGTAGATCTTGATAATACACCAACAAAATTAATTTCTACTTGGTCTAGAATAATTCTTTAATTCACTGAAGATGGTAAATTCTTAGTAAAGACATACTTCTTTGTCAGACAAATCCTCTTGTCATCCAAATTTAGAGTCAGTTTAAGCCGAATATGCTCTACTATGCTTTTCCTTTCCACAGAGTTATGGTTGTTAGGGAATTTTACATTTCATATACACACAGTTCCTATAAGAACAAAGTAGCCACCTGACAGAATTGAGTCAGGAAAAAAACAGACAGGGATTCTTCAAGGATACAGTGTGAAAGTTCATAAAAACTTGAGGGAACAATGGAAGGAAACTTCTGAAGAACTTGGCTATATTAATAATCACTAAGCCTAAGGATGCAAACAAAATATTGTTTATGATAATGACTTGAGCATATTTAAGCCTGCTTGCAGGAAACAGAGAACCCAGTGTTTGTCGGATTTGATCAGTGGGAATTGTCAAAAACTCAGCATTTTCTTGAAATCCTATGCCATCATTCTAAGTGTCTGTCTGAAGTCCCCTTTAGGTGTACATTAAACGCAATAATACATCATACCACATTCAAGAATAAGGACTGAACTAAAACAGTTTGGACTTTTTCAAACTATGACTGTTAGTGCAACTGAAACAGCATTCTTGCACATTTTCTGCATGTAATCACATTTGTCATTTCATCTAATAGTTGCTCATCTTCCACTTGTACCTCTCTGCAGAGATATGAGCTACAATGTACTGGGCACTTTATAATTTTAATGAAAAATTACAATAATAGCATATTCCTTATCTCAACAAGTGTTCACTCAAAATGTATGGCAACAGACAATGGACTGAAAAACAAATAGAGAGTTTGACATGAAGGATAAAATGACAATGAAGTGATTATAATGAAATAACTATTGTAGAAGTTCTTGGAAGAGACTGCCAGAATTGTGTTGATTTTGTTAAAATCACAGACTTCATTTCAGCACACTACTATTATAATATATTTTGGCCATGACTACATTGTTCTGGCTAACATCAGATAGGAGACAATTAATTTTTTTGTGTAATGAAACAATCAAGAAAATAATGTATGTATTATAATGGATTAACTGGCATCCAACACGAAGAAATACTCTGATGAATCTTCTGCCCTGAATTAATTTCAGTACAACATTACTTCTCTTTTTTCATGAGCTATGGAACTGTGACTGCTTCTTACTGCTTTAAATGGACTTTTTTCATCATAAATAATTTTTATTTCCAAGTGGTGTAATCAGAGGGGAAAAAATAAGTAATATGTTGAGGAAAGCAGTGTCAGAGCAGGTAATTTAAATTTAAATTCTAAACTAATACGATATAGCAAAAGCAGGGATTATGGTGAAGAAAAAAATTAGACAAAGGTTTAAGGCAAAGTTAGGTTGAGGTGAAGTTAGATTTTCTTTTCACAGCTGACATGAAAACAGATGTTACCAAATGTGTCCTTACTGATTTTAGGAGCTGATTTCATGTTTTAGCTGAGAATTATTGTATATAATATCAAGAATTCACTGGTCCATAGTAAGACCTGTGGCTTCATATCCTAATGTGGTTGTTTCAAATGATGTCTTAAGAGTGTAGCCTTGGATGTATGAAAAAAAAAAAACCCAAACAAACAAAAAACCAACCAAACCAACAATAAATCCCAAACTAACAAATGAAACAAAAACATCAGAAAAGAATTTTTGCTTTGGCCAGAAATCCAAGAAACAGATAGGATGGTATTTGCAAAAATTCAAATCAATCTCACATGACACAAAATAATAGGATGACTGTGTGCTGCTTGTGCTTGTTCATTGCTGACCTGCAGGAACTGGGATTTCATCCAAAAGAATTTAGTGAAATCCATAGTATTGTTGTTCGGGGAAAGTATAAGGACAGTGTATTACCTAAAGAGTCATGCTTATTACACTGTCTTCCTTCTCCACCCTTAGATGGAATAGTTCTGCAGCCCAGGTTTAAAGGAAGAGATATTTAGCATATAGGTTGGCATAGGGAACAAGCCCTTAAAAACTGGTACGTATGGCTTTGAACCTGCAAGCCCCGATAAAAGGATCGAGATGCTGACCTTTCCCTCAGGCTGCTATTTCTTCCTCCTTGTAAGTTTTAAAAGAAGTGATTTCTAGTGCCTAATGTCTCCTGATGAGGAGAGCTGGGAAATGTTCAGTTTAAGCAATGGACATAAGGTTTTGCGTCTGTGAGCTGGTGAAAGTTACCTGAGGATATAGTCACAAATGTGATGCCTTTTTTAAAAATTTTACATATTCTCATTTTAAACTTCATTATTTATGATGGAAAGACTGTTATAAATTTTTATTTCATGTAGCTCTTACTTTACCATTTTCACCTGTTGCTAGTGTATGCAGAAACCGACACTGAAGTGTATTCACAAATGAGGGATTCTGAAAATCACTTCTTTACAGTCAGAGGTTTAAATAAGTTTTTCAGTTAACTAACATGCAACTGAGTGCTAAATTTTAAGGAAAATTTTCTTTAGCTGGTAGCATTATTTAAAACCCAAAATCTACAAATCATTGCTTATAAAACTGATACAAATGGGAGTGCTGCTGTGCTTAAGTTAAGCATGTATGTAAGCACTTTGACAGATTGGGTTCTAATCAAGAAAACAGTGAAAAGCACCATCTGTTCAGTGGCATTTCACAAGACAGTGAAAAAATTCTGAAGTCTAATCTTCAGTACAGATATAAAAGAGATCTGTCCAGAGCAACAAGCTATCATAAAACTAATTTACCAACAGAAACAAGCAGTTCCTCCACAGTGCCAGCATCTTCAGCTTCCTCACATTAATTTTGTGTACTATAAGAAAAATAAGTTATAAGGCATCTCTGCTGCAGGCACAAAAATCAGTGAGGATGAGAAAGATGTGCAATTTTATTTTTCCCGTTCTGTGGTAATAATGGTGAAGGAAATAAAATATCTAATTTTATGACTAATTTACGAGACCCAGCTCCAATCATTATTACTTTGTCTGTAGTAAGAATGACATGACTGTAATTGCTGCTTTTTCTGATTCGTCAGACTTGTTTCTGAGAAACAACCATCCCACATGCAATCAGGTCTTCTTAGGGATGTATTCTACCTCACAAATTAAACGTTTGAGAGCTGAAAAAAACTCAGGCAGACATCTGCATGTTGCCAGATATTGCTGTGCAGCAAAATTAAATAAATAACACTACCAGATTGGATTAATGAATTATATTAAAAACACCAGTGCTTAAAACTGAAAAACTGCTCATCATGAACTGAAAAAGAAAGACAGTGAACAATAAATATTATTTGGTAGTCAGATGAAAAATACGCCAAGTCAATAAAGATTGATCGACATGCTGAGGTTCAAAATCCTCCTTTGTTCGTTAGCCTCTGGCCCAAACACTGCGTGTTTTTGCACAAGTGAAAAGTTTCAGCATCTACAGAAGCAGAAATACACCAGCTGGAACTTGGCAGACAGTTAATTCCTGTGACTCATTGTGTCTGGCACCAGGTGTCAAACGAAGAGTGGGGAAAAAAAAAAAGAAGAGGTGTTTTTTATGGCATTTCTAACCAACCAGGCTCGCTCATAAGCCTTGTGTCATTCAAGATGTCAGCATAATATATCAAAAATGTAATGAAAGATGCACTGAAGTGTACAGATCCTTATGTCATATCATTCCTTACCTTAATGCACTGAATACCATGCTATCAGCTAGGATAATTTTTCTATTTCTATTTATGCTTTGTCATCAAAGAGATAGCTGTATTTAACAGATCAGCTGGCATAATTGAGATCCAGAGTTAATGACATTAATAAGAGGAATGGGAGAATTTACGCCTTGCAGTGACTGCTTCTGATTGACTGCTTGCTCAGGCAAATATCAGTGAGCCCTTTTGTTCTTCCATTCATAACACAAAGTTTGCCTTTCTGACTATGACTTCAGCGACTATCAGCAGGGATACCCATGCTGAAATCAGTGATGGTAGGATTTACAATACTGAATGATTTGTTGTTTTTTAAATGAAGGATTAGATTTTGAAATGCAGGATGTCACAATGTGTCATGAAAGCAAGACTCAATCTTCTCCTATGCCTTTCCAAAATATGTCTCTGCATATCCCCAACTGAGGATCGCCTCGAACTGTTAATACTGCACTAGCTTCATTACATTTATCTGCCTAATGAACAATATTAATCTGGAGGTTCAACAGCAATATGAAAATAATCCACATAGCATCTACATTTGTTAGCATGTCACTGATCCTTCACAAATTACACAGCGGTAGATAGCTTATCCAAAACTAGGCAGAAAGAAGGAAAATGATGATGCATAAAATGTCTTTGCAAGATGATGTACTTCACCTGCAATTATTACAGCAGATCCTGAGCAGTTATAAGCCAGCAAAATGCCTAAATTCAGTGGAGCTCTTTCTCTATTGACTCTGTTATGACAGATTTGTTACACTTGACTGGTGGAACAAAGTGTCAGGATAAGACCACATAAAGCTAATTATTTTGCAGAGCACTGATTTAATGGTTCCCAGATTCCTGCATATTTCACAGCCTACTGCTGAGACTGGATTTCAGGAGTTTGGAGTGGGAACATTCACAGCACCTTCCCACACCCAGAAGGGTTTTGTCTGTTGTACCATCCCTCAGAAGTCAATTTATACAGCAGCAAATGTGATACTGTCTTAAACTGCTCAGCACAAGACAGGCTCTCCTTAATTGAACTGTGCGCTCCTGAACAGCAACCTCATGTCCTCGTCTTGCTCACTTCAGCTAAAGAGGTCAAAAAGTGTCTCCATCATTGCTTAGAGAACTTCCATTAGACTTGCAAACAAGCTAAGTGTCAAGCATATTTGAACAGAGTGTACAGCTCATCAGATACATGTCAGTAATAAATGTGTGTCTAAAACAAATCAGATTGAAAATAAAAAGTTTTTTAGAATGTCAATATTTGCTAACTTGACAAGCATCATTATATCTCATCAGCTGTAACCCTCAGCTGGCTGAAAAATGTTGCTAAGCATATGGAGCTCAAAGGAAGATATTTTAAAATATATTAATAATATTTTTCCCCCATCTGGGTATATCTAAACCAATAGAAAAGGGGAGAACTTTGGATATTATCCTTTGGTATTTCTGGTTTTCTAAATCACAAATATAATATAAATTCTTTCAAGGTTTTAGTAGATATTGTACACGCTCATGTTTAGATTTTGAAAAGATCAATCTCATTGTCTTAATTTTGTAAAGTTACTGTGTTTTCCCTGTATCAATTTATCCCTCTAACCCAAATATCTCAAATACATGACCCTAGAATAAACCCACAGTCAATATTATCCTTTTGGTGTTTATTAATGACTATAGCAGTGATTATTGTCACATTAAAGGTGCGAGTTTGGTGTTTGCCTGCCAGAGCCTGGAAGGACTTGTACTGAAACAGTTTTGCAAAGCCAATAAAAATAAAAAATGTTTATTAAGTGACAGATATAATACATTTGGAATTGCCATTGATAAATGCACTCCCTGCAATAGCACTAATAACTAATATTCTGCTGCAGCTTGACAGGCACCTGGCGTCCAGCTAAGGTTAACTTACCAGAATATCAGTCATAAAATCACTGAATAAAAGGTCGGAACAGACCTCAAGGACCAGCTGGTCCAACCTGTCCTGGGAAAAGCATGGTCTAGACAAGACGGCCCAGCGCCCTGTCCGGCTGAATCTCAGAGGTGTCCAGTGTTGGGCAAACCACCACTTCCCTGGGGAGAATAGTCCAATGGCTCATTGTTCTCACTGTGAAAAACTTTCCTCTTGTGCCCAGTCAGAATCTCCCCGGAAGTAACTTGTAGCCATTAGCCCTCATCTTTTCCATGTGACTCCTTGTAAAAAGGGAGTCTCCATCTTCTTTGAAACCACCTTTAAATACTGGAACATGGTGGTAAGGTCTCCCCTAAGCCTTCTTTTCTCAAGGCTGAACAAACCAGGTTCTCTCCTATGGCAGCTTCCCAGTCCTTTGATCATCTTTGTGGCCCTTCTCTGGACCCTCTCCAGCCTGTCCACATGTTTTTTGTATAGCAGGGACCAGAACTGAACACAGCATTCCAGGCATGCCCTGACCAGTGCTGTGTAGAGTGGGACAATGACTTCTTTATCTCTCCTGGTGATGCCCTCGTTGATGCAACAACATACATATCTAAAAGCCCCTGAGAAATCCAGGTAAACAATGTCCACCACTCTCCCCATATCAACCAACCAGTTTACTTTGACATAGAATGAGATCACATTTGTCAAGCATGATTTGTGCTTGGTGAATCCACGTTGACTCTTCCCAGTCAGGAGCTTCATTTGACTTGTGACAGCCACTAGAAAGATTTGTTCCAGTTTTGGTTATTGCTATGATATCACAGCTTTCTGACTGGCCACAGAGCTCCAGTTCCTCCTGTTTGCTCCCCAGGCGTTATGTATTGGTATATGTACACTTGAGGTTGTTGGTCTTCTGCTTCTCATCTTGGGATGCAGTTAAGGAACATTTGTCACTGCTCTGGTTGGCCTGGCATATTCCCCAGCTGGTTGCAATGGTGTCAGCATTGCCACTTTGGAGCCCACCCCCCCACCCTGAGCCTTTCAGTTTCAAGCCCACCTCACCAAGTTGATCAGCCTGCTGTCAAAGATTCCCTTGCCTCTTCTAGACAGCTGGATCCCATCCCTCCCTATCAGGGGGAAGAAAGTCCCATTTTCAGAAAAGCCAAAACCCTCATGATGGCACCAGCCACAAGGCCAGAAGTTGATTTGCACCTATTTCTGGCTGCGTCCATTCTTCTAATTGGTAAAATAGAAGAAAAGAGAACTTGCTTCCAATACTTTTTGCTTGTACCCCCACGGCTTTGTAGTCTTCTTTGAATCTACCAAGGTTCTGGTTTGCGGCGTCTTTCACACCCACATGAAAGAGTAACAACAGATAGTAGTCTGTGCTCTTGGCAAGTGTGACACCCTCTCGGCAACATCTTGGACCTTAGCTCCCAGTAGGCAGTGCACCGCTTGTGAACTCCCTGTCAGGCTGGCAGATGGGCACCTCAGTGCCCCTTAAGAGAGAGTCACCCACTATGAGCACTCGTTTCTTTTTCAGGTATCCACTGTGTGCTACTGTGGTATAAAGGATGCTGACAGTGATATTTAGGTATGTAATATAATACAGTATAACATAAAGGAAGAAGTTATAATTCCTGCTTCTCTTATATGCCTCTTTTGACTTTAGATACAGCACAGACTCGAATGCTATTGCTTATGGCTAAGGTTTGACTAACTGATTATAAAGCAATAGGAGTGCATCATCATGCAGAATAAGTTCCCCAGAATATGAGAAAACTAATATTTTCTTTTTTGTTTTTCATAAATCTCATAAATCTCTTACAAGAAGCAGCAAGAACACAGGGTCATATGCACAAGGTTTAAGTATCTGTGAATTTGTTTCAGTTTTCTAACTGTGCTACCCATTGACTATGCAACAATTTTAGTATAAAGTAAATATTAATAAGCTATTAGAATTACTATTGCAAATTAAGTACTTTATCAGGGAGAGAGTTTAGCAAATGGTATTCTAAAGCTGTTAATCCTCGACCATGTCTCCAAAAATCATTGGTTTTTAATTAAACTACATACTAACCTATTGAAATTGTTTTAATTGTGTAGAGAAAAAGAATTGTAATAAAAGTTAGTGCTTTCATACACACATATAGATATTTATATATGAGTATGTATTTGCGTATGGATATTTATATGTATGTGTGGGTATAAAATGAAATGCAAAACCAACGAAGCTTTCTGAAATATACACAATTTAATACTCTATTTCCTGTAAATATTCACCACTGTTAAGAACTGGCCTGCTATCTTCTTTTGCTCTTTTCTTAAAGAGATATAAAATGAGTAATAGTGTTCTTGCTGGAGTCTAGACAAGCTCTTTTGAAATTACCGCCTGATCTTTTGCATGAGTTTCCAGACATCTTACTGAGATAAGGACAGAATTCTATCTCTTTCATCAGCTGTCTAAGGTTTCATGTTAAGAACAACAACAGTTCTGATCATTGAGTGAATTAAGATAAAAAAGTAGTTTCCAGGTTTTTTAATATATATATATATATACACACACACATACATATACAAAATTTGTCTTAAAATGCTCTTTACACATGAAGGAAATAAAATTTGTACCTTGGTCGAGTTTTCCATAGATTTGGAACTCTTCTTTTCCTACGGGTCTTGTCAAACCTGTAAATGGACTAGTAAAAATATATTATCTTCATAATAAAGTATAATATATCTGAAACAGCTTGAGACAGTTCAGGTTTAGCTTGTTACTGGCTATAAAAATCTCAGCTTGTTATAGATATATTCCTTCAATAATGACCTTCTTTTGTCTTTTTTACAGGTCAGCATTAAGGCCTAGAATTATTGGTTAATTTTACATTTGCTCAGATATAAGCACTTTCCAGAAGAAAATTTGTTAAGGGTAACTAAGGAAATTTCACACAATAAAGTGCCTTTTCAAAATAATACCCAGATCGCCTAATCAACTCTACCCTATCATTTCTGTAAGTTAAGGCATGGTTAAATGTGTCACAGCCCTTTTTACCAAATGGACTAAAAATCATTTAGGAGCTCACAGCTTTCTAGAGTCTGTGGTGGCACAAGGATGGAGAGTAAGGCAATTTAATAGTCTGATGGACATGAAACCTATCTTCTAGACTGTTGTGAAAATACGTAATGAAAACGAGCAGTTTTTACCAAATATGAGCAAGATTAAACTACAAGATGTCAGGGAGCTTTGGGAGCAATATTCTTGGCGCAGGAGGGCAAGGCTAGCATCACAGCAAGGGTGACAGTGACTTTTACGTAATATACAATTTTATATCTAAGAAACAGTAAGGAGAAAGATTTTTCCTCTGAGTGGTCACTCTACCTCCTTAATGAACTTGGGCTTTGTAGCTTTTCTGCCATTTATTTATTTATTTATTTATTTATTTGTTATTTACCTACTTATTTATTTATTTAAATATAAAATATATAAGAGAAAGAGATATACACTAAGAATAATACGTCCTTAATTAACAGTCCTGGACTTTGCACGTTTCCTGCCATTTACATACACACACACACACACACACACACACACACACACACATATATATATATAAAATTCAGTTCCCAGGAGGAAGTGGTTCTGCCAGGCAGCAGTCACCACTTCTACACCTTGAACCAGTATCCCAGGGCTGGAAAGGCCTGCATGCCTGTCCTTGTCCCTTGAACTAGTTAGTTCTTTGAAAAAGTCCTTCCCACTACAGAAGTAATCTTCAAATGTGAGTTCAAAGTACTTGATACACAAGAGAACTTAAAAAAATACCTCTGACTGCAATGTAGTATAGCACTATCTCAGCTACTTTTAAACTAACTGACTTAAGGACTAGTAGTAGTACCTATGGTGCAACAGAGCTTAGTGCTATGCTACTGTAATTATTCCTAATAAGAACTAGATGCACGTATTTTCACACACTAGGAAAATATTATCCCAATATTTTCAGTTTTCATGGGTTTTTTTAGGTAAAAATAAACAACATTAAGTTAATTTATACTTACACTCTAATTTTCCTTGCTGCCTTCCTTGCTGAATATTTTTTCCCTGAAACTACTAGAAGTAGATTCAGGAAATCATATTTCACTGCTATAAAATAGAAGTTCAGTGGAAAAAAATTAAATTGCAGATCAGCATACCTGTAAATAAGAATGGGTAGGAAACACAAAAGGCTTGCAAATTATAGTAAATTATATGGCAAGGAGTATAGTCTTGATCCTCACTGCTCTGGAATAACAACTACCTTTGTCTTTCCAGTAGTATCTGAGTATCATTGTTCTCTCTAATCTCTGTTTCATGACATACAAAGTTTTCATTCTATTTCTTTTAATATATGACAAGTGTCAAGATGAATGCCAGTCTATCAGAAATTTGGTTCACAGAGGGTTTTTCTAGATATCTGGTGATATCTGACTGATTTAGAATTAGATAATGTAAAGCATCTTAGCAATTAATATGTAGCCACGCCTAAAATTTCACAGGAAACACATACAGAGGTGCATTTTCAAGAGAAACAATTACCATGATTACCTATCAGAAAGGATACCGACATATGGGCGTGTGAGTGTGTTTTGTTTGTATGCAGGGATTTGAAAGCACTGTTTCACAGAATGCTTAAATGTTGCAACTGCTTTCATGTATTGAATCTGTCACTTCTACCCACACCTAAGAGTGTGTCACTCCATCATTTGGCCATAGTGTGGCTGAATGTGGAACCTTGAGGTGCTTCCCAACTGTAGATGCATACATTATCCTCCCCAAATTCCATAGTGGGATCCGGGTGCTGACCTGCTCAAAACAGGAAACTTCTGCAGCAGCATGTTCACCAGGGTATGTCCACTGCTCTGGATAACTTGGACGCTGTAAGGCATTTTATTTTACAGATGAAATTTTACAAGATATTTACAAAAACATGGCTCAATCAGGTTGCATGAAGCTAGAAGCAAGTCAGTAGAAAAAGGCAGAGCATGTAACAGATTCCACTGTTAAACTGGGTCAAAATAGCTTTAGAGCTGGTTTTACACTTGATTTGACAAAGGCACAATGAGAAAGCTGAAAATCCACTTTCTATGCCGGGGACGAAACAGTAAAACAGCTGTAGTGTTAACAAAAAAACCTCTGTGGAGTTACTGGCTTTTAAGAAACACGTGTGCTAAAAAATACGGAGTATCTCTGCGAGTATACCTCCATAAACTCTGAAGTGTTATGGATATATATTTAAAACTACAGGTTTAAGTAGCACCCTAGATGTCCCAGATGGCAACTGAAAATTGAAGAACTAACATGGACTGCAACAAGCACGGAAAAGCTTTCTTGTACAAGTTCTCATAGACAGACAACTGGGCTGAATATATAATTGGAAGTATCTTGAATCTTATTGTTTGCAGGGACTAGAAATGCCCCACACTAGATATAAGTTCATCAGAAATGTGTATATAAAATGTTCAAAGAAATGCTCACACCTAGAAAATTTTGTGAAACTATTCAGATCAACTAACATAAGTTTCAAAGGACTTGGACATCTAAGTAAACTGGCCAGGTTTTGGAAGGGTGTAGCAGTGTCTGGAGTATTATGCCAGATGAAAACATCTAGCTAGGAGACTCTCAGTTGCCACATTTACAGCATCTTTGTTCTACGAATGAATCAATATATACACTTGATATTATTACAAGTATTTATTCATGTGTTTCCTACTAACACTTAAAACTTACGATGTGCTTGCAAGAGAATACACTGAGAGCTACATACACTGGACAACGCTGAGATGCAAATAGCTATGCACAGAATCTTAAATGTTGCAATGACTTCCTACACTACCAAAAATTGCCCTTCCTATTTTCTTCAGAGGTGTACTGGTTTGTGACATTCAATTACCACACTTTAAATTATTCCCAACCTCTCTGTTGAATCTTTTTTTTGGTTACCGCTACTGGTTTTTTGTAGCATTATTTTTCCTACTCTTTACTTCATGCTGTAATGTATTACACTTCTTCTTTTTACATTATAATAATATTTCTCTACTTCCTGAGGATATTTTGAGGATAAATTCATTAATATGTATGAAAGACTCAAACCACAGTGATAAGCACACTGAGGTTCTATGTGTGGATGTGTGCATATATCTCTACAGAAACACACATCAACACGCATATATTTAAATCAATGTATGTATTGCTAACTGGTATCATCATCATCATGGCTTGGCTTCGCGGACGAATATTTGGGAAGGGCTTTGCCCACGCTTATTGCAAGCGTGTTGATGGCTGAAAAGGCCAATGCGGGATAGGCAAGAACGGTTGCAAAGAGCACACCGGAGGGTCTCCTTGGGTGGTATAGTCGAGGCACGGTTCTTTCTGCGCTGTCTTTTCTCCTCGAGACTGATTCTACGCGTGCTCTCAAAGGAGACAGCAGCGTTATGTATGGTGTGTCTCCAAATCTCCCGATTGGAGGCCAGGGTGGACCACTGATGGTGGTCAATATGGCCTAGGCTGAGGTGTTGTTTCAGGGAGTCCTTATATCTCCTCTTTGGAGCTCTTCTCTTGCGGCAGCCGGTGGCAAGTTCACCATAGAACACGATCTTAGGGAGGCGGTGATCCGCCATCCTGGAGACGTGCCCTGCCCAACGCAGCTGCGTTTTCAGCAACATGGCCTCAATACTGGTGACGTCTGCCTGTTCAAGGACAGCAACATTAGTCACGTAGTCAGTCCAGTGGATGTTTAGGATTGTGCGGAGGCAGCGCTGATGGAAGCGTTTGAGGAGTCGCAGATGGTGGCGGTAGATGACCCATGATTCAGACCCGTACAGAAGAGTAGGCAGTACCACGGCTCTGTAGACACTGATCTTTGTACTTTTTTTCAGGTGTTTATTGCACCAGACTCTTTTATGGAGTTTTCCGAAAGCTCTGTTTGCCTTTGCTATTCTGTTGTCTATCTCTTTGTCAATCGTGGCATCTGAGGAGATGATGCTACCCAGATAGCTGAACTGCTGGACTGACTGAAGCTCTGACTCGCCAATGGTGATGTGGGAATGATGGTAATCATCTTGTGGTGCTGGTTGGTAGAGAACTACTGTCTTCTTCAAGCTGACTTCCAGCCCAAAAAGCTCAGCCGCCTCTGCAAAGCAGGATGTTAAGCGCTGCAGAGCTGCTTCTGTGTGGGCAACAAGGGCGGCATCGTCAGCAAAAAGCAGCTCGCGGACAAGGTGATTCAGGGTCTTGGTGTGGGCCTTCAGTCGCCTTCGGTTGAAAAGGCTCCCATCGGTACGATATCGGATATAAATGCCGTCTTGTTCGTCGAGGTCTGCCGTGGCCCTTTGGAGCATCATGCTGAAGAAAACTGTGAATAAAGTTGGTGCGAGAACGCAACCTTGTTTCACACCATTGGCTATTGGGAAGGGCTCAGAGAGTGCATCGCCATATCTGACTTGGCCGCGCTGCCCCTCGTGTAACAGGATAATAATTTTGAGGAACTTGGGGGGACATCCTAATCATTCCAAGATCTGCCACAGACCTTTTCTGCTCATAGTGTCAAAGGCTTTGGTGAGATCAACGAAAGTTACATAGAGACCCTTGTTCTGTTCCCTACACTTCTCTTGCAGTTGTCTGAGAACGAATACCATGTCTGTGGTACTTCTGTTGGCTCTGAAACCACACTGACTTTCAGGTAGAAGTTCTTCTGCGATAGCAGGTACCAATCTGTTCAATAGTATTCTTGCGAGGATTTTTCCAGCAATGGAGAGCAGAGTTATGCCTCGGTAGTTTGAGCAGTCTGACTTTACTCCTTTTTTCTTGTCCAGGGTGATGATGATTGCATCACGGAGATCTGGTGGTAGTTCGCCTTGTTCCCAACAGCGCACAACTAGCTCGTGAAATTTAGCATGGAGCGTTTGGCCTCCATGTTTCCAGATTTCAGGCGGGATTCCGTCGACCCCAGCTGCCTTGCCGGTTTTCATCTGCTGTATGGCCTTAAGGGTCTCTCCCATAGTAGGGGCTATATCCAATTCATTTTTCACCATTTGTTTTGGGATGAGCTGGATTCCTGAGTCTTGGACGACACGGTTGGCACTGAAGAGAGTTTGAAAGTGTTCAGACCATCGATTCAGGATGGAGGTTTTATCTGTGAGAAGCGTTTGGCCATCTGCGCTGAGTAGGGGGCTTTGAACTTGGTGTGTGGGTCCGTACACTGCTTTCAGAGCCTCATAGAATCCTCTGTGGTCACCCAAATCTGCACATAGTTGAGTCTTTTCTGCTAGGTTGAGCCACCACTTGTTCTGGATGTCTCGAAGTTTCTGTTGGAGTTTACTGCATGCGAGACGAAAGGCTGCTTTTCTTACATGGCAAGATGGTTGAGCGAGGTGTGCTTGGTGAGCAGATCTCTTCTTTGCCAGCAATTCCTGGATCTCTGGATTGTTTTCATCAAACCAGTCTTTGTTCTTCTTTGTGGAGAACCCTAAGAATTCTTCGGAGGACTGCAGGATGCTGTTTTTAATATGTTGCCAAAGCGCTTCAGGAGAAGAGTCTATGGGACGGTCTTCAAGCCTAGTTTGAAGGTTTGCCTGGAAGCTGTCTCTCACTGCAGCTGTTTGAAGATTGTTAACTTGGAGCCTCCTCCTCAGAATGCCGCCCCTCTTAGGTTTGGGCTTAAAATGGAGGTTAAGTTTGCAGCGCACAAGGCGGTGGTCTGTTTGACATTCTGCACTAGGCATCACTCGGGTGTGACAGACATCGCGAACGTTTCTCTGGCGCACTAAGATATAGTCAATGAGGTGCCAGTGTTTAGATCGAGGATGCATCCAGGTTGTCTTCAGGCTGTCTTTCTGCTGGAAG
Organism: Bucorvus abyssinicus; assembly: GCA_009769605.1. Lineage (NCBI taxonomy): Eukaryota > Metazoa > Chordata > Aves > Bucerotiformes > Bucorvidae > Bucorvus > Bucorvus abyssinicus. Next base: position 43,868,634 of record CM020063.1, read on the forward strand.
ATGGTGTTGGTGATGGTAAGCTGCTGCTCAGCACAAAACTCTAGCAAGAGGCGACCGTTGTCATTGCAGTTTCCAACTCCATGCTTGCCTAGTACTCCTTTCCAGGCTTCAGAGTTCTTACCTACTCGGGCGTTGAAGTCACCAAGGATTATGATCTTATCATCTGCAGGAACCTTTTGAGTAAGGCGGCGCAGATCGGTGTAGAATTTGTCTTTTTCTGTAGGGTCAGCTTGGAGAGTTGGGGCATATATGCTGAAGAGAACAACATGTGGCTTGTTGTGTAGCGGGAGGCGTAAGGAGATAATGCGATCGGAATGACCTGTTGGCAAATTTTCAAGTTTAGAGGCGATGGAGTTTTTAATCATGAAGCCAACTCCGGAATGATGACTTTCGGTTTTGGGTTTGCCTGACCAATACAGTGTGTAGCCGGCACCATGTTCTTGAAGGCTGCCTTCCTCATGAAGGCGAACTTCACTGAGAGCAGCAATGTCGATGTTGAGTCGTGACAGTTCGTGAGCAATTATAGCAGAACGGCGTTCAGGACGCCCGCTGTCTGCTGTATCGAGCATGGTTCTGATGTTCCAACATGCGAGTGTCAATCTGGACACACCTTTGGAGGCAGGTGTATGCCTTTGTCTCTTTGTCTTTGGTTGACCGCAACAGAAGATGCCTGTTGGCCGCGGCTAGCCAACCGGATTGGAAGGGAGATGAGCTTTGGTTAGGCCACCTTTTCTAGGCCCCTCTCCATGTGGAGCAAGCAGTGCTTTCCTTGAAAAAGGCTGCTTGGTCATTCAGGATGCTGCCGAACGAGACTGTCATCTCCCGGGTCAGTCTCAAGCGACCAATGTCCTGAACCGCCTGCATGCAGGGTTGGGTCTGCGGCTTCCAGTGACATCTTTCCACCTGCCGTTTCGTCCCTTGCCTGTCGCTACAGGGCTTTGCAAACATGAGTACACCCTTCAAGCCTGCGCGGTGGATTTTTTAGGTGAGGCGCAGCGTGCGCGAGACTGGCCCCACCCTTTACACCTGAGGTTCATCTGCCAGGGCCTAGCGAGCTTGGACGGTGACAGCGAAGTCCTCAGGTCGTAGGTTTGGTTAGAGTATCCTTCTCTTAGATGGATGGCCTTACAGGGCTAAACGAGCTCCATCTGCCCGGGTTTGGAGTTTGAGTTGTCCTTCTCCTAGGATGGTTGCCCGAAGGCTAGTGAGCCCATCCTGCCCGTGGACACACTTTGTCTGACCCTTCAGTTGAGACCTGTCTGGCTTGGGAGACCCTACTGGCGGCATATGCCACCACCAGCATAGCTCTCAACTTCACAAGGGCACGCAAGCTCTTTCCCCACGGCAAGGGGGTGCCCATGAAAGAGTAACTGGTATATATAACTCTGACAATGATATATAAACACTTTCCATTTCCTCTGCATTGTTTTCTCCCATTACTTGACCAAGGAGATACTTCTGTTATTCCGTTGGCCATATTGTGTTCATTACTGTTATTAACATGCTGCATTGCTGAAGGCTATGTCTATGCAGAAATGTGCGAGCACTCCTTAGTGTGGACCACACTCTTGATTCCCGAGACATTTGCACTGGCTCTGGGGCCAGAGCTGAGTGTGGTTCTTCTCCAGCCTCCCAACAACTCACCTGGATGGGTTTATTGGGGTTTTTTTTCCCTACTCACAAAGGTGAGAGGTGTCTGGGTCTTGTTTCAGTATGGAAAGTGATGGACTGTTGGTTAGACCAAGAGTTAAGGGCTTCAAAGCCCATAATTTTTACATAGCTACGTTTGGACCCTGTTTTCCTAAATGTTATACAAACACAGAAGTCTCAAGACATTCACAGTATAAATAGTAAGCACAAAATGTAAAACATATCTAAATTTATAGGTTCTCCTTCATAGATCTGACTTTGTGTTTTTGACAGTAAAATTCTTTAGATATTTAATTTATATATTCACTGTATTTTAGGCATAACTTCCTACTGTTTTAGACCTTCAGATGTGGCCCAGAATACAGTGGGCATCCAGGGCATGTTTTAGCCCTGTGTTTGAGCTGAAGCGTATGCTTGTGCTCACCAAGGTCTGTACCTTCCTGAAGTTGAGGCATCTGAAACACTGTTGTTTATAGCATCTGCCCTAAGCCCTCACCACATGGCTGATACCATCCAGGCTGGAAGACCTTGGAGTTCAAATCAACACATACCTCACATCCTTTGGGTATTTTAGACCTGACTTAAATACTGATTTCTAGCCCAGAACTACAGAAATTTCAAGCAGGCCAAGCAGAGAGGCACCTGCTGACATTTAGCTCTTGTTGGGATTTGTACAACAGATACCCTCAGCTCACCATAGCTGCATCCAGGAGGTGGTGCAGGGATTTCCTGTAAATCCAATGTCATGGGCTCAGTGCTTTCACTGGTAATCAACCTGGCTTCAGATCTGTTATCCCTCATTCACACAGACCAACAGAAAAACACTTTTGCAGATATCTAGCAATATATGACATAGCTCTGTGATTTTACCTGCAGGAACAGAGCCTAAGGAGTCTGAATTACAACCTAGTTAACTAAAATAAACCTATTCTTCCTATCTGTACCCACACACCTCACTCTTGTTTCCTCCATGTAGCTTAGTACAGATGTAAATTTATCATTTTGGCACTTATTTAGAACTTTAATAGAGAATAATTGTAAAGCTACATTTTAAACACAGAACTGTGCACATTTTAATCCTTGTTTTATAGCACTGTAACTTATGATAATGGTTGAAAAGAACTGTCTGTATGATAACATTACCAAGAACATTTTAATTACATGTGAGAAATGTACCATTTGATTTCAATCATCTGAAAAGTAATGCACTTAGAAATGCTTTCCAAGGTAAGAGTCTCTTTTCCAATGATTTTTTTTAAGTATAGTTATAAACTGAGGACTGTTTATCTAGCAATTTCTTTAAGCATTATGCATGTTATGCATATAATACATAAATTCAACTCAGTAGATTAGCTGTCAAATGCAATGAAAATAGTGAATGTGAGATTTTGATACTAAAAATCCGTATTATTATAAAAAGTACCCTATTTATTGAAAATTCAAATGGCCAGATGGACCACATTGATTTTTGTGGCTCACCTGAGGATCCAGTCTCATCTAAATTTCCACCCAACCAAGAAGCAAGTCAGTTGGCACACTAAACCTCGTGATGCTCTGTGCCTCTTGAAGTTTTGTAGTTGACTTTATGAATGAACCAAGATCAGAGAAGCTACTGGGAGAGCAGCAGAGAGAATCTGGGTATTTTCTAGAGTAAGATTTTCATGACAGTGTATATGAAACTGTACTGAGTTTAACTGGTAAGGTTTTGGTAGAACTGGGGGGGCTATAGGGGTGGCTTCTGTGAGAAGCTACTAGAATCTTCCCCTGTGTTCAATAGAACCGATGCCAGTCAGCTCCAAGACGGATCCACTACTGGTCATGGCCAAGCCTATCAGCAACCCTGGTAATGCCTCTGGGATAACATATTTAAGAAGGGGAAAAAAAGCTGTGCAGCAGCAGCTGTAGCTGGAGAGAGGAGTGAGAATATGTGACAGAAACAACTACACAAACACCAAGGTCAGTGAAGTAGGAGGGTGAGGAGGTGCTCCAGGTGACGGAGCAGAGTTTCCCCTGCAGCCCATGGTGAAGACCATAGTGGAGCACACTGTCCCCCTGCAGCCCATGGAGGTCCCTGTTGGAGATGATATCCACCTGCAGACAATGACAGACCCCAGGCCAGAGCAGGTGGATGCCCAAAGGAGGATCCTGTCAGGACCCGTGGACCTGTGGAGAGAGGATTCCATACAAGAGCAGGTTTGCTGGCAGGACTTGTGACCCTATGGGGGACCCACGCTGGAGAAGCAGGTTCCTGAAGAACTGTAGCCTGTGGGAAGGACTCACATTGGAGAAGTTCATAGAGAACTGTCTCCTCCCACAGGAGGATTGGCAATAAATTAAACTAATGTTCCCAATTCAAGACTGTTTTGCCCATGACAGTAATTGCTAAGTGATCTCCCCTTGTTCTTATCTTGACCCACAAGCCTTTCATTATACTTTCTCTCCCCTGTCCAGCTGAGGAGGGTAGTGATACAGCAGCTTTGGTGGGCACCTGGCATCCAGCCAGGGTCAACCTACCATAGAAACCATGTAATAGCTGAGGACTAGAGAATCAATCCCATCACAGCACAAAAATAGCTTAATTTCCATTTGTGATCTTATTACTTTTCCAGTTGCTGACTCATTAGTAGTTGAAAAATCTCTCACTTTACTGAATTCTTTGTGGGTGAACTAAATATCTGTCTCCACAGCTATAACATAGCAGCATAAATGTTTAGAGCAGAAAGCGTGCTTCTGAAGAGGCAGAATTTGGATCCTGAAAAAAATCTGGAGCTTTGATGAGGTTCTTTTTTTCTTGAGATCTCTCGAGATCATTTTTGTGCTCCTAGATATTTTATGCAGCAAAATTGTACATAAGCTCTAACCTAGTCTTTCATAGACATCCTACTCTGTGTCATTTAAAATGAGAAGATGTTTTACAAAGTATTGTATTTTCAGAAAAATATACTCATCTTAGAAGGCAGCAAAATATAATTGATGGCAGTTGTAACATAACGGCATTATATTTCATATGACTCATTTTCAAAGTGAATTATTTAAGCAAATGTGATCATAGTCAACTCAGTCACATGGTTAAAGTTTTAAGGTTAAACAATGCCAGTCACTGTCATTGAGTAAAACACTCCTGAAGCAACTCTTGCCCTCTGCAATGACTATGGCACAGAGATCTGGAAAAGAGAATCAGGCAAATAAAGCACCGGAAGAATGAACTGTTGTTCCAAAATGATTGTCCAGATCATTGAGCCTGATCTCACAGTGCAGCAGTCAACTATATCACATATATTTCTCCTCAATTTATCAAGCTGCAGTTTAAAGCTAGTTAGGGTGTTTGTAACTCTTCTGTCTATATGGAGCATCTTGAAATATAGGATCGCATTGGTTGTTTTCACACCTTTTGGTGAGCTAGAATCCACAGGGTTTTTTTCTGTTCCTCATAGTCCTTCACTCCGTAGGAAAAGAATCTTTGCTAGTCTCCAAGCACAAGATCTCTGTAGGCATTTTATTTTCTATTACTGAATGCCATTGCATTTTATTTCTACCCAAAAGCATTCAATACTTTCCATATAATTTTGTAATCCTTCCCACATGAACAGTTCTTCCAAATTTTGTGTCACTACACAGTTTAGCTAAAAAAACTCCAGCTGGTGTGCCAAAGTCTAAATCAAAAAGGTAAACTATATCCAGTAAAGTCCTTGTGAAAGTTACTATAACGTCCTTCAGGCCCGCTTTTCTTTCAACACACTCAGTTGCCAATCCTACCTCAATTTCTTCCCTAATTCACAGTTCTTCTATTAAGAGTTCTTTTACTCATCCTCACTATTTCAACAAGTAGTTACCCAAGTGGTTTGTAAGTATCTCAAAAGTTTAGATTTCTCATAATGGCATAAGTCCCTTCAATATTTATTGTCTGGTATTATTGAAATAATTAGACCAAAATTTGGGAATTAGAAACAGATTCATACATCCCCTGTACAAACTCTCTCACAATTCACCCTCTAAAAGTTTTGACCCCAAATATTAAGTTTTCTTTTACACTTCCTTAACTCTTTCACATATAGTGTATATCATCATCTTTACCTGGAGGTGTTATACATGTATTTCAAACCTAGATGGCATTTCAATACTTTTATGTTTATTCTTAACTTCTACCATAAACAAAAATGTTTTCATCTGGTTTTCCAACCTCACACAAATATCTTGTTTGCTTCTCTGGTTTCACACAGTCCGTTAGGTTGATTAGTCGCTTAAGCTTCTTTGCCTGCCCCCTGCTCTCATCAACATCTTTACTGGACTCCTCTCAGGGTTGAGGGAGGGTTAATGGATTATCAATAGCCATCACCTCGCAGTATACTCCATCTCCTGCTCTCTTGATGTGGCAGACCTGACAGCTCCCAGGACAGCACTGCACCATGTCCCCAGCTCTGTCTCCAGCTCCAGCTCCATGTCCTCCTTATGTCTCAGTGAAGGAGTCTGGGGGCATCTGACACTGACTGCCAGGATACAGGATCTCACCCTGAGAGGCCAGGGAAGGCCTGTCTTCTTGTCACATGAGGGCTATTCCTGCCTTAGATCATTTTCAGTGTTATTTCTTTCCCTATTTATACTAACTTGATATTTGTACTGTTTTAGGGGACATGGATGTGAAACTGGCCTGGCTGAAGTCAACAATTCCCTTCTAGGTCTACGATTATTTCTGTCATTAGTGCTGCAGGAGTGAAAGTGAAGAAGAAGAAGTGGGGTTCATCTATGCCTCTGACAAAGTGCACATTTTTGTAAATAAATAAATAAATAAGATATAAAAGTGCATCAAGACAAAAGCAAAAATTATTATTATCATTATTATTTAAAGTGTGAAATGCATCAAAATGTCTTCTTTGATAGACAGGAATAATTGGTCATGTGTTTGATAAAATTTAAACAGCAACTCCACCTGTATGTGCTGGAAGATTTGGTCTGCTTATGCATTCTCTTCTCTTCTCTTCTCTTCTCTTTTCTCTTCTCTTCTCTTCTCTTCTCTTCTCTTCTCTTCTCTTCTCTTCTCTTCTCTTCTCTTCTCTTCTCTTCTCTTCTCTTCTCTTCTCTTCTCTTCTCTTCTCTTCTCTTCTCTTCTCTTCTCTTCTCTTCTCTTCTCTTCTCTTTCTCTTCTCTTCTCTTCTCTTCTCTTCTCTTCTCTTCTCTTCTCTTCTCTTCTCTTCTCTTCTCTTCTCTTCTCTTCTCTTCTCTTCTCTTCTCTTCTCTTCTCTTCTCTTCTCTTCTCTTCTCTTCTCTTCTCTTCTCTTCTCTTCTCTTCTCTTCTCTTCTCTTCTCTTCTCTTCTCTTCTCTTCTCTTCTCTTCTCTTCTCTTCTCTTCTCTTTTTTCTTTTCTTTTCTTTTTTCTTCTTCTCTTCCCTTTTCTCTTCCCTTTTCTCTTTCTTCTTCCCTTTTCTCTTCTTCTTCCCTTTTCTCTTCTTCTTCCCTTTTCCCTTTCCTTTCCTTTTCCCTTTCCTTTCCTTTTCCCTTTCCTTTCCTTTTCCCTTTCCTTTCCTTTTCCCTTTCCTTTCCTTTTCCCTTTCCTTTCCCCTTTCCTTTTCCCTTTCCTTTTTCCTTTCCTTTTTTATTTTAGGGCTGGATTATCAAATTGCAATTTCAGTATATTTATGTCAGCAAGTGACTGAGTTATTTAAAAAGAAGCCTCATAGACCTAGAGAATTACTGACATATGGGGTTGAGTTAACCAAACTCTAGACTTTAACTTTTAATTCTAGTCAAAATACATAAGATGTTTCAAATTCAAATTTTGACTTCTTCTCCACACTGGGAATTCTTCTCTTCCTTGAAAACTGTGAAAAGAAAAAAAAAAAAAACCAAACAACCCAAATTCCACTTTTATAGAGTCCAAAGTGCAAGAAATAATGGTGTGTAAGGAAAGAGAAGGCATTGTTCTGACCTTAAAAAATTAAATTGGCTATCAAATATGTAGTCTTTTAAGTTAATGTTGAGTAAAGTTCCTTGTTGCTTGTTTTTTTTCATTGCTGATTTAAAATTTAGGTTTGGCAAGGCAACTTTAGGCATCTGCAACTGAAAGATTCTGGCTGTTTGTCTTTAGTGTCTGTCTTAGAACATTGGATGTTGCTTTAGAATCATTTTCATGATGCATAATAAAACAGAGAAATACAGAAAAATGCAGTCTCCAGTCTCTTGTTCTCCAGAATATGTTCACACAAATCCAATGCTGCAAATGGGTTGAACTGACAAAGAATTTCAGTCCATACAAATACAAACCAGTTTTCTAAGCAATTAGTTTTGGTTGTTTATTTTTTAAAATTTGAATTAAACTATTTTAAAAGAATGTGCTTTAATTTTTAAGGATTTCAGAAGTGATTGAAGTCTTGAAAATTCAACAAATGCTTCTTTTCAGGTTGGTCATGTGTTTTCTGTATTAATAAGGCAACCCAAGACTTTTTTAGTTTATGATTCTCCCTGTAGTGCAATGGTTTGGATTTACAGATTCTCTAGTTTTAGATGAGAAAATAAACCACTTCATTTTAGTTACCTATGCCCTTATAATTAAGGACAAACCCTACTTTATGGAATATTTCCCTTGAATTTGTGGCTTATATGAGGTATGAGTATCTCCAGAATTCTGCAAAGTAGCTCAAAAATTTCAAATATACAACAATTTTTAATAGCACTTTTTCCAAGTTCTCTTCCCAAAAAAAATCCAGAGATACTAGCTAACAAGATTTTTTTTTTCCTTCACTTTACTTAATAAGTAAAACAGTTTCATTTTCTGACTCAATGCTCTAAAGTAAGTTACCTAATGGAAACTAAATAAGCTCATTCTTTAAGGAGCTCTAATAAGTCCCTTTGCATGCAAGTAATGAAAGCCTAATGTCTGCAACTTTCTCCATTTAAGCTACAGGTCAGCAAACAGTGGTGTTATATGGGGAAGAGTGAAAATAAGTAGAACGATTTTCTTCAGCAAACGGACTTGCAACTGGCTATGTCTGCACGTCCTGTTTGCTTTTTAAGGGTAGTAGCAAACCTTTGCTAAAATCCAAGGGAGACATAATACAGTAAATCTTTCACTCTTGTGATCATATTTCTTATGATATTAATTTATATTTCTTAATGCTAATATTTCTTCATGCTAAAACAAGCCCCACTGCTCCTAAAAAAAAGAAATGGGAACAATAAATGAAAGGCAGTGTTGACAAAATACGAAATTCACACTTTACAGATGAGAGGATAATGTTTTAGTTTAGTATTGAGTGGAAGACTATAAGAAGGGGACTTAAATAAGCAATGGAATTGGATAGCCTGACTGCAGAATTATTTGTCAACAGTTGCATAAGGATATGTGCTGGAAAGGGTAATGTGAATTACTGATACATATCAATAAGCTCCAGTCTAAATGAAGCTTAAAAAAGAAAACACACTAATATCTCACAGTAGTTCAATTGCAACATATGTCTGGGTCATTCAGTGGAAACAGAAAACCAGTAACACAGAGAAACGTCGGGATATACAGAAAAAGCAGAATTGTGTTGTCACTATATTAAAAACTGATTGATACTAATGTGAGAGCAGCCATATGACGTGCTATCAAAATCTTGTCGATTATATCTAGCAGGGATCAACTTTAGATGCCTAAGAAAGATTGTGGAAATAGATAAAAGACTCTTAAATATTTCTAATCTTCCAAAAATTTTAGTTTCGTTGTTCATTGACAACTGAGCCAGAACAGGTATCTCTGCCTCCAGCTGCATATCTGCTAGGATTAGGGGAAAAAGTAGACACGATTTGAACGTAACACTTGATTTTAGGAGAATATTCTTTCTGCAAATGAAATATTTCAGGTCTGTTTACAAGGTGTTATATCATGGGGAAGTAATCTTTTCCATTAGGGAATAAATTTCTACCTTTGTAATGAATGCTTTCAATAAAGATGTTCCCACTACTTATTAAAAATGCTAGCAGAACAAAACCTGCCAGTAGCATGGCCCCAGGAAGAGCCTGAAACAATTTTTACCACTACATTAAATATATCACCCACTGGAATTTAATCTAAGAGGTTATTCCTACTTGTACCAATCCATGTTGCAGTGCTCTAATTTTGGAGATACACAATTCCAGTCAGTGTTGTTTTGAACAAGCTAAAACACAAGCTGCTCTACGATTATGGCATATTTACCCTCCTGGTAGAGTGAGATATTAAAAAAGGTAGCATCTTCAGCAGCAAGGTTTCTTATTTACTACTCTAGCAGGTTTGTGGATATTGGCAAAATTCATAACCAGGTTGAGTCTTTACCATGGCTTGAGTTAATGAGGCAGTGTAAAGCCAGACAGATCTTCATAATCTTAATTAAAATAAATATCAATTTACACGTAACCCTTGTTTGCTCCATAAGATTCTGTCTATAATAATTTTCTAAACAGCTCTGCATTGCTTGTTGACTGTGCAGCATCTTTAGCTAATCTCTCAGTTCCTGATGCAGACAGACCATTTCACTTCTAGGCTTGAAATGCATCATCACGAGCGACCTTGCTGACTGACTGAAAGGTGGGGTTTCTTACTTTATTCAAAAATAACCAAAAATATATGCCCATTTTCAATCTTGTGTGAGATTATTCATTGACTACAGTGGAAGCATTAAAGAACTTTGATTTAGCCAGACATTCCATTATGCAATAGGATGTAAAAAAAGGCTGCTGCAGTCGTCAGTGAAGCCAGTGAAATATTTATTAGCATCAGAGTTACTCTTAAAAGATTATCACAACTCAGATACTAACAGAAGCTTATATTTTAACAAATGCTTATAATTACTGCAAATCTCCTTGTACAGATTTTAAAAACATTCACTGCAAATATCTACTTTTTCTCCCCATAAGTCATCTTTCTTATTTTGCTAAAATCTCAAAAATTATTTTCAGAATAAGTACTAAGTAAATATAGTAAATATTTTTTATCCTTTTTCAAATAGAAATATTCCTATTTAAAAAAATTATGCAGCTATTATCAGTTTAAAGCTAAGGAAACATAAATATTTTGCATGTTTTCAATGAGAATAAAAAGGGAATGATCTTGATAGCTATCAAAAGTCACCTTGATGTCTTTGTGCTATAAAAAACCAATTCCACTAACTTGGAAAAGAAAGGTTTTCTGTGTTATACGTTAGTAAGCATTTGTTCTTGCACGAATAGGATTGCCTATTGTTTGACACCTGATTATGATCAGATAGAAGGTAGGATGCAGACCCAGTCCTCCATAAAAAACTGCACAGCTGACCTTACCCAAAAGCTTGGACATCACGCTGGCAGAGTAAGACAGGACATGAGGAACTGAATGATGTTTTCCTTCATCACTTGCATCCTGCCGGGATTTTAGTTCAGACGTAATGGAGCTCTACAACCCTTACATGAGATTGTTCATTTCTAGTTATCAAGTAAGTTGCAGAATCTTCCCCTCTCCTGAAAAAGCTTCTAAATTACAGGAAGGGATCACAAACTCTTCAAATGAGTTTCAGTTGTTAGGAATCATAGAGTGGAAAAAAACGAGCTTTCTGAAAGTATACCATTCATTAAAAAAAGCAATTTATTAAGAAGTAATTCAGAAAGACTGCATTATTAGCAATTCTTGAGGTTTTTGAGTTCAGAAAGCAGTCACTTTCACATAGGCTTCTCTGATTTTCTTGTCACACCCCCTGATCTCTACTTATTTTTGATAGCTCTAAAACATTCAGCTCTAAGCAGCCAAGAAGAGGCTGTTCAGGCTGCCTTCCATCATGCTTCCCACAGCAATGTGAACTGAAGTGGGACACCATCACATCCTTTACGCTTAATATTTCTCATTGCTCTAACATGGAGCCGTATCTGATGTGTTGGGTGCTGTCTAGGGATGCAGGAGGTGTGGGTTTTGAACCTTTTGCAGCGAAAAGGAAACATGAGTCATGTGACCCAGGTGATGGTGGAATGATCTATCCTTTCAGCTGCTGCATAGAAAGACACTGGTCTTTTTGCTGGCCCTGGGAAAAGGGTAGGTTCTTCCTCTAAAATAAAAGAACATTTAAGATAAGTTTCAAGCTTGCCTATCTCAAATAGAAAGAATATCTCAAACTTTGGACACAACTGGGATTTGAGATGCTCTAACTCCTCTCCTTAGCACATTTTACAGCTCTATTTTGCACTCTGTTTTTTATAATACCTGCTTTGATGCGTCTAACTCCCATGTATATCGTGGAGGTAATACTTCTGAAATTCCTTTTCCTGAAATTCCACCAAGGACCTCGTTATTGATCAGTTTGCTCAATATCACAAATTGTGACAGGAGCAGGAGGCTAAGGCAGGGCTCCCAAATCCCATGCTAGTACCTGAATCACTTTCCCTTTATCTGGTTTATATAGAGCAAAACTTTTATTCACCACCATCACAAACACAGGAAAGAAAAATAACACAGAAAATGAACTGACACACACACGTGGAAAGATCAGTGATTCTTTCTTGACTTCTGTGGGGTACAGAGCATCAGCCAAGGAACAAAACCAGTAAGATATATTTCATGGTATACACCTAGGAGTATCGCTGTGAATGGCTTTGCTTCAGTTTTTCCTCCTCATATTAGGAATGTATTACACAGGGGAGCATGAGCAAGTGAGCAGATCCATCAGCCTGCCTCATGCTTTCCCTGTCAAAGCAGTAGCTCTGCAGAGTTGGCATGATTCATCAACGCTGTTGGCACATTCTTTCATCTCCCTATATCTCTCTTAAACATACAGAAGGGAGGTGACAACCCCATCCTTTGTGCACAGATGAATATTTAAATCTCATGTCTTATGAATATACCTCATGCATATAGCTTCGTCTCTGTCATCACCTGATGCATAAATTTTATTCCATGCAGTTGAGGAGGAAGTAGCCTAACCTTCCACAGCTGGTTTGTACTGTATAACCTCATTCTCTCTTGAGGTGACTTTCTTTCACATTGTGAAAAAGAAACTAACTATGTAATCTTTCAGAATAGTTCAGCAAAAAGACTGTGTTTTACCACAATACAATGAAACTTTAATTTACACAAAGCTCTGACTACACATTTTTCCTCAGTATGCAGTGGGTTAGATCTTTACAGTGACACAACTGATTGAACCACTGTGGACACTGATTTCTCACCCGAGAATCAGGCCTTACAACTTTAAATTAGTCCTATCAATGCGAAACGGTGTATGTTGAAGAACGCTGTCTGATGTTCTACGCACCCCTCCTTCCCAAATCAGGTGGACTATCTCCTCTACAATTTAATTCCTCTAGTTTGCAAGCAATATTTTTCTTATAGATGCTTTTGGAGAGTTGGAACTTTAAAACCGAATTTCAGACCTTTATTTTTTCCTACAGCTATGGTTCTTCTCATCTCCCAATTTCAGTGCAGATGTATAAGATCATGACTTCGGCTCGCCAATACTGCAGTAATAGCAGCTATGTAGGTAATTACAATGGATGTTTCATTTTTCTGTGAGTATGTTGCCACTGGAATAAAAAATTCTACTAAATTCAACTTAAATTCTGAATTAAATTTTTCTGCCTACTTTTACATATACACTTCCAGGTGACAAAATAACACAGAAAACCATGCATCACCACACACTGTGATTACTAAAGCGGCTTTTAATATATCTGTTGATAATAATCTCCAGATCTCTCATATAACCAGGCCTAATTAATTTCCCTTGATTACTGTCTGCAGAAGCACAGCTTTGCTTCAGCCTCTGTCCTAGTAATGAAATAGGCAATTTGATTCACACAGTTGCTGAAGGTTGGAAGCCAGTTCCTTTTTCCAAAATGCCATATGCACTATAACCCTGCACCTTAAAGGAAAGCTAATTTTACTCTCTGGATAGATAAAGGCAGAATCAATAGAGAAAGGTATTTCAGATAATTACTTTAGAATCTGTGTGACACAAACAAATGCAATAATATACATGTAGATAAAAGGAATGTCCCCATGCTCATATAAAGAGAAGCAATATCATAGAAAGCAGTGTCTCTGAAAGGATTCCGATCATGGCAAGAAACATAAGAAAGTTCTTCCATTTTTCTGCTGGTAGAAGTTGATATGACGTGTAATAAGAATAAGAATAATAGAGAAGTAATTTTGCCTGTTCTCGTGGGGAAACTGATAGTGGATACTCTAATTCTGGTGTGTGTGAATTTTGTTTTTTAAAAATGAAGAGCTCGGCTGAGATCTCATCACAAATATTGTTGAAGGTCCTGCAGCTAGTCCTGTAAAACTGTCCTGTCTAAAGCAGTCCAACACTTTCGCTTGCTTCCCGCTTTGGCTTGGAGTATTTTCATCTTTAGCAATTATTCTAAGCCAGGAATTTTAGCACAGAGGTGATAGTTTTACTACAAGTATTACTTCACGTTTTCCTTAAGAGGTTTTTTTCTGGTTTTGTATATCTGATATCTGTCCTAAGTCTCTCCGTATGGACCTAAAATTCTCACCAGTGCAAGGAACATTGATTTTTGAGTCCATGATAATCTGTTGACAATCTTCATGGGCCCAAAAGATAATCTTTAAAGTTTCTTGTAAACATTGGTATAGCTGTGGATGTTCTAGGATTTGTGTTCAAAGATTTTGTTAAATGGCTGTGGATACTCCCAGTGTTCAAAGAAGATACTATTTGACAGAGTGTTAAGGAGGACATGCATTCACAAAAGTCCTTGAAAAAAGACATGGCAGTTTTTGTTCTTATGGAACAAGCTACTTAGAAGCCCAGAAGAGTATAAAACAGACAGAAAAATGGGCAAGAAACTTTGTTTTTATGAACTTTACAAAGGAATCCACAGACGTATCCAATGTATGAATAATGGCGGGGGGGGGTGGGGGTGGGGGTGGTGCGGCAAGGAGGCATTTTCATTCTATTTTGATTGTATTTAAAAATCCATAACAAACCTCAATGAGGTCCTCTCTGCATAGTATCTACACACATTACACATCCATCATTCCATATGCTCACTCAGAATATCACATTTTACAGATTTTTAAATATTATTAATATTATTATACTGTGCACAGGCTAGTTGCCCACAAGCGCTCATTGTGAAAAGTAAAACAATGCAGTATTAGCTCAGAGGACCACAGAAAAATCCCATGCATTTTGGTCTTTGTAGCCCTGCAAATTGAGAATGCGTTTCAAAATTTGTTTAAGAAAAAAATTCCATGAATCAGAGAGACCTTTTGTGGTATGTGAAATATCAGTGTTTCTAATAGAAATGCTGACAGATTGTAACATATAATGGGTCTATTGGGCAACTTTCTTATATAACTAATGTACAAATGCTGACTTTCCTGATGTCATAAAAAATTCATTTCATTTTGTTTCACATTTGCTGACATTTAAAGTGCATATACACAACAATTGATTTCTTTTGAGCTTCTAAACAATTTTAAATAAAACTAGTGAAAATTGATTCTTTCTTGTTTCCTGGCATGTCAATTTAAATTCAGTTATTGAGCCAAATTCTTGAAAATGAACAGATACGTCATGGAAAATTAAAATAAATGTTTACTTCTAGAAGTTCTAAGGCAACTTAGAATTGTAGTTATAAAAGAATAAATAATACACTAACTTCTGTAGTTTCAAATGCATTTAGCTTATTATAAAATGTCTGAAATTAATCTTATCCTGGTTTTCTTCAAGTGTTTATTTTTTTCAGAATATTTGATAACACTCCGTACTGCATATATTTAAATTATGTTGCATCTAAGAAACAATATAATTTTTATTGGAAATAAATTGAAAAAGATCTATCTATGGACAGAGGTATGTATTTCCCAGTTTGAAACTTAGAGGCTGTTGTCTCTGAAAGGTTTCGCAATGTCGCAGGTCCAGAGGGAATGTAAAATGCCCAAAGCCTACACAAAAGAAAGTTTTAGTGGTTCGTTAAGGTTTTGTTTAGGCAAGGAACACCAAAAAAAAAAAAATTTAAAGTTAAACAGGACTGGTAGAGAGAGAGAGAGAGAGGGAGAGATTAGTAAATACATGAATAGGCATATACAAGCACAAAAAAAATTCTCCCTCATTCAAACCACATCTGTTTACAAACAAAGAACCCACCACGCGGTTGCCGCACCGGGGGTGGGGAGGAAAGGAGTCTTTGTTCCTCATCTCACAAGTTTCAGCCAGAGAAAACTCATCCTGGAGCAAACCTCCATGCAATAATGTAGTCCTTCTTCCTCCTGGGTAGCTGAGAGAAGACTTGAGTTTACCAGGGCAATAGGCTTCTGGCTCTACCATACGCGGAGCGGGATACAGACCGGCACCTCCAGGGAATGCTTGTGGGTTTCCCACATCTGCGGAGGCTCTGTGCTGAGCATCTGAAACCAGTTCACTTTTCCCCTCGCCATCGGTATCTGTCCCCTCGGCACAGGCTCCAGGGCTTATAGCCAGTTTTTACCCCTTATCTGGTTAAACTCAGACCAAAAGCCATCCCCGCTGGTGATCAGCAGAGCGGGAAGGTCTACCTGCTTCGCAGAAGGAATCTTTTTACTGCACCAGGGATACTGAGGTAACTGCGGATGTTTTTCTCTCTCTGATGAAATGTTTCTCAGTCCCGGGATGGAAAATCAAAAGTGCCGCGGCTCATCCAGGGGAGTGTCTCAAACTTGGCTTTTTATACTCTTATTCACTGAGGCATGTCTGAAATATCTCGACTCCCAATCAGGAAGAGAAAGAGGGCTAGCACTTCTCTTCCCAAAAATTGTGAGAAAACTTTTCCCGCACTTTGAGGGGAAGAAGAAAGGGAAGACAAAGTGTCTCACCCCCTGCCGGTGCCATCTTAACCCATTGCATGTATTACATCGTTTCACCATGCATTATACAGTTTTACTTGAGAGACTTTATAAATACTGTGTGTTACTATAGGACACATTGTAAGAGAAACTAGCTGGGTTTTAATCTAATTTTACTGGCCTTCTAGAAAAGATTTTTAAAAGGTTTTCAAATTCCTTGAAGCAAACCTGAGAGCTTTAGAAATTCTTATTCAACCATCAGGACAGCACATGAGAGAAGCTGAATTCTTTTGGTGTGTCATCCATTTGCACAGGCTGTAGAACCTGTTTCAGGTTACGCTGGCTTTCAAACTATTCTCCTAATCCAAGGAGAGACTAGAGTTTGTTTTCAATGGAGAGAAAATAAATCAATCCTTTATGTATGACGCAATCAAAATTTGGCAGGACAACACACCTCTTTTTTATCTATATTGTCTGACACTTTCCTAAATTGCCCTGTGTCATCTGAATACTCCAAACTCTGTCAAACACTATGTATGAAAGAAAATCTGTAGAACGTTATTAAACTACTACATACAGAAGACATAAGCAATACTTCTGGATAGCTTGGATTATCTCATAATAAAATTTTTCAATGTATTAAAAACATACTTGAAGGTGTAAAGACGACAGAGTCAATCATATCAAGTGCAAGAGGCAATGGGCACAAACTGAAATATAAGATATTCTACTTAAACATAAGAAATTTACTTCGAAGGAGATCAAATGCTGAAGCATGTTGCTTGTAGAGCTTGGAGAATCACATTCTTGGAGATATTCAAACCCTGACTGGGTATGGTCATGGACAACATGCTCTAGCCAACCCTGTTTTAGCAGGACAGTTGGACTAAACATCTGCAGATGACCTTTCTATCCTCAACAATTCTATGATTCTAAAAATAATCGATTGACTCCTAGAAATAATATGAGTTGTGCAGATTTTTCAGTGAGGAGAAATCTAATCCTGTTTTAAAGTTTACAAGATCTCACTTCATCCCTGTAACATTTAATTAGTCTTGCACTTATTCCCAACCTACATTCCTGTAACTTTAACTTCTAAGTACTTGATATCATTTTTTTTTCCAAGAGATATTAAGGTATTACTACTACTTTTAGTGGAGTTGTAATATCATTATAGGTTTCATGAACAAAGAAGGAAGTGTTCTCATCTTTCAATAAATTCTAGAAGGTTGGTGATTCAGCCCCATCATTTTGTCCCATGAAAGATGTGAAAAACAACCTCTGTCTTTGTACACACAAAATACATGCATACATGCAGAATACAGTCAAAATGTTCTGCAAGAAAATATTTTGCATTGTGGGGATTCAATGGATAGCAGCTCCTCCATGTTTTTGTAGTGTATCATATACACACTGTGTCTTGGCTGAGAGGACAATTGAGTTACTCTTGTTCTCCAAAGTTTTCAAAATTAGGGTGCCAGACTGGTGCAACTGTTAGCTTTGGAACCACTAGGCTAACTGGAGCCGTAATGACCACTGGATTTTGAATTCCCAGACTCAAAGGCAATTCTTTTAAAAGTAACGTATGTTCTCTCTCAATTCCACTGTATCAGGTTCCCTGAAATGCTTTAGTTCCTGGAATGGTAAGAAATACATCAGTAAAATGTAGGAACTTACAGCTTTCCCAGCCCTTAGGTTCCTAATGAAAATCACAAACATTAATAAGTCTATTTACTATATTTACTGTATAATGGAGTTGCACATAGACTATAACCTTGCATCCAAACAACTGACTAACTGCATTTTAAATTTATTTCTACACACAGGTATTACACAATATTTTTGAGAATGTTAACTCATTTTTTCCAATGGTGCATCTTTAATTTTTATTTTAAAGTTTATTATGAACATAGAAATATAATCCTTCAGGTTTACTCATAATTCTGCAAAAAATGAGCTTCAGAGCACATCTAAGTCACTATACAGAAATAAGATACATATTAAAGAATACTCTATGTAGATCAGCACTCAGTTTTAACCTCTAGAGAGCTGTACTTGCCAAACAATACTTTTTAATGGTGCTTATAAAACTATGTCTTTTTTCAAGTTACTGTAGAAATCTTAACCAGTAGACGAGTAATTTAGAAAGAAACTCAAGGTGGGGCTTTTTTTAAAGATGGAAAAAAAAAAGCTTGAATTCAATAGACAACATTTTTAAAAATCCAGAATGATTGAGTAAAGCTTTTGTAATGAGAAAGAAAGAATACAAAACGAAAAGTAAAACAAAAGCAAAAGCAAACAAAAACAACAAAAAAGCAAACCAAAACCAAAACAAAACCCTATAGTATCTACTGATATAAATTCTTGTTACTATATTTCAGTTCAGAAAAACTTAAGCTCAATATAGCTTTAGAAGAGCTACACTTACGTGTACAACAGTTGAAAAACTGGCTCTGCTTACCAAATTTTCTATTTTTTGTATCCTAAGTCTCACATGACTTCTTATTAAGTATTATTGGCATATAGCTGTGATAATATGAAAGCAATATAGATAAGAAATTAATTTGTTAAGGATGACGGATTCTCCTAATTAGAAAGGAATAGTTCAAAGAACAATGTTTCATTGACATGGGTTTAATACCTGGCTGGCTTGATAAGGTAAAAAAGACTCTAAAAAGCTGCCAAAATATAGGTTTCACAAAGGATATGGCTGAATTCAGCTGAAGTCTGTGAGATTTTATCCTTAGTTTCAAGAAAAATACAATTATCCTTTAGCACATCAGATGTAATTGTCTGTAATCCACTCAAATGCTTAAGTATTGTTCTACTATAAAACATATTTGCCATCATGCACAGGTCCTGCAGATTTTTCACTGTGTTCTTAAAATATGCTGTTACAGTTATAGCCAAATAGAAAGAGCCAAATAAAAGAAATAAATAGGTCCTTTTTTTGGTCAATTACTTCTTGGCTTTTGACTGAAAACTGTCAAAAGAACTGTAAAACAGTGCAGATCTGAAGTTAAATTATATAAGCTATAGAATATCCTTGAGACTGAAAGGGAATATTGTGGTCAGAAGTTTGAATGACTGCATGTGTTCATGTTTGTGTGTGAAAGGAGAAGAAAATGAAGAGTAAGCAAGTAAGAAAATGAAGAAGAAAGTTTTAGCCTACTTGGGAGGAACCCAAGAAATATAAGCTACAGATTCATATCAAAACAGTCACCAGCAATACCAGCTCTAGAAGTATTTTTATCTTCTTTCTTACTGTGACTATTTCTTCATATTTCCCTGCCATACCCCTACTACATCTGTAATGAAGGAGAGGAAGAGAAGAAGTATTAAATCATTCCAAAAAGTCTACATTTTTTATGCTTTCTGAAATAAAAATAGTTTCATTTTTCCAAAGGAAGACTTCTTTTCTGAAGCTGCCTCCTGTTGATTTTTTTTTAATGTGTTTCAGTCAATTTAACTTCACTCAGCCTATTGCAGTGTGGAGAATACCTGTGGAACTGAGATTCGGTAATACAGTCTTTCAATTTTCCACCAATATGGAATTGTCTGGTACTCTTAGCTTTTAAATAGCTTTATATGTGAAAAGACTGTTATTGATGGTTCAGCTACGTATTTTTAAAGTTTAGCTCTAAGTTTCTTTTCAAGCTTGCCTTCTTAACTAGAACTAAACTGTAACTTTAAAATGTTAAATGATTAAAAATGAAATTATTTTCAAAACAATTCACAGTATTCTAAGTATTTATTTTGCTATAGAATGGAAGAAACAAAAAAATTGAGCTACAATATCTAAATAAAATTTATAAGAATATTTCTTTTGATAACTCACCAAGCTTTCCTAAAACAAAATAAGAAAACTCAGGATGCAAAACTCACATATAAGTACACGATTTTTTAGATAGGCGTTATTAGCTGATAAGAGCACATTTTTGAATGCATGAGCTTGTTTGTGGATATCTTTGGCAGAATGTGCAAAATCTTAAGACCATTGATGGAAAATAATTGAGAGAGGAAAAAGATAAAATAATAACTTCAGCAGTGAACAAGAGTATCCTAGTCTATGAATAAAGAATGAGAAAAATTAATTTAACATACGCTGCCGATCAAGGTGAGAGAATAGGTAAGAATGTGTTTTGTACCAGACATACAGGACATGCAAGCTCAAGTAATACAGCTACTGCACCTGGAAAGGTTTCTCATACAAGTTGTAAAACATGGCATTACAAGCCGACATTCATTTTTACAACATACTTATTTATCAATATGCTACCGTTTGGATGCAAAATAAAATTACTGATTTAATTCACTGGAGTAATTCTGAAAACCTGTGAAAGTGTTGAAATGAACACCTGTACATCAACACAGCATGAAGACTACAGCTGCAGAAACCAACTCTCGATAGGTTTCAGGATTCAGAATTGATTGCTAGAGTTATGATTTATCCCAGTGTTAATGGAAGAAGTCTCCTGAAAGGACTTTTTCCCCATAAATCCAGACTTAGAACTTACCAAAAATTTAATTTTTTTTTTCACAAAACAATTTTCATCTTTGCCCAATGCTTCACTTGATTACACAATGTGAGGCAATTTTTTTTTTCAGATGAGCTATAGTCATAAACAGATTAACTTTCTTTCAGAGATGAAAAGTTATATTGTGTAATGATCTGAGAGCTGCAGTAATAAGAGGGAGAAATTAGAGTTTTCATGGCTTCACCTCAATCACAAAGAGGTGGAGCCCCCAAACTGCCCACAGACTATGGTGTCAGGGCACACAGGGTGTCAGCAAACACGTGGGACCCGGCTCTGCATGGCCCATGGCCAAGCACAGCAGGGCTGTGGCATCCCACAGCATCACTGGGGCGGGGGCTGATTGCCCCAGGCTGCAATGCCACAGGGTCCTGAAGCACGGGCGGGGTATGGAGAGCACCTGGGGAGGATGGGCAGTAGCAGTGGTGTTCAAAACATCTAAATTAAGCTACCATTTAAAGTATCAGCCGTGAAACCAATGCCTCTCTATGCAATGTACAAGAGCTTAAAGCGGATTCACACAGAGCGTCTGACATTAACCAACTGTAAAATACTTCAGTCTACAAAATAGTCCAATCAAACAAACAGCATTAGAAACAAAAAAATATAGATGGGAAGATAAGTGAACATGACACTCAAATGAGACTGAAAATGCTTTATTATGCTTCTAAATGAAAGGCAGATATCTCAGTATAAAGTGCAGGATGAGAGGAAAAATAATTATCCCAGGCTCATTTCTTAAAGTTCCAGTTAAATAGTGCTGCTGGTGGTACAGTGTCAGTCGCTTTATGGGACTCAGCAGTACACATCTCTTCAGAGATGCTGGTGAATGAGGCATTGGGGGACTGGTAGAAGGGGCTTCCCAAACCAGGTTTTTGGTACGCTGAGGAAACACAGGTGTCTGCTGTTTTGGCCACATGGCATTTTGCTTTCTGACAAGAACCTGACAACCAAAGCCAAGTGCTTCACAAGTGCAATGCCTTGTTCAGTCCTGGTTCATCCCCTGATGACTTCTCTGCCAGGGTCTTCACCTTGAGACCAGAGTGCAGCTTTGTACAGAGCCCTCTGGGCATGCAGGTGGTGCCCAGCAGGACAGAGTGGAATCAAGACATGTGGCCATGCTGTAGATGAATCTGAGGTTCTGTATAGAAGGCAAAGTGGGCATTTTCTGCTTGGTGCGATCTGGTTGATGTGGAAAGTCAGCCCAAGGTGAGATTTTGGAAGTGACCCAGAGCCTCAAGACCTAGCTTCCTACTAGTGCTGCAAACCCTTTGCTCTAGAGTCTGCTTCAGGCTCCAGAGCTTATCTTGGCTAAAAAGTAAAGAATCAAAGTGTCTTTTCACGACCTTCAAGATTATATTATCTTCAGATTATAAATATATGTAAGAAAACCTTTAAATTGAAACAATCTCCACACTTCTTTCCTTAAACAAGAAGAAAAAAAAGTAAATTGTTTGGTTTTAACTTTTTCACTTCTAATTAAGATTACATTTAGCTGTAGAGCTATGGTAGGTTGACCTTGGCTATACACCAGGTGCCCACTAAAGCCACTCTATCACTCCCCTCCTCAGCTGGATGGGGGAGAGAAAATATAATGAAAGGCTCATGGGTTGAGTTAAGGACAGGGAGATCACTTAGCAATTACCCTCATGGGCAAAACAGCTTGGGGAAATTAGTTTAATTTATTACCAATTGAATAAGAGAAGGGTAATGAGAAAATAATACCAAATCTTAAAACACCTTCTCCAAACCCTTCCCTTCTTCCTGGATTTAACTTCACTCCCAAATTCTCTACCTCCTCTCCCACAGCAGTTCAGGGGGATGGGGGTTGCACTCAGTTCATCAAATGTTGTCTCTGCTGCTCCTTCCTCCTCAGGGAGAGGATTCCTCACACCCTTCTGCTGCTTCATGGTGGGGTCCCTCCCATGGCTCTGTTGGACACAGGGGAAGCTTCTAGCAGCTTCTCACAGAAGCCACTGCTGCAGTCCTCCTCCTATGAAAACCTTGCCTCAAAACCCAAGTAAAAGGTCCTTGAAACTGGAATCAGGGAAAGAGGCACGCAGGAATGGTGTCCTCTTGGAGAATGGCATGCACTTGTAAGGGGAGGACAAGGCCAATGATAAAGAGCCTGAGGGTTGTGCAACACTTGTAAGAGGTGGACATGCTGGATAAATTAAAATTTCTTGCTACAATACATTGGAGCCACATCTCTAAGGTCAGCCTTACAGAATTTTTGTGCTTCCTTGGCACAATGTCCTGGTACGGAGCCGGTTCACCCTAAGAGGAATTAACGTAGAACATGGGTAAACGGCTTCAGGTTGTGATCATACACATGAACCAATTAAAAAAACTACACTAATGCATTGCTAAACTTGGGAACTTTTTTCCTTTTCAGTTTTATCTTTTACACTTAGTGACAGATACATACAGAAACCTATCTTTGTAAGAATTTAAAAGCAAAACCGTAAACCAGTATGTTGTTTCCCATCTTCAGACTCTGAGGGACCACACAGCAGCATTGAGTATTTATTTCTTCTGGGCTCAAAGTGTTGATTTGGAGTAGGTGGCTCTGCAATTGTTAAACGATATATGAGTGATTTGGGAATCTATTGAACTGGTGGTTTGGGTACAGAAAAGAGTTATGCTGTGTGCATAATAAGCAGGATGGCACTAAGCTGTTTGAGGCAACACATGCACAAATTAATGAGCAAATTGTGATTGTTTGGAAGGAATGGTTGCACTGAAACCTGAAGCGAGAGAGGCTGAATTGGTTAGTGTCAACAGACAGGCTATTGCTGTTTGGGATTTTTTTTTTTCCTGAATATTCCAGGTGTATCTGGTTTCCTAGAATTGGTCTGTCTGCATTGGCTGTTGTTTGTTAGGGGTTTTTTACCTCTTGTTCAAGAGGTTCAACACTGCTAAAAATACTGGTAAAATAGGTAAATATCTTTTCCAGGAACAGGAAGGGGACGTCCTCTTTCTGGGAACAGTAAAGACCATGGCTATAGTGCAGCTGTCTTAAATCACAGCATTCCCTCAGTGAAGGTAAAAAGCTAAAACCTATGAAGTTCATTAGCAAAATTCTCTTTGGCTTCTGTGGGAATAGAGGACGAGGCTTGGAGGAATTAGCAGCAAAGTGTATTGCTCAACGTGTGAAGAGTCTCTTGCCATGCTTTTTAACTTCAAATCTTTCATTCTTTCCTTGTGCAAGTGCAAGTTACTTTCCTTGATTGAAGGAAACCTTCTTGTTCTGTTGGTTTACATTAGTATTACGCAGATTGTAATCTTGTTGGTGCCCTGTAAAGTTCAATGTCTTTCATTTTCATCTGAGCAAGTGACTTGAGAGTATTGTGAGATTCCTGCTTTTAGCAGAAATGCAGCAGCAGAACACCTGCTTATGAAAGGCCAGTGTGAGTAGCAGAGCTCAAGCAGGTCCCTAAGGTTCCCAAGTGTTCAGTGAGGGCAAAGCATTAGAAAATGAATGAGTTTATGAACTTTTAGAGGTCTCCAATGCCTAGTTATTTCAAACTATGTCCCTTTCATAGGCTAATACTGAAGGAAGATAACCAAAGTTAATTAGCATGTACTTTGGCACTCTGCTCAGTTTAATTATTTTGCTACATTCTGTTAGGGTAGAGTATCCAGATAGTAATAATGATAAAAATGCCTCGTAAAAGTGCTTGCTTGGCTGAGGAGCTCCATACCGTGAATGATTGCTTTTGTGTCAGGACTGCTGTGTAGTGTAATTTTTATATGTTGACTGAGCAGACGCTGTTGCTAGAGCTGCAGACAGACCTAATTGCCATGAGAAATGAGGGCGTTAAATAATATTGGGTTATATGATCAGCAACCTTACTTGATTGGGACATTTGAAAGAAATGAAAAAAATCCCACAATATTTTGTCTGTTGTAGTCTTATAAATAAATGGAAGAAATGGGTGGTGTTTTAATGGCTCTATGGTGTTAGAGTTTCAAGAGATCCATTGGGCGAAGAACTTTCTCGGTTAGCATTTTTGCACCACTCAGAAGGGGCACATTTTGGGGAAAAAGGAAGAGACTCCATGTGGTATACTATATGTATACACCTTAAGGCAGGGGGCAGCTAGCATGGTTGTGAGAAAGGTACGACCAATGTAATTCCCAGCTATAAGGGTTTTTTTTTTTAATTTTTTCATGATATAAACTGAAATTCTTCTTTTGTGTAATTGCTTTTTCATGAAGGTGAGAATTCCGACAAATCGTTTTTTCTGTGAGCCTTGGAAAAAACTACTTATTTTTTCTTTCACCTGTCAACAGCCCACAGAGAATGGTTTAAAATTGTTAGTAATAAATACTTAAAAGTATTAGTTTAGGAAAAACTTAAGGTAATTATGGTTCTTACCCATTTTTGTACAGATTGTACTGAGCTGAGTTCCTGATTTTCACTGATGCAAATCAAAACCCTTGACATTTTAGACATGCATTCATAAGGTCAGATAAACATGCCAGGTACCTGAAGACTCCTCAGGCAGGCTGTTTCTATGCTACACATCTTCTCAGGGCACGCAATGTGCTTGTGTACCAATTATGGATGCTTACTATCACCAGCACACATCTATTTAGACCAAAAAGACTGCAAGATTTTAAAAGAAGACTGGTCAGCTGTAAATCTTGCCTGGATAGATAAACACTGTCAAGTTTGGGGTCTCAGAAATAAAGCGTCCTTACATGACCACTTTGATTTTCCAGTAAGAAATGTAGATTTCTTTTTATTTAAAAGATATTTTGATCGTGTATTTGAGAATTTCCTCGGTCTCTCCTGACACTGAAGCTGAAGTGGCAATTTTTTTTCTTTGCTGATCCCCAAAACAAAATCAAAGAAGAGAGCTAGGCAGCGTGCCTATGCACGTGACTTTGCATGCAAGATTGAGGGCAGAATGCCCAACGGTGCTAAGATAAAGATGTTCTGTGTTGTACAACAGTAACAATAGCAAGGAGGAAGTTAAAATCTTAGCAGTTATGTTAAAACCCTTCAGACACGAGAATCCTGCACATTTAGGGGATGACAAAACCAACAGACTTGGTTGAGCATAGATGGTGGTGAAAAGTGGTGAAAAGATATTCACCGCTGCATGGATCTGCCTTGTGAGATGATTTATTACCATGGTCTGCAGCCATGAAGTCTAACATAGCTTTTGTGTTCAAAGATCCCCACGGAAGGAACAGAAGATCTGTCAGAGAAGCGGTCTTACCGCTAGCCAGATGCACAGCTCAGCACTGAGGCAGGACATTGCTCGGGTTAAGTTTGCAACTGCACTTAGAAGAGCTGACAGCAGTAAAGGCATGAAGATGCTAATGTACAATGACAGGTCCAAAATGCAAAGCTTGCTCCATCCTGTATTTGCTTTCTTGTTTTTGCTTTGCTGCTTTGTCTCTTGCTGGTCCATCTCTGAGTGAAGGGTTCACTCACCCCAGGGTAGGCTCACACAGATTTTTGCTTGCTGCCAGCAGTCTTGAGACTTCTGTTGTTATTTCTGAAATGATCAAACAAACAATAAATAACCTGACCAGTTCTTCCTGAGAAGCAATGAGTACACATGTAGTCATGACAAGTGAAGAAAAATACTGAAGGTAAACCTGACATTTTCTATTACATTGTGAAAGTACAAGAGCAAGAGAGGCAAGGCATGTCTTTGGAGAGTGGGGCTTCAAAACTAAAATCAGCGCATTTATGAGATACTCTTTTATTTGAGAAAGCCTTACTCATGCTCTAACATATTTCTTAATTCAAATATATAAATGACATGAAATGACTTTTTTTTTCCCACAGAAAAGTATTCTTTCAAAGTCCTCTGTCTTTGAATATATGCCTCCTTTCTTCATAGAGCTTCCTGACATTCCCCACCAACTTAACACATAGCAGCTAAAAGGACTTCTTTTGGAACACTTCCCATTAATTAACCTGGGGATACTTTTTTTTTCCCCCTCTGTCTTTTGGAAATGCACTGCTCAGCTCTCATTCTCACTGCCAATGCCCTCATTTTTTGAGTTTGGTCCTCAACAAATGGAATGCATTTTCCTTTTCTTCATATTCAGATGCCTTTTTCTATTTGGTATCTGCTGTAATCTTATTTTCCTTGTTCTCCGTTAACAAAACACATTAGGAAAACCTCTGGATACTTTCAGAGAACACTGTCAATTTACAAACTTCAATGGGAAAAAAAAATTGGTTTCCTTCTGAGAAAATAATTTCCTCTGAGATGCCAGACTGTTTTGACACTGAGTTCAGTAGCAACATTGCTCTAGTCTAACAATTACATTCTGAAAAACCTCACTGATTAAAACCTGATTCCTTCTAATTTTGATTTGGGACTGCCACATGTCTCTTATTCAGTCTTTGCAATGGAGCCATTGAAAGCCTACATAAATATCCTTGTAAGTGTGAGAATAACATGCTTGTAAATTTCCTTTGGGTCAAAAAGATTAATTTGTTCTATTAATTAGCATTCAGGCCACTGAGATTTAAATACAACTTCTAGAATGCTAAGCAAAATAGTCTACCAGGATCTAATATCTACTTTGTTCTACTTGATTAAACACAACACAAGTGCCACTGGACCTCTTGGAACTACATAATAGACTTTTACACCCAGATGTCCCAGTTTCTCCTTCATTTGCATTTACTCAGACTTTTAAACTACAGTATTTGCTATCAAATCTCCCATGCAGAGAGAAAGTCTGAAAGATATTAGCTGTCTTCAGCCCAGCGCTTTTTTTTTCTTTTTTCTTTTTTCTTTTTCCTATTTTTTTTTCTTTTTCCTTTTTCTTTTTTTCATTTTCCTTTTTCTTTTTTCTTTTTTTTTTTCATTTTTTCTTTCTTCACCGCCCGCCCCACCCCACCCCTTATGGCCTAAACCTCAAATTAACTTCAGTGAGAACTGATAAGCTGTAGTGTGGTTTTATTTGTAACACAAATGAAGGGTTAGATTTTGTCATGCTTATTCACTTGAAGAGGTAGTTTAACACCTCTGTAATAATAAGGGACTTTCCAGTGGATACACTATTACTGGGAGAAAGTGTCGTATAATCTAGTTCTCAAAACATAGTTCTAAAATAGTTACTTTTGAAAAGCATAATCAACGAACGTGGAAGAGTGCAAGGGTTTTGTATATTTATTTTTTAGAGTAGAATAGTAGTTAGGCCTTTTTTAAAGAAGATTAGGAGGGAAGACAAATCACGTTAGAAGTGAAAGACTTAACAAGTATTAAACCAGTGTCATTTTAAAATGGAGTCATTGCTTAACTAAGTAAACTTACTTCTATCCCAATGTCAATCATTTCTGAAAAGAGCTGAAATTGTAGAATATAAATAATACATAAATATAAATAATATATAAATATAAATAATATATAAATATATAAAAATACTATTCATGAATATTCTTCAAGACCATAAGCCTTCATATAAGTAGCAGCCCAGAAATTAATATTAACTGTATACTAAATGTAGTTGCGGCAAGTCACCAACAATCATGTTGCTAATAAGCAAGGTAGCACTGGTTTGCCAAATAAGAATAAGCACTGTATACAATTTTCTCCATCACTAAAAATGAGTTCAAAATGTGCCATCAAATAAGGAGTCAGGATATCTTTATAAGAAATACCTGAGAAGGCTGCATTATTCCATTAAAAGGAGAAAGGTCAAGAAGTACCTAGACATGAAATAACATCATTATTATCAAATACGTATGTATGAAGCCATTTAGAAGACATTCATAAAAGAAGTGTACTGCAAAAGTACAATGTATGATCCCCATTAAATGGCTGAGTTATCGAAAACTTTTAGAAAAGATTTTTTTTTTTCTAAAAATAAGTGAGATAGGTAACTTTGTTAAGAACACTGATGAGCTTTGCAAGTAGCATATGAAATGTGATGAGTTCTAGGTTTCTTACTCACAGGCTGAACTTTCGTCTATGAATTTTTTATTTCTTTGCTGATGAAAGGCAAGTATTCTTTTCTGTATAACAAAATGTAGAAAATTAATTGCAAATAAATTATAGTCACACAGGACCTGATCGATGCTGGAGATGAGAGCAAAATATTCCATTTGACCACATTAACTTCTGAAGAACATACATCCCATAGTCTCAAGCTTTTCTGCCTTGCCATGCCATAAGCATTTTCTGCTACTGAAACTGTAGCATCAAAGGACATTTTTTTCAATATATCATTGAACATTAAATAAAGTAATTTTAAACAATTTATTTTCTGTTTAAAACACAATTCAAAACCCAAACATGTATGTTTGTGCATGGGGAGGGAATGTAATGGAAGCCTGGTGAAACTCAAAAGCTGTGCAAAAAGAACTATTAACTTTTGTGATTTAAGTGAAGCATGAACCCTCTACAAACTGGAAGTTTATTCTGTATTTATGTACCAACTCAGACATTAACAGCCAACATATTGCTTGCCATGGAGACAGAGGGACCAGTAATATGTCCCAGTTTTCTAAAGTTTTTTGAGTTGTGTATGCCTGCAAAACCTCAAGGAAATAACTACTGTGTTCGCCCCCCCCCAAAAAAGACAGAAAAACAGAACAAGACAGAAAAGAATTGTACAGGAAGTGAAGAGGTTATTAGAGAAGCACTCTGTTTGTTACAGTCTGTTTCTATGCCTCCTAATATGAGAGAGTCTTTTTTTATTTTCCCTTTACTTCCTCGGAAAAAAGTCAACATTTCACATTCAGATTCCCAAACTTCCATTAACGTATCATATAATCAATCACTAGTATTCTTTGCCTATTTTTTAGTTACATGCAGCTTCTGCTTGTAAGATCAGGTAAAACCTTTTCTTTTTTTTTTTTCCTCTCATGTTTCCAGCTGTTCTACCTACATAGCAGAAACCTCTGCCCTACTTTATTCAGACTCCGAAATCCAACATCATCCCTTTTTAACAGCTTGTGAATGGATTCCTGGGAACATACAAAATAGGCCAATGATACAGGGTGAGCCTCTGGGCAAGTAACTGAAATAACAAATTATAAAGGACTGAGCTGGTGAGAACATCTCTCCTGACAGTAACAACCAGGATATGACATAATAAGTTTGTATATTTAGGAAAGTTTCTAAAATTAAAAAAAAGTCTTATATTTGGAGAGTGAAACAAGACTGTGTGCTTACAGATCTGAGGGACTTAGGAGTCTGTAGGGTTACAGCTGCATTTGTACATTTTCCTGTTCATATACATCATTCCATTTTGCAGAAAACATCTTCATGAATTGCATTCATTAAAAATACATTTATAATTTTTTTGTTGGATAGTTATAATCCATAGTTTTGAAAAATGTAACTTAAAATGTTAGAGAAACAAAAATTAATTAAGGATTTTTAAATGGTCAAATAAAACAAAGGTGAGCACCTCATCCACCGGAAACTGAAGGATCTAATCACTACAGGTTTCCCACATGTTAGAACCCAAAAAAAATTCCCTTATTTAATTAACAATTCATTCATGTCAATCTAAGTAGGAAGCAATTTAGAGAAAATTATAGTGTGTATATTACATGGTTCGGTTTTGAATCTTAAGTGAAGATGTCCTTGGATATGTACTCAAAAAGGCTCAATCTTAATGTTTTAATAACTTCTAGATCTGAAAGACAATCTGGACAATATCTCAGCTGGTATAAATACATACAGCTCTACACTGTCCAGCTTGTGATTCAATATTTGTGAAGATCTGGGAGAGTAGTATGTTGCCTTCCATAGATCAATGCTTAAAGTATCACTTGTGTGTTCAAATATGAAGATCATATTATGTTCACCAAAAAACATTATCTTCTTCATCTTTGAGAGTCACACTTTGCATGAATGTATTTGTTAGGTGTAAGCTCTTTTTTCAAGAAGTGCAAAAATGTAAAAATTCCCATTTTTTCCAGCTGTATATATTTTGTGAATCTTCATTCTATCAATAGCAGCTTGATTAGTCTATGATCTTTTCATTTCACTTGGTAAAGCTAGAAAATATGGGGAAACATTGTTTACTGATGTATTACTATAGTCACTGCAGTGACAGCTTTAGTCATATTCTGTGCTGAAAGAGTCATTAGCCAAATGGAAATCTGAGGCCAGAAAACATTTCTGATGCTCAATGAGATAGTTCAGTTACTCAAAACACAGTGTGTATTTCATCATGAAAGTGTCAAATTGTTTCCCAGGATAATTTATTTTCTATCAAAACTTTAAAGCTATCCCCACTTCCAAAAAAACAACCTAGAAGGTTTTAGAAATTAAAGTAGTTCTAACCAAGTCTTCCCATTGCTTCTCAATGTTGAAATGGATTATGGTACCACATCCGTTCTGTCCAGATCTCCACATCTGTAGGCACTGCATGAGTACCTACCCATATTGCTTGGACATTGTCATATCCACTGGGTTCCAGTTCCATATTCTTACATTGGTTTTACATATGTGCAAGAGCAATCAGACTAAATCTTTACCACCTGCTGTAATGCCCAATGACATTAGTTGGAAAAACTGTCATTCATTTCATGAGGTTTTTTTTAATTTGTTTTCAATAGTGTTTCTTCATGTGTTAGCAAAGAATATCAGCAGAGCATAAACTTTGGAAGAAGCGTGACTTACAATCTGTTGCACCTGCTACAGTGCTGTTAAACTGCACAAGACTAAAACTAATCTGAAAAAGGAATAGGCTCCTGACTTACACACAATACCTCTCCTGAGTGATACTGATATTAAATTAATTGTGTTATTCTATTTTCTGGATATCTGAAAAAATCTTTTTACCCCTATGACTCCTACCAGTTCTGTCTTCCTTTGCAAAACTGGATGCTTAAATATCATCATGACAAAATCCTGCCTTCATTTCAATACAACTGATCTTGAAGGATAGTGCTTGGCAATTAATTGTATTTAAATTAAAAAAATTAATAACTTATCAAAACAGTTCAGAGACCTATCAACTTTTAGATCCAAAAGTAACACAGAAACGGTTTCTGATTATCATTCTCTTTTAAACTTTAATTACTCCCAAACCAATTTCTCCTTTTTCTTGTCCATATTTTCCTGTCAATTTTAGTATCTTCACTAAAGACAGTGTGTGTACTTTGCCTCTTTACTCCAAAAAATGCACATAGGACTTGTACATTTGTACTAAAGCAACCACTGACCATGATTCCAATAATCTGCCTACTAGAGCTTTTGTTTTGCATCAAGGTTAATGAAAAACACTGCAGAAGAAGTTTTCCCTTCTCCTTCAAATCAAATGCAGTGTTTAAAATACAAGCATCCATTGGTATTCCCATACCAGCAATCCAAGAATACAGAAAACAGCATCTTTAAATTGGTCAAAATTACTCACGCATTTCTTTCCCAAGTCCCTTGGTACACTGCATTCCTCAAATATATTTTCCTTAGCTATATGTATATATATATCTTTTTTACCTGTCAAGACTCTTTCACGGGCACCCCCTTGCCGTGGGGAAAGAGCTTGCGTGCCCTTGTGAAGTTGAGAGCTATGCTGGTGGGGGCATATGCCTCCGGTAGGGTCTCCCAAGCCAGACAGGTCTCAACTGAAGGGTCAGACAAAGTGTGTCCACGGGCAGGATGGGCTCACTAGCCTTTGGGCAGCCATCCTAGGAGAAGGACAACTCTAACTCCAAACCCGGGCAGATGGAGCTCGTTTAGCCCTGTAAGGCCATCCATCTAAGAGAAGGATACTCTAACCAAACCTACGACCTGAGGACTTCGCTGTCACCGTCCAAGCTCGCTAGGCCCTGGCAGATGAACCTCAGGTGTAAAGGGTGGGGCCAGTCTCGCGCACGCTGCGCCTCACCTAAAAAATCCACCGCGCAGGCTTGAAGGGTGTACTCACGTTTAAAGCCCTTCCCAAATCTTCATCTGCGAAGCCAAGCCATGATGATGACCTGTCAAGAGTATTGTAGGATCATGTTGTGATTATGAACTTTGCATCATTCTGCACTAGAAAGATATCAAGTTCACTGAACTCATTTCAGATGTTCATTAATCCAGATTATAAACCCTCCAAGATTTCTGAGGTAAGAGACTAATGTGTTAATCCATTACAACACAGACCACACATGAAAAAATTCTTACAAGGTTTCAATACTGATGAAAAATTTCTTTCAAACTGGCCTTTTGCCTTGCTCAGAAAATTCCAGGAACTTCATTTCAGAAATGGTCCTGGGCTTTCCAGCTATTTGCAAGAAGCATCATAGTATGATCTGTATAAAATATTAACATTTATATTAGAGCTCCTTAGCAAAACAGATTAGACACAAAAACATCAGCCAAAATAAGAAGCTTAGGGTCTTATCCAGTAGAAAGCAGATGTTGGTCTACAAAAGCTTAGACTCTCACACTTCCAGGGCCCACTGCTCTTTCAGACAGACTTACTGCTTTGACATTGATCATATAACTCTGTACTAGTAGAGACTGAAAATCATTTTTCCTCAAGCAGTTCTTCCCCATTTCACTCATTAGGTGTACAAATCAATTTATATTTGTGAATGAAGGAAACAGTTTGTCATAATAAACTAAGCCGCAGATGGGTATGTTGGATACCACGCTTTTTTGAGCTGGCATGACTTTAAATGCCTTTAATTGTGGGGCTTAATAATAACTATCACAGGTTTGCAGACATAGCTGTGGAAAATGAGAATGTATTATCCTCAAACTGGGAACCTGCTACTACCTGTGGACACAAGACAGAAGCTCCCAAACCCACCTTTTACCCACCAAGACATCACACTAGACACAAGCTTTGCTTTAAATGGGTTGTGAAGACCAGCAGCTTTATGATAGCACCACACCTTCTCTTTTCTTTCCTTTCCGACCTCTATATCATTTGTAAGCACCCTCTGGAGGAGGTGACACTGCAGAAAGCTACTCACCCCAACGTGGAAGGATCTATCTGTTGCCATATATTAGCAATGCTTTATTTTCCCAATATTGTGGCCGGTATCTAACGTCTATATTTACATACTGGTCAATGTTTACAAAACCCCTGTTTCTCAGGTTATTTTTCTCAGAACTACTTTCCACAAGATAAAAGCTTTCTAAGGTGAGAATTCCCACTTTATTATTGTTATTCATTTTCATTACTGTCACTTCCAAATATAATTGAGGGAAATAACTAAACAGACCTCCAGAACGTCTTATTTACTATTTTGTGAACATATTTTAGTCATTTTATGGGAAAAGGCAATTTTATAGGCTACATTCACAAAACTTAATAAATAGCTATTTATTTATAGTAACCTAAAAATTTCTTCATTCAGTTTAATTAGTTAATTCTCTGGTTTATGTTAATCTGGAAAATCAGTAAAAATTTCTTAGATTTTATTAGAAAATATTTTTAATGAAATGATGTCACTGCTGTTAGAATTTGTCGAGCTATTTATTGGAAATATTTCTGAAAAAAAAAAAAAACAACCCACCCCAAAAATTGCTCTGCTATTGAAGTAAATGCCAGGGTAAAATTTGGCAGGGATTTTTTTGTCCATTAGTGAATTTCCTTTTAACATTCCTTATAATTGCCTTGCTTATTACATTACTTATATTTTATTAATGGTTAAAATGCTTTCATTTTCCACAAAAACAGACGAGGCACGGATGACTTGAAAAGAGCCAAAACCACCCTCAAAGAAAGGTATACAATACTGCTGCTTTCAGAAGTAGCTGCAAATATAATTTGGATTGATATTGTGAGCAAAATTAAACTTCCTCATGGTAAATGAAAGAAAATTCCTAGAACCTTGGCAACAGGGCTGTAAATTGAACAAATTTAAAAGAGAAACCATGAGACTGTCCAGAATATGTGCTTAAATTCATTGTTCTGGTATCCTCCCAGTGAAGACAAAGAAGAATTCTGCTTCAAACCCACAGGAGGTTCAGTATTGGGCACAGTGGCACATTCAATATCAAACAGCAGTGGGCTTACAGTGCTAAAATTTGCCTGAATCTATTAAGTTTTTTATTTCAGGTTAGATAAAGTATAAAGTTGAGGGGGTTTTTTGTAGTTAACATCTATGTCCAGTGATCTACAGGGAATCATGAAGGGTAGAGATTTATGAAAATAAAAAATGATGAGAAAACGTTAATCAAAATATGGCAATCTCCATCAAAGGCTTGACCTAAATGAACAGGAGAATGTTTGGGTCAGGTAAATCTATTCTTTTCCTGGCTCTGTAGCACATTCACAGTGCTAATACTTAATCAGTCATCCCCTGACAAAAAGCATTTTGAAATCTCTAACAAGGATGGAGATACAGGGACTGTCAAATTAACATCCATCTATTTCTCCAAAATTGTCTAAAGCAGCAGCATAGCACCAAAAGGTCTCAGCTTACAAGTGTACACACTTCATATTGAAGATAAAGATTGCATGTTATATACTAAGCTCCAAGAGAGCACAGCAGTGTTGGGTTGACTCATTTATCCCAGTCCTATCAAAAAAAAAAAAGCAGATTCCTGCATCTTTCAGCATGCAGCTACATCTAAACACTGACGTCCCACCAGGCACACCACACAGTGCTGACCCCCTCTCCAGAGGTACACCGTGCTGGTACTAATTACACAGCTAGGTGCTGCCCTGTGGGAATGCTGGGAAAAAGCAGCTCAATCTGATCAGCTACAGGCTTTGTAGTACAAATCACAGAAATAATCTACCAAGCCTAAAATGTTCTGACAGTGATGCTATCACTCAGGATGGATTTGGATTTCTTAAGGAAATAGGAGAAGAGGTCAGAGACTCAAGTGCGACTTAAAAAAAGGAGGTGGAAATATAGTGCTATGAAAAGATGCAATGAAGGCTATCAACATAGGATAAGGATGCCACTCCAAATCAATGCTGGTCCAAATCAATGCTGGTCTGTTCTCCCCACACTTCTCTGTCTTGAAATACTTACTAAGGGCCCTAGGGATTTCCTGCAAAGCCAGGACTTGCTGGAGCAGAGAGGAACCACTGTCATCCATGTCTCTTTTTTACTCTGTACAAGCCCTTATAATCCTTATGAATGGAAATGGCATATGAGAGCATTTGTGACAACACTGCATATGTAAGGACCTTGCTACATAGAGCACACACTCCTGTGCTGCAGTTGTACTATAAGTCTGCTTCTGGAGGAATATTTCAGCATGTTTTATGATATCACTGTCAAAATTTGCTAGGTCATCGGGAGTTCTTTAAGGCAGAGTCCACCCAGTTTTTTAAGATAAAAGATGTTTAGCACAAGAGCTTCAGTTCCCATTTGGCACTCAGTAAAGTAATACATTTTGAAATGTATCAGGAGAAAATAAAGACTTTCAAAGAAATTCAGCTGTTTAATTAAAAATTAATTTAAAATACCGTTTTAGTTGAGGAATTCAAACATTTACCTACAATGAGATATTTTCATTAGCTTCTCTACTTTTATATGTTTTAGGATTAGTTGTATGTATTTGAAGTAACGTATGCGTTTACAGATAAACTACTGCCATTTTACATCCACTACTAACAGTGCATTATTTCCTCAGTGCTTAAACAACATCTAGGTAACCTGGCGAGGACAGATTTGTTCTCAGAAAGTGAAGAAGAGAGTGAACTGGAGATGTTCAACAGCTTTCTGAAAGGAATATTTTTCCACAGCTCCTCAACTTGATCTAACTGTAAGCTTAAATAAGGTAAACTATTCAAAATGGACTCCACAAAAAACATGCAGGTCTTACAACAACCAAGTTCATCAGAATGAAGATGGCGTGTCCCTAGACCCTTTGACACACATAAGAAATACTGAGTTTTTCCAATCATCTGATAAGAAATAGAAGGCAAGGCACATTTGACTACTTCGCCACAAGATGCCCTGGCATTCTGCTGAATTGTACACCTTCATTAAAGGACTTTCATGCTCAAAAATATGGTTTCAGGAGGTTTGGACTCCAGTAAAAGAAATCACCTACTCAGCTAGAAGGACACCTCACACCTGCAAGAAGATTAATGTCTGCCCTTTCTTATCTAGACAGTTAAGAAAAGTGTTGCACAGACTATAGAATGAGGGCCTGATCCTCCGTCAGGCCTTGTATGGCAATAAGGCTTTTGAGAGAGTACAACTTTCCTGAAATAATGACTGTGAATAAGGTTTAGCTTTACACCTTTAAAGGTGTGGCAAATGTGTCTGTATTGTGCTACATAACTTAGGGGGGAAAAAAGAGAGAAACAGAAAAAAATTGAGTAACCTAAAAAGTTTGTCTATAAAAGTTACTGTGTTGAACAACAAGAGAAATGTCTAAGTTTTTTAAGTAAGGGGTTGGGTTTTTTTTTTCATTTACTTCTCATCCTAAGCTTGACCTTCTTCCCTCTTCTTTCATATTGTACTTTGTGAGAATGCTTAAAGAAATGAAGTTTTATTACCAGCAGTGTGAGCTGGGCTTAGGCAATGGATCATGGGATATGATCTCTTGTATTATTCATCTGTATGAAATGGAGTTTTCAAGGGTGCTGTAAGTGGGCTGAATTCTGAACTCAGTGGAAAGTTTACCATTGACTTCAGCAGCAAATGCCTCTGCTGAAGCTGAATCATTACGAAAATCCCACAGAACATTAATTATGTACAGTGAATGGAAAGCTTTTATTTTTTGGACTGGGTATCTTTTTAATATGCACATGCAAATCATGCATTTGGATCCCTTAGGTGGCTCTCTTGATAAAACTATGAGGGAAATAAATACTACTACTAAGAAGATGATCGAGACATTTTTATATTTTCAGAAAAAAAAACCGCGAAAGAACTTTCCAGTAGTGCTATTTAGAATGACAAGAGGGACATAAATCATCTCTAGTGGAGAAATATACTGTGCTTTAAACACTAATAACAAAAGAAAAAGACTATCAAAACAACATCACCATCTAGTTTACAATCTTATTTGCAGAGTTTGATGTACTTAACAAAGACAGACATATAAGTATTGAATTCTGATTACATACTCACCCTTTGAGCCTTGCTGCTTTCTTGTATCCTTATGCATATTAGCAGAGTTCTTCCCAAATCATACTTTTATAAAAACAGTACAAGAGAACATCAAGGACATTCCAGATTATTTACTTTAAATGCTAGCAAAAGATAGTCTTACCTATAAAATCTGGTACAATATTCATCCAACGCATATCATTCTTTCTTTTAAAGACTTAAGGTGAGTTATCTCTCTATGTCTTATGCCAAGGCAAAAAAACCAGTTACAAGTCAAATAACTCAGAGGTCTTTATTCTCTTTAAGGTTAACAAGCTTTAAAGGAATTTATTGAGATCATTCTTGAGATAATGTCTAAAAATGGATATATAAGGCTTCATGTGCAAAGTTATGTATTTAGTTATGTTTAAAAGCCTAAAATATTTTGTCTTGCCTTCTTTTTGTAACAGCATACATGAAATTGATAATTTTCTTACTTACTCACTCAGAGATTTTCCATGTCAGGACATCTCAAGCTGAGTTATTTCTTACGTCAAGATTTTGTCCAAAAGTAACCATAGTTTCAAAGAATAAGTTTAGTGAGAAAATATGGCTTTGCCCACAGTAGAAGTTCCTCAAGTAATTTGACCCAACAAACCCCATTATTTGGGTTAGAACACAGAAATTTAGCAAGACGATTGATCTGGGCAACGGGGGTATGTCTGTGTATGAAAAACTTTCTCATCTGGCCATTCTGAAAGGTTGTAGCTTTCATACATAAAGTGTGAGTGTTATTTAATAATTAGTGGAAAGGAACTGAACCTCTGTGTTTGGCCTGTGATTATGGAACTAGCAGCAGGAATTGATGCTTAGTTTGGAGCCAACAGTGTGTCCACACTTTCTCCACTATCTGTGCAGCAGACTTGCACAGCAGAAATAAATTTAGTGGCAGGCTTCAGCACACATGCGTTTGAGATTCTATCTTCAGTGCTCGTGCACAGATCTGAGTGTGATAACACAACAGAAACTTCTCTGCAGCTCCTACTCACAGCAGAAATGAAAGCATTGAGGCTGCCCTTTCTTGCTCTCAATATTCTCCTGCTAAACCCAACCACTATGAGAAAGAGGAAGGCAAACAGGGGCGGAAGAAGCAAAAAAAAATGCTGGAACTGCAAAACATGGGAAGATGTTCAGAAGAAAACAGTCATTGCAGTGAGGCTTGATGCTGGTCACCCAGGAGGAAGAAATGGAGACAGCTGAGCAAAGAGACAGGGAGTAGACCAGCAGAAAGGAAACAAAGGCAGGTGACATGGATCAAAAGACTGTGCAATACAGATTGGGCTTGACTGGACACAATTTACCTAGGATTACAGGTATAACGAGATGTAAAAAGACTAATTTTTGCTGACCTGAGACTCAACAGTGTATGCCCTACTTGTGCAATCTTCTTTCTTCTTTTAAATTACTGGAGGAAGAGTTATCATTCTCATATTTATATAAGTGAGCTGAGAACAGAAGGAATATTTCTGAGGGTGGGATAACCACGCCTGAGGCACATAAGGATCTTAATTTTTAATTTCATTCCAAGCCAACATGCATTCATTTAAAATAAGCTATTGCTCATGGAAGAATATCCTGCAAAAGAAAGAGTTAAATGTCTGAAGAAGTCCTAAAGTCGAAGTGTTTTAATTCAGCAAAGACACCAAGAGAAAGAAATATTAACACAAACCACTTCCAAGTAAATGTGATAGATGTTAAATTTAGCAAATATTGTTCCAATAATAACTAAAATATCTCCAAAGTGCAGGTTTGATATTCTAAAACAATCAGGCAAACCTAAAATGTGAAATGTGCTGCAGCCATTACTCCCATCTTAGAAACAAAGAAAAGAACCTCAGACACAGAATTTAAGAAGGATTTTCTAGATTTTTATCTTCAAGATACTGATTGTCTGATTTGTAATGATACAATGGCCTATTTAAATTCCTTTCAGCTTTTCTTTCCCTCTCTAGGACAGTTATTTTTGTGGTGCTTTTTGTTTCATTTTTCTCTGCCTTTCCTTCTTAGATACAAATTTTGGTAAACATAAAGGGATGTGTTTTTTGTTTTAGGTTTCTGTCCAAAGATTTCAAAGGAAGATGTATGAAACATCTGTTGAGTCCTATCAGTTTTGGGAATATTGATGCTTTTCTTTCAAAGAGTATATCCCAAAGTTACAGTCAGAGAGAAGATTTTGGATCTGATTTTTTTCAAGATAGAGTATCTCTGGGGAACTCAAAAGCTCCCTTGATTCCCAGTGTCTGCAGAGCTGGACCATGATTTGTTTTATAGATTATTGCACAAGTCTTGATACCATCAAAGCTCAGTAAAGTGAATAACGAATCTTCCTGCCAATAACAGACTTTGAATAGTCCTTTTGCCTGAGATTGCTAAACCATATTCTAAAAAAGAATGAACGGGAGATTTTCCTTACAATGCACCTTTGGTACTCATCACCGAGATGAGTATCACAACAGTGAACATTTAGGGA
Source organism: Bucorvus abyssinicus (assembly GCA_009769605.1). Classification (NCBI taxonomy): domain Eukaryota; kingdom Metazoa; phylum Chordata; class Aves; order Bucerotiformes; family Bucorvidae; genus Bucorvus; species Bucorvus abyssinicus. Next base: position 43,909,049 of record CM020063.1, read on the forward strand.
CTTTGCCAACAAGGAGAAACCACTCTGTAATATAGATACAGGTGCCCTGAAAATTGATTCATGGGAATTAGAAAGGATCTGCTTTGATTTATCAATAAGAAATGAAGAAAGGGTACATAAGAACTTAAGAACAGCCTTACTGTGTCTCAGCAAATATAAAGAATAAAGCCAAGGATAAAATATAAAAATAGCTCATCCCAGCTAACCAAGAATACTGTCTCTGACAGTAGTCTTGTAAGTGTTGCTTCAGAGGAAAACAAAATCAGGTCAGGCATACAAAGGACTTAGCCAGCTTTTACCAGACACAGTTTGGGGTTTTTCTGAAGCAGAGATAGTATTACATCTCTGGTTCTAAATTGCTTTTAATGACCTTTTCTGCCTTGTATTTGTTTATATTTGTTCTGGTTGTAGATGTAGCACATCAAGCTCTCTTCCTCTGTTTCAACCTAGGGTTGTCTGGGTCTGTTGCATCTTGAAGAATGACATTCAAAAGCAAACAAAATGGGTGATACTTCAACTTAAAATTCTATGCAGAGGGACTTAGAGATAGTGTGATAACCTTATTCTCTCTTGAGTGCAAAGTGACCTTGCCCATCGGTCAAATCTCCTAAGAATACAAGCACTAACTTGGGCTTCAGGAGCTTTAACAACTTCTTATTCTCTGTCTATATGCATAGATATTTAATTTCAGCTCTCATCACATATTTAGCAGCTAATAATCTGAAAACACTTGACAGATCAGCACTATCTGGTGTATTTTGCTGGAATTCAGCCAATGAGTTGCCCATGAGGACTTCCTTTACTGTAGATGGTGAGAAAAACGGAACAATTCATCTCATCCTTAATCTAAAAGCTCATCTAACCTAAAGCAGACTAGATGATTTAGATGACTATGTTCTGCAAATGAGTATTTTTCTCCCTTGGCTAAAAAAGGGCAGTGCTAGTCTCTAACACTGCAGGTTTATTAAGTTATGAATGTGCTGGGGACAGTGAAGTGTGGAAGAATGATCAATGTTTTTTCTAAATAATTTTATTGCTAAAATATTGTAAAGCCGATAAAAATAATGTAACCTATTGCCTTTTTCTGCCAGTGGCCTTACATTTTTCAAATCTTTTATGTAGTTGGTTTGGTAAGCAGTTATTCCCATATGGGCGTGCACACAAAGACATGCACGCACAGATACACACACACATTAATGCTCATGCACATACAGACACACAACTGTGTACAAAAATTATTTATGGCAAAACCCACTTGTAGTTAACTTTTTTTAAAGAAAAAAAAAAACAAACCCAATAGTGTATTCTGAGAATAGAGGAAGAAAGAATGTTTCCTCTCAGATAAAAATAATTCTGATTTAGTGGTTTCAACATAGTAAGTTGCTAATTATTTATTAACTTTTCTGAACAAGTGGAATACAGAAGATTTGCTTTAGCATTTTTTAGGCTTATTTTTGTTTCTGGACAAAGTTTTGTAGCTAGACACATGCTTTTATTAATAAATTTACTGTCTTTCGCTTGTTACAAATCGATTAAGAATATTAAATAATTACACTCAAGAATACTATCAACAATTATGCAAGTTAGGATAAAGTTACCAGAGCTTTCCAACTTCCTAAGTTAAAGCCCAAGTCCATGTGAAGGGCTGCAGATGTCAGGGGAGATTTTCTTCCAGAGCATGGGATGTTCCAAGCTCTGCCCATCACTGTTTCCCTTAAACATCCTCTGCTGTGTTTTATATCATCTCCAAGACCGAGTTCTGCAGTAAGAATATTTGTTCATTTGTAAATCGCTGAGGTACCAACCTTTATGGGGTGACTTCTTTCAAGTGACAGATTATCAAAGTATAGCTCCACTGTGACACATCCTGTGTCCTGAAACACAGGCAGTCAATGTTTGATGGTAAGAATTTTGCTTCCAAAGCCTATGCATTTTGCAGACCATTATAAGTCTTTTCCACAAATGGAATGAGATATATTCAATTTTCTGAGCCAACTCACAAAATTAAAAGGACTGATGTTTTGAATAATTCAAAATTGATCATCTGAACAACTTTTACAATCCCAAACCAAAGCCCACTGAAGTGTATTGGCATTGATCAAATTTATATCAAAGAGGACAGAGAGGGGAATACATGGAAGAAATAGAGCAAGAAAGAAACTTGACATTCCTATAAAGACTACAGAAGAAAAAGTGTTGGAAATATTGATTTGCAATAATTAAATAATGTAACTAACTGGAAAAAAAAAGTCATTTACTTAGGTAAGGTTAATTTAATAGGGAATAAGATGTTTGATCCTGTTAACAGACTCTTTAACATTATGAAGTATATAATACAGAAAGTATTCTTGATTGTTAAGTCAATAAAAATGTTAAGAGGAAAAATGTAGACAGAACAGTGAAGAAATAAGCATGAAAGATTTTCTGTCATAAAGACTCCTGACTGTGCATAAATGAGGATGTGTTTACCATGCACACTGTAGGCAAATCTGCATTGCTAGAGCAGAACTGCTTGTGTTACTTAATTTAACTCATTTGACATTAAATCCTCTATCACTACAGCTTCAGCATATACTGCAGACACACCCGAAAGAAAAGAGTGATCTTAATTAGGGTTTGATTTTCTACTGTCATTTTAAACTGCCGTGATTCATCCCAAAGTTTTCCATTTATTAGCCAAGCAGTGGCAGTGGACTCCTCAGAATCATGACATATGGTCTGATTCATACAATAAGCCACAAAACCTTCATTAGCATCACTGAAAACTGCACTGAGATATTGGATTATAATTTCTAGATCATAAGCTATACTGAATGAAATATATTTAAAGTTATATCAGCTTATGTGTTAACTGCTGTGTTAACTCAGTACATTTTTCTCACTTACGAGGAAACAAGCCCTCTGTTATAGTGTTCACTCATGAAAATAACACTCAGTTAGCATGCTGTTTGGGCATTTATTTCACAAACCGTTTTCAAAATATACTTAATACCAGAGTCGTTATAGAGGACGACCACGTTATGTGTTTTTTAACCTGAGGACATCCTCAAAAAGTATTTATTTTCAAAAGTTAGGCTCAGAGGAAACTGAACAGGGGTTTATAATGTATTTGAGAATTTCTTATCAGTCTTTCATTGAAATTTGATGTTAACCAAAAATTGCGTTCCATAGAAGTTGTTTATTTCATTTTACTTTTTAAATTTATATCATGCTCTCCGATGGTTTTTGAAATCATATCCAGAGTCCTGCCATTACACAACCATACGTTTCATCTTGAGAAGGGATCTTTACAAAACAGAGTATATCATACTAAAATTATAATTGGTAGACCTTCTACCTCTTTTCATAACAGTGAAAAGGGGCTTTACTTTCCAGTACTGAAAGGGTTTTTTTACCAATATTGACAGGGTTTGTGCTTTCAGTACTTTTGAGAAAATGAAACCTGCACAAAACAATAATAAAAAAATTAAAAAGGCTAATTTTTTCTAGTAAAACAATCTCATTAAATGAGAACACCTCCAAGTATGAAACCTAGTAAGTAGGTACTAATAGTATGTTCTAAGATTTCTACATTGCAGAAATAACACTTATATTCCACTGTATACTGTAAAGGACAAAAAGTCGAAGTAGGAATTTCCTGATGGTGTAAGTTCATTTCAGACTACCTTAAAAAAAATACAGTATTATGTTCCAGTAACTGAGTTTGAGTTTATTTGTAATTATTAAAAAATCAGCTGCTTTCAGATAAAGAGAATTAAAATTAACACAAGTGTGTATGTTTAGGATGGCTTAGAGTTTAAAAGATTTCTAAGTCTTCCTTTGTGCTTAAGTTTCCCAGAGATCATGCTAACTTGCAGACTTTTCAGGACTTCACTGAGAGAAGGGAATGGATCTGTGCAAAATCAGTTTCATTCAACATGTGTTCATACTTTGTTCTTCAAGTAGTATCCAATTTTTTCAGCAAAAATGATTACTTGAAATACACCTCTGCAGTTGATAGCTATTCCCCCAGAATATCAATGCAGCCTGTCTTTCCCTTCCAAGACTGAAATTTGACTGACAAAAACGTGACAGACTATGCACTACAAAAGTAGCTAAATTAAATCTAAATCCACTTTCTAAACAACTTTCCTGAATAGCAGTCAGTTTTAAGAAAAAAACAGTGTTTGAATTTGTTAATACTAACATGCAGCATCTGTAGCAAAGGCTTAAACAATTTTTTTTAAAAATGCCTGGCAGCTTGTTTCATAAGCATCATTTAACAACAGGTCCTTGTGGGTATATATTGTCCACAATTGTCTCATTATAAGTTCAGTAAGAATTTATAATTTCAGTTTGAAATATGCATCATATTTTACGGGAAAACAAAATATTAATAGGCACAAAGACAATATTCCAGTTGGGTTTACAAGGCCAGCAAGGGACAGATCTGGCTCCGTCATTTAATACAGAATGATCAAACAAAAATTTCATAACGATATAATAATAATTTAAAAATAATAGTCTAATAAAAAATATTATTTTCATCTGTCCAAAGAAAATTCTGAAAAACTCAAATGATCACTAAATACTTATTTCCTCCTGATTTTCAACAAGAGTTATGTCTAACTTGTGCCCTTCGTTTCTTTTCCTTTCATTATCTTCTTAATAGATGTTTTTAAATGCTTGAATTTTCTACATTTTTAAAGGCCTGGATTTTCTACTATTTTGACCAGAGATAAGCAAATGACCTCCAACAGGGAAGGTGCAGGAAGGTGCGGGAAGGAGCGGGAAGGGAAGGTGAGGGAAGGGAAGGTGTGGGAAGGTGCGGGAAGGGAAGGTGAGGGAAGGGAAGGTGTGGGAAGGGAAGGTTTGGGAAGGTGCGGGAAGGTGCGGGAAGGAGCGGGAAGGTGAGGGAAGGGAAGGTGAGGGAAGGGAAGGTGCGGGAAGGGAAGGTTTGGGAAGGTGCGGGAAGGTGCGGGAAGGTGCGGGAAGGGAAGGTGCGGGAAGGGAAGGTGCGGGAAGGGAAGGGAAGGTGCGGGAAGGGAAGGTGCGGGAAGGGAAGGTGCGGGAAGGGAAGGGAGGAAGGGAAGGGAAGGGAAGGGAAGGGAAGGGAAGGGAAGGGAAGGGAAGGGAAGGGAAGGGAAGGGAAGGGAAGGGAAGGGAAGGGAAGGGAAGGGAAGGGAAGGGAAGGAAGGGAAGGGAAGGGAAGGGAAGGGAAGGGAAGGGAAGGTGCGGGAAGGGAAGGGAAGGGAAGGGAAGGGAAGGGAAGGGAAGGGAAGGGAAGGTGCGGGAAGGGAAGGGAAGGGAAGGGAAGGGAAGGGAAGGTGCGGGAAGGGAAGGGAAGGTGCGGGAAGGGAAGGTGCGGGAAGGGAAGGGAAGGGAAGGGAAGGGAAGGGAAGGGAAGGGAAGGGAAGGGAAGGGAAGGGAAGGGAAGGGAAGGGAAGGGAAGGGAAGGGAAGGGAAGGGAAGGGAAGGTGCGGGAAGGGAAGGTGCGGGAAGGGAAGGGAAGGGAAGGGAAGGGAAGGTGCGGGAAGGGAAGGTGCGGGAAGGGAAGGTGCGGGAAGGGAAGGTGCGGGAAGGGAAGGGAAGGGAAGGGAAGGGAAGGGAAGGGAAGGGAAGGGAAGGAAGGGAAGGGAAGGGAAGGGAAGGGAAGGGAAGGGAAGGGAAGGGAAGGGAAGGGAAGGGAAGGGAGGGAAGGGAAGGGAAGGGAAGGGAAGGGAAGGGAAGGGAAGGGAAGGGAAGGGAAGGGAAGGGAAGGGAAGGGAAGGGAAGGGAAGGGAAGGGAAGGTGCGGGAAGGGAAGGGAAGGGAAGGTGCGGGAAGGGAAGGGAAGGGAAGGTGCGGGAAGGGAAGGTGCGGGAAGGGAAGGTGCGGGAAGGGAAGGTGCGGGAAGGGAAGGTGCGGGAAGGGAAGGTGCGGGAAGGGAAGGTGCGGGAAGGGAAGGGAAGGGAAGGTGCGGGAAGGGAAGGGAAGGTGCGGGAAGGGAAGGGAAGGTGCGGGAAGGGAAGGGAAGGGAAGGGAAGGGAAGGGAAGGGAAGGGAAGGGAAGGGAAGGGAAGGGAAGGGAAGGGAAGGGAAGGGAAGGGAAGGGAAGGGAAGGGAAGGGAAGGGAAGGGAAGGGAAGGGAAGGGAAGGGAAGGGAAGGGAAGGGAAGGGAAGGGAAGGGAAGGGAAGGGAAGGGAAGGGAAGGGAAGGGAAGGGAAGGGAAGGGAAGGGAAGGGAAGGGAAGGGAAGGGAAGGGAAGGGAAGGGAAGGGAAGGGAAGGGAAGGGAAGGGAAGGGAAGGGAAGGGAAGGGAAGGTGCGGGAAGGGAAGGGAAGGTTTGGGAAGGTTTGGGAAGGTTTGGGAAGGTTTGGGAAGGGAAGGTTTGGGAAGGGAAGGTTTGGGAAGGGAAGGTTTGGGAAGGGAAGGGAAGGTTTGGGAAGGGAAGGGAAGGGAAGGGAAGGGAAGGTTTGGGAAGGGAAGGGAAGGTTTGGGAAGGGAAGAGAAGGTTTGGGAAGGGAAGGGAAGGGAAGGTTTGGGAAGGGAAGGTTTGGGAAGGGAAGGTTTGGGAAGGGAAGGTTTGGGAAGGGAAGGGAAGGGAAGGGAAGGGAAGGGAAGGGAAGGGAAGGGAAGGGAAGGGAAGGGAAGGGAAGGGAAGGGAAGGGAAGGGAAGGGAAGGGAAGGGAAGGGAAGGGAAGGGAAGGGAAGGGAAGGGAAGGGAAGGGAAGGGAAGGGAAGGGAAGGGAAGGGAAGGGAAGGGAAGGGAAGGGAAGGGAAGGGAAGGGAAGGGAAGGGAAGGGAAGGGAAGGGAAGGGAAGGGAAGGGAAGGGAAGGGAAGGGAAGGGAAGGGAAGGGAAGGGAAGGGAAGGGAAGGGAAGGGAAGGGAAGGGAAGGGAAGGGAAGGGAAGGGAAGGGAAGGGAAGGGAAGGGAAGGGAAGGGAAGGGAAAGGAATGCATGAAATCATCTGGTTTGCTCCAATGAAATGTTATTCGACAAAAAACCATATGCCTGAAAATCGCATAATTCAGTCAAGTGTGTAACTCGTGTCCCCTATTAAGATTTGCTATGTCACAGGAAGCTCAGTGCTGGCCACTCAGAGGATCTTCAAATCTGTCTTAAAGAACAATTATGCCCAGCAGGTCAGACGGGTTACTGGAGGACCATTCTCACATGGGTTGAGGCACCACAAACATGACTGTTGTGCCTGATTCCTAAACTGGATGAAGTTCTGCTTCTGTCACTACATTGACATTGCGGTGGACATGATCTAAAAGTTTGTGCCAAAAGACAAGACATTTTAAAGGATGATCTGCATCTTCTGTCCTGCATCTGGCTTGTATTTATCTGTACTGAGACACATACATCTCTATATTTATCCATATCTTTTCATTGTTGGTGTTAACTTGTATGTCTGGAGTTACACAGGTAATCAGCAGCAGGAGGCCCAAGATAAACACTTCTACTAAGATAATTTCCCTAAAAGAAGCTTGGTATCGCAGAGTATCCTTCTGTGTGTTCTTTCTAATATACATTTCCAAAATTACCCAAGAGGTCCTTGACAGGAAGTATTTATAACTAAAGCACAATCTGGGGAGGGGTCTGCAGTCATAATGATGGTAAGAAAGATATCCGACCCATACCCGATCTTCTGCTTCAAAATGGCTCACTTTATAGATTTTAGTACTTCATTCAGTCCCTTACTATGAAGACACCATTAGATCCCAAGATCAGTATAAGGACATCAGTGTATCACTGTGTTTAAACAAATGTGTTCTTATGGACTGTTCATCAGTCCAAATTAATGGCAGTTATTTTATTACCTTGAACATTGCATTGTACAACTTGTAGCAAGGCAGTGTGCTAGTGCTGCTGTATTACTTTTGGACTGGGCAGTAGAGTGGTCTTTTTCTGGTTTGGGCACAGTGGGATGTCTTGTGTAAAAAAAAATCCTGCTCTTGTGCAAAAAACAATCTGCTCTTGTGCTTGTCACAGCATTAAAATGCTTACTCCAGGGCTCTTGGATATCACAGGGTTAATTTCTAAAGATTAATTGAGAGGAAAAAAGAGAGGAATTTTTTACTATTATTATTAAAAAGAACCTACTCAAAAAATTTACTTCTAATTATCAAAATGTTATGTCCCAAATAGAAACAAATGGCAAATTAAAGCTGGAAGAGACTGCCATACCTTCCCTCTGTTCCATAAGAAACAGAAAACCAACTTATTGTGTCTCTCTAAAACATTTAATATAAGTAATAATAGTGTTTTGTCACTAAGATTCTTTTCTATTGTATCCTGCACCACTGAAAATACAAACATAAATATTTTATAATGTCTATCCAAGTGACTCAGCTAAGTATACTAAAGCTCCTAGAGGGTAAAAACATCTTAAACACTAAACACATACAAAATTGCTCCACAGAGACCACTCTAGCCTCAAAGAGCAAGGAGCATCTATTGTTCCAAAGTCCTCCTTCACAGGGTAACAGAAGAGAAAACACTCTATTCAGCACTAGAAATACTAATGCATATAGTGCTATTTTCCCAAATCTCAGGAAGAACTCCAAATTGCATTTTGAACTCTCAAATTAATGAGCAATTATTTAATGTGCTTGAATAAGAGCAGTCTTTAACATATTTGATATTTGACTTCGCAATATTAGGCATTTGCAACTAACTTGAAACAAAATTCATTAATAACAAGTCCCTCACATACAGAGTACAACCTTCAATGAGCCTGATCCTCAAAGTTTTACTCAATAGAGTAACTAAGCAATATTCCTAGGATTACGGCTAGAGGTCAGGCTCTTTTCCTGCACATACTGGCTGCTGTCTGTATTTTCCTACACAGCAAAAGGAGTGCTTCATTAGACACTAACGTCAGTGAAGACAAGCTATTTCCTTATCTAAGTAAACTGAATTTTTAGAGGCCTGGGAATTTTTTTCTAACCTAAGTGATGGAACTGCAGGTTTTAGAAAATAGTGTGATTCTCAATGAATTATTCAACGATAGGAAAGAGCCGATAAGTTTTTCAACAGATAAGTTTAAGAAAAATTCTCATTTTTTTTTCTTATCAATGGCTTCCAGGTTGCATTAATTAATTGCTATTAAGAGTTTCTATAATCTTTTAATGTCTTCTACAGAGCCAATATTTCTCCTTTCAATGAAAAGTCTTAGACTTTTGTCTTTATTCAGCTGTTGGGGGCAGAGATTTTTATGCATTTTTTGAGACTATTTTGGGGATGCAGGATTACTTAGGCTGAATCTATCATATAGTGTGAGCAGCCTTATATTTTCCAAGTATTCACTTTTGATTAAGCAGTATCCTTATAAAAAGTAATGACTTTTTCTTTGCTGTTATGGCAAGCATAGGTCCAATATATGAAAAAAAGAAGTTAAAAGCTTTAAGTTTCCTTAAAGTAATCCATTTCTTCGTCATCAAGAGGAAACCTGCAAAAGAGGACAAAATGGCATGATAAAACTGATGAAAATAAATGAAGTGAAACAGATTTCTGTACTAAAAGTCTTCACATCATACATTTCAGTGGTTTATATGGTCCAAGGGAGCACGTGAAGCTGATGCAACTGAAGTGGGAAGCAGAAAGGGAAGAGGCAGGGGCAGGGGAAGGGGCAAGACCAAACGCAGACAAAGAGATTGACATGTTCTGTTCTTTGCATACTAGACCATGGTGAATCTTTGCAAAAGGGTGCATCTAAAAGGTGACGAGACAAAGTTTGATGGCTCCTTCAGTATCCATGACTGCACATACCCAAACTCTGTCTTCAAATACTTGTACTCCAGGTTGCTAATTTTTAATGCATCATCAGAAGTCCAAGGAGCTCTGCTTCAGCCCATGGAAAAAATAAGTCCTTTATCTGTGAAATAATTTTGGTTTTGGTTTAGGATTTTTTAAGGAAAAAGAAATGCTTAACATGAAAAACACAAAAGGAAGGCTGGAGGTTGGATGTAAAGAAAACTAGGAGAATCCATAGTTCATATTCATATAGAAGATTACCAAATAATAATTACTGAATGCCTGAAAATAAAATACAGGTAGTTACTTGTCTCATCTGCACTATTAAAGTTTCTATGTTTCTCTGTTATTTGACTTCCTGACAAAGTTTAATAATCACAGCCCACGGTACTTTGCCAATTTAAAGCAGTGTATAAGATTTTACCTTTTGCTTGTCTACTTACACGTATTTTTTCTCAGAAGCAACAAAACTCTTCAGGATGAGTTAACCTCATCAAGAACTATCAGCCCAAATATAGCGTAGGCAGCATCATTGTGAATGGCCTAGAAGTACGGAAGCATATTTTCCAGAAGTACTTTCCTTCCTTTCGTAAGGACTATGAGGATCTAAGCAAAATCCTCAGCATTCTATTCTCAGACTAACAGTCTGAGAGTCTGACACAGAAACAATTTTAGTGCCAGCAGTGCCATCTATTTCACGGCTCATTACAAAGTTTTGATCTTTATTATTCTTTAATCTTAGAAGGGGGACATAAAAACGCCCCCAAAACCCAAAACAAAAAAAACCCCTCCAAAAACCCCTCATATTTTAAGCTACTTCTCTATGAAAACTAATAATTTCCTTGTCCTAACAACTATTTTTAAAAGTAATAGAAAAATGTGATTTCATACTTTATACCATATTATCAACAGTCTTTAGTGAATGAAGAATTGTTTCATTCTTTTCTGCCATACGTTCAACAAATAATGTACAAAATCCTTAATTATTTGTTTGTACTTTTCTGAAACTGGGTTTAGCATGCTCTCTGCCTACTGTTTGACATAACAAAAATCTTAGAAATCATTAACTGAAAATATATTAATCTTACATATAAGACTGTGAGACAAAGAGAAAGGTAATTGATACTAATGCATGAATCTGTCAACGTTTTTCTCTGCATAAAAGAGAAATCTCTCAAAGAGCACAGGGAACTTTTTAGCAATAAGCTTCCTTCATATTTCAAAGCATGGTCCTGACAAGTAGCATTGATGTGCTAGCAATAGCAAAAGATTCATGACCTTCATGCTGAATTCTACCCAACATGTTAAGTGTATTTCAAAGAAGCCACTAACAGAGGATTAATGTTACTTAATTTCTCATTAAATAGAAATATAGGTCCTTTTAATGTGACTTGCTAGATGATACTTTCAGTTCAGTAATTGACAATACTTAAAAATGTTTTTTCTCTTTCTGCATCACCCCAGTCCTCCTAATATTTTTGCAATAAACATCTATGAGAAGGTATTTCCACGTTTTATTTAATGTAGCTTCTGAGAGTCTCCTACGTATCTATTACACTGTGAAGATCTTTGTCTGGTCAGGAATCAATATCAAACCCCATTTACAAAAAGCAACAGATATAGAGATGATTCATTTATTTTGTCCAGAGCAAGGTATTTTGAGAACATGCCACAGCACACTGGTCTTTCTGACCTTTACTTTGTACTTTGCACTTTACTGTAATGTGGACGTTTCCATCATAACAGCCTTCAGTGACTGCAGTGTGACAAGCAGCTTGTGGGGGTGACTGCTTTGTCCACCCCATGTGGTTGAGTGATGCTCGTAGAAAGCCCTGTGGGATATGTCATATCTGACTACACTATCTGCACATCAGGAGGGCATGTATTGCCCTCTAGGCTCAGGAGTAGCATGGCTTTGAGTGTTGCTTCTTTTCCAAACCATGGGGTAGCCCAGGTAGTTCATGACGGTGCCTTACCATGCATCCAAGCAGTACTGGCCATCCCATTACGGGCCTGATAAGCCGTAAAACATCAAACAGAAACTCGACTCTAGTAACATTAGTCTCCCGCTTATTTCTTTCAGCTCAACCAACTCATCTGCTGGAATTACATTTCTCCTCTTGTAAATCATCTGCGTTAGAGACAGATCTCACAATAAGCAGCTAGATAGAAAAACTATATACAGCCTACTTTGAAGTGCAGCACTTCCAGATCTTCTGATGGATCAGAGGATGATGCATGTATAATTATGCAAGAAATGCACCATCAGCATACTTTTCTCCCATGTATCCAGCCATGACAGTTTGTCAGGTATGAGGAAGGAGCAGTCTCCTAACTTGCATCATCGAAAAGACTGTCAGAATGTCGGGCAGGCAGAAGGAATAGGCAGAGGAATGAGACATGGGCAATCTGCTTTTAACACTTCTTAAACACTTCCACTTTTGGGGCCTGGTTCCAGCAAGCAAGTGAAGCAGGTGCAAATTAGCTCCAGAAAGCTGTAACAGTATATTTCAAGCCTATTAAAAAAACCAACCAAACAAACAAAAACAAAAAGCCCAAAACCAAACAACTGGAAAAGAACTGAGATATTTTAAGATAAAATATATACCTGGCTACATAAAATGTTACATAAAATATATGCATTGAAAGAGGGTCAGTTATGTTGTTATCCAAAAGTGCTCTATGGTCCTTGAAGGCAGGTCTGTAACCAAGTTAATAGTGGAGGAAATTGTATGATGCTATCCTGGAAACATAAAAGGGAAAGACTGATCCAGGGAGCTAAGTTCCCAGGTCTTCATCTTCTGTAAAGTATCTATGAAGAGGGAATCTGACCTTAACAACCAACCAATCCATCTCAAACCCTTCAAAGCACCTAACAACTAGTTTGGTAACCTAACGAAACATGACATTAACTTACTAGCACTATGTAAATTATTTCCACCTAAGAGACAATTTTTTTAAATAATAGAACTGGGAGAAAAGCTATCTAAAATTCTCCTTTTGGTTGGTTTTAGTTCAGAGCTATGCTTGAGCACCTGCATGGGAATGCAAAAGGGTCCTTCAGACTGAAATCCACTTGTTATACCCCCTGAAACAGCTTCCAAAGAGCTGGCAGCTGTGTGCCTCAGTACTCCGGGTATTATGGAATAATACCCTTCAGTAAAACAATTCCCAACACATAGTATTAGATACATGGAAAAGGTTTTGCAGGGTAGATGGAAATTTCAGATCATTTCCAGGCACTTTACAGTTACTTGTTTTCTTTCTGTTCAGGATGACTTTTCACACACTTAAGAGCTAAAAGATAGCAATAATATTTTGTAAACAATTATATCCTCTTAGTAGTTTATTTTTGAGGACGATACAGCATAAACAAATTAACAATGTTTGTGATGCTTCATGCTTCTGGGAGGAATGACCTGCATTTCTCATGTTTTCACTCACCAGTGAAATAACCACAGTAAATGATGAACAATTAAGTCTCAATTAGCTCCATGAGATGCTATGGTGAATTTTTCTGTTGCAAGAACCGGGAAAACCTAAAGATAATCAATGTAGATTGCCCACAGATAATCAACTCAACGTACATAAAATTTAAAAAAAAAAAAAAAAGTAGAAAAATTTAGTGAAGGTCAAGTAATTTTAAGTAAACATTAGAAAGCATTTTTTCTTAAATGGTGCCTGCTGCACCTTTAAGAAACAACAACAAAAAAAATTCTCAGATTGTAAGCACACAAAGAGAAAATTGCTCTATGTAAAAATATGCCTCTTTTTAAAATAAATTATCGGAAACTTACAGCCATTGCTACTTCAGCTGTAGTAAAGTATCCTTGAGGTGACCATTAGCAATTAGATTTGACTGAGTTGGAGGTGTTCCTGATCAAGCATTGTTGGATTTTTGCAGACTGTTGTGGAAGGATCTTTTATTTCTAATTATTGTTGAAAACAATTAGTGTTTAAAAGGACAAATAATTCTCTTGTAGGAATTGGGAGTTGATATATTACAATGCAGCAGAACTGAGAATTTATCAAGTTACAATTGTAGGAAGCATATATTTGATGTTGAAAGCTTTATCTGATGATCAATGTATCACAAAGTGCCACTCCCTCTTCCGAATAATTCAGTTTTTATTGAGCAACTCTTCTTAATCTTGTTTTTTGGTAAATTTAGGTCCTGCCTATGATAGTTTCATGGAAAAACGGGAAATATTGACTACCTAACATATAGGAGAATAAATGTGAACCTACAGGTGTTGTTTTGCAAGCGCTAACTAGATTTTAAAACAAATAAGACATAAGATTCACAATGCTATGTGGTTTTATAGTGGGTGTTGAAGAACCTCTTTCTCTTTTATTAATATATTCTATGTCTGCCATAGCAATCCTCAGCATTGTCTAGCGGAAATGAACTATGGTTTCCTACATTGTTTCCTTGTATTGGCTTTTAATCTGATTGAGTGCTCTGCACACATAATTTAACACCACGTGTTATGATTATTTGTGTGTGGATTAAGAGATGACCAGATGACAGGCATGTTAAGAGGGGCTATTGATCAACTATCAATCAATCAATCCATCAATTAGGTCCTTTTTCAAAGAACAGCGGAGACAAAAATCTGGCAAATCACAAGCCTTAGTAAATATACACTCTCTAATCAGAGAATATTTCACCTTAGTTCAAGACTGTGGTAAAAACTGATCTCCCGAGTTACTAAATTAGTGTATATTACTTAGGTAAAATCAGGTTTTTGTCCTCCATTATTCCAGCTAACTTCCATGGTGTCGAATGAAAAATAATTGCCTGGGTTTGGTTTGGTTGTCTTGATTGTTTGTAGTAACATCTATCTATTTCTTGCAATCAACTGTAGAAGTATTTTTAAATTTCAGTATTGGGAAAAAAAGATTAAAGATGTTGTAAATATCCTTTCAGTTTAAAAAACCAAACAAACCCAACACTTTAATTTTTTAATCAATGTATACTGGAGAGACTGTCAAATATATCAAAGCTGGGAGAAAACTGGTTTTTCAGACAGAAAAAAACCACAGTAATTGCTACTGTGTATGATATTGTATACTTTGAAAGACATTTCTTCAAAATCTCAGTCATGAATGTCCATAAGACTCCAACTCACTAAATGGCATTGTTAAGTGAATTCTTGTCTTGGTTTGCTTACTTGGACTTCTGCCATTAAACAGTACAAAGCATTACAAATACATTGTAAATCACACTGCTCTCTGTACTGACTTTTTTGGTGTAATGATGATTGATGTAAGTGAAATTCCTGAGGAATGATGGCCTTGTGTTCTTGTTTATGAAGTTGCAGATTTTGTGAATTAATCTGATGACTACAGTGAAAACAAGGTACAGGAACTGTTCCCTGGTTCATAAGAAAGTAGCTCATACTCTAGCTTCCTTTTTCACCTTCTAGAAAAGCAACTCTGAATCAAACAAAAACATGTAAAGAGGAGATATTTCTTAAAATGCTGGTCATTTATATTGTTACACTACTAGCTATTATTTTTATTAGAGATGATATCACTGGCTTTATGTGTAACAGTTTTAGTGTTTAAAATTGCTGGCTAAATGTATAATCCTTGCAAGTGATCAAAGAGTTAATGTTAACATTTTTTCATGGATAGCACCTCTTTTTACTGCAGATAAAGGCAGAGAGAAATGTTTATTTCACCTTTTCTACAATCAATAAATATATTTATAAAATGTATTCCATTTACATTTCCAAACCATCTGTATTAAAAAGCAGTAAAAAAAAAGAGTCCCTCTGAAAGCAGCAGAACTAATTAATCCTCATTTTCTACATGTGCTGTGGGGTCTTTTTTTAGTTTGTTTGTTCGGTCAAAATCTGCTGCAATATCTGCAGGACACTCAAGCCATGATAATCTCCCTCCTCCACACTGCAGTAAAGCCACACTGCAGTACCATCAGGTCATCCCCTTGTAATAATTTATTAATATTTCTCCTCCACACCACAGTATTTTAGTCTCTTTTAAATGAGTTTATTTACTCCCTTTCATTTTCTCAGCCTTTGATGATATTTCTAGCTACCTTCTGTGGTCCTTCAATTAAAAGGAACCTCTGATACCTCTTCTGCTTCCCATGCTAGTATCTCCTTTTTTTTTTTTTTTTTTTTTTCATGGAGAAAGACCCCCTCATCCCTATACTCTCATTATTCCACATCTTCTTATCAGTGTGAAAAATTGCTGTCCAAATTCTGTGTTTCTTTCTGCCTATGGAGAGACAAAACTCTCTTCATTTGGCAACAGATCTTCCCAGTGTTTTGGGATATCTTTCAAACAGCTAGGCTCTAGAAGTTATTTTAAAGAGTTTAAAAGAAAAACCCTGGAGTTAGTGTGGGAGCACAGTTATCCAGAAATCTCATAGCCAACAGGAAAACGGGATAAGAAATATGGGTCAACAGAATATCAAACACATGGTCTTGCTCAAAAAAACAAAAACAAAAACAAAAACCCAAGCCAACAAAAAACTCCCACAGATCTAAATGACAGAGGAATTCTGGAGGAACCAACCTAGATTAAAAGAGTAAAGCTTTCGATGACAGGGAAGACTTTGGATAGGACTTGGAGCCATTGAACTCCATATTTTCTAAAACTTAATAAACAAATTCTATGTTTCAATCCAAACAGAATATGCTAAATCATGTGGATTTTTTTCAAGAATTGAAAGGAATTTTTTTATTCAGATCATCATTGTTTCAAAATAATGTGAACTAGGCAGATGCAGAAAATTTCTCTTGTGCAGCTCACTGTGGCAGTTCAGCTTTAGGAGGCTACAGTGGATCAAGTACAGGCGTCATTTTTATTATGCCTGATGAATACTTAGTTCATTGCACTTCAGTGTAAAGAGTGAACTTCTCAACCTTGTAACAAAAGAACAGCATCTGCAGATCCAAATGAACACAAAAAATCTCCCATCTCTGAAGAACTGGTAAGTTTGGACCACTCCTTTGATCTCTAGGGACTTGCGTTGCAGAAGCCGGAATGAGATGTGAATTAACAAATAACATTTGGCATTGAAGTACAACTCTTCTCTGTCCATCTAATAGAATGTGACTTTTCTTAGGCTCGAAGGTCAGAATCTGTTTGTATTTCAGAAACAATATTCATGTGTTAAGCTGAAGATTGTAGAAGTGAATTTAAACCTCGCCTAGGTTGAAGAAGTTGTTTTGGCCCAGAAAAAAATCTGGGTCTAAATGGGTCATTCTTACTTGCATGCATACATATGGGTGAAAAGATGGATTTTAATCATCACCTTGTCAAAGGTTAAGGATCAAAATGTTTTTGTAACGTGTATTTTTGGCTACTCTTAATCGGCTTCTGCCTTTTTTCCTCCCCTCACCTCATCATGAAAAGAGGAATTTTGAGATTTAATATGCTTCTTCTTCATGGCTGCAGTGCACCCATACTGGCTATTTGATTACCAAAGTTACAAAACGTTACTGTTGAATACATGTTAGACACCATTATATCTCTGGTGAATGAGTATACAAGATTTGTAAGAGGTACCCTAATTTGCAAGATACTAAATTAGTTGACTGCTTACACTATAAAATAACTTGACAAATAATATGCTTCCTTATTATATCCATCCATATTTTATAATTGAATTTTATAGCAGTAATTAATCTTCCCCATTTAGCTGACTGGAACCAAAGGACTTGAAAGAAAACTACCTTTCTGAAAATTCTAATTCTTGAGTACCACATTTAAAAATAATCACAATGAGAAACATCCTTTATCATACTCTTTGCTTTCATGTGCTTGTGTAAGGAAATCTCTTAAATGGGAAGCTTTTCCAGATTGAGAAAAATGGAAAATGGAAATTGCCATTTAAAGTATTCTCACTTAAGAGACAAAACTCCCAATTATAAACATTAAATGAAGTTTTTGATGTGATAAAACCACCACTCAGGTAGCACTTTAGGCTACCTAAAAGGAATAAGCAGAGGAACATATGTAAAAATCTTGGAAGAAAGAAAACAATTGCATGAACTATTTATATATTTTAATGTTATTAAGGTTTATTCATAGTATGAGAAACTTATTATCAAAATTCATTACAAATTCTGTTGAATAAGATGGGCAATGTGCCCATCCAGTGACAACATAAACATTTTTTCATTTATGTGCCTATACTTGATTATATTTTTGCTGTCTGAGTTTCTCTGTATTTTCATTAGAGCAATTATTACTATTATTATTACTATTAATATTAAAATTGACTGCTAGTAGGGTAAAACAGTACTGCAACAACCTCCTGCTCCAGGGAGAGATGTCCTGGTTTTGAACTCGAAAGAGATGACGTTGCTGGTGCTCTGGGACCTGCACAATCCTTAAGAGGTTCCTGTGAGGATACAGATGTCAGTGTGAGGGCTGAAGGAGCTTTTAACTCAGACAACCCAAGTCATCTTTGAATGATTTCTTTCCCGAGACCCATATCTAATACAATTAATACCACAAATATAAAAAGAATTGCATGGATAGATCTCGTTTTGTCATAAAACTTCTTACTTGTTCTCTTATTCTTTTGACTATTCACTTTGTTTCTCTCCTGCATTTTGTGGTTTTTGGCTGCAACCTGAGTCTGGGAATCTTCTAGGGAAGGGGCTGTTGCTGCTGCATCTTGGCAGAGCCTCTAATACTGTGCAGCCTCAAACCCCAGCTTCTACAACAGCTGCCTGGAAAATACATTTTTTGACTGTCAATAGAGATAAAACCAAATCAGACAAAATGAAGATTTCTCAAAATTATCATGAGAACCAGAGTATTCATTTGAAAAGTGTGGTCCCTGAGGGGAAGGAGATATATTTAATTGATACACCAGAAAGCCAGATGAAGCAGTCGCATTGCCTGAATCAGAGTATGCATGGGAATCTCAGCATCTCATGTCAGGCAAGTTTTCTGTCTGTACCACTAACAAACTGAAAAGAGAATCTTATGTCTTCTTTAGATGAATATGCCCTTTCCATCTTGAATAAAAATGTTTTATCAGTCATGAAAAATATTACCTTTCAGAAATTATAACTGGAACTAGCACATCTCCTTTCCTCAACTTTCTTTCTTTTTTGTGATGAATATAAATTTCTATCACACATCTCTAAGAGTCACCTCAAGAAAAAAACAAACAAAGAAACAAAGAAACAAAGAAACAAACAAAAACTATTGGGAAAAAGCCCCCCCAAAACTGTATAAACCCAAGAACACTTAAAAATCATTTTACACGGCAAGGAAAAGTTGTCATACATTGAGACAGGATGGCTCCATCAGTCCACTGCAGTGGCATAAAAGTATTCCCAAAATCTCTCACATTGTCAAATTCCAACCTGAATGATTTGCAAAATGTCGTGATAGGCTGTCAGCTCATCACAACACAAAATAAAAAGTTTTGGTTAGTTATCTTCTTGTTTCACACAAAACCAATCATTGAAATCTACTATGTGTATATAACGTTGATTTGAAATGCATTCCACCATGAGAGAGCAGGTGTCAAAAGTCTCCTGGCTCCAATAATATTCTGTTATTTTGAAATCACAAGATCTTTGGCTCAGTTTGCAGCTAAGTCTCTGAAATGCAGATGGTAGAACTCCATTAAATACTTTATTGTAATTTAATGGTACCTCCCCTGGGTTCTGAAATTCAGTGTGAATGAGCTGTTAAAACTAACTGTGCAATATAAGTGCTGAAAGTAAGATAAATAAGTTAAAAAAATTATGTTCCAAATATCTCAGAATAAAAAATAAGCAAAAAAAAAAAAAAAAGAGAATAAACTCTTCTTATTTATGGGCATGATCTACAATAAAAGCTGCTTACAGTTTAAATGGTTAATGCATACTCTTCCTAAGAGGAAAATATCATTTGTAAGTATGTAAAATAAACTCACCAAGTACATTCATCATGTTGTCCTTGGAATACTAATATAAATAACAACAGAATGCAGACCTTGGTGTAACACATTTAACTTTGCTAAACTGCACCTTCAGCATTTACGTAGCACTGAAGCAAAAAAACAAACACCCCAAAACAAGACCTTAGTCATTACAGATTTAAGGTAGCATCTTCAGATTTGCCTCTAAAGATTTGTACTAGGAATGCTCTCGGCTTTCTTCTACCACAGCCCTTGTATAATTTGTAGAAATTCAGTTTCAGCCTCATTTGATTGAGTGGTAGCAACACCAGGCAACGCAGATTTCAAAGACCGCAATATATATAGCATGAGAATGAATCCTTCCAGCTTCTGCAAACCTGGCTTACTGGGCTTCACTTCACAGATGTTCCTTCAGTGATACTGGATGCTAATAGGTCCTAATATTGAGGGATGAGAGGCAAGGCAAACTGTGCTAGAGATGTCAAAGAACTGTTGCCGCTTTTTCTCTAAACGGCTGTTTAGCATGGTAGATGTCTTTGATAATGACTTAATGCTCCATTAATGGTCATGATTTAGCTTTGCCATAAATGGGAATACAAACAAGCAGGGCAGAACCATCTTTACTAGTGCAAGGCAGACAGCATGCAAGTGAGAAAACAGGAACCATGCACCAGTGATGAGAGGGACAAACTTGAAAAGGAGAGAGGTGAGTGTTGACTTGGTTTTGTAAGGAACAGAGGTCTGTTGAATCAGATAGTCTCTCTTCTGCTGACTGATTTCCTTTAAGTACATGTTTGCAGCTGAAAGCAGAATGCAGGCCATGGAGGGCAAAAAACATAATACCCAAGATGACAGTTAGACTCTCGCTCACTATCAAGTGCAAAAGCATTTTATAAACTGATGTAGGTAGCGAAGCATGGGGTTAAGCAGTGTCATGGACACTCTGGGTGCTCATCGTCCTCTCAAGATCCATGGGTACCCTGTAGTCCTCTGGCTGAAGGACTCATGCTCACTTAAGAGCAGCCATCTCACAGCATCATGCCTTGTTGAGCAGAAACAAATTTGCATCCACTCCAGAAGACCCACTCACTGGCTGCAAGGGACATTTTATTGGGGTGCATCTTTGCCTTGTTACATTAACATCAGCAAAGCAGAAGAGTGACATTAATGTTTAACTCAGACCTTCCTATGTAGAAAGCAGAGGAACCACACGGTGCTGGTGACGAACTGGTTGTAGAGACAGTGAACAGGCACATGTGTGTTAGCACTCAGCTTCTACATGTCTCACTGTTGCTGAAAGAACCGCCATTCGCCATTCCCATAAATCTCAATTGCTAACTCTTCCTTTCACAACTGGGCAGGGAACAATTTCAGCTGAAATTAATTAGCATCTAGTTCCACAGCTTCAGTGGTATGCAGAAGGCTGCGTAGATCAAAACGAAGTAATACCTCATCTCAAGGGTTGCTCTCACACCTTAGCCTGTGCAGCCTTCTCCTCATTTATGTTTCCATGGGCATTACACATTGATATTACAGGTGGCAAAGGATTCATTTTAAAACGTACTCAGACATTTAGCCAATGCACGGGATTCTTAAATACCTGTCCTCTGTAGACAGTAAAGGCCTGCTTCCAAGACAAAAGAAAGGGAATCAAAACCAATTATGGCAACAATTTTGTTGTCTCTATAAATAGTGAAAAATAAAAAAATCTGTGCTACAGAAGACTGAAAGAAAAAGTACTTTTTTTTTTTTTTTTAAATGGAGTTCAGGTGTTTGCCTGTGTTGCACAGCCACTTGTGTCCCTTTCCTGTCATGCAGCATAGCATGATACTTCTGAACCAGAAAAGTTTGAGAGAAACCGGATCTTCCATGCTTTACGTAACCAAACCCCACGTTGACATAACCAGAAACCTTGCATGTTCAAGAAGTGGGGGATCAAGCTGTGTTTGGGAAGAGGTAGATGAATGAGTTGTTCCTTTTTTTCAGAGGCAGTGTCAACCAAAGGGATAACACTGGCAGTGTTGCAGTGGTGGTGATGGACAGACGAGTAACTGTTCTTTTCTCTGAGGCAAATATACACTGATGACTTGTGGAATCAGAGTAGCTGGTTATGGTGAATAGTGTCTGACAAATCCCTGATGAACAAAGAACATATTATTAGAAAACATTTGGGAAGATCTACTGCTTGTGAGAACCAGTGGTGTTTTTTAGCTCTAATTATAATTGAGGTGGCAATATAATCTCTGCCTGTATAGCCTGGGCTCTGAGCTTGTCCTGATCTCTCACTTTAAGAAGGCTCAAATCTGGCCAGTGCTTTGACAGGAGCCAGTGATAAAGCTAATCTCCTAAGCAAAGCTGGTATCCCAGATACCCTAAAGGTGTTACAGGGTAATTGACAGGTTATATTTATGTTTACTAGAGGACTTCTAAAATTGGCAAGAGGTTGGTGAGTAGTAAGGATAAGTTCTTAATCTTTTACTACTGCAGCGCAGATCGGTGTCAGTCGGTTCACCTTTTGTGGAACAAGTATTAGACCTTATGTCACTACTATCAAACATTAAGCACTATTCTATGCCTTATCCTAAAAATGTGTTCATTTTCTGCATTAAGGTGATTTGTTGTTGTTCCTGTTTATCTAAAGTTCAGTGCAGCAAATGAGGTGGCTGCCTACATTTCTAATGCCTATGATACTTTTCTGTTTAATGTACTGCAGGGCTTCAAAGAGTTAATTTCAGCATTTGAGGTAGGACAGGCAATAATGCAGGCAAATGAGGAAGAAAAATAAGGTACTAATGAAAGGAAGATGGAGGAAAATATGGAGACATTATCAGCTGTGGAATAGCTTTTGCCCAGCATCAATGACGCTGACAATGTTGTGTTTTCCCTTTGAAAGGCAGTAGTTGATGTGTCTCTCTGCTCTACCCCTTCTGTTCCAGAAGATCAATAGGGATCATCAGCCTAAGCATGGGATGTTGCATATATAGAGTTACCACAGTCCCTATCTGGTAATCCTGTTAGGCAGAATTTTCTGGTAAACAATGCTGCTTATCTGGATGGAAGAAGTTAAAAAAATTGGATGTAAAAGAGTTTTTGACCCTGAGTGGTTAGTGAACAAATAAAATAAATATTTGGATATTAGTCTGTGGCTAATTAGAATTCAGCAGAAATTATCCTGAAGTATAGAAACAATTTGGAAAATTAAAAGTAGTCTTCATGGCCTATGTTCACACCACCGATGGCAGGAAAAGGAAGATAGGATGAGTAAGGATTAATATCTGGCAGCTCTTGAGCTCATTTCAGTCCTAAATTTCAGAACATGAAGGGCATAATGAATTCCTGTGACAGAAGGAAGAATTTTGCATTACAGCTAAATATCAAAATACAAATATAAAATTGTAATATTTATATATAGTATATAAATATTAAAATTCATATATAAAGTGAGAATGCCAGCTTGAGCTTCAACGGCTTGTGCCATTCCAGTCCAATCTCACCCACATTTCAGCCAAGCGCCTTCATTGTTGGGAAGTCATTAAGGATTTGCAGATATGTAAACAAATAAGGGAAAGACAACCTTCAAGATGTCTTGAATCCTGGGGTTTGCCATATGAAAATTACATTTACATACCTATAGTACTTATTAAAGGTAGCAGAGTGTCAAATGTTAAGGCTGGGCCAGCCACTAGAGGAATGCCAGATGCTCTCTATTAACACCCCTCCCTTCCCAAAGGGGAAGAGAAAGGGAATAAGGGTGAGACACTTATGGACTGGGAAAGAAAACTAAATCTGCTTTAATGAAAATAATAGTAATAAATTTTTATGTATACAAATATATAAAAAACCACATCACCATCACCACTGATGCTGTGGGCAGGCGCTGGGGAAGTCCCACACTGGACTCAGCAGCAGGCGGGAAACAGATTCAGGAGCTGGATTCAGAACTGGATTCAGGGGTGCATGATTTGGGATCGAAGGCAGAATGGACAGAGTCCTCCTCATACACCGGCCACTGAAGAAGACACCTTGACCCTTGTGCTCCCTCAGCTTTATACCAGGTATGATGTCTGTGGGATGGAACACCTTGTTGGTCAGTGTAGGGTCACCTGTCCTGTCCGCCCTTCCCCACAGGTGCAGCCTCTCACTTACTGCACCCCACCGTGGGACACAGGATTGAGCAGTGACCTTGGTCTGCACAGGAGCAAGTGTCAGCCAGAGCCTTTCTGCATCCCAACCCCCGGTAGTGACTGTGACCATCCAGTGCTGTCACTGCTAGAAGCAGACACTGCAGAAATACTCCATTAACTTCAGAAAGTGCCGTCACTGAGCAGAGACTGAAAAGTAAAGTCGCTGAATGGAATTAGTCCTGTTCTCACTCAAACCACAACACAGTCAGAAGGCAGTTTTTCCCACCATCAACGGAGGCAGTTGCTTCAAGAAAGGTGTGTACAACAAATGGCAGAAATCCACCAGTTCTGAACTTCAAGAGGACAACGAAGGACACCACGTCAGCCTCTTCACTGAGAAGGTCAGGTCAGTGATGGGTCACTTCAGGCAGACATCGTCGTGACATGCTGTAACCACAACAACCCTGATAACAACGCTGGTGATACAGCACTGAAGAATTGTGGACCCATGGCAGAATATATTGCACAGGGAGCCTTGGGTAAAACTCAGGCTAGCACAGTAAATAGGTCTGGCTTATACATATCAGAAAATCCATATTAAGAAAACCCATATGCAAGTAATTGCTACATTTGTGTTGGGAGGAAGGAACAGTCTGTACCCTGGAGCCATTCTCACAGCACTGAGCTGGTGCAGAGCACTGCATTGCTCTGTGCTAAGAAAACCACTGGGATGGAAGAAAGGCACTGGATGAAGGGGATCTCCTGCAGCATCCCCACACCAGGGTCCTTCCCGACAGACAGGAGAGCAAGGAGGGAGAAGAAGCATGCAAGGAGAATCCTGGCAAAGAGGGGCAGCAAGACAGCTGGGGGAATAGTCTGATTACGCTTAAGCGGGGAGATAGATTTTGTTGAATAAAACTTATTCAAAATCTGAAAACAAAAAGGCATTGCACTTTAGGTAAGAACCAAACATAAAAGCCTTTTGTTGTTTCATCCCTTTTGGCTGAATAAACAATGCCTGGCTTTGAAGAAGCTATTTCTGTGTCATTTTAATCAGCTGCTAGTCACAGGCTTTCAGTGGAAAAAGGCTTCCCAATACCAAATGTAGTGAGGCCATTTAGATTTATCCTAATTGGGGAAATAAAGGGGCTGCATTACGGGATTATTCCCTCAAGAAAAATAAAATTAAAAAAAAGGCAAGCCTGCCACTTGGGGGTGCAGGCATGCTGGGCTGCCACGGCAGCTGAAGTGCAGCTTGCCTTGTAATTATGACAGCTGGATTCTTGGTTGTAAAACAGAGATAAGCAGTAAAATTAGCACCGTTGTGGAGAAACACTGCATTAGTATCAGAAGCTTTGTTAAGGCTTCCTAAATTTCCACTATTTCCGTGTTGATAGTAGAGCAACCCTCAAGGAGAAATAGAAGCATTTTCTTTCCAGACAGTTCTTCAGGGAGATCTCTGGCATGGAGACTGACATGTAAAATCCAAGTTGCTGTAGAAGTAGTGATGCAATCACAGAGTACGAGCAGCAAAATGAAGGCATGACTGTAGCCCATGTGAGTGCTGCTGGGCAAATTACACTAGCACACATGGTAGTGAAGACAGTGAAAGTTTTGGTGAATGCTACCAGCTACTCCATGTCCAGAGAGATATGCTGGACTGAAGCCCATGTTAACATAATGAAGCATGGGCTTCATTAGTGCAGAGGATATTTTTTTCCTTTATCTGTCCTAACCTGCGGGATAATTTTACAATGCCCCATGCTGCTGGGTGAGTACCATCAGAAAGACTTGCACCTCTGTGATGGGTAAAGTGCATGCTTGGAGTGTGCACCTGTGTTCTGTATGCAAGAAAATGCTCTGGGATTCTAGGTGTAAAATTCTGCTTATAATGGTTTGTTATTTCTGGTAGTTTCATAGCTTAACCAATGCAAAAATCCTGATCCTTTTGATTCTTTCTTGACAATGCAATGTGTTGAAACTGAAATACTTCCAATGTCAGAGAGAAACGCGATAAATTGCAAGCTCACATGTAAAACTAGAGCTTTAGGGCAGGGCTGTCACCCTGCCACTTACAGGCATTTAATGCTAGACAAAGGGCTTGTAAAATGAAATGCTGGAAACTATTGTGACATGCTAGCCAAAGTAGCCAACAAATTAGGCGACTTAACGGGTCATTTCCACTCTTAATTTCATGATGTCTTTCCTTGCTGTCATGCAACCATCCCGGACATTCAGGTTGTATATACAGAAACGCTTCTCAACAGCCTAACGCTGTTAAGTGCATTCTTCTCACTCAGCAATTGCATTATCGTTTAATGTAATATTAATATGGGCTTTTTTACTACGATGGCACGTAGAGGGGTTGCAAATTACAGATATAAAATATCTGAAGAGCCTTTTGACTTCCATTGGGCAATTAGTACTTTTTTCACTCTTAGACCTGTATATATGCAGGGAGGGGGAAAAAAAAAGTGAGTAGAGGTCTGACACAGGACTTTCCCGTCCTCCACCTTGGACTACTGAAATTTCACCAACTCTTCCATTCTTACTTTGACTTCCTTTCAGTAACGGGCAGGATGACATCCTACCTGAGGAGGGAGGTGGAAGAATGGACCTTTATATTTCATTTAAGTTCCCTGTCTGGATGTTCAGGAAGGATTTTAAGCCGACAGCTGAAGCAGAGCACAAGTGCAGGGCTTAGACAACACCTACAAGGCAAAAGTTTGCCGAGTGTGAACAGCGTCCGTTCCCTAAGAGCAGAGGGCAGCTAGCCATAGGGCCAGGGACTAAACCACAACATACGAAGGCGTCGCGGAACGCCAGAGATGCAGTCCTAAGCCCGTCCCGGGACCGCGGTCCGCGCAAACGGGACCCGGGGGCAGAGGGGCACGGAGCGGGCTTTGGGGGAAAGGCTCCGGCCGAAGCCTCCCCGCCGCCCTCGCTCCCAGCCTTGCCGCTGTACTTCATCGCAAAGCACCGCTAACACCCGGCCGCCGACCCCCGCATCTCCCTCCGCAGCGGCGGGGGGGGCGCGGCCGGCTGGGGCGGAGCAGGTGCCCAGGGTGTGTCGAGCAGCACAGCCCGCCACCGCCTCCCCCCGCGAAGGAGCCGCTCGGGAGGGAGCCAAGCCGGGAGCGCGGCGCCGGGCAGAGCGGCCGCGGTCGCGCAGGAGGAGGAGGAAGAGGAGGGGGAGGAGGAAGAGGAGGAGGAGGCGGAGGCTCGCCCGCGGGACGGAGGCGGCCGGCCGGGCCATGCTGGAGGCGCGGCGGCACCTGGCGGGCGCGCAGAGCCAACGGGCGGCGGGGCAGCCTCGTCACCGCTGCTAGGGCGGCGGCAGCGGGAGCCGCGGTGGGGGCTGCGCTCGGCCGGGGAACGCGCCGGGAGGGATCTTCGCATCACATCACATCGCCTCGCCTCGCCTCGCCGGGCGGAGGAGCCGCCGCCCGCCCGCCGCCTCCTTCCTTCGGCAGAGGCGGCGCGGCCGCGGGAGGAGAGAGGACCATGAGCCGCGCGGTTCTGGCCTGGCTGGTGCTCTGCGGGAGCCTGGCGGCGCCGCGTCTCGCCCGAGGTGAGGGGACGGGGGACGGGGACGGGGTCGCGGAGGCGCCGGAGCTCTCACAAAGTCGGAGACGAAGTGCGCGGGGGAGCGGGGAGGCGCTGCCGGCAGCCGGTGCCTCCGTCTGGGCTCGCCTTTTTTTTTTTTTTTTTCTTTTTTTAAATTACGAGAAAAGAAATACTTATCCCTACATTTTAAATAGAAGCCGACGAAAGGTACATCCTCAGACATGTTCTGTTTTGAAACTACTATTAATTAGTGGGGGAAATAAATGCCGTGAGAGCTTAAATGTAATCCAGATGAGCGGTTGGGAAGATTTAATAATATCCGCAGAGCCGTCCACATCTCTTTTCCTTCCCGCCCCCCCCCCCCCCCCCCCCAACCACCTCTTCCCAATCGCCGGTCTTCATTTTAATGTGAAGGCTGTTAGCTCTGAGCCGGAGATCCAGCAAACCGCGGAACACTTTGCAAACACGTTCGGAGGCTTTAGCATCTCGGCGGCAGTGAACAGCGCTTGTCAGGCGACCCTTTCCTTGCCTCCCTCTAACTAGGGCATGTACATCTAAGACACCAAGGGCGCCTTCTCTGTGTCTCATGACCCACCCCCCACCTCCAAAAAAAAAAAAAAAAAGGCAGCACCAAGGGCAAAACCCAACCCTACCTTAGGAAAATAACTTTAGAGCTCTTGGAGTTCTCTTTATAATTATTTAGAATGAACATCTAGTGCAGGCTAGGTGGGTTTTCCCTCCTCGCATTAAAAAAGTTGTCGCAGCTCATCTTGCAGCGAGCCGAACGTCGTGAGGTGCTGGTGGGGGAGGACCGATTCCACAGCAGCACCTTCTGTGAAGGCGAAGGGGCCGGAGCCGGTGGGAGTTCACCTGCCGCCCGTCCCGTCCTCTCCCGGCTGCTCCCAGTTCCGCCCCGGCGCTCCCCTCCGAGGCAGCCGCAGCGCCGTCGAGGAAGGTGCTTAACCCCGAGGGCAGGGACCGCCACGGGTCCCCGCCGCATCGCCACCACCCCCAGCCCCACAGCATGAAATCCTGTGTGGGCGGCCCCCGTCCCACATGGGGTTTTCCCCGTGGTGTGTGTGTGCGTGTGTGTCTCCCCACCTCCGATCCGCAGAGCCTTTTCACCCTCTGCGAGCTCCAGACGTGCCCCTGTGCCAGGGCTGTTTCTGTCCCTCCGTCTGATACCCGAGGTGAGGGGAATCTCTCGGGGTCAGAGACCTTTTTATCGACCTACCTATATCTTGCCGAAGCTTAGTAGAACAACTGTTATCCTAATGAATAATGGAATATTTCCATTGACTTCTAGACCTGTTCCTGTCATTATACAAGTTTTTTATTTTAAAATGGAACCAATGTGTCAGTAAAATTGAATATTTTATTAGATCTTCAATTATTCAGCACAGTGGCTTCTCCAAATCCACTAACATTCACTCAGTTGGAGCGAGCATGTGATAGCTTATGCAATATGTCCTTGTACCTGCAGTTTATGCCCAAAGTCTTTTAAGCAAAAGATGCTGTATCTGCCACAAAGTCTGGACTTGTCATAAGTACTTTCCATTGTGCTTCTGTAGGACTTCTCATAGTTCACATCTCAGACATCTTTTCATTTAAGTCTATGGTCTTGCTGTGTTTTTAGGTAACTTCAGAACACGAAGACCTTCATAGATCTTCTAGTAGAAGTGAAATATGAAGGAAAAAAATCCTTTTGCTCTGTGATTGCTTAAGCTGTAGTTCTTCAGTTAAAGGTTTGTCCTTGACTTTGAAAGTGAAACAGAAGAAAATTACACAGTCTTTTTTTTTATGCTGAAACAGGATAAAATGCTGCTTGACAGGTCT
Organism: Bucorvus abyssinicus; assembly: GCA_009769605.1. Taxonomy (NCBI): domain Eukaryota; kingdom Metazoa; phylum Chordata; class Aves; order Bucerotiformes; family Bucorvidae; genus Bucorvus; species Bucorvus abyssinicus. The sequence goes on from CM020063.1 coordinate 43,938,195, forward strand.
GATATACTGGGTTAATTTTGCTCACTGTTGTAATGTTTACTTTTAATAGATCCTCTCAAAGTTATCATAACTGTAAGAACTGCAAGTAACCAAAACTCTTTCGAGAGCGAGTTTTGAACAATACAAAACTTCTTGTGCATTGTTTGAACAGTACTTGCTGATGAGTCCATTTGTGTAATGGTGTATAATGAAAACCTATGGTATTCTCATCTATGCAGTGGCTAGTTCTTCCCTGTCTTCTTTTTGGGATAAATTCCAACTACAGATCAAAGTTAAGTCATATAGTTCTTTACTGACCTGTGTTTCAAGTCTACTGTTAAAGAAAAATACCAACTGCTGCTTTATTGCAGCTCTGAAAAGTAATGATGGAGGTCAGAATCCTGTTTATCCATCGTATCTTAACGTCTTTTGCTTTTTGCATTCAGAACACATACATAGTATATCAGCAAGGTTTTTTTTTTCCTCTCCTTTTAAGGAGAGAGAAGGGGGAGAAAGACTGAGCAAGAGAGAGATGATGGTAATGATGGTGGTGGTGATGATGCAGAAAAAGTCATCCCAGTGGAAGACTGGAATTTTCTTCTTTGTGGCCAGTCTGATGAATTTGCAATCTCATGCACTGTAACAAGAGTCTGAATTTCAGAGATGTGTTTATGTGCATGCATATGATGAAACTAAGCTTCAAGGGTACAGTGACTTTTACCCCTTAGTTTGCAAGAAAGATGCAGGACTGTCCTTTTATACATATTTTAAAACAACTGTAAGGTTTTACATTTGCTGTTGCTGTTCCTTGGTCAGATTTGAACGTGAGCCAGTCTGATGTTCTACCGTATAGTGGATAGGCAGTAACAAGAGTGACTATGGAGACTACAAGAGATTATTTCAGGTGGAAGAAGTATAGTGCATCTTATCTACAGTAAGACAGGTTCCTGAGTCCCACTGTGTGTTTTTTAGGAACAAATAAGCCAGTACCTCTCAGAACAGTCAGTGAAGATTGGGATGAAATGAAAGGAAAACATAATTTAAAACTGGTGCTGTTTAAGCCCCTAGATGGAATGGGGTAAGCTGATCAGCTACCGTAATGGTATGCTGTAAGTGCATAGCAAATCAGTGTGTTCCATGTCTGTGCGTTAAATGTCTTTGCAACAGGGTCTTCTGAAGATTTACCATTTGAGTTTTGTTTATTGTGAAGCTGATCCTTAAATTGTGTCATGCTTTTTCTCTTAGCTTGTCGCTGAATTTTTATGTGTGGTTTGCCTAAAAGTTACACTGACAATGCCAAAAACAGGCAAATCTGGTTCTTTGTTTTATGACTGCGTCCCATCAGCCTGAGATAAATATTTTGGAGCTTTCAAGGAACTGTTTCAAAGATGTTGCTTTTTCTCCATTTCAGTGGGAAGCTTCACTCTCTCTGAGGCTTAGAAGTTTCTGTAAAGCCTCTTTCTGCAGCTGGAATGAGCTGCAAGGAGAAAAAGTGCTGAGAGACAAGAGAGGTAAACTGTAGCTTTGTTCTCATATACTGGAAGACTGAAAAGATCCCAGAGACTTTTAAAGACCAAGATTCTTCTGTTTTACCGAATGCCTTTGCATCTTTGGACGCCATCTGCTTCTGTACAAACTGCTGACAGTGTGACCCTGCATAATGATTTTCACTGTTCTTTTAACAAATTACATTTGTATTCAAATTGATTTTCCATGACTGTTCATATAGCCTCCAGAAGACATATAGTGTGTATACTATTGCATCCTGTACGTGCCTGGTCAGCCTGGGACAGAATTTGATGTCAAGCCACGCATGCATTATTATAACTGAAATTAATAGCCCTGGGTTTTTTTAATGGCCAACTTCCTCTTTCTCTGCCCTTCATGTCTTTATCCTTTATGTCTTTTTTCAAAGGATATACTTCTTATAAGGTTGTGTATCAATGGTAGCATAGTGAAAAGGGGCACTGTTATTTTCCCTCCTCCACATTTTTCCAGTTACTATCCAGTTGAAAATCAAAGAAATTATCCACTTTGGAAGTTATTTCAAAAGACAGTCACTTTCTATTAAGAGGTTCATTTTTATGCCTTGAATTAGCTGTTTATACAGCATGTGATCGTAGAGTAGCAGTGACAAACTCACAGCCTGATACCCCTTCAGCGTAAGTAGATACCTGGAGAAGCAGCATTTAAGAAACTGCAAGAGTCAGAAATAAATCTCTGTTGTTCTCAAATTTACTGTGAGTCACACAGGAGTTAACATGTTACTGTTTTCCGTTTTTTTGGTTATTACACATTTCAAACATGTAAACCACAGAACCAGGGTATTTCTGAAATCTTAAAGGATGGTCAGCATTGTACTACAAGTGGTATTTGGCTTCGTAGCGTACTTGAAGCCCAGCTGCCTTGAGTTTGAAAGAGTATGGGTTGAACATCAAAACAGTATTAATTTATTTCAACTTTCAAACCTGGTTCCCATTGAAAATATAAGCTTAATTTTTCTTGGTTGGATGATACATTAGAAAACAGAAGATGAATTGAAAGATTCAAACCCAAATAAGAGTTTTAGGAACTTTAACATTTGCAAACTTAAAAGCTCTGGGAAATGCTCTCTGTGTTGAAGGACCAATACACACGTTTTCTATTTAAACAGGACGGAGGGAGTACGTAGAGGGAAAGCTACCATCAGCCACAGTTGTGTGCTCTATCAGCACAAGGAATAGGTGATAATAGGTCCTTCTTTGTAGGAAATTTAGATCTTATGTTAGAGAGCTACTCAATGTGTGTAGTGACGGTGGGGTATGGCTAATTTTCTAATGATGCCGTGTGTAGAGTATAAAGCAGCTTTTGTGCCATTCGTATTGAAGGACCAGAGCGTGGACCTGTTCGGAAACAGTAACTGCGATTGCGGAGCTGGGTGCTGGGTTTTACTGAAAGCAGGGGCTGTGCTAGCAGCTTGTGTCCCAGAAATTTGGAGATGCAGAAATTGTGCATGTCTTTTCATGATTTGGGATTTTACCAAATTTCAGTCTTGGCGGTGTGGGAATATACTTGCAGGATTTTTCTGTTTGTCCATGTGGGTTTTTTTTTCTTTAATCAGCAAGCTCTGTTACCTTTTCATCACAGTGGGGGTGTTCTTCTATTTTAAGTTTTAAAAGCTGAGAAATGAAACAGACCATGGTTGTCTAATAGAAGTCTCTAGCTAATCTAGCTAATAATTTCAGTATGTGGTATGCGAGTAGATGCATTATCATATGAAACACGTGAAAACAACTTATTTTACATACTATATGGTGGCTATATGCATACATACTACATTGTGTGTGTATATATGTGTGTGTGTATTTTTATATATATACACACACTCCAGATAATGTACAGAGGAATTACATTCACTTATGTGCCACACGCCTCGTCCGATACTTCTTAAAAATGTGGGTAAAGTTATGTAAGACTTCATTGTCTTATGAACTTGAGATGCAGAGTTCCATATTTCAAATCAAAATTTGATGTATTCAGTGAAAGCAATGAATATCTAAGACTTTTTTGAGACTAGTGATAGTATTGCTCACTCCACCCCCTCTAAACTTTTTAATAATGAGCCATTTTTAGGCAAAGGCTTTTTATGGCTGTAAGAGTTTGGTCAAGTTGTTTGAAAATACAGAAGAAAGTACTCATCTGTCTATGCCATTCAAGTGGAGAACCTTGGAGTATCTTAGCTGTACCACTTGTATAGCAGGAGAACATGAAGGTTTCTGGTTTAGGAGTTAGGATTTTAAGCACAGTATTTCAGGCAATAAACTCGAGGACGCAGATGACAGCAGGGAGGAGCAGCGGATGGATAAGCAGGCGCAAGATCTGCTGTCCTTGCACAGAGCCCAAGAAGGAGCTTCGTGCATCCCAGCGGGTGTGACTGGAAGATTTGTGACTGCTTCAGTTTCATGTGTTCTATGTGACCTTGGAGGCCACAGGGAAGAGGGATGGGAGCCAGAGCCTCTACTGGAGGAATTGGGAGGCTTGATGTGGGATGCTCCCTGCTGCCTGTCATCCCAGGTGGTGTGTGGAAGAGTGGGGGCAAATCTGGAGAGGTAACCCATCCAGCATGCACTGTCTGCATAGAGTGGTGACTCTTGATTAAAGCCTCTGAGAGACTTGCCTACAAACAATATTTTATCCGAACGTTGCAATTCTGTGCATATGAGGGTTCGACCAGTAATCAGTCTTCCTTGTCCTGCTCCCTGTGTTTAGCTTGCCCTTCTGGGACACAGACAGCATGGATTCCAGTTGACTATTAAGACTATGGATTTGAATCTGAGAGTTTCAAGTTTTTTATTTTAATACAGAGCAGAAGTTTTTCAGTGTTTTGCAGATAACCTTCTTTCCTTCTTCCTGTTCCTATTCCCTTCCAAGTAATTTTTTCCTTGATTGTTTTCAAACAGGGCATTTTTGCATAGCCACATGGTGGCCCTACTGTAGGATAAAGCTACAGTTTAGATATCAAGGGGGTTTTTTGTGTGTATCTTCGAGTATTCTAACAATAGTAACTTCTTGACAGAGACCAAAAAAAAAAAAACCTGAAAGAGATGATTGCTTTGCCGATATTCAGCTGAAGTAATTTTATTTGCCATGCTTCTATGTAGGGAGGCTGACAAAATTTCTACAAAACCTACTTTTTTCCTATCATTGTCAAGGTGCTGTGTCAAACTGTATAATTATGGACAGCTGTGACAGCAGTGCGTAAATAACAGTAATTTCTGCCATCTGATTACTCATGTCTTAGGTCTCTACAACAGTGAAGCTACAACACACAATATAGAAAATACTTTGGGATAAGACATATACGCCATGTGTGAGTGTGAAAAATAGAGAATGAAAGATGTTTGATATATTTTATTTTTAACATTTACATCTTTCAGTCCCTTATGTATGACAGCCTCTGTCACTGCTGGATATCAGTGTACTCAGCCAGCCCCTTTAATCCAGGCTTCCTCTCTGATTATTCTCTGTTGCAGTCCCACGGACCATACTGCTTTAATCTGTCAGGTTTTTGTTTTTCTAGTTAAGTATTATGTTTGCAGACCGTCTTTTTTTTTTTTTTTTTGGCTCACACCCTTTGCCGCTTGGGCTTTTGAAATAGAGATGAGAAAATATTATTTGCTCTGCAACTTGTCAGGTTCCTTACTCGTGTGAGGAATTGCACAGGATTGCCTTACAAAGGCTCTTCTAGGTTAAAAATTAAGACCTAGTAGCTGATTGCTTTCAGATACTATTCCAGAACTATTTTAAAACCATGGAACACCCATTTATTTCAACGATTTTAAGGGAAGGTTAGATTAATGCTGTGAATAGTGTGCAGTGCAGATGGGGAAATTATGTGCTGTTATCGTGGGAAGTAGCTAAAATGGCCCTTCTGTGGTATGTCCTACATATATTTTTTTAATGATGCTGTTGTCTAATTTCTTTGATCTCTTTTTTATGGCTTACCTTCTGACCTCATACAAAATGATGCATCATTTATAGGTAGTCCTTCAGGATAAAGATCAACCTGTTTAATAATGGCTTTCATTTTCTGGGTGTGATCAAGCCCATCCTATTGCAACCTCTTGACTTTCTTCAGCAGGCTTCTCCTTAACCTGGTGTCCTTGTTCAGGTGCGTGTTTTCTTTTACAAACTTCTCTAAGAAATGCTGCATTTTCGTACTGTTGCACACTTACATGTACATATACATTCTGGTTCCTTCCTATGGTTGTTTCACTTAACCTCAAACTCTTCTTCAGATGTGGATATTGTGGTTTAGCTTGTTACTAAAGTCATAGTGGACAACCAGAGAAGAACAAAAAAAGGTAATTGAACCAATGTCAGATATACTTGGGAATGTAGTCTCAGAGGTATATTTCTTCTGTGAAATCTGTTGGGGGGAAAAAAAAATCAACATTCTGAGTAAGAACCCTGAAATCAGTTGGAGTAATCAGTATATACTGGCTTAATATTAAGATTACATCTATAAACAGTAAGAGCAGTTATTACTCTAGTATGCCTCAGTATCTTTCCGTATAGTTGAGTAATCATGTGCTATCATTTAAAATGCTGAGTTTGTGTAAAACTAGAGTAGTAGAAGATGCAACTTTGACCTGTGGGTCAAAGCCTCTTGATCATTGGAGGGGTGAAACAAGGATCTACTCTGTAGGAGGCTTCCTGAGTGTCCAGAGTTCGTTAACACTAAACATCAGCTAAGACAAGCAGCTCATGATGTGAGATTTGACAGCATGTACAAGCCCATCTAATGGCTCTTTGCCACTCACTTTTACCTGATTTCAACACTGGTGATGGTCTTGTGCAGGTCGATAAAAAAACTTCATTTCTATGATTGAAGGCAGGACCAGGCAAACCCAGCACTGGTGTAGGGAAGGACAATGGAGAGGGAGGAGTGAGTGGCACGGGGCTGTTGGTGACCAGATGTGGGACACCAGATGTCTCTTCACCTGCTTCCTTCGGGGGGAAGTTACAGAGAGGTTTCTCAATGACAGCTTGCACAGCTTTTGTCAAGAAATAAGTTTCTGGACTTACTCCTCCAGATCCTTGCTGGCTATCAACATGTGAATGACCCATATCTGTTTTTCAGTGCCAAACAGATGCACTTAAACCTTTTTGACCCTACCCTAAGGCATGGAATGCCACCTTTCTCCCTGCCTTTTGTATAGCTGTACATCACCCACTGTGGAAAACAGGTGCAGAAATCAGACCCGTGAGTATGCATTGCATTCCTGTCTGCATTGCCTTCTCGTGGCTGTAGGCAGAGGAACAAATTCTGCATTTCTCCTGCCATTTCCCAGTCCTGAGTATCTGCATGCTGCCTCACCATCCTGGGACCAATCAAGTGCTGATTAAACTCTCCTGGTAGGTTGTTTTGATGAGGACAGATTACAGTGGTTTTCTTCCCTAATTATTGTATGCCAAATATTTATCTTATGGATAAAGATAGCTCTATGGCCACGTAAAGCAGGGGACGCTCAGGAGCTCCCCATGTGTCCTCAGTAGAGTGGGAGGAGCTGCCTGCCTTAGAAATTCTGCCCTGGCTTATTTCTAAGCAAGTAAACTACTGGTGAGTAGGTGTGGTTCTGGCTACTCTGTTCAGACCAACTGAGGGCTGAGCCAGGCAGAAAGAAGCAGCCGAAATAAACGAGTAAAATCACTGAACGCTTCAGTTGCTTCAGGAGGAAAAAGAAAACTTACAAATGCTAATAAAAAATTTTTCAGATACTCGTTTCTCGAGGATTTCATGTGTGTGTGTGTGTGTGTGCTGAATCTGGCAACTGGCTTCCCTTGGACAAAGCTGCGTCTTCCAGCAGGTAAATAACCTGATCAAGAAGTGTCGTGACCTTCCCAAGTGACAGTATCCCTTTAGCCCAGCTTCACACACCAGCCCTGTGAGAGCTGTGTCTTGGCCTAGGGTCTGAGACCAGTGATTCACTAATTTTGACCAGTTAGTCTGCTGCTTGATTTTTTTTTTTTTTTTTGATAGTCAACTTTTGATTTTTTTAAAATTTCCTGTAGAAAGTAATAAATAATTAAAAATAGGCACATTGGTTTCTTTTGCAGTAATGAATTGTGGTTATGGCATTATCCTTGCAGAAAAATCTGAACGGAATTTAAAACACAACGGAAAACTTCCTTTTAAGATAGAGGAGGGAGGAAGGAATATACCAAAACTGAACCCCAGCCTCACTGGAATAAAGATCAGTCAGTTTTCATTATAATCAGTTTTCTGAACTGGGCTTTTCCTCTAGAGCAGCACCATTTTTAGAGCTGAAGAATTGTAGCGAGAAATACAAGAATTCTGCTATGTTTTTGGAGATCCAGGAAGCTGTCTTTTTATTGTATAAACATTCTAGTCTGGCAGATAATCATAAAGTCTTGTGCTAGCATCTCTCATAGTAATTTTTTTGTCTTGTGTCTAATCAAGACTTTTTGGTCACCCCCCACATTCTTCTTGAAGTCTGTGTACCTTCCACGATACAAAGATCATCCCTGAAGTCTGAAAACAAAGGTCAATACATCACATAAAAAGGTATCTACTTTTAAGAGAAATTACGAGATTTCACAAATCACAGAATCATCTGGTTGGAAGAGACTTTTAAGATCGAGTCCAACCATTCACCCTGCACTGACAGGGTCCCTAAACCATGTCTCTCAGCACCACATCCACACGTCTTCTAAACACTTCCAGGGATGGGGACTCCACCAGCTCCCTGGGCAGACTTCCAGTGCTTCACAACCCTTTTGGTGAAGAAATTTTTCCTGATACCTAACCTAAAGTTCCCCCTGTGCAACTTAAGGCTATTTCCTCTAATCCTGTCACTTGTCACATGGGAGAAGAGTCCAACCCCTGCCTCACTCCAGCCTCCTTTCAGGTAGTTGTAGAGAGCAATAAGGTCTCCCCTGAGCCTTCTTTTCTCTAGACTAAACAATCCCAGGTCCCTTAGCTGCTCCTCATAAGACTTCTTCTCCAGACCCTTCACCAGCTTTGTTGCCCTTCTCTGGACACGCTCCAGCACCTCAGTATCCTTCTTATAGTGAGGGGCCCAAAACTGGACAGAGTACACAAGGTATGGCACCAGTGCTGAGCACAGGGGGACAATCACTGTCCTTCTCCTGCTGGCCACACTATTTCTGATACAAGCCAGGATGCTGTTGGCCGCCTTGGCCGCCTGGGCACACTGATGGCTTATGTTCAGTTGGCTGTTGACCAGCACCCCCAGGTCCTTTTCTGCTGGGCATCTTTCCAGCCACTTTTCCCCAAGCCTGTAATGTTGCAGGGTGTTGTTGTGGCCCAAGTGCAGGACCTGGCACTTGGTCTCATTGAACTTCATACTATTGGCCTTGTCCCATCGATCCAGCCTTTCCAGATCCCTCTGTGGAGCCTCCTGACCTTCAAGCAGATCAATACACCCAGCCAGCTTAGTGTCATCTGCAAACCTGTGGAGGTTGCACTCAATCCCCTCATCCAGATCATTGATAAAGATGTTGAAGAGGACAGGCCCCAATACTGAGCCCTGGGAGACACCACTTGTGACCAGCTGCTGACCAGATTGAACTCGATTCCCCACCACTTTCTGGGCCCGGCCATCCAGCCAGTTTTTGATCCAGTGGAGAGTACACTCATGCAAGCCATAGGCAGGCAGTTTCTCCAGGAGAACGCTGTGGGAAACAGTGTCAAAGGCCTTACTAAAGTCCAGGTAAACATCATCCACAGCTCTTCCCTCATTCACTGCACAGGTCACCTTGTCATAGAATAAGATCAAGTTGGTCAAACAGGACTTGCCCTTCATAAACCCATGCTGACTGGACCTGATCACCTGGCTATGCTGTACGTGCTGTGTGGTGGCACTCAGGATAATCTGCTCCAGGACTTTCCCTGGCACCAAGGTCAGACCGACAGGTCTGTAGATCCCTGGATCCTCCTTTTGGCCCATCTTGTAGATGAGTGTCACACTGGCTAACCTCCAGTCGTTGGGTACCTCTCCTGTTAGGCAGAACTGCTGGTAAATGATGGAAAGTGGCTTGGTGAGCTCTTCCACCAGCTCCTGCAGAACCCTTGTGTGGATTCCGTCTGGCCCCATAGACTTGTGCACATCTAAGTGGTGCAGCAGTTCATTTACTGATCCCTCTTGGATTATGGGGCCTTGATTCTGCTCCCCATCTCTGCCATCTGGTTCAAGAGGTCAAGCACTCAGTGAGCTGGTCTTACCATTAAAGACTGAGGCAAAGAAGGCGCTCAGTACCTCAGCCTTTTCCTCATCCTTGGTCACTACATTTCCCCCCGCATAAAGCAAAGGATGGAGATTCTCCTTAATCCTCCTTTTGCTGTTAATGTATTTATAGAAACATTTTTTGTCACTTGTGGTGGTGGCCAGACTAAGCTCAAGCCGGGCTTTAGCCTTTCTAATCTTCTCCCTGCACAGCTTCACAGGAACATTATAGTCTTCTTGAGTGGCCTGCCTCTTCTTTCATAGACCGTAGAGTTTCCTTTTCTTCCTGAGCTCTAGCCAAAGCTCTCTGTTCCACCAGGCCAGTTTTCTACCCCGCTGGCTTGTCTTATGGCTCACTGGGACAGCCTGCTCCTGAGCTTTGAGGATTTCCTTCTTAAGGATTGTCCAGCCTTCCTGGACTCCTTTGCCCTTCAGGACTGCCTCTCAAGGGACCCTGCCAACTAGTCTCCTGAAAAAGTCAAAGTCTGGCCTCTGGAAGTCCAAGGTGGCAGTTCTACTGACCCTCTTTCCTGTGGCCAAGATGGTCTCCAGCCTTCACGTCATCCACAAGTCCTTCTCTGTTGGTGAACAATAGGTCTAGCAGGGAGTGTTCTCCGGTTGGTTCCCTCACCAGCTGTGTGAGGACTTAACATCTGCTAAAAGCTGTGGTGTTAGGTCTGCTGTAGTGCAAGCTCCTGCACTGCAAGCGTTGCAGCTGCTTGTGTATATGTTTTGTTTTGTGTGAGAGAAGTGTTAGTATACCGGTAATATTTACCCAAAGAGTTGCAGGGATCTCACAAACAGGTAATATCTGGAATTGCTTTTTCAGAACTCTCAGTTAATGTTATTCAGTGTTCTCACTTTATTACTGTATAAGCAAGAGATTCTTAATTCTTTTTAATTTTCAAAATGAGGTGTTAGAAGCTTTTTAAAATTCAAATTACAAATGCTCAGTCTGTTTACAGCATGGTATATGTGTTTTGTAACAATTGGAATAATTTTTAAAAGACTTTAATGCAGGATCTCAACAGATTTTCTGTAGAAAAAGCAGCTTCAGAAAGGATATAGTTTTGTTCTGCCCCATTTTCTTGTTAAGATACAGCAGTAAAAGTACTGAAGATTTTAGACATATTACATCTGTTCTTTGAAAGAGAACAGCATAAAACCCATAAAATTACTGTTCTAGTAGATTACAAGCTGTACTGTGTATCTATCTGCTGAAATTGGCTTTATGCAAGGTGCTGCTTCTAAGTTGATGTAGTCTAAAAATAAAATACTAACTTCTTTTGAATCATAGCCTCCCTGAGCAATGGAATAACTCTGTATTCCAACCACATAGGCTTTGCCCAAAGTTTGGGCTTGGGAGCAGCCTGAAAGCCACACAGGAGGACATCACTCCACCAGTGATCGATGAGAGTATGGTCAGTCCTACACCATGTACTTCCTATTGCCATCTGGGTGGAAAGGGAAGAGTATTTAGTCTTCACTCTCTTTAAGGCATAGTAGAGCCCTTATGAGGATTTGGAAGAAATTTTATGTCTATGGAGTTGTGGTATGTTGCCGGTGGTGGTCTTGGAGCAGCATAAACATGTCACCATGTGATCCTGTCAGAGCTCATGGATAGTCTGGTTGTAAATGGCAGCGGCACAAATTGTAAGGGGGATGTATTATCTGGGAAGGATGGGTCCTTACTACTGTGCAGGTTTTTTGGTGGCTTTTGGCTTTCTCTAACCTATCTTTAAGTACTAACACAGAACAGATCTTTATATAGTATTTGTGTTCAGCAATATTCACGAAGAAGTGAAGAGCAGTGGTGATGTTTGTAGACAAAACAGTCTTCTGCATTCAATGTAGCTATCTCAGGCTTTCCAGAAATTTTCTGAGAGTGTTTCACTGCATTAGAAATGTCTGTATTTGTCCTTGGTATCTATGTAGGGACCTAGTTTATTTGTCACAAACTACCTTGGATTTTTAGACTACATGTTCTGTTGTCTGGAAGAGTAAAGAAGAGGTTTGTTTATTTATTTATTTATTTATTCATGTGTTCTTCTGGAAAGAGGTGTAATTCTCTTCTGTTTGGCTGCATTTTTTGTTTCTTCAAGCTTCAGGTTTTTATGAAGCCCTACTTACATCTTTTGCAAACAGGTTTTACATGGAGTTTTTCTTTTTTCTTGGAACTCTCCTGATAGTTGAAAGCTTTCTAATAGTTCTGAAAATTAGCAGTGTTACAAGCCATATTGACCAAGAACTGGAGTCAGCTGCAACCTCAGTACGGTCAGGGCAGGAAATGCAGACAAAAGGCTTTACTGTGTCAAACACAGTGTTGTCTGAAAGTGTTTGTCAGGCTTAGGATTTATATTGTACCTTAACCCACTGCTTTTCCCTGTACTATTATTTTATCCCTTTTTCTTTTTTCCATTTGTAATGTTGAACTGACATGAACTTCTGGATTTTTGATTTTTCAGTTGATGGTTCAAAGGCCAAGGGCTCTGGTAGATCTTAATCTAAACTTGATGAAATTAGGTTGCTCTTCAGATTTAATTCTTTAATGAATATGGATTTTTGTGGCTTCTGTTGACTTTAATGGTGCGAAGACACCTCTTGTGAATACAGCAGAATAATTTTACACCAAAGCTTCCTCTAGATTAATCTCTGTAGCTTTGCCAAAACTATTATCTGTATTGCAAGCTGTCACTTCATGTCCAAACTTGAGTAATTAAATCTTCAAGTCATATGCAGTATTTTATTAATGCAAACATAGTTTAGGATTTTATGGTTTCAGAGAACCTTCAAGAAAGAGCTATATTACAGCTCTTTAGAGAACCGGCTAGAACCTCTCCGAAATTTTGGTCTGTGGTATTACCACATTAATATAATTAATATAATAATTACCACATTAATACTGTGGTATTAATTTTCAGATTTGGTCTCCTGTCTTGAACAGAAACAGACAAAATCTGCCAGCACTGCACTAGGTGTGTTTGTGCCTTAATCACTGCAAATCTCTTTATGATCTGATTTGGGACCCTTAATCTGGGTTGCTCGCCAGCAATTACATAAAACGCCTATCAAGTTTTTTTAATACTTGTCGCCGGTCGGCTGAGGCAAGCTGAGCACGGGGACGAGTCCTTTCCTATCCCTGAACCCCTCTCCTCTGGGAGAGAAAAGGGTTAAAAAGCAGAGATACGAAAAGGAAAAGAAAAGATTTTGTGAGACCTCTGGACGTTTGGAAAACTGAAACAAACTTTATTAAAACTAGAACAAAATATATAATATGCAGGGAAAAACCAATGCAAAATGTAAGGGTTTATACAGGATGGAAAGGCGAGGGTTAAACGCGAGAAAAGAGAGAGAAAGGGGGACGGTACCACGTGCAGTCCAAAAATGGCACCGGCCACGTGTGCGCTTTCGTGGAGTGAACAAAGGGAAACCGCGGCTGTTACGAACGCGGGGCTCCAATGTGCAAAGCGCTGTTCCTACCAGTTTCTTGTAGTGCAGTTTGTAGAAGCGAGCAGCAAGAAGCGGCAGCGCTGGCAGGCAAAGAGAGATACGGTGTTGCAGCAGCAGGGAAAGAGCAGCCTCCGGGCGCGGCGTCTCCAGCGGCACGGCGGTTTGTCCCAGGCGGCGCGGCGGGGGCTTCCCCGGCACACAGCTTCGCTCCACTCCGGCAGCGCGGGGGGAGCCGTAGCCGTGAGTCTGGAGAAAGCCTCTTCCCGGAGCGAAGCTGAGGTCCTGCAGTGCCTCTCGCAGCGCGGAGCCGGGAGTGTCTGGAGAGCAGAAAGACGCGAAAAGCCGAGAAGCCGCGAAAGCCAGAAAGCTGCCCAAAAGCCCCCCGAGCCTGCGGCTTCTTAAAGGCACAGTACACTCGCGAGAAACTTTCTCAGCCAATGAGATTGCGATCGTAGCATGGGAGGGAATAATTCAATTGGTCAGTTTAAAACAAAAGCCTTCGAGCAGTTTTTTTTCCTTCAAACTGCCACATTCCACCCCTTATTCCATACCATGTACATTATGCGCATCTCATTTACATTATATTATACAGGAATTAACAGCATGAGACTCTGGTTCAGGGTGTTTCAGCCAGGGTTAACTTCCCCTGTGGTACACAGTGGACTTCACCATCCTCCTGCATTACCCACCAGGTGTGTCCAGGGCCTTGGGCTGAGACAACACCACGGATGGGTCTGTCTGGGGTTGCAGCAGGGGAAACCCAGACAGCTTTTCCCAGCAGATTACTTTCACATACCACAGGAACTCTATCCCCCTCTATGGTATGTAAAAGGTCTGATTGGGCAGGGCTGGCTCGATTGATTGATCCCCTCGTGTTCACTTGCCAGGTGGCTTCTGCCAGATGTTTATCCCAGTTTCTGAAAGTTCCACCACCCAATGCCTTCAGGGTGGTTTTCAACAAGCCATTATAGCGTTCTATTTTACCGGAGGCTGGTGCATGGTATGGAATGTGATAAATCCATTCGATACCATGTTCTTTGGCCCAATTGGCCACCAGATTGTTTTTGAAATGAGTTCCATTATCAGATTCAATTCTTCCTGGAGTGCCATGCCGCCACAAAATCTGCCTTTCAAGGCCCAGAATAGTATTACGGGCAGTAGCATGAGGCACGGAATAGGTTTCAAGCCATCCGGTGCTTGCTTCCACCATTGTCAGAACATAGCACTTACCCTGGCGAGTTCGAGGGAGAGTGATGTAATCAATCTGCCAGGCCTCTCCGTACTTGTACTTTGACCACCGTCCACTGTACCATAAAGGTTTTAACCTTTTGGCCTGTTTAATTGCAGCACAAATCTTACAGTCATGGATAACCTGGGTAATTGCATCCATGGTTAAATCCACCCCTCGGTCACGAGCCCATCGATAGGTTGCATCTCTTCCCTGGTGACCGGAAGAGTCATGGGCCCACCAAGCAAGGAATAATTCACCTTTGTGTTCCCAGTCCAGATCTATCTGGAACACTCTGGCTGCTTTGTCCACTTGGTGGTTATTTCTATGTTCCTCAGTGGCTCTGTTTTTTGGGACATGGGCATCTACATGCCTTACCTTTACAACTAGCCTTTTCAGCCGGGCAGCAATATCTTGCCACAGAGTGGCAGCCCAAATAGGCTTACCTTTACGCTGCCAATTGTCTTTCTGCCACCTCTCCAGCCATCCCCACAAGGCATTTGCCACCATCCAGGAGTCTGTATACAGGTACAGCCGTGGCCAGTTCTCCCTTTCAGCAATGTCCATGGCCAGCTGGATGGCTTTGACCTCTGCAAATTGACTCGATTCACCTTCTCCTTCTGCTGCTTCTGCAACTCAGCGCATAGGACTCCATACGGCAGCTTTCCACTTCCGTTGGTTTCCTATGAGGCGGCAGGATCCATCGGTGACGGGAGCATATTTCTTCTCCTGGTCTGAGAGGTCTTTATATGGGGGTGCTTCATCGGTACGAGTGACTATCTCGTTCGATGGCATCCCAAAATCTTCTCCTGCAGGCCAGTCTGTAATGGCTTCCACAATTCCTGGGCGACCAGAGTTACCTATCCTAGCTCTCTGTACAATCAGGGCAGTCCACTTACTCCAGGTAGCATCTGTGACATGGTGGGTAGATGCTATCTTCCCTTTGAACATCCAGCCTAGGACTGGCAGTCGGGGGACTAGGAGGAGCTGTGCTTCAGTGCCAATTACTTCTGAGGCAGCTCGAACTCCCTCATAGGCAGCCAATATCTCCTGCTCAGTGGGAGTATAATTGGTCTCTGAGCCTTTATATCCCCGACTCCAAAATCCTAGGGGACGACCACGGGTTTCTCCTGGTGCCTTCTGCCAAAGGCTCCAGGTAGGACCACAGTCCCCAGCTGAAGTGTACAGAATGTTTTTAATCTCTGGCCCTGTTCGCACAGGTCCCAGGGCCATAGCATGTGCTATTTCCCTTTTGATTAATTCAAAGGCATGCTGCTGATGAGAGCCCCATGTGAAATCATTTTTCTTCCGGGTAACAGTATAGAGAGGTTTAACAATCTGGCTATACCCAGGAATGTGCATTCTCCAGAAGCCTATGACTCCCAAGAAAGACTGGGTCTCTTTCTTGTTGGTAGGCGGAGACATAGCTGTGATCTTGTTGATCACATCTGTGGGGATGTGGCGGCGTCCATCCTGCCACTTAACCCCCAGGAACTGGATCTCTCGGGCAGGTCCTTTGACCTTACTTCTCTTAATGGAGAAACCAGCATCCACCAAAATGTGGATTATCTTCCTACCTTTCTCATAGACTTCTTCTGCTGTATCACCCCATACGATGATGTCATCGATGTACTGAAGATGTTCAGGAGCACCACCTTTCTCCAGGGTAGCCTGGATCAGTCCATGGCAGATGGTCGGGCTGTGCTTCCACCCCTGGGGCAATCGATTCCAGGTATACTGGATACCCCTCCAGGTGAAGGCAAACTGTGGCCTACACTCTGGTGCTATGGGAATGGAAAAGAAAGCGTTAGCAATGTCTGTCGTGGCATACCACTTGGCTGCCTTGGACTCCAGTTCGTACTGAAGCTCCAAGATGTCAGGAACAGCAGCACTCATCGGTGGTGTCACTTCATTCAGCCCACGATAGTCCACTGTCAGTCTCCATTCCCCGTTGGTCTTCTGCACAGGCCATATAGGACTGTTGAAAGGTGAGCGAGCTCTACTGATGACATCTCGTCTCTCCAACTCTCGAATCATTTTCTCTAAGGGGCGCAGAGAGTCTCGGTTGGTGCGGTATTGTCGGCGGTGAAC
The DNA here is from genome assembly GCA_009769605.1 of Bucorvus abyssinicus. NCBI lineage: Eukaryota > Metazoa > Chordata > Aves > Bucerotiformes > Bucorvidae > Bucorvus > Bucorvus abyssinicus. The sequence continues at coordinate 43,954,692 of CM020063.1, forward strand.
TATGGAGGATGCAGTAGGCAACTTTTGATCTTCCACCTTCATTCTGCTAACAACGAAAGGGTCATCCGAAAGTTCGGCCGATGTGGACAACCGGATAATGCCATCGGCTCCCACGGTTGCTATCCCAAAGGCCCATTTATAACCTTTCGGGTCCTTAAAATACCCTTTCCGGAGGAAGTCTATGCCTAAAATGCATGGAGCATCTGGGCCAGTCACAATTCGGTGAGTTTCCCAGTTACATCCAGTGAGGCTGACCTCAGCTTCTACCAAGGTAAGCTCTTGTGATCCTCCTGTCACACCGGAGATAGTGATAGACTCAGTTCCTTGATGATCCGATGGTAGCAAGGTACACTGGGGGCCTGTATCTACCAGGGCCTTGTACCTCTGTGGTTCTAATGTGCCAGGCCATCGAATCCACACAGTCCAGTATACTCTGTTATCCCTTTCCTCCACCTGGCTAGAGGCAGGGCCCCTCTAATGCCTAGGGTGTGGTCCACAGTCAGTGGAAAGGTCTATCCGGCTTGTGGTACCTTCTTCCTAGGAGTTGCTCCTTTGGCTGCAGCACTGTTCACCAAAGACTGGCGTGACAACTCTTCGATTGCAGTCATCATGTTGGTGTGGTCTGCTCTGCAGCTCATGTGCTGGTACCCCGTGGTTAGCGGCAGGTCGTTGTTCCCATCTCCTCGTGTCTTCACGACCTCTCGAGCAGCACTGGCGGTCACATCGTGGCCTGTCCTGTCTGTTGCGCATTGCTCTGGGAGGACGATTTCTCCTAACAGCTGACACATGGGTATACACAGGAGAGGAAGTGGTTCTTTGTTCTAACCTATTAATAGAGTCCAATATTTTCTCTGTCATTTTGTCTGTCACTTTCTCCACTGCTGCAATGAAGGCAGAGGTATGAGAAAGACTGTCCTCATACTGGCGAATCCTGTGAGACATATGTTCTATGGTGAGTGGCCGATTTTCACCCTGTCTTTCCCACAGCATTGTGGCCAATGTATGGGCATATGTCTGGGGTGCACTCTGCACAAATTTGCGCAGCAAGGGCTCGTTACTGTGCACCTGGTCCGGGTTGACATTAACATTCCAGTCACCATAGATGACCTCCTTCATAGCCAGCTCTCTCAGGTAGTTAATACCTTTGCTCAGGACAGTCCATTTAGTAGGGCGGCATTCAATGTCATCTCTGAAGGGGTATCTGCCCTTCACAGCAGTCAGAAGCCGTTTCCAGAGACTGAGCTTTTTTGCCTTTTTGCCAATTGCCCTATCAATAGCTCCTTCCTGGGCCACATTTCCCAGCTGTCTGGCTTCTTTACTGGTTAAATCAATGTTATCAGCTCCATTGTCCCAGGAACGAAGCAACCAAATCATTAGTGACTCACCATCATGCCTGCTAAATTCCTTTCTGATACTTCTCAGGTCCTTCCTGGACTGAGGCTGGGTGTTTACCTCTTGATCTGATGAGTCATCCCGTGATGAGGATCCTTGGGAGGGCGGTGCTGTTGGAGTCGCTGAGGCAGTTTTCCCTGAAGGCTTTCCTGGACGCTTTTGGGAGGTGCTTGGTCCTGCATCCTCATCAGAGCTATCTGTTGCATAGTTAGTCTTTCTCTGGTGTTTAGCACCAGAGGGCTGATTTCTCTTTTTCACAGGGGCAACCTGTGCTTGTTTGGGTGGAGAGGTGGCAGCAGCTGATTTGGTGGGTGTAGTGCCCATGTGATACCTATTCTTGATAATTATCCACCCCTGGACCATGTTAGAGATAATTGATAACAACAATATTATCAAACACAGGGAAAGAATACCATCTGTGGAACACCCAGTTTCAATTGCCATTGGTCCAGTATCAAATGGAGAAGTGTAATTTCGCATCATCCATTTGGTAGTGGAATCATAAGCAGCCACTATCATGTATTGTGCAAAATACACTGGGAGCATTATGAACTGACTAAATACAGACCAAAACACTGAAATTACGCATGCCAGGGTGAACACCTTCTTTGCTAAGTGTCCCAGACCAGCAAACCATAAACCAGTACCAATTAAAAACAAGTAATTTGACATCACAGTTGGTGTGCCAGGCACCAGATCATAAAGCATTTTTAAACTGTACTGCTTAAGAGCTTCAAACAGAATCTCGCTTAGCACCATCCTGGAAAAAACCTCGTTTGTTTCAGTTTCCAAACTTAACTAAAAATACGAATATTTAATTATTCAGAAGCCCACCCAGGGACGCCAATTATGTTGCCGGTCGGCTGAGGCAAGCCGAGCACGGGGACGAGTCCTTTCCTATCCCTGAACTCCTCTCCTCTGGGAGAGAAAAGGGTTAAAAAGCAGAGATACGAGAAGGAAAAGAAAAGATTTTGTGAGACCTCTGAACGTTTGGAAAACTGAAACAAACTTTATTAAAACTAGAACAAAATATATATAATATGCAGGGAAAAACCAATGCAAGATGTGAGGGCTTGTACAGGATGGAAAGGCGAGGGTGAAACGCGAGAAAAAGAGAGAAAGGGGGACGGTACCACGTGCAGTCCAAAAATGGCACCGGCCACGTGTGCGCTTTCGTGGAGTAAACAAAGGGAAACCGCGGCTGTTACGAACGCGGGGCTCCAATGTGCAAAGCGCTGTTCCTACCAGTTTCTTGTAGTGCAGTTTGTAGAAGCGAGCAGCAAGAAGTGGCAGCGCTGGCAGGCAAAGAGAGATACGGTGTTGCAGCAGCAGGGAAAGAGCAGCCTCCGGGCGCGGCGTCTCCAGCGGCACGGCGGTTTGTCCCAGGCGGCGCGGCGGGGGCTTCCCCGGCACACAGCTTCGCTCCACTCCAGCAGCGCGGGGGGAGCCGTAGCCGCGAGTCTGGAGAAAGCCTCTTCCCGGAGCGAAGCTGAGGTCCTGCAGTGCCTCTCGCAGCGCGGAGCCGGGAGTGTCCGGAGAGCAGAAAGACGCGAAAAGCCGAGAAGCCGCGAAAGCCAGAAAGCCGCCCAAAAGCCCCCCGAGCCTGCGGCTTCTTAAAGGCACAGTACGCTCGCGAGAAACTTTCTCAGCCAATGAGATTGCGATCGTAGCATGGGAGGGAATAATTCAATTGGTCAGTTTAAAACAAAAGCCTTCGAGCAGTTTTTTTTCCTTCAAACTACCACAGTACTAAATGGTGAAATCATCCTTTTGCAATAAGCCAGTTGAGTAACACTACATGTACCTAAAATGAACACCACTGTCATTCAAATGTAGGTGTTGTAGGTGCCCTTTTAGTCTTGGGAGAACATGGTTCATTTATGCTCATGTGCCAAATAAGACTGCCTGTGTCACGGGCTGGACGAACTGCCCTGGTACATCAGAGACCTTGAGGGAGAATTCTGCTGCCTCAGCCACAGGCTGTGGAGATGCTCAGGATGGGGATGGTGTGGCCTTGCCTGCAGGAGTGTACTGTGTGCCATCAGGGAGGACAAACAGGAAATTGCCAGGGTCTTCCACAGACCCCACAAAGCCAACAGCTCATGTTCTATGTTGCAAGGGAGGAGGCAAACTTAGAGGACCATCTCCAGCTGAGCCATGAATACAAATTTCCATGATGGGGGAATTTGGAAACTCATAGCTTCTGATGCCACATCTGAGCCCTCCTTTTCCACCTCTGGTTTTGCAGTTACAGGTAAGTGACTGAGCAAGTGGGAAAAAAAAGGAGAGTCATAGTTCATGGTCACTCCCCTGCTGGGAACAGAGGTACCTGTCTGCTGACCTGATGTCTTGTCTTGGGTGCTTAGGTCTGGGATGATGCAGAGAGAATGCGGTCAGTTATACTGCCCAGGAAGCCTGGCAAAGAAAATTTGGGGTCTTTGTTGAGTGGGGTGGGTGATTTGGTGTGACAGCAGGCACAGAAGGCAGAGAAACTAAACACTGACATTGCTGCAGTTTGCTCCAGCCAGTCCTGCCAGACCTCTGCACTTGGAGAGACAAGTAGAGAAAAAACAAGCAGTGGGTACACATGAAGCTGGTGTGACTGGAGACAACTTCATCCATGGGCCAATGGGACAAGATGGACTGCACCTGAAGGTGCTGTGAATTGGCCAATGCCATTGCAGAGCAAGACATCTATAATCTCTGTGAAGTCATTGAGATCAGTGACCGAAGAAAGGCAAATGTTGCACCCATGTTCCAAAATGACAAAAAGATTGACTGAAGGAGGAACTCCAGTCTAGTCCGCCTTGCTTGGTCCCTGGGAAGATCATATAGCCTGTTTCTGGCTGTGTGAAGGCGAACGTGATTGGGATCCATCAGTGTGAGTTTGCTGCGAGTAAATCACATCTGACTAGGCTGATGGTCTGGGAAGAAATGATTGGATGGGGGGAAAGCAGTGGTGTCATGTACGTGGGCTAGAGCAAGGTTCTTGACATTGTTGCTGTTCTCATATCCAAGTTGAGCCTTGGTAGTCTGGATGGATGGACAAAGACACAGATAAACTAGCTGAATAATGGGACTCAGAGAACAGTAGTTAATCAGTTCCATCAGTCTGGAGCTTAATGGGTTCTGTCTGGGACCTCTGCTGTTTAGCATCTTTATCAGTGGCCTGGAGAGAGTGACAGAGTCCTCATCCATCAAGTGTGCAGGTTACAACAAACAAAGGTGAGCAGAGAATGCCCTCGAGGGCAGGGCTGCCACCAAGAGGGGCCATGCTGGGGAACAAGCCAACAGGAGCCATAAAATGGGACAAATACAAACTTCTGCCCTGGGCGGGGAGAGACCCTGTGAGGCCATGGGTGTTTGGTTTTCGAACCCCTGTTCAGGAAAGACCTAGATAAATGGGGGTGAGATCAGAGAGACTGCCCTGTTGGTGAAGACTGGACCCCCTGCCCTGCAAATAGATGAACCTGTGGGACCAGGGCTGTCTCAGCAGGAAAGGGGGCAACTTCAGCGGCAGAAGAGCAGCCCCTGCTGCCTGCAGTAAGTGGGGTTGAGGAGATGGAGAGAGACTCTTCACAACAGAGCATGGCAGGAGGATTGAGAGTTGTCCTCTCTGTAAATATGACGCTTACTGGGGTTGAGCATGAAGACTCATGCCCCTCTAAGCTTGCATGACATTAAGAGTGTTGTTCAATTAGACTTCTGTGGAATAGTGATTTTCTTTTTTTTTTTTTTCCCTTTCAGTGTAAAGACCAGGATGGATTTGACATAGATGCTAGCAAAAATAAAATCTAAGATTTACAGGGTACATCTGGTGGTTTTTAGTTTTGTTTGCTCATTTGCTTTGTAATTGTTGCTTATCATTAATAAAGTAGACTAAGCAACATTAAACAAGCTGCGATTTTCAATGCAGTTTCCTTGTTTTGTTTTGCAATTTTCACTTCATAATCTTGCAGTTGTGTGGGCTGGCAGTAAGAACCCAAAACTAAAGATTTACTTCCATTATTTACTTCTCTTTGTTTGTTTATGAAATACAAATGGAAAAAATGAGTAGCAATATGTAGGGATTCTTCTTGAACATTCTCGTCCTTGAGATGGTAATAATAGAAATGTCAAATTTCCAGATTGTGACAGAAAACTGCGGCTTTCAAGCATACTGGAATGAAGTCATGAGTCTGCATTTTAAAATGCAATCTGGATTTGGTGCAAGAGATCTCAGATGAAAACCTCCTGCTGTGATGATGAGATTTATAGATTTAGGATTCAGCGGTCATGCAAAGAGTTTAACAACTCTCCTGATATGAGTGTTAAGGGAAGAAACTAAAATGAACTGAATTGGTGATTCATTTTGGTTACACTGTGGGGGAAGAACAGACATTTTCTAATAATTAATTATCTAATTTAAAACCTCCCTGTTTCTTGGCTGAGTTAAGAAATTAGATATTTTGTATAACAAAGCAGCTGATCTCTAAAACTAATGGGAAATGCTTTTATATTTTTCACAAAAACTATAGGTGCTTCAGTTCACTGGGTTCTGCCTCAAGAAATTAGTTTCAAGGAAATTAGCTGGTGAAATGAATGTACCCTGCACTAGTTTATTCGTAAAAGTGGTGTGTAAACATAGCTGATCAGTATATGGCAATCTGCATAAGAAGAGGAATAAAAATATGCATAAATTAAACAGTCTTGATTACTGCCCATTGATCATGAGTTGTGCTTCTTTTAGTTCCATATGAAATGTTTCTTTTACTTGAAAAATTAAGACATGTCAGTCGAATAAGCTGGGCAGTTTTTATTGCCTTTGATTGCCTTCAGTACAAATTGACAGTGCTCCGTAGAATTTTTAATAAAAAAGGCACATCTTGCAATGTTGTGGATTCTGGAAAATGTCTTCTGAGACGTAAACATTTCTCTCTTTATCACAAAAGCCATCAACAGCGGTTTACGTTCAGGGTTAATGTTCATATTTCTGTTTCCCTCTAACACTTACACAAATGTTCTCTCCCAGCCAAAGGTACCACACCGCGAGAGACCCGAATTAAGGGCATGCTTTCTAGTTTAACTTTTTCGCTAGTATCCTGAAATAGTAGCAGTGCTGCTGATGCAGCACTGGTGGCGTAACGTGCAGGATGCTTAGATGCAGCGAGACACTTGGTGATTTCTGTTACTACTACTACTTAGTAACTTGGCTGCAGGACTGTTTTATTTTTGAGCCACTGGTTTGAAGTCCAGTGGTGCAAGTATCCTATTGCTGCTCCTATAATTTCTGATCTAGAGCATGAAATTGCTTTGCAAATATTAAGAGTGATGGTTGGGGTAAGTAGTACATCTCTCTCTTTTTATAAGAAAGTGTATCGAATTGCAGCAGAACCAGTGACATGGCAAAAGGTTTCATGGGAAGTATTTGAAGACCATGATTAAATAAATCTGTTTTCACAGTTTCTAGGAACATATTGGCTTGCACCACAGTGTTGTGTGTAGCCAACCATACAGAAGAAAGGAAAAAAAAAAAAAAAGAGAATCCCCAAATCTTGCAGCCTCAGGCTATGAGAAAATGCTGCTGATGGAGCCTAATGAATTATGAGACTGTGATGGTCAAAGTGGCTATAGTGCTTGTGATCCCCTGGTGTAACTAAAGGTCAATGATACGGTGTGACAAGGAGAATTTTAAGGACAGGTTTAGAGAAGATGAAAAGCAGCTTTGTTGACCTTCTCAAAGTATCTTTCCAAAGCTAAAGGGTGATGTGGGAGAGAATGAAACGCAGGGTGCTTTGGTGATGAGTTTTCAAATACATGGAAGATTCAGCTGGACTTCTTGTTACTGAGTAAGAGATGATATGTCAAGAGATAATCCTTTCAAAGAGCTTTGAAAATACAGAGCAGTGACATATGTTGGACATGATAGGAAAGGGTGAGAAAATGGAGCTATGAAAGGACAGTAATGATCTAGTTAAAGCAAAAGGCTTGTGTAATGCTCTGCAATAGCATTTGGGAAGTCACTGTTCCATTTCTGAAAGCATGAGTGAAAGATGACAAATTAATAGAAACCCAAGCATATGAGAACTTGGGATGATTAGCTGTGCCAGCGGGTAGGAAAAGCTGTGTCTTAGGGGTATAATTAAGGAAAAAGTTGGCAGAACGTCAGCCAGCATAGCTCCTCACTCTCACTGCTTTTAGAATCAAGTGGCAAGCAAAGTAATAGTGGTCAGTATTGCAGTATTGTTTTTGTTCCATATAAGCTATTGTAATTCAGGATCCTTCATATACTGACAGGAAATCAAGATCACTGAAGACTCCAAGAAAGTAGTCTACTTGTTAGTGTGCTTCTTGGAGAAGTTGAAGATTAAGGTTCAAATCTTTGTTCTCCTTTATTCAAATCTCTCTTTCTATCCAGAAATTCAGGCATGCATCAGGAAGAGCTCTTCCGTCTACTCATGGGTTGCAAATACATGAAGTAAGTGGTAAAAAGGGAAAAGCTTTCCCTAACAAAGTTCCTAAACCACGTACTGGAACGTGTTCAGCTGATTCCAGTTGGCAGTGTTTGGAAGAAAAATCTGCATTGTAGCCACAGTGCTTGAGCTGACAGAGTGAAATGGAAGTTTGAACAAAAGGCAATGAGTTTGTTAGATCTCAGAGAAGAAAACAAATTCATTCCAGTCTTAAGATCTAGTGCAATTTTTTTTTTTTTTTTTTTCCAAAAGAAAAGGGTAGGCAGGAGAGAGTCTCTTCTCTAAGATGAGAGATATGGGGAACATCCACGCTCCCGGACCCAAGTGCAAGTACAAGCATTACACCATGCTGGGCTGAGATCTGAAACCCCTCTACCCTCCATGCTACCATGGCCTTTTGCTTTGCTCAAGTTTCCAAGGAGAGATGCCTTGATACACTCTGTAATTACTCTAATATGGATAGTTAGGGGACTATAGTCTAGGGCCCATAGTCAACTAAGAGATCATTCCAGATTTAATTCATGAAGGCCAAAGTGTAAATCATTTGGAGAAACAAAGTGAAAGTAAAAAGTATATTTTTTCACACTGTCAATGCAAATAATACGTTACACAGAATGAAAAAGCTGGGTAATTATTGCATGTAGATCACACTAGTATCATCAGCCTTCAAAAGCAGTCTGGTGGATGATTTAATTGAACTGACTTAGAAAATTATTTACCTTAGGCAATACCCATGAATGTTTTAGATGACCATGTGTAATGATTCAATGAACTCGTTGGGTACTAGAGCATGTTGCATGAAAGAAAGAGAAAAAGGAATGTGATTTTATGTTAGGCAACATTAGTCAGGTCTGATTTATCCTGCAGGAGGAGAAGCACATATCTGGAAGAAGTTGTGATGAGCAGCAAGTCTTGCTAAGTTTGAGGCACTGGTCAGCTAACTTAAGCCAAATGGGGGTCATTGTTACCCATGAGTAAAACTTGTTTGTTTCTTTGTTTTTAGCTATTATACTTGCAAAACTTCCTTTTATATCCTTAGGAAAAAAAAAGCAAGCTGCACAGCTCCTTTGGAACATGAAAGAAACAAAGTACTTACTGACAGTTGAGACCCTGTAGGAGCATTTTGTGAAAACAGATCTCTATCAGTTTCGTAAGTGCAAAGTCAGAACTGTCAAGTGGGAATCCAGACTTGTGAGCTAATTTGATTTGGGACCCTGGCTTCATTTTGTGCTCTATTAGTGGAACCTGTGTTCTCCCAAAGGAAGATGAGGAGCTATCCTCTTTTCTCTAGGTCCCACTTTAAAAATATTTTAGGTTTCTTATGCTTAAATAGTATTAACAAAGCTGGATGTATTAACACTTAAAATAATGGAATGTTGGGAAAGAGAGAATCTCTCTGCATTGTGTCCCTTGTCTGCAGAAACTGAGAAGGGTTAGCATGTTCAAAGAACTATATATTAATTTGTTCAAATATTGAAACAGTTGAAATTAACTTTTATTTCCTCTTAAAGATAAAAATGGCTGGTCTTAAGCTATAGCTGGAAATAAACCAGATTAAAAAATTTGTAATTTTCTACCTGGCTTTTTGTGGAACGGTAATGGGGAGACCTGACTGAAACACATCAGTCTTTTTGTGCCCTAAGTCTTTTGAAATCTCAGGTTGTGTAAAGATTTTGGGTGGACATTATTTACTATCAGAGTAAAAAATTGAGTAGAAGACAGTTCTTGAATAGGTTAACATATTTGTTTAGTCTTACTGAAAAAAATAAAATGGAAGAACATCTTTGTAGAAATAGTGATAGCAGAGTCTCGGAGGAAATGAGCCATAGAGGTAAAAGTAACTTCAGGTTATTTATGCTTTTGTCTCCGTATCTTTCTGTCAGCAGTTGCGGTTTTCAGAAGGATCGCTGCTTGCTTCTGTTTGAAAGCCAGAGCTTGGTTCTCAGGCAGTTTTGGAGCAGCTCTGTCTTCCACCAGCTGAGAGTTTGGCCCCAGGTTTTTGATGGAGAACAGCACTTGAAAGCATCTGCTACTCCTTTCCTCTGTTTTCTTTTATGGGCATGTATTGCCCAAAGTTTTGGTTGCCACATGAGCAAGAGAGTAGTGTTTTGTTAATGTTTTCTTCCCATAGCCATTTATACATTACCAATGGTGAGTGTCTGTCTAGCTCATGGATAACACAAAAACATAACCAAACACTGCGTTCAAATAATCCCATGTAACCATAAGAAAAGAGACTGGAAATAGGTTGAATAACTGTAGAACATCAAACAGTACTACTAATAAAGCTAAGACTCTTGAGTATGCTGATACTATGAATTATTACTGTATGAGTAACATTTCAAGTATTTAGATATGATATTTACTAGTATCAGCTTGCCTGGGAAGTTTCCTGCTTGGGCTGCCTTCCCTGTATTCTTTTACTGACTTACTTCTTAATCTTCTAATAAGGTTACATCTGAACTTGCACTAACTCAAGGGCCAGGATACATTTATCTGCATCATTCTCAGAAATCAGCAAAGGTGAATTTTGATTATAGCAATAGATGTGAGCAAAGATGTGGCTTGTCATAAAATTTCTGCTTTTTTTTTAATGTATGAAAATATTATAATAGTAAATATTCTCTGCTTAAAAATAATCTTGGTTTTTAATCATATTTCAGGTGAACTACGTGACTACTTTATGTTCTTATGGAGCAAGACAGAACAACCTATCTTTGAGGTCATCTGAATTTTTGAGTTCGTTAATGCTGTCAGGCTACAGACTACATGATGTTGGTGCACAGCCAGGACATCTGAATATGTCACCCCAATTTTACTGGTGATGCTTGTGCTCTGGTCACTGGAATGACCTTTGAGATGAAATAGGAAGGATTAGTGCCATGGAGGAGGTTATTATGGTGTGTGTAGAAGCATGGACTTTCTCAAGCTAAGTTGAAAATCTCGCTCCAATTCTGCTTCGTACGACTCTAGTTTTTTACTGACTTTTTTTGTGTTATTTGTTTGTCCCCCCACCTTTGGTAATGATGCTGTGTTCTGGTGTGTTGTTTTGGAGAAGAATCAGGATTGTATTCATAAGGATTTTACTAGAATTACTGAAATCCTGGAATTTCATGAAGAAGAAAGAAATGTAATCTTTGACGAATCCAAAAGAAGGAACTTTCTCCTCTTTCTTTTTGAGTTTCTGGTCACGTTCCCCCCCACCCCCGCCCACCTAACTTAGTAAAACCATCAAATTTCTAGACATGTAGGATAGTTTCAGTATTATACCTGAAGAGATTGTTTCTTGATTGCCAAGACAAGTTCCAAACGTTGTCCTTCAAAATCAGAGGTTTTAAATACATGGTATTGATTTCATCTATGCTGCAGTTATTTTTAAGCTATTTCTCATTTCTTTCATTAATGTTATAGTTACTGAAGTTTTTAGGGGTAAGAAAGCAAATAATGCTGATTGCAGGCTTCCATTAAACAGAAATAGTAATTTTCTGCACTAGAATTGCGTGCATTTTTTTGTTTTAGAATAATTAGCTGTATATAATGAGTCAGCAATTAAAACCACTGAGTAATATAATAGAAGAAATTTTTGAAGCAAATGAATTTCTATAACTATCTTGAGAAGAAAATGAATATATATAATATGTATTTTCTTACAAAAAAATGAAACTCGTTCTTCAGGAAAGGCTGAGAGCAAAGAGGAGAACTTCTGTTAGATGATGCACCATACAAATTGGATATTTCCTGATTAGAGTGACTAGTATTAGAAATGTTACTGTCGGTCAGTAAGGTCTTCATGATTATAAAGGTATTTCAAATATTTCATCAAGTAATACAAACCTAAAGAAAATGCGTAAAATATGATTACATTAATCCTAAAGGTAAATGTGTACATTCATTCTCAGATTTGTGAAGAAACACCCAGTCATTTCAGTATTTCCTTTGCTGTGTTTCAGAAAGATTTTAGCTGCACTTCACCAGTGGCTTATTTAACTTGACAGTCTTCTGTAATTTAGAAGTGATGTGGCTATCTGAAATGGGGATGATGTATTTTCTTCTAGTAGTGTTGCCACAAGAGGATTTAAATCATCTGGCACAATTTCAGATGGGGACTATTCTAGCAGAAAAGCCTAAGGATAGCAGAATCATCAAAATGATAGGCTAGAATAGAGAAGTCAAAGGAAAAAGAGAATGTAATGGTAAAGACAATATCATCTTAGGCTTTTAAAGATTAAGTCAAATGCTTTATAAGCAAATGCAGTCCTTAAAATATTCATTCTGGGATTTTTTTGGCTTTATTCAGAAACTATAGTAACTGAGTGTTTTAAAATCTGTAAGAAAAAAAACCTACACCACCAAATGAGTCTATAAGAGAGTTTGGTAGATTGGTACCTAAGACCTTCTGCAGCGCTCCCCTGTAACACAGAGAATACCTTCTCCATGTTTGTTAATAGAATCAGGTACCAGCAGATGGGACTCAACGTTGTGCAGCTTTTATAGATTTTAGGAAGACTAAGGACATTTCTGTTGTCCAGTGTGACCGCTCATAAAAATGGAGTCTTACCTGAAAACGGTAAACTCTAGTGAAATACTGGTTACATTTTTGGGACATAGCACACTTGAAGTATTCAAACCAGGTAATTGATGAAAACCTCCTTTCTGTGAACGAGAATCGTATCCTGGGACTCAAACTGTTTCTGCATCTGGGAACACTTTGGTGTTCATAAGGCATTTGGCATGATGAAGACCTACTTCATGACTAGTAAACAATTTAGACGGCTCATTGCCCAGAGCAATAGATGGGTAGAAACCATCCTGTGGCTCCCCATGGTCTGTTTAGGGACTACAGGTGCAGGTACTTTTCAAGTCTGTGTTGCATACTGACAACTTGGGGCCTAACTTTCAAGAATATAAATTCTTGGGTCTCCTTATACATGTTTAATCTCTTGCTCCTAGAACATCTAGCTGTGCTCCTAGTAAGCTGGGCAGTCCTCAGCTTGTGCAGCCAAAGGAGAATTAGGTGGCTTAGAACTAGGTTAGCTGAAACCACTGGTGTAGGCACGTGGAAGTTCTAGGGGAATACACTGAAGTCAAAACCGTTTTCTTGAAAGACTTTGTCAAAAGTGTACATAGAAGAGATTGACCTACATATGGCAGGAATTTTCAGTCACAGCTGGTTAGTGCTGGCTGCCCTAGTGCAAGCTTGCATGTTCACCTGGTGTAGGACAATACTATGCAGTGGCTCTCACCTGCAGTCAAAAAGTAGCACTGTACCAACACAGCGTACAGTACCGCGTCCTTGTTGCTTTCAGGGCTGGAGCAGATACTGTTGCCTTCAGATCTACCTGAGCAACTCTGAGCAGCACAGATCTGCTCTAAATAGTTTTTCATGCCTTTTGCAGGCATGGTGGGGTTTTTTATGTGCTTAAAAAAAAAAAGGCCCAATGAAAACAGGAAAATAAGCTGGAAAGTATAAATAGCATTTGCTGTCTCTTAACAACATGTAACTAATTTCTTTATCTAATTTCATTATCTAATAACACCTGGACAAATATTTGACTATATTTATCATGCTCTTTGACTTAAAACTTGCCTATTAATTAGCCAATGGCATGAAAGATTGCAGTACTGCTGTAGGATCCATCACGTCTGCAAATAGTCTGTGTGGAGCAGGTCATTACTTGACAGAGAGCTGAAGTATCGTGGCACACGCAAGGAAGCGTTGGAGGCAATCAGGTTTCTTCAGTTGTGTTTTTTTTTTATTATTATTATGGTGTGCATGCACGCTAGAACGGATGAGACGATGCATTGCATGAGTAGGAAAACTCATTTTGTCACATCGCAGCATATGATGTGAATGCAGAGCGAAGAGGTTAGACCCATGTAGCCGCTCTCTCTGTGTTGCATCAGTCCAGCACTGCTGGAGCAATGGGTGATGGTGCTCAGCACTGCTTGTGCCACAGGCAAATTGCACATCCCCTAAGCAATGGGGTGATGCAGAGGAAACAGCCTTTTACAGGGTTGTGTCATCTGCACAAAGCATCCCAGTGTTACTCTTAGCTCGAGGCTGTGCCAGAAGGCACAGACCAGTGCCAGGATTTTGTGTTCTGTACTTTTTGCTTTCTTGTCCCTTTTCTTCCTTTTTTTGCTGGTTCCTTTTCCTTTCCTTTTTCATCACAGAAACACAGACATCCTTCGTTTAGTAATGAAATGCAAAGAGTGTTTACTGGGACAGAAGGAGCTGGAAGAGCATCCTGGGAGGAAAATTGAAAGCTGCCCTTTGCCAAGTACTTATAAGCTGTGAATCAGCAGGAGGGAGGGACTGTCATAAAAACATCACCATGTTGTTTCATCTGTGTAAAATCAGAGATCCTTGTCATGTTACTGAACAGCCAAGTGTCTTTTGTTAATTTTGTTAATTTTGTGTTTTGCTAGGTATTCCGTACTTCGAAACCTTCCCAGAATATAAAATATCTAGATAGCATGATCCATTTCTGTGTGAAATTACCTGGTTTGCTTGAATTGTGCAGTTAGTAACTAGCCATTTTTTCCTGTTTATAGCCATGTTTATAGGTGTGAAAAAATTAATTGTAATTGCAATTAGTTTCTTCATTTAGAAAAAGATAATCTGATAAATGGATTTTGGAATTATTTAGTTCTTCATAGTGGAGCAATGACTTGTGTCTTTGTGAATATGTAAGACTCATTGTCTTATTCTAGTCCCTTCAGTAAACTGATAATTTTAGTCACCTGAGGTTTGACATGTTGAAAAATGAGAGGAATTTAATAGTCCAAGTGTGCTTCTAACACAATTTGCTTGCCACATGTCAAAGTACGTGAATCGAATAAAGTCATCATCATGGCTTGGCTTCGCGGACGAAGATTTGGGAAGGGCTTTGCCCACGCTTATTGCAAGCGTGTTGATGGCTGAAAAGGCCAATGCGGGATAGGCAAGACCGGTTGCAAAGAGCACACCGGAGGGTCTCCTTGGGTGGTATAGTCGAGGCACGGTTCTTTCTGCGCTGTCTTTTCTCCTCGAGACTGATTCTACGCGTGCTCTCAAAGGAGACAGCAGCGTTATGTATGGTGTGTCTCCAAATCTCCCGATTGGAGGCCAGGGTGGACCACTGATGGTGGTCAATATGGCCTAGGCTGAGGTGTTGTTTCAGGGAGTCCTTATATCTCCTCTTTGGAGCTCTTCTCTTGCGGCAGCCGGTGGCAAGTTCACCATAGAACACGATCTTAGGGAGGGGGTGATCCGCCATCCTGGAGACGTGCCCTGCCCAACGCAGCTGCGTTTTCAGCAACATGGCCTCAATACTGGTGACGTCTGCCTGTTCAAGGACAGCAACATTAGTCACGTAGTCAGTCCAGTGGATGTTTAGGATTGTGCGGAGGCAGCGCTGATGGAAGCATTCGAGGAGTTGCAGATGGTGGCGGTAGATGACCCATGATTCAGACCCGTACAGAAGAGTAGACAGTACCACGGCTCTGTAGACACTGATCTTTGTACTTTTCTTCAGGTGTTTATTGCACCAGACTCTTTTATGGAGTTTTCCGAAAGCTCTGTTTGCCTTTGCTATTCTGTTGTCTATCTCTTTGTCAATCGTGGCATCTGAGGAGAGGATGCTACCCAGATAGCTGAACTGCTGGACTGACTGAAGCTCTGACTCGCCAATGGTGATGTGGGGATGATGGTAATCATCTTGTGGTGCTGGTTGGTAGAGAACTACCGTCTTCTTCAAGCTGACTTCCAGCCCAAAAAGCTCAGCCGCCTCTGCAAAGCAGGATGTTAAGCGCTGCAGAGCTGCTTCTGTGTGGGCAACAAGGGCGGCATCGTCAGCAAAAAGCAGCTCGCGGACAAGGTGATTCAGGGTCTTGGTGTGGGCCTTCAGTCGCCTTAGGTTGAAAAGGCTCCCATCGGTACGATATCGGATATAAATGCTGTCTTGTTCGTCGAGGTCTGCCGTGGCCCTTTGGAGCATCATGCTGAAGAAAACTGTGAATAAAGTTGGTGCGAGAACACAACCTTGTAAAGTGCCCCACTTTTAAATATGTGGGATTTCTGTTTTTCATGATGGAAATCACTAAGTGGATTTTAGTTACTTCTGATAGTCATGTCTGAAGCAGAAGTATTATTTTAGAAATGCTAAGTAACCTGTGTTAAAGATGTCATTTTTGGAAGTGTAAACCCTCTAAGTATTACTGTATAGGTTATGTATGGTAGTCCCGGTAGTAATAATTGATTTGGTAGAGCAATTTATCAATTTCATTGGTTTTGGTATGCATATGAAGGGAGGTTGTGGAAATGACTGTGTATTTTGATCCCTGCATTCAATGGCAACCTTTTGTCAAGCTTCGGAGAAGTTCTTTTAAAAGTCCTTTCTGCGCTGAGGGCATTCTGTCATTTTGTTTGGAAAGAGTGAAATTATTCTGAAAGCTAGGATTTTATGAAGAGTACAAAATTGTTTAACTTGAGTTGCTTTGTCATCAGTCCTTAAACTGAAAGCTTTATGTAAGCCTTGCTTGTGAAGTTTAAGTAGCACACGTGCCTGTTTCTCTCCTCCCATGCAACTGAAAAGCTAATGATTAGGTCTTCTGTCTGTACCGAAACTGTTTATGTGCCAAAAATGTAAATTTGTGCTCTTGATCAAAATCAACTGGCTTAGAGAAGGTAAAAAAGGAGTAAGTATTTCGTTGAGGAGTTCATTGGAGGTGCAGACTGAATATGACATAGAGTTGTAGATACCTTGTGCAGAGTAACTCCATGTTCTCTGTGCTGCAAAATGAAAACTGTAGTACCCACATTGATACACTATTGGGAGTAGAGGCCTTGAAGACCTTTGCTCGTGTAACTCCAAGTGAAGTCTGTGTTTTTTAACACATTGGAACGTAATTTTGAATGCACAGTAAATACGAATACAAATAGTTTTTCTGAATTCCATATCTGGTAAGCTCTCTACTCCTCTGTCTGCTTAAATTATCTTTTTTTTAGTATCCATGACTGTATATAATGACCCAGATGAGAGCCCACTGAAATCTTACAGAATGATACTCAGGTTTTTGCATCTCTATCATAAATACCTCATCTAATACATCCTTAGCATGCCACTTGCCTGTTTCATGGAGTGAGAACAATATGGATCATATGATTGATTAGGTCTTTGACCCAGAGCTGAGAGGGACCTATTAATCCCTAGAAACTGAGAACTGGTATGTTGTTCTAGCAAATGCTATCCTATCTGTATTATTACATTCCTTGAGTTCATGCAGTTATTCCTCTGCTGTACCAGACTGCCTCAGTATTGATAACATTCCCCAGCTTTGTATCACTAAAAGACCTATTCAATGACACATTTCAGAAGCGATGCTGCTCTTTGCTGGAGTTACTTTTTTCAGCATGCTCATTATCCACATGAAGTCTGTATTCACCTTAACATTTCTGCTGCTAATGATGCTGACAGGAGGCTCTGCTAACGCTGAGTTGGTGAATATAACTCCTCCAGCATGTTGCATAGAGAGTAGCAGTTACAATTAAATCATATGGAGAACAAGGATACAGTTGACCTGTTACAGTAGTGATGTATTTCTGGGTATGTTGTGAAGATGATGGTTTTAGGCATGCCTTAGACTCATTACAATTTCAGTGCATAGTGACACTCCTAATTAAGCTGGAAGACTCGGACAGGATGTCTGTTGTCATGGATGTTGGCATACATGTGGTAGGTGGAGCGTGCAAGGCAAAACTGAAGGTTGCCAATCACTCGGGAAGAGATGGTGCCCATAACATATGGCTTATAAATGCTATTGTCATCTACATTTCAGTAGGGAATGGTATCAATACAAAATGCATTAACATAATAAAAGATTTTATAGAAGTTGTTTCGAAGGCATGCTCAAGACATAGATACAAAAGAATATCTTTCTAATCTTCAGCTTACCTTTTTTTTTTAGCTTTATCTATTAGTTTGTTGTTTAGAGAAGAAAAGTCATGAGTGGAGAGGAGGAAGGAGAACAAATAGTGTTCCTTTTCTAAGTGAAGGAGTAAAGAAATTTATGTAGAAGGTGGTCGTGAGCACAATGAAAGACATCAGTCTGAAAAAGTGCTTAGGAGAATTGTCAGATTCTCACCCATCCTTCTTTAGATCATTTTAAGCCTCCTTTTTTGGCAGTGGTAGAATTGTACCGTTCAATTATATTTTGTCATCAACTCTGTCTTTTGCATATCTTCACCTGCTTATCCTGAAGTGAGATGCACATCATTTACTGGAAGGAAAAGTGAGGCAGAAATCATGTAGTTACTGTCCTTGAGCTAATAAACCCCTGAGAGCTCAGGAAGAGTGCCAAGGTGACACACTTGCAGAGCTTTTTTGAATTGCAAAGGACTGATGTTTGGCAGCTTGGAGCTCAAACACAGATTTTACACATGTGTAAGCAAAAAATAATGAAAAAGAATGTATACACGTGTTGAGAATATACTGACCAGACATTTATTATAATGTACTGTACACTTATATATTAAAGAATATACTCTAACAGATACTGAAAGAAAGATATAACTAAGATCACATTATTCTATATTAATACATGTTTAACATAGGAAAAAAAGTGTATTTTGGACCCAAGGAGTCTGAAATCTAATAATACCTCTAAAACCTATGAATACATTTGTAGGTAATTTTAGATATGCTTATTCAGTTTGTGTGTGAGTTTGGGTATTTCCAAGACCAGCATTTTCGAAACCCTGTGTTAAGGTATTCCAGGCTTTCTGCTGCAGGATTATGGACTCTAGTTCCCTACAGCCTCTTTACGAACTGCAGAAGGAAGCTGTTTACAACAGCAGCGACTCCGTGTCTGGGTCTTTCACTTCTGATGTATGGTTTCAGCTTTTTTTTTCTTTTTCCTGCAGCTGTTTGTGTGGATTGTACAACATGGAATTCAGGAAGGGTTCAGCGTAGTGTAAAGTAGATGACATAGACCCTCTGTCTGCTACACTCACAGTTGCTTGAGTATGCTTGAACATCCTTTTTTTCTTTTACCCTTTTTCTTGATTGTAGGCTTTTTTGTTTGGTTTCTGGCAATCTGATGTGAGTTTTTTTCATAGTAAACTGTGATGCAGAACCACACTCACATCACAGATTAAGCTACTAAAGTGATTGATGTAAGGTTGATGAGCATATAAGCTTGTATCTGTAGGCTACTAATGTTGGCTAGCTACAGAGAGTAGCTATGGTACTTCTTGTAGCTATGGTACTTCTATGGTAGAAGGTATGTTTTCCTTTACTTGTATGAGCAAGGTCCACTGTTTCCTTCTGTAACCCAGTGCATTCAGCTGCTTTGGAAATGGTGTTATTGCTTAATTCCCTCACCTAGTTACTAAAGCCTTCACTAGCCTCGCATGGCCTATTATGTAGTAATTCCTCAGTGAAAACTGGGATTAAAAAGCAAAACAACCATTAATTCGGAAACTTTAGCTCAGGAATTTTACCTGCTGGAACTGAACACTTTTATTCTGCTAGTTGTTCAGCTTAATCATCCAGCCTATATCACTCTCACGGTGTAGGATTGTCTTCCTGCTGAACATGCATTAGTACTTAATGAGGTAACTAATTTTTATAATTTAAATCATGTGGCTGCCACTGTTCTCTTTCAGAGACAGTTCCAAGGCTTGATGTCAGCAGAGGTCTTTTGATTTAGGTCTGAAAAGACTGTCAGGTTGAGAAAATCTCCTTCTGGTCATTGTAATAAAAATGAAGAGTGGATATTAATAATTCCTGTACACTCCTTGACTGGTGCTTAGTAGACCATTGCCAGAGAGCTAATAACTAGATGCAGTATTTGTTTTGAGCTTACGTAGGGTTCAGTTGCTTTATTTAGAGATCAATGTTATTATATAATTTCAAATACGATTTTGTGAGTATTGAACATAAATAAGTTATCTAGCTTTTCCCCCCACTATTTTCAACCAATGTGTGCATTCTTCTGTGTCCCCACTGTAAATCACACTTGACTTTTCAGAAGGGGTTCTTAAAATATTTGTTCAGGTACTTCAGTGAAAACTTTCCTAATTATGTCTTTAGATTGCAGAGCAGATTTTAAACTGTTACTAGTATTTAGCATATTTATAGAGAGGAGAGGGAGAGGAGAGGAGAGGAGGGGAGGGGAGTTGGAAGGGATCTACACTGATCATGGAGTCCAACTGCTGCCATCTTCTCAGTATCTTCCTCCCTCTTCCTCCTTCTGTTCTCTGACCTCACTTCTGTATAACTCAGATAATACTGCTTGCTTAGTGCATAGTGGTAACAGTGCTTCTTTAGTCCCAGGTGTAAACAGGGTTAAGAACATTAAATGTTTTCTTCAGTAAAGAGGAACATGGCCACACTGGGATTGATTCCTTCCAATACGTGTATCGTGATGAATAATATTTCCTCTTGGAATGGAAACTAGAAAAACTGATATTTGGAAGTCTGAGAATAGTTTTAACTATCCCTCTGTTAACTTTAAATTTGTTTTCTGATACAGAATGCAATTACTTTCTTTCAGTGGCTGCAGTGGGAATCAGAGTTTAGAAATTCACTTTATTATTTAAAACAGCTTTGAGCGATAGACAAAAGTTGTTTTCTTTTCTCTTTCTGAACTGCTGAAGTTAATAGCAAATGCCTGCACACAATTAGCAGATTAATAATCAAGGATTTTAAGTCTACTCAAGATTAGGAATTTATCTCTAGGCCTTTGGAGTTCTCAAATGTAATCAGTTTAATTAGTTTGATGATGCCACCTTGAAGAATGTTAAAATGCATTGAACACTGGGCTGTTCCTGCTCTCCACTTCAATTTGCTTTCCTTCAGAAATGTGTTCTCAGTTGAGTGCCTCATTCCCACTGAGCCATGCAGTAATAGTAAATTTTAGAGATTATTTTAACGATTTCTAAATATTAGTCTAAAGTTCAGGTTTACAGAAATAACTAAGTTTGGAAACTGAGGAAACCTTTAACTTGCTCTGTCCCTGGAAGGAAAATTTGTATTTCTTGTTATTCAGTTTCTTAAGTCAGTCGCTTCAATTTTTATAGCTTTTTGTAATGTCTTGTATTCCTTTCCTGTTCAGCTGCACTGACTTGTGTGCTCAGGGGGAAAAAAAATAAGCATGTACACAAAAAAAGCTAAAGGAATATTAAGTTTGCAAAGTCAGATGAGCTCTACAGAGGAAGGAAACACAACAATTAATGTTGTCTGAATGGCCTTTATTTAGCCCATCTTTGGCTTGTGATGTAATACGTGATTACATGCTGTTTTCTGTCCTATAAAGGCGAGACTCTTCATGATGGCACAAGGCAGTGGCGGGTGTGTTCACTCAGTGGTGTATCTCCTCATTGAGTAACAGGTGGCTCTTCAACAACTTTTGAACTGTTATGCAGTAATCTTAATGGTCATGAAGAATTATTTTGAAAAACGCAGATGACTTTAGAGTGAGTTGTTCATTCGTTTGTTGAAATGTTTTTGTGTGATGGTATTATTCAAGCCTAAAAGGACACTGTCAGAGGAGCTGAGAGAGAACTAGCATAATGGCTATACACAGAATATAAGATACCAGTTGTATATAGAGCTTAGAGATACAAGCTGATATTTTTTCCTCATTTTCTTTCAAATATTTGATTATATATACCCGCTGTTCAGGTAAGGTGCAACTGTTTTGTTCAGTTCAGGGATTAAAAAAAATCAAACTTACTAAAAGTTCTTCTTGAATCAAAGATATCAAAAGGTTAAGCAGGGGTTAAGGATTTGCCAGTGAAGACAGGTATGTGCTGAGACATCGGAGTGGGTTGGGTCATCTGCGTTGTGGGCACACAGCCTGTTCCTCTGCCTGTCGTCTCAGATGAGGTGGTCTCATCTTAAAGCAAACAGAAGTACTTCTTGATCCAGTGTTTTGGTAAACAGCAAGTCTTTGGCATGGTTTATTGCCACAGGTTTTGCTCAGGTTCAAAAAGCAATATGGACATACTCATAGAAGAAAATCCCTTGCAAGACTTTTCCTAGTGGGAAGGCATCTCCTCCTCCTTGAGAAGTCTCATATGTAAGTTGCTAGAAGCTCAAAGAGAATAGCAGTACAGGCTTGCTGTTCACTGGTTTTGTAAACCTCTGCTGTAAACTCCTGTTAATTTTGCTGAGCTCTTTGATCTGACCCAATATGACTGTTCTCATACTTAGTTCCCTGCTACCTGAGCAGTCATTTTTCAGCTCCATCAGGAAGGACTTCTCAGACTGCCCTTGGACCACGCTGTCTATGAGTTCTCCTTGGCAAACTGGGAAGATACAAGTCCAGAGCCCAAATCTGTATGAAAATCGGGATTTTTTCCCCCTGCTGTTTATCCCAGAGAAGAGTTATGGTTCAAAGTAATCACAGCAGGGTTGAGCATTATTTATTGCATTCTATTCAAAACCTGCTCCTGAAAGAGAATGATTAATTTTCTTGCAGGCTCATAAGTGTTCATCCTTCTTGTATCATTGCAAGCTTCCTGAATGTGTCTGAAAACATTTCCGTAACTATTCTCTGAAATGAGATTATATCATTGTCTTCGCAGAAATAGGAAAATGAGACAGGACACTCTGGCTATTCTATACTGTCACAGTATTCTGTTTCTTTAAAGAGAACTTTAAAAATTCAGCTCACAGATCATACATTTATTGCAGATTTAAGGTCTCATCAGTTTTACTTACAACATCTGGAGTTCACAAAATGAGCAGCACAGATAGCAACCAGTTATGAGCAGTCTAGCTGAAACAGGAGGTACCTTCCATTGTTTTAACCATGAGATAATTTCGCCTTTTTCTGTAATTACCTCTGTCAACCATTATGTACCAGTTTCATTTTTCATACTTCCAGTAAATGAAAAAACAGTGGTATCTCCAATACCTTTCACTGCACATTCCTAATGTGACCTGTGTGAATAACTCTGCTTTCCTGATCAAAATGGAAAAAAAAGTTCTTCTTCCAAAACAAAAATGTTGGTGTTTCTTTCCTGAGATAATACATTATGTGATTTTGGAGTGTTTTTTGCTTTGCTAAGGAAACCACAACAATCATATTGCAAAATCAAAAATTTTTTCAAGATACAAATGGAAAATACTTATGCTGTCTTGAAAACTATCCCAGTTTTTTCTTTTGGGAGTCCAAAGTGTGCATGAAATTAAATTGTAACTCACAATGTTAAGCTCAAACTGTTATTTCATGAGTAACAACTCTATTAATACAGTACAACTCAGCTTGCTCAACTATGATGCATACCATGTCCAGCCTGTATGCCTGTGGCTATACAAATGTGTTTTCCACTTGCCTCCTTTGCATATATGACAAGTATTTTCTTTCTTTAAATATCGTCTGAAGTAGAAAAGCTGGAATACTCCAGTCCAACTGAAAGCGAGGTTTTACAGTTGTAGATGAGTTAGTAATCTAGCCAAAGACAGCAGGATTGCTGGTTGGAAGTACATAAAGCCGTATCTGACACTTAACGTATCTTCGCAGAGCTGCTGTTAATACAGACACTGGGGATTGCTTCCTCTATTCTTTTTGACTTACAAATTATTTTACTATGGAGAATAATTGATTAGCACACCATCATGCTAAGTGCTTCTGCATTTGAGAGTTTACAAATAACTCATTATTATAAACTCAATTTTTTATATATTTGATATATACAACTATATATATATAAATATATTTCATTTTATTATTTTTATTATTTTCAGTAAAGCAGTTTTAGTTTTCCAATCTGTCTCTCTCCTTATTCCCTTTCTCTTTTCCTTTGGGAAGAGAGAGGGGTTAATAGCGAGCATCTGTCATTCATCTAGTGTTTCTTGCATGTGGAAGGCAGTTTTGTGTTGCTTTGTCCATCTGAGTACATTAATATTTAAAATTTCTATTTCCTCTTACCCAGCTGAGAAAGTTGCTAAGTGTTTTGGCTTCATAGAGGCTCTGATCCCCATAATTATCTAACTAATGCCAGAGAAATACCAGAAAGCAGGTAATAACATGTTTTGATTATTTGATGGTGAGTTAGAAGGAAGTACAAAAAAGAATTAAAATCTGCCCTTTATGCACATTTGACTGTGATGAGGCTTTAGAGGCAGATTGTAGAAATCCACATTTTTGATACAAACGTTTGCGCTCATAGTAAGTAGCTCTAGTGTATAAATCCATCACTAAGAGTTTATTTCTTTCAATATGCTTTCTTTCATCTAGCTATATACATGTATCTTTTCTATTCATGCAGTACCAGAAGAGAATAAACCCCTGTTTTTCGAAGGACACAAAATAAACCACGTTTCCCATCCAATACTAAGAAGAATGGGAGCTGTAAGGGAAGAGCCAAACTGGAAACCGGGGTGCTGTCAGACTGGAATCTAAAGGTTCAGATTTTTTGCAGAGGAGGACTCTTATGTGCGTTTGTTTTGAGTAACAGCAAGTGAAGGTTCTACAAACATCAGTGAAAATACAAGTCCTGTAAAATTACTTTGAGACTGCTATTTCCAACCTTTTCTGGTTATTTTTTCTACATATCTTATTTTTATTTTAAGTTGTCAAATTTCATGTTACAATATAATCAACAAAACCGTGTAGTAACCAAAATGTATTTTCTCTATTAGCACGAAAATGTACTTCTTCAGCTTCACCCATTTAAAAAGGTTCTCTCAAGAGATTCAAGATGGACAAATATTTATCTTGGCATCAAGGGATGTGAATCTAAGAGTAAAGAGAATAGGGGAAGGCTGTTGTATGTCTCATCACGCTGAGGAGTTCTCTGTACATGAACTTAGAGCAATAGCTCTCATAAATCTAAAATGGGTCAAAGTGCTTATGTATGGAGTTATCTGGGAGTACCTATTGTGACTAAACTCATGTTCTACTTAATCATGATGGACTTGCAAGTGCGGACGAACTGTGAGCTGTAGCAGAAGCACTGGATATGATAAGTGGTCTCTTACAATGTGAATGCGGAGAAAATTTCAGGAAGGTGATGCACTGTGGAAAAGAAAGATGATATTTAGATAAAGTAATCACAGGACAGTCTGGCTTCTTCATGAATAAGTGCCAATCAAAATCCCATTTTATTCTCAGGTGGCATTTCAGAGTGCTGCCATAGCTATTAGCCATTCAGATACAGGATGTGCTCCTCTGTCTAATTTTGAAGGGTTGCAGGGAGCTTCATAAATAGTAATAAAAAAACGTAAAAATATCCAACGAATATCTCTGCTGAGAAGGCACCACTTTTAGAATGAAACTTACGGAGGTCTAAGGATGTCGGTCAGGATGAATTTACTCTCTTTGACTGGTCCAAGACTCAGGATTGAAAGGATTTCCTATATATTTGGGCACTACCACCAACACCAAAAAATGAAAATTTTAGAGTCTCTGCAAGGAGCAATTTGAGCATAGATTTTCCTTGTGAAAGAAAATTTGCAAAATGTAGGGGGAAATGTCATTTGCTTAGTGGAGGCAGGAAGTAGGAAGAACCAGTAAATATCTAGAAGCTTGAGCTGATGTTTCCAATATAGATTTTGTGATAACCTCTAAGGTGGAGGACAAGTGTTCCTTTACAAATGTACTCCTTTCTGAAAAACCCAGCAGGCAAGAGCAGAGCCAGTAATCTGAGGAAAAAGCCATGAAAGCATTTTCTCTCCCTCCCAGGATTTTACTAGTGTCTGTTTCTCGTAAATTAGATGTTTAAGGATTCAGTCAGAGGGATGGAGAGATCTTCCTCTGCACTCAATATTCTTCTTGCCTGCACTGCTGAGATCTTTTCTATCCCTAATCATTTTGTCTCTGGTGACAGGAGGTGCCCAGGCAGAAACCTAACGAACAACATGAGAATGACGACAGGTTTTTGGGTTTTGTGTTTTTTTGTTTTTTTTTTTTAAATCAGGTTGCCTTGCAAGCACCATCTCCATTTGATACTTATTTTCATTATTCCTGTGCCTTTCTCTGTCTGTGTGAACCGCAGTTCTGCCCATCCTACCTAGTAATCCAGGAGGATGCATAGCAAGAAGGGTGGAAACAATCTTCTTAGGGATAGCAGCAGGAATGGACTTGAACACTTGCTTTCTTAGATTTGGTCTGTGAACTGGGAGGTTAGGGTGATTCAGTGTTTGATCTACCATATGGACAACTGTGTAGAAGTTTCAGAGTTCATTAGGGTACAGACAAGTGGCATACCAGTGGGAGTGGGGACAGGCAGCTTTGCAAGGGGCTACTGACTTGGAGGTGAAGTCTGTTTCTGTTTCATGTCTTGAGGCAGTAACAACTGCAAAGTTCAACAACCACTGATTTGAGAAGCTTTCAGAGACATTTTTACTTACGACTTTTTTTTCCATCTACCCTTAATGAATTTTTTATGGCACAGAACCACAAATAGGACTTTAATGCAGAGAAGGTTTCTAATAATATAATTACACAGATAACACCTTTTAAAAGGCACATGTTTCAAAGTACGTTTGTATTCTTGAAGATTGAGCAGTGATTAAGCTATCGCAGTAAGGTCTTCAGAGGAAAAACGCTTGTGACAAGTGGAGAGTTCTCCAAGGGTGGATACAGTGATGAGCATGCAGTCTTGATCACCACAAGACAGAGACTAAGTTTCTGGAATTGCTGTCTTAATCCTAAAATCAAGGCTTCAATACCTGAAAAGACACATTTTGGAAGACCATCAAGTTACGTCCTATGCTGAAAAGCAGTGTGATAAAAATGTACATTAAGAGTTCAAAAGTTATTTAGACAAGGTTAAGTGACAAATAATAAGACCCTTGTTATGGTTTGAAACTTTTCATTTTCCTCAATACTGTCTTGCTTTCAGTTGCTAACACGTGAGGAAATTGTAATTAATCATCATAAGCCCCACATTAAAAGTTTGTTACCAGGAGCAGTTAAAAACCACAGAGATCAGCTCCTGAGCCTAGAATTGTCTAAGTCTTGACTAGTTGTATCTCTCTCTCTAATTTATATCCTGAAGACGGAGGATTTTAGTAGCATTCAGCTTTGCGTAGTTCCACCTTCCCTCAGTCTGGTGGAAAATGCTTGTTGGTTTAATGTGAGCCTGCATTAAAAGTACCAAAAAGCGATACTTTTGTTAGCTAGACAGCTCTTGGAGACTAGATCTGTCAGAAGAATAGATCGGCATGGATAGCAAAATAAAACCTAATGAAGTACATAACCATTTTTTTACCTAAGAAAGACTACAGTTTCTTACAAAACTGGAAGCAACATTTGGTATCGTTCTGTCCAGATTTCCATGATAATAGATACTAATCCACAGCACTAGCATTTTTATACCTCTATTCCTGGAAAACTGTGTAGGACATCTAAGTCATCCTGCCTGTATGAATTTACGATGTAGTATCTTGATGTTAAGGTGCTTGGCAGCAGGTTTGAAGTTTCAGAGAAAGATCGGGAAACATGGTTGTGTGTGTATCTTCTGAAAATATTTGAGCGTCTAACTGATCTGGCAACTGAAGATGATTTTTGAATGGAATAAAAAAAAAAATTTCAATCTTTCCACCTTGTTGAATGCTGGCTGACAAACCTGAAATCATCTGCCCATCTTCTGCAAAGTGGTTGTTCTGCTGACGCAGACCTGCACGTTTTCATGGCTGTGTTTACAGGGTAGATCTTTCTTGAGCAAATCAGCGGTTTACAACTCTTGAACTCTGGGTTGTCCTTCTGCTGCTCAGTAACGTCTTTCTCTTACCCGTTCTCCCTCTTACCCATCCTGATCCCCTCTTGGCTTGGGGTTTTTTTGCATGGGACTGTTATTGCTGATATCAATACCAGGCAACGGACAGTACAGCCAAGGAAGAGTAAGTGCTTTCACAATCAAGTATTGGACTTCTGCCCATTGTTCAGTGGATGTGATGTGGACTAACCCTCTTCTCTCTAAAATATTTTCTTCCAAGGGGAATGTGGAGTGCTCCCTGGATGGATGCTTTTTGTCCTGGAGACAGAAATACTGTAAAATAGACTCACTTTCATTTCAGGAGAGGTAATTTTTGAAACATGTCCTTTATTGTACTGGAACAAGGTGATTAGGAGAACATCGTTGAGGGAAAGGTATTAATGTAATTCTAAAGATACGACAGTGGCAGAGAAACTGGGTTTGGGACATTGCTTGTAAAAATGACTTATTTCTGAAAATATGCCTTCATTCATAATAGTTTTGCATCTTTGCTTCCTGTCTACTGGTTGTGGTGTCTATTATATGTGCTGTTTGACTGCCTTTGAGTATTGCACATCTGTTGAACTGAAGGCATATTTAAATTTGAATTAGTGTCACCAGTGCATTAATAATTCTAGCTACACACAGTTTTAGGTTATTGTCAGCTTATATCTTCATATTTGTGTGGTATTTTGCAAATGGCAGATTGAAAGAGTGAAGTTAAACAGCAAGCATCACATGAAGCTGTTTCTGGTGTTTTGTTTTCAGATATACTTTGACCAGTCATCTGAAGACTGTTATGAAAGGGAAGAAACATTGAAAAATACTTTTTTGACATTTCTGATAAAAATAACAATTCAGCAGAGAAGTGTAGTTTATTTATTGGCTTTATGATAGATAGTTCCTCTAGCAAGTACTGCAATCTCAGTGCTGTTCCTGAATGTATGGTTTGGATTTCTTATGCACTGAGTCATCCACTTGCATACAGCGGTTGTTACTAGAAGGTAGAAAAAGTTATACTCACAATGTAATCTTCAAATAAATGGATTTTTGGCAGGGATTTTTTAGATAGCAGCACCTGAAGGCTTGTTTTGACTGGTAAAAATAATCCCTGAAAAGTCAAAGCAATGCTGTGAATGTGGAGTGACACAGCTCTAAATCTGTTCTCTTGAGGAAGGTCAGACATGTCAGAATTTTATCAAATGAGGATCTGTGGAGACAGAGATATTCTTCATGCATCTATTTTGAATCTAAGAGCTTTGTTTGTGTTAGGACAAGTTTTTTGAGTAAACCTTTATGAGTTTCTGTTAGTAAAAGAAGATTGATTTTGCTTGTGCAGTTACACCCCAAACTCTTCTGTGGAAGGTATTCAAAAAACTATATAGGCCTGAAAGCTATGTAAACCGCTGTGGGACTTAAAAGGAAGTGATCCATTTTAGAAGCTTTTCAGGATGACAATCATAAAAATAATGAAAAACTGTACATCAACTAGACTGTATTTTCTTACGGTCCTGAGAAAGTGGTTATTAACAGAGACAAGTCAGGTCTTCTGTAAGAGGTGTGTATGAAGGAGTTGGAAGGCCCAAGATTTGATTTGAAGTCCTCTCCAGTGTCTTCCAGACCTGTCAAATCTTTTCCATGTTCACCCTTGCCCTTGCAAGTGAAAGCATGGCAGGCAGTGGCTGGTACTGTGGAGCCAGTCCTCATCTGCTCTTCTTCTTACCGACAATTTTTGCCCATAGGATCATAGAATCTCCTGTTTGGAAGAGACCTTTAAGATCATCGAGGAAACAGGTTGGTTTGTCTCAGGCAACATAGTGACTCATTTCCCCAGTGTAACTGAAGAGAAGCTATCCCAAGACTCAGTCCTTCCTGAAACAAAGGTGTTAACACCATTTAATTCTTGGTATATTCCTGAATAACGCATAGTCCCAGTAAACTCCATACAGGGCTTAGTAGCAATTGCATTTACGCATGGATAAGAAAATGTGCAACTCTATCCACCTAGGCAAAATGATGTTGAGTATACATTTTAAGAATAATTGTCTATTTTTAAAGTTGACACAGAATATGACCCAGCTGAGTATGTGCTAATTAAGCTGATTAATGCAAGGGTGGAAAGCTTCTAGGGAGTAATTAGTTAGATGTTGTGGAAAACTAAAAATAGGGAACTGAGTCCTATTTGATAAGTTTATTTAGGTATAGGCAGGCAGTGGTTCCAAGTAACCTGTGAATTTTGATCAGAGTATAATTATTATACCTCTATTTGAAATGTTCAAGCATGTACAAATTCACCATATTTCCTATTCTAAGAGTGATCAAACATTTTAAAACATGTAACTTAAGTACATTTTATGTGCTAATATTTGTATGTCATCTAGGAATTCATGGTGGATAGATTTTTAAAATAATTTGTATGCAACTGTTTCTTATAATGGCGTGTTTTTTAAAAAATACGCTTTTTCACTTTAAAAATCATAAGAAGACAGTTTAGTATCTAGTTAATACTGAATGTTCTCTTTGTTTGCCACTTATCTTGTAGAACTCTCACAAAGTTATTGCCCAGGATTTTATGATATTTTGGGTTGTAATTGTCTGTGTCCTTTTTACTTATTCTTCTCCAGGATTCTCAGTAGAATCTAGTCACTTACCAAATGAGAAAAATTTGTCAAATTTGCTTTATTCAAAGATAACATATTTTCTTTCTATTAAAGATCACAAAATAATAAGAAAAGCTTCATTTGCCAGAAGATGGTTAACAGCAGCTAGTTCAATATATTTCTCTGATAACAGCATTTTCTTTTCTCTGTTTCAATGATGTAAGACATCTATAAGTTAAAATGTAGAGGTAGTTTATATGTTTAATATAAATCTCAGATTTAATATTCAGATCTTCAGTTACTTGACCTGTTACATCTTTCTCATTTCTTAGAAACCAGAAAGCACATTCATCACTCTAAAAAGTTGCAATTAATCTCTAGTACAAAACAGCATGTACAGCTTACACGTTCAGTACTTACTGAGCACCTGGGACCTAATTTCACATCTGCACAGTGTTTGTGTGCATGTATGCAACTGCCCAAAGTGAGTTACACGAATGAGTTTGGGGCAGCTACTTTAATAAGCATTAGTTTTCCAACTACAGGAAAAACAGACAAAATCTAATCAGAAGAACATTCAGTATAATCTTTAATTGTGTATATGACAATGTAGTGGTTCCAGGATTTACTGCGGTTCATTATTGTATCTTCATAACTAAATAATTCTTAAAAGCTTGCAAAACATCATGGTGCATGTGTGCATGGAGTAAATTATGCTCATTGGCAGCATCGGGGAGAGGGGTCATCACCGCCGGGGTGCTGGGTGCAGGAGGACTGTACTCTGCAACACATGCAGCAGTTTAGTTCTGCCTGTGGATTTGGTGCAGATTGTCAGACTTGTCAGTTCTGGAAACAAGTTTTTCTTCCAGCTGTTGACTGAAGATAGTAGGTCCGTAAACACACATCCCAAGTAGGACTTGATGAACTGCCGTATTCCTCTTTTTTGTCATAGCTAGTTCCTGCCTCTCTGTACTGAGCTGGCTTATCTGCAGTCAGATAACAAGGACAACAATGTAAAAAACTGTAATATGTATTTCGTTCTTCTTTACAGTATCTGTCTTTTACTCTGAAACTGTTTTGCTCATAGTGACCTGCTCTGAATACTTACATAAAAGATCAAGTCCAAGAGCGATATTGTGACCGGTTGTCTTGTTTGACAAAGTTCTGATCCTAGGGTTTTTTTTTTTTTCTTCTGATACCATATTCAAATCATAATTTAAAATTGCAGAAATGTTTTAAAAAATAAATCTAAGTTAAAGTAGAAAATCAGTTAAATTTTGCAGGTGTTCTTTGTTGCAAAATTTAATGAAGGACAGAAAATAGCCAGATGATTAGCTGTAAACATTATAGCGTAAACTTCTGAGGGTAGGTGGGATGGATAAAACCTTAATATCATGATGAAGGCTGCTTTACAGGAAGGTCATGTAGCTCACTGAGTCACTGTTGCAGGTGGGACTTTTAATACCTGGCAGGCAATGTCATGTGTGTTTTCCTGCATCTCTTCCTATTTCCACTGTGTGATAATGGTTCTTGGTTCCACCAGAAAGCAGCTGTGAAATGGGTGTAATATTTCAGGCTGGTTGATAAGTTGGGAGAATTTGAAAGAGTGCTAGATTCTAGAATCTAGGGGACTCTTTTTTGTGTATTAGAAGACCTGGAAAATTTTTACGGTTTGTTGGGTAAGTACCCAGTTCTGTGGTCCCATTATTAAAATTATCTCATAAAACATCTAAAGAGAAGGATGGGGTCATAAAGTGAGTCACAGTCCTAAGCATCCAGATGTATATTTATCCGTCTTTAACTGACATCTGTGAATTCTTCTGTATAATATTGCAAAGTTCTGATGCTTGGGCTGGGGCAAGTTTCTTTCATTCCCTTAAGGAGTAGCACTGTCACATAGGTGTTGCTGTGCGGATTCTGCTGTGAGTTTGTTACCAAAATGTTTTCCTTTTAGGAGAGATTCTGAGCTTGCTAATGCCATGCCTCAGTATTGTGGTATACTGAGATATCATGTTGATAATATCACATTGATACATGAATATATCTCCTTTCCGTTTTGCTGTGGGATTTTTTTGTTTTAAAAGAAGAGACTATAATAGTGAATTAATATTAATTGCATAAATTTTTCAGAAAGTTCTTTAGAAGTAATTTTCTCCAGTGTACTGCATGCTCCATGTGCATTCCAGGCAGTCTGTGGAAGTCTTCAGTTTGCAAAAAATGATCCAAGCAGAGGTATTTACAGCAGACGTTTCAAAATAAGTGCTGTATCGTGGCCTGAAATACACAGTATTTATATTGTGAATAGGTTAACTTCATAATTAAAGACGCTCGTTCTTGAAATTCGCTACAAGGAAATAGTTTGGTAAAGGGGAAGAATCAACCCCCAAAGCAAGCTGGCTAATTTAGAATGGATAAAAAGAGTCTTACTGAAATGTCTAATGCACAGTCCTAAAATTCAGCCTATAAGTTTGAAGCCTTGTCAAAACCTCATTAACTTTAATGAGACTTTTACAATATGTATTTCAGGAGACAGATTGTAGGGTTGAGGCTCAAATTAATATGAGTTGTTGTACGACAACTTACTAATAACATTGATCTCTGTATGACCTCTTCCGACAGGTTATTTTGTGAAGAAGGCAGGACTTCACGTTTTTTTCATTGGAGGAATTTTTGACTTGCACCTGATTGATCAGGGAAAACGTGTCAGATTAACTCCTGGGTCTTGTGGAGTTCTCCATTTCTTCTTTGTCTGTATGTGTTTGTGTGTGGTCGTATGGACATGGGGGTTTCCTTCCTGGAGGATACAAAGGTGTCTTGTGCTGCCTTCATGAACTTTATCTGCTTTCCTACTGATTGACCACGTCTGCATAAATAGCATGTTGAGAAATGTTTTGTTTTTCTCCTTTGGAAACGAGAAATTTTTGCCACAGAAAATGCAGGTCATGTGAAATGAATTTTCTCCTGCTGTTTGACTAGCTCTTAATATTGGCTCAGTCAGCTGAACTGCTCTGCACCGTACTTGTATGTTTTGTTATAAGCTAGGTGTGTGTTTTCAAATAAGAACAGCACTTATAATTGGGTAAAAACCTGTGCATTAATTATGTAATGAGCATGTGACATGTGGTGATTGAATGAAGAATTCTTTTTTTCTAAAATCAAGCTTTTTTTTTTCAGAAAGTCAAGCTTTGTTTTATAGAAAGTCAGTCTGCCTGATGTATTTTTAATACCAGACATCTCTGACACCTACTTAATCAACCAGTCTTCCAAGAAAAGTAGATGGAAGGAGGTCACTCCAAGTGAGAAAGTAGAGAGTGGGAAAAAAACACATTTCCAAATTATATTCTGGATATTCCTAAATATATGTAAATAACACAATTTAATTGACATCATTTCCTCAGAAACTCTGGTAGCCTTTCTGGATAATTGGTAACATCGTGTAGTCAATGCCAAGATGCGCATCCCCTTTGTAGCTTTAGAGTGAAAGCAAATATGGGCCCTCTAAAGACCATCAATAACATTCGGAAGTCAGAATATGATCAACCTAATAATTCTCCCAGTTTTTCCATTGAGTTTTGATTTGCCCACTTTTGAAATCTCTAGTTCAAAACGAGAAATGCTAACCCAAGTAACACATTTACTGTGGCTGCCTGGGTGAAATGAGGGATTTGTCAAAGCTGCTGCCTCCAGACAATCTCTTGTGGGTTAGAATGAACAGCCGGTAAGGCAAGTGTTACAAGAAGGATGACTGTCAATTATTTAATTTTAGTTCAATCATTCCTAATTATTTCTTTTTTAAAATTGCCAACCCAGTTTTTCCTGGTCAGCAACGTTGTTCTTTAGATTTTCTGATTTGAAGAGAGAAAGCAATGGGTTCTGCAGATAGATGTTGCTTTTCTCTTTCCTCCTCAGTGTGCTTGCAGTAACATATTTGCTCTTCAAGCTTCACGTAGCCTCTAAATTGCATAAATTGCTATTGTAAAAAAATTAATTGCTGACTTGTAATTATTAAGAAGCAGGCACCCAGGAAGGTCTTTCTGTTTACTGCTTGCATGTAACTATGACTTATTCTGGACACCATCCTTGATGGATGAATTGTTAGATAAATTATGTTGTTTGGGAAGTTGATTGTTTGTTTAACTCCTTGGGCCTTACAAAATGCAAGAAGTAAATTTCGGAAGTTTTTTTGTCTTTGCAAAAAAAATAGCCTTTTTTTTTAAATAGTTTGGGTTGCTTTTTTTCCTGTCCCTTTGGTCACACTGCTCCTTCTTTGTGTGTTCAATTAGCACCGGAAAATTTCAGTCCATACATAATCCATTGTACGTCACCAGTGGTTCTGGTAAGAACTGAAATTATAATAGAAAGTTATTCTCTACCTTAAAGTTTTTGAAAAATCATAAATACTTTCACATCATGACTCAAGCTGAAGTCATGAGGTGCTCTTCTCATTTTGAAAAGCAGAGTTCTTTTAACATACTCTTGCTTTTCTTTAGTTTCTTTATTCTATTTATGATTATTTTTGTTCTCCAAATTCACGTATAAGCTATAAACTTACTTTTATGAAGCAGACTACCAGACTTGAGAGGTTCACCTAATTCCCTGCTTGTATCGATGTATTTAAAGAAAACACTAAAACCTATAAAATATGGATATATATGCTTGGTGGTGCTTTGTAGGACAACAGCCAATACCCACAGCATGCTTTCATTGTCTTGCCTGTCAAAGAGTTGAGTCATATCTGTATTTCAGTTTTGTCAAAGTGGCGTTTGGAAATTGTCTTTTTTGTTTGTTATTTTGATGACTGCATTTTCTTTTGTTATGTAGCTTGAATGTGGTGGCATCATGTGTATAAGAAAACACAATATAAGCGTATGATAATATCCATGTCTGGAAGTATATATTGGGTAAGTGAACTGAGAAGAAAAAGGTACGATATTTCTATTCCAGCCTGACTTTTAGCTTGGATAGTAGTGGATTAACATGAAAAAAGCAGGCTTACTAGAATTATTAGCCTCTATACTGCAAGTATCATGGATTGTCAGCGAGAACTGAGAACCGTTCACATCTGATGGATAGCACAGGTTAGATTATTTCTTTATGTGTCCTTACTTGTCTTAAAGCAAGCAAGCAAACAAACAAACAAACAAACATTTCAGATCCTAAAGCAGATAGACGCTAACTTGCTTTAATAGTTTGAAGAGTTCTTTTAAAGAGTTCTTCACCTGTATCCACAAAACACAGTTGGATGTGTTATGCAGAATTTCAAGGATTGGGAGCTCATATGAAGTATTTTGAATAGCTTAAAAATGTAGTTAAATGCTATGCTTTCATCTCACACATCAGGCTTGCATGGCAATCCTGGAGAGTTACGAATTTCATCATAAATTACTGTGAGTCATTGTACTAATCATATTTCATCATACATTACTGTGAGTGTTCATTATTTCAGCTGTAGCTTATATGTTTTTTGGACTTCATGGGAGATGCAATTACTTACAGAATGTCAGTTGTCACCCTTTATTGTATTAATGATAAATTAAATTTTGGTGCTATTGCAGTGATTTGTTTGTACACTGGCTACTCTTTACAGAACTGAAATGTGGAGAAAGCTAAGAACTTGAAAGTTCCCATAGCCTAAATCAAATCCAGATGTTTGCATCCTCTAGGACTTTATTTGAATAGCTGAGACATAAGTCCAACATTTCCACATTCTCAGAAGCCATATAAATATTTAGATACTATTAAAGTACTTAATTATGTCTTGCAGTGATGCCGTTTCTGGTATAATTCAGAGGGTTTATTAATTCAAATGGGAAGTCTGTTAGATTCCTTGAAAATTACCCTAGCAATTTATTTTTTTTATTTATAATGCTATTAAATATTAAAAAAACTATTAAAAACCCTTTTGATTGCTATGACAATATGCATTCTTTACATACCAAGTATGGTTTTAATTTAATGAATTTCTCAGCAAGGTGATCATCTAACTAAAATTTCTTTCCATCTTCATTTTTGTTATAGTAGCTCTGAATTAATAACAATATCAACACAAGTTTAATGTGAAATTATTTTTCTTTTTTTTTTTTCAAAGCCAAAATGTAGTAATGATAATTCAATGTCAAGTTTAAGGGAGAAGCACCGTTGTCCAAATGATTCCGTGTAGGACTTTATTCTGACTGTGCATTGAGTAATACTGCGTTAAAAAAAGGGAAATACATCAGCCGAATGAGTGTTATGTTTAGCTTTATGTTGTGTTGCAGCAACTTTCATAGCCATGCCAATACAAGATTTCAAAACAAGCTACCATAGCCTAATAATGACTTTTCCCACCAGCTTCTGTGTAATAAACTTGTCATTCAATTTTTTTTTTTTTAAATAATCCTCATTGACCTTTTAAAGGAACAGAGGGAACATGATCTGATTGCGAAAAGCAGACACTTTGGAATCTTTCCCTAATTATGGACCAGATAATCCTTTTTGATTTTTGCCATGAAGAGGATGATAATAACAGCAAAGCTATTAAATGGCTGAAAATCTGTTGGTGCTTAGAGTTTGGGTTATTTGATGTTATCTTTTACTGCCTTCTGATTTTTCCCCCTCTATTTAATTTCTATGTGCTTGAAGAAGAATTGACATTTGAGGTAAGACTAGAGATGAAGGGGATGTGTTATGGGTGAAAATGATGCTGTTGGCTCATGACATGAGAAATATACAGGGATAAGCCAAATAATATTTTTCATAGTTTAATGTTCTGGCTAGCAAATATTCTTGGAGGGACTGAAGAAAATGACCAGGTGCTAGTACGGTGAGATGGCAGCACAACTGAGCTGGAACAGGAGGAATAGTCAGTCAGGCAGGGAGGAGTCACACAGATCCCCTTTCTTCCAGAAAGTACTGAGAACTTCATAATTAACATATTCTATTTTTATTATCCTTTGTTTCACAGCTCACTTGTCATAAAAAAAAAAAATTGTTTTATGCCTGCTGCAATTTCAGAAGGGAAGCTTGGAAGCTTGGGTTAGGTCTGGGTATTTGCCTTCATCTAGCTTTTTTTTTTCTTAAATAAAAAATCATATTCCTGACTTACTGTTATTATCAGAAAAAAACTTATATGCTGGTGTGCAATACCCTTGCAGGAGGGAGTGAATCACTTGTCTGTCAGAGTAAACTGGAGTCATAACCTGGGCTTTGTTACGGGCTTCTTTATTTGGCCAGGTATTGGGTTTATTTGCACTAAATATATGCTTAGTTACACTAGTGAACATCTTGTTTCCTCTGTAAGTAAGTATTAAGAGAATAGGCTTAATTATTTTCCTCACATCACACTTATTCCTGTATCAACCTAGTGACTTTGATGAAGTTCTTCCCACTTTATTTTGATACAGAGGCAGATAAAAATCAAGGCACAAGTGTAGAAAGTGCATGCATCTGTACAGATTTTGAAAGAAAAAGGTAAGGATTTATTTTACACAGTGAAAAGGAGTTCTCTTTGAGTTTATTCTCAATTGAATAGGCATCCTATTTATAACTTATGTTAATTAATTCATCAGGCTATGGC
Source organism: Bucorvus abyssinicus (assembly GCA_009769605.1). Lineage (NCBI taxonomy): Eukaryota > Metazoa > Chordata > Aves > Bucerotiformes > Bucorvidae > Bucorvus > Bucorvus abyssinicus. The sequence continues at coordinate 43,992,384 of CM020063.1, forward strand.
TTGTAGGTCCCCAACTAAGGAATCACTGTCATGTCAGTGGTGTATCCCCAAAGCCTTATTTTGTTAATTTTTTTAGTGCCTTTGGCCATGAAGTAGAATGTAACAACAGGCTTGTAAGTCTATCATGTGTAATCAGCACTTCCTGAGTGTAGTAGTAATAGTGATAATTTTTTGCCATTTAAAAGAAAAACACACCCCATGGTATTAACCATTATTGAAAAAAGTCTTACGAGAATATAATTGTTAAAAAACAAGTTTCGAGAGACTCTCACAAGCTCTGTAAGTTGATTTTTAGTCTCACAAATAAATAGTAAAAACATAGACAGTGGCTTCTTCGTGGGTTTCGTATTTAGAAACTAAAATTATTATGACTTCTCTCATTTTTTTAACATGAAATTCCAGTAAAGCCCTGGAGGAGAAAATGTTATTTCACACCTACTACCTCCTGCCTTGACAATGAGAAGTGACAGCATCTCTTACAGTGAAACGTGATCCTCTGTTTGCTGGTGGCTTGACTGTATGCTGTGCATGACCCGTGCGCTGGACCCTCTCCTTTGTGTCCCTGCTGAGGGCCAGGCAGCGGCAGACACAGGAATGGTCACTCTATGTGCTATGCTTTGCTGGTGTTTTTCACAGGGCAAGTTTGTGCGCCGTTTATCACACGTTTATATGGTATATATGCTCAGATCACTATGTTTTTACTACATGGTGGTAGAGTGTTGCAAGTTAAAGATGGCCTGGAATTCTTTGTCAAATTTCATGGGAAAATGTCAGAAATTCAAAACATAAACTCTTTGTGGAAATACCAGTGTTGCAAAAAGGTTGACCGGAGGGCAAGGTCTGTACTTGCTTGATACAAGTTTAAATCTTGCATCAGGTTACAAATGAAATTATAGCATTCTAAATCCACTTTGTAGTATTGCAGGTGGAGTGTGAATTGCGTGACTTTGAAGGGAGCATGCTCTTGACACGAAACCTAACTGTGCTGTGTGGTTTCCCTTTGGACTGGAGGCAGTTAAGACAAGGAGAATATCAAGATACAGGGAGAAGGATGAGAAAACAAACATGTTCTCCCTGAGCAGCTTCAGACAGCAGCAGAGAGATGCTCCAGATTTAGAGATACTGTATATTACTAATCTATAATACTGTTTACCAATTTGTTATTCCGGTACTGGTTTTGGTTTTGTAAACTGGAGTTCAGAATACAATCCTGTAATAAGCAAAACGTGTTAGTCACATGGACATTTAAAGAAAATCTTGATACATCCTGAGAGTTTTGTTTTATGTAAAAATAAAAAAGGAGAGGAAGCAGGGGAGTAAGAGAAGTAGTCTTTTCTTGAATACATCTGTGCACGTTCCGACGTCCAAACAGCTGGAGAGGATGCTGGCATTAACTAAATGGTCTGAATGCCAAAATGATAGTAAGTACTACATTTCTGAATTCTGAATTTCAGAACTAAAAATAGTCATGTATATATAAAAGTGGTTTAATGTGAGAGTACCTGTAATCCTGGCTTCCATTTAATTTGGTGTTCAAGACCTGAAGCACAAAGCCTGCAAGCTGTTTTGCATGGGGATGCTGCTCTGTCTTTGAAGAGCCCCTTTGATGTCCGTGGAACAGATTACACTTGAAGTCAGGTAAATCTTTGAAATGCTAGGATTATTGTAACCATTCCCGTTCAGAAGATCTAGAAATGGAAGCTAATGTTTAAGTATCACTTCTTTAGGGCACAGTAGCATGTTCTATGAAGGTGCTATGCAGACTTAGGGTGATTTGCAGTCTGTGTAGAACTGTTAGTATCACAAGGAAGAGCATTGACTGGTTGCCCAGTATGGTGGTTAGCCTTCAGGTGTGCTCTTTGCAACCGGTCTTGCCTATCCCGCACTGGCCTTTTCAGCCATCAACGCGCTTGCAATAAGCGTGGGCAAAGCCCTTCCCAAATCTTCGTCCGCGAAGCCAAGCCATGATGATGATGATGATGAGAACTGTTAGTATGACAAGGAAGAGCATTGACTGGTTGCCCAGTATGGTGGTTAGCCTTCAGGTAGTCCAAATCGGTTTCCTTTTCATGAGTGAAATGCTATAGCCAACTGCTAAGGCATCTAAAAGAATTGAAGTGGTCTTTCTCAAAGGCTGAACTCCAGATCTTCCTAGAGTAGGATCTGAAATAACATTCTCTGAATAACTATCTCTGAGATGAGTAGAAAATTTGAGTTTGCCAGCTTGCCAGGAGCTGTGTCTCGGCTTCCTGCTCTCCCCATCTGCAGAACAGGGAATGAACTGGCTCTCCGGGGAATGCTGGTGTTTCCTGCCTTCCAGCGGAGCCTCAGTCATGGGCATCTGAAACCTTTTGCCACTTTGCCCTTGCCACCAGTTGTTACCCTCTGTGCAGAGTTTGTGGGCTTACAGCTGGTTTGCCTCTCTTTCTTCTGGTAAAAACTCGGTTTAACCACCCCCACCAGTAATTGGCAAAACAAAAAGACTACCTGAGGTGCGGAAGATCTTTTTACTGTCCTGGGTGGAGGTAACTGCTTCAGTTATCTCTCTCTCTCTGTCTGTCCGGCTGAAAACGGAATGTACCCGCGCAGGGGAAGCCACGTGAATTGCGTCTTTTATAGGTTTATTCACAGAGGCGTTGATTGACATGTCTCTGTTCCAAAGACAGGAGCGAAACCTCATACTAGGGTCGGGCCTTCCCTTTCCTTCACAAAGATGGTGGGGGGGGAACCTTTCCCATGGTAACAAGGAGAGGGGGTGGGGGATATTCCCCCTGTGCTGAGGCCGACATTTTAACCCATTACAACTGGCCTTTAGCTCTTAATTCTAACAGATGTACTTCCCCCTTACCTGCCTTAGGGAAAAAAAATATATATTTGCTAGTAAAAAAAAAATTACTTGCTAGTTACTGCCATGGAGCAATACTAAAATTCAGCTGCCATCTCTTCAACCTAAAAGATTCAGACTTTTCCCAGGAGGAAATGACATACGTAAGAGGTGCTTTAACTGGTGCCCTATGATCTCCTTTTCTTGTGGCTAATGAGGTCTTTTGGTCTTGTTTCGCCATGAGAAGTGGCCTACTTGGATTCTCTGCCATAGTCTGTCATTGAAAAGATGAGTGTTTGATGCCTTTTGTTCTGTGTTAATCTGAAACCCTGACCTGCATAGTAACAGTGAATGGTAAGCAAAGACCAAAACAGAACTAGAAGCAAGCTAACAGAAAACATCCAGGCACTTGCCAAATTTGTTTAGAGAGGAAAAATCACAGTTAAATCTCATTAAAATCTGTAGGGTTTTGTATAGGTAGCCTAGATAGCATAGCAAAAGTGCTTAACACACTGCTAGAAGAGGAATGTAGTGAGTGTCAGTCACTTGTCCCTTCACCACAGCAGCAAGAAAAATTAGAGATAAAATGATAGAATAGTTTGAGTTGGAAGGGATAAGATAGAGAGATAGAGGCGGGGTCCAGCTCCTCCTGACCACCCCTTCCCTTTTGTCCTGTTGATGACCTGTTTGCATCTCTAGCAGTGGAGTATGGAAAAGCCAAGCCGTTTCCTCGTACAAGAGGGTCTCTGTCTCCTCTTTGGCTGATGGAATAGTTCTCATTGTTCAGATGCTGATGCCAGAGAAAAGGAGATTTTAGACATCTGCAGAATCTACAGTGCTCATAATAAAACAGGTCCACCATGTAGAGCCAGGCACAATCCCACAACAGCCTCTGCTGCTCTTCTTGGCATAGCATTGAGGTATATCAGTTCTTGAACAATGCTTGGTACTCTCGAGGTTGGTGGGATTTAAAGACTTCATGGTAGACAGATTTGATGAGTCACCTATAAGGAAAGAAATTTATTGGCCTTGTTTTTGTGTTTGTTTTGGTTTTTTTTAAGATGGCCATAGGCAAAGATGTGTTTGTTGGTTCTACACACCATTTTTAATAATCTGTGTTTTATTCTGTTTAGTCAAACTTGTATTGCAGTAGCAGCAGGTTTTAGAAAAAGCTAATCAATAAGCTTTGGACCTGATCTATTAGAAAATATCAGATTTGTTTAGGACTAAGTATCTGATGGCTTTATAAGGAAGCAGACAATTATGGAGGTAGTGGTAATTTTCCTGTTAAAAATAGAAGCAATACAGTACCCTGGGAAATATAAGTGCATGCAACTTATATTTCATGCTACTGAATAGATAAGCATTTTCATCAATGCTTACAGCTACAATTTTCAACCAGTGATTTTGGAGAAAAACACAGAGGTCTGTAGTACTGATAATTGCTGTGCTTTCTATGCTTTTACTTTAACTACTTTGTGATCATGGTTTTTACTCTAATTTACATGCTAATATGTTTTATCTGAGAAGACCTCTTGTCTTCATTGCACTTCTGACAATGAAACCTACAAAATTTACTTCATGCTTACTTTTATTTATTTATAGTGCATTTCAAGAAAATAAAAGACTATAGTGGTGTGCAATGCTGGCTAGCTTTGATCTATAATTATTCAAGATTCTTTCTATTGTGATGCTGTGTAGATTGCTTTCAATAGCTAAGCTTTTCGGACAGCGTTGTTAGGCTTGCTTGGCATCTGCTGCAAGGAAAATAGTCATATTGCATTGTCTTCCTTTCAGTCACCTACTGGGGTAGATGTATAAAGAAGAATAAGGTTGCAAAATGCTGAAATTGTTGTTTGCAGTGACTTGTCTTCAGCTATGTGCAATATCCTGATACTCCAAAAGCACCTTTCATAACCTAAATCACTTTATTTTTGAAGAACATAACAGAAGAGCTTTGTCCAGAATAATAAGTATTTGACCCCTTTTAGGCTTTTTGATACAACACAAATGCAAATAAAGGATAAATATTCTTTTACTGATTGACAATTCTCTGAATTGTCTTACATGCATCTTACACATTTCAGGAAGACATTTCCCCCAGTTTCTGGCTTAGCAACCTGGCAATCAGTAATACTACTGAGACAAAACTCATATGCCACTAGAACACACTACAGGGCTCCAAACTTTCTAGATACTTCTAAAATAATAGCTTTAAACTACTTGGAAAGAAAATTGCAGCTAAGTAAGAAGTGGAAAATCATAAAAGGCTGTACACGAATGGAAAAGCAAACACTACCAAGTGAAGATAAAATAAAAATAAGTTGGGCTAAAAAAGGAAGAGGTAATCAGAAATTTATGAGAAATAGAAAATTTAGTTTAAACATTGCTGGATTAAAAAATAAGTGAGACAGGAAATTGGAGGAAGAGGTAGAAACAACACTATGAGGAAATAAAATCCTCAGAAATTGCCGTAAAAATTGTTTTGGTGATGCACTATAATTAAGAAATGGAGAAAACTATTCAAATACTGCTTCTGTTGACAATATCGAACAGGAATAATGCCATCAGATTAATGGAGTTAGTTTGGACTGGCACAAAAGTGATGCAAGTGGCATCTGGATGTAAAACAATTCTGCTGATTTCGTTAGAAGTTGTTGTATAACAGCTCCTGATGTAGAGATCTTGAGCACCAGCGGTCTGATCCAGCTTTCTGGGAGAGTTTTGCTTTTAACTTCTCTGGGAGATTTATGAGGCCTTAAACCTGCAGGAGCGCCAAGTGTTATGCAAATAATGCTTTTATCATTCAGGATGTTCAGCACTACCGTGTGTTATGTACTCCTTCTCTCTGCCGGTAATGAGGCAGTATAATCGGGGGGGAGCACTGCCCGTGTCCTGGCTACGGGGCTGGTGCAAAACAGCAGCTCTGCCTTCAGCTCTGATGGGGAGAAAACCCAGCTTAAAGCAGGGTAATGTGCAACCCCATAGTGGCAGCTAGCTGGGATGTACCCGCCTTGTGGTAGGCAGCAGTCTGGGTCAGTTTAAAAAAACATATTTTCAGAAAGTTAGTTTGAGGTCAAGATCAAAGCAAAGCAATGGCAGCAGTTAATCTATCATGATTCTGGTGCGTGGCATGAGTCCCTGGGCCGTATGGAGGCACGCACAGGGCTAGTGACAATAATTTGAGTTTGGGAAGGGATCAATAGCTGTTAAAAAAACCCCCAAACCTACGCCTGTTCTCGAAGGAAAAAAGGAAATAAAAAGTTCCAGTGGCAAACACACAGCTACAACATCCACAAAATAATGGGTGATTCCTTTAATGAGGCTCACAAATAGGGGGAGAAAGGAAGGCATTTCCTAATGAGCCTCTGGGTTGTTGTTAATAGCTTCTTTTGAGAAGAAATACGTTGAATTTCAGACTCCCCTGTTATGTTCTATTTATCAGTCTTCTTTATTGTAGTCCCTTTGTTTGTCAGGATCAGGCAGTAGCACTCTATTTGTGTACCCGCAATAACTCTTTTATATTTCCTGTCAGTGAATAATGAGGCTTCTCTAATCACCTGTTTGTGCTATAACTACTGTGTTCTTTGTTGTTGGCATAAATTACTGGTTACCAATGGCTAACAATAAAAAATAACATTTGTTAGTTAGGGCATGGGACTGGAGACAGGAAACAGTCTGCATTTTGTGTTTGGGGAAACAGAGAAAGACAACCGAATGAAGTCAATTGTATGAACACATTCGGAAGTAAGTTGATGTTCGAGGATGGAAAGAAGTAGGAGACTGGTGGTCATATTGCCCCACTGTGGATCAGCAAAATAAGCAAAATAATGTGCATTCAGTCCCCCAAGTTGTACACTCTTATACTTAAAGCTTTCGACTTTTATATGCTTTCACCGCTTATTTTCTGTAAGCGTCCGGGCGGAAGAATTTGTGGTGAAATGGAAGAGAGTATTTTTAGGCATCTTCTCTATAATAGAGATGGCATGTGAGAAAGAGCAGCTGTTCTCATTAGAAGGCAAGCTTTACTTCTCGGGAGTAATCCACAAAACATTTTTTGTCAGCAACTGTTGATTTGTTGAAACTGAAAGGCTTCGTAGGTGTATGATACTTCAGTTTTAATTAGGATGTGTTTTATTACCAGTACCAGAAACTCAAATGTGTCACGAAAAAGTGTACTGAATTTTCTTTTATAATCATCTTTAATTTTCAGATTAAACTTTGTTGTAGAGACAAATTCAATATGATCCACCATCTGAATTCCCAGCTGCAATAATTACCATAAATACTGAGAATTGAACAATAAACCCAAATGCAGTTGTGAATTATATATTTGAAAATGTTAACTCCCTCAAGCTCTTTCAAATAGTACTATTTCTGAATTTTTCAGATTTAGAAATTCTTCAGAGTTCATAAATAATCTAGAGATATCATCTATACCCTTAGAATTTAAACTAGTTCTCTCAAGCTGGATGATACTCTTTTTTTTTTTAATGTATCTGTTTCCTGTTCTACAACAATCCAGCAGCCTTCCATAGCAGTATGCTAACGCTTTGTTTTAAAATCAATTTAATCTAATTTTACCTCAGACTTAAGTGAGGAGTAAAATCGTCATTCTTTCATCTTTTCTCTGAGGTTTCATGGAACAAAATGAGCTTTCCATAAACTTTTCCCATGAGGAACGGTACTCACATGAAGTCTTCTGAGAGAAAAATATTAATGTCCATGGTTGTTTTCCATTCTGGATCCTCTATTTGTTTCTTAAGATGGTAGTGATCTAGAATTTTATTTTTGTATACTTTAAGTATAATGTACTTTTATGCATATGTATATGTGTATGTATACATAATACATGTGTTGTATTGGTGTCGTATTAAACTGGAATCATCTTTCTCCCTTTGTTCCTCTGCATTTGATGAAAGAAGGCATTATTTTTTTTATAGATTACATTTATTCCTTATATTTTTTAATAATATCCAGTATTTTCACCTCCTTTTTAGTACTCTTCCATTCCTTTGGTATTTACCTGCCTGTTTTTAAAAATATAAGCTATACATGCAGACTCAGGACTATGTTCAAAGTGCCAAAGAAGAGCAACTGCATTTCAAGCAGTACGTCATGGACAACCTATACATAATTAACCATGTTAACATTACTTGAATGCAGTTAATAAAGCAATTAATTAAGCCAGAGTGGGAGACCAGCTTTACTTTCAGGTCCATTTAAGACATGCTGTTGAATCTGGGATGTATCAGGGATGTGGAAGTGCAGGTCACTGATTTGGCCTTCGGACTAGAAGGGATTATAGTGCACTTCTGCTCTCCAGATATTTTGGTTGTATTACGATGCCAGACAAGAAACTGGTTGTTATAGGAATGTTTATCTGTGTTCAGAAGCCGAAACAGAAGTGTTGTTTAGCTTAATAGTCAAGGATCTATATATATCGTTATTAAAATAACAGTTAAGGTCCCCCTTACAATATGGTGTGTTAAAAGCATCACATTCCCAGCCACCCCTTTTGTGAATATCTTCCATTTATACTGTTCTCTGCCAGATGATTTTCTTCCTCATCCTTTTTCAATACTATTCCCAGTTCTTAATTTTCAAATCTTGCTCCATACCAAGCAGCAAGCAGCAAAAGCACATTCAAGCTGCTTTTTTAAAGTTTGGTTTACAGATTACACTAAAAAATAAAAATAAATTGAAAAACAATGCCAGGAATGCAGCTTGTTAGTGCTCTGTGGCTATACTGAGACAGGGTTTTGACATATACAAACTGTTTTCTCGCTTGACATTCCCATAAACCGTCATACAGTAAGGTGGCATTTAAAGTCCGAGACAGTCCTTGCAGCATGGATTTGAGTGCTCAGATGGCTAGTACGAAAGAAAAGCTGGGGAAGGATGCAAAGCGCTGAGGCCAAGTGCTTGCTTAAGGTCAGCGCTGTGCTGAATGAGTGAGTTCAGTGTGGATGTGTGTGAAGATCTGTGACCATCAAATGATTTTATTGTAATCCAATTTACCCCTTTGGCTAAGCCCTTGGTTTTAGGTATCTTTGTATCACATGCTGCTGCCTGCAGTAAGTGCTCTCAGAGGTTCACGCTCAATTCTTCTCTGATGCCTGAAGTTAAGATTTGCCTGTTAGGTAACGTTGTTTCATCTACTTTTGTATTGTACTGGGAGAAATCTAGAGCTAGAGGAAGCATCTTTTACAAGTATCAGTGTGCTACACAATCTCTACAAGAGTCTTTATATGTGCAACATGTTCAGATTTTCTTCCATTTCTGAACAAGTTTGAACAAATAAGGTTAAAATTGCATCTGTTCATCTTTCCAGAGACTTAGCAAAAATTACCAAAAGGGTTTGTTTTCATCATTCATCCACACAGAGCTTACACGTTACTGCCAGCTGCTTCGTCCAAAATAAACAGAATCACATCTTTATTGTAGCTGACAGCTGCAATGCCCTTATTATGTCATATCTTTCACAGAAGGGACACATATCTTCATTACCTAATTATTATTCTGAGTGCAATCTGTAACATCACCTTCCTGTAAAGTCAGAAAGAAAATGATGAAACCCAGCAATAGTGTTGTATCTGTCTCCTTAGGTGACATGTCTTTTGTGATGGTGACAGAACTTTCTTGTGGCCAAAAAATGCATGCAGTAAGATCAGCTAATTATAACAACAGAAACTTACAGAATATTTTGCTTTGTTCCCCTTAGCTGCAGGGTTTGGTATAATAGAAGAGGAAAGCTCGTTGTAGAAAAAGTTCACGTGGGAAAGAGTGTTCAGTGCCGAAGCGTCTGCTACAATGGTCATCTAGCATGCTGGTGGGCTTTGGAAGTGAATCCCTTGATTGCCTCCACATCTTATGCTCACTTTGCTTCTGCTTGCAGAGGCGTTTTGATGGGAATGAGCTGGGTTCATTCCCCAGGATATCGGACCAGAAGCTGTGGTATTCAAGTGAAGACCCCAATGGTTACCCTAATGGGAAGTGATTAAATCTGAAACAAAATCCTCAGATTTCATATAATGTGGATACAGAAGCCTGAGTGCTGCACGCTTTGAAGTGCTGATCTACTCACATCAGGCCGGGCTGTCTTCTGATTTAGACATAGCCAATGCTAATTGCTTTACATGGTGTATTTTCAGATATGTTTTGGAGTTTGGAATATTGCTTGAAAGCAGAAAATATTCCTTCTTTTTCAGTATGCATTCTGAAACTCGTGATGGAGGTGCATGTGTGTGTATTTTTTATAAATGTATATATTTTTCTATATATGTATACATACATCTAAGGATTTTTACGAAATACATTTGGTACTTACATGATTCTTCAAAATTTTGAAAAGTGAATTTTAAGTTTTCCGTGTTCCGTATTTTGAATACCTAACTTGGGATATTAAATGCTGCCCATTTCTTCAATAGTGCTGACATCTCTTGTAAAAAATGTGACCAAATATGGTGTTTAAGAGTTGATATCCAAAACCAGAAGTAACTAGAGATCAGTGAATACTTTTCAAAGTGTAGTGAGACTACATTTAGAATTCATATTGTTTTAAGGTATCTCATTTTGATGAAGATAGGTGGCTATCATGAAATTAAAAGTTTTAAAAACTGTTAATGATGATTTTTTAATTGATCGGCTTTTAGAATTGGGTTTACTTAGGCTGGGAAAATATAAATTCACCAGTGGTGGGATTAATAATTTCCTAGCAACTGGTGCCTGAATATATCCAATATAGGGCAAACAAAGGGAAAATTAAACATTTTAATTTCCATAGATATAAACTATTTATAAGTATATAAGTATAGAACTAAACATGTCTAATGTATGCATTCACATAGACACACACTCTGACGCTTCCAAATTGCTAACCTCAAAAGTTGTGATGAGATGTAAAATGTAGAAAATTTGGGATATTTATATTTAAAAGTGATAATGCCACAGTGGGGTTTTTTTAAGCCATCTTCCTTCACTGATGAAGTGCAAGCAGAAGCTGGAAAGATAACTGTCAAGACCAGTAAGAATATGTGTACCTGAGTGCTCACAATCCATAAAGGAAGAGGAGGAAGAAAGATGTTACCTGTCTAGAGAAGGTCATAAACACTCATGACTGTTTATTTTAAAGGGCGCCCTTTGGATTGTGCTGCTGATTTGATGGCATGCATGGATTTTCCCTCCATGGAAAGGAAGGGATGGGCAAGAAAAACCCTGCTGTGTGTCTGAGTTGTTTCCTGATCAGGGAGTTGAGGCATTTTGGGAGCCTAGGGAACCAAGAATATTTTGAAGAAAGATTTAGGGTGAGCTAATGATCAGAAGCTCAATGTAGGTTAAGTCAAATAAGAAATCTAGATCCCTATATTGACCACCTGATGGTCATGGATATAGAAGTGGAGCCTACTAGCAGTTAGTGGAGGGGCCTGCAGGAGCCCAGACAATTTTTGACAGAAACTAATGAGCTGTATCAGGTGATCTGCAAAACATAGTAATTTCTAGCAAGAAATGTGAATATTCTATTAAATGAGAAATTTCAAGTGAACATACTAGCAAAAATCTGATCAGCTTTGAAAACAAAGGGCAGGTGATTGGAAATGATAACGTATTCCTGTCATGACCTGTTGTCTCCCTCAAAGTTTTATTTGAACAAAACAGCTTAATGGGGTGACAGTTTAGCCAAAGTGCCTTGTACAGAAAGTCTCGATTTAAGCTCTTATTCTTTCCCTTTTCACAAACCTCTCTCAGCCCATAAATCTGAACGGGTGCAGAAATACAGGTTGATTCACTTGAGTGTTAGTGAGTGGTACATAGTTGTATAAACACAGCTGATGTGAAGGACAGCTGAAATCAGATGAGTGTGTGCAAGGAGTGCCTAGGTAATTTTTGCCATCTTCTCTGAGCATGCAGAGAGAAGATGATGTTGAAGGTTGTGATGATAATGTTTAGGGCATCTTCATTAAAGGTATTTATCAGCTATCTCTTCGCTTGTGTAGGAAGCGTCATTGCTGTTAGCTGAGGTTGGGCATGGTGTGCCATCAGCTGATCAGTTTGGGGGAATACGTCTCTTTTCCTTTGATGGAACAACTGATGACAGCTTTCTGCAAATCCTCATGACAGTGTGTGCATGAAAACTTCTCAACAAGTTGTAAAAATATTCAGAAGTGGATTATATAACCATATACCTCCTTTAATCACTTTTGATCCATTTTTTACTAATAAAGATTTGAAATGACAGGAATAGTTCATCTTTTTCCCTGCAGAGACAGTTGGCATAGAAATGAACTCTCTGCAACATATGAAAGAGAGGAGTTTACTTTTTAAGCTGTTTTCTGTTTCTGCTTGTGTTTCATATTGTCAAACATCAGACACTTATGAAGACTGTAACACAGCAGGCCAAAGCACGGTGACCTACTGTTCTTTCACATTGAAACGAATAAAGTAGCTCATACTGTAGACCTTTAGAAAAGGAAGAGATTATACTTTTTTCAGGCAGAAGGGGATTTATTATGATAGAAATTAATCTCTGCAGACATTACTTTAGGGCTCTGTTCTAAGCCTGAAAGTAGGGACAGACTTTTACAGTATTGTACTATTAGACTAAATCCAAAGCTTAAGTCAGCACCTCATCTTCACCCAGGATTAATGTTTCAGTCCAGTCCCAGAGTGGTATTTGAACCAGAATTCTCTGCTTAGAATAATCTGATTTTCTTTTCATAATACTATCTCAGGTTTTAAAAAAATCAACTGGTGCATCCCCTCAGATTACAAGACCAGAAAAAGTTAAATTTAAAGAAATGTTTACTCCTAGTTTACACAAGTATGTTGTGGTTCTTCTCCACACTACAAGATAGCTTGTTTAACTGCATACAGTCTCTTCGTCCAAGAGGCTTTCAGAAGAAGAAGGCGGCTCAACCTCAACTTCAATGAGACCTGTGATAAAATCATGAGTTTATTATTCTGATTTTTACATTCTCCTGTAAGTTTTCCCATCCAATTCATATGCGGACATTTAGACTTGATGACATCAGTTTATTGATTTTCTAAAACTATTTAAACGGTCTGGCATGAATATTCTAGTTGGAAAGTTAGCTGAACCTTCTACCTGCATAGCATGCAAAGCAGCCTAGAAAAAAAGCAGAAGGAGATAGACGAGCTAATGGTATCTAGAAACCTTACATTCCCTGTCAAATTATAAGGGATACAAGTTAATTATTCAGCTGTCTTTTTACCTTAGGAAAAACAAATTAGCTGCCTCACCATTAAATCTGAAAAAACAGATTACAGGTTTCTTGAAAGACCTGCAGAGCTCATCGGTTTTCATGTTCACATTTTGCATCTCTGCACAGGTGTGTCTTCAATATGATTTATAGTCCTGCTTCTCAGTAGTGGTTCAGCTGTAGAGAAATAGATTTGAACTTGGACACTGTGCAGACGATTCTGTAAATCACAAAACTATTAAAGCTCGTTTTCTGAAAATTGATTTTAACGTGAAACTGGCGCTGGTAGCAAGTATGTTCTCAGTCTTCTTCTGAAGTTTAGTTGCTTTTCTGGGCTTTAGAACTGAGGCTCATTTTTACTATCCCTAGACCAAATTTCTATTGACTGGCTCCTTTCTGGGTTATTTATTCTTTGGTGCCACCTGGAGATTTCTCCTTTGTAACAAGTTTTGTTCTCATGAAAGGGAATAGCCATTAATTTTATTTCTTTAGGAAGAGCTTTTAAAATAAGCCATATTTCATGTAGCAATGCAGGAAATTTAATAAAAATATAGCTGCTCTTCTAGGTAGGAACAATGGCCCAGCTCTTCCCATCAACAGTGAGAGAAGGGCTTGATCTGCAAAACACCCATTATATAGCATGTCAGTAAGGAGTGTGTCACCTCCCTGACAACTTGCATGGCAAGCATTGAACTTGTATGTCATCACGTTTGCATCTGCTTACCTGTAGATTTCATTGTAGCTTTTGTTTCAATGGGTATCAGCATCTCCTTGGACTTCTACAGCATCCATATGCTTACCTCAGTATTGCTTCTGTAAATTTCACTACACCAATATGTCATGCATACTAAATGTGCTCATATTTATATTTAATGCACATTATATAAAAGAACAAACAGGGTTGAATTTTTCCATGCGCACTTTATATTTCATGGAATATGCTCCATTCCTGAATCATAGAAGAAAATACGCCCAAACACCCAAATCATCTTCCTTCTATCACTTCTTTTCTTCTGGTTTTGAAATCTTGTGAAACCACATCATTTTTTGAGGACATGTTTCTTTCTTTGTCATCATTTCATCGTTTCAGGCAGCTGTTTCTTACAGTAACACCTCTTCCAGAAATCGTAACAGTTATCATTCTAGGTGTTTTAAGATAGTTGAGGGAAACTGTATTCATTTCAGGGTAATGATTTTGTGCACGGGGACTGAAATGCCTCTCCCATGCCTAATTCAGGTTACTACACTGTAGCTTTTGGCAGGTATTTCTATCCCAGGAGCTATAATGTTAAATAGTTTTAAGTTGGAGTAAATAATTCTTTTTTTCATCAACATATACATTTGCACGTAGTAATGGTGCCTGGCTAGTCTATGTGCTTTTACAACAGAAGCAGAACATGCAGACGCTGGTGGATGACACTTTTCTGTTTGCACAGAGCATCTTCTTTAGCCTCCGTACCACAAAAATTGTTTTCATAAACTCTGTGACTTTCTATTCTTGACAAGGATTGATCGGCTAACTGTTACCATCATGGTGTGCTGCATTATTTATACACAGCAGTTGAGTTCCTTTTTTCAGGTTGTCCTTTGCTGTCAAGCAAAGTATTGCACTCTTCAGTCAAGAATCATGTCACATTCTGTGGGGTTTTATAGGATCAAATGCTATGCTATGTAGAAGTGTAAAGTTTGACAAAGCGTGGATTTAAAATTTTTATTTGCTTCCCCACCATTACGTGCTTGTGGAAAGAAGCAATAGTTGTACATTCGGTATTTTGTTGAAAAGGGTATGGCTTAAAACTGGCTATGTGAAGGTATGGCATGGAGCATGATGGGCTTACAGACCAGTTACTCTGCAAGAGCCTTTAAACCAGAGATGCAGGTTCACCGATTAAGTTATTCACTATGGGCAAAAGCTGTCATACTCCTAAAAAAAAGCCTAATTGCTATTAGAGGACCAATATCTCACCATTTTATTTGAATTTTGCTATATTTTTTTTTCTCATTGCGTTTGAAGAAATGGGGAGGATTCTTAATTAAAATTCTAATTTTGAGTACATATGGATCTCCACTTTAATCTTATTCTTTTTTTCTTGCTTTTCCTATTCTTAATCAACCATATTTTTCAAAGAGAGAATGGACAATTCTCTCAAGGACTTATTTGACTTAAGAATGTCCTGAAGAAATTGAAGATGTGAGGAAAAAATAAAAATTAAAAAATCCCTCTAATTTATTATCCCCTGATCATGTAAATGTTTTGGCTGCTCTTCAGTACGGTATGGTCTGAGATAATGTGGATTGCATTTCTTCCTTAACTTCTCCATGCATGATGTCATGCAAAAAGGAGGAACTATGTATGTGTATATACATATATATATATATAAAAATCTATATAAAAATATATAAAATGAGCTACATATAAGGCATCACTTCAAAGCAAAGGTCCTCTAAAAAAGGTAAAAGCAAAGTGGAGATGAGATCTGGCAATTTGGGGAGGAGCATCGGAGTGTATCCTTTACTGATTCTGTTTCACAGGTCCTTGCACCAAATGTCAATAGCGTGATGCAAAGAGAATTTACTGTCTGAGATTTTCACAAGGATGAAGGGAGTAGTAGTTGTAGTACATATTTTATACAGAGTCTTGAGACATCCTTCAGTGATTGAGTAGCCACATAGTGCAAAGTGCAGGCACAGTTAGACATAGTAAAAAACCCATTAATTATTGTTTTTATTTGACACTTGTGTTCTTACTGGACCCCTTTGAGTATATTTTAATAAAAAGTACAATATTAATTGTCTTTTGTTGTTTTTTTAAGTAATGGAGTTCCTCTTAGAGTATTTCGCTACTTTACATAAATCTGTCAAATTGTACAGTCTGTTGCACAAACTGTATTACCTATTACCTATGGGAAGTCAGCAGCACATAGCACAGTTCTATAAGAGTTACTGTAGAGGGTACAGTTCTTTCTTTACATTTATTTTACTCTTCCATCATGATGAAATTTTAAAAAAAATTTAAAGGTAACAAATCTATTAATCATCAGTTGTGTAAAGACTAAGTGCACTCATATAAGCTTTTCTTATTAAGGACAGAGCCTTTAAAATCAAATTCTGTTAATCAAACTCAGGTGAATTTATAGTAAATTAAATTTCAATATTTCAAAATGAATGGCCTCTCAAGAACAAAATATAAATTGAGGGGAATATTGTTGTTTCAAAGGTGGTATTTATTTTTGTTCTGCACAGTTTCATAGACACTAAGTCATAAATTTGGATGCTAACGTTTTAAGTGAGTTTTACTAATTTAAGTCTGCAAATTTGCACAGTCTGGTATCCAGTCTTAAGTAGAATCATTGCCTGTAGAGTTGCTTATGTCTCTGAATGCATTGCATTTGACGTCATACTATGTCATTATTTTAACCGTTGTTGTTCAAAGGATGGATTTTCCCTCTTTAGCCCTCTTTAGCATTACGTGACAGGCAGGCTAGGTAATTCTTTTGCTTGCGCTTTTTGTCATTTTTGGGGGGGTTTGGCCCATTTTCATTAGAAGTGTGCTCATTTTATTTCTGTGATGTGATACAGTGACAGTTAAAAATTTAGACCAGTTACTGATAGCAGAATTTGGGCCAAGGTGGTGGGTCAGAAGAGCAATTAGTGCAGTTATTTCCTGAACATGGAAATAAATGACTGTTGCTAGAGAACAGCAGCTGCTTTATTAGTCCCAAACTGTAGGTTGGTTCACTTCAGACTGAAAAAACTGACATGAATTTTCAGACAGATGAACACTATACAGTCAAAGTATGCACCCTTTGGTCATAGTAGGAGATTTCTGAAAATACCATGGAAAACTGGGGATGCGTTCTGCTTGTCAGTCAGTATAAAACTTGCAGATAGATACAGTATTTTGTCTTTTTACCTTTCTTGTTCTTTCCTGTATTTCTGTTAGGAGTTGAGCTTCCGAGTAGAACTCAAGGTCCCTAACGCTCCTTAAATCCCTTACTGATATAGGGAGAAGGGAAACAAAACTCAAATCTCAGAATATATGGATGGGAAACTGAAACAAACTTTTAATAAAAATTCTAGAATACTATCATATCACACAACTATATATTAAATGCAAAACAAGAAACAATACAGTAAGGGTTAAAACACTGCAAAGGGAGGAAAAGGGAAAAAACTACAATTATGGCTGATTGGCCACAGGCCAGGAGATGACGTCACGCCAGGATGGTAGCTCAGAAGATGGCGTCTATCCAAAATGGCGGCGGGCCAAGTGATTAAAAGCTTTTAACAGCTTAGAGAAGTATTTTAACGAGTTCGCAGGGAGACCTTTTTCAGTGTCCGATACGAGAGAGAGATGCTGACTGAGTCACCCAACAATTCACAGCAGAGCTGGGCGCCGATAGACAGAAACAGTTCTGAGTTAGGCCCCGGGTGGGGGGGCAGGCCGCAGGCTTTCGGCCTGGACAGTAGCCAGCCCTCTCGCTGTGGCTCTTTCTCCGAAGCTGTCCGGTGTCCAAAGAGGAGGAGACTCCTCCTGGCTGCAGGTTTTAAGGAGTATCTGTCGGAAGAGATCTTTTGACCTGCACTTTTAGCCAATGTGATGCCGGGTTTATGGAGCTTGTATGAAATAATCCCGATACTCTATTGGGCACATTTCCGAAACAAGGAAGTCTTGGCTCAAACTGGGACAATTTCATAACTAAAATCAGAAGAACATTGAATCCATAAACATATAATAAAAATGTTCCTTCTCATTTTAATCAGAATATTCATTGGAATTTGCATAATACGTGTTCCTGTTCCAGATGCTATTTATTAATTTACTTAAAGGTATGTGAATACAGTTGTCAGAGCATTCAGCTAATACTAGTTGTTCTTTCACAACCAATTGCCTAAGCCCCATGAAGTAAAAAACAAGCATCCTTTGCTACCCCAATAGTGCAACAAGCACTGAAACTGAGAAGTCTTGATTTATTTGGATTCAGTTAGGAAGACAGATGATGTCTAGTCATTAGACAGATAATATCTTATGTCATTGACTTTCTTCAAATAGCTCTATTTCTCTTGTCAGATGAAAAATCTTCAAGACAAAACTGTTAATACCAAGTACGTAGACACATGACAATTCTCTGTGTCACAAAGGCAGAAAGCTGACAGATTAAAATTAAATAAAATTAAAAATGATGCAGCAAACTAACCCACAACTAGAGTTTTTCATAGCTGATGCAGAGTTCGTGACAGCAGTTTTGTACATTTCTTAAGTGATTGTTAGATTGGAATTCTCACACCAGGCACAAATCTGAGGTCTATGTGATAGAAAGGAGCTGAAAACATTTTGAGTTTCCTTATGACCCCTATAGTACAAAACATATTGTCAGTACTACTGACATAAACAAGTGAATTTTGTAATTCTTTACAATTACACGGCAGAAGGCTGGCAACTTCGCAATTTAAAGAATCATACAAAATTATTTATTTATTTATTTCCCAATAATTGCCTATCTGCAGGTGTTGCTTTAAGTTGCATTTGCAAAAATTTAGCACAGATTAGTATATCTAAAAACAACACTGAGCAATAGAGAGCACAGATCTGTCTTACAAGATGAAGCTTGAGATAAATAAAAAATGCATCTAAATATATATTTAGTGATCACAAAAAATATTAAATTGAGGCTGAGGAATGCCTAGGGCATTCTTTGGGATTGCTTTCAGTTATCCCTTTGAGGACAGGATGCAATCCTGTATTTCCATTTATTTGTAGAACTGTGATGGGGTGGGGTTCTTTATGGGTGTTAAAACTGGGGAATTAGGACAGTTGAACAGACAATCCATTCTCTCTTTTATATCTCCTCCTGAAGGCTATTTCAAATAACAGTAGATGGGAAAACAGTATAACATGTTGGTAATACTGGAGACATGGTTCAAGTCCTGAGCATAGGAATCAACCCCATGTTGCAGCTTTTAGATTTACGTCTTTCCGTTGTTGATCACCATGACGCTAATTGACTGAATAGGGTGTCTTCACTGAAAAGCAATGTAAGGATAAGCAAAACCCACTTGTTGAGCATTGTTTAGGCAAGCTGAAGCTACCCACTGTGCCGGTGTTTGCCCTGTGTCCAGGGAGTTTTGAATCATAGCTGGTTCATAGCATAGTTTATTTTTGAAGCAAAGCATAGCTTTGTTTCTAACTGCTTTGTTCTGATTCTGCAATCAAAATGGATTATGGGACAGCTTGACAAACTTTCTTGGGACATGGAGGGGACTGTCGAGGAGCACTGAGGTACTGTGGCAGCTCAAGTCCTTTAGTTTCCATTCCTGTCATGGAGTTGGTGGGTCACAAGTCAGTGCAAAAGCCTGCCTTGGGGGCACAGTGTGAACATAAAGCATCTCTGGTCACAGGGTTCCTCATCAAAAATCATTGATTGGGTGTAAACTTAGCATTAGGATTAAATTGCTCAAAACAATTTAATGGCTTTAGTCTGCACTGTCAAACTTCATCCAGGGGTCACATATGGGGTGGCATATCCTGCGGTCTTCGTGTGACTGACGTAAAACCAGCATAAAAGCACACTGCTGACCTGAATGCCATGCTGCATGTTTAGCAGCAGTATAGCTATGTGCCAGTGCCAGTCAATGCACAGATTTGATCAAATCTGTGCCAACAAGTGAGTTAAGAATGCCTAAGTCTGGAGCACGTGCTGATGTAACCACAGCCACAGTTCTTTGCTTAAGAACTGGGTGATAAGCCAATAGCCTGAATGGAAACCACATTCAGCGTTATGTTGAAAGGAACCTGGAGAGGTAAATTTCTGGGTAAATTCCTTTCCAAGTACATGTCCTGAATGACTTCAAATGAAAGAAAGCAAAAAATAATTTTTCATTAGATTTTATTGTCTTTTTCAAGAGAACGGCTGTTAGTGTTTCGCATTCTACAAAGTAGGCGGCTATGGGTGAGCTGTGAAACACAGAGGTGTGCTGTTAAATAAGTAGTCAAAAGGTATTCAGTGGACTTAGAGTGTGATCCCTTTCTGTTCTTTGTTATCAGCGATCTGCCAGACTTGGAGCTTGTGCATAACTTTTGGAGAGTTTTACAATAAGAGTATTTTTTTTTTTCCTTCAACAGGGGATGTGTGTGACTCCAACCCATGCAAAAATGGTGGCATCTGTCTGTCAGGGCTGAATGACAACTTCTACTCGTGCGAGTGTCCTGAAGGCTTCACAGACCCCAATTGCTCTAGTGTTGTGGAGGTTGGTAAGTGCAAACTTTAAGTGCTGGAATAGTTGTTTGAGTATCCTGTTAGTCTGTGGCTGGCCAACTAGTGATCGTGTCCATGACATTTTGTTTTCTGCTGTGGTCATTGCATTGTTCATTACTCTTAACCTTATCTCCGTATCATGGATATCTATATCATAATGAAAAGACAGTTAAAACAGTACGTGACAAGTGTATCTGCAGAACGTAATAACTCAGAAAAGTTCAGTGCTCTGCTTCACAAAGAGAAAAGTTCATACCTGTGACTCAAAGTGACCAACATTTCTCAAAGATCAGTGTGATTAGATATTTCTATATATTTTTCTGCTGATCAATGACCATTTAAAGCTTGTTTTCTGATAGTTCTCTGCCTCGGTCCAAAGTAAAGAGTAATTACTTAAACAAGTGAAGTTACAGAAACAGCATAGGAGAAACCATAATCATACATAGTAGTGATTTGTTTGAATTTCAAAACAATTATCCAGCTGGAGGTTGTAATTAATCATTATATGAGTGCACAGAATGCAAGTCAAATGTACTGCAATTTTGTGATTTGTGTTTGACTCAGAGTAAACATGGATATGAGTGGTAGCTCCAAAACATCCGGCAGGTCAGATCTCTGTCTTAAGCAAATGAGAAAATCAAAGTGAAAGGGAAAAGATGGTAGACAGCTCATTGTGTCACAGGCCATCCCATCGTTTTTGATGGAGCAGAAGAGCTGAAAGTTGATCAAGCTCTTGCATTATCCTGAAGAAGGTATGGAAGTACATATGGTGGAGCAAAACAGTAAATAGACACTACTGTTTAAATAAGTGCATTTTCTACCTATCTCTTCCATGGAGTTGTGAGAGTTAGGCTGGGAAGGTAAAAGATACAGAAAAGCTGTTGACTTACAGAAGAGATGGCAGTGTCTCTTATTTTGTGCCTAACAGGAGAATACGCAGAAGTGGAGGTCTGGTGGCAACACCTCTTTTGTGAAGGCTTTGCACGCCCTGCTTGCATTTCTTCTGTTGACAGCCAGAGTATTTGAGAGCAGTGTTACCCTTCAAATATTTCATACGTATGTCCGTGTCTGTGATTCATCAGTCTGGGTTAAACTGACATGATTCAGTCTGTGGCAGCTGAGTATTGCTCACACATTTTGTTTCTGCCAGCTGTACTGTAGGACACCAGCCTCAGGCAGAAAGGCAACGCCAACAGCCTGGCTTCTACAGATGCCTTGTTGAAACTGTCACAGCTAGGCTCAGCACCCCTCTAACACTGCAACCATCCTAAATCTGTGTGGTTTCCATTTTTTAATAGACAAATGAAGGCCACAGAGACACAACAGGAATACACTTTTCTGGGGATTAAGTATATCCCTCTCCATCATGAGATACGGTGGGCAGAACTAGTCCAGGAACCCAGGGTTGGTCTGGTTTTATCAAAACGGTCTGTTTTTTTCTTTTAACAAAATGTTGCTACAGTTGTTCTGGGAGTGAATTCTAATGCAATTTTAAGGTAATTTGGATCGAATTTGACTTTCCTGAAGGCAAGTTTTCTGCAGACAAATGAACTAGTTTCTGTGAGAGAATGACCAGCTTTGGTCAGACACCAACTGCATTTTTTTAATACTGTAAAATGTCATAGTAACAGGTTATTACCTAACATTTGAGTTGCACAAGAAACTGCTTGTTCCCATGGTGCAGCCACATTAGAAGCTGGAAGACGCTGCCTCAGAATCCTCATTTCCATCCCTATCCCTATCATTTCTATGCATGCTAAGAGGGTCTGAGTTTATCCTACAGCCATATATTACAGTACTGTAAAACGGTGTCAATGTGGGTTTGCTGTAGGAAACTTTTGGATTTGTCATGTGCTTTGTTGGCAGGGAATTGAATTGTGTGTAACTGGGAGGATGCTGATCATGAGTGAATCTGAGATAAAAGCATATTGTGATAATTGCCACTGTAATTTACAACTAAATATTAACAGGGCTTTAAAAAATACACATATACTTAATTCTTCAAACACTTCAACAAAATCTCAGTTTGGTAAACAGAGTAAAGCATAAGCACATAGAGAGCTTGAGAATATGTGGTAATCACAGCACTCATTCAGGCAGAATATTACATTTTTAGTTTGCAGTCCAGAGGGAGAAAGTACTGGTCAACACTGGTTAAGTAAAGGACTTATTAATATTCCCATATTAGTTAAAATCCATAGTGTTAATTTAGTTTATGTTTGTCCTGAATGATTATGCTACATGTAAGGACTCAGAAACAAGCCATTACCTTCTGAAAACTTTAAAAATAGATTTTAAAATAATCTTTACTTTTTAGTAAGGCTGTCTGAGGCTTAGCAATAGATTCCCCTACACAGAGTCATATAAACCACAGAAAAAAAATGGTACTTCAAGGTAATATTTTGATTTTTTCAATGAAAATGATGATGAATAGTGTAAGCTACTAGTCAATTAGACTCATTAATTCAAACACTGGAATGTTTCAAATAACATAATGTGTTGAAAGGAGGGTCTGTGAGGAGCCCAAGGATGCAAGACCTCATGCGATCACTTTTACCAAGACTGTGTATTAGCAGATGTAAGATTAACAAAGGTTACTTCTCTTTGGCTTTTTAATGAGTTATTGTCCAAAAGCTATTTCTCTTAATCCTTAGTATCTCAAAAAGATTTCTTGACAATTTTCCATGCAGTTGAAAACACTAAGTTCGTTGAAAATCAGTCATTTAGGATGTTAGGAGGCACAGAGTAAGAAGAAAAGAGGAGGGTGGAGGAAAAAACCAAAACAGAAAGAGCCTGTGTCTGTCTGTCTCCCCTCGAAAGGGCTGTCCAGCAAATTTTAAAAGCAGTTGATTGTTCTGTGTGGCCCTCTCATTAGATACTCCACTATATATATATATGTATATATATACTTTATGCTGCCCTGGTGACAGGACACTATTGATCTCTGGACACTAGCTGGAAAGTCGCCAGTTTTCGAGCAATATACCTCAGACAGAAGAATTACACAGTAAAAGGTGATGGGAATTTTGCTTAATCATACATTAAAGTGGGTAAATAAAAAATGGTGCAATACAGGTAGGAGGTTATAAATTTATGCAGTGGAAAAAAGATAGATGCATGAAAGTACACAAAGGTAGGAAGATTAAATATTTAGGCAGAAGTCTTACCTAAGATCAACGAAGATTCCAGACAGTTTGGGAGCTGAATGAATAGTTCAAGGACTTAAGAATATAAATCCCATTATTACCTTAAGAAAACTAAGACGTAAAATAACTCAACATGATCATAGCACCTTATTTCAGTCTAAGAAGATCCATTATTGCTGGGTTTTTCTAATTTACCCATGGAAAATCCTAACTCTTCTGCCATATTTTCTGATCCTGTAACTTTGAATGTATCTAAAACAATTTTTTTGTAAAATGTTTGTAATACTAATTTATAAATTTTAAATTACTAATCCTATTCTGATCCTACTCTTTCTCTAATGGTAATCCTTCCTTATTTTCTATGTTTCCTTGTACTAAATACTATACATAGTCATGCTAAAAGAGTTGAGATCAGAGAGTAGATCTATAACAATACCTTGTTTGTGCAGCCAGGTCATTTCAATGCTTTGTATATCCTAAGAGTTTCTAAATTTCTGATAAAATGGCAGAGAGTAAGATAGAGGGAAGCAGAAAAAAGTACAGTGTGGTTCTTGTTAGTACAACACATCCTCCAGTGAGGTAGAAAAGGATTTAGCTACACAGATAAGAGTAGAAGGTAATTATATCAAAATTCCCAAATAGCAGGATTTTTTCCAAAGATGATAAGGACACTGTGGCCTGAGTTACCTCTTCAGCAGAACCCTCTCTGTGTCTTTGGTAACATGAATTTTAACCTAGGTTGAAAAAGATTCATGTATAATTAACATTGGTATTGAAATGCATTACAGGCAGTAAGTTGGCAGACTTTACATCATTTAAATAACTCACAAGTAATTCTCAGAAGCCAGGTAAATTATAGAACTACCATAAAC
Organism: Bucorvus abyssinicus; assembly: GCA_009769605.1. NCBI lineage: Eukaryota > Metazoa > Chordata > Aves > Bucerotiformes > Bucorvidae > Bucorvus > Bucorvus abyssinicus. The sequence goes on from CM020063.1 coordinate 44,016,702, forward strand.
TACAACTGTTATATACAATTAATAGAAGTCTTTAATACATACTGTTCAGGAAACCTATTAATATGTGTCCTAATCAACACAGGTAGTTGATGAAAGAAAAGTATCTTAGTCATGGACAGTGCATGAGGGCAGCAATGACAGTGTGACTATATACATTGAAATAATACTGGTGGAAATATTTTTTGACATAAAAATTAGTACTGTTTTGTTTGGTGTGTGCATAGGGGAAAATGGGGGGGAGAAATACATAACTGAAGATGAAAGTTAAAGAAAGAGCAGCTTAGTGTGTCATAAGGCTATCTCAGTGTGTACCATGAGTGACCATATGTTATTCATGTTTGAAAAATGAGCAACGTAAAACTATTCAGTTTTGATCTTCCAAATCTGAAATTCAGTAGCTGTCTGAGAGGATAAACTGGTGAACTTGTTTAGTTTTTGTAAGTAGGAAATTAAATGATGTACAATGGCAGGGAGGGTAGAGAAGCCACGAGCACATTAGAGAAGAGCTGGGAACACTCTCCAAAACTGCATTCAAATTAGCTGTTGGCACCCTTTTGGAAAGTGTCTTTACCTTTTGCGTCGGCTCTCTATACTCACTGAGAGAAACTAATTATTGAAAAACATGGTAAAAATGTCTGTGTGCATTTTAGAAGGGTGGAAAGGCAAGTTAATGATCTTACACATGTAATACAGGAAACTTGGGTCTGAGTGCAGCATGGTGGCTGACGGGAGGGAGGAGAGCTGGAGGGGAAAAAATAGATGCCAGTTTTGCATTACATCTTTATTCTGCCAAGTGATTAAGAAGTGACCGTGTAGTTCCTTGTTTATCACATTGCAGTGTTTTCTGTATTGGTGTAGTCTTTCCAGTATCCAAGGGAAACTATTTCTTTGACAGCTATTGTCTCTGAGATTGGGATATGGAAATCAAAGGGGTTCTTCCCTTTTCGTGCTGTTAAATAAAAATTCAGTACGATGGATTAGACCAAGAGTGCTATGCTCTGTTGGGTTTGTGGCTTGCTTTGCACAACCTAAGTCTCTGCCTTTGCTCTCCTCACCTCTGCACCAACAGGACAAGAGCTTGTCAAAAAAATTAGCAAGGATAAATTTCTGTCATTGTTTTCCAGTCCATTTTACAAGTGCTTTTTAATGCAGTGAGTGGAAATGACTGAATGATTTCAAAGATGTTTTTATAGTCCCACCATATGTGATTTTTTTTAAGGAAGATTGTTTGCACCATGCCTTGGACATATGTATTAATGGATTTTCCTCTAAGGTAGAAATAATGAAACCAATCCATTCTTACAAAAGAATTCCAATGGCTTAGTGTCATGTATCTAGTATGCAATTGATATGAACGTACCTGCCTTAACTTTAAATCAGGTAACCTGAAATAATGCAAATTAAAGCACTGAAGATCACAAAATCAGAGTAGCTGAGGATGGGAGGCACTTCTGGAGGTCTGTAGTTTAACCCTGCGTCTCAAGGCAGGATCAGGAGCACAGGTTTCTCAGAGCCATGTCCTGAGCATTGCCAGGGATGCAGACATTACAGCTTCTCATGGTGCCAGTCTTTGATCACCTGTACAGTGAAAAAACAAACAAACCAAAAAACCTCAAATATGTTTAAGTCAAATTTTGTGAATTTTAGTTTCTCCTCATTGTCTCTTGTCCCATCACTGTGTACCACTCAGAAGATTCTGGCTCCGTTTATTTGTGTGACACTTTCCTTCTCTAGGCTTCACTGTCCCAGCTCTCTTAGGTGCTCCTCATTCATCAGGTGCTTCTTATTCATTGGGTACTCCAGTCCCTTAATAATATTAGGGAAATAATCACATCCCTTAACCTGCTGGCATTGCTCTCCTTAGTACAATACAGTGTCCAGTGCAGAGTGCCCAAGATACTGGGAAACAGCCTGTGGACTCCAGATTTCAGCATGTCCTGTCACTGCTGTATGAGTAGTGTACCCAAATTGCTATCATGACAGAATCTACCTAAGTGACTTATTCACCCTATGTTTCTTATTGCCAACAGGGAGATTTTATTATATGGCTGTCAGTTCTTCTTCAGTAAAGTGTCATGCTTTGTTCTTGTTACTGATTTAGAGTTCGAAAAAATTGCAAAGGAAGAGAGCATCTGTTTACATTTTAGTTCTTGAAAATTGTTTCAATGGTTCTCCTGGTGTAAAAGTGAAACAGCAGAATGGTGAGTTGGGCCCATGTTTATTTGAATGTAGGAAGAATAATCAGGTTTCATGATTGAAGGCTAGCATCTTCTGGGAAAAGAGTGAGATAGAGTGGGCAGGGGTAGAAAACGAGTTCTTCCCTGCTGGGCTTTATCTATGATATCTATTTGGATTCTGAGCTGATTTCTTTCCTTGTGGGCGAAGGTGGAAAGTGCTAGTTTTCTTCAGCAATGGCTTATTGCTGCACTGTTCTTAATAATGTCCAGGTTTCCACTTCTGAGCAATGAAAGAAGTTACTAAGTAGAACCCTATCAGCATGGCACTTGATTAAAATGGGGCTGATTTTGTGTGAATCTAATTTTTGTTTGCTTGGTTTTAGTGAGAAATACCCCCAAGGGATTTGCTAAATTATTTGAAGTGCACACTTGCATTACTTCCCTTATGATTAGAATTTGCAGTGTGAGTATGGGCTACTAGATTTTCTCTTAGTGAGTCTGTAGCAGTTGTAAATTCAGTATGTTGAGGGCATTTGTCAGTGTTCTGTTCGGCAGTCTATAGCCTATAGTTTCACAGCTCTATTATAGCAGGGTTTTCCAAGGAAGTAATTATGAAACAGATATTGAAACAGGAACTATCACACAATCAGGGCACCTGGCTCATTAGAGATGTTCTCAAAGGTTACAAAATTCTGTTGAAATGCAATCAATAGATATTAATAAAAATAATTTGACAAATTAAGCCTTAATTTTTAGTTTCTGGATAGCCTGAAGAGATCATACTGCACAGAAATCTAAATTAAGTAGAATAAATGCATGTAAGCAAAATGGCTTAAATGGCATTAAATGCAGTGCAGAAAATGTTGTGAGAATTGTACAATGTCTGTGCCAAAACAATTGCCTTTGGTGATGATAGCTAGTAAATCTGTCGTGAAAATATGGGCTCAAGTCAGAATTGGTGAGAATGCTAAAATAATGGGTATGCATAGAATCACAGGTCATTGAATACCAGCTTGCAAGGGATGTCAAGGACCAGCTGGTCCAACCTGTCCTGGGAAAAGCATGGTCTAGACAAGACGGCCCAGCGCCCTGTCCGGCTGAATCTCAGAGGTGTCCAGTGTTGGGCAAACCACCACTTCCCTGGGGAGAATAGTCCAATGGCTCATTGTTCTCACTGTGAAAAACTTTCCTCTTATGCCCAGTCAGAATCTCCCCAGAAGTAACTTGTAGCCATTAGCCCTCATCTTTTCCATGTGACTCCTTGTAAAAAGGGAGTCTCCATCTTCTTTGAAACCACCTTTAAATACTGGAACATGGTGGTAAGGTCTCCCCTAAGCCTTCTTTTTCTCAAGGCTGAACAAACCAAGTTCTCTCCTATGGCAGCTTCCCAGTCCTTTGATCATCTTTGTGGCCCTTCTCTGGACCCTCTCCAGCCTGTCCACATGTTTTTTGTATAGCAGGGACCAAAACTGCACACAGTATTCGAGGTGTGGCCTGTCAAGCAGTGAGTGGAGTGGGACAATGACTTCTTTATCTCTCCTGGAAATGCCCTTGATGCACCCCAGCATCCTGTTGTCTCTCTTTGCTGCACCAGGACACTGTTCACTCACACTGACCTTGTTATCTGCCAGGACCCCCAGGTTCCTTTCCACAGAGCTGCTCCCCAGCTGGGCAGATCCCAGCTTGTGGTGCACACCTGGATTGTGTTTTTCCAGGTGGAAGACCTTACTCTTGCTCTTGTTGAGTTTCATAAGGTTCTTGTTATCCCATTCTTCCAGCCTCTCCAGGTCTTCCTGTAGGGAAGCTCTCCCTTCTGAAGTGTTCGCTTCCACTCTCAGTTTGGTGTCATTGGCAAACTTCATCAAGATACGCTCAATCCCATTTGATCGAGGAGATATAAGGACTCCCTGAAACAACACCTCAGCCTAGGCCATATTGACCACCCTCAGTGGTCCACCCTGGCCTCCAATCGGGAGATTTGGAGACACACCATACATAACGCTGCTGTCTCCTTTGAGAGCACGCGTAGAATCAGGCTCGAGGAGAAAAGACAGCGCAGAAAGAACCATGCCTCGAGTATACCACCCAAGGAGACCCTCCGGTGTGCTCTTTGCAACCGGTCTTGCCTATCCCGCATTGGCCTTTTCAGCCATCAACGCGCTTGCAATAAGCGTGGGCAAAGCCCTTCCCAAATCTTCGTCCGCGAAGCCAAGCCATGATGATGATGAATCAGTGTTGAGCCCAATATCGACTCCTGTGAGACCACACTTGTTGCCAGTCTGAAAAGGAGATGTTTACCACTTCCCTCTGGGTGTGGCCTGTCAGCCAGTTCCCTACCCACCACACAGACCATTGGTCTAGAATGTAACTCATCAGTTCCTCTAGGAGGTGGCTGTGGGGAACTGTATCGAAAGCCTTTGAGAAATCAGGTAGAAAATGTCCACCCCTCACCCCACATCAGCCGAGCAGGTTACTTTGTTGTAGGAGGTGATTGGGTTTGTCAAGCACTATTTATCCTTGGCGGATCTGTGCTGGCTTTTCCAAACACTGCTTTATTTGTCTTGTGAGAGCCCCCAGGAGGATTTGTTCCATAACTTTCACAGGGACTGAAGTAAAACTGATGGGCCTTTAATTTCCTGGATGCTCCTTTAAGCTCTTCTTGTAGATGAGGGTGCCACTAGCCTTCTTCCAGCCTTCTGGGATAGCCCCCAACCTCCACAACTTCTCAAAGATTATGGAGATTGGCCTTGCAATGGCATAGCTGCCTCTCTTAGCACCCTCGGGTGCATAATGTCAGGATTTGTAGGAGTCAAGCTCCTGTAATAGTTTGCGTACAACTCTTCCTTCACTGACAGTGATTCTGTGCTTGCATCAACCTTGATTTTGTTCCCGAGACCTGGGCCCCACAGTGCTGGTAAAGACAGAGGTGAAGAAAGTGTTGAGAACTTTTCAGCATGCTTGGTGAGTAATTCAATTCTCCTGTCTAACAGCAGGCCAGTAGTTTCCTTCCGATTCTGTTTGTTTATATACCTGAAGAACCCTTTCTTGTAGTTTTTGATGTCTCTGGACAATTTCAATTCAAGCTGAGCTTTTGCTTTTCTAACTGCATCTCTGCACACCCTGGCAAAGTGCTTGTAGTTCTCAAAGAGTATTCATCTGCTTTTCCGTCTCTGGTATGCATCTCTTTTAGATTTGAGCAGACTCAGAAGCTTGCACTTAAGCCAAGGGGATTTCTTGCTGTGCCTGCTTCCCTTGTCTTCAAAGGGGATGAACTGGTTTTGCACTTCCAGGAGAGTGTTCTTGAAAAACTCCCCGCACTTGCTAGCTCCTTTATCATAGATGGAAGCTTCCCATGGAATCTCTCTCAACTGAGCTCTGAGCGAGCTGAAGTTTGCTTTTCTAATATCTAAACCCTTTGTCTTAGTACTAAACTTCAGCATGCTCAGCTGGATCCCAAACTGTAAAATATTGTGATCTCTGCAGCCAAGGCTGTCACTAACCAAGATACATGTTACAAAGGAAGTTTTCTTAGTTTGTTAGTAGCGAGTCCAGCAGTGCTTCATTTCTGGTTGGCACATCTAACATTTGTATTAGGAATCAGTCTTTGATGCATTCCAGGATGATGAGTGAGCTGCTGTATTGTTTTTCCAACGGATGTCTGCGTAGTTGGAACCACCCATAAGAGCCAGGTGCCATTGACCTGAAGCTTGCTTAAGTGACCCAAATATTGCTTCACTGGTGTTATCATCTTGCTTTGGAGGTTGCAGATGTCTACTGTAAGACCCCCCATGGAGACGACCCTTCTGATCTTGACCCAGAGGCATTTGGCAGAGGCTTCCACAGTTGTCGTAGTTGACTTCTGTATATTCGAGTTTCTCCTTAATACAAAGCTCCTACTCCTCTTCTTATTCCCTGCCTGTCTTTACGAAACAGCCTATAGCCATCCATCGCAATCCTTCAGTTGTGTGAGCTGTCCCATCATATTTTAGTTGTTTCTGTGGTATCATAACTTGCTAACTGGTCATGGAACTCCAGTTCCTCCTGTTTGCTCCTCAGTGCATTGGTATACATACACTTGAGGTGGTTTGTCTTCTGCTTCTCATCTTGGGAGGCAGTTAACATTTGTCACTCCATCTCATCCCCTTTAATGCTGTGAAGCCTTTTAACTGCTTCCTGCTGCTCGGCCACCTGACACAACAGATCATGAACCTGTGCATGACTTTTGTAGGGTTTTTTGCCTTTTCTCCAGGAGAAGGGTCTGAGCACTTTTTACAACCTATCGTCTGTACTGAGCTCTCCTTCCTTACCAGTTCTGCCTGGGTGGAAGTATCAGGCATCTCAGGGGCTTTCTCCGTAGAAACACTGGTTTTAACTCTGAGGCGAGAGGTGTCTACCCACTGCCCTGGCAGAGACCCAGAGCACTTCTCTGGGCTGTGGGACTACAAGCACAGTGCACAGCCCTGCTTGTGCAAACTACTGCTCAAACTGCTGTGCCCTGTCCTTACCTGTTTGCATGCCCTGATCACAGTATTCCTAGTCAATAGGTCTCTCTACCGCTGTTCCAGTCTCCTGTGGTTGCTCCTGACAATGGCCAAGGCATGTCAGCCACGTTCACGAGAGCCGTGGGCTCCCGATGGGGCCTATGCTCGGCCTGGTGTTTCCCTAGCTCCAGGAACCCCCCTGTACCCTTTGATCCAATGCTCAACGACAGGACTGACCATTGCCGCAGCTGCATGCCTTGCCAGCTGAGTGCTGCTTTCAGTTTCACTGCATTTAAAAAAAAACCTGTTTAAAAACCGTGCAAGTAATCCTTGAGACACTTTACCCATGAGTGATACACAACCGTGCCCATTTAGCCTGGAGATAATATTTTATTAAAAGAACCTCTGTATTTGACGTACTGAAGCTGAAATTTGTTGGAATAGTATCACAGAATCACAGAACAGCTGAGATTGGCAGTGACCTGGACATCACCTAGTCTTAATCCTCTGCTCAAGCATGGTCAAGAAGACCATGTCCGGGTGGGTTCTATAGCCATGTAAGAGGTTGTGATGGAGACTCCACAACCTCTCTGCACAACCTGTTCCACTGTTTGACCAAGCTTGCAGTAAAAACAGTGTTTTCAGGTGTTCAGGTGGAATTTCCCATGGTTTAAGTTGTGTCCATTGTCTCTTTTCACTGGATACCACTGAAAAGATTCTGGCTTTATCTTCTTAACACCCTCCCATCAGTTATTTTTATACACTTCAGTAAGGTCCCTCTGAGGCTTTTCTTCTCCAGGCTGAGCAGTCCCAGCTCGCACAACCTCTCCTCATATGAAAGATGCTCCAGTCCCTTCTGCATCTTTGTGACCCTTTGCTGGATTTGCTCCAGTATGTCCATGCCTTTCTTGTGCTGGGGAGTACAGAACTGGACACAGTACTGCAGACGTGCCTTTCCAGTGCTGAGCAGAGGGAAAGATCAACTCCCTTGACATTCTGATAATGCTCTGCCTAATGCAGCCCAGGATACTGTTGGCAATTGAGAAAAGGCAGTTAATAACACTTGGGTTTAATGTATCTTATATAAAGCATTCTGAAATAGATGACTAATCTTAAAAGCCTACTTAGTACCTCTGATCTTGAGATGACCATCCACAATGTTTGTAAGGGAGCAGAAAGTTTAGTACCTTTGTAAAAAATATCCTGTCTAATAAAGCCTATCCAGAAAATCGTATCAGACTTCTTTTTTTCCATTTACAAGTTCGTTATTTTAAAGTATGAACTGGCAAGGAATGAGTAGTTCTAGTCACACACTAGAGCATTTGACAAAAGAGCAGTGGAACATACTGAGGGAGGTTTTATACATTTTAGACTAATTAAAAAGGCAAATGAAAAACATCCAGACTCTTGTTTCCAGAGCTAGTGTTTGGGATGAGACCTTGCAAAGGTAAATAAGGTTTGTGAATGTGGGTTGGTCCGCAACACACATCCCCAGACCCTGTTTTCAGTTGGAGGGATGAAGCTCTCAAGAGTAGACCATGTTTTGCTTAAAAGCTCCAACACTGATGCCAAGCCTTGCATACAAAAATGTTCAGAAAAACATGCATGTAGGTTGTGGAGAACTGTCACAAAATGGTGAAGTTTCGGCTGTCACCCCGGGTGCTATTTAGTTTGAAATTCCAAATATGTAGACTCTAGTAAAGGCGTGGTGCTCCAGAAACAAGACTTGGCATGCTGCAGATCAGACCTCCTGGGGATGCGTGTACCAGAAGGGAGGCATCTTCTGTGAGCCACTGGGTTCCTGTCTGCAGCTGACCAGGATTTTTGCCCTGCTTTAAGAGGTGAAGAAGAGACAGAAGAAAACAGAAAAAAATAAGAGTGGTTCCCTTGGTAATGTGATGTGTCTGTGGCCTGATATGTTTTAAACTGGCTTCGAACAAATAGGTAGAATAAGCCAATTACATAAATATCTGTGGATAGCTTATGTTAACAGCCAAGGGAAAATCCTCTTTGGATAGGTTCTCTAACATTGTCTGGAAAAAGAAGCCTGCAAATAATCCCACTGCTTTGAAAGAAAGAGGTCTTAGTGGGTGACGGCTGTAGCACATTAATATAGCTGAATCCAGAACATGACACATCAAGATCTAATGGAATAAGTATTCTGGTGCAGAACTTCAGGCACTTTTCACATCCACTAGTACCACTGATGTAGTCCAGGTGCCTATGGAACTTGCAGACATTGCTGCTTGTCCGTATGTAGTGAAGTTCCATATTATGTTGACTTTGTTGTTCAGTGTTGTTTATTTTTGCCTGGTTAGAAAAGATCTGGAGATCCGTAGTCTATGAGGCCATGCAAGCACTGGTTAGAGTAAAGTGGTATTTTCTGCAGAGTCTCATGTTATGCTTGGCCCTGTCCTGGACCCTTTGGTTCTATATAAGCTCAAAGAGTTAAGTGCTTAAAGTAGGTCTCTCACTACTCTTTTTTTTTCTTCTGTATTTGTATGTTTAAAACATGTAAACCATACTTATTCTATTTTTTATATTACTGGTAGATTGTTAGTGCCCTTAAGAGAGTTTCTTCTATTAGATCATTTTTGTGTGTATGCCATTATCTTTGCCAAATATTAAATCAGAGATCTATATGTCTGACTCCTAAAAAATGAAGAGTTGCATAACTTTTTATGCTTCTAAAATACACCACTCATTAAGAATTATCAGTAAGGCTAAAGAATTAATTACTCTTCTGTCTTGCTAGAAATGGGGTGGTAGCTTTATAGGTTCACTTTCTTCTTCCTTTAGTTTCTTGGCTAACATAAAGTAGTTCTGATGTTTTTTAAGAGACCAGATGACCTAATTTCTCATAAAATTTAGACTTAAGAAATAAATGTTCTTACAGTACAGCTCCTGATTGTGTTCTTTTTAAATATAATACAGTGTTCTCCTGGATTTTTATGCAGAAGGTTGTGACTCAACAGCATGGAAACAACTTGCTAAAATAAAAATGCCAGAAGGAAGCTGATTCTTTAGCTGAAAAGGCAAATTGGTCTTTAATGAGACGATAATTCTGGCATCCTAGGAGATTCAGACTAGTAGATTTTAGACTTCTTAGGCAAAAACAATCAGATGGAAAACCTGGTGGTATTCAGGTTAATGCCAATTCTAAATGCAGTTCAGTTACAGGGTATAAGAAACAAATATTAAAAGCTGATTATTGAAACCCAGACAGAGATGCACATTACCGTAGTTTCTTTCTGTTCCCCTCTAAGTTATTTTCCAGTTGTATTTTGCAAAACTATTTATGTAAAGGGCTCATTAAGCAAAGCAAAATTTGTCATGACTCGGAATCACATTTGTTTAGTATGTAAACATACACGTTTCTCCTCATGTATGTTTATTTATATTTAAAATAATGAATTAAGGAAATTTTTTTTAATATTATAAAGAGGTGCAATAGTTCATAAACCCTATAAAACCTTCATAAACCTTTTTTCTTTTCTCCAGTAGTAAATATTTTTAGAAAAGTGTTCCCAAATGTTTTTCTGAATAAATTTAATCTTCCTAACTGGGAAAAGTTGCTATTAGTAGCTCAGAAATTTCTTTTGACTCTGTAATTCTGTGGGATCTGATGTCTTTGTATGCTTTTTTTTTTGTTTTGTTTTGTTTTGTTTTTTGTTTAAAATCTCTGGTCATTTGCTTAAGGGCGCAAGATCTGAGCTGTGCTGTTCAGCACTATTCCAGATGCAAAATGCTCTTAAATGTTTAAAACAGTGTGGAATAATGTGTCTACTCTGTTTTCTTACTGTTTTTTCTGCAGCTCCACAATACTGAATGATCTTAAGGTTCATTGCTGGAATGTATACAGGTAGTATTGTCTTGAATAAATATACCTTGTTCTTAGGTGTGTTAAAGACAGAACTGTTGGCAGAAGTGGGCACAACTCTGAATGTAGAGTTGTGCTGGTATACACCAGATGAGATTTTTATATTTCTTTTTTCAGCAAAGGAATACCCACAGAATCCCATTTTATCTGGGAGAGGGGAATATCTAAATGTTTTAGCTCTTAATTTGTTTAGTTTGTGGTTGTTTTTTCCTTTTTTTTTTTTTTTATTTTTTTAGATGTAATTGCAGGAACTTCCTAATAAGTTTATGGTTGAAAGTTTTTCCTATTAGGCTACTGAATAAATGCAGGATTTATTGCAAGGAGTAAACAGAACAGGAGAATTATATGAGATAATCAAATAAAATGGGAATCAGAATTTGAAAGACCAAAGTTCATTATCAAACTTCTATGAAAATTATTAGTCAAAAAAACAGGAAGCAAAAAGGCCTTTCAGTTCTCAGAGAAACAGTTTTATTTGATAATGCTTCAGTATAAATTAATGAGGTGTTGGGGTAATCTGGATAATGAATGAACTGAAATGGTACTGCTGAGTCCCAGCTCCAGCTCATCGTTCTTACCTTGTGTCAGGGGACGGTCAGCTTTTTGTCTGGACTGCTTGCTGTTTAGTCAGATGTGCCTGAGCTGCACCAGCTCATGTCAGCTGTTAATAACAGGGCTGAAGGACCCCCACTGGTTCCTCTCCTCTTCCTTCATTTACCTAGTAAATTGTCTGGGATGGTTGTTTTGGGGGTGAAAAGACGCTGGAGGCCTCAGCTTTACATGCATCCGCGGCTGCTGGATTTTGGCAAACATGGGGAGAAGTACAGCCACTCTGGTGTGATACTGGGTGTTTTTCAGGATGGGTTTTCACACTTAGCTATTTAATGGCAAGACAGTCAGGCATCCTTTTCTCTTTTTTCAATTTGGCCTCAGAATGGATAATGAGGACTTAAGTGAAAAGCTGACTATAAGAAGCATATGAATAATCTCATTTAGAGGTACTGGGAGTTTTTCATTTTGTATCACAGCTGTACAACTTTCTCAATTTTATGATGATGTAAAATAATGATTAATAATAGTTCAGTTATATTTATGTTGTAATATTAACGACCAAAATTATGAGGGCACGAATTCCGTGCTAAATTATGGTTGCAGAATTAGTATTTCAAATCTTTTACTTGAGCTGAACACCTGCGTGAGCCTTTCTATTGCACCATCGGTTAGGAGAGTCAATGTATTATTTCCTATGTTAAAAAAATTAATCAATGAGATTAAAATTTATGTTTTCAGCTGGTCCTCCCTGGCTATATCTATAATATGAGAATATTAGTTTGAGGTGCAAACTCTCCAGTCATCCATACCATCTTCATTTTGAATCACGCACTGGACAGATTCCACTGCAAACCAGGCCAATCTGAAGTCTGGAAACGCATGTGCAAGGAGTTGACTTGGACATTGATTTTTTGCCTCTGAAACTAGAAAGGATGAGGTAGAATTCAAGCCACATGCTTTGGCGAAGCCACACTTCTGCTTCCTTGGTACTTATGATGCTATTCAGCTTATGTCTCTTCCTTCATAGTTGGTGCAAATATGCATAGTTCCGCTTCTCTGATCTATGCTTTCAAAAAATGTCTAATGCAAGTATGCATGAATGCATGCCAGGTTATAATGCTTTTTTCAAATTGATGGTTACAAGACATGCATATATCATCTGTCCGTATGCATAAAAGTCTGATATCCTACGCTTATTCCCTATCCCTTTCCTAACAGACTAACTGGGTGGTCAAAATAGCCTGAAGTATTGGGTTTACCATATGAGTATTTTCTACATACAGAATGGGATACAGATGCTCAAACTGAAAATTCTCATGGAGGTGCTTCAAATATTGCATTTCCATTCATGTACACCTCTTTCTTGCCCTCCCTCTCCACATCAGTGCATCCACACAAACATGTAGTGTTGCAGAAAGATGTGTTACTGTCATCTAGGTAACGCATTTGTCATTCCTTCTACACACCAAAACCAAAAAAAAAACCCAAAAAAACCCAAAAAAACCCTACCCATGGAATGAAGTTTGGGTTGCAGCTATTTATCTAATGTAACATCCCTTACTCAGGAAGACAGTTTTGGGAGCAGTGAGCCTGTGCATGATTCAGAGCTCCTATTTCTATTTCAGAAGGAAGGTCTAAGATATCTGTAAATTACAGTCTTTTCACTAAATCCCAGCCAGTATGTTTTGTAGTTCCGCACATCTTTGAACCGCAGTAATTACTTGGCTTGTTGACTGTGTTTGCTCAACTGGTCTTTCTAGCTGCAGGTGTAGGAAAAACTAGAGAGGGAAGAATAGCTGCCTTAAGGTTAATATTTCTTCTAAACATACTTACAAGTTTTCAGAGAGTCTAGTGCCGTTTATGATGTAAACAGAAACAGAACAGAAGTTTCACTTGTCTGTGTATCTAAGTGGAGTGATGCCCGTGTGCGAAGTGTTAAGTCTGGAAGAAAAACAGTTGGCAGCACAAGGCAGACAAAGCACTGAATCAATTCTGCTAAATTAGAAGAATCTATGACAAGTCAATTAGTCAGATACTGCTGTAGTATCTTAGAGATTTGCTGGTTTCTTCACTGTATCAGAGGAGGTCTGGATTTTAACCTAAGTTGGCAGCATTGCCAAAAGAGTTAGCTATTAGAGGTCTGCCAAGGTGTTTATATCCAGCTAGGAGCTAGTTCATGCAAAGTATGTTTTTCAAACACAAAGGAATTTTTTTTTTCAACTGCAGTATGAGTCATTTCTAGTATGTATTTATTAAGCCTTTCAAAGTACAAACAATGGGAAACTTGATGAGGAAGTTATTAGAGACTATTAACAGAGGAAGAGGTACAAGTGGTTTGCTGTGAAAAAAGAATAGAGGCAGTATAATGGCAGGCATGTGAAAGATGAATAAATAATGCAATAGAATGCCAAGTTTTGAAGATTATAACTATATTCAAATTACAAAATCTTTTTTTTTTTTTTTTTGGTCATTTAATAGACTTCTGTAATGCTAACCTTTAGGAATATCTGCTGACGATGACCTGGCTTCATTTCAAACTTAATCAGAAAGCAACTACAGCTTCAAATGCGTATTTAAGGCTAAATGAATTGGCTATGAATCCACAATTAACGTGCTTTATTTAAAAAAAAAAACAAAAAGGCAAGGTAAAAATATTACAGTTGTCTCTAAACTGTCATATCTGTTACAGGAGAAGCCATCATTGGTGAAAAATATGAGCAAGGTGTTTTCACATTCTCCTTTCTTTCTCTGGTCTGGGGAGTGTAGGAGTGGTTTGATCCAATCATATGAGGAAAGTGTTGCTGTGGGATCTCAGACAAAGAGAGTACTGCTTAATCCAGTGAGAGAAAATGGAGGACGCGGAGACTGGAGCTAACCGAAACAACCAATTCTCAGATGTTAGCATACTTAAGAGAATTCTTCATGCAACTGTTTCTTAGCTTCAAGTTTGATTTCACCAGCAATAACATATTAAGTTGTGCTGTTTCAGAAGGTTATCCTGCAGAAATACCTGCATTCCTTGCTGTAACTCATAAAAGATTAAAGCTGTAAGCAAAGTTAGACTGTTAGCTACTGACCTGGTCTTGTGGCCTCTGGCAGCTTGACGCATTTTCCTGTTTCCTGAGAAATGACGGGAGAGAGACACTGCCCTTGAGGTGGCACTGGGGAGGCCAAAGAAAGCGTCTGCAAAGCTGTTCAGTTGCAACGTCCAAATGCTGCTTCCTGTTGAGTGTTTTACTGTGTGGGTGTCACCAAGGCTTTTCACCAAGATGCAGTGATCAGACTTGTGCTTTGACAGTATGTCAAATGCACAAAGACAGAGATGTGGTGATCCCAGAAACAGCGTGCTATGAGCTGCCATGAATGGTAAGTGCCAAGAAAGGGCGTAGCTGAGCAAAAGGAAATACATTATTAGAAACGTACCAAACAGAAGAACTGAGATCTTTTATGTCCAGTTCTTCTCCAACATGATAATAGCATACTCATTCAGTAAAAAATTCCTCTTTCCTAGTTTATTTGCCAGTTGCAAGGACTAGAGGTTTAGGAGGAGTGAAAAGTTCGGTTCTAAGATGTTTATGCGTAAACCAACAAGTTGCATTAAATTAAGGTGAAGATTAGATTCTCAGTCAGAACCTACCATGGGTATAGACATTTGTATTATTTTGGGGCTCAGTGGAATATACTTCTCTAGGTATTAATGTTGTTTAAAAGGCAACATGAAACCCAAACCACACCATTTTCAGATCATCAAAATCACTTTGAGTTTAGTTCTGCACACAAAACCCCTTTTCTCATGGTAGATGACTCCCTCCACTACGTTAACCAGCTCTCTGCTGTTGGGACAGTATGAACTAGTAACATTCCTACTGTGGCAGAGGCAGTTATCATCATTAGTAGGGATTCTCAGCTACACAGATATATACGCCTGAGGAAAGGTCCTGAGAAGCTGTTGCAGCCCTGTGCTGGCACAAGATCTGTGTGTGCACAGGCAGTGTAAGACCAAGGGTTGTAACACAATCACTATTGCGGATCAGGCATAAAGCCCTGAGAAACAAGTAAGAAAAATATTTTTTAACAGCTAAAACTCGGCATATTAGATTACTATTATCTAGAAATATGAAATCGTATCCTGAATATGACAAAGTAAATTTGAATTGGCATTAGATTAAACAAAAGGCATTCTTGAAGATGCTTTCTTGGGTTTCTCCATGTGCATGTAAGGTGGGGGCAGTAAGGGTGTGAAATAATACAAAGACAGAGACACACCAAGGTATTTATGTACAAACGTACTCTTGTTGAAAGAGAGAAAGAGGTATGTCTTGATTAAAAATTCTCATTACTTTCTTTCTTAGGCAGGTCAACTTTTTAATCATCAGTCATATTATTCATTATGAACAGTCTAATGAGGCCAGAATTTGGTCCTGTAAGATTAATTTTTGCAAATAGGAAAACTGCGTTGTCAGTGTCATTTGATTTATTCAAAAATATGACTGAATGGGCTATAATTTATAAGGGGAGCTATAATGGTCATAAAAAGAAAATACTTAATTTCCGCTTCTGCTTTTCCTGGCATGAAATAAGAAACATCTGCAGGAGTCATTAGCTCATTGCTGAACAATATATTAGCCTAAGTCAGCAACAAAAGTAAGCAGTGGATTAACTTTGTCCTCACTAGTGGTGTCATTGGGATCAGTCTTAGTTATATTAAAATGAGAGACCCTGACCAATGTAACATAAACAAAGTAATTAATCTGAATATCAAGCTGAATTCAAGTTGTGGATACATCTGGAACATCAGTATGTTCATCACTTGCCCTCTCAGGGTGGAAGAAGGGACCTGAGCGCTTTTTTCAAAGAGTCAGTAATCCAAAATTAAATAGATTAATTATGTTTCAAGTATTGCAACTGAATATATGAATGCCCAAAGACCATGAAATAAAGTTTCCTAAAATAAGGAATGTGAATCTTAAACTAGCAGGCTATGAATCTTGATACTCTTTAGAATTAGGATGTGTTAAGTATTTCTTTCATGCATCTCACAGTTAAATATAGAAAGAATTAAATTATACAGTTCTTGCCTGGCCTTGCTGGAATCAAACTGAGAGTAATACTTTCAAAAAAATATCCGACCCTTGTTTAGGAAAAGAAATATTAAAACTACAATAATCTGGTTAATCAGAATTGAATTAAATGGCATATTTTAAATGTAATTTCATTTGCCATCTGTAACAAACAGTATTGTATTTGTGTTTCTTATGAGCTGTGTTCATTCAAAAAAGGTCCATAGTAGCTGCAGTGTTCTTTGATTTGGCAGCCCTAAATCACAGCCCTCTTTATTGCCTACCATTTTCCTTTCTTTGCACATTTTCTTGTCTGCTTCAGCTCTATAGGGCTGATTGTCCTGTGAGACATGTGATGTTATCGAATGCCTTTGGCCTGGCCAAGAAGAAAGCCACATTTTCTGTGCTGAAGTCACTTAGCTTGGTGGGACAGGTCTTTCTGGAACCTGAGAAGTCTCCTGGTAGAGTGGGAGAGGAGATGGCACTTGCGAGTGCGACTTAAGTCTACTTTGTTTGTACTTTTACAGTCTTCACTACTGTATTTGGGTAGGAAAGAGACAATTTAGCTTTATGAACACAGGATTTTTTTCATGTCATTATCCAGCGTGTGGTACATGAAACACAGTGGCAACGGTCTGTCTGGTGAGAATTAGAGCAGCAAAGAAAATGTGATTAATAGAAAACAGGAGTGTAGTGCAGTGAAACATAATGGCAATGGCTTACCTGCTGAGAACAAAGTGATGGAGAAAGCAAGATTAAAAGAAATCAAAACGGCCTAGCAAAGCTGCTGAGTAGTAGCACAAGAAAAGGGGAGGGAACTGATTCCATAGTTCAAGTGAAACTTCAGGAAAATTAAGTTTTGCTGATTAGGAAGTGGCAAGTCTAATCTGTAGGACTATCTTATTTGTAGGACTACAACATTTCTGTTTATTGGGTATGCAGAAAATATTGAAGAACTTCGTATTGAAGGGTTCTCAAAACCTTCACCCAGGCAAAATGGTGACAGAAGAGCTGAGAATACAGGTGTCATGCTTTAGGGAAAGTGGAAACATGTTTTCAGTTTATGGGATTTTATGATAAACAAAATCATGTCATGCTATTTGTGTATCTACACTTACAGAAGAAAGAGTGCATTTAGAAACTGATTATTTGAGTATTTTACAAAGAACTGAAGCACATCCATAGTACTTTTTTTCCTTGCAGATTTTTTTTTTTTAAATACATATCCATTATAAAATTTTTAACAAGTTTTCAGGGTCCACTGTTCACAAGCATGCAATTTGAATAGAATTGGATTTCTGATTGTCTGTGAGGATTCATCAATTTTAGGACCAGAACAGACCATTAGGAAATACAGTATGAACTCCTGTAATTCACAGTGAGAGTGGTGAGACACTGGCTTAGAGAGGTGGTAGATGCCCCATCCCTGGAAACATTCCAGGTCAGGCTGGATGAGGCTCTGAGCAACCTGCTCTAGTTGCAGATGTCCCTGCTCAGTGCAGGGGGTTTGGACTAGATGAACTTTGAAAGTCCCTTCCAACCCAAAGCATTGTATGATTCTGTGGTGTGTCATCACATCCAAATATTGCTGCCTGAAAGAGTTAGACCAAAGCTTTGCGTTTCTCAGGAAACTTACAAATGTAATATACACAGAAAGAAGAGGTGATTTTAGAGTTAAGAATTTGGTGAGGTGAGAGAAGCCCAGCTGATATAGTTAGCAGTCTCTGCTCTAAAAGTAGCTGGGAAAATGCTACTTTTTCATTATGTGTATTTCAGGGTTCATTTTTTTTTTTCCTGACCATTTACCTGACTGGCAGTGTTGTACAGTATACAATTACACCTTCATCTAGAAGCATCACTTCATGTTTTGAGGTGAATGTCTCCAATTTACTGAACTTTGTTATCTTTGTCAGCACAATGTGTGTTTAAAAAGAAAACAAAAGCATTTCAGCATCAGATCTATTTTCTATATGTGAGTAGTGCTCAGATACTTCTCTATTTATGTTTCTGTCACCTAAGTAACAGAACTCTGTAACCCTTATTTCTAATTATTTCTAGTGTTTCTTGTTCTGGTAAAATTTCTGAGGTGTTAATTTTATCTTTCTTTGATATTTTCAAGTTTTTGCTGAAATGTAGACACAAGAACTGGATACTTAATCCAATTCTGTTTTAGCAGTGTTATAAGAAGCAGCAAACTGATCTTATAGGGTTGGTTTTTTTTTTTTAAGATTTGTTATGTGTCTGTATCCAGGAATCTCATTTACTGTAATATTTACTCTTAATACTAAAAAGGAGTGGCTGAGATAATGGAAAATGTACTGTATGACACACAGCAAAATAATTCTTTGATCAGTGGATAAATACAGATTGCTAATGAGAAAGCCACAGTGGAAGAAAAGATACTCATCTGGCATGTAGTGATACAGCAGAATCGTTGTGTAGGCAGTGGGATATTGCAAGCTGTACATAGGACTGTGCAGAGTACAGTATCAAGAGTGGTCCCAGCTTGAAAGAGGAGGACGTGCGGGTGTGTGCCTTCGAACAAAGTGTGAGGTTGTGTAATTCAATGTGATGAGCACCCAGAGAGAAGCAAAATACAGAAATAAAGTTTCCCATCATTATTCCAGAAGTAACATTGATGCATGGAAGGATAAACACTATAAACCCCACAGTATTTTGAAATACACCAGAACTGATCAGAAGCTTAGCAGATAAACTGATGGTTCTGCTTTTACCCTGGACAGCTGCAGCAGTTATTTAAAAACAAATATTAGTATTGGTTGTTATGCAATATAGTGTGCCCCGAACAAAACTGGATGAGAAATTATAAGTTATTCTTGATTGTTCTGACCATCTTCAACACAATTTTGAAAGGTGTTGCTGAACATGGACTCCTTGTGGGTCCAGATGTACCCTTGGTAACATAGCGCCAGGTTCAACTGACATTATGGCGATGGCATTCTTACTCAAGAGATAAATGAAAAAACAACCTATGATAATGATATGAAGTGGTGGTGACCTGTAAATACAATGTTATTGCAGAGCAGCAGCAGATGAGAGGCTCAAACTTTTAAAAGAACCTTATTCACCCTACAGAAAACAGACAAGAAGTAATTTTCAAAGGCTTCAAGGTGACTGAGGAAGGCAAAAGGACTTGCATCCAAAAGGCAGAGGAAATTGTTCTGGTTTGCTTGTTTTCAGTTTTTATGAATAACATGGGTTTACCATTAACTTCTTCCCTCCTTAATGTTATTAGGAAATAAACAACATCTGCCATTCCTTACCTTTTACCAAGTCCCTCAATCCACCACAGTGACTGTCAGTTTTTAAGTTGCCTGATAAATCAGGTATAAGATTATCTGAAGGAAGAGAAAGCTCATTAAATTGAACTCTCCTCTCCCATGAGGAGTACAGAAACTTCTGCCAGTATAAAATAAAGGGGAAAAAAAACCCCCACCCAGTCCTGTGACCTGCTTGACTGCCTTGATGAACAGTAGCCAACCACAGACCTGCAGCTACTGACCTTTCCCAGACTTGTAAGCCTGTATGTGGTGTGAAGGATGAAGATTTTTGCACTATGATACGTTTTGGAAAACAACTAGAACCTCTTTAAGCTTTTCAGTCATTGAGGTGTGCAATTGTCACGACAAAATGGCAGCAAAATTTACATGATCACTTTCTGCTGGGAAAGCTTGACCTAATTACAGCAGAATTAATTATCCTGGAGTTGTAAGCTTGGATTTTGTCTCCGCTAGACTAAACACCAGTGATTTCAGTGAAGTTTCTATCTGCATTATATAGGGCTAAATTGTCCCTCAGCGCTGTGAGGGGCCATTTAAAAAATTCTCTAACTGCAAGGTAATACAGTAAAAGAACAGCCGGTGGAAAGTAATATAAATGTGTATTTGATTGATTTATTCCAGGTCAGCAGGAGACAGTAAATTCAGTCAGTCACTTCTACATTTATAAAGTGGATTTCATGTAAAGACCTTTGTGTGGTGCAAAGAATCAATAAGAAGATACATAAGTGAAGGAAATTCAGTCAGATATTGGCTGTTTCACTTTAGTCATTGACTGAAGACATTTTGCTCTATCAGCCTACAGTAGGAGGGCAAGTATGTATATATAGATCTCTGTGGGTATCTTTTTTAAACATATAGTATGTCATTTTGTCCTTTTAATGCAGAGTCATGGCTGAAATTCACTAGGTTAAAACATGGAATATGTATGAAGTAGAAGAATTTGCTCAGCAGATGAATATTTCATTACTACTATTTTTTTATGTCCATGTCTTGAATATATCTTGTGTTTTGTCATAACAATCTTTGATGTAGAAAGCTCTTGCTGAATGCTGTACATAGTAATTAACATGGACTTTAAAATACGTGATTTAATGTAAAATTTAATATTCTGGCAAATTTCCTTAAGGGGATTATTTTCTGTTCAGTGAAGTCATCATAAAATTCCTAGTGGAAAAAAAAAGGTTTTGGAGGGGAAAAAAATAAAATTTTTTTATGAAATATTGTGGGATTAATTTCTCTCTTTTAGTTTACTCATTAATTTCAAGTTTACTTTGTTATTAGATACTGGTATTAAATACTATTTTGTGTTAATGTTAATAATGCTGTGTGAAGTCAAACAATTGAAAACACAATAAAATTGCCTCTGTTAGCATTATAGACATTGAGATTTAAAGCTGAACTTATTTTATTTTTGCATGAATATTAACTGGAAAATGCCAGGGGGCCATGCAAATTATTCATGAATGTGAGTTAAATTCAGAAGGAATTTTTACTTTAGAAACTAACACATATAACTTTGACCTAAAAACTAACAGAAAAAGGTTTAACCTAAAAATGTGGGAAAATATTAATGAAAATCAATCAAGTGAATTTAAATGAATTTTTAAAAATAAATTTAATTTTTATTTTTATGAGACAATTTTTATTGATGTTTAATTTTGAAATTTAAAAAATATTCCAAGTGTTTTAAAATTGATAGGTTTTTATTTTGTCCCTTAAAAGGGTTAAAATTAAGATGAGGTATTTCACTACAAGCATAAAAGTTCAGGTTGACCCAAATACAAAGTTTTTCACTTCTGCTTAATATATACTGTTTTTTTTCTGTTAGGTCATGGAGGGGTGGGGGAACAAACCAAGCAACAAAAGGTTGTTCTTCAGGTTCTGTCCTGAAGAAAGCAATTAATGCTGAAGACAAACTATTAATTTCTGTTTCCTTAGTGCACTTAACTGTAATGAAAATCAGTCGTGTTGCAGTCAAGATTTTCTTGGTAGTTCCGCCAATTTAAGTATGTATCTGCCTGTCATTTTCCCAGTTCTCCACAAACATACATTTCAAGCACAGAAATGTATTTACCTTGAACATTAGAGATGAAGACTATGGAAGCAGTAGGGACTTTTCCATCACTGTCATTGTAATTAGTCCTTTAAATGTAATGTATTTCAGTAATGATATTATGACAGTCAATATTGCATAAAATGCGTGTTAGATCGCTATGGAAAGAGATTGAAAGGTGGCAAATACTTAATGATAGAAACATATTTTGTTTCCCTCCTACTGTACAGGTGGCTTTTGGCCGTCTCCAAGGAGGGAGACTCCACAGCCACTCTGATCCTGCAAGAAAAATATAAAAAATTTTACATATTGCTCAGTGTCTGAAATCCAGAATGGTGGGCATTTTGACAGCCCAAACAAATGTGCCACATCAGCAGGTAAGGTCATGTACTCAATGGTTAGAGCACCATACTGTGAGCGCTTTCTCTGGGTATCCTGCATTTCTGTATGTCTTTTTATGAAGCACACAGGGCACTACTGAGTCTGGAGGAAAAGGTCAGGATTTACATTATTCTGTCCTGAACCATATTAAAAGCATTTGCAACTTATCAAGTGCCGAGGAGAACAGTAGTCCTTGGTTTTGTGATGGGCTGCAGTGGTGTGCAGTGGAGTTGCGAGCATGTAGAAGTGCTGTAGACCCCATCAAATATCGGCTGGAAGGGGGTGCTGCTAAGAGAGGTTTTCCCATCTGCTGCATGGAAGAGGGAGAATCAAGAGTAATGAAGGACAGGTTTTTAACATGGCTCACCAAAGCCCAACAGCTTTTATTTCTCAAGATGGGAGGTGCTGGTTGGGATTGCTTTTGAAATGCAGCCACTGAAGAGGGTGCTAAGCATCCTCTGAAAATGCAGAGCTCTGCTTCTGGCAGAATGGACATGGAAAATGAATAAATCTGCTCTGAGGAATGCATGGAAAAGTAGGGGTGAAGTGGGTTTCAGAAAATCCATATACTGAGGATGAAAAAAATCTTAAAAAAAGCCCCAGCTCAAAATCAATAGGCCTGACTCCTACACTAATGCAAATTGAAAGGCATGGAGGAGCACCAGAGTGCTGACTGATGGCTGCTGTGCAAATGCTTCTTACAGGGGTCAGGTCAGAAAGGCTGATAAACTTTTGACTTCTAGTTGCTTTATTCATTAAGATAAAAGTAAAATCAATGTAAAATAACTTCACTTGTTCATGAGAAAAAGCTTTAGGTACTCAAGTTTTATTATAGTCTGAGAAATTAAGAATAGTATATAGATGACAAATTAAGGGAGAAAATATAGCATTTCTGAGAAGAATAATGAAACTCGCACCAGGTGTCGTTTTTTACCTCCTATCACCATGTTCTCTCTTGCCTTATTTCACTGCATACACCAAAACCATGTTAGTGTCAGCAAGAGAGAAAAACATCTGTTTTTACACTTCTGTTTAAACATGTTTATCTTCTGGCATTTCTGTTCGTCGAAATACGGTTGTCAGCACAGAACTTCACATGTTCAGAAAACCCAGTCTAGGGCGCAGTAATTTGTTCAAAGTGCCCCGGGTTTTTAGTAAGCTTCTTTATCACTCATGTTTTAGGGCGGAACAATGTGCTAGGATTGAAGAGACCCAGGTTCAGTATGGCCTCTGCAGGTCCCCTTAGATAAATTAATATTTTCTATGAGTCATATGGTAATAAATTCTTTGACATCTAGATGAGGGCAGTGTTCTTGAAGCTGTACATTATTGATGCTGTTTTGCCACAGTCTACATCATACATATTTTCCAACATATATTTTTTATTATTAATCAGTAATGGTTTCAAATATATTTAGGTATTTATCCTGGTGGTACTCAAGTTAAATATAAAGCCATTATTAGCTACAAAGGTAATAGGATATTCTTTTGTTTCTGCTCAATCAGAAGAGTTAGAAGTGAATACTAGTATGTCAGTGCTTCCTTACACAGTATGTTCTTCCAAGTTTTCCCAGGCAATTAAAAAAACATTTTATTCATTACAAAAACCCCTTGCTTTGCCTTTCTTGCACTAGGACTCAAGGCTTTTCTTTTCTATACCTGTATTCATGCCGTGAAGCTTTATGGTGGAGTACTTCCTGTTCCTCATTCCTGAAGGTACTCAAACACAATTAAAACACATACTGCACCGAAGCAATATATCTCCCTGCATGGAACTCCTCTAACCCCACATCCCTCATTTTTGTTGCCATCTGCTCCTTTGAATTCTCCTCTTGGCGTGTTCTACAATTCACAGCTCAAATGTTCTGTGTTGAAGATTGTGTTGCCTGGAAGTTACCTCAGTAAAGCAGTATGCCCAGCCCTCAGTCATGCTGAAAAGAGTACTATAGACTTGAATTTAAAAAAAAAAAAGTTAATTTTTCTGTAGGGCCTGTGAACCAAGCAAGGCATTTCAACTCAGAACTGTATGCTCCTATGCAGTTCTGCTTAACATGTTGTATTTTCTGTGCAACAGTGACTGCTGAATACTTTTCATTTTGTTTTGATGCAATCTAATCATTTGATGATAAAATTGTCTGTTTGTTGGTTTATACAGCATCATTCCTCAGAAAGTATGGCCATACAGTCTTTGTAACTGGCATATTAGAAAATTTGCCAGAAACCGCAAAGTATTTGGTAAAACATGGAAAATTCCAGGATACGTATTTGTCCTGAAATTTTAGAGTTTGAAAGTTGTTGGGTTTTCCTGTATGTTTACTGAATTTCCTAGTACGTATTTCAGTGAGGCAAGGTGGTCAATCCGGATGTAATTTGCTGGCAGCAGTCTGGCTGGTTGAGGTTAATCTGGGTTAAGAAATGGCTCTATAGAGTCACAGAGAGTTCATGCATTAAAGCTGGTACCTGGCATTACAGGACCATGTAGAGTTCAGGTTTATTCGTCTTAACTGCTATTCTCTGATCTGTTTTGAGCATTATTTATTGTCTTTTGAATATTTCCTCATTTTGTGGGATGTTGGATATTGGATATTGTCAAGTAGTATGGTAGTAATTCTACCGTCTTATTTCTCGTGGAAGATTTGGTGATGCTCAGACCCTGTTCAACCTTTAAGTATCTCAGTCCCACTTTGTTTTCATCTGAGCTGTTGAGTTTTGAGGAAACCTTGCTCTCCTCCCTTCCACAGAGAGCGAGAGCCAGGAATTTCCCAGCTTTGAGTAAACCGTTGTTAAAAGCAGATTAAGCTGCCCTCTCAGTCAGTCTCTGTCATCTGCAAATTAAGATGCAACATCATTTCAGCCCATGATACAAAGGAATGGTGTATCTGGCATGGCACCCAGGTACCTTTGTCTTGGCCTGGATCAAGTGTTTGGGTACACATCTACAGTGAGAAACCTAATCCAACCCCCTGTACAAGTCCAAAACCAGACTCAAATGCACTCTGAGCATCTGAATGAGATTCTATTGTGGGTTGTGAGGGTTTTTTTTCTTCCCAAAAGGAAGAATATCCATAAAATAAAGATTATTGTCATCATCTTCATTACTTTGCAGTGTGATATATGATGTTATTTTAAAAGTTTTCATTCACATAAGAATAGCTGGTCAAATTTCCCTCAAAACATGTAAAACAACCAAGTGAAAAAGCTTCAGACAAATGACTAAAATATAAAAATACCACATTTTATGGCTTGGAAGGCAAAGCTTTCTACGTGTAACTATGGGGGTATCCTGGACAGGTTTTTGCATCCATAAGTGTAACAGATGCTAGCAGGTACCCACTTAACCATAACTGTATTTTGCAGCCTTTTATGGTATTTAAAATTATGCATTTGGATGTTGGGGAATATTCTTTGAAATTTAAAGAGGCAAAAACTGTACACTGATTCACGGTCTTAGTCACATAGCTATTTGAGTGCACTTGGTTTTGTAAATAAACGTGCTAGGATATTTTCTGATCACATTCTTTCCTCTTTTGGAACATGCACATCTTCTCAAAACTGCATATGGCAGCGTGTTGTGTGTTTGTATGTAAAATTGTGTGATATTTCAAGTCATGACAGATTACTTCTGGCTTCAGAATTACAGCTTAAATACTGTTGTGCCTTTGGCAGCACTTGAAACCTTGGCAAGAGCTATGGCTGACTAAGAACTGAATAATTGTTTTAAAACTAAATCTTTTTACACTGTTTTCCTTAAGAAGAACATCCTGCCAAATACAAGGCTCAGTGGGCACTCCATGGACTGCCTTGTTCTATAGAGTTGTAAATGTGAAGGCATTAACCACAAAAACCATTATTTAATCTTGTCTGCTGCAAAATAATTAATTTCACCTAAATAAGTCTTTTATTTCATATGTAAACATGTTCTCATTCAGCAGGAGGCCATGATGCTGAGAAAAAAAGGAAGACTAGTGAGAATGAAATACCCACCTTTATTCTCATTTCTAACGCTGTCATTTTAAAACACTAGAATTCTAGATTTTAATACCTGAAATTTTGTTCAGATACACACTTTTTTGTTAGAAATAAATATCTTGAAATAAAATAAGAAAGAGTAAGTTTTTCATAGGTTTGAAGTGCTTATGTGAATGTAAAGCTATGAAGATGTCCTCTATTAAGTGCCATGGGAATGTCTAGGGTTTCTTATTTAATGACTTTTTTTTTCATTTAAAACCTGTCATCCAAGAAGAGCTTTATCAGTTCATAGCGAGTTATCTCCAACATGCACTAGTGAGTTGCCTGGTGTTTTCCTTCTTGTTTGGTTTTGTTTTCTTTTGTTTTCTTTTGTTTTGTTTTTACAAGAAAAACACAACTTAGCCAGCTGAAGCTACAAGGAGGCACTGGTGTTCCCAAGGGCCTGTGAATGGTGAAGGATGTGCTGTGTTCCAGTACTACAATTACAATTACTACACAATAAACAAACCCAACCTCACTGTAAAACTGTGACATAAAAACGTTTTTGGTCCCACTGACAGGTGTATCTTTGACTGGCTGGCATAAGTGGTGCGTTTTCCAGATTCATGAAATATCCACATCTTGAAACCTATCTGCTTTTCTTAGGATTTGCTCCTTAGGGTGGTGGTTATTTGTATCAGTTGTTGCAGTGGCAGCCAGTTGGGTTGGTTGAGTTAGTTGTTACAAGTTGTTGAGATAGTGTTAATCATCTGAGCTGTGACTTGGAGGTGTCTTGAGCACCTGACAGTGTGGGACAGAACAAGGTTGGGTGCAAGACTGGCTTTGGTGGAAAAACGGCTAGCTCTCTACTTGGCAATGGGTTGCCTCATCATACTGCCCAGAGGGCCATGTTGAGAACCTAAGAAGATTGAGCCAGTTGATGGGAAAATGAGCTGAAGTCTGTTGAATGGGGTGTGAATGAAGATACAGAATTCTTAAGCATGTGTATTCAATGAAACATCTGTAGCATTAAAATCACATTCTTCATGACTGATGCAGAGGTTTTGGGCAGTCAGTCAGTCTTCTGAGCGTCCAGGTCCTCTGAGATCCGGAGATCTGATGCTGAGCATAATAGAATTCATTTTTGACATTACATTCATAAAGGTGTATTTGCTCATGGATCTTACTTTTCACAGATGGTTCATTCAAATTTTTGTAGAGCTATTACATACCCTTTACCATAGAGACGATGTAATATATTTCTGTTTATTCTTTAATATATAAGTCATACATTTTAATTGAGTGTTAAAGGCAAACATATTTCACATTAATAGAAAATTAACACAAGTCTTAATATAAACACAAAACTAATGTAATGTTTCTTCATATATAACATATACAAGACACACTTTTGCAATGGGTCTGCCTCCCTCAAGTTATCTATGCTTCAGATTTTTCCCAGACCTGTCAAGGCTTCTACCATTGCAACAGAAATAATCAGAAGTCTGGCATAGTTATTCAGATACTATCCAAGCATTGCCCTCTTACATTATGTCTCTTAAGCTAGTGTATGTTGGACAGTGTGTATTCTGGTATATGCTTTCCAAATCCGCCCATGTCATCTTGTTTATTTTTCCCCACTGATGTCATGCAGAATTGTTCACCTCTAAGGAAAACATGATTAAGCGTTCCCAAGTGAACATCAGATTTTCTCTAAGATAAAAACTAAGGTTTGTGCTGCCCTATGTCCTATTATATTTTGTCAGTGATGCATGAAAACGGGAAGAAAATTTTTTTTGAAGATGCTTTAAAGCTACAGAGTAGTTTACAGTTTAAGGTCATGTCGTGCTATTATCAGACCATGATGGGGATGTTCATGACTATTGTTAGGGCTTTTTTGTCAAATACCTGACTCCTCTGTGTGAGTCTCACTGCTCTGGAGACAGAAAAAGAAAGCCAGGCTGATGGTGATCCACCGCCCAGGGTAGTGAGTCACCAGCTTGTGCCAGCTCACATGAGCAAGGCAATTTCAGCTCACTCCCTTTCTACCCGTCTGAAATAAGAAGGTAAATTACAGATAATTACTGTGGAGATGAGTCACTGTATAAATAGCGTGTTAAAATAACATCAAGTTTTAAATCACTGCTGATGGAAAACAAAAAAGATGTGTTGTGTAGGAAATTTTTGGTGTGGTAATTTAGTGCAGTTACTTAATGAGTGGAAAGCGGAGTGCTGACATAGCCTTTGAGCTGCATGATAAAGCAAAAATAGTGTATTCTTTGGGTATCCAATAGCTTACTGAAGACTGTTTTCTAAATATGGTTTATCAAGCTATGGAGGGGTGAAAGAAGTCATGGAATATATAGCAAGAGATTTAAGTTCATTTTTCAAACAGTCAAAATAAATTAAATAAATAGAAAAGTAACGTTATTGGCAGAGCTGCCTTGGCATCTGGATGATCTATTTCAGCTGAGATTCAGCTACCCCATTTTATTTAGATGTAAACGTAAGTGCAGAGTGAACGTAAGTGCAGAGTGATCGCACTGAAGCAACCATCAGACTAATAACAGAATTAGTTTTGAATTGCTAATGCTGGTATTCATCCCAGTAATTAAGTCTAAGAATATTACTCAGCAGTCTGGGGGAAAAAAAAAAAAAGTTCCTGGAATGAATATTCTTTGTATAATTGGACAATTTTGTTTAACCAGTTTTAATGCACAGTTGCTAGTACTTTTAATTATTTGTTGCTCAAGCAGCAGTTGAGCTTGCAGCTAATACAGATTTTGGGCATTTGTAAAATTTAGTAATGGAACTTCTAACTACCTTCCATGTTCTGTTCCGTTTGTGCAGTCCTGTCTGCCACTGGTACCTTGAGAAATTGCGACATGCTTGTAGTTTATTTACTTCTGATTCTGTTGTTCTTAGGATTGAAATACTTAGTTCATTTTTTGGGAATCAGCTGTCAGGTTGATATTGAACTAATGATGTATCTGATCAATTAGATCAGATTAGTTCAATTTAAAAAAAAATAGGGTGGTATTTTTCCTTCTTCCTTTCATTGTCTTGAAATCCTCTACTGTTACATTTTCCTTAAATTCAGTAATTATACAGCAAAAGAACAAGATATTGTAACATTTAAATGTTTGACGTGATCTTTAGATATATATACACCTCAAAATGAATTAATCTGATTTGAAAATACATATCTAGACACTAATCGAGGAGTTACAAGCGTGAAGGGCTAACCTGTTAAGTACCTTGCTTGGGCCATTATGTGTTTCATAATGTACTGTTCTTGTAATGTAGCCTTCTTGTGTTTATCTGAACACCAAGCTGTATAAATGAATATGACCTATTTACGTCAGGAAACTTTAGTTAGAGACAAGATGTTTGGCTGGTGCTTCAGACAGTAATTCATTATTTCTATTGATCGGATTTGACAGCCTTGAAAAGGACACTATGCTACTCTGCAGTTAGAAATAACTGATGTGTCCAGTGTTAATTGTCACATACTGTTGCATACAGAATATTGTACTAATTTAACTAAGGTTTATACTTGGTCTCAAATGCAGTTGGTGTCTGTTAAGGTCTCTTCCTACATCTGACCAAGTTGCACTGAAAAGAGGAAAAGATCTTCCTGCTTCTTTCCTAATATCTCCCAGCATAATGCATGGAGTGATATAGGCAAAGAAGTCAATTTACCAAGCATGGCACTGATCTTTGAGAAAATACGTGAAAGCTTTATCCATGCCAAGTGCAAGCTATGAAGCCATCAGGGTGGGTCAGTTTTTGCCGTGGCTGTAGGGTTGTTGTTTGCATGGAACTGATTCTGCACGAAATCAAACAGAAAGAGCTTCTATTTCAATTGGTAGAAGATACTCCTTAAAAGAGAAAAAAAAATAAAAGTACGGATACTTGTGTTTAGCATCTTAAGACAATCTCTATATCACATTTATGGAGACTTCTGTCAGGCTTCAGGGTGCTTTTAGAGTATCCATGTAAGAAACACTTGATTGCTGCTTTTTGTGTCATTGAAAACTTTGCAAGGTTGTGAGAAGACCATGTTTATGATGCATGTGTATATAAAACATACTGACTGCAAGGAGAGAAAGAACTAGGTCACTAGTGTACTTCTAAAATACAGTTTTACTGTGAAAATGTCTTGTTTCTTTTTTTTGAATGTACAGTTAATAAATAGTCTACAGTCAAAGGTGCTTTCTGATGGTAACTTAAGGCAATTTAAGGGTTATCTATCACCAAAAGGGAAAGGTTCTAGTATGAATATATGGATTTTTATTGCTTTCCTCAGACAATAAACATCTGGAATGGAGAGACCAACAGGCAACTTCACACCCACGCCCCCCCCCAGAAAAACAAAACCAAACCACCAAACTGCCATTTTTGCTCCCTAACTACTCGATTTTAGGATCATTAATTCATTATAGCCAGCACTAAGTTGGGAAAAAAACTGAAGGGAAGAGAAGGGGTGACATGGAGCGATGGGAATAAGGTGTGGACTGTGCTTCTCATTAAATGCTAATCAATCAGCAGCTGTCTTAGTTGTGTCATCAGACAACAGCCTTCATTAGCTAACCAAATAACTGGTCTTGCAGTGGATTTTTAGAAGGCTGTACCTTAAGAACAGCTCTTTTCTAGTACTGCAACAGCTAACTGGCAGTGAATTTGACTGCAGGGAAGCTGACTGAAACTCTTCTGTTGAGCATTGCTATTGTGCTATTGAGCCTATCCTACTAGCTAAACCAGAGGGACAGGTTAAGACTGTACTGTTATAAATGTAAGCTAAGACCTTAACTCGTTTTAGCTTAGCTCTGCACTACGATGAAACATCTGTTACTTAAGTTGATCAAACTATTTAGAACAAAATTTTTCATTATGTACTATTGGTCATATGTTAAGAAAATGTAAATAAAATAACAAGTAGAACTATATGGATTTCTTCATCTGTATTTTTTTCTCTCTCCCTTCTCTTCCCTTCCCCTTCCCTTTCTCCTTCATCTTCTTCCCCCGCTTCCCTTTCCCTGTCCCCACCTCCCTCCCACCCCCCCTGCCTTTTTGCACAGCCTCACTTGAAGAGGAACCAACTTCAGCAGGTATGAGTAACTTATGATTACTTCTGCATCATGGTAACCGTTCCTTGAGAGCTACCTTTTTAAAAAATCATTTTAACCAGGTTTATTTTGCATATAACACATGCTAAATAGCCATATCATTGTTGGGTTCTTCTCTCTTCTGTCATTCCCCTTCCTTTTGTCTTTTTTTCCCATCAATTTGGAGTCAGTAAGAGATATACTCCTCCAGCAGTAGTTAAAAATCTGCTCTGCCACATGTTCCTTCCTTCTTGTTTCTTCCCTGGTTAAGGTGGCACATTGGGCTTCATACAACAAACTAGGTCAAAACCAATCAGAAGTTCAAAAAAAATCAGTGTTGTGCTAGTTTTTTATCTGTCCTTATGCTGGTGAAGCTCAGTCACCTGCATGACTGCTAAAACTGGCATCCTTAAAGACAGTGCAGCTTGGGTACAAGCAGTGAAGGAAAGGAAGGGTGGCAGATGCAGAAGCATCTTGCTCAGAGGAAACACTCTGCAAACTAAAGCTTGGATATCTGCTCAGGAAACTTTTTATTTCTATTGACAGACTGCCAAGTAGCGAGGATGGTTAAAAACACAGTCATAAAAATTAGTTTAGGAGCTTCCCAAGAGACACAAACACGTAGTGTCTATTCTGTTGCAAAGATTAACTGTTTCTAATTAATTGGCAATCTATTAGCTTGAGAGTATTTAAAGAAGAAGAAGCAACACACCAAAGATGAATGCCATTAAACAACGTAACATATTTGGAATGTCATTGAGTTGTATAAACTCAGTGAGCTAAAGCCTCAAATGAATAGGGAGTCACTTTATAGTGGCTTGTTAAAAGAAGTAAAGGTCTCCAGAGGACCGAAGGAGAAAAGGTAAGGAAAGTGAATGAAGAAAGGAAGATGGCAAGGAGGGATTGAACACTGTTTACAACACTAACCTACAACTTGGGAACAATATAAGTAATTAGAGTACGGTGGAGAATAATAAATGAAAGGACAGAGAACAAAGCCAAGACTAGAATGTGAGAGAGGGAAAATGAGGACTAGGACTGAATAGAGAAAGAAACAAAAGGGAGCTTTTAGCATGAAGATAATAGTGGAATGGACAGAAGGCATAACTGAGATGAGAAAAAACACTACAGAACAGAGAGTGGAAGAGTTTGGGAAAGAACTATAAAGTACTAACACAGCCTGAGGAGTATATATTATCATTATTAAGCATCAGCCTTCAACTATCTGTTTCTTGAGAGATCTGTCAGTCTTGAAGTTTTCATGGAAAATATTGTAATAGAAGTGTCAGTTACAAAAGGAGGGGGTTTTTATCTTGGAAAGAATAGAAACAACCCTTTTTCCCATTTGAGGAATTGGTTTAAGTACACATACTTTGTAGAGATATGGTTTAGAGGCACAGATAAATACACCATGGTCATGTTCAAGACAGTTTTTCTATGGCTGTGCATTGTAAAACCATCATTCCTGTTGTGACCAGTGGAATGTCTTATGAAGATACAGCCTCCTTTGCATTTTGAACTTCACTGCTAGTTTTGGTAAAGCCCATACGTTTGAGCTGAGCAAGCTAACCAGATACATCCACTGAAAATGGCTAAAAGGACAGAGGTGATATTTAGAAGACAGCCACATGGCCTCCATTACAGATCTCTGTTAGGCTTACTGGCTGAAATTTCAGTAGTTTCACAGAAGCCCACAGATTCTATATTCATTTCTGCAGGAGCCCTTGCCATTTGGAGTGCCAGATGACATTGCTTGTTTGCTTTTGTATTTGTTAGAATGGATTGGTTTTAATCATTTCTGACTGCTTAGTTTTCCTCTGTCCTAGTAGGGCTGCTTTGGTTATTTCCCCACATAATTCTTGTGTTCAGCAAAGCTCAGACAATGATTTACAATGAATGTCTTTTGAGCATTGCTTCATGACACAGTATTCCTAAATGTTCATAATCTCCTTTAATTCACCCAGTATCAATAACATCTTTTACACCAGTACTTTTTCAAACATTTTCCCCCAAGACTTGATCAAATATGTCTCAAACTCAAATAATTTACTTCCCTGTTGAATGAGCTGCACCTAATTCTTACCCATTGTTTTTATTGTTATAGTTCTTCATGTTTCAGGGTTTGTTGGCATCTAAAAATGTGCCAGTTAGTTATGCGGTGATAACTAAACCAGGGTAACTTTTGTATAGAAAGACTGGTGACCTTTTCATGTTAGCTATTCCATGAGAGGATGCTGCTTGCTGTAAGAGTGTACATGTGGGGACTGCATGGATACAGCAATGCAGGTAGATATTCCCACATAGATAAATCAAGAAGTACACAAACGTACAGCACCAGAATGTTTTTGTTCTTTGATTTGGACAGGTGAACAAATACCTTTGGCATAAATGGTACATGGTAGATTTAGAATACCAGTCAGAATAAATATTTGTAAACATTTGTGCAAATAAATCTCAGCTGCAGAGAAATTACGTTATGAGGGAACATGACTAAACACCTGCAAAAGTAAGTGAATTAATGTAACACTTCCTGTTATTCAGTCTGTTCTAGGACATTGGTAAGACATGATTAGATTCTTTGGGAAATATTTTTGAAACAATTATTTTCTTGGGAAAGAATTTGATTAATCTGGACCTTTTTGAAGGAAGTAAATTTCTCCAGACACCAAATGATACTTTTTTCCCTATTCAGATGTAAATCTCCACCTTTGGGAAAACAATTGTAGTCTCTGCCGTGAGTAGCAAACTTTGGGCCTTAAACTCTTCTGCTAGGTATTAATAGAATATAACACAACTCAACATTGGCATGAAATGTGACTCTGATCAAAATAAGCTATATATAAGTACAGATACTATTTTTTAGAAATTCCATAAGATGAAACAATAATTTTCTGCACAGTTGTACATAGCTTGTTTTGGATCTTCCTCAGCAAAGCAGTGAAGTCTGTAGTTAGTATTTGGATAGTCAATGCATAGTAAACCTATTGTCTGTGTGAGCATATGTTTAAGCATGTGTTTACTAGATTGGAGCCTAAATTGGGTGCAACGAAAGTGCAGCCTAGAAACGCGATATAAATTTTAACAAGAAAGTGCACTCTCTTGCTCCTTGGGGAGACAAAATCAAAACCAGATTGCTGCATTAAGAGCAGGAAAAAAGTGATTTAGTGATGAAGGACATGCGTGTGAAAATGAAGTTATTTTTAAACCTTTGTTATAAAGATACTGCTTGTTCTAGCTTTTCCAGAGGAAAAATCTATTAATAAAATGTGATTGTTCTTTACCTAACAGTAATTTATATCTTAAAATTTAATAAACAATACTAGCTCTACAGATGTTTTATAATTTATAGTTTCTATCGATTTTGCTTTAAGATATGACCAGATCTTGTTGTTGTGAAAGTAACAGATTAGTGCATTCTTATGGGATTGTTTTAATGCAACTTATTTTCTCAGATTGTATTGACATTTACAAAGCTGTGTGTTCTGCTTAGATACCTCCTCAGAGTAGGAAGGCAGTCATGCAGTTTGAAAGATGCAAGGGTGCTGAAAAACAAATAGAAACTGCATCTAAATCCTCATGCAGTCACCTAGAGCCTTTCACATTAATTTCAGTGGGATGTGCCTTGTATTGGCAGAAAGCAACTTCTATCAGCTACCAGATTTTGCTCTTTTCCCAAAAAAGCAGCAAATTTCCTCCCATTTGTAACATCTGTCTTAGTGGAGTGTAATTAAATTCCTGCTTCTAGTGCTGATCTGTTAGCATTGGGTAGGAGGTATGCGCACACGTCCAGCCACACAGACCAGAAGTCATCACTTAGCATTTAGAATCATTAGAAGTACCTTATGATTGTCTTCTAAAGAGACGTAAGAGATCATAGACTGCAGTTAGTGTAACAGTTGCATGGGAGGAAAGGTGAGAAGATTACTTGAAGGGCAAAGTAGTATTTTTGCAAACAACTTTACTCATTGAAGAATGTAGGGTAGGATAAGTTGCAGCTAATGCTTTTTTTTTTTTTTTGAAGATTATAAACATTATTTGAACATTTTATGAACATTGGAAACTTGTAATTGACCTGTGAAACTAGAATTTATTTTTCTATTCAATAAAAGTGATAATCCAACACTATTTCCCATACTTTGCTTCTTGGAACAGAGTCTAGCTTCTCTGACAACGCTCTCTGTGAGTAATCTCATAGAGTGAAGTTACTAAAATTCTACTCTGATTGTTGCAACCACTAGGTTGAAGATTAATAATCCTGAAATAATAAATTCCCTGTGACTATAGAAATGGTATTTCACAGGGGTTCCTTCAGTTTCAGAATGCTTCGGTCTATTGAAGTGTAATTATAACTCATTAAATATATTTCTTCTAAGATAAGGCATACTTATTTTTTGCATGTTTTTTTAACCAAAGCTACAACGAGGAGGTTTTCTTGGTGTAAATGATCCTTACAGTTTCAACAAGGTTCTCCTTAGCCCTACTTCTGATAAGCATTGATCTAGATCTCTTTTTCCATTCCAGTTAACTACCTATGGGTTTACAGGCATCTAAACACTCGCTTTCGAGCCACTTCTGCATTATCTGTTCATTTATTTTTAGTTTCAGATCAATTAAATAGTTTTACCAGAAGCTCATGTATCCTCTGAAAGCAAGCTAGGAAAATCTTAAGACAGTTCTCATGAATTTTTGTTTCCATGTTTCTTTTCTAATCTACACATGTGGCTTGAGTCTTTTACAGCTGTTTATTGAACTAGGAGGAAGTTGTTGTGTTGAAAAATGTTTTTAAGCCTAGTGTAGCAACTTCTGTTGTGTGTCCTGCTGTTTGAAGCTTTGCATCTCAGAAAAGTTTCCCCATGGTTTTATGTATTCCCGCCTTCTCCTCAAGGAACCTGGTATCAGTTCTAAAGATATCAAAGAGTAATTCTTCCAAGACATGATGAGAGAGTACAGCATAACATGCGGCACTTTCTTCAGTTGCCTTTACCCTGCGACTTTGAAATAACTAGCATGTGTCCTTTGAGGTCATCATTTAACTGAGGCCATTCCTTGCTTTTGTCACTGTTTTTTTTTGTTTAAGCCTAGTGTTTCAGGTAACTGGCATGTTTGTCTTCATATACCCTCTATATATAATATGCAAATGTATTTAGATGTCCATGACAATAAAAGCTTTTTTACAGTTTGAGTTTAATATTGTTTTAATGAAATTTAGGTGTTGAAGAGATAGTAGACTTAATATATGACAGAAGTTTCTTCTTCAAAGACCTTAGTAAAAAGTAATCCCTACAACAGCCTTGTGTCACAGTATGTACATGTATGGACAGCTGCATTGTCTATCGCTGTGCAACTACTACAAGCAGTCTCTTTTTTTCCCATGGAAAATAATACTACTCTTCTAAAATTGCATGTGATATTTAATCTATTCTCTTCCTTATTTAGAATTTCAACTTCTATAAAAGTTATTTTAGCACATTTTTGATAAAGAAGAAAAGTAACAAGCAAAAAAATTCATTTTGAGAAACAAGAAAAGATAAAAATGCCATATAAATTGTCAAAAGGGACTTCTATTGGAAATTTTCTAGAATGAAGGTTAATTCAGAAAAGGAAATTGAAGGATTGGAATGGAAAAGCACAGTAACAGAAGTTCCAGGAAGAATGTTGTACTAGAAATAGCACTTAAGGGTTATCGAAAAGTCATGAAAAATAGACATCTAAAAATCTTAAGATTTGCCCATTAACCTTGATCTATGAGCACAGTGTTCCGTGCTTCCACTTTTTGTGTTTTGTGTTTTGTTTCTGTTAGGAAAACTCCAGGTTTCTCTGACTCTTAAAACTGGTGGTTTGTTTCTTCCCTCGATTTCTTATTTTTAAGAAGCCTTTTAAAGCAGGGCAAAGGAGTATATTATAATAGTGTTTGCGTTGGAACCAATTTGCGGAATAAGAAACTATGGATGAATCATTGTGTTTGAAAAAAATAAAAAAGATTGAAAAAGATGAAAAACTAAAAATAGTTATAAATTATTTTAACCAATAGATATTTCAAACCT
The DNA here is from genome assembly GCA_009769605.1 of Bucorvus abyssinicus. Lineage (NCBI taxonomy): Eukaryota > Metazoa > Chordata > Aves > Bucerotiformes > Bucorvidae > Bucorvus > Bucorvus abyssinicus. The sequence continues at coordinate 44,053,688 of CM020063.1, forward strand.
GACTTAGTGGACATAGCCTAGATATTTCGTAAGAGTGACCCTATTAGTTTCGCTATTAGTCGTACTCTAGACTTATTGTAGGAATAACGGACTTCTGTTTTCTTTTCTACCTGTATTTCAGATTCCTCTCTTTTATTCTCATTAACATTCAGACAAATTTGGATTAGAATAATAGCATATTAGTAAGAGCTCCACTACATCCCAAAGATTGGCCCTGGGCTCCATGAGAGCCTTACTGTGAAAAAGGCAGTTTCTCATGGAGGTTTTGGATCTGCAAGCGCTTCCTTGATGTAGTGTCCCAGTGCTCACATGCTGATGATCTTGTGAATAACATGCTGGAATAGCAAAGCAAACCAGCACTTACTTTCTAGCTCATAATTTATGGCAGGACAGAAATCATGTACTTGCGCCCATAAAAAGATGCCTTTGTCATGGGTTGGGTTTCCTCTTATGGACCTCTGGAAACTGACAGGAATAAAGCAACATATTTAATTGTGCATTGGCCAGGCCTAAGTGCTAAACATTACTAATGTGTAGATTTTAAACCAGTTTGCAATCTTGTATTAGCTATGAGTAGAATTTTTTATCAATTTTCTGGTGTGTCCTGGTTTCTCAGAAATACAATTGTTCATGGACATGGTGAGTTTAAAAAGAAAGGAGAATGGAATTTGTGTTGTAAAAATGTTGTAAAAATCTGACCCAGTTTTTCTTGGCAAAAACTAAGTGTTTTTTCTTCTTCTAAATATCCTGGCATTTAAAAATCCACTGAATTATCATTTTTCATAGTTTTGAAACACTATACATAAAATTATTAGAATCTCAGTTTTTCCCTTGTCCCAGTTTATTTTTATTTTGAGGTAACTTCATAATATCAAGTTTTCAAGATTTTTATTTTTCATAACTATTTATGGTGGAAGGTAGAAAAGTTCTACTCTATACCATCTTACATAGTTTTATATTACATATAGTTTAGAATGGTTTGATATAATATAGTTTAGAAAGCAATAATAAGGAAATTTTTTAGGATGTGGTTGGTGAGACAGTGGAACAGGTCACCCAGAGAAGCTGCGGATGCCCCCTCTGTGTAACTGTTCAAGGCCAGGTTGGATGGGGCTTTGAGCAACCTGATCTGCTGAAAGATGTCCCTGCTTACTGCAGGGGGGTTGGAGATCATCTTTAAAGGTCCCTTCCAAACCAAACCATTCTGTGATTCTGAGTCAGATATTAGATAGGTCTTGTGATATTGAGCAGATGAATATTGTAATCAGTTTTTCATTTTCTTTCATTACTTTGTGTCAGCAAATGCTTTTTACCATTTGGTACTGTACTGTTCATCGAAGAGGAGAAGAAAAGATCCAGTTGGTTAAAGTGCTGGCAACATGTCGTTGATTCTCAGAGAACTACATTATGAGTTCAAATGAAAAACATTTGAGATCTTACTGAGATTAAAATTTACATAAGAATTATACTTATATACTAACTATACTATGTGTTTGCCTTAACAGTACTTAAGGTATGATTGGATTTCACAAATGGTATATCTTCTCCTTGAAAATAATGCCCTAATGGCCTTCTGTTGATTGCAAGAAGTTGAAATTGTAACTCCTTTGATGACTATCAGAAAAGAAAAAACAAAATAAACAGAGGTCCCTAGCTTATGGAAATGAAACTTTCCAAAATGTTTCATGAGATATTTAATCTGCTTACTCCCTCACCCTCAAAACCTCAAAGATGTATCTGGTCTAGTCTCAAGGACTTCGATTTACTACCTTCTACACAGCAGCGTCCAAGCATGCTTTCAGGCTGTCTTTTGCTGCACAATAGTTTTGCTGTGGTATGCAAAGCTATTCTGTTTCACACATTTCAAAGAGGAAAAACAACTTTTGGTATTATTCTAAGGGAAAGGATTTGCCATTCCCCCAGGGTCTGTAACAGAGATTTAACTCTCTTAACTTGGTTTGCCCATTTGTAATAATTCCTTTTCTTTCTCTTCTTGAAGTGCATATTTTATTTTTCAGTCCCTGAAGCTAACTTGTTAATTACTTTTACATATATTCCAAGCAAAATATAGACTAAATCAGAACATTACATAAAGGTCATACTGAACCCTATTCTGATGAAAATGAGGCTTATGCAGTAAAAATAGCTCTAGATACCAGGTGGCACTGAAGGCTATTACAGTAGGCTGTCACATTTAAAAGCTAGAAATCTTGCTTAGGTCAGGAATGGAAATTAATTAGTATTTTCAGCCTATCGCTTATGAATATATAGTGAATGTTTGTTCATGTATCATAAAAATAACTCATATAGGCAAAATCACTCGCTCCTCTCCAGGATTAGACAAAAAGGGTGCTAGAATGTTGAGATTAGCCTGCAGTGCTGGCAACTGTCTGAGAAACTTATACATGGGTATTTTTCCATAATCTGCGTAGCTTTAGAGAGTGATATTTGTGGTAATTTTACTGCATTCATCCCAGTGTACAAGTACAAGTGGAAGGTCATATAGTATCCTCTAAACTAGGCGTAGCTTTATGCTACGAACATTTTCTTTTGGTTGCTTATCAGTTTCTCACACAAACTTTGAGATGGAAGTTTTCCATGCCAGGTATCTGAACTCAGCTCAAATCATTTCACTATTTCTCATAATGAGGTGAAGGAAAAAAGGTGTTCTGCTGCCCATTTTGATTCTCAAAGCTGTTCTACTGAGAAACCTTTCTGCTCTGATACTTTGGAGCTGCAACATGCGACTTCACAGTGTGGTGCCAGAAGTTGCTTTTAATATGGCCATGGAAAAGTCCACAGAGCCAGCCAAGGAGGTAGGTGTAGTTCACGCTCAGTTAGCAGAGACAGCTCCCAATCTAACAGAGTTGAGAAGTCTGTTATAGGGAAACCAGCAGTGCCTACTGTCTAAAGGTGGGTGAAATCCAGTCTGCCATACCAACTACTTATGCATCTCTGTAGCAAGGAGAACACGGAGCAGAACAGATGGAGATGTCACCCTGGAAGGGGAACACACCACCTTTGTCTCAGGCATCAATGGCAGCACTATCTATTGGTATCAGGTCTGTATTGATGGGTTAGCTTTATTTAGGTGCTTTTCTATCTGGGAAGCACTATTTCCCAAGAAGAGACTTTGCAGGTGTTTAGACCTTGCTTGGACAGATAATAAAGAGAAGAACTAGCAGTTAGGTCAGGGTCATGTGGATACAATAGTACCAGATATTGATTGCTTCATACTCTGAAGATGGAGCAAGATCAAACAAGGTGAAGAAGAACAAACTACTGTTCTTGTTGCTCCAGGGATCTCAGTGTACTCTGTTGCTCCTTGAGTTCTACTTCCAAGAAGTAGAGCTGAAGCACAGGAAAAAATATGGCAAAAGGCTAACCATGGTAGAGAACAGGTAACAAAATCCTCTCCTGTTAAAACGGACAGATTTTCATCTGAGATGAGAAATTGTTGAGGGAGAAAGGAGATGACAGGCACTGTTGGCATTTGTACATTTAACACTGAACTGAGCCAAGACTGTTTGGGCAGTAGTCTTTTTGGACAGCAGTGCAGCAACAGCACAGGTAGATGTCATCTCATCCTGATTTCCTCTTCAAGAATGGAGAGTCCAATCTAGGTCAGGCTTTGCAGTCAAAAAAAGAAACACGAACTTGTAGAGAATGACTCATGCAGTAAGTTAGATACTTAGAGCAGTTATCCCCGCATTTTCTCTATTTACTACAAAAGGAATGTACGTGGGTAATGTCAATTTGGAATAAACTCTGAATGTAAGTAAATCCCTTTTCCTGGTTTCTACAGGATCCACAAGTGGATCTTGAATTTGTGTAGCCCGATATCATTGTGTGTATGCACATATAAGTATGCACAAATTTATGATTTTTCTCCTGAGGTTTTTAGGACCTCACCTTTTGTGTAGCTGTTGATTTATGTTTGTCATTTATTTTCTGTGTGTTCATTTGTGGTATCTCCTTGATACGCATTGAATGTTCTGTGCTTCAAAGATTTTGAGCCTACAAAAAACTTCATCCATGTATAACTGTACTGACACAGGTTTTTGAAGATCAGGCTGCAAATAATTATAGTTATATAAAATAAATAAGAGTGGCTGTGATGATGTTCCATGAAATCTAATGATCTTTGAGACAGAAGGTGTATCTCTTGATCCTGACTACCTCAACATAACATTTGTACATTCTGAGCAAACTTAACCAGTGTCAGTCTTGAAAGTACCTTCACCATTGATAGGATTGTAGTGCTCCGGTGTGATTTTGGAAGAAGAGTACCAGAAAAGCCCTAATTTGAGCATATCATAAAATCATTAAGTAAAGAAACAATAGAAAAATTAATCAGGTTACAAAGGAATGGAGAAGTGTAACTATTGCAAGATCATACTGTGTACTGTCCAGGATTGTTGTGTGCGATAAGCAAGAAGAGGAAGAGAAGTTAAAATAGTATTTTAAGATTTAAACCAAGAACCAATTGCCCCATATGTTATTATTATTATTATTCTACTCTCTCTGTTACAATGTTTAACAGCAGGATGAATGGGAAATATCCCTTTAATAACTCTCCTGGGAATGACTCTATAGCATAATCTCTACAATTTTACAAGTCGGCTGACATGCTGAAACAGCCAAGAAAAACACGTAATGAATCATGTATCTTGTATGTTCGTTGTTCTAGTTACTTTTCCTATCACTTCATAACTCTTTTTCTTAAATAAATACATTTTTTATCCGTAACTCTTGGTTAGCAAAAAGCAAGCAAAGAAAAAAAGTCTACTCTGATTCTTGGTAGTCTGTGTTGATTCTTGGTGATCTTGCACTACAAAAGAAGTGTTAATTCTTACAACCAGAATCCTTGTCCTGCCTTTTCAGTAATTAATACCTAATTATGTGAGGATGTTAAAGAACTTAGAGATGTGCCTAAGTTTAAGCAGGTTGGATAGCTGCTAAAGCAAGTAAGGAGAAAGTGCCAGGGAAAGCTCTCTGGCATGTGGCAAAGTAGCATGTGGCTGAACTGAGAAAATATGGTAGTTCTGTTAAATTCAGGCTCCTTTGCAACTGATTTTATAATCAGGGAAAGATGTGATATTTAGGATCATTTTCCGATGCAGGTACATAGATTACAGAAGGGCTGTATCAAGGAAAGGTTTGTAGATACAGGTAGCATATTTTATTGAACCAGCTGGTACGTGAAGTGGACACGCATTCAGACACGTGAGTTTTTCTTCATGCCTGAAACTGCGGTGTTTTATATATCGTAATTATGTATATGCATAATGCCATTATATTTCCATGGATCTGTGGTGCATCAAAGCCCAGGAATTGTTAAAACTGACAAATAATGGAATTATCTGCAAATGGAATTAAGTGCCATGGAGGACCAAGAACAGGGTTTAAAACAGAGCTGAGGTGGGTTGTTTTCTTCCATCTGGTCTTTCTTATTATAAATCTCTGTCTTACCAGCTACTATCTGATGCTTGTTTCCCATCCAAATGAGTTTTCTCCTGCACTGCACTGTTTCTTCTACCTACTACTAATACACCCCAAAACCTCTACCAAGTGAAAAAGCCCTGCTATTCCAAACTGTCTTGACTCTGGCTTCAGTTAGTACTATTTGCCGGTAAGGGATCAGCTAGCTGGACTCTATAAGAAGCTGTATCACTGAGGTGTTGAGGACATCTATCCTAGCTTGAACAGGGAAAAAAAATGTTGAAGGACGATTTGGCATTTATATCTTAATTAATAGTTACAGATTGCCTGCCATTAACATTGACCAAGGCTAAACAGCCCTCTTTAAAACGTATAATTGAGGCAACATTACAGGTGAAATCCAGATGTAGTTCTTACCATAAAGAGAACATAAATTGCTTTAGGGTCATAGAAGTATCAAGCAAGGGCATAACTAAGTTCACTCAGACAGGGATGTGGGGATTTCTGCACCTATGCAGTGTCTTAGACTATTTCTTGCAATAGCAAGTATCTCCCACTTCATTCACGTTTACTAATTCTCATTGTTGCTCTTACTTTCCATAGGCTAAAGACCATTTGCCAGAGCCAAGACCTTGTTTTTCACTTTGGTCTTAGAAATTTAATAGATTCTTTTTTGTTGTTGTTGTTGTATGTTCTTTTCAAGCCTTTTCTACTGCAATTAAAATACATTTCATTTTTTCCCACTCTGAAGTCTTTTAGTTAAACAGCATTTTACCTTAGGTCGTGAATGTCCATTATTAAGCTTACAGAAAGAATGACGTGGTATTCAGCTGTCTTCTGCTGTACTGTATAATCTTACCTATACAATTGTAGTGTTTCAAAATACTATTTTGGAAGAAACGTTGTTCCTCTCTTTTTTTTTTTTTCCCCCCACTTACTTAAAACCGTTGACTTCAGTAGTACTCCTTATGAGTAAATACTATGTGGCTTCAAAATTGTGGCAAAAATATTTACATAAGACCCATAGTAGTATAAAGGAATGAACGACCAAATAAAAATTATCAATATGACTGGAGATACGTAAAAAAGTAGAAGCTTTCACAGCCCAATCCAGAAGAGTACATACATTACTTATTTAAGACAAAACTTCCACTGACTATCATGGGAGTTATGGTTGTATGACAACGGTTTTGATGAAAATAATAATTTTGAGAATGTAACATACTCCCATGAATGTCTAGTTGTCTGTTACTAAAAAATGTTAAAATTAATTGTACCTTTAAATACTTCATAAAGTTATTTAAATTGTGTCAAATAAACTTAGAAAAGTTTTGGAATTCTTGAAGTTTTATTGAAATGGCTAGCTACAATGAAGAAGCCATAGCCCAAGAACAAAAATTTCTGGTTATAGATTTATATATTCAATTTGCCTGCAGTACCATATTTTAACATTTACTTGCAAAGCATGAATTAACACTCTACAGTAGTATTACAAATTTCTGTTACGGTTATTTGGGCATTTCATTAGTTTCAAGCTTTCTACAGTATTTTGTCATGTTAAAACTGCAGAACAGTGTTTATTAACATATAGTAAATACAGGATTTCAATATCTGATTCTTAATCTTTTGAAACCAGCCTGGAATTTGTGAATTTTCTTTTTCTAATGCAGACTCCTAGATGAGAAAACCATTCTAATAATTTTCTCTGCAAGACAGTAATACTGCACATTTTTCAAACCAAAATACGAATCAATGATCCTATCAGGTCAGCATTCTGCTTTAGCCTCCTTTAAGCAGGGGCAGGGACAGAAGGTATAATGTAGCATATTTGTCATCAAGTATTATTTCTATCTAAATTTTTGGTAGCAGAATACAGGCAATATTTGCAACTTCTTAAGAAATTCCAAATAAAGGATTTGCTTCAAACTATTGAAGTCATGTAGCACGAGATATTCTCGAGGAAAGTACACATTATATTAGTAGAGTAGTGGACTTGTTTTCATAGCATATCCAGTTGGTCTTATTCCCTGCCATTCAGAACCTAACTAACTGCAGCATCCATTTTTCAACCAGACAACCTCTCTGTGCCTGACTCCATTTCATCAACAGATGAGTAGTAGTATGGATTCCCTCTCAAGAACCATATCCAGCTACCAATTAGACAAGATTGGAAAGAGAATATTGACATGCCCTTAGGTCATCTATCCTGAGGTGAGGGGAAGTTAATTATGTCTAGTTCATACCCTTATCTCTTGAAGTCACTCAGATGAATATGGTCATCATTATGCCTGTGCACAGATGTGTGGATCTTACAGACCAGAGCGAAGTTGGATGTATCTGATAGAGCTACCTGTGCCACAGATGAGAGTGGACACTAGAAAAGACTGTGTAGCTGCCAAGCCGTTTCCTAAAGGAATGTATTTGTGGCCTCAAGTGCTGCAGCTTATGACCCAGCCCCTTGCACCAGTCTGTGCTGAAGGCAAAATTTACCTGTGCAGAGAACTGTACTTGAACTGCAGAAATGACACCTGTATGGAGTGTAGTAACACAGAAAGGAATTTTAAAGCATAGTTTATCAAAAAAGACTAATCTCCAGTATTGCTGTGCAGGAATTATTACCATTACCCACCAAAATAGGTCAGTGCTTTCACCCATTTACAACTAACTGTGTGTGAATCAGAATAGTCAAGAGCAATTAATTGGTATTTGAGCTATGGATGTAGCTAGTGCAAAGAAATCATCCAGTGATTCCACTGTGTATCTTAAAAACTGAAGGCACATAACTGCAAACATGGGTTTGGTAGTGATTTTAAAGTCCGATGGTTATTCAGTGTGTGGTTTTCTGAGATGGCAGGCAACTAATATGAAACAGGAATGGGGCATGAGGAGAGAAGAGAAGGGTGATCTAGATAAGAAAGGACTTGGAGAATAGTGACAGGATCTGGAAGTCAAAAGAATTTATACTATGGTACATGAAATTGGAAACGTTTGATGGCAGCTGGAAAAAAAATGCAAAGAGGAAAGGATATATTTCCCCTGTCCTACATCCTAAGGGAAATAAATGACTGGCGTGTAAGTCTTGTCTATTTCCCTTGGTTTCTACTGTGGACAACTTTACGCCTTTTCGGGCTATATATATTTCACATTTAGTAATTCTCTTTCATCACTTTTTAATAATATTTCATGTCCTAAGGTTAACCACCCTCTGAGAATCTCTTCTGCTCTTTCCGTGTCTTTAATGCGACACTAGTAATTAGGACCTGACTCATTCAAATATGAATAGCATAAATTTAGGCTGTTGCATTTTTTAGTTCCCACTGGAATGCTCAGCAAGAGCACCAACTGGATTTTAACCTATTTGCTGTTATAATTAAGGTTCACATAAACTTTTCAACTTTTTATTCCATTTTCAAGTTATTTGTGGAACACGGCAAAAAAGGTCCTGATCATTAGCAGTTTAAAGTGCAGTGAAACAATGGAAACTGACATCTTCATATATGATGACAAGAGTTATGATGATAAAAATAGCACGGTTGCATAGAAATCCCTATTGGCAGTGAGGTCCTTAGGTATCAGACCATGTATAGTTTCCTTATTGCCGTATATATTTTGCTTAAGCAGCAGACCAGTGCAGTAAATACAGACACATATTTGTTTCAACTGTATCAGGAAAGAATTTGTAGAGTTCATTTTAATGTAGAACCTGGAGGCATTAGTGTCATCAAAACTGCACTTTTGAACCGAATCTTTCGAACATGCCAAGCTATAGTAATTCTCTGAATATTTTAACATACAATATTCTTGAAGTCTTTGCAGTTCTCCAGCAAATTTTTTTACAAAATGCAAGATTCTCTGTGTTTGCAGAGGTTTTTCTGTTTGATGTGGACCAGAATCAACTGAAACGGAGATTTGGAAAATATTTCTAACGTAAGTTGGAAACTTAATCTGGATTTAATGATGATAAAAATTAAATCACAAAATACAGAGTGTAGCAACCAAGCCCCCACACTTGGCTCAGCAAGAGTGGGAGAAGTCAGTTACAGAAAGAGTATTGGCTAGGAAAAAGGAACAATGCTGCTGCCTGAGTGTTAAGTTAGAGGAAGAGAAGGAAAAGGCCTTGAACCTGGATTTTCTATAAACAAAGTTGGTATTCTTTGGGAAGATAAACCCTCCTATGAAAGCTCAGCAGAACAGGTCTCACATTAATTTGTTACAGGATGTTTATGAGATAACTGGTAGGGGAAGGATACTGTAAGCTTTATTCAAAAACATATATGTATAATGAAGGATAGAAAGAGCTGAAAAACAGCATAGAAAATAGGTAAAGTTTTCAAGCTTGGAAGCTGAAGAGTATGAGGATTAATAATGAGGGAGAACATGGGGAAAACGTCTTGTAGTGATTGAACACTTTCTCTAGCTTTTGGAGCATTTTCAGGTCTCACCGTATGTACTATCACTACATTGACCAGAACAGCGACCACACCTCTGATTTGGGTATAAAGTGTCATTCTCAGTTGGAGGAAGGGTTAGGCGAGAAGCTTAGGTGCCTTTAAGGAAAGGCACCGTATGGCCATGAGGTTTAAACAGCATCTTCTCAGAAAATATGCTAGTTATTTAGTTTAAAAAGATTGGGAGATGGCTGAACAATCAGTTTACATTTCTCCTCTGTAACAGAAATCCATGGAATAGAATTAGAGGAAAATGTGCAGAAATGACCTAAAGCATTTTGCAGTCAAGGGGTGAACCTTATCTTTTGCTGCAACCAGATGGAGACACCTGGATCATTATAATCAACACGCTCCATTTGCTGCATTAAAAACAAGATAAATATTTAATCACAGTGCAGTTAAGTCTGGATCAGTGCCATTAGTTTATAATGAATATATAGTTAGATAGAATCTAATACAGTACTAATTCACTTATGAGCCGGGCTGAAGATTTTTTTTTTAAAGCTGATATTTTGAGAATGTTAATGAGATGAAGGTGTGTTTAGTAACTGCTAATTACTTTTACTACTTTCATACATTAACTGGAACAGCATATAACAATTGTTTAATATTATCAATATTCCACATAAACTGTGAATGATGTTCTGCAGTGCCTATTCTTTTCAGGTTAAAATAACTCCAAAAATAGCAAGCTGTAGGTGTAATAAATACCTGTTGATACAAAATTAATTTGTATCCTAACAGCAAAATAGAATCAACAGTGTCAAATTCCAAGATGAAATCATATGAAGTGTATTGACCTGTAGAAGCTATTGTGGTCTGGTTCTGGTTTGATTTTTTTTTCTCCTTGTTTTTCAAATACTCCTGTATGCTGGGCAAGTGAGAATTTCTTATTACACTTCAGAAGACTTGAAGGATGATGTAGTTCAACGTACATCAGGTTTGACTTCTGTGGCTTTTAGTTAAACTCAGAGACTCTTACTTTCTTTGAGACATGACATGATGCACCAATATAATGGGTGTTGGGCCCTAAAACGTTTATATGTTTATATAAATTTTGAATCCAGAATGACTCTTAATGACAGGGAAAAAAAAAAAATCTGTGAGTGAGAAAGAGCAAATACTGGACTACAATGCATTCATTCATTACTGAAGATGCTTCATACATAAGTGGCAGAATGAGCACGTTGACTAGAAGAATCCATTTTCATGATTACAAATCCTTCTGTCGGGAGGTCAATAGCACATCTGCTGTGAATGCTTTCTTCAAATGTCCTCAAAACCGTGCACTGCAAAGCAGGCAGCTGAGATGTAGCTGTATGTTCAAGTAATGAACAAACATGCTACTCTTTAGACCCAGCTACCTCAAGAGTGTTCTTGGGAAATGGTAGTTTTCTTCTAAATACAGGTGAAGTCTACAAAATACTTGAGCAGAAGCTTAGTCTTAACCACAACAGTGGTGCACAGGCTTGAAGTACATGTACTAGTGAGACCTAACTCCCTACGCTGCATTGCTAGGATGGATATGTCATACTTCTGAGCTTGAATCTATAGATAGGCTGAGACATAAGTATGCATTTTGGTATGATCTAATGATCCTCAGAACTCAGCAGATGGAGGATCATTTCTGTCAGGTTGTTAAAATGGTCTCTGAAGTATCATGAGTCCCACACAGACACGCAGCTGGGGGCATTCAAAACCTGCCTGTGTGTCAGGTAAGGCTGGAACAATCATACTGAATTAATAGTCAAAGTAGTAAATGTGAGGAAGATTAGAGACCCTCAAAAGCTTTTGTTATATTCCTGCCCTTTTTGTGCAATAAAGCAGTTTTCCCTCAGAACTTGTAGAGTTGTTCCTGCTGGATTGGAATACTCATATGTGTGTCTCTGAGGAAGATGGTGTCTTTCAAATAGGATTATCTTCTATTTTGGATTGTGTCTTCTGAACTTTGAAAACTAAAGGTGTGTACTTGAAAGGGCACACTTTTCAAAAATCCATATACTTGAGTTTTAAAACAGGGTGATGAGGAAGGAAAAGGTCAGTATACTTATGAAAAAGAGGTGGTCTCTTATTTGTGCATATATAGGTGGTATAAATGTAATTTTTAACTGTGTAGGGAAAATATACATACTAGTTAGAAAATACTGTCAAGTATAAAGATTCAGATATTAAGCTTATCTCAAATATTTGTAAGATATCTAATGCAGATTTTTAATTATTCCCACTGCAGGGTTCTTCAGCTTTCTTCTCAGGTTGCAAGAACTGATCAGCAGCAGGGATAGGGTGTTGGATTACCTGGACACTGAGCTTAATTCAGTGTGATAATCCTTAACTTCTTCTGAAGACTTTGCTTTGGCAAGGAAACATCTAAAGTATTATGTATTAGCAAAACATAGGCTGGAGGAAGACTTTAAACTAGTGATATTAAAAATGTGTGAGAGATCTCTGATGAAGATTTCAACTTACCAGAGGAGAAAAAATATCTCTTGGACTGATATTCATGTAGAGCCAAGAGGGACTTAAGAAAAGCTAGTGTTATGAATGCAAGCAGCTAGGCAGCATTTTCCTTTTACAATGAAATGTAAAATCATTTGATACCTTTGTCACCGGTTGGCTGAGACAAGCCAATCACGGGGACATGTCCTCTCCTATCCCTAAACCCCCTTTCCCCTGCACCAGGAGAGAAAGGGTTAAAAAGCAGAGATAGGAAAAGGAAGAAGAGATTTTGTGAGACCTCTGAACGTTTGGAAAACTGAAACAAAGTTTAATAAAACTAGGACAAAATATATAGTATGCAGGGAAAAACCAATGCAAAATCTGAGGGTTTATACAGGATGGAGCAGCGAGGGTTAAACGCGAGTGAGAGAAAAAGGGGACGGTACCACGCAGAGTCCAAAATGGCGCTGGCCACGTGTGCACTATCATGGAGTGGAACAAAGGAGTCACGGCGGGTACGAACGCGGGGATCCAATGTGCAAAGCGTGAGTGAGCTGTTCCTACCGGTCTGGGCGCACGCGGGTTGAAGAAAAGCAGCAAGAAGCAGCGGCTTTAGCAGCAGGAAAAAAAGCAGCCCCGGGGCGCAGCATCTCAGTGGCAGGGAGTCTGTCCCAAGCGGCGCGGGGGGTTTTTCGCGGCAAACAGCTCCGCTCCGACAGCGCGGGGGAGCAGCAGCCACAGGCAGGCAGGCGGGCAGGGTCCCAGTCGAGGGGACACAGCCTGTAAGGTCCCCGGAGCCAAGCCACGATTTCTTCCCGGAGAGAAGCTGCAAGTCCGCGGCACCCCTCGGAGTGCAAAGCAGGAAGTGTACAGGAGGTCCCGGAGAGCAAAAAAAGTGCCCCAAGAGCCCGCGGTACACGCCTCTTAAAGGGACAGACGCTCGCGAGAAACTTTTACAACCAATGAGAGGTGCTAAATGTAGCATGGAAGGGAATAGTCCAATTGGTCAGTTTAAAACAAACCTTTCAAGCATTTTTTTTTCAAACAGCGACAACGCGACAAACAATTAGTTTGAGAACTCCAATATTTGTTTTGATGGGATTAGGAGCTTACTATATCATCAGAGTAACTTTATCTATTAGTCCTATTTCAGTAATACTCCAGAAAATAAATGAAGTTATTAGCTTTGTAGATAACATTATCTTCATCTTGATGTATATCAAGGTCAATATCTAATTTAGTATTTTTCATTAAAGTTGCATTATTTCTACATGAAGAGAAGATGGATAGATAGATACCATCAAAAGTGTTAACATTTGTATTGCACTGCCTTTAATTTTCCTTTTTTTAAAAATGGAATTATTTGGTGTGTGCCACTCCAGTGGAGTATATTTTTCTTTTTTTTTCTCTCTTTACATCTTTCATATTCTTCAATTTTAATCTCGTCTTAGTAAGAAATGATGGATTTTTATTTTTTATGATCTTCCTGTTTTAGCACAGCAGTAGGCACAGTTTTGAGTATGGGAGATCAGACTTTGAGGAAGAAGTGGAGTTCTTGTTTAACCACATCACCTGTAACTGCCTGGTAATTTTGAAGTGTTTTTCCCACCAAAGCAGCAACAGATTTTATATTTATCAAAAAATGCATACACTGTTTGGTGGAGGCAGGAGAAATGGCTCATTTTACAGATGACTACCACTGAATTGGGGAGTGCTAAGGGAAAGGGTCATTGAGGGAGGTTGGTTGTTTTTTCTTATGGCTGCTATTTCAGTTATTTTCTGATTTCTTAGGTTTTGTTAAGCCAATGCTACAGACATCCACTGTTAGATATTATACTTCAAAGTTGGCCTTTGTCATATTTTTAAGTCCTAGTTAAAGATCTAGCAGATAAATATCACACAAAGCTTCTGTAGATTTCTTCACAGTGCTCCTCAGTGCATTGTACAAAATATGTTCATGTGTCGATAAACATCTGCGTAGCTGCCCTTTCAGACAGGCTCTATGTCTGTCTCTGATGAAGTTTGCACTGGCACTGCAAATGAAGTGGTGTATGGCTCTTGCTGTCCTCAGCTGGTTGAGGAGTGGGAGGGCTGCAGCGCTTTATCTGTGATGCACAGGAAACTTAATGGTTTTCTTTTTTTTTTTCCCTTAAATTCTATGCCTCCTGGGCATTTAGAGGGGACAATAATTAGTGTTGTACCTCCCATATACACATACGAACCTAGCAGATGAAAAGCCTTGACAGAAACTAGAGTTAGTCTACCACCAGAGTAACTCTACCACCCCCTTCTCAGGAAGGGCCCTATGTAGGTGTCCGGTCCTCAGCATCAGTCCTCTTGCTCTTCACATCCATTCCCATTGCATTGTGTAGCTTGCTCAGGTAGATACAGCCAGTCTGTAGTAAAACTAAATACTTGAAATGAGAACAATCAGAATTCTAGGTAATTACATCCACATATGCATATTGTAATGTGCATTACAATTGTCAATGTTTCTAGGATTTTTTTTGTTTGGTTATTTGGTTTTTTCTCAAAAAAAATGGAAGATCATGTGAAGAAATGCAGCTCAAAATAAGACTAGGTATTTTAAAAAATACATTTCCTCCAGACTGTCAGGAAAAAAATGTACAAAGTTATTTGGATACTTCTTTCTATTACTTCAAAAGAATTTGAATAGCCTACAAGACAAAATGAAGTAACAGTTTTCCTTAAAAGGCTAATTCACTCTTCATATATATCATCATTGTCAAAAATTGCATTCTTATTGGTGAAACGATGCTTTCCTTGCTTTCCTGGGTTTTCTTGTTATAAACAAATTAAAGGTTTCTCTCAAATGTGTAATTACCACTTCAGTATTGCATTATACATGATTTTATTTTAATGAAGTTACAGATAACATGGTTCTACCTTGAGACCATTTGCAACTCTACTGAGGATGCATTTGTTTGATTTGTCCATCTATAAAATCTCAGAGCATCTAAAAAATTTAAGACCTGCTCTGTTTTAAGTTAACTTCCAATATTTTTTCAAAAACAGCATGGGATTTCAATTGAACAACAAAATGATGTATTTTGGACTATACTTATTATGTTGGCTAATACGACTGGAACTGCACAAAGAAGGACTCAGAACAGCAAAGTGAATAGATCTATTACTTTGAGTGCACAATTAATCTTATTGACATTATTTTATATGAACAAGGATAAAAATGCCTGGAAAGCATACCATCGAATTCCACTGCTCATTAATATTGATCAAATGTTGTTCTCTTTGTGTTGGAAGCCACTTAAAGATTACCTTCAGAAGAATTACAGTGCTATTGATTTAAAAAAAAAAACCCAAAACAAATCCCTAAAGTGCACTGTTTTTTGAAAATTAGGTGACAAGTTTGGGTTTTTAATTTTTTGATAAAGAAGAATGTTTTTGACCTTACTGCTGTAGATTGAGTAACCAAGAATATTAATCAGATTGTCAGGGAATTAATTATCCAGCATTCAATACAATGTTATTTAAAGGCCTATACATCACCATAGAAGTTAGTTGGGACCTCTCATCATCTGGCAGCAGTGCCTAGGTCTTACATACCATTTTGGATGGAATGATGGCAGGATTAGAGCCCAGATCCTTCAAGACACTCAAACTTGCATAATTTACAATGAGGATCCTGTAGACTCAGTCAAAAACCCAATAATATTGGTGAAGGTTCATGCAATTTAAATATCCTGAAGATGTGTAAACTCAGAGTATGGTCCTCTGGAGAATGAGGAGAAACAAGGTATGATGATACAAGCCTTTTAAAGTTTCCATCATTCATTCTTTTAGAACATAGATGAGTCTGTCCTTTTTAGGAAATGAAAGTTAACTAGTGAGAATTAGATGATTGTTATTTACGAGTTTCAGTGCATTTAGTGGGGATGTTTCATTGCTCTCCAAAAAAAAAAAAAAAAAAATTTCTGATCTACCGGTGTCTATTAACCAAAAAAAAAACCCGAAGCAAAATTGCTCAGCATTTAGATTGACATTACTGCTATTATATGTCTATGACCAGATAACGACTAAAATCAGGGGGAAAAAAAGGGTTCATATTATTGGTGTGAGCTTTTTTTTTCAGTAAGAAGGAATCATAGAAGACTAAGATTAGTTAGAAATACTGGCATGCACCAGTATATTTATTACCGTGCACCTCAAATGACCTTTTAAGCCTTTGTACTTAGAACTGATCTGAGAAAATGCAAAATCTAAAGAAAATCAATGAAAGTATGCTGAACATGTGCTTAACAAGTCACATGGAGAAAGCAGCAAGCAAAATGAGAAAGTAATTATTAAAAGATTTATTGTTCTTGGAAGATCAGAGATCTGGTTGCATAGAAGTAATTAATGTATGAGGCTACCTGCAGGTACTCTCCAAACTGCAGCACTATGATAGAGACTTGAAAAAACATACCCAAGCTCATATTCTTTGGGAGAGCAAAGGTGCCAGTTATTGAACATGGTTCTTCCCAAAGTACTACAGAGGAAAAATAACATGAACAGAAGCTGTGACACTTGAAAGCCATGACTCCTGTTAAAGACGTGGTACGTATCTGGAATTAAGAACATAGTATACCATTACTTTTAAAGTGTAATGCAGAATGTGAATGGGGAAATGCAAAAAAGGCAACAGCCAGTCTCGTCCTTCTCATCTTCATGATTTTGCCTTTTTTTTCCTACTATTTGTGTTCAGAATAAGCTGCTATTTATTCATGTTGTTATAGGATCAGGAGGCGTACCTTATCTTTAACAATGCACACAAACATAACTTCTGCAGGTTTGTGTTCCAGAATAGGCTGATGGCGAAAGTTGTAATAGGGATGTGTACATGGATAGTTTCTCAAATTGCTATAAAACCCTGTATAACTATAACTGGGGAATCACTTCTGTCATCCTTGTCATTCTTTCAATTTTTGTCTTTGAAAATCAATATTTTCTTAGAGAGTGCATTTTTCACTAATGTGATGTTCTGAATGAATGCTGTTGCTGTGAACATCTGTCAAACATTGGGTTTGTAATTGAAAACATAACCTAATAGGCAGGCCCTTGGAAACACTAAACTTATAGCTCTTTTAAGTTTAAATCATTCAATTCCCGATGCTGATTGTCAGTAAATTATGCTGTGGAAAGAAGTTCTTTTCTATTTGTCTATTTTTTTTTCTAAATGTAATTTTAAGTGGGTGAATAATTATTACATTTCATTTCAATAAGATTAACACCTTTCTGTGCACATGGCAAAGACTGCAAATAACTTTATATTGAATTCACAGATCTTTTCACATACAATGAGGCTTGTGCATGAGGCTTTCTAACCAATGATTGCCAGTTCTTTAAAGTGAGATTGGAAAAAAAAAAATCATCAAAATGCTAAAATGCTTTCTTGTGGTAGACAGTATGTTACAGGTAGTACTAGTAAGATAATAAGATGTAAAAGGCTTTTAACACATGCTGTTAAATGAATAAACATTAGACCTCAGTTCAAAAGATGCTATTATTTCAAGGTATGCGTAGTCATTGCAAACCTAACAAATTAGATCTCACTGCTGAAATTTAAGGTATGCTAGCATGTCGTTGGGGGAGGTGGGCGGGAATTAATCAGAAAACCTTTTTGAAAGCATCTTGAAGTAGATATGCTAAGAAGGCACTCAATGGAAAAGGAATAGCTGGTTTAGTAGCTGCTAACTGCTGGCCCAGATAGTCACATATTCAGAAAGTCACCTAAAGCTGTAGGAAGATCTCCTCAAACTACTAACTTGACGTGTGGTGATTATTAAGGGATATTGTACATGTCACTGTACATGATAGGCATGTTAGATTAATACATATTTCCTCAGTGATGTAAAAGTTAGAATGCCTGTTATCTTTAATAGGAGACCAAGATTTAGCTTCTCTGTCTCCTGTCTTCTCTTACATAAAAAAATAATGTTGTGATTAATGAGTAGTGACATACTTCATATTTTATCTTGTTCATAAAAATCTGTGCTGGCAAGTTTTCTGAAATAAGTGAACAGTATGTTTTAGTGGTTTAGTGGAATATGAAGGTCTACATAAGGGATTTTATTTCATTAATGAACACATAAAAATGACTGAAATCATTATGGTTGTTACTACATATGTATATATACTTGTCTTTTTTTCTTCCCTCTCTCAGGACCCTGCCTCCCTAATCCATGTCATAATGGTGGGATTTGTGAAATCAGTGAAGCGTACCGAGGCGACACATTCATAGGATATGTTTGTAAATGTCCAGAGGGATTTAATGGGATTCACTGCCAGCACAGTAAGTGCCACATGGTAACTTTTACTGTGTTTAGAGATAGGAGCCTTTTTATTGCTTGCAATGTTGAGGATTAATATCAGATCTGGTTTTCTGAAGTATATCGGTCTATGGCCTTTATATTATGGGCAAGCTAATACTACTGAAGACCACTACTACTTTCAGAAAATGACCTCACTTCCAGTTTACTAGACTCAACAGTGCATAATTTGCTACACATATTCTAAAGCATGGTAAAGAATGGTAACCATGTTTAGCATGGATTTAATGGCAAAGCATATTTGAAACAGTAGGGATCTCTTACTATCTTGGAATTTTTTGTGGATGTGTGTTGATTAATACTGGACAAAAGTGGAAAGAAGAACCGAGAAGAAATTTGTGAATAAATATGTCTTCTAAATCTTTCTTTTTTTAATTTATAAATTATCAATAAATGTTTTGTATTACAGTACTTAAATTGAAGGGTATAAATTCCAGACTTTAATCCTGTTTAAAATATAGTATCTGTACCTCTTCCTAATTATAATTTATTTGAAGAGTATTTTCTGTTTTCAAATCAGATTGGGAACAGCAGGTCAGTATCCTAGTCTTATGGTGTGTGCTTAGAGAACTGACAAGTAGCCATATGGAAAAAAAAAGTCTTGAGATTTCAACAATATCTCATGAGGGGATTGTATAGGAGCACCTACGCTTCGCCAACCAACCATTTTAAGAAGTAAATAGATGTTACATTTTTTAATGCTCATACTGAAAATTGCAGGTCTGTCCTTCCAGTTAATGTGATCGGAAGCTGTGTGTGATAAAAACTAATTAGTAAGATCTATGTATGTTCATCTGCAAGTGACTGATCAGATCATGTTCTAACCTATAAACATAATATGCATTATCTATTTGTCACTTAAATAGAAGCTGAGTTTTTTTCACTTGTAAAATTCATTTAGAACAAGTGCTTGCCCAAGGAGGAAGTCACGTGCCAAATTTGTGTTTTATTTTGTGCGATAAAGCGCAGCATGGTTCTTAAAATCTCACATTATTGATGCATTTGGAAGCCAACTGTTACTCAGTTAGAAGGTTAAAAGCTTAAAACAGTCAAGAATCCAGTTCCATTTGCACATAAAAGATAAATCCACTCATTCAAATCAGAGTGCCTAAACACGGAATCCAGTCTACCTTAATTAAGTGCTCCATTTAGATACTTGATATAATTTGAAGTGTCAGGAACCATTAAAGTCCATCTTAAAAAACTACTTATGTTCATTATGTCCCTTATATACTCAATGGAAAGTGTCTCCAAAGACTAGGATATTCAATTTCATTAACTTTGGCCACACTCTCTCTCTCAGTTAATTACGTAGGTAACAAAGGCAGTCCCACTAACTTAATCTAGGTAGATTATGTGTCTACCTCTTCCACTGGGAACATGGAAATTTTGGATATTATCCACTCCTTTGGGGTCTGTTCCATCTAGCCCTTATTCTGGGGATGGCCATCTAGTGGAGCTGACTTTCTTTTGTTTTAATGGTTATATCATTAGAGCATTCAGTCAAGACAGGGAACTGAGTTCATCATGTTATCGTGATGGCAAAGGCTGACACCAGCCTTTAAAACATACAGCCAGGAGTTCAAGAATCTAGAGACCAGGAAAGTAGGCAAGATCATGTGTAGCTGTAACTCAGGAGTCATACCAGCTTAAAAATTATACCTGGGCTAAATTGTGCAGTACCTTGTATTTCCCAACCCTGATTCTTGTACTGGCATGCATTTTACATGAGTCTGCCACCTGATCAGAGAAGCAAAAGTCATGGGAGAGCGGAAAGACAGGAAGATGTACCTTCATTCCTGTGACTGTTCTAAGTGAGGGTACAGGCAGACCACTTCTGTGTGCCATCGATGTCCCATCATATGGAGGAGCTCATGTGAAAACATCTTCATGTGGCCTAACATTCCCAGGCGTGCTCCATCCTGAGACCAGTCTGTAGTCAACACGTCAAATGTCAAAGCAGTGACCTTTGTTAAGGATGCAATGAAAGGAGTAACACCACAAATTTTCATCAAGTGAAATGCATGCTGGACATGTCCTGTCTCAAAAATATCATCTTTTCTCACCTAATTCATGAAAAAATCATACAGTAGTGCGTTAGGGAGTGATTCATCGTAGTTGTTTGCTGGGTCCCCAGTAGCCTTTTAAAAATATTCAGGCATGTAACAGCTAATGATCCTGATAATCAGCAAAGTGTATTTATACTGACTTCAGAATAAAGTAAAGCTCTCACGTGGGTGATTTAGATTCACTGTGGGGAGACTAGAACCAAGGAGGCATAAGGTGATTTGAGTTAAGACAAGTTTACGTGAACAGTTACTCTTTAGGGGAGAATGAAATTCAGTCCTTTTCAGATAATCTGATTTAAGCTGTGCTAATAAATCATATGCAATATATAGGTGTTCAGGGGGCCTCTAAGGATGTCAGCTATGAGAACCAGTGGAGGAGGTCTCTGCAATCAGGAAAAAGTATGGGACTTACAGTGGTGGACTTTATATAACCCTTTTATAAGATATCGCTGTGGTTCAATTCACAAAGTTCCTCTGATGGAAATTCCTCTGCTTCATAAAGTTTAGCAATTCGATTCTGAACTCACTGTAAATCAAGTAAGAAGTCTGTCAAAGTAGTTTCATTATAAAAAGATAAATTAAAATTATCTCATTGGAAGATATGTTTCTTCATCTAAAGATGAAGATTTGCAAAAATCACATTACAGTTTCCTTGTACAAGGTTTTTTATCTTGGATTTCTTACACGTCTAATAATCTGTTGCTAAATCAGTTAAGCTAGGTGATTGATTTTGCAGTCAAGATACATTCCCAAAGCTGGTATTCTGTCACTTGCGTCAACAAACATCTTGTCAATATTTCAGCGATTCCTTGACCTTTTATCCATGTAAATAATTAATACGCAAATTGTAAAAGAGATCATTAGCAATTTCAATTGTGTATTGTGTACACAATTAGCAATAGCAATTGTGTATTCTAGATTTTTTGCAAAACTGATATTAATTGACAATGGTTGTCTGAAAAGATTCTGGATCCCCAAGGGCAAAAAAGGAAACAAAGTTTTCCATTTCAGGGCTCATAAATTAACCAGTGTTTGTATAGGAAAGTCTACCTCAGGTAGAAAACCGGGCAGATTTTTGTGGTGATACCCAAGAATAATATATTCTTTAAAGATTCCTCAGTTAATTAAGAGGCATTTACTGATCTGCTTGGTATGAAGATTCTGCCCAAACCCTGTCCACGTTGTGGTTTGACATGCTGTAAATGTGTGCCAGTCTGGCTTTCAGTACTACTGGCAGTATCTAGCGACAAGGAGAGAGGGGCTGTTTGCAAGGACTACCTTGAGGCAACACAAGTCTCCCTATGATCTTACTACACTGAGAAAGCAGCTTTTCCGGAGAGTAACTTAAAGGAAGACTAAGGAATACTCTGTGACAGTGATGGTCGTTTATAAGAGCAGCAAATAATTTTCTTTCCTTCAGGATCGCTTTGTCCAAAAGCTATATAAATACATGGCTTTGATATTCACCAGAAAGAAACATGTAGTCATTGGGTGTGTTATAATTCCCTTTTCTTTAATAAAGGATTTCAAGAAAGTAAATTTCTTGAGATCTTTCTGGCTTTTATTGAGAAAAAACCTCCTGCCACTCATGAACCAGCATCTGGCGTTACACCATTATCAACCTCACTAATCGCTCTTTGTAAGACAGATGAAAATGCTGGACAAATAGTTGCTGCTCAGGTAACTAATGCCTTCATCTGCATATAAAGGGATTATAGTGTCACCTATTAAAAGAGCCTAGAAATACAGTTCTGCAGAACAAGTCAAAATCCATGGAAATACCCAGAAGACTGAAATGGATAGTTTTTCCACCAAAAAACCCAAATCCATAACATTGAAAATTATAGACAACACGCATTATTGTGATTATCGGATAATGATTTCCTTCTGAAAAAATAGAAAACTGAGGCATTAGTAACAGTATATGTCAAAGTGTGGGTTACTAGCTGCCAACTGAAATGACACAGAGATCCAACCAGAAAAAATAGTTTGAAACAACAGACTTCAGATTTAAGTGTTTGATTTGAATGTGGTTTTATATTCTGAGTATCATTAAGTCTGCCAGCCATAACTAAATGCCTTGCACTCCAAGAATAATGAAGATTATTAATCAAACACATTCAATAATGTAAGCAAGCCCTTCACACTGTTTGTACATAGTTCTCTGCTTTCTACCTCCCCGTCATAGATGGTCTGTGGTATTCACATCTGCTACATTAACATATTGGGAAACTGCACAGATGGCAGAACATCAGATCACGTTTTGAGAGTACGTTGAGGCATCATCCCAACTACTCATACGGTAGTGGCTTTTAACTTTGAGGCTGCAATGGAAAGGCCAGTGGCCATGCATTTCTGGCTAGTCGACATGATGCATAATCTCTATTAAACTTCAGCTCTACCAGCAAATTCTTCAAAGCCTAGTACTACTTTACCAGCTGCTAGGAAGAAATATGTGTGAGGAAGCCGTAGGACATCTTGTGGCATGCATTTTGTGTGTTACAATGAACAAGTGCTCTTACTAAACCATTCCTGGCTGCAGTTTGGTGGAAGAGCACTCCAGAAACAATTCCCCACAGGTGGTTTTCATTCAGCTGTCTCGTTTTGGAGGCCAAAACCAATTGTATCTCGCACAGATGCATCTTGTTTCAAGCCAGCCATCCCCCTAGACAAGTGGGAATATTTAATGTACTAGGATACACGTAGTTGCACCATACCGGATATTCATCCTATGCTCCTGCTGAAAAACGCTCAGTATGGTTTCTCCTTTGGGGAGAAATATGTGTTTGGGAAGTTCTAAATCTAACTCAGGTGTTCCTTTACTGTTTTGAGGAGGGATTTTCATTTAAATTAGCTTTATGCATAGTTTTAACAAATTATACTGGCAATAAGTTATATAATGGAGCTATATAAGCTATATAGTATAGTAGTAGTATAAATATGTGTAAATGTGTCCCAAGGACTTTATACACCTAAGCATGGTTGAGTGAAAGTGTGAAAACTTCCATGTCTGACCAGAAGCTCAGACAAGAAGTGAAGCAGGGAGATATACCACTGCTCATTTGGGAATCTTCTACAATTTTCCTTAAATAAAACATAAGAGAAAGACGGTAATTTGAAAGACATCTACGAGAGATCACCAGTAAAGAATGAAAAAGCAAGTAGCCAGTAAAGGCTATTGGAGGAAAAGTCATTAAAATGTTGTTGCTAAAATGGAAACTCTGTGACGGGGCAAAAAGGAGAGCACGGAAATGGTGGAATCATGAGGTGTGGGAGCACAGCAAATGTTTGCCTCATTCACAAAAGTCCAGGATTTTTTTTCATGTGAAACTGCCCAGTAAAACAATGAGGTAAAAAATTATGTGTTTGTCAGTTGAAAACAGAGAATGTTTTGGTGATGAATCTTCTTACCAAAAAAGTGTGGTGAGATCAAACAACAGTAACATCACTCTCTGGGCTATTGGAAATCGGGGTTTGCTTTCCTTGAAATCCAAATAAATACCTTGTTTAAAGCAATAAGTGACTGAGCCAAGACTACCTGAAGCCCAGAGGGAAAAACCATTAAATCTCACCTAACAGACCAACACTGGAATCTTCTCAGAATGGATCAAGACACCCTTGCCATGAAAAGATGGATCATAACTTGCTCCCTTCTTGAGAAGTTATTTCGCTTTATAGTAGCCAGAGATTGGCTTAAAATCCCAGATAGGAAGTAAAATATTCTTTCTAATTTTGTTTCACTCTAGTTAGCATTTGCTTATATGACACTGTTTATTCTTATTCATACACAATTCCAATAGCTTTTTTTCCATGTTGAATTACTGACCTTAACAATTTCCTGATGTGTTGAGTTTCATAGTCTAATTGTGCTGTATAATGAAAAAAATCCCCTTTCAATTTCAAACGTGCTGTCTTTCAGCATCTTTAACTGTTTTTTTCTTTCTGTATTGTAAGGCTAAAAGAAAAACAGCTTTTGAGTCACTTTTGTATGCCACTTATTATTTTGGATGCATTTGTCATGCTCCCTCTTATTTTTCCTGTGCAAACAGTAAACATTGTTTCCTTTTCAGTTGCACATGAGAGTTTTTCCAGGACTTTTAAATGCTTACTCAATGGCCTTCTTGAAACCTTTTTTTGTTCTGTGGAATGTTTTAATGTGACAGCGACCTATCTGAAGACAGAGACATACCATTTATTTGGTAGAAAATTCTTACAGTACTTCATATATTCTTTATGCAACATTCTGTTGGAAGTTTCTTTTCAATTTTTCCTCTTTTAACCACAACTGGATGTTGAGCTGAGGCTTCTATTAAGCTGCTTTCTTTAATACCTAAGTTTCTTTCAGAAGATGTCATAGTGGAAGGAAACAGATCTTCCCAATTGCTTTGGGGTTTTATGGGGATATTGAACAGAGGGGTTGATTTCTTATGAGCTATACACTGAACTGTACAATGAACGGTACTTTAAAGAAGATGTGTGTTTCTGTGGTATAAAAGTCTCTTAGGCTGTCAATAGCACTTACAAACATCTTTTGTAGGAGGGTAAATATCTCTTCCCCTAATTACTGTCTTTGTTAAGGATTAGTATTATTTTACTGTGGAAAGAAATTAATGTTCAAAAAATACATAAATTGCTGTTTGATTGTAAAAGAAATTTGTTCTTGTGCAAAAGATAGCATATGGAGATACTTTGCACATACTTTATATTTGAGTTAATAATAAATACTGAATGAAAAAATATCTCTTTAATTACAATAATAGTTACCACATTGTAATATCAACATCACTCATTGTCTCTTTTTTAACATATATGTTATAATATGCCTTTTCAGTGGGTTTCCTCAGAATAACTTCTTAGATTCCTTAATGCATTACACAATACTAGCAAAGAGTCTGGCAAATGTTGCATGAAAACACTGTTTTTAAAAACAAAACAAACCACGATTCCCTTTTAGCTGTTCAGTAGCTAGACAGCTTTTTCAAAAACAATGTGTAAATGATCCTACATGGCTGTGTGAAATGACAATGTGGAAGAATATGTGGATAATGTTGTTCCACTCATTTTGTTTCTTCAGTTACGGACAGTAACTGAACACTGTGATTCATCTGGTCTCTTCCACTCCTACTTTCATGGGTTGTTTTTTTCCTTAAGCTATCATACCAGAGTTTGGAGTTTATATTCCTTAGGTATAATGTCTCATAGTTAAACAAGTATGGTATTTCAGTTAAAGGCATGATGACACATTCATCATTCAAACTTCAGTTTACATCAATAGAAGGTTTTGTTGGATAAGAACAGCAACAACGAATTCAGTTATCTCTTGATGTGTTATGCTCATTCTTTATCACTTAATACTACATTATTCCATGAAGTATCTACTATATAAAAATTTTCAGTTTTCTTCTAGTTTATGCATTCAAACAACCACAAGCTATTATCTAGGACCTCAATGTAATTTTATTTTGTGTTCTCCTTTTTTGGGTTCCCTTTCATACTTACCAAAAAGTACATGTTCATTTCAATTCTGTAACAGGAAGTGGTACAGGATTGTTCTGTTCACTGGAAAAGGTAATTTTGTAATATCTAAATGCTAATCTTTCCTTCCCTTTTCAGAACTTGAGTCAAGAAAATAAGCATTTCTTCCTGCTTTGCTTTGCTTTCTGTATTTCATTTCTCAAATTCAATATTCTGGCTTTGGCAACTTTCCAGGAGTATGACAATTGTCCATTTTCTTTTTGTTCAGTCTTAGCCTTCTGCAAGGGAATGCTCTCAATGCTCTCTTAGCAAGGATTTGGCATAGAAAGGCTCTGCAAAGGAAAACAGGCTTTTAATGGAATAACAGTGATTGTAAAATCTAAACTCACCTTGTTAGTATGGTCCTTTAAATAGTGTTACTGATCCTAACATGTTTCTCTTACTGTAAACTTTTTACATTTGTCCATCTGACAAGCAGTACACACTGTGAATTAGCCTGCTTTCCATCTCTTTATACAACTCCATCTTTCTAACAGTCAAAGAATGCTTTTTATTGAAAGCAATATCTTTAGCTTTCTGTATGGTCATAAGACCTTTTCCTGAAGCTTTTAATGTACCTTTCTTTGGCACAACCTTGAGATGCTTCAAGAAAGTGCATCAAGAAAAAACTGTTAACAGTTTGTTAACCACATTATTACATTAGTACGGAATTATTATTATTATTGAATGTGTTAATATATGCAACTCTGACCCAGTAGATTATCTAGATCATAGAATTATAGATTCACAGAATGGTTTGGATTGGAAGAGACCTTCAAAGACCATCTAGCCCAATGCCCCGCCATGCGCAGATCGGGTTGCTCAAAGTCTCATCCAACATGGCCTTGAACACTTCCATGGATGGGGCATCCATAGCTTCTCTGGACAAAATATTGCAGTGTCTTACCACCCTAATTGTAAAAATGTTCTTCCTAATATCTGATCTACATATACCCTCTTTCACTTTAAAACCATTGCCCCGTGACCTGTCACTATGGGCTCTAGCAAAAAGTCTCCATCTTTCTTACAAGCCCTCTTTATATATTGAAAGGCTGCAATAAGGTCTCCCTGGCGCCTTCTCTGGGCTGAACAACCCCAACTCTTTCAGGCTTTCCCCATAGGAGAAGTGTTCCAACTCTGACCATTCTCACAGCCCTCATGTGGAGGACAATCCATTCTAACAGGTCCATTTCTTTCTCATACTGGGGACCCCAGAGCTGGATGCAGTCCTAGATAGGATCTCATGAGAGCTGTGCGGAGGGAAAGAATCACCTCCCTTGACCTACTGGCCACATTTCTTTTTATACAGCCCAGAATTTGATTAGCTTTCTGGGCAGCCATCACACATTGTTGGCTCATGTCCTATTTTCCATCCAGCAGTATCGCCAAATCTTTCTCTGCAGCACTGCTCTCAATCCCTTCATCCTCCAGTCTGTACTAGTATTGGAGATTGCCCCAACTAAGGTGCAGAACCTCACACATGGACTTGTTGAACTTTGTGAGGATCACGTGGGCCCCCTCCTCCAGCCTGTCAAGGTCCCTCTGGATGGCATCCACTCCTCCAAACACATCAATTGCACCAGTCAGCTTAGTTTCATCTGCAAACTTGCTGAGGGTGCACTTGATCCCACTCGAGAGAATAATCGATAAACCAGCATAGAATTATGGATGGTTAGAGGAAGAACACAGGAAAACTGGACCTGAACAAAGCATCTGTTCTCCATTTCTTCTCCCCACTTTTTATGCCCATTTAGGTAGAAGGATGAAATTAAAAGACAATTTCAACCATTGTGATGGTTTAAGATCAACACAGCCACACTACAGGTTTACAGGAAAGATTGCTTTTAGTATTTGTTGTGCTCAGAGATTCATTATAGATATACCAGCACATTTCTGCAAGGAAGATAATGAAGATAAATGAAATCTTGAGATGAAATCTCATTATTTAATTAGACAAACCTTATAATTTAGAATTTTGTCACCCAGTGGCACAGTCTGATCCATCTGTGTAGGAAGCAGCTGTTAGAAAAAAGTGAGTTTTATAATTTAGATCCTTTTCTTGTTTTTTCTTTTTATTGTTCTGCTGCTGTAAGAACTATTGTGCTTAACCATCTGTGTGTGTAGGTGTGTCAAAGATGTGGAATTAAAATACTGTATTTGTGTTAGGAACTCATGCTGGCACACAGCCGTGCAATTACCTATTACTATAGAGAATACTAGTATTTCTGTTGTTCATTGAACTAGTTGACAATTACGTGACTGACTTTAATGTTTGGAACTTAAACAATTCACATGGCAAATTTTTCTAAAAATTAAAGAACTAAAAGAATTTAGTCATCAGGTGTTGTTTTCACACTACAAACCTAGTGAACAGTTTGAAGAAGCCAAAGAAATTTTTAGAAGGAAGATCCAGAAGTATATTCAGTAGTCTAGCTACTCCTTTGAATTTATAAGTAGCATTTATTCATGTGGATACACTTTTGAGGTCAGCGGGTTTACTTGCAAGCAGTATACAGAGGGAGAGAAGGATGTAGCATCAGACTCATTACCTATGTGTGCAAAACTTGAAAAAAACAGTGCTTGGCCTTGAAGCTACATATAATGAGTCTAATAGCATATAACAATCTGCATTACAAATGTATTCCCTTTGTATTGTAAAATATCTCAAGCAAAACTCATGGTGCTGTCGCATTTGCATATAAATACCCAGGATGTTATTCTAGCTTGCATTTATTCTGATGTGTTAAATAACATACAATTATTTCTGTAGGGCATCTGGATGAGTGTTTTAGTTTGAATCAGGAGTGCATTTTTAAAGAAAATCTCTTGATCATCTCCACTTACTGTGCTTTGCTTCATGTGACAGCAGTCTCAGAGCACATGGATCCCTTTGAGATGAAAATAATCTAAAAAAAATAGTCTGCTAGTCTAAAATTCCTCATGTACTTACTAAGAATTGACATAAAACATTCCAGTGGATAACCGGGTGTTCTGTCCAGCCTATAACTTGTACAGAGAAGACATCCCTGAGGGATGTGTAGGGACATGCAAACATTGTGTCTTCAGCTTAATTGTGTAAGACCACACTGCTTACGAATGTAGACATAACCTGTCTGTACCTACACTTTTCTCCACGTACACTGAAAACAATAGATCTTGTTTATTGTCCTTTTCCTATGACTTGTTAATACCTGACATCACGAGAAGCTCCTGGTTTTCTGCAGTCTCATGATCTGGTCTGAATTTTGTTTAATCCTCTGGTGTGATTGTCTGATGCTGCCAAAAGTGATGATGCCCATCTTCCCTGAGAATATATCCTCATCTGACTTCAATCTGAATATTCTCACTAGGCTTGTCTGGAAGTGTACAAACTAACCACAAGGGATTTTTGGTGGGATCGGGTCACTGAATGTAACCAGTGCTAGGTCCTAGAGAAGTGGGTAGGTGGGAACATGCATGCCACCATGCAGTTGGAATTGGCAGCTCTCCATTTCTAACAGATTAGATAATGCTGAAACTGATATATCCCCTCTTGGTAACTGATGTTAATAAAAGCATAGATACTCCCAAGACTTTCCAGAAGAGCTCATTAGTTCTCACTGAGACAATTTTCTGCCCAAGTGTGCAAAACTTCAGTAGCTGTTTACCATTTCAGAACTTCTGTGCTTGGCCATGAAAAAGCAAAAATGATAGCGTTTAGGAATTGCACCCTTAAAATAAAGCATTAGCAGAAGCCCAATGTTCCATGGTCCAGATGTGTATGCATTACACCATAAAAGAGAATTTAAATTGCTATTTACCTGCAAACTATAGATTAGATTTGCGCTATTGTCAGATTTCATTTTTTCCTCTACACAAGTCAGTAAGGCGTCATGTGTTCTATGTGATCCTTTTGTATATCTACAGAGCTGTTTATATTTGCAGCCATTACACTCATGTAGTTTTTAGAGTTTATTTAAAAGCTGTGTTATCTTCCATACCAGTAGTTTTCAATGTTAGGGAGAACTTAGTCTGCTCTTTTCTCATCCTCTCTACTTTCTTTGTCAGTCATACTCAATACTTAAGGGAGCTTCAGAATGACACTGCAGAAGACATACACCAAAACTAGGAATAAAGTGAAAGGTGAAAAGAACCTTTGCCTGAATCTAAACTTCAGAGTTTACAGTATTTATTTCTGACTTCATTATTTCAGTGCTCTAACAGAGAGAGAACCTCTTCCAATATCTCAGCAAAAATAAATATCTTCTACAGGGATTGTACTACCCATGGCCCAAAGTTATGGTACATATTATATGTATAGACTGGAAGGTAGTTCCCTAGCTGCTAAATGTTGTCGAAAATGCATAAGCCTATTTGGATAGGTCTAATTTGATGTGATCATCAAGCAAAGGTGACATTGCCTGGGCCAGCTACCATAAATACAAGTTCCAGTTCTGGTAGATGTTCTTAGTGCAGACTCTTCTGTGAGTCGTGAAGAGCAACCCGCATGTATGTGCCCTGAGATAATAGAGGTGTCAGTCAGATGGAGACAGAAGTCACCACAGTAAATATTTTCTTTCCTGTACTAGACAGTAATTGGTGATATGAGGAAACTGCTTCATAGACATTTTGCATCTTTTATGGGAAGGGAGATGTGGTCTTTATTTCCACCTTTGCAGACAAGACAAGGAAATCTCCATAGTCCAAAAGATAAAATAATTCATAATTGGTTAGCAAATAAGTATATTTTCCACAAATATACTATAGACATGGCATATATACCATACGCATGTATCACAGAATCACAGAATTGTTTAGGTTAGAAAGGACCTCTGGAGATCCCCTTGCCCAACCCCCATCCTCATCGTCAACCAGAGCAGATTGCCCAGAACTCTGTCCTGTCAAATTTTGAATATTTGCTCAGACAGAGACTCCACAACCTGTCCCCATTTTTTGACCAGATGGAGTTCCTTGTATTTTAAGTAGAGCCCATTGGTTCTTGCCCAGTCAGTGGGCACCACTGAGGAGAGTCTGGCTCTGTCTTCATTCTCTCCCATCAGATATTTATACATATGGATGAGATTCCCCCAAGCCTCTCCTTCTGCATACTGAGGAGTCTCAGCTCTCTCCTAGGTCAGATGCTCTGGTCACTTAGTCACCATAGCCTTGCACTGGACCAACTCCAAAAATAGTCCATGTCTTTTTTTTTGAACTGGGAAGCCCAGCACTGGACACAGCACTCCAGATGCCCCATGCCTGGAATTGTTCAAGGTTAGGGTGGATGGGACTTTGAGAACCCTGATTTAGTAAAAGATGTCCCTGCCCACAGCAGTGGAGTTGGAACTAGATGATGTTTGACAATACCTTCCTACACAAACCATTCTATGATTCTGTGTCTCCCTAGTGCTGAAGCACTGAAGTCCCACACTGAAGTCCCAGAGATAACTGTTTATGAGAATTTAAATGAGATGTATATAGATTGGCCATAAAGAAACACACTTCACCTCCTCTATATCAAATACAGACATGTGAGCAAATACAACCATCTGTTTTAGTCATTTTAGAACATCCCTCATCATATCCTCCAGGACTTGTTGGTCTAATTACATTTTTCCAAACACATGCCGTAACTGTACTCATGTGACAAAGATGTATCCCTACGCTCACTCTGTTCTGAAATGCATAAACCCCTGCATTTTCAAAGAATACAATTATTTGGGGTATGTGAAGGGAAATACACTAATTTATTGATCTGAATTCAGACTTGCTTTGAAAATAATTGGACTTCTTGCCATGAGCCCACCTATACTATTTTAACAAATAATTCAGTTAGAGGTTACAGTGCTGGATAATTTAAGTTTATTAGTAAAGTTGAGATCTTTGGAGCATCGCTTGTAATAAGAAATGATTCACAAGCTGGTTCACTTTTTAATAAGATTTTTTTTTTTTCTCAACGACAGTTAAAATGATTTGTCAAATGCTTGTTATATAAAAAGCCAATTATTTTAATAAGGTTCATTGGAAATTATAGGAATTGTTGCCCTGAAGACATGCTTCTACAGTGTAAAATTAAATGGTAAGCTGCCTAATGAGACAAAGGTTTTCATGCCAGTATATGTTAAAAGTAATTAAAAATGAAAAATCTGTTTCAATTTATATGAAAACTTTTAAAATACCAACTCTTTTAAAACTAATTAGAAAGGTCGCAGGATCGCTATTCCAAAATTCTATTAAATTTAAATTACCTGAGGTGAAAAACCATTAAGTGTGTGTTTAAACAGGTAAATAGAAGATCTGGAAATACTGCCATAGTTCAGTGTTCGAAGTGTGACTCCACAGAGAAAATTGTAATAACTTTTTAGTGGCTCTAACTAAAAGATAAAAAGTTAGGTATCTATGTGGATTCAGATTGTGTGTAAGATCAGAGCAATAGTTAGTTTTTTCATTTAGTGGAAATTTTCAAAAAAGAAATAGGTTTTTAAAAGTGTCCTTAAATACACACAAAAAAAATTATGAAAATAAAGCCACAATTATAGCTGTGAATGTAACAAGTTGTATAACCACTGTGGCAAAGATTCCTGTAGAGCCTTATCTTGTTCAGAATCTGCTCGAGGTCCTTTGAAGTTAACAGGTACCTTTATAGTTGCTCTAGAAGCTCCCATCAGACTTTTATGACATGAATTCTGTGATCTCACCATTCTTTTACACAGTTTCCAATAGTTTCTAAGGAAAACAATTGAAATCAACTTTTGGAATGTAGAACTATAGAAATAATTAATATTTGCTGTGTTGCTGGAAAACCTGCACGTTATAAATTATGCATAGCACATGAAATGCTAAATGTATATATTGGAGTGATGCATAAACTTTGCAGTGTTCACAGTAATTCTTAAATTGACCAATAATTATCTTTTTTTCTTGGCCTTAATTCAGAGTGCTAAAAGAAGAAAAGTATGCTCTAAAATATTCCTTTGGGTCTTTTTCTTGATAATTTTATTATTATTATTTTTCTAATAGTTCTACAGTTAATCTTAGCATTCTGAAAACTGTGGTTATAGTGACTATTGAATAGATCTATTCTGAAGTGTTCATGTATTCTAAAGTGACTGGAAAACCTTAAATAGAATTTGGAAATTTTTGTTTAATTCAGGGTTGCATAGGGGAAATGCCATTATAGAACATGAAGAAAGCTAGGAAAATGCTATAGATAATAAAACTATTTTAAAATGCGATTTTACAGATAGATGCTACAACTGATTCACTAGTACTATAACAGCATTATTTTGAACACAGGTGTAAATTGTAGATAGAAAAGGTGATAAATGAACTGGTGGGAGAGGAAATTAGTCATAATAAAAATGCTGTTTTATCAAAATCAGAGATTTTACTTGCCACATTAAATTTAAGAAAATGTCATTTAAAAAACTTCAAAATATTCTTTCATTATCAGTTTCTCAGAACTTAGATTACTTTACAAATCAAAGTGAACAGAATCATAGCTTTATATTCCAATTTTTCATGAAACAAGTTGAACTAAAATTATTTCAGAAACCACTAGGATGGGAAATAACACTTGATTTTTTTTCCAAACTAAGGGAAAAGGTGTGTATAGGTAGCATGAAGTTTTTTTTTTTCTTCCTCCCCTCCTCCTTTTTTTTTTTTTTTTAAGAAGGCTTGTTACAGAGACATAATGAAAAAAGTATAAACTAGTGTAAAGAAACTTAAACGGACATAAATCTGCTTTGAAAGCAAGCCTGTTATATTAGGTAGGATGCTTAATATGCATTTTCTGACAGAAGTGTAGATAGAAGCAACTGAACTCTTCTCAAAATTGTTTATTGTTGTGCATTTAGGTGTTAATATAGATTGCTGCTTATGAGTGTATATCTCAAAAATTCACTCATAATCAAGCCAAAAGTTCTGACTTACGTCTAGACATTATTTTTATTTCCTTGGCTTGCTTACTTAGAATGCCCCTTTTGGGTTCAGAACACAACTTCAGTAACTCTCTTACCTGGCTTTTACTCTCTTTTTAATAAAATAATACGATATGAAATACTTGTACTGAATGGTTCGGGAAAAATTCTGATAGGCAGTTTTGTGGGATTCTTCTGGAGGACATTTACCACAGTATGTTGTATACTTGCAGAAGAAGAAAGACTTTATATAGAGTATTGAAAGCAAGGGTAACATAATGGTTAGCCTCTGAGGGTGGGGAGCAAGATGCTTGTAGTTTTCATCTCCAGGTAAAGCTGATTTCTTCTCTTTTTTATGATCAGATTATATCTGAACAGTGAATCACATCAATGACATTATAGTTGAAGTTTACTGCAGGTTATTTGGCATGGCATTTTTAGAGCCTTCTGTGGTCAGGAAACTAGCTCTGAAAAAGCATTCATACCACTGAGTTTTAACAGACGTCTGTCCTGTGTTGAATATGTGTTGAATACATCCAGTTCAGATTTAATAATATATATTAAATTCCCAAATTTCATGAGAATATGCTCCAGGTCTTTTTAAATGTTTCACACCAGGATTATACCACTAATATATTAGTGCTTGTTTTTGTATATTCCTTGTTAAATCAATGAACAGGTATAGCTGAACTTACAGCTTGTTTTTTGTTTAAATTAATTACAGGCAAAAACTTCCTCAGGAACAGGTTAAAAACTTCCTTAAATCTATAAGCAACAACAATAAAATGAATTATTAACGTGATATTTAATTGGTTTTTTTCTATCTTTTAAACAAAAATTTAATGTGATCTACCTGTGCTTGCAAACTTTTTAGGGATGCTTATTCATTCTTTTTAAATACAATTTTTATTTTGGGGGGTTTTTTTAGCTTTTTAGAAAAAAACGAGGTTGTCCTCATTTATGAGACCTTTACAATTTAAGATTGTTTTAGCACCACAGAAATAAGAGAAAGAACATTTTCTTTTTTTTTTTAATGTTTTACAAAAAAGCATCCTACCCTTAAAGAAGTTGCATCCTTCTATAAATAAATTGCTGTAATCCTTTAAATACTATCATTTAACTGAGTAACTCACTGTTAAGATAGCCATATTAAATTCTATTAATTCTCTTGAGTCAGATTCTTTGCCAAATAAAACCGGTAGAATTTTATTCTTTTCACTGGAACTTTACCTTTTAATGTCTCATAGAAAAATACAGTGCTTGAGCAAATTCGTACAAATCTGTAATAATGAAAAAGATTATATAATCTGACTTTCATGGTATTTGGTAGGAAAGTAACAATGAAAATGTTGAATATCTAAAAGCTCATGTTTAAACAATAGCAGGATATTAAAAAGTTCTGCAAGCAAGACCATATACTTTGTGTGGTATTACTGATACAGTACTTGTTCATGTAATTATATCTTTCAGGATCAATATATAATAAATAAAAAAATACAGAGAATGCATTTTTAAAAATCTGTCAAGAGCCATCATCACACAACTACAAGAAAAGCCTAGACTAAGCTCAAGCTAAAAGATAATTATTCCACTCTATGTATTTCTCCACTGTATGCCTTATCAGTTTCCAAATTTAAAGGTATTTGAACATGTTAATTATCAACAACTTTTCTTTTGAAGTAGAACTGGGCAGGGAAGCTTCTAAGTTTTCTGGTTTTCTTTAAAAAAAAATTAAAAATTGGCAGGTGGAAGGGGAATTATCATGTTTCTCAAATTGTGACTTGATCTAGTGTATACTTGTGGGTCTTCGTAGAAGATACAGAGGTAATTAGTTGATCTTCTGTTTCCGTCTGTTTTCTATGTACTAAATTGACCTTACTATGGAAAAAAGTATTTGCAATATTAGATAGGCATTACTAGATTATGTCGCATCAATGTTCCTGATAAGGTCCAAGCTGAGTGCCAGTATGGACACATGAACCTAGGTGGTGGGGCTGTGATGGGTCACCCATTCTGTCAAGTTAGAAGACTGATTAAAAGCATGAGCTAGAGTTAAAAAGAGAAGACCAAGTGTAATCATGAAGCCAAAACAAGTATAAAATCAAAGGGTAAGGAACGAATGTGCTTGTCAGCAGGAGGGAACTTCAGGAAGTCTGTAGTGCAAAAGCTGGTCCTGGATCAGAAACAAGGGTTCAGGTGGCAGAACCCAGGAACTTGAGCTATGTAAAGAGCAAGCAAGCAGGGGACAGGAACAAGATACTCGAGTGCATTTGCAGCCAAAACACAAGCTGTGTTGGCAAAAATAACTGACTGAGCGCATTTGGTCCCTTCATCACAAAAAGTCAGGTTGACACCAAGTAGCTTGCTGAGGAACTCATATTACTGGAAGTAATAATTAAATTTTCATTTGTAAAAGTTACATAATTTATATACCGATTTCAAGTGGGGTAATTTTTCAGGAAAACACGTGTATTTAACAGGTAAAGTCCAAAATCAGGTTTGTGTATTTTTAATTAAGTTATGGATGCAAGTACAGGACTAGTTTTTATTTGTATTTTATTAAATACTTAGAGGATCAAAAAAAATATATATAATCCAGCAAAGAAGGACAGATCCCAGAACTTTGCCTCATGATGATTCTCGAAATCATTTGTGACTTCAGTGAAGTTCTCTCTTACTTGCGCAGTTTCTGAGAGCATACTTCTGTTGCAGGGTGCACAATGACTGTGCTTCAAACAGAAGTGTGCTTAATAGCTTTGTAGTGTTGCTTTGATCATAGGAGGTAGGAAATATAGATTTAATAATCTTCAGCCTGAAAAGAAATATTAGCATAGCCTTTACTTCCTAATCAACTGTCTTAGCCCTTCAAGCTATTACTCGAGGAATAATCTATTTTCAGAAAATGGAAAGTATTTCCATGTCCCTGCACCAGTATGAATTTCAGAATCCATCTTCAGTAAAGAAATCTTGGGGAGATGGGCATGGCAGGGATTGGGATTTTTGGGTTTGGGGTTTTTGGGGGGGTTTTGGTTGGTTGGTTAGTTGGTTCGGGGTTGTTTTTTTTTTTCTTGTTTTTTTAGCTAACCTGGACACTATTTAGAAATACAGGCTCTTCCTGTGCTGACACTTAAACCTCTTCAGGACTCCATTTCACTCAGCAGTTAACAGTCTTACTAGGACACTCTGAGAGGAACTCTGAACTCCCTGGTAGTACCCAGCTCTCTGTGTTTTAGTTACTGCAATGCATAAGATTATCTGAACTATGCATCAAATCTGACCAGGCATAAAATCTAAGCTTACCTGAAAAATCATGAGCAACCTACAGATATTTACTTTGTATTTGTTAATTTACTTTAAAAGCACATCCTTCTTGCATGGGTAGGTTGATTGAATAGTCAGTGAAGAATTTGTATCTGAGAACATAGAGAGATTTTCTTTAGGAGCCTTTATAGTCTTTAGGAGCAACTACTCCAGAAAGACTGGCATTTTAAAATTTGTATTCCAATTTACTTCCAATCGTGACAATATAACAAAGTTTAAAGAGAACATATGTGTTTCAGAAGAAAGAAACATACCAGCTGATGTAAAGTTTAGTATAGTAGTTGACACATCTAGGAATTTGAACAAAATCTGACCACAATTTGCAGGAACCACTTTTAATTAAAAATTCTACATCTGCACATTCAATCAAATGAAATAAGGAATAGTAAATTAAATAATTATGTAGAACTAATGCTCCTTTCTTTAACACGGTTCAGTTCATTATTGTTCCAACTAAACATCTGTACTGGCATCAAACACGATGCTACAATGAGCTAGTCTTTCCTCAGTCATCACAAACATAACAAATTTTTTTGAACTGATGGGACTAAAGGTTCTCAAAACTACTGAGAAAAAAAAATCACTGTAGGATCCAAGTAACAAAGATAATAAAAACCCACTTCCATCTTTTTATACTGATCATAGCTAATTGCTCCATAGGGACAGAGTATGAGGATTGCTTTAAAAGTGTCTGGTACTGACGGTTCAGTTTGTTTTCTACATCATCGCATAGACAATAAGAAATATGCTGGAAAGCTGTGCATTTTTTCCTATATATTTCAATAGGAATGGGAAATTTAAAAAAAAAAAAATCTTGAGAACATACTATCTTTACATAGAAAAGCTTTTAAGAGGATAAATTACTACCTTTATTTCACCAAGTAAGAAATAGTTTATATGTTCACTTATTGTTTTTTAGTTCACAGTGACCCTGATATTTTTTCCCCCAAATGTGTTAGCCTGTATTAAAATGATGGATAACCTGGTGAAAATGTAAGGCTAATGGGCCTTGCTTAAAAAGGCAAATAGGGAGCTCAGGAATTTAAATTTTATAAATACATATTTAAATATATACATATACAGAATTTAAATTTTATAAATACATATAAAGAATTTAATTTAAAATTGAGCATGCCTGTTTTTTGGTATTTCCCTTGGCAGGTTTTATTTCTTGCACACTGAGATCTTACTCCTCTTCTTCCTTTTTAATAGACAGAAATTCAGCTGTGAATTTTCGTTAGTCCAGTATGCGATATGTTTACAGAAAACAAATAGTAAGACACGAGAGATTAAAAAGAAGCTCAGAGATCAGTAAACATCATCAATTTTAATATAGAAATCTGAAAAGTTCCTCGTTCAAAGCACTGAAACTAGCCTCCACAGTTAACTGAAGGTCTTGTCCCTATGTTTCTGTTCACAGCAATGAGAAGGTTATTATAGAATCACAGACAGGTTGAGGGTAAAAGGGACCTCTGGAGATCATCTGGCCCACACCCTGCTGCTCAAGCAAGGTCACCTAGAGCTGGTGGCCCAGGACTATATCCAAATAGGTTTTTAATATATCCAAGAATGGAGAGTTCACAAACACCCTGAGCAACCTGTGCCACTGCTCAGTCATGCTTACAGTAAAAAAAGTGTTTTCGAATGTTGAGACAGAACGTCCCATGTTTCAGTTTGTCCCTTTTCCCTCTTGTTCTGTGCTGGCCAACACTGAAAAGAGCCTGGCTCCATCTTCTTTGCACCATCTCTTCATGTGTTTATGTACATTGACAAGTTTCCTCCTGACCTTCCTCTTCTTTAAGCTAAAGAGTCCCATCTCTCTCAGGCTTTCCTCATAGGTGAGGTGCTCTAGTCCATGAATCATCGTAGTGGCCCTTTGTTGGACTCTCTCCAGTATATCCATGTTGCTCTCATACCAGTGAGCCCAGAACTGGACGCCACACTCTAGGTGTGGCCTCCCCAGTACTGAGTAGAGGAGAAGGTTCACCTCCCTTGACCTGCTGGCAATGCTCTGCCTAATGCAGCCCAGGAGGCTGTAGGCCTTCTTTGCCATGAGGGTCTGCCATTGCCATTGCTGTCTCGTGGTCAGCTTGTTGTTCACCAGGACCTTCAGACCTTTTTCTGCCAAGCTGCTTTCCAGCTGGACAAGCCCTCCATGTGTACTTGCGCATGGGGCTATTCCTCCCCAGGGGCGGAGGCAGGACTCTGCACTTCCCCTTACTGAATTTCATGAGGTTCCTGCTCAGCCCGTTTCTCCAGCCTGTTGAGGTCCCTTTGGAAGGGAGCACAATCTTCTGGCATGTCATCCATTCCTCCCAGTTTTTTGTCATCAGCAAAGTTGCTGAGGGTTTGCTCTGCCCCACTATCCAGATCATTAATGAAGATGTTGATTGGATCCGACCAATATTGGCTTTGAGGGTAGAATGATAGTTACTGGCCTCCAGCTAGACTTTTTACCACTGATCAGCACTCTCTGGGCCTGTCTATTCAGGCAGTTTTCAACCTACCTCACATAGATTACACACGTAATTTAAAAGATACACAGGTTTTTACATCTGCAGAAAAGACTGGAGGTATAGACTTCCCTGGAGACATATACAAAAATCAATCAGATCTAGGCGAGTTGTGTGTATTAAAACAATGAATTTTTATATGTAGATTCCTAATAAATGTAAAAAATCAAATTAACAGTACAAAAGTTACATACTCAACTTCCTGAAATCAAACAACTTTGTTGCCAGAGCTGAATTCTGCTTCTTCTGCACAAGTCTTATTTCATCAGGTTTAGACATGTATGTAGCATCTTCTTTAGTTTGTATATGACAGCACAAACTGGGTTTGCATTTTTGAGACAGAGGCAGGTTCAGCACAACAGTGAGGACTATTCCTTCAATTCACAGGGCATTTCGCCCACCAATGGATACAACTAGTTCATCTCT
Source organism: Bucorvus abyssinicus (assembly GCA_009769605.1). Taxonomy (NCBI): domain Eukaryota; kingdom Metazoa; phylum Chordata; class Aves; order Bucerotiformes; family Bucorvidae; genus Bucorvus; species Bucorvus abyssinicus. Next base: position 44,094,099 of record CM020063.1, read on the forward strand.
GTTAAGTGTCTTCTCTTTTGAACTCATTTCTGCATGTGTGTGCTTTATCAGCAGCTGTATCCAAAAAGGATATGCAGTTAAGCAAAACCAAGTGAAGTAAAACTGTAGTACAAGCAAAAGGCTGCTTTTCCATTTGCTGTTTGCAGTTTTGCAGTGTCTAATGCAACAGAACTTCAGCTCTTATTGAAGCTAATGTGGGCTACCATCTATTAAATATTTAACTGTATGCATTTGAAAGAATGATGTATAAAATCCATGCAATGTTTCTACTCCATACAGAATGAACATAAATGCAGAGGAGACTTTTAATCACAATATATTATTTTCTTTCATCTGCCTAGTTATGATGACTGAAAAATACTATATTGCATTTGAGAAAAGTATTCTGATATTATACTTGAAAGTTACTACACTGCAAAACACAGGGGAGTATTATTCTTGCAACATTTGACAAAGTGTGCTGGGAGAGGGAAACTCAAATGAAATTAAGCACCTTTTCTGTCTTTTGAATTTAATAAAATTTGCAAGCTTCCAGATAAAGCTATTAGTTTCAATTTGCCCACTAACTCATGCACAGAAAGGAAATTTTTTAGATGGTTGAACAACCTTGTCAATTAGATATTTAATGAATTGAGATGAATTGAGAGACATTCTTAACTGGCATCTGTTGCTAAAGAAGTAGCTACATTTCTTGAAGTTGCAAGGATCACTAATGAGTACTCTGTTAGACTAATTGAATCTGTTTATTTAAGGCCCAGTTGTGACTTGTGGCCCTGATGTCCTCTGGAAGTTACAGGGAAAATCCCTGAACAAAACTTTAAATTCTGTTGTATAATGGGACATAGCAAAACTTTTGTAGGTATATGAAACTGTCTAAATTTATATGAGATTGTTTTGTGTTTTAATACAGCATGCCCCGTTTAATCAGCATCCTGTACTGAGCACGTTTGCTGGGAAAAAGAATGTCTCTCTTCTAATGTCAATTGTATAAATAGATTGAGTTTTAGTGCTTTAGAAACATGTGCTTATTGCTTTTACAATTTTTCTTTGCTAATCTTGACATTATCTTGTGTGCTTCCTGCAGACGTAAATGAATGCGAAGCCGAACCCTGCAAGAATGGTGGAATCTGTACAGACCTCGTTGCCAATTATTCCTGTGAATGCCCAGGTGAATTTATGGGAAGAAACTGCCAACAGAGTAAGTATTGCATGGTTTTGGTTGTTTGGGTTTTTTTTAATGAAATAATTTTTTTCTCTTGAAGAAACCACTATAATATACTATGGAAATATTTCTCTAGTCTCAAATACATAATGCACAAAATAACCATCTTATTCTTTCCAAAATAGAGGAAATTTAAGAGACCAGATCTGTCATGCATTCAAGTAAAGCATCTGATGTGATGGAAACATTTGTAACATGCAAAATTTATCATCTAAGAGTCAAACAAGAAGGAGTAAATAGCATAAAGTAGAGAAATACAGAAGTCGATTCAGGCTAGGGGTTCATCTCCCCAAGCACCCTGTCTTCAATAGTAATTATTAGCAGATATCAACAAGTGTAAGAGCAGGGCAAAAATATATGTTACTGTCTTTGACATGTCTCTAGCCTCTCCAAGTGGGACCACTGGTTTACAGAGAAGTGATTAGAGGAGTTCTTCCAGGTTCTGTCCTGGGAACAATCTCACATGATTTTACCAATAATATCGACTATGAATGCACTATAAAAGGTCTTAAAGTTGTTACTGTAAAGGAGTTCTACACAAATGGAAGACCAGGTCATCTTGAAGACAAAACTAATGGACATAGGATAAACTGCTTTGGTTCTAAATATGCCTAAACAGTTAATAGCAGATGTTAGAGGCTCATGGATTTGATACTGCAGAAAAGAAAGCCTGTATGTTTTAGCAGAACAAAGGATGCTACTATGATAATGTTTTGGAAAAAGCTAATATATTCCCAAGATATGTCGAGCCTGGTACCTTAAAGAGAAAAAGGAAAATATTTGTGTATTAGCATTTAGATACCATGTTCAAAATACCTGAAATACGGAGTCATCAACATTCAAGTAAGAGGACTTCTGGTTCAAGGAAGATCCACTATGTGTAGCAGGAAAAATTTAAAAAAAAAAACGAAAAATTTGCAAGTTTAATACTAAATAGATGAAACTATTACAAAGCTGAAGAACATGATTCATTTTTCTTCTGTGTTCACGTTGTGGATGCATCGGGAGGAATGGAGGAGAAAACAACATGGACCAATAACCACAAAGAGCAAGCTGGGAAACTTTTTAAGTAGCCTCAGTGAATTCACAGATTTATATATGCAAAAGGCAAAAGATTCAAGGCATCCAACATAATGTGTATATAATTCTAGAGAGAAATCAAGGATTAAGATTTGCTTTAAGTTTTACAGACCTGTATGGCTACCTGAAAGAATTTGTAAAAGATTAGCATCTATTAAAGTTGTCTGTAAAAGTTGCTGGTGGATCACTTCATGTATTTCCTTATCATGGCTTGGCTTCGCGGACGAAGATTTGGGAAGGGCTTTGCCCACGCTTATTGCAAGCGCGTTGATGGCTGAAAAGGCCAATGCGGGATAGGCAAGACCGGTTGCAAAGAGCACACCGGAGGGTCTCCTTGGGTGGTATAGTCGAGGCACGGTTCTTTCTGCGCTGTCTTTTCTCCTCGAGCCTGATTCTATGCGTGCTCTCAAAGGAGACAGCAGCGTTATGTATGGTGTGTCTCCAAATGTCCCGATTGGAGGCCAGGGTGGACCACTGATGGTGGTCAATATGGCCTAGGCTGAGGTGTTGTTTCAGGGAGTCCTTATATCTCCTCTTTGGAGCTCTTCTCTTGCGGCAGCCGGTGGCAAGTTCACCATAGAACACGATCTTAGGGAGGCGGTGATCCGCCATCCTGGAGACGTGCCCTGCCCAACGCAGCTGCGTTTTCAGCAACATGGCCTCAATACTGGTGACGTCTGCCTGTTCAAGGACAGCAACATTAGTCACGTAGTCAGTCCAGTGGATGTTTAGGATTGTGCGGAGGCAGCGCTGATGGAAGCGTTCGAGGAGTCGCAGATGGTGGCGGTAGATGACCCATGATTCAGACCCGTACAGAAGAGTAGACAGTACCACGGCTCTGTAGACACTGATCTTTGTACTTTTCTTCAGGTGTTTATTGCACCAGACTCTTTTATGGAGTTTTCCGAAAGCTCTGTTTGCCTTTGCTATTCTGTTGTCTATCTCTTTGTCGATCGTGGCATCTGAGGAGATGATGCTACCCAGATAGCTGAACTGCTGGACTGACTGAAGCTCTGACTCGCCAATGGTGATGTGGGGATGATGGTAATCATCTTGTGGTGCTGGTTGGTAGAGAACTATAAGGTGCAATTGAATTGCCATTTGGAATTCTACCAGGAATCTCATCCATCTCATCAGAGTTTATCCCTTCTGGTTTTTTGGCTGCATCATGAACATTGCTCAGATCTATAGATCACATAAAACCAATCTCCTGTCTTGTTAGAAATATGGTACTCAGAGCTTCTTAGAGATATTTATATAATTATATGTATAAATAAACTTTGTGAAGTTGTATGCATTTTATATTATACTGAATTTGGCTTCATATATATTCGCATACCTATTTCTGTTTTGGAGAGCATATAACAAAAAGCATATATATACCAAAAATAGAAATTTCTAGTTTATTGAAATAGTGAAAGAATTCTACTAATGTCAGTGAAGCATTAATCAATTGCAAAATATGCTACCAATAGTCCATCTTCCTGTGTCATGCTTTGGGGATTTACACTGGTAAGACAATCACCTACTCAAATGATCTTTCTGGAGATGCTTCTGTAGATAAATGCTGACAGCTATGACCTAGAACTCCATCGTCTAGCCCATAGAGAAGAAGACTACATTGTTTGAAAGGATAATTCTGTTGAGTATTAAAGAGTTTTTATAATTATGATAAGGCTCTACACAACAGTCAAACTGCTTTGGTTTAGAGATCAAGGACAGTGAGTTTTAAAGTGTGATTTGCAGTAACTATTAATTTGCCAGTTGAAAAGTGCATACAGGCTGAAGAGAAGGCTCTGGAGAGTCTTCCAGTGCTTAAAGGGTACCTATAGGAAAGATGGAGAGGGACTCTTATCAGGGAGTGTAGTGATGGAATGAGGAGTAACAGTTTTAAACTGAAAGAGGGGAGATTTAGCTTATGTATTAGGAAGAAATTCTTCACTTTGAAAGTGATGAGACACTGGCCCAGGTTGCCCAGAGAGGTGGTGGATGTGCCATCCCTGGAAGTGTTCCAAGGTCAGGTTGATCAGGGCTTTGAGCAACCTGATCCAGCGGAAAGTGTCCCTGCCCATGGCAGTGGAGTTGGGACTAGATGGTCTTTAAGGTCCTTTCCAACCCAAACCATTCTGTGATTCTACGGACTGCAGTGTTAAGAAGCTTCTGTTCTGTACTTCCTTCGGGAAGGGACCCACATGTGGAGGGTATACTGTCTGCGGAACTGTATCATGGGAGGAGTGTGACATCAGATGTGCTTTGAAGACTTAAGAGGAAAGTAATATATTATTTAAATCAGTAATTAGAAACTACTACACATGTAGATATTTGAATAGTTCTGTTATACCACTCTTTATACTCATACAGGTGAGCATATGAATAGTTGTCAATAAATAACAGATATTTAAGGATGGGAATAGTGTTCGTACTGACTGTAATCGCTGAACTACCACTGTTCAGGAAAGTCCACGCATTTTTCTAGTGCTGTGACACAGTTCACAAACTTTAGCATCATCTACTTTTGAGCTAGCTTTAGCACATCTAGCAGTAAAAAGGCAACTTTTCTTTTTATACCACCAATACAATTGTTTCTATAGCTGGGCTTGAAAATAGCCTTTTTTCTTTTTTCATGAGAAGTTTAGTTATGTCATCATACCTAATTATGTAATTACAAATAGCAATTACGCTTTCTAATTACACCATTAGAGTTTTATACATATTTACAGTAATTATATAATTAAATGCTGTTACACTAATTATGTAAATTACTGATTACTGTCTCAGAATTACCTCACAAAGCTCAAAGATTGCTAATTGACATCACAGAACAGGTGAAATATCCTAGATTGAGAATAAAAAAGGTAAAAATACATCATGCAGTCCAGTCTCCTGTCATTGCAAGCTTGTTCTTCAGGATCCATTTTCTAATAGTATATCTAGTTTGATAAATCCCAAATACAAATGCTTTGTAATAACATCTTATCAAGTCACTCATCAGCTTGAAGTAGGTTGTGTCAGAGTGTTTTCCCTAATGCTCCAGCTAAGTTCTCTCTCTTTTTTTAATTCACCATTTAATTGCACCACAATTAATTTCTCTTAGTTAATCTTCTAAATAATTCCCTTCCATTTTATCTCATTTGTAGCAGTTTCCAGGTGTGAAACAACTTTTGTATTACACCCAGATACTGCAAACCTTTTGGGACATTCACCCAAAGTCTTTATCACTAGTCCCAAGAGCCTCTGCTAATAACTAGTGCAGCTGAAGTGAGAGGGAACGCCATGTCTGGAACTGAGTACTATAATAGCACTAAAATGAGCTTGGAACTACCTTTGAACCACCTTGAGCATCTTCTGAGACTCCTTTTGGCATGGATGAGGTTTGGAGTTGCTTTCTAAGGGCTCAGCCATGAAGTAAGTTTCTCAGAAGACATGGAGCTGATCTCCTGGTCAGCTGTTGTGCTTCACACCCCAACAATGCTTCTGCCCCTTTGGGGCCGCCTTCTGTTTCACCTCCATATCCGTCTCATTTTGAAGCACTGGCCTGACCTCTTGTATTTTTTCTGCAGAAAGTTAAATTCAATCTTCCTTCTTTCTTATTACCTATATTTAGCCATTCAGGCATAAGTGATACTCCAACCAGCTACTTCTCATCGCTGGAAAGCACAGGATGAGGCGAAGTCAAAGTAATATGGAGTGCAAGAGCACCGGTGGCTTCAAAACATGTTCAATTGTTCTGGAATAAGCTTATCAACCTGTTAAGAGATACTTCACTGAGCATCTGGTATTTACAAAATTTGCCTGCAGATGTTTAATAAACACAGAATGGAAAGTGAGCACCTTTTCCCACCCTCTGAAAGCAAAAGCTAAACTGTATTAATTCCGTATTACTTTCTGGATTTCTTAAGGCCTCAGCATTTCCTGATGCAGCTGCATCTCCTTCTGTTCTTGCACTCTCTGCACCTATTTCTTGCTTCTGTGCTGAATTCAAGCTATCAATTATGATTACCTCCATTACAGCTTTCCTTAGCCTTGGAGTCCCTGTAAATAAGGACTGCTTTCAAGACAGATTCTCCTGGGGTTGAAGTCTTTACTTTCTGGATCACAAAATTCTCTTGCAGGCAACAGGGAGCCACTTTCATCAGCGTCAGACTGTTTGCATTATTCACTACAAATCTGTATTGTTAAAATCTCCCATGAGCAACATGGATTGTGAATTGCAATAATTTGTAAGGAGTTCCACAGGTAATTTTTGCTCACTTTTTTTTTATCTACAGATGGTACTGTACACGGTGCAATTTCACCATTGTGCATTTTGGAGTCGTATTTTGCTGATTGCCAAGAGTTGCTGCCATTAAAGCATATGGCAAATTTTCTCATGCTTTCTTTTTAAAGATACAGATCAGATTAGTCACTGTAAATATTTTTTACATATGCTATGACCCCTTCACCTCTTTTTCCGAGTATTCAACATGCCCATATGCGGGAAGACTGTATTCAGGGCAAGCGCACTAATTTGGTTTGTGTAGCCTGTCAGCAATCCTGCTAAACAGTGTACATGCTCATTATTTTCATTTGTTTCCTGTAGTTTATGTTTTAGGACAGTCATGTTTATACTGCACTTGGTCGTCTTCTGCCTTCCTCTCTGTGGAAATCAAAGTGGCATTTTTTTAATTTAAATTTAAATGCCCCTTCTTTCAGTGTCATTTTTATTTAAAAGTTATCTAAAGATCTGACAGATCTAGGCATAAAGAGACTTTCAAGACGTGCTTACATGCAGCCTTGTACTCCCAGGCTAGATGGTGTCATCCAAAGCATTCTGTCTGATGTGCTGTGATTGTAGAATTTTCTTTCTTTCAAAATTATTCCCAAGAATACAGGACACCTGCAACTTGCATGATTTGAAGCACAGAATTAATAACTATTTTCACAATACTTTTTAACAAGACTATATTGCTTCTTTTGGCGTTGTCTGTGTTTCACTTGTAAGTGTGTTTTCGAGGCAATCTCCTCTCTTGTTGGGACTTTCTGGCTTCAAGTGCTTGTCCTTTGAACTCTTCTGCTTGATGCTCACTGTCTCCAGTGAGTCTTGGGTATCTCTGTCTTCCCCAGCTCCAGCTCTTACCAGCCCTGTCTCAGAAGGATTCAGAGTTCAGACAGCCTCCATGCTTAGGTTCAGAAAATCCCTATGCAAAACAAACTTCTCAGGATGAGGGCATAAAAAGTGCACAGACAAAACAAAAGAATTTATGAAACAGTTAAAAGCTATGTTTTCAGGGCGAAACTCTACATCTGGCTAAAATTTGTCTTCTGGCAAGTCTCTGTTTTCAAACTATGGGTAGAAATCAGAACTTAACCCTTTCCTTAAATTACCAAACCTGGTAACAGGTGAATTCAGCTCATTAAAACACTCTGTAAAAAATTCAGCTGTTAACAACTGGACTGTTACTGAAAGGTAAACATGATGCCATTACAACCATATTTCTTTTCCAGATTACCTGCTGGGGAACCTACTTTTTAAGGCGTAAAACCTTATGCACCTCCAGTTGGCAATATGTTGTGGATGAAAACTTGTAGGGAACCACTGTGAAACATTTTACTTGAAGTAATCAACATGGGCTTGAGTTTGCTAAATTACTGACTACTATTAAAATACCTTTGAATGAGGTTTAGAAAAACTCAACTTTCCCGACAGCTCAAAATATCGGTTTGGTTAATTCTGTGAATAATACAATATGAAGTGTAGTTTTAAGCACATTCTTGATTGTTTTGAATATCTGACAGTTGTATGATCTGAAATACTGGTGTAACATAAGACGTAGCAAATTTCTGTAAAACAAAACTGCCAAACATACTAATTTTTCTTTTTTGGTCTTGAAACTGCTCTATAGTTCAAGATGGCAGTGATTTATCTTGGTATCTATCAACACTTCATATTTAATCAGTTGATTCAGGTTTTCAAATTTCATTAGAAAAAAAATTGAACTGTAGAAAGAATTGTAGTTTCTAGAAATACAGACTTCTGTGATTAAATTAAGAACATTATAATCATCTGCAAAAGTAGATACATATTCATTGGTACAAAGGTAATTTACTTTTTTGTATTGGAGTTTCTGTCCCATTTTCATTCATCTTGCCAGTATGTACTCAAAATCCTGTTAAGGTAAATGCTAAACATAGAGAATGACCTGTAGATTATGACCTTAAACTGAATCAAGACCAGTTTCCTGTTGCTATCTTTTTTAATTTAAAGGTAAGGGTTTGAAATTCCAGAAATTTCCAAAGATTTCTTTTATTTTTGTCAGCAAATTGAGACAAAAAGCCCCTACCCCTGTTTTTCATTGCGTCATACTGTGAGGTAACAATTCCTTGAAAACTGACATCAACCATCCCTGCTGCTGCCTGAAGAGGTCTTGCTTCGTCTTTTCATTGCCTGCTTTCCTGCTTTTGTGACTGCTCATTCTAGGCTGCCATTTTACCTATTTGCCTTGTTGTCCTGGCAAAAACTGACCCAGGAAGTAAAAAAGGTAATTAATGAACCAGATCAGCTCATTGATCCTGTGAACTTCACTACCACACAAATACCGGGCTGGTACGAAGGAACGGCAGGGCACAGAGCCTGGGCATGAAGTCAAGACGTAACATCACATTCAAATGTTAATCAAGTCTCAGTCTAATCAAGAAAGTAGAAACTGTTCTTTAATTCATGTTTAAGGCAAAATTAAGAATATTTTTTTTCTTGATTTGTTTCTCTTCACAGGTCATAAAATTTAAAAGCTAGAATTCTCAGCTCATTTGCCGAGAACACAATGAATAAAAATTTAGTAAATATATGCATTCCTGTTCATCGATATTTAGATGACAAGTTCAGGACTTGCATTGACAAATTAAGGCGTTTTTCTAGGTGTGTGTGTATATATATGTTAGTATATGTATACACTATGTATATTACCCTTAGAGAAATTAATTCAGTTTTTTTCATGTAGCGTAGTTAACTTACCATTCATATCATGTCCTTGGTGATTTAGGGAATAAAGTGTGGTTAATCTCAAACAGAAGGAAGAATGGAAAAATTGAAATTGAAAGAAATGTATCAATTTAATATAAAGTTAATGGTAAAACTTGATTTATGACCTTCCTGGATTACAGATATATCTTGCAACAAAAACGTATTACAAATAAATTTTGAAAGTGCAAGAGGGAAAACTTTTATGTATTTTATGTGACTTGAACCCATGTAACTCAGTTCAATCCAGGTCATTTGTCATTTTTTGAACTTGCCATAAGAAGGAAAACAGAAATTATTTAAGAGGTTAAATAAATGCTGAAAGACAGGCTAAAGGTATCAGTAGTAAGGGTGACCCTCTATATACATTTTTAACTATTTCAGCTAATTATGGATGGAACAAAATTTCCATGTTTGCATTGCACAAACCCCATCTTGAATCTCTTGCTGAAACTACTGAGGTTTACTGAGGCTACACCATTCTATGTTTCTTGTCTGGCTAGTAGTTCTGTGTAGTGTATTGGTATGAAAGTGCAAAGAGGCAAAAAATACTACAAAAATGACAGAACACGTTGCTCTCTTTGAAATGTTCTCCAAGGCACTTCAATGACCTAGTGAGAAATATTAATGAAACTCTAGCGTTTCTAATATTGAGTCTCAAACAACAAAGCACACTCTGGCCCTTCCACTGCAGGCTTTCTTTGTCTAGGCATTCTGTGTGAGACGCAAAGGTGTGCAAAATTAGCCTCAACAGATCGGAATTGTAGTTCTTCCTTTCAACACAATAGGAAAATGAGACTCATCTCTTGGTGTTTGATGTTGAAACAAAGTCCTCAGCCCTGTGCCTTTGGGCACGTTTTCATCTTGTTGCAGTTGTACTCTACAGCAATGTCTCCCTTTGAAAATTCATTTCTCAACGTCTCACTCTGATTAGGCAGTAGAGGATACAATCTTCACTCAGACACCTGACAGAAACTCATTGTAAAATATTCAGACAAGCCCTTAGGACCCAACAGGCATATTTTACACATTTAATCCTTTTCTCACTACATGAGTCAATCCAGTGCAATAATGGCTTTTGGGTTGTGTCAATAACTACAATACGAACGCAGCCTTATATTGAGGTATCTACAACTTGATTTTGTAACATCTCATTTTAGCTTGAACCACATTGTGGCAACTTTCTTGCCATATTTTCTTTACTTAAACCTGCTGAAGTGCTTTTCCCAGGCATTATGTCATTCTTCACAGAATCACAGAATCACAGAATTATCTGGTTGGAAGAGACCTTTAAGATCATCGAGTCCAACCGTTCACCCTGCACTGCGAGGGGCCCTAAACCATGTCCCTCAGCACCACATCCACAGTCTTTTAAACACTTCCAGGTCTGGGGACTCCACTACCTCCCTGGGCAACCTGTTCCAATGCATAATGACCCTCTGTGTAAAGAAATTTTTCCTGATATCCAACCTAGAGCTCCCCTAGCGCAACTTAAGGCCGTTTCCTCCCATCCTGTCATTCATAACATGGAAGAAGAGATTCCTTTCAGGTAGTTGTAGAGAGTGATAAGGTCTCCTCTGAGCCTTCTCTTCTCCAGACTAAACAATCCCAGTTCCCTCAGCCGCTCCTCATAAGACAGATTCTCTAAACCGTTCACCAGCTTCATTGCCCTTCTCTGAACCCTCTCCAGCACCTCAACGTCCTTCTTGAAGTGAAGGGCCCAAAACTGCACACAGTCATCAAGGTGTGGCATCACCAGCACCAAGTACAGGGGGGACAATCACTTCCCTACTCCTGCTGGCCACACTATTGCTGATACAAGCCAGGATGCTTGTTTCCTCTTGGATTATGGGACCTTGATACTGCTCCCCATCTCTGCTATCTGATTCTAGAGGCCAAGCACCCAGTGAGTTGGTCTGACCATTAAAGACTGAGGCAAAGAAGGCATTCAGCACCTCAGCCTTTTCCTCATCTTTGCTCACTATACTTCCCATTGCATCCAGCAAAGGATGGAGATTCTCTTTAACCCTCCTTTTGCTATTAATGTATTTATAGAAACTTTTTTTATTATCCTTTATGGCAGTGGCCAGATTAAGTTCTTGCTGGGCTTTTGCCTTTCTAATCTTCTCCCTGCATAAACGCGCAAAATCCTTGTAGTTTTTGTGAGTAGACTGCGCCTTCTTCCATAGGCCATGTACTTTCTTTTTCTTCTTGACTCATGGTGTCCCTCAATTACACTCAGTTAAGAGGCAGAAAGGTTGTGTTGAGGTCAGGGATTCCTTCTCCTACTTGTCTTCCACCTGTCAGTTCTTCCAACTGAGGAAGCAATATGACCCTACCTTTTCAGTAATAGAATCATAGACATTCACAAAAAGTAGAGGAGAAAAACTACTTATCTTATAAATGCACTGCTCCTGTGTTGGGAGAACTTTTACGTGCTTTTTTATGCATAGCAAAGCCTATGAGAATGCATATTTCAGCATTTCTAAGCCTTAAAAGAAAAATTACAGCAGACTATTATTCTTAAAGTAGCCTCTAAGTTTCAAGTTCCTAGTTTGGTCAATAATGCACATTCTTTTTTTACATCCCTACAGAAATGAAAAATAATTTGCAGGTAGGGAATTGATACTATAAAAGAAATAAAAGCCAGATTGTAGCCAGTAGAAGCAAACTGAAAACAAATCGTAGGTTATTGTGATCAAAGAGTCCCCTTAAAAGTATGGAAAAACACCTTCAGTAAAAGCACTAGTAATTATAAATATATGAAAAGAACAGTTTACAGCTGCAGTAGGCTCAACAAAGCTCCCAATAGCCAAATCATGGGACCGTTTTTTCTGTTACAGGTACTAGTCCAATTCGAAAATATCTTATTTCAAGGCTTAGTATTTATAGGCCATTTATTTAAAAACAGATTAAACATGGAGGGTAGCTTGCCATCTGAGTCAGCCTGGTCTAGTCTGCTGCTGCTCTTTGGTGGACAGAGAAATGAGCAATGACAGGAAAGTCATCTTTAGAGCCGTGCAAACTCCTCATAATGAAGCTTGTGGTTTACAGTAATTAACAAACAGGGCACAGAGTAGAATTACAGGTGAGTGTGGCATAAACTTCACCAATATTGGGGGTTTGAAAGTTGACTCACATTTTGGAGATTCATTTAGACTTGGAATTCAAGCCAAGATATGAAGGATGAAAATCCGTATGAACTGAATGAGAACTAAAGAGAAACTAAAGAGAAAATGGAACAAAACATGGTTACATGAGCCCCAAATGAACTAAAATCTTCAGGCTCAGCACAGCTCCCACCTGCAGTTTTCAGAAGAAGAAAATGTAATATGTTCAGTGATCAACTTCCTGCTGAGGTGAGATTCACAGTTCCTGCTGCTTTGGACAGATGGAGAGTCCAGCAAAGCTCCTGTTCCAGCCATTGGTGCAATGATGTGTAAGATAGATAGGTGGGGAATGAACGATGCTAGTAGGTTGCATCTATTTTAGTCCCTGCCCACCACCATGCTCATGTGTTGCATTCCATTAGATAGCCTGAGGACTTACAAGAATTTAGAGTATCTCCAGTGTCTTATCATTGGTTGTGTTAGAAGGAAAAGCAGCATGTAATTCATCACAACTTAGTCTGCTTTCTAGCCTCTTCACAGTTTGGCACAGGAATGGCAGTCATTCAGTGACTGTCAGATCAGAGGCAAACGGCATGCCTCTGTGGCTGCAGGTAGCTGCACAGGCAGTGGCCATCAGCCCGAGAGCCACCCCATCTGGATGCAACCTTCCTGCAGCTTGGAGAATCAGCAGTCACAGCGTTACTTACTCAAGGGTGTCACTGCTTCCAAATAAAGAAGGGGATGAACAGATATGAAAAATTTGGTGGAAATGCAATTCAGAGAGGGAAAGGCTTCGTGTCTTTCTGTCATGGTGTGCATAGGTTGGGACTCAGAAAGCTGTGGGTTTCTGAAATGAAGTAGAGTTAAAGCTTTAAAAATTCACAAGTACTTTGCCAACAAAACCTGATAGAATTACTCTTTCTCTCAGTGTCGGTGATTTTTTTCCTAGTATTAATGCTTAAATGTAATTAGGCCAGTTCTTGGTTTGGTGTAGTTACTTAAAAATTTTGTCTACAGAAAAGTGTCACATAAAACCTGTATCCTTTAAAACTGATGGGCAGATTAATATCCGTTACTGATCACACAAAATCTGTTTGATAGATCTCACCTGTAAATACGATTTTTCTTTTCTGGCAGATCTGCACAGTTAATGGTAACACTACATGCTGTCACTGGAGATCAGTTTCAGTGTGTAGTTTGTACTATCGTGTCTAGTGCTATTCCAATAATATCAATTCCAAATATCAATTTATTGTCCCGTTGCTGAAGCATAATTTCATAATGACTCTGTTCCTATTTTTATGCAGTTCAGTTTCGCCCTTCCATGTTTTGGAATTTTATCCTAGGCACAGTGTGTAAAGTTGTAATTCATTACATCAAAGTTAGAGAAAAGCAAATATTAGCAGGAAAAATATTCCCCATTAGTCTCTTACCTCTGAAAGCAAATTTGAATTGTTACATCCACTGTGTACAAATAATATTCTTTCCTTTTCTTCAGTGTTCCTAAAAAGTGTCCTTTCTCTTCTGGATAGCCGTAAAACGTCTGTACAGGAAGCTGAATGTGGATTTTACTGTGATTACGGAAACATCTTCCTCTTGTTTTTCTTACCTCCTGGTCCTTCCACAATTTTTTTTCACAATACCTTTAACTTTTCTGTCAGGTACGAAATTGAGTATTGGGTTTTGTTCATTTTTAGACATAGGAAGCTTTTTCTGTGACAAAAAAGTGTCAAGTGGAAGATCCCTAAGAATTAAATTCCTTTTCCAAAGCACATGATGGAATCTGTTCAGCCTCCTCTCATCTCTGCTGCAAGTGGTGGTGGGTCTCCCACTCAGTTATCTGCAGACAAGGTGGGACACAAGTTACATGATGTCCTTTAAAAGATGTGCTTTAGTCTTAGACATACAAATGTAACTGCTGGGAGTAAAATATGATTTAGTATTAAGTGTGGTGTGTTTTGTCCCTTTCACCTAAGAAGTTAAATCTCTCTAGCATTAATTGCACATTGATCTAAAGATTGAAACACTAGGGTTTTGTTGCTGCTCATTATTAGTATTCAGTGATGGAGAATCCTGATTTCGGACACCTTACTGTACTTCAAACGTGAGATTTGATGCAATACAGAAAGCCTAATTTGCAATCTTCATCTATCCTAGTGACATCTGTGTCACCTTTGCTATGTCTGCAAAGAACAATGAGAAATAGACCCCAAGACAGATTGCTGGGTAGGGAGTTGGGTAAGTTAGACAGTATGAAAAGTTGAGGAAAAGTGTAATTATTGTGAACAGCAAAAATGGCACTTGCCTGCAGTGTCAGTGTGTAAGGGATGTAATGCAGAACTGTTTCCCCGTGGGAAAGCAGACATGTCACTGCACTGTTCTGTACCCAAGAAAGGGGCCTGAGGAAAAGCAGATTATGGTCTCTGATGCAACTGGCATTTTTTATACATGGTGGAGCACCTTCAGAAGACAGTGTGAGAGTCGCAGCCCTTAATTCCCAGTACGTCAGTGGCTAGACTATGAATAATATGATTTCAAATTTGATCAGATAAGGAAGGAAATTTGTTCTCCTGTAAGTAGGTAGTAGTCTTGTTCAGTTAAACTTTACAACTCCTGAAAGGCATATAAACCTTCATCTCAAGCTACTCCATTTTCCAAACTGCAGTTCATTCTTACCGGTGTTGTTAGATGCAAATACCTGCTGAAGATAGATAGACTGCAGTTAAGTACACACATTCCTCCTTGTGAGCTTTGCATTTATTGCTGAGATTGGGTTGTCTTGTGCAGGCAAGAAGTTGAGAGGAACAAGTTACCCTGCCCTGTCAATTCCACTGCAGTTAAGTTAGCAGATCAACATCCAACACTGAAATGTTATGGTCCATATTAAGCCAAAGGGATTTGAAGTCACGAGAAATTTTACATAGGGAGACTTAGACAAGAAAGGCATTAAGATGTTTCCAGGGTCATGTGAGCTTTTTGCGCTAGTACTGAGGACACAGGACAAAGAGGCTATTGGGAATTTAAACTGAGGTGTGTAAATTTTTATAACATAGTATTAACATTTTTTAATAGTCATTATGGATAAACAATAGCATGGTTTAGCACTATTACTACTTTATTGAATCAAAAGAATCAAACAACTTGGCTGTGGTAATTGCACTATAATTTTGCTGTGTGCAACTTCATTTGGAATTTCCTAATACAGACATCATCAGCACAGTGGAGTCTCCTGGCTCTTAGCCTTACGCATCAACATGAATTTGTAAACAAAGTTGTGCTCATTTATGTATTACTGACAGGTAACTTCCCACTTGCCTTTTGTTATAATATTCTGTGAATAGTTCTCTTTACATATTCATAAGTGAAAGATACTAGGTCAATCTATATCTTTTCAAATGTCTAGACATTTTGTAAATAAGGTGAGAGGATTTTATCCACAGTAAGTGCAAATATTTATTTATGCTTTATTTATTCAATGAAAATGCTAAAAGATTTGGATTTTGGTGACTGATTGATGTTCTTTTCTCTAAATATCTGGAATGAAAAAGTCACAGCTATTTAGTGGTTTCATTGACCATGTTTATTTTGGAGAAATATCAGGAAAGGTGATACTGTTTCTTAGTTTGTGAGCTTAGAAATTAAACTCCCTTCTTGGCAATGCCCTAACAAACTTTTTTTTTTTTTTTTTTTTTTGGTGTTTAATATTAAATGATTGGATAATTAGGTTTCCCACAGAATACCAAGTAAAGAACCTATAAACAGTATTAAAATCAGATAACTTCTGTAATAGTAGCTTTTTAAAGTCTAGTTTCCATTCTTTATTGAACTAGTATACTTATTATGTATGCAGTATGTTTTCTTGGGGAATTGCTGTTAAATGGGCTATTTACATGAATAACGTAATGGAGTCTCAGCTAAATTTCACTACCATTTTATTGGTAATTTCTTAAGAACATAAAAAATCATTGTATTGGATTAGATAGTTCAACAATTCATTTGGCTTACCATCATGTCTCTTGACTGTGGTGTTATTTAAGGAGAAAATGTAGGCTTGGGCAGTTTCTGTCATTTGTTCCCCTCATATTTCCTGCAGGTCTACCGTTCCTGTAGGAATATTAAAGGTTACACCCCTCATTAGTCTCTTTAGTATCATCTGTGGACCTGTTGTGCCTGAATTTTTCCAATTTCTTTTTGAACCTGTTGATCTTGTATCTGCCTCTAGAAGGCTCCAGAAGATCACTACCCACTGTTGAAAGAAGTGCTTTCTTTTACATGTGTTAAGCTGATTTCCTGTGAATTTCAGTGAGTGTTCCGTTTTCAGTAATGTAGATGTGATGAACAGTACGGTGTTCATCTCATCTATGTTTATGTAAAGTTCAGTCATATCCCTCCTCAGCCTTTTTCTCTCCAACTTGAAAAATGCTAGGATTTTATTCCCTTCACCTATGATGCCTGCTTTTTTCCTTTAATAATTTGAACTGTCATTTCTATACTTCCTTTAGCTCTCCACCTTCTTGGGATGCAGAGACCTGAACCGCACGTGCTATGTGGTCACACACGTGTGTGTAGGCACATTTTAAGGGTTTTTTCGTAGATGCAGTATCTTCCATCTGAGTATATTGAGGTTCATCTGTCACCCTTTTGACCACTCATTCAATTTTCTATGTCCTTCTGGAGTTGCTCATCATCAGAGTGGCATTTGATCAAAAGAGCTTAGTGGCTTCAAAGTGGACAATTTGCCCATTCATGCTTTCTTCCAGGTCACTGATGAGTCAAACTGACTCCAGCAATGATCCTCAGAGGATCCTACTGCTGACATTTCATACTGAAAAGCCTCTTCCTGTTCTTTAATTAGACTTCTCTCAATAGAAGGGCCTTTTCCCCACTGCCTGGCAGGAGCCTTTCATGTGGAACCTTATCAGATGCTTTCTGAAAATCCAAGTGTGCTATATCCACTGTATTTCCTTTACCCCTACACATATCGTCACCATTAAAGAACTCAATCAGGTGAGACAGGACAGCCATTTACAGAACTCCTGTTGGCACTTTTCCCACAGATTGTCTTTATCCAGGTACTTAGTGATCTTAATTATAGACTTAGCAGCTTACAAGATATTTAAGTAGACTCACCAGCCTGTAATTCCTACAGTGCACCCTAGAGCTGTTTTCTGCAGATGAGAGTAGAGCACTGATCTGTCAGAGTAGCTCTGTAGTCCTTAAATCCATCTTTTTCACCAAGGCACAATTCCTAAAAACACTGTGTCATGAAATCACATTACCCCTGGGAAAAGCAATGCATTATTAGGTGCCAAAAAACCTCTAAAATCCTTTGCTTCCACATTTGAAATCCTTAGACCGTGTAAGTGCTGCCTAACTTTATTTTCAGTTTGTGTCCTCAGCACAGAGCTTGTAGAGAAGTAAAAGCCAAAACTGAATTTTACAGCCTTACTATAAAAGTACCAAGAGAGGATTTGGTAATGGAAGAGCATGATAGTCACTTAGCAGTAATGGCACTGTTGAGAAATAGAACGTAACATCCAATTTCTTTATATTTTATTGGTTCTGATAGCCATTGCTTACACACATGAACCGTGTTGACCAGTATGATAACCGAATAATGTGCTGCTGTTGCCTGAGATGCTACATCAGCATAAAAAGCACTTAATCAATTTGGACGTATCAGCAAATAGGTAGCAATTCTTCCTATTACTGTCTGAAAATCTGCCTTCTATTGCGTGGAACGTAACTAATCGCTTCATTTTCATGTCACCTCCTAGAGACTTGAAGCTTAACACAGCATCATTTTAGAAGTTTGCTTGTGTGAAAGGGTCTGTGTGCTTAGTAACTGCTACTGATGCAAACTGGTAAAGATGTTGCCTTTGATATGCAGTATTTTATGTGAAGGCATGAAGCAGCTTTAATCATATTCACCTCAGTGCTGCCGTACCACACTGGCTACCAACATGCTTGGAATCACATTTTAGAATCAAGTAATAATAATGAAAATGTTAATAGGACAAGAAAATCCATTTTGGTTTAGTTTTAAATCTGTGAAGCAAACTTATGGAGATCAATGCCTTTTTTTAATCAGACTCCAGAGCTAAATGGCTCTATATACTTACCAGGGCCGGGCATAAATGTGCTATTCCATTGCGTAGTTAGGAGTCACCTGGAAGTTATAAAACCTGTGGCATTTATTTTTTATCTAGAAATAGTTAAAAACTATCTGAAATTATCACTGACATTGTGCGATCTCCAAGGCTACTAAAGTGCAAAATAGGGTTTGTAAATTCTATTTTGCGGGAGTTTTTTTGCATTGCAATAGCCTAGAAAGAAGAATACATGATCTGTTACCTTGTCTCAGTGGAAGTACTGATTAAATTCCTTCAATGGGAATGAAACCATTGATTTGGTCTTGCCCGTAGGATTAGTCTTCAGAAGAACAATTAACATGAGTTACTACAGCTGAGTTACTCAATATCACTCAGATCAGAACACTGGATTGTGGAAAAAACATTTGAGTACACAGAGTAAGCAAATAATTTGATTACCTACAGAATGATTGAAACAGCCAATAGCTAAAATGTTCAAAGTTGAGCTTGTGGTTTGCAGCTGTGTCCCCCCTAGATTACGTTCACCAGCCATCTTCAAACTCCAGCCCGTATAATGGGAGGCTGAATAGCTCAAGTCCAAAGCACCACTGCACTTAAGCTAGAGATTTTTAGTTATGGGTAAAGGTCTGACTAGCAAAGCCAGATGTATAGCTCATGTGGATGTAGTCGTATACCATCTATTTTGAGCAACGGTGATTTTAATAGTCATATTAGAGATCTGCAGAGTTTTAAAATTTAAAAAGTCAGGGTTCCATACACAGTTCTTGCATAACTTAGAATTCATTCCAAGTGAAAGTCTACTTCTGTGTGGGAGGGACCATAGAGGGCTTAGGCTTTGCTTGTATTTAAAAGTGATGTTTTAAGGAATGACACAAGAAGCAATCCTGCTAGTGGGGGATAAAAAACCTGTCACAAACTCGAAAGCTGATGAGATGGCAGTAGGACTATTCTTGGCAACAAAAAAGGAGGCCAATACATTAAAAAAATGAGTATGTAGAAAAATACCTACTGCGTCTGTGTAATATCCAGCTGTAGTGGTGCAGTGTAATCAGTGCTCTGGGACTGCTGAAGCCAAGCTATGAGACAATTAATTGGATAATGAGCTGGGATATGTGACTGTCCTTCACAATATCTCCACAAAATATGTTCGCTGTGTGCAAGTATGACTGAAGTAAACTGGATGAGCAAAGCCAGAGTACTTCCAGTTACTCCAGAACTAAGATTTTAGCTCTTCTTCAGTTTACCAGATGTACGTTTACATATATGGTCTCTATACATATGCAAAGCCAGCATCTTCTGGAAAATGAAAAGTCTACGTTATCATGGAAATTAAGATGTAATTCCTATAATTAGAAATTATTCTACTTTTTAAAATATACTGATTATCCATGCAGCCAACAGCAAAAATTTGATTTGGTATAGGAAAACAGACAGAATTTTTGTATATCAGGTATCATTCTAACAGACTGTGATTAACTGGGACTGAAATATATTTATACTTAACTTCATCGAAAAAATCGGGAGTGGAAACACATTTGTATAAAGTCTTCTGCTTTTGAATGGCTCCCAAGACGAAAAAAAGCACTAAAGAACAAAATATTTTTTATTAACAGTATTTCATGTAGCACTGTATAATACTGGATAAAGTAAAGTACTTGAGAAGCAAATCCTCACCCACTGTAAATTGCTAACACTCCAAAGTCAACAGAGTAAATTCAGATTATTCCTACTCAGGAAGGGCTCCTCTGTGCTGATTTAATGCCAGGATTTACCAATCTGTGAGCATTGATCTGAAAAGAGCCTGGAGTTAGAACTGTTTGTTAGAGTGTCAGAGAAAGGTTGAGGTTGGCAGGGTCCTCTGGAGGTCATCTAGTCCAACCTTCCTGCTCCACTAGGGCCACCTATACCCTAGGACTATGTCCACTCACGTTTTTAGTATCTCCATAGATGGGGCTCCACAACTTCAGTGTCCAACCTGTTCCAGTGTTCGACCATTATCACAGTAAACAAAAAACCAACAAAAACCAAAAACCAAAACTGAATCCAAAACTTTTTTCACATGCTCAGTTTAATTTCATGTGTTTTATTTTGTTCCCACTGCCTCTTGTCCTGCCAGTGGGATCTACTGAGGATAGTCTGACTCTTTGTATTCATTCTCCCATTATTTATACATACAGATGAGATCTCCCTGAGTCTTCTTTTCTGCACGGTGAGCAGTCCCAGCTCTCTCAGCATCTCCTTGTAGGTCAGAAGCTGCAGTCCCTTGGCCATCATGGCCCTGCGCTGAACTCTCTCCAGTAAGTCCATGTCCTTTTAATACTGGAGAGCACAGCACTGAACTCAGCATCCTAGATGTGTCTCCCCAGTGTGGAGCAGAGGGGAAGGATCACAGAATCACAGAATCATTTTGGCTGGAAGAGACCTTTAAGGTCATCAAGTCCTACCATTCACCCTGCACTGCCAGGAGCCCTAAATCATGTCCCTCAGCACCACATTCTACACATGTTTTAAAAACTTCAAGGGATGGGGACACACCACCTCCCTCGGCAGTCTGTTCCAATGCTTCACAAGCCTGTCTGTAAAGGATTTTTTCCTAATATCGAACCTAAATCTCCCCTGGCACAACTTGAGGCCATTTCCTCTTGTCCTATCACTTGTTACTTGGGAGAAGAGACTAACCCCCACCTTGCTACAACCTCCTTTCAGGAAGTAGTAGGCAGTAATGAGGTCTCTTCTGAGTCTTCTTTTCTCCAGGCTAAACAACCCCAGTTCCCCAGCTGCATCTTACAGGACTTGGTCTCCAGACCCTTCTCCAGCTTCGTTGCCCTTCTCTGAACATGCTCAAGCACCTCAGTGTCCTTCTTATAGTGAGGGGCCCAAAACTGGTCACAGTACTCAAGGTGTGGCCTCACCAGTGCTAAGCACAGGGGGGACAATCACTTCCCTACTTCTGCTGGCCACACTGTTGCTCATACAAGCTGGAATGCCGTTGGCCGCCTTGGCCACCTGGGCACACTGATGGCTCATGTTCAATCAGCTGTTGACCAGCACCCCCAGGTCCTTTTCTGCTGGGCAGTTTCCAGCCACTCTTCCCCAAGCCTGTAACGTTGCAGGGGGTTGTTGTGGCCCAAGTGCAGGACCCAGCACTTGGCCTTATTGAACCTCATACCATTGGCCTTGTCCCATCGATCCAGCCTGTCCAGATCCCTCTGTGGACCCTCCTGACCTTCAAGCAGATCAACACACTCACCCAGCTTGGTGTCATCTGCAAACCTGTGGTGGGTGTGCTCAGTCCCCTCATCCAGATCATTGATAAAGATGTTAAATAGGCCCCAATACTGAGCCCTGGGAGACACCACTTGTGACCAGCTGCTGACTGGATTTTATCAGTGCCTTGATCTGCTCTCAGCACTCTGCCTGATGCAGCCCAGGAGGCCATTGGCCTTCTTTGCCATGCTGTCTTATGGTCAACTTGTCCATCAGGACTCCCAGGTCCTTTTCTGCTACACTGCTTTTCAGCTGGTTGGCCCCCAGCATGTACTGGTGCATGGGACTGTTCCTTCCCAGAAACAGGACTTCGGCTTCCCCTTTTTGAATTTCATGAGGCTCCTCTTCAGCCCGTTTCCCCAGCCTGCTGAAGTCCCTTTTGATGGCAGCACACGCATTTGGTGTATCAGCCACTCCTCCCAGTTTGGTATCATCTGCCAACCTGCTGAGGGTTTGCTCTGTCCCGGTGTCTGGGTCATTAATGAAGACATTGAACGTGTTGGCTCCTCTATTGACCCCTGAGATTCAACACTAGTGATATTAGATGTAATACAGACAGAATGAGGAGTTGCTTGGTATTTCTATGGCAAATAGCTTCCTGAGGTTTTATGTGGGTATTTCAACTTGAATCACTTAGTAATTCAAATTCCAAAGTCTCAAAAACCTTTTCATTATTATCTTTTTCAAAAGAAAAATCGAAGTCTGGAAAGTCATTGGTTTTCTCTTATGCTCATCTTTTGCTTGGCATCTGTTTTTAAAAGACTTTTTTTCCATAAAGCCCAAGCATGTTAACTGTCTAGTAAATCTACCTTTGCAAAGAAAATACATCATCATACATTCTTAAAGTCTTTTCAGTGTTTTTAAAACTCATTACATTCATTTCACTTAATTTTTAGCTTCATACTTCTAGGCACTAGATTGAAGATAGTGCTCTAGGTTTGTTCCTTGATCAGTAGATACAGAAAAGATATTACATCTGTCTTAAACACTTTCTTAATAGATAATGGAATATTGGAAATCATGCTTTAGAGTTGCCTGTTTCTTCCCACAGATGACAGAAAGAACCTAAGCAACTAGTTCATGGTAGATACATAACCTTTAGATGGCTGAAGCTGCATCATGAGGCTTGCATCCCTTATGTTTGCTTTGTTTGGTTAGCTGGTTCTTAATATAAACACTTTGGAATAATGTCCTTTTTATGGTGAAGAAAGATGTTGATAAGGAAGAAAAAGGGATATAAAAAATAGTATGTGTACAGATTAATGTTTAAAATACACCACAGAGTCACAAATACAACATCTCATTTTACTACACCACTGTAGCAATGGAATATTTCTTCTACTGCACATATGCAAAGATAACTTTCTGAATCTTGATTCTGATTTTTTTTTCCACTCTAATAAAAGTCCATGACCTATAAATTAATTGTGTATTTCTACCAGGGCTTCAATCCCGATCCTTAAAGCTGATTTACATGAGTGTAAGGTGATACCTACTTCAAATGGCTTCCAGGAACAAGATAGAAATGCTGATTTCTGAATTTCCAGTTATTAAAAAGTTAGATGTGTTATAGAAGAAGATGGAAACAGCTTAGAAACAGCTGTTTCTGTGTAGTCAGATTTAAATAACTGTCATTTACATGCAGTTTGTATTTGGTAGTGTGGTTATAGCTCATATTTAGCAGATCACTTCGGCAATATATTGTAGGACATTGCCATCTTTTTACTTCTGTCTGAAGAACATGTTTTCTATTGTAATGTAGAATTCATATTAGTGCCGCTAGTAGTTCTTAAACAATTTCAATGAATACATCTTGTAACAAGTAATATTGTCACTCCTAGGAATAGCTGCTGTTCTTATGGAAAAAACAAAACAAGTAAAACAAAAAACAATCCACAGACCACAAAGACAGAAAGAATGTCTCTAGGCAGGGAAATGAGATTTGCCACTTGAAAAGCACATAGTCTTCTCTTGACAAATGAACATTCTCATTGTCAAGCTGGCTTGCAGGAATGCTAATTACACTGATGTTGTAATCCCACTGATTTCCATTGTAGACCTGTTAGAAAAATGCAGATTGTCTTTCAATGTAAGTATATCTTGTCTTTCCAGTTTTAATTCCAAGAGAAGGTTTGGGTTTGTTTGTTTGTTTGTTTTTTTCAAAGTTGCCTTTTGAAACAGGCAGATTTTGAGAAGAAGCAATCATTAAGCACACAGCTACATGTGTGCTGCCTTCAAATTATCAATAGCTGGTTAGGACATTAAAAAAAAATAAGTAGTAGTAGCATCTTGTTCCTGTAACTAATTCAGAGAATCATGCAGAGCTTGAAAACAGTCAGCTGGTCAGAATCCAAGCATTTCACCTCTCTTGATAGGATTTAACAGAAGTTATAAAGGAAATCAGTGAGATTTCCCATTCAGTTACCGCCTCTGAAATTAGCATTCCCACCAGCCAGCATGACTGTGAGTGTGTTTGCGTCAGCAGGTCACTCCAGTTGAGAGGCAGAATTTGAGCTTTCCAAGTGGTGAACCCTATTTGGCAGCACTGGGATGAACAGTCTTTAGTTTGCACCTTTTTTTTTCCCCTGGGAAAGCTGACAGTTCCTGTAAATTGTAATGTTACCAGTTTAAGATATATTCATCCGCTCTATTTAAAAATTACTAGGATTTTTAGTGCAAATGTTGCCCCATGGCAGAAAAGATCAAGTCTTTTGGAATGAACTTGGGGAGAGGAGAGGATACACTGTGATATAAAGCATTTGCCACATACGTCAGGGGTTTTGTCTGTGTTGCATGCTCAATAGACAAACACCCCCCCCCCCCCGCCCCCCAAAATAAAAACAACAAATTGCACGTTAGTAAAGACAGATGAATGTAAATCTAAAAGCAAGGAACTCTGAAAGAAGCTGTCTGTAGATATCCTGAAATCAGGCTAAAGTTCCACAAAATACTGTGTCTCATTAGCAAATTTCCTAACATAGCTGTAAAGCTGCTGACTTTTCATGTATTCTTTGAGGAAATATTTCTATCAATACCCAAAGAGGGGAGAACTGTGCAGATTGCACAGGGTCCAGCAGCAGCAAATAAAAAAGATTATTCTTAAATCCGGTTGGGTTCCCAGTTTCATTTTTACATGCCTAAGTTATGCTTAAATTGTTAATTGGCTCTACCCTGTGCCACAGCATTTACAACAACTAGAAGTAAAGGATGTAATTAATAGATCTACAACTGCACAACTCTCCTCCACTCACAGCTGCCCAAGTCCAGATCCACCAAAAAATCTTGGGATTGGTACATAGAACTTGGCATCAAGTATCTTTTCATGTCATTGCAACCTAAGATAATAATAATGAATTACTGCTGTGTGGCAGTTAGGGGCTATGGTGTCTGTTATTGCTTAAGTGTATAAGTATGATCACATGGCAGTTATTTTATATTGCGACTTGTAAGCTCCTATGAATTTAACTTCTGTAATATGAATGTAGGTTAATTCTTGTGATAAGTTTTTTTAGTGTTACTCCATAATTTCTGTTTTATTCTGATCAATTTTAGTAGTGTTTAAGTGGCTAAGATTTACGTAAAACTGCTTAATGTCACGACTCAAACATGGTAGAAATGCTATTTTTCACAGTGCCAACTTGAAATGTAAAAATCATTTTTCACATAAAGATTAGTGTGTTTCTATATGAGAGCTCAGCAGAGGAGTTTGAGAAACTAAAACTCCTTACTGCAATATAATTAAATCTTTTTTTGAAAAAAAATCATAATTGCTGCTTGAAAACAAGATAAAATAAAGGTAATGTGCATCAGTAAATTGCTGAATGCTGTAACTTGAATAATGGTCTAAACTCAGGGAAAGCATTTTGTATTTAGTTGTTAGACAGTGGTGCTTCTCCTCTGAAATCACCCTGGAGTGATAGTAGTTTTCTGCTGTGGCAGTAAATTGTCCATATGGTGCGTGACAGTCACGGTTCAGCTGACCATTTTTCTGGGTTCTAAACTCTCCCCTAGATGTTGAGTTAAGCCTCCAGTTAGTGCAATAACCCGTACAGCAAGGACAGCTGTGCTCCTTCACACTTTGTGCTATGCAGTGTGCTTGGTGTAAATTGTGATTTTTTTGGCATCCCCGGGTGAAAAAGAGAATAGGAGAGGAGACAGATGCATTAAACGCTATTTTAAGACGAGGACATTGTTGTCCACATTCATAGAATCAGGACAAGAAATAATTAATGAATAAGAAAGATTCAAGTTGGTCTTCAATCAAACACCAAATGGGATTGTTGAATGTTCACTACTGGAGCTTTTGAAAAAGGCATTCAGCAAACATTTCTCAGGAATGGCGTGGCTGTAATGTAGCTGACATGTCTTGGGATAGAGACTTTTCCAGATCATTTGAAGCCATGGTTTTCTCTGATAGGGGTCCACAAACAACATGCCTTCATTCTGGAAGTCCTCTTCCCAGGCCAGTTCATTATAAACATTCTGAATATGTGTTAGGATGCTGTCAATAACATTACTGCGATGGAGTTTAGCACAAACGTAGCAGCAACAATCATTTCCTGGAGCAATACTAAATAAGTTATTTTTACGATCACAGCTTTGCAGATATGAGATTTTGGATACAACCTTCTTTTTGAGCATAGGAATAACCATGGTTGGTCTGATGACAGTCCAATAGTCCTGCCTTGGACAGTGATCTGAAGAGAATGCTTAATGAATGAGCGGGAGAAAAGGGACGAGAACTAAGTGATGGTTCTCCCATTGTATTTTCTCAGCTTCCAGCAGTCTTCAGTTTAGGGAGTTCCTAAATCAGAAGTTGTATCTTCCTTTAATTTTATTCCTGTAGGATATGTCCCCTCTTCAACTGAGCTGTATGCTGCAGGTCCCCAGACATTAATCCCTGTGCTTTTTGTGAGGAGTTTACAATCCTGTACATTCTGCTGAAAGAGCAGAATGGAGAAATTGCCAAACTAGAACCAAACATCTTAGTCCTGCATAACAACTCTCCATTTCAGACACAGCACTATATAAAAAAGACCTGATCTGCATTCAGTGTCTGACATGTTGTCTTCACATGCTCCTGTGCTATGTTGGAAGTTTTTGTAGACTTGCTCAGTGTGGAAAATCCCTTTGGATGACCATCAGAGGAGTCTGGGGACTGTAGACCATAGGAAAATGCTTATAGTCAGAGGGCTGAAGTCTCAGTGTGAAGGAACAAGGAGAAATAGGAGGCTGAAGCCTAGATTGCATGGTGGAACACTTATGCATGTCAGCATTAATTACAGCAATATCAAAGGTCATCTGTAATCCCATTGTGCAATGGGGAAGTTGGCAGTTGGGGACAATAGTGTCACTAAAACCATGAGGGTCCACTGACACCTCTAGTAGGAAGAGAAGCTGTGTCTCCCCGCCACCGCTCTACAAAAGTACTTTACATAGTGTTTATAAAGAGAAAGAATTTTAGCATTATCATTTCATGATTATGAAAAAACAAGCCCTAGATGAACATTGCTTCATATATTGCATTTTGATGGACACTTTAATAGAAACTGCTAAATGATTGTCCATATTCACCTAACCAGCTCCTATAAAAACAAAATCACTGTTATCTGAAGAGAGAGATCCTCCACAGAACAAACTGGGCGAGGAAGTGTAAGTGGCAAGAGGAACAAGGAGAAATAGGAGACTGAAGACTAGATTGCATTTTGGAGAGTTTATGCATGTATCAGCATTAATTACTGCAGTATCAGAGGTCATCTGTAATCCTATTGTCAGGGTTTGTGTTTAGCAGAATTACCGTGCTATGATAATCTCATTCCAGAAAATGAGGTGCTTGGAGAAAGACAGGATTGCAGATTTCTAAAGGAGATTTGTTTTCTGCGTGCATTCAATTTTGCGTGTTTGTTTTGATGACGTTAGCTAGAGACAAAAGAACAGACGAAATGAAATCTATATACTTATGCTGCAAAATGAGGCATGTTTCATCGTCACTAACAAGAACTCCTATTCTGTTTACAGAGGCATAATCCTCACATTTTCAAGCAACTTTTAAACCTTTTGGAGGTTTTGCTTAATTTGTGGACTGACATAAATGTAGAAGTCCAAATTAAACAATACTCAAGTTTACTCAGTGCATTCTTTTTATTATCTCCTACTGTAGTAATTCTTTGTCTTAAAATGGTTTGTCTCTTCCCTATTAAGAGGAGAATCAGTGTCATATTTCCCTATTCTAATTTACCTCTGAAGAGATGTCAGTGTAAGCCAGCACAAACTAACTGCCATCTTCTATTTCCTTTTGCACAAATATTTTTGTTCAGCTGGAGGGATTTATTGTTGTAAGAGATAAGGGTGGAAATGCAGAACTTACAATTTGCTTTGTGGTGCAAAATACTACATAGCATTTCAAATCTAGTTAAGTTTGAGATTGTAAAAGAAGCCTTCAAGAAAGTTTTATAACCATGGCATCTTCATGTGAGTTGAGCGGGATTCTTAGGAGAGCCAAATCTTTCACTTTTCTTGTGTTGTTGACTTTTCCCATCCTTCTCTGGATCCATTCACAGTCATATAGCTATTGGTACACCTTTGCATTCTGTCATCTTCATGGACAATGGGGAAGTGTGGGCATAGGTTTGTGTTTGATGAGAACAAGAGAAGCATCAATAGGGTTTTATTTAGTGCATACTAGTTGTCACTGTAGGATTAAAAAAACAATATTACTTGAGTTAGTATTTTGTTATTTAATGTCGCTAAAAATAACAGCTCCAGATGACAAAATCTTCCTTGTGAATCTATATATCGTGAACCTGTCGAGCAGCTTTTTAATTGCTTTTATATTTTTCCTTTTACTTTCTTGCATCAAGCTGATTGTCATACCCCAGAGTGTCAGCATTAACTAATAAAGTGGTTTTCTATTTAATGACTGACATTGACCATACTGAATTGTACAGAGTCACTGTAGTGATATTCTTGCTCCCTTGGAGACTGCAGTTTTCCAAGCTGTCATGATTTTTGTTAACTGAACTGTGGATTTAATAGAAGCAGATGTGTAACAACAAAATATAATACAGCTTGTACTTGTTCTGTAAAATATGTATTTCAATTTTATTTGAAAGAATAAAATTGAACAATCTTCAAAAGCTGCATTTTCTTGTTTTCTTCATTGTTAGTAGTCAATGGCATATCACGGCCTTTAAGCACTAAAAGAAATAATTGATATCTTAACTTGAAGAATTGTTTGTGTCTCAAATTGAGTATCTTGTCCAGAAGCTAGTCTGTAACCAGCCCTTTACTGATATGTTTGATGGAACCACAGATAGGTTATCCAGCTGAGTAAATTTCTGAGGAATTTAGAGAGTAATAGCCCCATTAGAGTTTTTGTTAGGGGAAAGCGTGACTCACGAATCTGTTGGAGTATTTGGAAGAAATTAATGGGCATATGGCTAAAGGAAGTCCATTTTCTGTGTGGTATTTGACTATCCAAAAATGTGTTCAATTATTTCAACTGATAAAATAAAGTAAATTGAAAGGTTTTCTTGTAGAATAATGTCTGATTAAAAATAATGATCTAAGAGGTGGGCAAATGTGCAGTTTCAACAGTGGAAGGAGCTTACTTAGAGAGTCCCAGCAAAACCTCTGCTGAAGTCTTGGCTGTTCAATAAATCAGAAAGATAGCAAAATGTTCTGGTAATTTAGAAAATGTACTTAGCATTATTAAAATGGACTGAGGAGTTTTAAACATATCTTGAAGTACAGATTGACTTGGCTATGAAACAGATGTTTAGATTCAATGTGGTCAGGTTCAAGGTAAGATGACTGAAAGAATAACAACGAAGCTGGTAAAGGGTCTAGAGCACAAGTCCTGTGAGGAGCAACTGAGGGAACTGGAGTTGTTCAGCCTGGAGAAAAGCAGGCTCAGGGGAGACCTCACTTCCTACAACTCCCTGAAAGCAGGTTGTAGCGAGGTGGGGGTCAGTCTCTTTTTCCAGGTAACAAGTGATAGGACGAGATGAAACGACCTCAGGTTGCTCCAGGAACTGTTTAGATTGGACATTGTGAAGATTTTCTTTACCACAAGGGTTGTCAAGCACTGGCACTGGCTGCGCAGGGAGGTGGTGGAGTCACCATCCCTAGAGGTATTTAAAAGGTGTGTAGAGGTAGCACTTAGTGACGTGGTTTAGCCATTACTTTGTAGTGCTGGGTTAATGGTTGAACTCGATGATCTTATAGGTCTTTTCCAACTTAAATTATTCTATGATTCAAAAAAGCCCCCTCATGATGCATTTGGAAGTATCTTATGTCTCAGAATGAGATAACCTTGGGTGAGCTTCCTCAAGGCCCTTCTGCCAGGCCTGCACTGAGGAAATTGCTTAATTAATCACTCCTGCTATGGTCTGAGAAGGATTGCGTTGCAAGTCCTGTGGTTTGGACCTGCAGGCAGGTCTTGAGCAGGATTAAACTTTAGCTTATTGGTCCTCTAAAGACAGGTCTTAGTGGTGTGTACAAATATCTTATGTTGTAAGGCTAATATTGTTTAGAAATTATTATCCAGTCTCATATTTCCTACGCATCTCATGTTGTTATGCATGAACTGAACACCAAAGCAGGAAGTATCTCTAATGGGGTAGTTCTAATTTTTAGGAGTGGTAAATTTTTCACATTGAAAGACTGACAAACATGACAAACCAAGGCTGGATCTGCAATTAAAATAGGAAGATCATACAATGAAGTACCTGTTCCTTGAAGGTAGAGATTTGCTTTGGATTTCAGGAGTAATCCTCCTAAAGCTAAGGAACGTAAGCACTTCTGATCATGTGTGATCATGCTGACAAAGTAGAGAAGTGTGGTACTTGGTATTTTAGCTACCTTCAATTTAAACAGGAAAAATTCACGTTTCTCTTTTAAGAAATTTACACATATTTCAAATACTGTGTAATGCATCTTACATATGAAAACTAACATGCCTTCAAATCAAAAATTTCCGCAAAGTTCTACACCTTAAACAGAGGCTGATAAGCAAAAAAAAAAAAAAAATAAGGACATGTGTGTGGGACTTTCAGGAGCAACAAGCCGTGTTGCTGTCAGATCTTTAACATGAATGGACATGGATGGACATGAACGGACATGAACAGACATGAACAGTGGCTGAAGAGACAAGAATGAGGAAGTAAAATGAAGACAAGGCAGAATGACTTGGCAGAAGAGCTGGGAGTAAGGAATTAAATGAAAAAGAACATGTACGAACATGTACACAGGGTGAAGCTAACTAGCCAATGGCTTTGTTAGAATAGGCGCATGAATTTCACTAACGAGCCAATTAACTGTAACCTTGAAGCGCGTGGACAGCTCTGTAGACTATAAGATCACTGATACAAGCTGAAATAAAGGTCTGCGTTATCACTTTCATAAAGTGCATGCAGTCTGTCATTATCGTCCTCCGACAGACATGGACATCCCTTCCAAGTCTGACAAAGCTGCGCTGTTTAGAGAAGATCAAGGGTCTTGACATCAAATACATATTCTTAGTTTGAAAATTATCTACTAAAGCCAAATACCTTTATTCTGGACCCCTCTCAAAACCGGCCCTGATACATGCTGGGGTCCTGTCCTCATGCACACAATTTTCCTGTTGGGTCACCGAATAATGCCAGCAGTGCTGGCACGGTCCTCGTCCCTGTGCTCCTCACCATGAGGAGACAGGATACTGCTGCATGCTCCACATCTATATTAGAACACCTGCCATGCCTCCTTTTTAAGCTCCTCTTGGAAACCTCTCTTCTGTTTTCTCACATCTCCATTTTTAAATAATTTTCAATCTAAGATACCAGCTGTTAGGGGGGCTAATTTCATGGTAAGCTGCAATCAGTCCTGAATGCATGTGTGTGTGTTTGTGAGTCACACACACACATGGGTACATCTGTGTGCACTTTCTTTTCTATTATGAAATGAGAAAGACATTTTGATAAGTAAATATAAGAAACTTTGGAAAATATGCGATTTTTATAGGAAAGTAGAGTAGTTTACCTCTGGCTTACAAGTAAATATGGCAATTTATACTCAAAATGCATTTATTCTGATTAGATGGAAAGATTTCAGAAAGAGAGCTAAGAATTGAACAGGTCTTTCAATTTTTAAGTAATGCCTGATAACACAATGAAAAATTACACTTTTCCAACATACATAGGTTTTTTGAATACGTTCTATAGTGTGCCTACACTGGTGATAAAGAAATTATTCTCTCCTGACACAGCAGCAGGAGAGAGATGCCTTTTGTATTTTGTGCAGTCGTACTTGTCCAAGGCTTTTGCTCCATAGTCAGCTTAAAACTGCAGTTTAGTTTATATTTGTCTCCATTATCAGTGACACACAATACCTGGGGATTGTATTGTCAGTGACTCACAGCACTGTCTCCCTGCCTCAGCTTCTGCCAAGAGGAGCAGATTGCAGTGGTCACTTTCTCTTCTCTGTACCTTTAAATTAATGAGGAATTTGATTATTTGTGACTTTCTGCCCATGTGGTATAAGAATTTCATAGCAGTACCATTTCAGAGTTCATTCTTGGGTACTGCTCAAGGTGAAACGCTGCCAGGCTTCTGGGAAAACCTCAAGTGTAAGTAAAACATCTGTCCTGTTGTATCTGAAGTTCCTGAAGAGCAGTTCACCCACAAAGCAGAAGATCCTTTGAGCAATTGAGCAAGATCACTGCTACAGTAGTTCCTGCAATTAGCTTCTCGTTATACTCTGCATCAGAACTGAGTTGAGAAAAACTTGTTTACTCGATATCTGGGGGTATTTAATAGCAGGTAGAGTGCCAGTCATTTGTATATAATGAATTTTCAAAATTTTCTCTGGATTGCTTGCAATAACTGAATGCTCTTGTTCCTGTACCCAAATGGAGTGGCTTCAGTGAACAATGTATGCAGAAATATCTGGACTTTAAAAAAGATTACATCTACAAGTATTTCAGGTAATTTAATGATGAATACGACACATAAAATTATGAACACTTGAACATTGTAGTTAAATACATACCTTGTGGCTCACTGATTAAATATGTAAGACCTTTAACTGTTTTTAATGTAACTGAACAATATCATGTGTCTAGTTTAATATTTCTAAAGATAACTACAATATCAGTGTGTAGCTAACTGGCTACATGCTAACCTCTGTGGCAAGAGCAGCAATATGGAACTTTGCAGTATTTACAGAATTTTAAATTTGCTTTCAGCAATTATTTCAATAAATTATTTCGATTATTTCAATTATTTGAATCTAAGGATCATTTTCTTTCATTGTATCTGTAAAACCCAAACCCACAACTCTTCAGATAGAACAAACTAAAACAAATTGAAAACTTAATCTATTTCATTAATTTTGCGATGGGAATAGTTATTTACAGGCAATATTTTTGTGCCTTTTTTCTTTCATTTCTACAAAAAGAAGGTGCTGCTTGTGTGCTCTAAATCTCTTTTAATAAGGTATTTGGCATGACATTTTGGATCTATTTCTATGCTATTTCTAACTACTGCAACTTGGGACTCAGAAGAGTTGATCGTTCCCATTGCATTCATTTCCTTTCTTCTTCCCATTTACAGGGTGCTCTGGCCCACTAGGGATAGAAGGAGGAATTGTGTCGAACCAACAAATTACTGCATCATCCACTCATCGAGCTCTTTTTGGGCTCCAGAAATGGTATCCATACTACGCACGACTTAATAAGAAGGGTCTTGTGAATGCTTGGACTGCTGCAGAAAATGACAGATGGCCATGGATTCAGGTAACAGATGGAGCTGAGGAAAAAAAAATCTCCTTGATTCAATTGCCAGAGTCACTTAAGAAACTGATGAAGACAAGTGATAAACTAACAGCTAGATTCTTATTCACTGTCAGAAATGTGGCCTAATCTATTAGGCTATTTACTTGCAAAACAGTAATAATCTTGATTTTACAAATGCACAAATCTTTTTATTCAAAAAACACATGCATATGTTCCATTGTGGCTCTAAACCATAGAAACAAATTTATAAAGACTCATTTCAAGGAAGCTACTTTGCAGTCATGTTACATTAGCTCATTAGGTCCTCGGTACCATTTTGCAGCAATATCTCTAGGTAGAGAGTCTTTGACACTTGCGGCTTTCCTTGGGCATCATTCTAGAGCGCTTTAATGTGGTTTTGGCTGTACCAGAGCCTGCAGGAATAGTTTGTCCTCTCTGCTGAGCTGCTGTGGGCACACAGGTTGAGTCTTGTGTGCATCATGCTGGAAGTACTAACTAAGTTCTAATTAAGGTTGATATAGCTGATAGTTCATCCACATCCATGGGGCTGTCTTCATTCCCACTCAAGGATGGTATCGCTAGAATTATTCAAATGGCAGTGCCCTCATTGTGGATTGGATTTTTCTGTGCCCAGCACATGACTTCCGTAAAAGTCATGAACTGAATATGAAGTCCTCTGGATGTATTTTAATGAAGATAATGATTGTCCAGTAATTGCTGTAGCTCTTTACTTTTAGGGTGTTTTCTTTTCATGATAATATGAATTGAGCTAAGCTTTGGCATTTTCTGCTGTTAGTTAATAAAGGTGGTGTTAGATACTTACGGGGAAACCTTTTGCACTAATTGATATGGTCAACATGTGAAAAGGGTACTTCCTTCCCAGTGAACCCAACACAGGAGTAGCAAAAGATGGTACTGGAGCATCTTGTCTACCAGCTGAACTGTCCATAAGTCCCTCAGCTGTGTCAGACACACTCGTCTTGAAGCTGCCTTCGTGTACGTGGCATAATTTTTGTATGTGTTCAAGTTTTTGTACGGACTACCATTTGTGATTTTTCTGAGCGGTTCTTAGATACACGGCAAAAAAGCTTACAGGATTACCTGCTCATTTTTCTTGTTTGGAGAGCAGGCGCAAACACCATTTGATGAAGTTTTCTGAAACTGGTGTGGTGAGAGTGCTGGGTTTTGTCAGTTCTGAAAAATGAAGGCAATGTTACTGTTTGTTATTTGCTGCAGAGTGAAAACACAAAGGCCCTTCAGTGCAGCTTAAGTTAGTTTTCTTCCGTAAAGACCAGAGGGGTTAGGAAATCTGTAAAATTTATACATTGAAAAAGAATTGTTAGAATAATGTGAAGGGACGTGAGTAGAATTATTTTCACAGTAGAAAGCTAACGTAGCTTTAATGGGTAGTTAAAAAGTCAGTGTTACAGGAGCTTTTGGGCTGCTTTAGAGCGTGGGCTTTATTAAGTATCTGGAGAAAAAATTAAAAATCATTTAGCACTGACCTGGTAGAGATGTCTTTACTAAGAGAAAAACTGGAGGGGGATGGCTAATGGTCTGTTGCTTCCATGTTTGCACTTGGCAAAGTAACCACCCACCATGGAGGCAGCTGTCAAGCAGCTGTGCAGGTTTCTATCCAGACCAGCATCATGTCTGCCTTGGACTTTGCTCCCAAGGAAGTCTTCCCTTGTTTCTTATCTGGAAGGAAGTTTGGACCAATGGAGAAAATGTGTCTACAAATCTCAGCCCATAGCATCAGGTTTGAACTTGTTCTTTTTTGGAGTTAGTGACCTAATCTAGGTAGCACCAATCCCATGCAGGTTGTTTGACAGATACATTTTGTAAGGACTTTCTAGAAGCTAATTAAGTGGTATAATTAATGTGTACTAAGCACCTAGCATTCCCTTCTTTTTCTTCTAATTTTTCTTTTAAAATAAAGTTTGGTCTATAATTTGCACAAAACTTGCTGAGCATTTTAGTTTTTAGTTCAGAGCAAAAACAAAAATATTCTTTGTAATTTATAAACAGATGTTTAAATCTTGAGAAGACTTTTTTTCCTTTTCTGAAGACTTTTCTCCTTAAAACACCTGGGAACAGAAAATGCAAATTGTTTCAGGGAGATGGTAGTTGTAGAGAAAAAGTGCTTTTTAGTGTTCTGCAGAAATCCTGTTTTGATTTGTCAAGGATACAGACCTCTACAACTTCACACTTTAATCACTATGTAGTAGTTCTTTACATCAGACCCCTGTCTTCTTCTTCAAGAGTGAAATACACTCTAAGACACAAACAGTGCCTGACCCTTATATGAGTGAACAGTTTCTGCTGAGAGGAGAAGCAGAAATCCTGTATTTTATTTTTGCACAGTTTCTGTAATGGCCAGGGAGATACTTCATTTGTGGAAGGCTGCAAGAAGTCAGCCCACTCTGATTTCTGCTAAGATTCTGGCTACCTTCCTTCCAGTCTTGTGGGAGAAATGTTCCCTCTAACAACAGCCTGCTCTGAATTTTCACTTTACTCTGTTACCAGCTTCTTCTCAGATCCTAATGTGAGGGGTCTGTATGTGGGACCTTTTCCATGATGGTCGGACTGACTAACCAGCTGGTCCAAAGATGGTGTTAATGTTTGGCAGAGATTAAGTGGAAAGTTACGAAACCAGAAACCCCATTTTTCGGAAATGTAAATGAACATTTAGCACAGTGAATCTGAAGCAGTACTTATTACCCTCTTATAGTTTCTAATGCTAGATAAATTCTAAAGGAAACTGTGTATAATGGGCAAAGTCCCCCAAAGTATAATTGTGTACAGGCTTGTAGCTATTTTTGCCTTGTTCCATCATTATCAATTTTCTTTGTCATTTAATTTCTTTATTTATATGCAGCTTGGCAAATGAAAGGTTTGAGTGCTTTGCTTATAACTCACTTGTAATGAGTGCAGTTTTTTTCCCTAATCTTTCAGGTGTCTAACACACATGAACTAATTAGTATGCAATTTCATTTTCCTGCATCCTCCCAAAGAACTGAAAATTGAAATTGCCATTTTAAATTTACACTCTCAGCATGTAATTAGTAATGGTGCTACAATGCTTCTAATTGACTTGTGATTTAAAGGGATGGTGACCATATTTTTGAAAGCAAATTAAAGTCATATCTGCCTTTTAAAGTTTGCTGGTACCTGTTTCTCTGTTATGGGTTTCTGTTATAGGTTGGTTATGATAAAACAGTTCCTGTGTATACTTTTTTACCGCTTTATTGGTGGCACTATTTTTTAATTTTTCCAAATATAATGAGAAAAAATCCCACACTTCTATTTTTCATTCGCTGTTCCTGAGATATAACTAAAATGGTCACTTTGCCTGTTCCACTAAGAAGTCTTTTGTGTCGAAACTTTTTCTTAAGAAACCAGTAGTTTAGCTTTTTCCTTTTGTCCTTTTGCATTTGTGGCTTTAAAATATGCTGCTTCTTTTTATTCTATTTTATCTCTACCCCTTCTTGGCACATATCTGTATTTTTCTAGTCGTATATGTTTTGGCCAAGGCAGCATGGGTCAGAATAGAGATGGCCATGGTCAGGATTGTTGTTTCTACATTTTCTCTATAATATCCGAAGTCATAATAACTGCTAATCTCAAATTGCTGACAGGACCTTCTAAATGTAACTCCTCCCTAGGGATTTCTGACACCTAATGATCCATGCCTATACCCTTACATTTCTTCTTTTCTTCCAATTTCACCACCCGAACCTAATATTGCTTAACTCATTTTTCCCCTATTCATGGCTGGTTTTCCTTTTGCTTCTATGAAATATTATCCTTTCTTATATCTCTGCAGTTATTATCCCTGTAATACACAAAGACTTCAGACATGGTGGACATGCCCAAAAATGCATAAACTAAAATGTCTGTAAACATATCATGTTTATATATTACGTAAACATAAAACATTGTAAGATAAGATAGAATAATTTGGTATAACTAGCAATGTAAGGACTGGCCTACAGTACCAAAATCCTAAGTCATGCATTTAAGATGTATAAGTGACTTTGAAAGGAGGATGCATGTTGAGGAACCTTGTGGAGGGATGAGAGAACAAGGTGGGTGAATATTGTCCTGTAAGGTAATAGTCTTGCTTCTTTAGTCTTTTGGAGTAGGCATGGTCTTTCTGTTATGCAAATAATAACAGTGCAATGGGTTCTTGGTCAACAGATGAACCTTCCTAAATGTTAATTTGCCCGAGAACAGTAAGATATACCACCTATGTCAGGGAGGCTGGAGTGGAGAAAGAGCTCACAGCAGAGCTTCAGTGGCTCCTGCCACTGCATCGCAGAGCAGGCTGGGCTGGGTTGGGTGGTCAAAGGACCAGGGAGTACTAAGAATATCAACCTCAGAAAAACAGGATAGACTTAGAACAAAATAAGAAGATAGGTAAAGGCACAGAAAAGGTCTAGGGTAAAAGGTATTAGATTTAAGGCTAGACAGCAAAAAATCTGGGTATGCAGTGAAGGATGATAGGAAGCATTGCACAGCAAAGATTGGTACAGCACCAAAGTTGTCAAAGATGATGTTTCAAGTCAGGAGGGAGAAGAGAAAATTTTGATTAAGGAAAGGATGGGGTGAATTTGATGTCCTGGTCCTGGCTGTGGCCAGTACGTTTAGCAAGGATAGGGAAAGATCAGCGCCTGCTGGTTCTCTTGCAATTGCTCTCTTGCACCATGACTGAGCTATCCCATCTGAGAACAAGAGATCCCTTAATTTCTGCTCATCTCCTGAGCGTAATTGTGAAGAGGATCCCTACCTCATGATGCAAAAATTTTAAGACACAAGAGAATACCACCTCTTTTAAGTGCTTTGTGGTCTTTTGGACATGGAAGTTGTTTTTACATCAGTGTTAATCCGCAGCCCCCAAGAGTGGATTTGAGCATGCCTTACATCTGGAGAATATTAAGAAAATGAAGTAATTACTGCTTATCATGCCACTGTGTGGGAGCTATGATTGAACACCTGTTGCTGGAGACTGTTATGTATAAATATAAGTTATTAAGTAGAAAATTAAAAACGCCTATTTTGTTATCCCTCATTAAAATAGTGGGAACCATTTCTCTGGAGACATTAGTGTGGTTACCAATTGTGTTTTAAATAAAATATTCAAATATTTAATGTTATTGTTTTGAGAAGGAGGAGGATTAATTTACAAAAGAGCTGGACTGCTTGGTTTGGTTGAAGAATCAAAAAATGAGAAATAAAGATGGTTCACTTTGAGTAATGAGCTTTTCCCCACTAGTTTTTATTGAATATCCAGAATACTTAGTTTGGGGGTTTTTCTTCTCCAAATAATTCATCCCTTTCTAGCTCTACTTCATATTTTTATTCTTTTTTTGGGGGGTCAATTTTTGAATGTCAAATGTGCTTTCAAAATGGAAAAGCTGGCAGTCTTATTTAGAATGTATGAAAAGAGCATTCTAATTCTAGCATTTTTCTGATTTTTTTCTCTAAATTTTTTTTTCTGAAACTATACACTAATGTTCAGATGAAACTGTGTTTCGAGATACAACAGTTTGATGGGAAAGGTGCCCAACTTCTAATTGGTAATTAGAATATATTAGCATTCTAGTCCAAAATAAAATACATTTGGTTTATTTACTTTTACCTTCTCAGTGCATCTGTTTTAAGTAAGACGTTTTAATTTTTAAACGAGTTTGCAAATTTTATAAAAAATTCTTCATTATATTTCTTGAAACTTTGAATAAATAATCTTTCTGTAGAGACTCTTAATAAAAAAGGAAATCATTGATGGAAAGGAATGTACCCAAACAGATTGAAGGTAAAATTTTTCCCAAGCCCCAGTGTAATTTAGAAAGTTTAGTTAGAGCCACAAAAATGTAGTTCATAGAAAGCTTGTTAGCTTGTTCCCACAGCAGCAATCAATCAGAGTGATTAATTAGGGACCAATACACTGGTCATCCCATGAAATGCATGGAAATGTCCAGTGCCTTAGAGGGTGTGCACAGAGCCACTGTGCTGAATGGGTGATGGAAACATTTATCCAGAGAGAAGAGAGCACAAGATTCTTAAGTATTACCCATACACTTCATTCTCTAAAAATATATCTGTATATATCAATACACTAGATAGTGCATTGATGTGCTCTTGGATATGCTATTTACATTAAGGTAGATTAAAATCAGCAGGGTAAGGTGAGAATTGTGCAGTGCAGTGATTAGGATATTTGTTTGAGAGTACCTAAATTCTAATTTCTACTCCAAAAGCCATGTTAGTACTTTTATTTATTTATTTTATTTTATTACCAAGAATCTCTTTCTTTTATTTCTTTTTTTTCTTTTTAAGTCTATATTAGAAAAACGTTTCTGGTAGGTACAATAAATGTTTTTATTTGTGGCTTAGTTTGATTATAATGCAACTGTCTCCCACACCACCTGTGCTTTCAATCCCACCTCTGATGGTCAGCTCACATTTTTGGGGCCCACAGTTCCTAATACTGTCATAGTTAATTGTGTGTTGGTGAATCTCACAAGTCTAATCATAAGCACGGTGATGCACAAAAAATGTACTTATAATAAAGACTTTCTAAGTTCCATCATTATTATCCCCTGGCAGGAACCAATAAGTGTTGGGTTTTTTTCCAACAAAGGCAAGGAAAAAAAATAGCAGCTTCCGCGTCAAGAACTTCCAAAGAGCAAGTATACACCAGGTGATAGCTATTTGCTAATAAAATGATAAAACCCAAAATACACAGAGGTCTTGCAGAACATTCATCCAAACATCTGTTAGTAAGAGCTCTAAGCAGACTACCATCTGTCAAACCATTCATTTTGTCAAAGTTCATTTCCTCATTCATGAGTACTGTTGTATCAGCTTCCAAAAATACCTGTCATCATAGATTAGATATTTAATATTGCTTAATATAGCTCTCAGTTTAGTATAATGTGGCCAAGTGAACCTTATGAAGTACAATATCAGAGTCATCATGTAAGGTGACTGGGACCATATAAGAAGACTTAATCTGCTAAATTAAATGCTGACTTTAAAAACTATGAAAGCTTTGCATTTTTTGTCAATACTCCAAAATCTGACTTAATTTCATGGGAAGATTTCCTTGGGGGATATTGACGAGGGCCAGTAAGTACCTGAAAGCCCTTGGTGGGAGAAAACAGAAACTAATAATGAAAGTGCAGTTGAATTCTCTCGAAACTATCCCACATTGGACCTTTGAACTGCAGGAATTAGAAGAGATCTTCAGCTAGTCAAAGCCTGCCATAGGTTCGCTGACTTCAGTGAGCTCAACAGCAATGTCTGCTAGCTGCAGATCTCCCTTAATATCTATACATTTAGCTTGCAGTCTGAAAATATAATTTATGTATTCGAAACCGTAAAGAAAACAAAAGGACTGGGAGCATCTTCCTAAGTGTAATCATCTAGATACTCCCTTGTGTCCCATATCTTGGTATCTATTTGATATTGTCTTTTATCTCCTAGTTTCATTCTTTGTACACAAAAACACCCACACACAGACTTACTCAAACAACTTTTGATTGAGGTTTTGGATACACAAAAGCAGTCAGTTCAGAATTAGCATCCCCATGGCAACTAAAACTTGATGCTGTTATCAACACTATCCATCACATAATGCTCTGTCAGCCTGCGAGCCAGCTTTCCTTAATTACACCATGTAACATGGCTGAACGACTGAAGTAACTGCTTTTAAACACATTGTTTCATACATCTCTAACACCATCTATTTTGACTTAATGGTTTTTCACATTTACAATCCTGATATTAAAAGTCACCAAACCAGCAAGTGGTGACACA
Organism: Bucorvus abyssinicus; assembly: GCA_009769605.1. Lineage (NCBI taxonomy): Eukaryota > Metazoa > Chordata > Aves > Bucerotiformes > Bucorvidae > Bucorvus > Bucorvus abyssinicus. Next base: position 44,135,482 of record CM020063.1, read on the forward strand.
CCAAAATGAGCAATGTGTGTCCATCTGGTTTCTCGTGTTGGTAATAAGTAACATGGGGAGATGCCCCAGCACCTATGTGGTGGCTCACCAACTGTAATGGAGTGATGCGTAGGCATCATAGTCCTCCTGCATCTAAACCTGTAAGACGATACTGGGCTGATGTGCGATAGTCAAACAAGTCATATTTTATCTTGTGAACAATCACTTTCAGAAACAGCAAAGCAAATGATCCTCACTAATACGTACTCTTCCACTAGACTTGGCTTCTAGAAAAAAAGCTGTTTCAAGTTACTTCAGTTAAGTTTCAAATTACTTCAAACTACAGTTAAGGTTCAGAAAACAAAGTTCAAGAAAAAGTAGAATTACATGCCAATAAATAAAGAGTTTTGTGTGTTTGTGTGGTACAGAGGTATGTATATACACTTAATTCTGTGCCGATGGCCCCAGAGCACTACATATGTGCTGAGTTTATATACTTGTAGGTAGGTCACAGAAGTGCAGAGCAATCTACAAGGTGAAAATAGAGTCAAAGTCTTGGTACAGCTCTAGCTATGGAGAATCAATATGAAATGAGGTCCCTGGCTGCACCTCCATGTTTTTCTGCGATTTTGCAGCTGGTGGAGAAAAGTTTTGTATAGGCTGTTGGAAGTATGGGAAGACATCAGCACCATGATACTACATTGGAAAACAAGAGCTAAAGTAAAGACATACTCCTTGACCTCTCCCGGAAATGATGATGTGCTAGTCTTTTCAAACATCTTCTAATTTCAGTGGAACATCAATTCTGTGGACTTAAAAATAGAAGTGTGTTTTCCTCTTGCACTCTTACCGCCTTCTTATTCCATGAGTCATTAAGATAAAGAGACATCATTCAAGTCTTGAGTTTTTCAATGAGACTTATCAAATTTTGAGGGTTTTTCTTTGTCTATCGCAAACCCAAGCAACAATTAACTTTTTTAATCTAATCTCTTGCCTGCCTATTTTTCTAGAAGGAAAAAGTATTTTGAGGAAAAATGCAGAGATGATGAAAATGATTTGAAAGTCTCACTGAAGGGTATCTTTTTGTGTTTAGATATATCAACCTTTTTTGTCTATTGATTCTTAATGTCAGGAGATAATGGAAAATATGAGTGTGCTGTGATACAGCAAATACTCAGACAATTTCCTAAGGTTCAGGAGGGATTAATTGTTTGAGCCAACTTTTGATAGTCTCTAATAGCATCCGTGGGTGGAGAAACCATTTGAGTGGCATAGTCTTTTCAGCAGTCACAAAGCCATCTGTACCCTATGTGCTTACTAATCTCCCTCTTTACTCCACTTGTATCTGACTTGTCCACCTTGGCCTGTCTCCCTCCACAACCAGTCTCAAAGCAACTAACAGATTATTCTCAAACATGACAATATGTGGGAAGGATTGCTTTCACATACTCCATTTGTCTTTCTTCCACAAATTTTGTCACAACATGAACACAGTCTGACAGTTGCCCTAATTACAAGCAGCATTACCAGATCAGTCAGAAGTCCTAATTACAGCTGGAATTTCAATTTGCTTTAGGTCTTTTATAAAGTGACAACTAAAATGACTCTGCACTAACTAGACAAGGTATTTGCAGATACATGGGAAGAGCAAAAGGATGGTATGGTCAGCATGATAGGCAGCATAAAGCCGGCTGCAGCTGCCAGGCTCAATAAAAAAGAAAGTTTTAAGTAGGTATACAACGATTAGCATTATCTTGACCAAGAAAAAAAGGGAGTGAGGGTGTGTATTTTATTATCACTGTTATGAAATTGAAATATTGTGTTGTGACTAATCTAGCAACTCAAAACAGCATTTCATTACTGGCTGAGGAAGGGTAGTTGAAGTATTATAGCGTGAGAAGCAGTTATTCACGAGGAGTCTGCAAGCACAGATCTACTGTGTTGCTTGTTCCTTATTGACTCCTTGCAAAAAATCCAGTCTTCTTGTCTGAATGGTGGGATTTGCAGCATCACTCAAGGCTGATGTAGCTAGGATCACATAGGAAAAGGAGGTCTGCCCATTGCACTGCCCATGACAATCAGGGTATGGTTAAGAAGTACTCTCTCCCTGGGTTTGTGCACCATTTGATAGCACTATTGTCATTTAATGGGTTTATTCTGGTAGAGGAACTAAGTAGCTTTAGTTTCCCAGCATGTTAAAACAAGCTGGGAATGTGCAATGATCAAAACCCCAGTAGGGATCTCCCAGAGCCAGGGAGATTTGGGATTCCCTGGTATTTTAGTTTTTGCTTTAGCTCCCATCTTTCAGTGGATAGGTTTAATTCCAGGCTCAACTTTAATATTCAAAACTAACGATTTCTTCATCTGGGCAACAGACTTGTCATTTTCTAGCACATTTCCTTCTTAACATTTCTTGATCTGAAAAGATACATAGGACCTAGACAAATCCCCCTGAAGTCCAAATGGAAATTCTTCCCAGTTGTTCTTCTTGGGCTTGAGGGAAGGTCATTCATGTTTCCAGAGTTTTTACCAGTGCATCTACCAAGCTGCTTTAAAAACAAATGGAAAGGATGCAATAGAAAGTACCTCTGATATTTGCAATGGGCACTTTAAGAATTTTCCCTGAGTATATTTTCATGGTGATTTTAATATTCTACCTTTTGAATTTACATCTTTTCCCCAAAGAAGAGGGTTTTCATGTTGGATTAAAAGTGCATGTTTGTTTCTGGGACCTGAATCTAACATCTGTCTTCCAGCCTCTACACGCTATTAATCAAAGCTATTTTACCAGTGGAAATACATATAGATATTTTCTCTGATGTTTTTATATACACATTCTTGGACTGATACTCTAGGAACTATTCACTATTCACTATTAGGAACTATTAGGCATTTTGGGGAAGTTCTTTCTGGAAGACATTAGCATGCCAGAGACAGGGACAGTATTCACAAGTTCAAAGTATATGAAGGAATCAATATTGGCAGTAAACAACCTTAGTGTTTCTTAGCTAACCTTAAATTGCAGGTAGTTAATGCCCCTTTAATCAATACTTTGTAAATGAAATGAAATTTTTACAGGGCTACCAACTTCTGAACAATGTGAGATTGATTATGGACCTCTTCTTGAGATGACAGTCTGAACACGTCACTATTTGAATAATTCATATCATTCAGTTAATGGCATTTATAAGGACAACAACATTTGGGACTGAAATAATGAGTTAACAGACCAATCAAGTTTTTAGCCTCTGTAATGATGCAAACTCTCTGAGGCCTAACGTGAAAGTTCTCAACAAACACCAAATCATGTGAGTGCTCTTGGTAATATTCATAATACATGCTCCTCTGCATTAGCACTACATGGGCCAAGCAATCCCTGTGTTTATGTTCTCCATACAGGTGGAGTTTAACCTATATTCTGATTTTTTCACAGAAGAGCAAATTAAACTGAATTTGTGACCATTATATGCTTCAAGCATATAAATGGTCTTACTGAAGATAGCAAAGGAGATGAGTTACTTTTAGGTGGTTGGCTGGGGCTAAGATGTAAGTGAGTACAGAGAAGCCCTGAGAGACGTTTGTTGTTACCAGGTGTGATAGACTAACCAGGTGATCTGTAAACAGCAGTATTGGGAGGATGATTTTGCAAAGGATTCAATAACAAAGTTGTGATGAGATCTTGCTGGATCTGCATCCATGCAAGTGAAACGAAAAGTTTGGGATCAGAATTAACTGAACATTTAGTTGGTTTATCTGCAAGGCGCAATCCCACAATCATGTTAGGAATTATTTGTAACGTGCCCTGTGGGAAATGAGCGTGTTAGTTCTCCTAGACTTTCACAATTACAAGATAAAACATGTTGTCCTTTCTCCATGTAATAAACATCCTTCTAGAATGCCAGCAACAGCTGGAGTACTACCATGGAGAAATCACTGTATTACCTAATCTAGATGCTGGTTAAAATACCTATCCCTGCTACTGTGCTGACCGCATTAACGCCCTCAGCTAAATCTGGAGAAGCTCTGCTGACGGTGCCTATTAAGAGAGTCTCAAAAAGCCGCAGGCAGGCAAGACATAAGAGCACCTTACATCCGGGTGCCAGCAATTATTTGCTATAGGGAAGATAATAGTAACTGACCTGCTCCGACCTTCCTGCACCTTATCACATGTTGAGTCCTGCTCTGCAGCTCTTGCCCGTGTCACGACATCAGGGTGAAACAGCAATGTTCAGGCATGTTAGGGGCCTCTAGTGCTTGAAGCTGGAAGAGGAAACGTGGGACAGAGCTTTCAGGCTCACTAAATTTCCCAGTATGGAGGGAATCATGTCAGGTTGCTCATTTCTTGAGTTTATTACAAACATTTCCATTGGCAAGTGTCCCTATCTTTCATCAGAAAATGTTGCTGTGGGTACCTTCTATCTAGCTTTATCAGAATTATGACTTTAAAAAAAAAAGACAAAACCATTAAATTCCAATTCTTCAAAACCTGATGAAATCAGCAGGGAAGAGTTGCTATAATAAATCTTTGAATGCCAGTATAACCTTGATCCATTATTCAACCCTATTTTTATATGAGTAACAGTAAGTATTAGTAAAAATATATATATATTGTGCTAGAAAAGTTGGAAAATTATTTATAGCAATGCTATTGTATCCCATACCTGAAACAGGTAAACACCATAGTTCTCTGTACACTGCATTTCTGTTTATGAATGAAGGCTCATGTAAAACTACTTCTTGTCAAAGACCCGGTGTTTCCTGAAGCCTTTAACCTGAGCATTTTTTGGAAGCTTGTTCTTAAGGTATACTTCAGACAGACCTTACCTACATGAAATGTTAGTGGTGTTATTGCTAATAGTGCAATAACAAATGAGGAGAATATGGTTATGTATTCTGGCCAGGAGCATCACATATGGTAGCTTCCTAAAGTCACTCAATCTTCTCATTCTTCTTCTCCTCTTCTACATGTAATAATGTAGATGAGACAGATGCAACTGAGTTTTTTTTTCCTTTTTTGTCAAGTATGTGGCTTCTACATACTGAATATACTAGTATTTGATCACAAATTGAAGAAGAATATGAACTATTCCACTGGTGCGGTCCCTAATCTCTGCTGTTCTGTTACATTGACGTATTATGACTGTGAATTTAGTCCTTTTTCTCTAATTTTAAGGTTTGTTAGGTATGCTGGGACGTTATTTCAATCTTTGTTTTATGGAGTCCTTTGAACTGTTTATGGGAAGCAAGAATGAAGCAGTTCCCTCCAGTGTTATGGTCCTACATTTCCTCACACCTAAAAATGAAGCTGCACACACACCGTATAGATTTGCAGGACTGGTTGTGAACTGCCTTTGAAAATGATGCACTGTACAACGTACAGGAACTTGTAAAATTATCTTATACATATTGCTGCTTTCTCGTAGGAAAGTATTCTTTTTCATTGGTTTATATCCTTTCTGATATGGATTTTTTTCAAGTTCCAGTAAAATCTTGATTAGCTATGTCTTCATCAGTGTAGACAACTGAATGATTTAGCATCCTGAAACAGATTGTGTGAGTCATTGCAATTAAAAACATTAGTACACCAGTGAAAATTGTTTAATAGATAATTACTCCTACAGAATCAGTGCTGAGAGCAAGAAACACGGCATGCTGGTTACTTTTTCCTCTCCTGTTGTAAGAGGCCATGATTATAACCTGCTGTGATGATAAAAGTGATCTAATCATGGAGTCAGGATAATTGTGGTGGTTGAAAGGACAAGGTTAAAAGAAATTTCAAAGACTGCTGAGAACTTTTTAAACAGATAGAGTCAATTTTATTCCCCAGCTCTTGGGCACACACCACACTGGAGGGAGTATGCCCCCAGTGATTTTGTTTTCACTTAGTTTAGGCTCTATGACATAGTATAGAAGGCACCGAGTGACTGGCAGAACATGAATTCAGCCTTTGACAGTGTATACAGCACTGACTCTGATGTATTGTGTCTTGTCCCTCGGCGCTGTCTATTAGCTTCAGTTGACTGCCATGCCTGTGCTCTAGCTGAGCTTTTTGCAGTATCAGCATGGTGACTTTGCATCATCCACTCTACGCTGTGTAGACAATCTATTTCTTGCAGCATCAGATTTAAATAAATTTATGTCAGACTACTGGCTTTCTTTTACATGCAGTTTTACGTGAGTGATTCAGGGTTCATCATCTATTCTAGCCCCAGAATATCATCAAAATACAAAACCTGTTTGAGGCAGATTATACTACCTGTAGGTGTTAAACAGCACCTTACCCAAGTTTCATATAATGCTTCATGGCATATGTAGGGCAACAGGCATCCATGGATCTGCTCACTGCTTGTGGACATCGCAGCCAAATCCCTTGTGTATGTTGAGTGAATTAGGTCCCATGGAAGTTGCTGGACCCAGAAGCCCCCTCTGAGCTCCTACTGAATGCAGCCTCAAGGACAGGGACCGAGTGTCAAATACAAATCTGTTATTCTCAAAATAACCTTAAAATTAAGTAGAATTGGTAGAATTTATTAGTTTCTCTTTTTTTTTTTTTTTCCTTTTCTGTCGATCCCTCAAATTTCTCTGCAACAATCATCTTCTTACAAGGTCTTTACCATGCATTAATACCTAAATTCCTGGGGTAAATCCTTAAAAATACTATTGATCTTCTATCAGCCTTGATTTTTTCCCCTTAATCTAGGTAATGATAAGGGCTCCATTATAACTGAATAAGTTATTACCTTTTTTAAAAAAGACATGTTACTCCTGTTCTTATCCTTGAACGTTTGAACGTTTGCAGTGATGGGGCATCTTTCACTGCTTTGTTTGTTTTAAAACACAGTCACCCATGTAATTAGACTATATAACACTCTGCCCTAGATCTGAATCCACAAAGCAGAGCTTCCTAACCTGTTTTTCTTCACAATTGTCACAGAAAAGTACCTTTGAAAACGTGTTCAGTGCTAAACAAGACAGTTCACATTTCACATGGGGAACTTTGCTTGCTACTGAAGTACATTAAGTACCTGCTTTGTTAAAGTCATTGCACGGTTGTAATGTTTTGATTTTTTCTAAGCTCAGACTTGAAAAATTTAAAACACGTAAAAGAACCCAGACACAAAGGGCCAATTAATTTCTGGTGTATCCATAGGCACTGAAAGGAGTTACTGTAGGCGTGATGTTAGCTCCATGGGGATTTGTATGTCAGTAAGCTGCAGGGATTTGAAAGGGGTTGTTTTTTTTTTCCCTTTGTTGGGATTTTGCTGTAAACATTGACTGAATATGTAGATCTAATTGCAAAACATGGTATCCTGTTTTTATTTCCAGTGTTACATCGAGCTCAATATGGCTTAAGGCCACAGCTCAGTATGTGACTCAGGGTATGGATACTGATCAAGAAAACCTCTGAAAAAAAAGATTTTGTCTATTAAAACAGGGAAGTAGATAAAATTGTGTAACTTATATATACAAATATTTAGATAAGGGTATAGAGCAGACCAGTATCTAGCAGAAAAAGGCAGGTTTTTTACCTCCTAAAACTCAAAGAACACAGGTTAAACAGTATGCATATTAAATGGCTATTTAAAAACTGTATTACTTTTGTTTAATTTTTGCGATTATCTGACAAAATCCTCCTGCCATTCAGCAGGGCTTTTCTTTTTCACAAGTCTGAGTTTCAACTGTAGTATTGAACTCTTTGACAGACTACTTTTGAGTGGGTTTTTTTGTAATTGTTTTGCTTCTTGGCATGCACTGGTTGATTTGTTGTGCATTAGAGATGGAGGCTGAGGCATGGAAAGGAGCCGGTGTGGGAATATAGCATCCAGTGGTTAAAGCCATGGTTTCATTAGAAACTCGTCTTTGTGAGTAAACAAGGAAAAAAAATTTCCACATAAATTCTTATCCAGAAATTATTATCTGGAAAAAGAAAATATGAATGAGTGGGAATGAAGCTGAAAGAATATTTGGTATATGAATAAGTGGATTACAGAAAATTTATTTGGTGTTGCATTGTATCTTCTTTTTCCCGGACAGTATAGTAGTCAGTATATGCAAAAGGCAAGTAATCAGTGGGTGATTTCTATTTGGCTGTGCTTTCTAATTTGTTCTGGAGATGGTGGTTCACTTAATTATTAATGATTTTGTAAATATATGAAAATTTTTTTTTACTCACCTGTTTATTCTTAAATTCTGTATAGAGAAACCTCTGCATAACAGACTTCCAGAAACTTTTATGTCTAACGGGTTATTATTCTATGTTAACTACATTTTTAAACATAGTTAGGGAGCTGATAGTAGTGTCTGGAGCTGTTCTCTTACAAATATAACATGGCACTTCTTTTTCACCTGGGGAATGTGGACTCAGGGAAAATAAGGTTTCCCAAGACTGTAAACAGGCCTGAATCTCTTCTAAATTATACCTGTCTAAATTAGTGGTGTGAATCTGTTATGCTCATTGCAATTGCACATGTTCCTGAGTTTTCCTGGTATATGTGAGAAAGATCCATTAAAAAAGCTTCTCCTCTCTCAATGTGTCTATACCTCTAAAATACCTACTGTTATTCTGAAGATGTATGAGTGTTTATTAATTTCTTATAGGGAGAACTGTAGTAAAACTATGCTGAAATTTCTTTTACCTCAGAAGAAAAATACCAGAAGCCAAACTTTTTCAGAGAAGTAGCAGAGAAACAGCTGGACTCCCTCAAAAAAAGGGCAATAAAATTCTGTCTTTCTCTACTTTTCCATTGTATGATACTGAAACACTGAAGTTTGATCATCTCATATCCTTAGTAGAGGCTAGGTTACATTACCAAATGAGAGAAAAATCTTGAGACCACACTGTAAAGAATAAAAAGGGATTAAAGTATTTGGACAAGCAGATACCTGATTTCTCTCTGATTGTCCATCTTCCTGTATGGGGGCTGCTTTCCCAAATGGTAAGGTTTGCACCAGATCAGCTCCACTAACTGGGAGCAGAGATAAGATTCATTTGGAGGAGGCAAGTGCTAATGCAGTTTAATGTGTTATTTACATTGTCCCAGTTGTTTACTCTCTAGTATTTCCATTTGTTGTCTCCTTTTATCACACATCTGCCTGTACCTTCACACAATTCTCACAGTATGACAACTTTTAAGCTTCATTTGATGCAGAAGCAGCAGAGCTCAGCTGCCTACCAAGGAGAGGGTGGGAGTGCAATTGCCACTGTTTGCTTCACAGCTGACTTCATTGCAGGGGCGAGGCTGACAATGCCGACGTTGTTTGATTTGAATATCGCATTCTGAATTTTGTGAGAATATAGTTGGTTTTCCAATATTGTAGATGGATAAAGAAGGCAAAAGAAAGGTTATGTGAATATTGTGAATTCTCCATACATCTTCACTCTGTACTTCAAAGTGCTGAGCTCAACTCAGACACAGGGAATGTTCATAGCCATTGATAGCCATTGATATTTTGCTATTGACTGTTCTGGGATTAGCATTTCGACTGTGATGTTTGGATATATGAATTATCAGTGAGAATCAAGGAAAGGTCTGTTTGCTTTACAGAGCAGTCATGTATTTTTACTTTCACAGAGAAATTTAACTGGAGTTAAAGCTCTTTTCACAGAATCACAGAATCACAGAATCACAGAATCACAGAATCACAGAATCATCTGGTTGGAAGAGATCTTTAAGATCATCGAGTCCAACCATTCACCCTGCACTGCCAGGGTCCCTAAACCATGTCCCTCAGCACCACACCTACACGTCTTTTAAACGCTTCCAGGGATGGGAACTCCACCACCTCCCTGGGCAACCTGTTCCAATGCTTAATGACCTTCTGTGTAAAGAAATTTTTCCTGATATCTAACTTAAATTTCCCCTGATGCAACTTAAGGCCATTTCCTCTCATCCTGTCGTTCGTAACATGAGAGAAGAGACCGACCCCCACCTCACTACAGCCTCCTAATAGAACAGAAGATTCAGCCTTTGGTAAATTACTATACTGTTGCATTTCCTTTTTAGGAAGGGAATATACAGCAATAATCCTGTATATCAGTAATATGCTATATCCCAGTAGTACACAATATCCTAGCTATCAGTAATAGACAGAGAGATGTGTGTGTGTGTGTGTACATATACACATGAAGATATAAGCATAGGACAGGCTTTTGGTTATATTTTTTTCATTTGTTTATGTGCATATATACCTGAAATTAATGAAAGATAAAAGGAATCAATGTGAGTGTAAAGGTAGTAATTTAAATGCTACAACTGCTTTTTTTACTTTCTGCCATTAAAAAAAAAAAAAGGAAACAAAGGAATCTAGAATCAGAATTGTGTCCCTCAGATGGTTAATGATAACATTGAACTGTTATTTCAGATAAATCTGCAGAAGAAGATGCGAGTCACTGGAGTTATAACTCAAGGTGCCAAGAGGATTGGAAGTCCAGAATATGTAAAATCTTACAAAATTGCCTACAGTAATGATGGGAAATCGTGGACAATGTACAAAGTAAAAGGCACAAATGAAGATATGGTAAGATTAAGTCATGTCTGTAAGAATATGTCATGGTTTAGCTGCCTTCAGAAGAATAAGGTGTCTCTAGTAGATAAGCGTAATTGCCTAACAGTATGATATAGTTTGCCTTGCTATTATTTTTCTCTGAAAAAGAACCCATCAATAAATTTGCTCTTCCTGTCTGCTAAGAATTTCTTATTCTTTAATTGATGGTTGTATAAATACTATGTCCCAAGCCTAGAATAATCTTGTTTATTACACTTAACAGATTTTTATGTTGATGAGTTTACCAGTAATTACTCATTACTCTGTTTAGAATTTAGTTTTATTACATTAGCAGATTAGTGTTAACTCTTAAAAGCATAGAACCTATTTGCCAATGCTGATCTCTGTACTCCAGAAACAGCATCATCCAGTGGGAAGTATGTGTTTACACTTTATAGTTACCACTTATTTTTTTTATAGACTTGTGCATACAAAGCAGCAAAAATCCCTTTACTGTGTAAGTTAGAACAGAACTAAGGCACTTTGCAGCATTAGACATAGTTTCTCTGTCAGGAAATTAAAATGCTGTGTGAAGAGGTATATAATGAGGGAAAAAAACAAGTACGAGCATATATGGTTAGAGTGAGGAGTGAACAGAAGAATGCTTACAGGTTTAATTCAGCTCCCCCTGCGATCAGTGGGAGGGTTAGAGTGCACTTCAGTGGGAGTTGGATCAGGTTCCTGAAGTAGAGGGAAAAAAAAAATGTCAGTCAGCATAAATAATTGCAGGTTAAATTGAATTGGGACTATTTAATACACTAATTAGAAAAGAAGACACAATTTGGTTGCATTAGCAGCTTCATTTTCTAGGAATGACAAGATAGAGGTCCTGATTCAGTGCAGGTGGCACATGCATGCTGATGCAAGCCAATGGCAGTATGTTTTTCCTCAAAAACTTTTATGTTGTGCACTAGTAATGATAAAACAGCCTCTCTTTGGGGAAAGCTCATAGAGAAATGTTCAGGGACGGTCAGAAGAACAACACCACCGACATTTTGAGATATGGAAGTGAACTGGACCTCCAGTAATCCTCCTGGCATGTTTTTATGAATATGTAATTTTATCACAGGTGTTTCATGGGAACGTGGACAACAACACCCCGTACGCTAACTCCTTCACCCCTCCAATTAAGTCGCAGTACATACGGCTGTATCCTCAGGTGTGCAGAAGACACTGCACATTGAGAATGGAACTTCTTGGCTGTGAACTGTCAGGTGGGTTTTCTGTGAACGTCGCCCCTCAGAAGTCAGCTATTAAGCAGCACATTTTTATGCCCAAGTTCTAAACCATGTGCAGTTTATTACTGGTGGAACACAGCTGGCTGTGAATTCCTGGTGAATTTGTGGTGTAACACAGTTGGCCTGAGTTTATCCAGACAATTACTTATCTCTTTTTATGTACATTATATAAACAGCAACACTTACCTAAATGATGTGACAATAGTTGCTTGCGGTAGGGCAGTGATAGTAGTAAGGTAATGTGGTAGCAGCCTAATAACACTTCATAAATTTTTCTGTGCACATTGGCCTCCAATTACGTGCGACCTAGAAGAGGTCACTGTGGCAGTTTTAATAAGTATCAACAGCTATCAGGACCTGTAATATTACATACTAAGCAGACTATGAAACAGAGTAACTCACAGTTACACTCGGCACAGCCTAAACTAAGTGCTGAAAGAGGTTTCTGAGAGCCGAAGCTGTTTGTACAGGGCTGCACAGCAGAGGCACGTCAGAAGCAGGCATCAGAGCCGATTTGAGTAATTTCTCCTGGCTGCTGGGTGACCATGCCAATGTGCTGTGTGTCATCCTTAGCGGAGCAAGCGTGCTTCAGCTGCCATCGACGACCACTCAGAGTTCAGTAAGATATATTTTGCTGCACTGCATTTGTTAAGATTTCAGTTTAGATTTGTTTTGTGGATTTCTAGCAGAAGCAGGGGTTGCATCTCATAGCAAAACCTAAATGAACGAGTGGAGCCAATATAAACCCTCTTAAGGTTTCTAGTAGTAGAAGTTACAGCTCATAAATGTAAAGCCTGACCTCTAGCCACTCTCTGCAAGAGCCATGTTCCCTTACAAATTCAGTAAACCATGTAAATTTTTAATTTTTTTTAAGAGATCAATCTTTTTCTAGTGGGAGCACCCCACTGAATTCTTTTAAGAATGATTTCTATGTGGGTGCCTGCTTACTGTACAAACAATAGTCATCCAGTTCACGAATGATATAACAAAACAGCTGGAGTTAAATAATTCTTAGTCCTCTAGTGGCATCACAACCAGATTCAGAAATGAAAAGTTAATGCATTAATCTCACTGTAGTCCTCTTCCAATATAGATAGGTTTGAGAGTAAATAGAAAATTCTGTCTGGCTGTTTTAGTCTATTAGATTTTTTTTTTTTTTTTATGTCTTCCATTTCTGGAACCACAATTTAGAGTAGGTCCTTGCCAGAATGACCAGGAATTGTTTTGCTCAAAGGACTGTGAAAGCTACTGAAGTGTATTCATTTCAGTGGTCTTCTAAGGTCATAATTTCTTAGAAATGCAGACAGCCAAGGCTCAGCAGAACTTCAATCTTACTGAAAGAAAAGTATAATAACACATAATGACAGACTAATTCACTCTAATTCCAGGTGGTCTGTCTTAGGCACAAAAACACTTTGAGAGGCGTGGCTTCTCTAGCAAGTCCTGGTGCTAGAGAAAAAAGTCACTATGGAAGGGAGGGAGACTGTCTCACAGTACCGGATAATCATAAAAACTAATTCATTCTTAGCATAAACTTCAGCAAAATGTTCGATATAAACTGCTCTAGGCTCATGAATAGCTTTACTGGCCAGGGCGCATGGTCAGATCTTATTGAAAACCATGATCAATGCCTGTGGAGTTGGCCATCAATAAATTAAGCATTAACTTTCATGGCCTTGTTCCTGCTTTACTTGTGTTTTGTACATCTCTGTGTTGCAAATTCCCTTCCCTTCATAAAGTATTGATGTGAGGGAGAAACAGATCACAGCTACTGTTTATTGGAATGCCTTTATTCATTAAGCTGTTACTAATAGCAGGATCAAGCTGTTGTATTCAAAAATAGGTAACTGCACAGTCGCTTACTCATGCAGTTCACTCATACTCCCAAACATCTGCATATAGCAGGCTCTGCCTTCTTGCATGCAGTCCACACATTTTGGAGGCTGTGTACCAATTCAGCAAATTCTTGGTGTTCTGAGTTTGTCAATTCTTGCAGAGGGCTGCTGGTCCCCAGAATTTAACAATCCCTGTGAGAATCATAGCATCTTCTGAGCATGTAATTTCTTCTTTTTGGCATACTGTTCTCTGGTAACTAGTTCTCTGTCCTAACAGTACCTATAGGTACCACTCACACAAAGTCACACACAAGGGGACTTTATAACATCTTCATTTAATACTACATTCCCCTCCTCTTGTTTGTCTTCAGCACTGTCCGATCTGGAAAGGAATCCTGTGACATTAATAGGAAGGAATTTTTTTAAATGTCTTGATTTTTCAGAAAAGAAAAATATCGCAGTATTAATCAAAGCAGAATCACTCTTGCCCTCAAATAACTGACCTATGCTGCTTTTGCCAATACTGCATGAATCCTGGCCAAAGATAAGACACCTGTAGGTCTTTGCATGCAGATCCATTTGAGGTTTTGCCTCCACTGCATTGGATATTTAATATTTCTTTTGAGGGTTTGAGCTTTCTTGAAAGAAGAGGTAGATGAGAGGCATGGTACAGGATGCATACTGAAGAGTAAAATATTGTATCCCCAGAAGAGTCAATAGAGAATAACCTTTATGTGGATTCTTTCAATTTTCAGATGCTAATCCACACTCATCCTCATTATTTCACTGCTCCTGTTTCATTGAGCTAGATCAAATAAAAAGTAAATGCAAATTTATACCTACACATGTTAAAACAGAATTATCAGATATCATTTGTCAGAGGTGGTGCTATCCAAAGCATCTTGAACAATTTGACCTAAGATGCTGCACTGAGTATAGCCGTAAGTAAGTCTACATCACCTCTCACTAACTTTTACAGGTTGTAAAAATCCTTTTGCAGGGATGTTGCAAAGCAAATTTAGAGAAGATGCAGTGCGGTGAAGAGATGCCCTGGGGAGTAATAAGCATCAGTATAAATACACTTCTATGAGGGATGACTATCTACAGACACTAAGTTTTGTACTGTTTGATGATTCTATCCTTTGCACTCTAGGTTATAGCCCACCCATCAAAATAAACAGTCATTATCTTCTGTCATTGCAATAGGGTCGTAGGAGCTGGGAAGCGAATGAGTCTGGTGTTACTCTCTGTGACACAGCACTAAGACATTGTTCTGCCACTCGTGTGCATCATGTGCATCTCCTCCGGTTCTCATTGCTCTTCTCACTTTCTCCTCTTACCTTTAACAGCTGTCTTCCTCCTCTCTTTGGGGCAGGGGAGAAGGAAAGCAAGTGTAAAATCCCATTAATGCACGCATGCATGCACAGACAGACAAGCAGACACATCTGTTGCTTCATAAATCAATAATAATACTCAAAACTATTCTAGATGGATTGGACCAGCACTGAAAAACAGTCTTGATAACCCCTGTTTTTCTGTCAGGAACCTCCTTCAGATTCCTCAGATGAAACGTCCCTGCTGACAGCCCTTGTGATCCTGGAGTGATACTTCAGAATTGACTAATAAGCGAAGTCCTTCTCTAAAGCAACTGTTGAGTCTCTCTCATTTGTGCTATCAGTTACTCCCTCCTACTCCCAGGAAAATTGTTTTGTTGTTGTTTCGAACTACTGAAAAGGCTGTTCAATTTCCATTTGTGCACTGAGAACCAGTTCTGAAACCTTGGGGTTTTTTTTTTCAAAAATTAAGCCTATCTTCTGTTTCTCTTTTAATTGAATGTGAAACATGTCAGCATTTCAAATTTTAAATACAGTAGTTACTACATTAAAGAGCATATTAGTAGCAGTTGTATCTGTCTCTGGTAATATGCATTTGCTCCTGCTGTTAGACCCCCCACAAAGGGCCTGGTCTTGCCTTCCTGATTTGAATCCCTAATAATTCCACTTAATTCGCTGTGTTAAACCTATGGGAGAAACAGAAAGTAGAATCTGACCAAAAGGTCTTTGCTAATAATATCAAAGAAACTAAAAAAAGAATCAGGTCTTTAAATTTGGATAAACATACTGTGAAGAAAATGGACTTTTAAGAAAAAGAGAACCAGCTTTGATATCTAGCTCAAATAAAGTGAAAAACAAAATAAAATCTTTGAAGGTGTTTTAAGTGGTCACACAGGGCTCTGGATGTGTCAAGAGACACCAGCTGAGCAGGGTCACGGTCCCAGCAGGAAAGCCTTCACAACTTACATGTGTGCGTAAAGAAACACAGCTGGTGACTCAGCAAATGATTACCTGATAGGAACCAGCTCCATGGCATGGCATGTGAGTGTTGGGTGGAAAACCTGTCTTCCCAATGATAGCTAAGGTCAAGGTGCTGTGCATTCAGAGTGATGATGCACTCCTTGCAAAACCAGCTATGTTAGATCCTGGGCACACCCTCACTCAGTGAGTTAGAGTATGTTAAAATATCGGTTCTTTAACTGAAGTCAAGTCAGCTACTGAACGGAGTAGGATCCTCCAATTTGTGAAGTGAAAACTTTGGGACGACTGCACACATGCAGGTTTTTGACAGCTGGGACAGGAAGGAAATGAGAAAACAGCTTCTTTTTGTGTTCCCATCACCATCTTTCACCTTCTCCTCAACCAGCAAACATTGTGACACCCAGCCATGCATCCACATTTCCTAACCTCCTAAGAGCCCTCTCATTCTCAGCCACTTGACTTGCCTTCCTTTTTCTCATTTTTTTAAATCTTAAAATCATGCAGCTCATCTGCTTTGCTTGGCTTCCAGCACTGTTGTTACAGTGCTGCTATCAAAGAGTGTCTACCCTGTTGTCAGCTTTCTTCTTCCCTCTTCTGGGTCCAAACGTACCTTTTGTGTTCCCAGTGTACAATAGTATGACAGAGGAAGATAGAGCCACTTATTCTTTTTTTATTTTTTTTTTCCAATGACACTCAGCAGAGAAGTGCAAGTTCTATCTTTTGCTACAATCAAAATAACTCAATGGTGTGGGTCATCCATCTGGTTTAAAAAAATATTAACTCTCAATTTCTCCTAAGCAATTACCTCCTACTATTCTCCCTCCTTCACAGCTGTTTTTCTGTAGTCTTCTGCTCTGTCAGTGGGTGTTGGGGCTTTCTAAGTTTTTGGCCAGATGTCAAGTAATTCAAAAGTGTGGAAGGGTTCAGTGCTTGTTAACATTTTACTTCAGCAGTGGCTTTAAGAAAAATTAATTCCTCAGTAGGCAAGCACATGATGTTATATGGCATAAAAGCATGAGAAAGCTGTACTGAAGAGAGAAAACAACAGCAAGCTGCTGGACAGGAAAATAAAAGCAAGATAAGAAGATGTGAAAGTCATCTTTTCTGTTTGTTTGCCTTCACAAATTTATGCCAGGATAAAATACATTGAATCCTCTATCTTGTTTTTGATTCTTCCAAGGCAGTGCTAAAATAAAGTGCTTTGAATTGGCTAATTTTCATTTGTTTGTTTGCAAGTTCCTCCAACAACAGTCTTGATTAAATCCTTTTCTTCAACAATTGCTAGTTTTCTTTTCCATAATGGAAAACCTAAACCACTTACAGAGATAAGTAGGTAGTGTCACAGATCTTTTTTTGCTGTTCCAGGTTGCTCTGAACCCCTGGGGATGAAATCAGGACATATACAGGACTACCAGATTACTGCCTCCAGTGTTTTCCGTACACTCAACATGGACATGTTCACTTGGGAGCCCAGGAAGGCTCGGCTGGACAAGCAAGGCAAAGTTAATGCCTGGACCTCTGGCCACAATGACCAGTCACAGTGGTTGCAGGTAAAGTTTCACATGCATTTTTCCAAATATTTATCTTATTTGTGTTTCAGGTATGGGTACAGTTTACTGGTTTAGGGTTATGTTAATCTTCAGTTTCTGAGTGTAACCATCCTAACTCTGCCACATGTAGATGATGATGCTGTGAAAGCCCCCACAGATCTTCATGTCTTTGGTACTTCAGTTCCATGAAATCCAGCTCAGGGAAACCTTCATCTCTACTACCCAAGACTTAGGAGTTTGCAGAGTTGTTTCACTGGCTTCTTTCCTTTTGCTGAAAGGGGTGACTTTTTTTCCCCTCTTCTGGCCTTCCAAAGCTCCCTGGAAAGGCATATTTACTTCAGCTTTGTGCATGTTAGCTGGCTCATAGAAATTATCACTGTCTAGTTGAAACTGCTCAAAATTACCTTCCGACATTGCACTGAAGCTAGCAAGACTGATTGAGCACGTGAATTCATTAATAAAGCTGTGCACAGGGCTTGTTTTCAGACTGGGAGTGATTTATACAAGTCAGTAGTAAGCTGATGTGAACGACTGCAATAAATGACCAGTATGGAAGGCTATTTGACCAGTCACTGACATATTTACGCTTTTTGAACTGTTGAAAATAGCAGTGTTTTGAGTCAGCTAACAGTTTGCAGTGCAGTTCTCAGTGGGAAGCTTCAATACCACTAGACCTGGCAACTAACCCCCTGCAATCTTTTCACATATAAATTATGACATATTAGCTTTTTTACCTACAATTGCTAAGCAATTTAGCAATATGATTACTATTTTTTCTTCAAGTTTAGACACGTACAGAAAGGAAGGAGCAACTGTCTTGTCTATTTAACTTACAAATAATGGAAGACTCTGGGATTTGGTGATAGTTTTTTAGAACATCTTCTGGAGAGGAGGAAAAATTTATGGCTGTGTTTTACAGTGGAGAAGCAGATGAATATGCTTCTCTGCATAAAAGAGAGTCAACTGTATGTTATTTACACCCATCAGTGACACCATGAAACCAAGGGTGTGCAGAGACTCAACAGAAATATCCCATGATGTGCTATTCCTCCTGTGGGTGGCAGTGGATTTTTAATTAACTGCAGATGGTGAGGGGCTGCAGGGTTAGTTTTTCTATTGTAAAATTTTCCATTCTGTTCTGTGTTGCTATATTGAAACCAACCTGAACCTGCAAGTTTAATCTGACCACTTGCAGAGTCTCTGCAAGTCCTCGAAGTATCAGGCATACAGTTTTTTATCAGCTCAAAAAGAAAGCTGTGAAAGTAATATTCATCTTTTATTTCATTTGTCATGCATCTATGATGTGAGTTCAGTAACTTCACAGGAATATGACCAATCTACCCTTTCCTGAAGGTCATTATACTTAGGATATTTCTCCAAAAAAATATCCTAACACTTCTTGTTTAGAAAAACAAACAAACAACAACCAAAAAAAACCCCAGGTATTAAAACCACTTGTTTTTTCAGTACTTAAGCTGGCTATGAACTTCTGTTATAGGCTGATTATTCTGAATTCAATCCATGAGTAGAGATGGGTTCACCTGCTTCTAGGTAATGATTCTATAAGAAAGACATGCCTATCATTTCAATTCATCCGTTCGTTGTTGTTCTCTTTGCAGGTTGTTCTCTGTTTTTTCCTTAAAACGCAGAGTATTGTGTTGTAACCTTTTAAAAAACTGACTGCAATTTTATCCTCATGCTGCTTTCATAGAGTTTAGTCAAAACACACTTGTAAGAAAAAACATGTGAAAGCAAACTTATCTGTATACCCTTTTCCCTCAGCAATTATATATTACAAGGAATGATCCCAGTAGCGATTCCATGATATCTTAAATGGGCTGAAAGAAAGACACAGATTTCTGGATTTTGCAGAAGTAGCTGGCCCACCAAAGTGGTATATCACAGTGTTTGTTTTCCATGCCTTTTGAATTTTATCCACATGCCTTATTTGGTTTATCTTTTATAATTTTCACTGGCAAGCCTATAAACTTGCCTACTGAATGCCTTTAAACATTATTATTGTAGTGTGTGGTGTACGGATGACTTGAATGGATCTGTTCTTATGTACAGTTACTTTGTGGGATCTTGCCCAAATGCCATTGCTATCAGCTGTTCCGCTGTGTAAAAGCTTGTGTGCTGACACCCATCTCAGAGCGCCTGCTGTGATAATGGTTGCTGAGAGATGGTGCTTGCATCGTGCATAAATGCTTCTTGCTACTTACAGGCAGTTCACAGCACTTTTGGATGAACCCTAGAGGTAAATTATTTTCCGTCATGAGCTGGGATTGTTTTACTTGATTTTCTCTCAAAAAAGAAAATTCTGAATCTTCTGTGTACTTAAAAATGCAGCCTTTAACAAGTATGCTCTTTGTTCTAAAGTGTTCTGGACTGCTACATATATTATTTAGCTCCAGAGGCAGAAATACGAAGTATTATGTGGCTTCACACACAGACTGCATTTTTGAGTTCAAGAAGAATACTCATGTTATTGGTGCTGCAACAGTTGAAAATCAGTTATGGTCTAGACCCTACCCACTTACAAATTCCAGGGTCCTCACACAACACTGCTTGACACCAACCATCATCAGCAACAGAAGAAAGTACTTTTGTGACATGGAGGAAAAGTTAATGAGATTAAATGACCAAAATCATACTTTTCCACCTCAGTCATCATCTGGGTCTGAATTCCCCCATCTGCTTGCTCAAGGGCACTCATTTCTTTAAAGATGATGCTGCAGAAGTCATGTCAGTTACCTGGCCTAACTCATAGCACAGGAGCTTCCATTAACTTAGTACTCATCGCAGTTGAAATCTGTGCAGCTTGCATGATACAGAACAACAGAGCTGTTCAGGTTTGGTACCAAATCTAAGGTGAGTGATCAGTTCCAGCAATTTTCTCTGTTTTCCTTTAAGGATTTCCTTCCTTTAGGAGACACTTCTGTGAAATCATCTGCATGAAATTAAAGAATAGGAGAAGGTGGGGAAGTGAAATAAAAAAAAAAAGGAACAGTTTGCTTCCCATAATTATGTATAAACTTAGCATAAACTGAGTGAGGCAAAGCATTTCACATTAATTACTGAGAAAGAAAAACCTAAACTTCAGTTTCCTTCAATGCCAGTTGTTTTTCCCTCGTTACTTTGAATTGTTTGTCAGCATCATTTGCAAGCTTGAATGAGTTCACAAGTTCTTCCCAGGGTCTCTTGCTGAACTACCATGACCAGGCTGTTTTGCCAGCTTTGGGAGTGTTTCTGCTCCTCCTGGACACAATCCAGGCCTGTCATTCCAGCCGGTCACCCCAATCCCCATTTCTTCAGTTATCTGACATTAAAGGAGGTGCGAAAGAACTTCCCACCTTATGCCCAGAATGAGGCACTGAGACTATAAAGATTATTGAAAATGATTCCTATTGATCTTTTGATGCTTGGTGACTGCTCTTGTAAATAGATTCTCACCATTCTCTACCTCATTTTCCTAGCTGAGACTATCATTCAAAGGGATTAACATTTCCCTCAAAATCCATTCCCACTCTACCACTAATTTTCTGCAGGACAGCGGCTTGAACTCCCTTTTCTCTATTTACTGTTAGCTAAGTTTTGGTGTTTTTAAATATTTCCTTATTTCTGCTAGATTGACAGATGCCATATCTATCACTGTATTGATTTCCCATTCCCTCCCGCTGCCCAACAAGGACATCAACAGCATCTACTTTAATGCTTTTGCCCGTTTGTCCTTTGCCTGGTGGTTCAGCAAGTAATTTCCCTGACACTATTTTTCTGATCTACCGTCCTCTGCAATATTCCTTGGAGCTGAGCCGTCTCATTTCATTTGGTGTCTCCAAATAGCCATAACTTTCTGCTCCCCTCTCAGCCATCTTCTGTGCGTAAATTGTTCGGAATTATCATCGTCCTAATTTTATAATCATACATAGGTATTGGTAGTATTTTATCTTAAAACTGGTGATACAATGGGTTTTTTTGAAGGCCTGTCTCTCCGTAGAGTGCAGCTGAATGAAAAGGACGCCCGTCTCGAAAGCCTGCTGAGGTTCCTTTTATATCTCCATATTATCTTCAGGTCATCAGCAGCACTGCAGTAGCTTTATATTTCTAGTTGTACTTGGAACTTTAAAACAGATTACTCACAGATCACTCACAGATTTCTCTGGTTGCTTAGCTTGTATTTTGCTGCAAAGCTTGTGGAAGGTTCTGCAGCTTGATGTGCATGAATGATAAATCTGATACTGTTTATCCACAGTTATTTTATATTTCTACTATTGAGCTCAGAAGATTTAAGAAAATCATCCTTCCCTTAAACAGTAGAGTGGAGCAACAAGCAATATCTTATTCTAATGTTTCTTTCGATGATTGTATGTGATAGAATCAGCTAAGCACTATTAGGGAAAAATCAGTTGCTGATAAAGATAGCAGATTGTTTCAAGATTGGCAAAGCAACTGCTATATGCATACCTACACATTTTCAAAATGTGATGATTGCCAGTAGTATAATACATTTGAGTTGGTTATTTTCCTGCCAACCTAATCTCCAGTATTAGACAATATTACTGAGGTTTTTCATCAACACCGTTAGAAAACAATCATCTCAATGCACCAATTGATGTATTCTTTCAGTTTAATACAAGACCATCTTTTTTAAATCACAAAGTCTCGTGTTTGAAAACAAAGGCAGAATTGCATTGCGAATAATTTTTCAGTTCTTGTTATAGACACAAAAACATCTCTATCTACAAAGTCTCATGCCATCATCGGATCTACTTATATTCATTTCCTAGCAGTTATTTACAGTATTTAAGCTTCTAAGAAAGAGTCGTTATTTAAAGGCTAAACCAGACCCATCTTCTACTCAGTTTTTCTTACAGAGTACTCTTGTAGAAGGAAAGTTGTTTCCAGTCTCTCATGTGGCATTTGCTTCTTGTCTATTATTGCACTTGCCTCTTTCTCCCCTTTTTTGTTGTATTTACTTGTTTATTTGTAATGACTTCTGCAGAGGCTTACTAGATAAGAAGTTACTATACTGTTGCTTTTCCTAAATGCTGAAAACATCTCATAAAGAGAAAATTGTGTGGATTGTTTCATTAACTTTCGAATTGTGTCATTAACAAAGCAAGCATTAATACCAATACTGGTTAAAGGAGCCATATAAGTGGTTTCTGTCTGTCCGCCAGCTTAAATATTTTATTTGAACATCCACAATGGACAAAAAAGTACTTAACAACATCTGAATTAAATAAGGGCTTGAAAGACCCAAAATTGGAATAGGATAAAATGTTAGTTTAAGAACAAATCTAGTAATTAGCATAATAAGGAAAATGCATGACTTCTAGAAGGCTTGGACTGCTAAGGACTGGTCTTTGAAAGATACAGTGTTCTATGGCAATCGTAAGCTTAATTATGACACATTATAAACAAAGGGCAGTAAGCCACAGCCATCACAACAGGAAAGGAATCAAATGTCCTTTACATGTACAGCAACAAAAGGTCTCTCTCATTCTTCAGAGGCAAAGTTGGTATTGTTTTTTAATTATAATTTCTCACAGAAAGAAAAGCGTTCTCAGATTTCAAATGGCAAGAGACAAATTGTGCAGAGATCAACCTTTCTTTGTGCCATGCTTTTTACTGGGGTAACTGAAAGGTATTTACAGTCAATATTGGTCATTTTATCTTTTCAACTCAAAGTCATCATTTACCTGTCTTGTGGGTCTTGGCAAGTCAGCTGTCATTTCTGCTTGAAGGACTTAACTTGGACACTAAGCTTTGGCATCTCCTTGGTCTTATGCTTGCCTTGATAAGGCAGTATTTTCTTCACGTAGTATGATGTTTACTAGGATGCAGCAACATAACCAGGCAGCTTGCGATTAAATTATTAATATGGATCTTTCATTTCCCATACTTTGCCAGAAACTTGCTACAGATAAATTTGCCTGTAAAAAGCCGCCAATAATAGAATAAAGTAGCAATGAACAAAGAGTTCCAAGTGATTTAGTCAAAGACAAAAGCAGATAAATTGAGAACCCCATTTCTAAATAGCACACTGTTGAATTTACATACTTTGCACTGCCTTAGCTAGAATGCCAGACAGGTTACAGACTTCTTCACTTGCCCATAAATCATAGAATTAACTTGCACTAGATGATCACTATTTGCTTTTAGGACAGTGTTTATTTAGCTCAAGA
The DNA here is from genome assembly GCA_009769605.1 of Bucorvus abyssinicus. Taxonomy (NCBI): domain Eukaryota; kingdom Metazoa; phylum Chordata; class Aves; order Bucerotiformes; family Bucorvidae; genus Bucorvus; species Bucorvus abyssinicus. The sequence continues at coordinate 44,159,132 of CM020063.1, forward strand.
TGAACAGCAAACTTTCTTTTTTTTTTTTTTTTTTACTCTAATACATCTGTATGTTGCCAATGCTTTTTTAACACCACTAACAAAAACATAGCTTCAAGAAATGGTATCAAGTATGCCTTGATTTCCTAGTCATAGTTACCTGCCAGCAAATATTTGATGCCCGTTCCAGAGGTCACTCTCTAACCCAGTTTTTCCCCAAAATCATTTCGAGTTAAATGCATTATTCACATTAATAATGTTACTAAATTGTGCATTTCAGCATTGACCTTCCTAAATTGCTTTTGACTTTGCAAAGGTTTTTTCTGCAATTCATTTTATCAAAAAGTTTATAGTGATAATTGAATTTAAGCCTTGAAATCAAATAAGGCATTGTAAAATCTTGGTTTATTTTGCCTTTACAATGCGGTATTTAGGCTCTATTTTCTCATTTCAGCAGCAACTTCTAGAGCCTTGTAGAATCATTGATTTTACTCTGGCCAAATACAGAGAGATTGCTAGAAGGACAGGCAGAGTACAGCAGCTCCTTGTTGCAAGGTGTCCAGGAAATAGGCAACAAATAGATACAGCAGGATTATTTCCTGCGATAAGAATTTGCATGACACCTTCATAAACAGGTACAAAGGAGAGAGTCCATCTGATCTGTGAATTAACCAGTTAGGATTTTATAGCAGAAAAATATTTCATTGCACAGCGTCCTACTCTGTTCCGTGAATGATACTCCCTTGTCTCTCTGTTAAGTCTTCACTAAAAAATGAGGGGTTGACTCAGTGTTCCAGCATCTGTCTTTGAAACATAAGAAATTCATCATCGCTAACAAAAGGTACTTGAGAATTTTCCATAAACAGTTGAATCCTGTTTAGCTCTGAAGTATTGCAAGAGAGTACTGTCAGTTCCCTTCCTGACTTACTAGTTTTTTCTCTGTGTATCACTCCCCTACAGATGAAAGTTAAATTGAGTAATGACCCATTTCCCATTACAGTAACAGTTTTTGATGTTCCTTAAAAAATCTGGGAGTGTAAGCAAAAACTCCCTGGTTGTTCTGATGTACGTTGAATTTTGATGTGCAGAGGATTTGAGTCTGAAGTATTTTTTGTTACTGTGTGTTTACAGTGGAAATTTTGCTCTTACTTGATGCCCATAGCAGCTCTGTTGGAAAATAGCATGCCTTACATTTTAATGGAAAGATGTTAGGTTTTCATTATTTTAAATGCCTGCCTGTTATACCTAGCTATCCTTTCCACTGATTTTAAATAATGGTCTGTCTCTATTTGTGAAACAAAACCATATTCTCTTTGCCCTCTCGTAAAATAAGACAATTGGCTAGGTAGGAATACAGAAAGAAGGGATGTAAATGTGTTTCTTAAGAATGAATAAGAAATGTGTTTCTTATTCATGCCTTCTTCTTCCATGGCAATGCTTCAAAATGACATCCACTTTTTCCTAATAAAACTGTTCATTGTTTTGTAGCTGGATCTGAATTAGTTTTAGACTCAAGCACAACTGGACACAGTTGTTACCCCCCCAATACTTTCAGTCTTGACAGGACAAAAGGATGACATGGAAAATAGAGTTGACAGAGAGAAATAAACTGACCTTGACAAGGTCAAGTATCTTTTAGTAACAAAAAAACACTTGATGTAAAAACAGGTGAGACAAAAGCCAGTGCAGGACGAAAGCTAAAGGAGTCAAACTGGATCTAGTTTGACTTGATAGACAGTAGCTTGATGTTTTATTAACTGGACTGTGCTGGTTTTATTAGCCCTGTGCATTTGTTCCCGAACGTTACTTCCTGACTAAGCAAGACACTTATATTTTTCTTCATGTGTCTGTCAAGATCTTATGAGTAAAATATACAAAGATCTTGGAAAACTATTCTTCTAGGAATAGGCTTATCAATTTTGCATTCATATGATTTTAGTCCCTATGCCACTTTAAAACCACAGTGAAACTGTATTATGAGATCATGGCTGACTTCCCAACATGTTTGTTCCAAATCTGCTGCTCATTTCTTTATTTCTTTATTCTGTTCCCTACGTAAAGTAGATAGAAAGACGTCGGTTCCTAACCTGGCAAATGGGGAACAGAGATTCTATCTTTTTTGCTAAGTAAATACTGAAAGTGAGACACGAACAAAGAAGTAGTGATGGCAAAGGAACCTCAAATTTATCTAAATTAGGAGGCAACGAAGTACCTTGCAGCCTTCGTCAGAGGAAGGGGGAAATGTGCTTGACCAGGCTGACATTCACCTAGCAGAAATTAGAAGGAGGAAACAGTCCTATCTCAGCGTGTTAAAGCATCACATAAAGTGGATATGGATGTTTGACTGTTTCTGAATCTTAGCCTATTCATTGGTTTCTTCATGTATTTTTCCCTAATAATATCTCACTCATAGTTTAGTGTTGGTCTCAGCAGAATACTTAATACCTTGGCTTTCTTGGCTTTGGTTTCCATGCTAACTCAGGTGTGTCTATATAGCAATGTATTGTGCAAGAACCTCTTTCCACTCTGCTTAATAACATTCATCCTGCTTGATCCTCAAGTAATGCAAGAGCAGTCTTCCTGTCAGAAAACATGACCTAAGAGAAAAATCTTCGCAGAAAAGTTGAGAAAGAGAGAAAGAGAATTTAAAAGGGAAATCACAGCAGACACAAAAATACTGCAACTAAACATTTCTCCAATTATCTGACTCCTGTTCAAGAGCACCTTGAGACTTGCAATAGAGTGTCAAAACAGGCTCTCATTGAATTTCCTCACTGATTTTGGGCTTTTGTCTGTGTCTACATCTACTGAAAGGAACTGAGATTTACTCAACAGGCATAAAGATAGAAAGAGAGGCAAATTTTCTCAGAACTGAGACATGATTTTTAACCTATAATTAATTTTTGATGCGAGGACAGAGCTGAGAAGACAGGTGAGTGGACAGTGCTTGTACTCACATTTGATAGTTTTCTCTAAAGTTATTTTAAAAGAATGCATGCTTTAAAAGTTAGTCTTTGGGATTACAAGAACTTCTGCCTAATTATGTCCTATACATAACCAAGTCTTAATTGCTTTTGTTGTTGCAGTTATCTCCTTATAAGCTTCATGTTTAATTAACTACAAGATATATTAATCCTATTTCAAGCCTTTCTTTGTTGTATAATTAAGCAGAAAAATATTTTCACAATTATAAGCTAATTCTATGTATAGCTGGTAAAAGAAAGATACATCTGTAAATAACACAGATCTGTTATTTCTAATGGCAAATGTAAAAATATTTAGACCCATCTTAATGAGTCATCTTTGTTAAGAAGTAATAACTATTACACAACAATACTGGTTTTGGCTAAGAACTACTGAGAAAGCTATCAGAATGTTTTTTAAAGGCCTTACTACAGATGATGGTTAATGATCTCCCTTTGGCAATGTCAGAAATACTACAAAGGTTTGATACAGTATTTATGAGTTTAGGAATGGACCCTCACTGCACACTCCTTTATGTGAATTTATTTTTATTGACTTGACTTTTACTCATTCTTCAGTTTGTCTTATTTATACTTCAGTTACTTTGAACTCAAACACTGCCACTATATACCAGAGACACAATTATGGTGGATTCAGTCTTGTGTTTTGCTACATAATGCTGAGCGTCCTGAACGTTCAGAAATCTCAGTAGCACATTGGAGGAGTAGCTAAGACTTGCTCTTTTGGGGAGATACCAGACAGCTTCAGCTGATGTTTCATGGAGCCAAAGAATAAAAGTGATTTTTAGAGGGTAGTTTATTGACTCACTGTCTAACTTACATGGCAATGTTGAGACTATAAAACTCACTGATCAGCTGAATTCATAAAGCATAGATGCCTCCAAACTCAATAAGGGCCTCAGAGCACAGCGGTCATGTAGTTGAGAGCAGTGCACAAGTTGACTACAGAAGAAAGCCATATTGTTTTCAGTTATCTCTCATTGACACTCAGCCTGTGAAGGTTCTTCATCAACTTCAACAGGACCTCTGGAAGTAGCATGTTTTTCTTACATATATAAATATGTGTTGCATGCTTATACATGTACAATGGGTGTGGTGAACCTCAATCAATGAATGTGGACATCACAATGATGGATTGCATATTAGGAGAACACAAGCCAAATCCAAGTGAGCTAATGACCAACAGTGGAGGGGTGCGAGGTGACTAACAAACAAATGATACATTCATTTTTCTCCTTAGACAAGCTTGTCTGTTTCCACAGATCTGTCTCCACTAAGAGGACTGCTTTACTCAAAATAAACTTCAGAGCTGCTTTGAAACAGCTGCTAGTTTAGTTATTAGTGGTTGACCATTTTTCACAGCATCTGCCACCAAAACATTTATTCTGTTCACTTTCCCCAAACGTAGACTGATACAAATTGCAGGACCACAGCAGGATTTGCTTTGTGTTACGAAATATATCAGAGGGTTGGTTTTTATTTGAGAGAAACTTAGAAGTCTTGTTTTCCAAAGTTCACTGCTATAATTCACTGCTAGAAAGTCTTTTGATACTAAAAATTTACTCTCTGGTATATGAGATTTTAAGAGTTATTTGGGGGTTACTATGAGAGAGTTTTAACATGATTCCTGTTATTTTCTTTATTCCCCATCCTACTGAGCATAGTTTTGTGTTGCTGAGGCAATCTGTCTCTCTATAAAAGCAAAATACTTTTTTTGGACTTCTAAGATAATTATCCATTTAAAATATACATCATAAATTAAGCAGAAGAGAATGAATGAAGAGTCTTTTGAGAATTTTGCATGTCTGAGTTACTGTATATCTCTGCAGATGAACATCGGGAAGGTACAACTTCCTCCATTTTCCACTAGACTTCTTTTAATTTTCTGATTGCGTTCCACTCTTAACAGTAAAATGTCATAAAATGTTACCTGGTTTTAGTTCTAATGAAACGATAATGATACCCACTGTCAGAGCAAGAAAGGATAGGTAATGAAGGACCACAGTGTTGTATTTTTTGACCCTCTGAAAAGTCAAACTTCAAATGGAATAATAGCATTCTAGGAAAAAAATGGAGCAATTGGAAATAAATGTCATGTTGAGTAAAATCTAGCTCTGTGATACAAAAAAGTCTTGTCATCTATTATGAAAGCTCACTTGGAAGGTGGAAATAGTGGCTAATCAATTTACATTGCAGCCTTTCCACATATCATGAGCCTTTCTGTTTCATTTTGACTGAAACAAGAACTGAATTCAGGGAATTAAATTTTATTTCTTGCATTAAAAGATATAAGCAAGTTAAACTTTAATGCACAAGAAAATAAATGAAAACATTAAAATTAATTATTCAAATTTAATCTGTTCCTCAGTTTTACAGAGAACTGTAAATCTCATTTTAGCATTGCACTTCAGCCATTTAGGCGATGTGGGCTTTAAAACTAGAGACTCTATGAGGAGCTTTCTAGACAATTTGATCATCTGTCACTTTGCATTGTATTGCCCCATTATTTCACAGATTAAAGCGAAATGCATAAAAAGAAACTCAATGCCATGACTCTAAAAAGGCATTGTTTGTAAAATACAGATCTCTTCACTGAACTGCGCTTGATTTTAATGATCACATAGCAGGCATAAAAACAAAGGCAGGTAGTTCTGTTATTTTGTTGTATTAATTAGTTTCTCACACCAAATTTAGTGCCACATTGCTGTAGGAGCTGTTTGGGAGAATTTTTACAGCTCGGGAACTGCCATTAACTAACCTATTACAGTAATGTAAAATGTTTTTTTTACAGAAAGGTTAATAACCAAGATAAACAATGTCTAGTTGAAGCAGAAGAAGCCAGATAGTGTGTGTTTGGATATGGGTGGCAGTACACTGATCTTCACTCTTTAAGTTAGATGTAAGAATTTATGCTGTGATGTTTCAAAAACAAGTACCAGATGTCTAATCCAGAATGCAGTGAAGTCAGTGTAAATGCTGGTATTTATTTCTATGTATTTTTTCCACAGTAAATAGGATAATGCCCAGGAATAAGCAGGAATATGCACCGCAACCCCTAGTTGTACACCTCTAACTTGCTAGAGCAATCACTTCTTTTGGTGCAGGATTTGTTGTCTATACCATCTTGTAAATGATTTCTAGGTCAGTTGTCTAAAGTACTTGACAGACATTTGCCAGTTTGGTGGGGTTTTTTTAGCTGACTCTTCTACGTCCTCTGTATATAACATAACAAAGTCAGAGAAGAGTATGGAGAAAGCAGGTTGGGGTGAAATATGCAATATTTTTCACAAGATAAGAATTAAGTGGGGTCACATGAGATTAGCAGGCAGCAGGTTTTTACATATAAAAGGAAATCTATCTGCATTAAGAGCTAGCATTGGTAGTGGTAGTCCATACCACAAGCCGCCTATAGACTCTATGAACTGAGCATTTAGGAATTTCATGCTTTCTGCACACCCTTTTCTTCCCTGTACTGCCCATAAGCGGATAATAAGATACTACCTGTTGTGCCTGGAAAAGGGCACATGTGGCAAGAACTAGAGGACATCAACAGTGACAGCTTGATTTAGGGTTGGTTTTAGACTATGCATCATAGGCCAGAGAAACTCTGACAAGTGATTTTGAGGCTGTGAGGAGTTAATTTGAATTCAAGGGGACACTGGATATCTTATTCGATTCTTACAAGAAGAAACCCATGAGACAAAACACATGAGGCTCCAAAAATTCCCTTATCTGAAAATTAATGGAGACTGCAGGTGTATTAGGCCAACATATATGTATATATTTTGGCTTTTGTGTCTACTTTTGGAAGCCTTAGTTTGCACCAGTACAACTTGTCCTCTTCTGTCAGTCTTCTAAGAGACGTTTACCATACAAGCAAAGGTACCACTGTCAAGGAAAGGGAAAAATAAATTGAACACAAAGGTTAGGACACCATAAAGATGTTTCATTAAGATATCTTTTTTCTTTTCTTTTTCTTTTTTTTTTTTTCCCCCAGATTTCTGTGTAATTCTATTGTTAGGAGAACTGCTTTCAAAAATTCCGTTTCATTTACCTGGAAGTAAATGCTCAGTGCTTCAAACCAAATATGGTGCACATGTTGCTGTGGTCTGACAATCAAAATAGTTTTCTTCACTGAGCTTCTATAAACTGATTGGCTCAGGAATAATGTTTAAGACTAAGTTATGGATGCTTCTGTAGTTTTATAGAACTTCCAGCGTTTTTGGTTTGTTTTTTTCTTTCCTGCAGAATCATATCCTGCATCTTTTGCTCCAGTTTGCAATAGGACTTTTCCTGTTTTATAATCCTGTAGGAAGATCGTTTCAGTATGGTTCCTTACAGTGCACAGATGTGTCTGTAGTTTTCCTAAATCTATTCAGCCAAATCTAAGCAAGTTAGTGGCACTCCCATCTCTCTAGTCTCTTTTAAAGGGAGCCAAAGAGCAATTATTGCTTTCCTGAGATGCCTGTCTGGGAGGTAGAGAGCGAACGGCCTTCTGGAGGAGGCTGTTCTCTCCATGGACTCTCCATTCCCTCTGCTGAGATGACATGAGTAGCTTTGGTTAGGAGCCTGTCTTCTGGAAAAAGAAGTTAGTCAAGATTAAGTTTGTCCTTATTCAGTATTTTGTCAATCAGTATTTTTATTTGAACTCATTTTAATATAATTGTCCAACTGATTTTATTTCATATTATTAGGGTAGTAACCTGAAATGTGTTCCTACACAGTAATTTCAGTGCTAAGAATAGTATTGTGCCGGAGTGCTGTCCCCTGAAATTAACACATGCCTTTTCCAGTTAGCCCTTAGGAAATGGAGAAAATTTTGGCAGTTGGCAATCAGGTAAACCTGATTGTGTGGATAGATAGTATGAAGTATTTGGAATTTGTTTTTAGCAGATCTGCTCGTTTCATCCATATCACTGAACGGAAAAGGTCCTTCAGGCACCGTCAGGTGATCAAGGAGGACTGCGTTAGAAACGGGTGATAAGTACCTGAGGTCTGCCAAGGGGCTTCCTTATATCTTGTAAATGCTCGATATGTATGTCTTCCACTTCTGATTTTTACATATATTTCATCTCACTGTGCTGTATTTCACATTATACAGCTGAAATTCCTTCACCATAGAATGAATTACCTACATCAGCAATTAATCCAGTAGCCAGGAGAACGTCACATTTTATTTTCTTACCTCATTGTTTCGTTATCAATAGTTCTAAACTCTTAAATTACCGTTATGTTTGATAGTGTCAAGAAATCTTCAATATTGTTTCTGTTGTTAAGTAAAATTGCACAGAGGAGTTTACACTTTATAAAAGAATAGGATAGCTATTGTGTAAATGTACAAAAGATCTTATTTCACGGAAGAGTTTTGAAGTGTTACTATTGGTCAATGAAATTTTAAAATCACTGTCAGTAACTTTAATTTGTCTAAATGACAATATTTTTCAGCCTGGTTAAAAAAATGATTGAAGAATAAGCAAGATGCTGATAGCGAGCTGCGTACAAAAAACTTAATTTACTGCAGCATCCAAACATGTCTGTGGCACATCAATGAGTAAGTAATCAAGGCATAGAACATAATTAGCTATGTCCACTATAAATGTTAGCAGGGGAAAAAAGTAGAGACTTAAAATCTGATTATTCAAGTCTGCATGACTTTCTTAGTTTCAAAAATCATCATGAAATGCACCTGCTTTAAGAGTAGTTGGAAAATGCCATTGTCAGAACACGCTATACAAGTAAGGATGACATGCAGAATATAGTGTTGGATTACAAATAGACAGGAAGCATAGCTGAGTGAATTTAGAAGCGTGACACTCTAACGTACTTAAGAGTCATTTCATGTAGCTTCAGTTCTTAAGTGAGAACTCAGGAATCTCTCGCTCATACAGAAGCTGAAAGATTTTTCACTGCTGTGTTTCGCTCTGATCAAGGTGAAATCACTTTGTATGAGCTGAAGCTAGCGGTAAAAAAAAATGTGTGATTTAGGCTAAGATGTTATGAGGACACATTGAATGCTCCACACTCCGTTGTAACAACATAAGCTGCTGTAGTAGTTATGGTTCCTTACAGGGAGCAGAAGAGGCAGTAGGAAATTGGCATGGAAATAAGAGCTTGTCCATCCAGCAAAGAACAGGCAGTTGTTTATATATTGCTTATTCCTGTCACCACTTGAAGGATGAGGAAATGTTGCCACGAGACCTATTTTTTTAGGTGTTTGGATTTTTTTTCCCCTGGGATGAAGGGTTTAATTTGTACAGTGGATCAATGGATGTTGCATGGATGCTGCAAATTAATGTTTGAAGACCTATTTAGATACCTTAATTTATAGTTTAATCTTTTCATCCTATTTATTTTGCGTTAATTGTTTTACAGGTTTCCAAGTAGTACATATTGGTGCAAATAGACAGTTTGACAGATTTCAACAAATACAGAAATATTTGTAGATACGTTTAACCTTTCATAATAACATTATTAATGCAATTGCATTTTAATTTACTGAGTTTCATACACACTTAACAATTATTACATTGTCCATCCCACATACTGATTAATATCTAGCAGCCACTCAGCTTTCTTTTGTTTTTGTTTGAGTATGTGTGCTCCCAGGTTTTACCACAAACAAGCTCCAAGTGCTCTCCAGAGAATTTTGGGCAGCTCTGTCTTTCTGAGAGCACCTGAGTCTGAAGAGGCTACTGGCTGGAAATTGAGATTCATACAAAACAACCTGGTGGGGTGCTCAGACCTCTTGGCAAAAGTTGCGTTAGCTACTTTTCACCAGCTTTGCAGACTCGAGTCTTTCCTCATTCCACTCACAACCCCTCTGGCAGAAAAGTGGCTTGACTGTTTCCCTGGCTAGAGAACTGAGTTATCAGGCTCTGAATTTCCTTTCAGAAGCTCCAAGTGAGTGTAGCTGCTGCTGGCTTCCTCTGGGAATTAGGGACATGTTGCAAGACCTGATTGATGAGCTGTTTTTGATTAGCTGCATCACAAGAGCTGAAGAGATGACTGTTGTTTTTGCAGAATACATCTAAAGCCTTACATGATGTTCAAATACATTGATCTGATTGATCACATTAGATTGGATGATACATGGCAGTCATGCACTGGTCACGCTGCCAGGATAAAAATTAAATTAGAATTACCCATCCGAGTGGGAGGAAAATGTTGTCACTAAAGGTGTCTGTATTTCTTCTCAAATTCATGGAGAGTTTTTGTTCAATAGCTGTAATCCACACCTTTGCACTTCTGTCTACCATGCCAAAATTGTGGGATTTAGCAGGTAGATAAGGATATCCTGAGGTGCATATTGATTTTGTAATCTAAGTATGTCACTTCCAAGCCAAAGAAGGGCAGCATCTTTTAAACATTTTACCAATGAAAAGTAGCACAGGTGCCAGACTCATGTTAAAAGTTAAGTCAGTCTTACTACCTAAAAATCTGATACAGCCTATCTACCTTGAAAAATAATTAGTATTAAGATAACTAGACTGCTCTGAAACAGCAGCAGCCTGAGTCACGTTGCCAACATCCCACTATAATTTTCTTGTGCATGTTTCATCCCCTCAAATTAAACAAAGATTTGCATTTATAGGTCTTTACCTTCTGTTCTCTTGCCTCCCGTCCTTTCATCCATCTCAGTCGCACCAATGTGTACTGCAGGCTCCTGATGATGGTGTTTGTCAAAGCTTGCACAAGTGGCCGTGCTGGAAGCCACAAAAAGAGCTTGGCCATCTGCCTCCTCCTCTCCACATGCCTCTGGACGTGGATGGCAACCCTGTGCAAAGGACACCACCTTGCTGCTGGACATCTCTTTTCCCAGATGTTTCTGTGGCATTGATGTTCTTCTACTGCAGCACTTCCTAAGTCCTTCCACTCCTTCCTTGATGAATCATGAAGGCCACAGACACCTACTTAGTAAAACCAGGGGAGCAGATATTTCATTTTAATAATAAGAGCTGCTGCATTATTTTCGACAAGTACAATGTGTGGGACACAGTAGTTTGGAAGCAGTGCTGAAGGCATCCATGGCAGTGGAGTCATTTATCGCTGATTGGTATTTATCACTGCAACTAGCCAAACAGTCTGCAAGGTTTGGGCTCTTTTTGCATTTGTACAGTCACAAAGCAACCAGATGCCAAGATTTCAAGTCAACCATGCTGCATACACTGTAAATATCCCACTGTAAATACATAAGCATGTAATGCTTATACATCAAAAGAGAGGGAAGTTATGAAACTAGAGAAGTCTGAGCAGTCACTAGTTCAACCCAGGTAACTTGGGAAAGAAGATTTGATTCTAAGACAGTCAGTTTAGTATCAGGGAAACCAATTACAGCATGTTACACCATAACTGATTTCTCTTTTACTGCACCTAAATATGTTACCTTAACAATCAAATGCAGTTACAGGTATTTAATCTCTGGTTATGTCAACATATTTCTAAACTGTACATAAGTGCAGGTAGATACTGTAATAGTCAGATCTCTGCATGACTGTTTATGGTGCTCCGCTTGTTACAAATAACACATTTTAAGCAATAAGTTAAAAATTGTGAATACCACTTTTAAAATAACTTTCCTGTAAGAAGTATATTGCTGGTTGTACTCCTCAGTGGGGAAAAAACCACAGAGTTTAATTTTTAAAATAATTAATCAGGTTGCAGTATGAACAAAGAGGACTAGGTTTTTACATTGCTACCTTTCATTGGTAAAACTGTTATGGAAAAAAATTATGAAACAAAGAGAAAGTCTGATGAAAACAATCCTAATTGAGCAGCTCTGGGAGCTAAACCTTTATTTTGAGCCGGTCATTGGTGGTGTAGTTGCTATGGTAGCTCCCAGCTTTCTGGAGCAGTGGAGCAAGAGACACGCAAAGCTCATCTGTGTGCTTTTGGGAACTGAGAGTAAGATGCAACGTATTCCCCTTTGGAGCCCATGAAAACTACACTAATTCAAGATCATGCCTGCAATAGGCAGAAGAAGGTTCGTGTCTCACTGTTCCTTGTGTGATCTTGCAGATAAGATACAAACTTAAGCATAGTTTATATAGGTACAGTTTTGAAGTGCTTCTAGTTTTATTTGTTATGCATGAAAGAATAATTCCTTAGGATGGTCTGGCAACACATCAACTAGAGTTGGGCTGTGTACATAGCTATGAATCTTATTTGCATGCATGCAGAGACACCCTTAGAACAATCGGGGTATAATTTGGTAGAGAAAAAATTACCATCATTTAGGGACAGAAAAAATGTGTGTCATATCCTTTCTTAATGGTGTGATATCTTGTTTAGAAAAGGGTTAGCTCCTTCCAGTGCTGTGCAGATAAAAATGTATAGCAGAGCTCTATGTTAAGGAGTACATAAAAATACTGGCAAGTCCCACCTCATTTATTTTAGTTCAGCGTTTCTCCTCAAAAAGGTTAGTTCTGTATTTCTGCAGTATAGAAATAAGCCTAACTTCTCTGATATGCAGCCTGAGAAACTACAAGCAACTGAAATGCAGTGTTGGGTATGCAGTACATGGCTTACTGTCACAGTTGTAAATTTAAGACACACACAACGTGAGTTAGGTTCAGCAATGCACTTGTCAACAGGTTAAATGCATTTTCAGCGCCCAGCAAAATTTTATGAAGTCTTTTTTGTCTTATTTTGGCCTAAATTATTTCTGTTGATTTTCAGAGAAGTCAGACTGGATTGGATAATAAGAGTAAGTGCATGCAAACTGCATGCAGAAAGCAATGATAAGAGAAGGATATTCCAAAAATATTTGAGGAAGCACAGATGTGTGTAACAAATAACGTGTCATTTGTATGCCTCAGTGAGAAAGTAGCTGAGACATCATTTGCGGGGAAAATGGATATTTCTTTTGTGACCAACGCATATATTTGCTATCATTAGCAGGAAGATCGTGTTCTTAATTTTGTCAGTATCTCCTCCTTCCAGGGAATACTGAAACATTCCTGGTTGTAGCTAATAGGCCAACACAGGACTAAGTGTATCCTGTTGCTCTTACATTTGCTTTGAGGCACTTCTGCAGGCCAAAACTGAAAATAATTGAGAAAATGGGGAAATGGAGCTGCACTGACCGGTTGGTTTCTAATAATATTGAACCGTAAACTTGTAGAATAATTTGAAACTGTCAGGTAAGATGTCAGCTTTTGCTTGCTTCATGTGCTGTCACTGTGGATGCTCAGAGGTATAAGCTGTCATCACAAATGTTCTCCAGAAGGTGCTTTCCACAGTGAAGCTCTAAGGCTCAATTATTTATCCCAGTATTGGCAAACACTGGAACACATAAAGGACTTGTGCCTGTACAAAGTATTTATTCCTCCATGATTTCATGTTTTGTTTAGACCAAGCACCAGCAGCTATTTTAAACCTTCTAAATGCAACTGCATTGTTTTCCAACGGTGTATGGCTATGTCATCTAGCACCTACAGAGGAAACACTAAATGTAGAGTAAACAAAAATAATGTAAATACATGTTTTTAATATGTCACATGGCTTTGCTGAAAAATATTAGGGACATAATATCATCCAGTATCCATGTTGTTGGCACCATAAAGAAAATGAAACTTCTTAAGCTACGGGTGTGAGCTCTTAGCCACAACTGCCCCAGATTCAACAGCCACACAGTCCTGCAGAATTTTATTCTCATTTTTTCATTAGATCACCTACATTGTATCTCCCAGCCTTTGATTTTCTCTCTTCAAGAAATTCACTTTTCCTGCTTACACCTAATCACTTGCCAAATGTATGCAAACACACTGAAAGCGTTGACTGAAAACCGAGGTCATCTTTCAAAACATTGTAAAAGAATTTCTGTCAGAGTTTTCAATAGGTCCTGCATGAGTCATTTGTGCAGCGCCAGGAGTGAATCGTGTTCCTTGCTACCACACACGTCTGTGATCTTTTGCCATGCTCTGCTGAGCTACGGCCAACAAGAGAGTCTCTATAGGCTGCTCCTCCCACCTGCTGTCAAGAGCTGGTGCCATCTTACAACATTTCAAATAAAAGCTCTTTCAAAATCCTGCCAGTGTAAAGAGCCTGACTGGCTTTGAGCAATCAAAATGCAGCCAGACTTAGGCTTGCAGATAATTTCACTAACATCTCAGTCAATGAGGCTTTCATGAACTATGCGAAATCCAAAGAAAATGGTAGGGATTTTGTGGGGTTTCCTCCTTTGCTTTCTGAATGGACATTTTCCATTTCAAATGTGTTTTATTTGGACAAGCAAAATAAACCTGCTTTTCATTAAGGTTTTCTTTTGCAGTTGAATATGTAATCAAAAATAGAAGTAAAGAAATGAAGATAACTTTAAAAGCCCAGATGCTCTGCTCTGATTTAGCCTCTGACCTTTATGCTCTTGTGCACCAGCTTGGTTGCAGACCTACATACCAAGTATCTCTTTCAAACCAAAGTACAAAATGTGCTGTCATCATAGGATCATCATCTCAACCTCTGAAATAAATTACTGAATACAGCAGATAATACCAGGGTTCATTCAAAGTAATTGAGTTTGTAATTCTGGAAATACTGGGAATTAATATATTGGCTTTTTTGTTGTTGTTAATTTAGGAATTATTTGCTTTACCTTCAGTATTCCAAGCAAAATGACTAAACAAAGTGAAGAAAAACAATACATTTTGTGGTGTATATTTTCCTTTGTTTTTCCAGTCTTCCCTGTTGCTTTTGTTCAGGATAGAATTTACCAGGGAGATTCACAAAGTACTTTTAAATAAGGGTAACCTCTAAGCCTTCCTGTGAACCCCCTTGCTCTTTCTTTGGCAAGGCCCTTCTAAAATGACAAGTGTGTGTATGAAAAGCTTCACCTGCCTCATCTGTGGCTTTGCAGGTTTAAAGGGCTGAAATATCTAACATAAGTAGTCTTGGAGATGAACTGTAGTTTTGAGGTGAGACCTCTGGCCTGTGATGTAAGAAAGTCAAGTTCACTGAGCTAGGAATTTCCCATGAACTCAGGATCTCTAAAGCCTGCACCTGCTTACAGTGCCTATAGCCAAGGTTTTCATTGAAGCTTATGGGGATAAAGGTGTTAATAGATATAAAGGAGGCTAGTTAGACCTTTTTTTGTGTTTTTTTGGAGTTGAGGTGAAGACATTGTTTAATCCCAACTGAAATGCAATTCAGTGCTTGTTCCCAGCAGAATATTCTCACCCAGTTCCACAAAGCGTTTAATCTGGTTAGTTTAACATGACATTCGGGATAAACTGGACAATTCTATCCAATATGAGTATAAGCTTAGGAGTATCTTTTTAACTTCACCTTGCAAGACCTATCTGCAAAGATTGCTAGGAATCACTCAATGAGGAAAAATACTTAATATGCTGTTGCTCTAAAAGGTATAAACATTCTGTAAATGCTTGTGTTTTTTAAAACAGTTTTCTGTGGAAAAAAAATGAACATTTTCACTATTGGATACCACAGCGAATTTGAAAATTATGTTCTTTCACTGAGTCATCCAATATAAGCATAATAATCTGTGGCAAGTCAGTACACAAATTACTGCTGATCTGTGTTATAGTAATAGAGGCATATTTTTTGCTGCCTACAGAGCAAATAGGAAACAGTCCACTCCATGGAACTGCAATGCATGAGTGAGAAACATCTACTTACAGTCCGTGGAGAAAATCTGTAAACTGCATAATGGTAATTTTTTACTTGAATTCTAGATAGAAAACTACTTAGAAGACAGTCTGCTGCAGTGATAAGCCAAAGATCTTTTATTTCTGCCTGCCAGCAATGTAATGCTTTGCTTTCTAATAGAAGTTAATTTACATTAAGGCATGTTTTTATATAGACCTTTTCCTGGTAAATGCAAATGGTAGATGTTCAAGTTTATTTCTCTGACATTTAAAATTATTTTTTAACCACCAAAGTATGAAAGTGGATGTGTCACAACATCTCCCATATGCTTGAAGTTGCCTGAAAAATTCTGGTTTTGCCAAGCCTTCCACAAAGGTGCAGATTTTTTGACAGTAAACACTGAGTTTTAATAAACTTAGGCTTATACCCACCTGACAGACCAAGGGCTGCAGGAGCCATTTAAAAGATTAATCTTTGAGAAGCAACACTGGGAACACAAGGGAAAAACAAAAAAAAAAGCAAGAAATATCTGATGGTTTTGCAAGGAAAACACATCAGCCCAGAGCTGAAAATATATTCTTTTTAAATTACTTAATGCTCTGATTTCACAGACTTCTCTGTGTGTGGGTGCTCAAAACTTTTAAGTTAAGATTTCAACTTCATTAATAATTGATCGTCTTGTATCTTTCTGCTGGTTTATGGCAGACTAGACTTCACCCTCTGTGGTATGTGTGCAGCTCTTTGTTAGCTGTAACAGATGTCAGTAGGGGTTGTGTGGGTACGTGCAAATGTAGAATTTTGCAGAAATTTCGCTTCAGCGAAAATCCAGCCTTGTTTATTATAGAAAACAGTTATATTTTTGAAAGGATTTTGTTTGCTTTTCCAGCCATAACTGTGCATTTCTATTTTACTATCATTGGTGCAAAAACCAGTGTTTTCTTTTTCAAAACTGTTAGTTGCAATTAGTTTTAACCAAAGTAATCCCAGGGAATTTTGGCACTCTTCGTATATTGAAAAATGACTCGAATGTTTTTACTAACCTGCTCAGTATGAACATGACATTACATTTGTTGATGTCTAAATCTTTGGTATGTTAAGCATAGAAAGCGGCAAGCGTGATGCTTGGAACATATGTATAGTTATTTATACTGGAAGTGGTGGTAATTTTATTTAATACTTCTAACATGTCTACAACGTGACTTTCAAGTGTCATCTCAAAGATATGAAGACTCTTCATAATGGCTTTTACCAATTATTGAATTCATTCCTTTTAGTTCAGGAGGGCTCTGAGAAGTTTTAGGTGTAGCAATGTACTCTAGGTTATGTTTAAGTTATAAAAAACATGTGCATGTGGTTTCTTTTTGCTTTCTTCAGTGGCAGTACTGTAGAGCATAATGAAGAATCAATTGGAGATGAGTTAAAAAAATGGATAAAAAGACCAGGCAGGCTCAGGAAATCTGTGTGTGCCCTGCCAGAAAGTCCATTTCATCCAGTTTGACCCTTGAATGGTGTAGGTTCTGGTTACCGTCTGACCATTGGTGGCCTCTGGGGGTATCAAAAGAAGGGCTCTAGCTGCAGATCCCTTTCTATACCCTGGAGGTGTTTTGTCCAGTGTTCTTTATGGGGAGCCATCAGTTCTGAAATCGTTTCCAGTCTCAGTCAGCTAGATCCTAGCTTTTTTAACCTTATAAAAAAAAATTTTAGACCCTCTTGTAGTGTTGGATGAGAAGCTGAGATGGATATATTAACGCACCATTGTTCTGCATTATGTTCTTCTAATGTTCTCACATGGCTTAGGGTGAAAACACAGGAGTGTTTTAGTTTTACAAATCTGAAGAAAAATAATAAAATAATGTTATTCAGGGCTAATTTGAGTTGTTGGGGCCAGTCACAGACAGTCAGTCATTTTCCTAAGGAATTTGGTCCAATGAGGCATAAGGGCAGACACTTAATACCAAAATAGATGTAACTTCAACCATGGACCTCGAGTCTCCTGTGTCATTTTCAAAGTGAGAAAAGTTAAGAATAAGCTTAGGAAATAATTTGTCTACATTGATTTATCCTATTGCTTATACACCAGCCGTGGTTTAAACCCAGCCAGCAACTAAGACCCACCCAACCACTCTCTCACTTCCCACTGGTCGGATGCGGGAGAAAATTGGAAGGGAAACAGAAAACTTGCGAGTTGAGATAAAGACAGTTTAAAAGGTACAACAAAAGCTGCACATGCAAGCAAAGCAAAACAAGGAGTTCATTCACTCCTTCCCATGGGCAGACAGGCATTCAGCCAGCTCCAGGAGAGCTGGGCTCCATCACACATATCAGTGACTTGGGAAGAAAAACACCATCACTCCTAACATCCCCCTCTTCCTTCTTCTTCCCCCAACTTTACATGCTGAGCATGACATCACATGGTCTGGCATATGGGGTCTTTGGTAAGTTGGGGTCAGCAGTCCCGGCTCTGTCCTCTCCCAGCTTCTTGTCTACCCCCAATACACTCTCTGGTGGAGTGGTGTGAGGAGCAGCAAAGGCCTTGACGCTGTGTAAGCACTGCCCAGGAATAACAAACATCCCTGTGTTATCAATACCATTTTCAGCACAAATCCAAAATGTAGCCTCATGATAGCTACTATGAAGAAAATTAACTCTATCCCAATCAAAACCAGCACAGCACACCAAAGCATCAGTACCCCTTTGATTAATTATTTAACAGAACAAAGGATGGAATAGCTGTCAGTTTTTTAAAACATGAAAAATCTTTCAACAATTGAGATGCTCTTTCCATTTTTATGGAAAGATATGGAACACGTTCTAAGTGAAAAAGCAGCTTTTTTTTTTCCTGTTAAATTTAAAATATTTTTATGATATTTTTACTTTTATACCTGTTCTTATGTAAATGAAACTTCATAGATAATTTTTAACTTCTTCAATAGAAGTTTCATACCACTTTTAAAATGATCAAACTTTCAATTTTACAAAATCTATCATTCTAGTTTCACAGACAAATCAATTTGTTGTCACTTCTAAATACTAAAGCTCTCATTCCTGATAAGATTTACTTAATATTTAACATAGTGCAGTTTTAATTAACGGCTATTGCATCTGTGGGTTCCAGTTTAAAAACTGGGTTTGATCTGTTGTGGAAGTTCAAGTTCCTTGTTGAAAATCCCTATGATATTTCCAAGTCAATCTAGTTTTGCGGAACTTTAATCATGAAAGCTCTAGATTGGAATATATGGTAAAAATGGTAAAAGTTATTCAAGAACTATTCAATAAAATTTATTCAGTACTTACTTACCTGGAATGTGGAAGTCCATTCTCACAACCCTCCTTTTCCTTACCCAGATCAGAAACTGAGCCTGGGCCAGGTAAGACTAAAGGCCAAGATACTGATCATTTATTTCAAAAGCATGCTTTTTCATCTTATATCTCTTAGGATGGTGTGGTTTGGGTTGGTTTTTTTTTTTTTTTTGGTCACTTCTGACAGTACGAAGTAATTTGTTTATTTTTTTAACTTTGAGGGGAAGTGGAAAATATTTTCCTGTTTAACTCCAGGCTTGGTCAACAATTTTAGGAAAGTGTTAATCCCTTGAATCAGTCATGCCTTGTGCTTTCCACATCCTCTACAGTAGGTGCAGAGAGCCGATAAGCATTACAGGGTGTTTTGAAAGCCAAGAAAATACATCTGTGTCAGATCAAAGGCAGAACTGAGTCCCAGGGTTGGATATGTCCTGCCATTAGCCTAGTCTTATTTTGACCAGAGGTCTATTTAAAAAGCTCTAAAATAGGGGCTCCAGGGTGTCCTTTTGACTAATAACAGATAATCTTTCTTATGTCCTGGAGAATGAAGATTAATAGACCTTTTAATTGTATTCAAGCCAGTACATTACAAGATTATTGCATTAGAACTGCCAAGACATTTAGTCTAAAAGGAAAAAGAAACTTGATTTCTTATGTAAAATTAGAAAAATACTTTTCTGCTTAAAAAAGCCAGTTCCTACATTGTAGTGCACCAATTTTGTGTATTTCTG
The DNA here is from genome assembly GCA_009769605.1 of Bucorvus abyssinicus. Taxonomy (NCBI): domain Eukaryota; kingdom Metazoa; phylum Chordata; class Aves; order Bucerotiformes; family Bucorvidae; genus Bucorvus; species Bucorvus abyssinicus. Next base: position 44,178,726 of record CM020063.1, read on the forward strand.
CTGGTCAGTAACAGTGCATCACTGGAAACAAACCCATCCTATTGTTTCAGGGGGAACACATACACACACACACAAAAAAAAAAAAAATAAAGGCAGCTATCTATTGTTTTCAATAGTAGCTCAATTTTTACATTCTTAGGTTACAGCTACAGCAGCATAGCTGTATGAAACAGGTTATGCATAATAAACCTGGCTGACAGATGGGCAAAGTCATTCTTGAAAAGAATGGCTGAATGATGCTGTCTTGGCTGCATTTCCTGTGAAAATCAGAGTCGTGCACTTGGAGCTTTTAAACACAAGGAGGAACTTTCAGCCTAAAGCCCACTTATCTTCTAGGCATATTTAACTTTGCTTACAGGCAGGTTTTTGTTAGTATTTCAACAGTTCAGTAGTTACATTATTAGTTACTTTGCAGTATCTTGTGTGCAAGCTTATCTTCAGTTTACTTGTTGATCTGTAGGCCAGATTGCTCATAGATTATTGGGACATTTTTATGTACTGCAGAAAATATTTGCAGCCTTATTAATCACCTGAGAAAAACCGACCGGGTGAATAATGAACTTCATATTACCACCATTATTTTTCATTTTAAAAATAAAATGAGCTGCTCATGCATAGGTGAGTCCATTTATGATCCCAACATTTTTACAAAGATATTTATCAGTCCTCCAATAAAAGCTGTCGCATCATCTTCCCTACTAAAAACCAAGCAGAAGCTGTGATAGTTCATTTGTAGGGAAGGATTTTGCTTTCCCAGGCATTGCATCACCAGCCTTTGGTTTCAGTTTAAAACCCATAATGGACTGAAAACTATGACAAATGAAATCTGAGATACTTAGAATTCTCCTGACTGCAGCTTAAAAGCTAACGCTGTTTCAAAGTGCTGGCATAAAATGTTGACTACCCCTTCTTCACATTTCTGGTTATCAAGTGTCACTCTGAAATTTACAGTTAAATAGACCACATTTCCTCTGCTTACATTCCAAGTTTTCTCATGTCTATGTTTGTCAATATTTTGCTGCTCTTTTACCTGCTCCAGCACCTGAGATTTCCTGCAATGATCTTTAACAGAAAACTAGGGAATCTGTACTGGGACAGAACCCACAGCACAGGCACACAAGAAATCTTACTGATAAATTTGTTCCATCAGCTTGAGATATATTTTAGTAAAGTAAGGAGAGGTAACAGAACTCCTTTCTGGCTCTTCTTGCAATCTAAAAGAGAGTGGAGCTTGCCCATCTAGCATCTCAGAATAATCTGTTCCTTATTCATAGACTAGAGGAAAAACAAGCAGAAATGCAAATGGTCAATTTTTTTTTTTTTTTTTTTTTTGGTGGGCTCTTTTTTTGTGTGTGTGTGTGTTTTTGTTGTTGTTACGGGAGTTTTTGTTTTTACTTTGGTAACTGTTCTTGTCTTTATTTCCACTTTCTGTCATAGTCAAAAGTTTTGGATCAAAATTTATCAGCATCATTTTCATTAGTACACCAATAACTGCTTTAAATGATATCTTCCAGAAATTACACTCCTGAAAGCTACTTCGTATTATCATGCAGTTTTATGCAATTTTTAGTTGTAAAGGCATGTACCATTATGTAAAGAAATGAATGTAAATGAATTCTTTTCCCCATTTCCCTATCTATTTCTAGCCATAACTAAGTGCCAGGATTAGCAAATTGTACTGCACAGTCACAGCTAGTGTTCAGCTGAAGACCTTAACAGAAACGTAGCATAATGCACTGTCAGTGTGTTGTTTCATGTACTACTCACAATCTTTTTTTTTTTTAATGGCTAAGTACTGTTTTGTCCTTGGCTTTCCCACAAGAACTCCAGTTGATTGATCTAACACAGAACGGTATTACAGATTTTATCAACTCTTGAATTGTACTGACGCAGCTCAAAAGCTTCTTCTAGCTCCACCAGATGTCTAAGCCTGCTTAATCACTGGTTATTTAATAGACTACTTTTAAACCTCTTAGCATCATCAAGGACTGAAAAGCTTTGAATATTCCATAGCAGATAGGCAGACTATTGCTGTTTTATTAATGGTTCCTTGACTGTTGCTGACCAATGCAGTCAGCCAGATCATCTCTATGAAAATCCTCTAATCACATTTACAGTAAAATTACTCCTGTACACAGATGTGAAATGTTCAATGTTAGGAGAAAAGGTTATAGATTTAATCATCACTGATGTTATAATTTTGAAATACTAAATTTTCTTCAGACAACGTTCAGACCTGGACATACGGGGTACTGCCGTTTCCCATGAGGATGTGAATACACCCTGATAAGTTGTTGGAGCCACTGACACCCACAGAAGTCATTCCAGTTTGCAGGATCAGTAGGAAAACAGTATTATCTTGTGCATGCTGCAGGCAGGATTTACCAGTGTGCCAATACGACTGTGGAACATCAACTGCCTTAAGTTCCCATAGGAACTCCCTTTGGAGCTTTTGAAAATCCAGATCCTAAGGCTAAAATTTTCTCTTTTTTATTTTTTTTTTCTACATTTTAGTTTTGAGATATCAATAAAATGAGATTAGTCATGGTTTAGTAAAGTGTGGTTATAAAAAGTTTCTCTGTAAGAAATAGCTACTGCTCTTAAAATGGCTATGCAGTTCATCATAGACATGTTTTAGCTAAATTTTTACTAAAATGTTGAAAAAATTCTATAGAAATTCAGGTGATTTTTTTCCTTCTGCAATATCTGTATAACAGTGATTACTAAGTACTTAATTACATTAATGAAGGATTCAAGCAGTCTGTACTTTTTAAGAAGTAGCTGCTACTTAATGAGTTGCTCATGGAAATGAAGGGACCTGTGAGCTTGTGTGTGTGTGTGTGTGTGTTTCACTTCAAAAATTTCAGAATAAGGGCCTCAGATGTATATTTGACAGTCCATGGAGATTTCAAATGACAGGCCTCACACCCCAGTCTCTTAATTATAAATTGTACTTGTGCCAGCTGTCAGTACATGGTATTTTTCTATCTTGTTTCTTATGTGCAGTCGTAAAGCGAATCAGAGGGAAAGTGCCCTTGAAGAAGAGGCAAATAAGAGTAAATATGAAAACAAGAGTCGTATTTATTATCTTAGCCTAGAGGACTATGGACATTAAAAATACAGTGGCATGATGTAAAATAATGCTGAAGGTCTAAGCCTAAATTGAAAAAGAAGCAAGCAAAACAAATGTCACATTTTTAAAGAAGATAAAGAATGGCACTCTAATCTTATTTGATCTGAAAACAGCCTGTCTCTACCTGGGTTCATGAGAAGGAGTTTAATTCTAAACATATGCTAGCTACTACAGACCCAATTAAATGTAAACACACTGTATTATATTTTATTTAGAAAGAATGAAAATCCTTTATAGTGGAATATTGAACAAAATGCTCTGAAATGCTTCTTACTATCAAATTATTATAGCTTTGTCTAGAGCATTTCCATTCTCATAACTTATTTACTTAGTGTAATTTGGGGGGTGGGGAGGGGGGGGTGTGTGGTATTAATAAGTATTTACCCTCATAGTGTATATTAAGTCACTATAGTAAAACCACTCTACTCCATATGATACTGCAATGGAAATTAGATTTCTCTATTAAGAGCATATAGCTGCTTGGTTGTTTTTTCCCTTGAAAGATTTTAGATGCAATTAGGTGTGATGGATTATAGTTTGGGTTGTGGGTGGGGTTTTTTATGTTAGCCTTTGGAAAACAGCCTGAAATGGAAAGCTTCAAAGTTTACAAACAGGAAATGCTTCTGAAATGTTGTTAGAAACATGTATGATGTTGCACATCTGTCACAAGTGTACTGTACGATCACCTATTTTCCATTTGTCTCCAGTGTTTGGACATGGAGGAGAAAGCTGAGCACCTACCCCTTGATGCAGTAAGATAAGGAGAGTTGCAGTTCTGCCTTTATGGTGTAGATGCTGCAAGCCTGTCCCTCCTTTTCTGAGGTTTGGGTGCAGATAGCAACTGAGTGTGCCAGTTTACCCTGGAAACATTATGGGAGTCAGGAGGTCTTAAATGAAGAGTAAATATCCTGCTCAGGACAGCTTAAGTTTATTAAACTCTCTTGCTGGGATTCAAGTGCCCAACCATGAGTCTCTAACATTATCTCAAGTCTCTAACAGTACCTTAAGCATCCCAAAATATCTGAGACCTTCTTATGAGACCATCATATATGATAGGCAGATCTGCACCTTGGAGAAGAAGCAATTAGAGACCATGCAGGCCTTCTTTTTGCAGCATTGTAAGGGTAAGTACTACCCCACCTTCGCAGTGCTTCACTCTTATTCTCACATGCATTGGATCCAGGTTTCTTTCTTTTGATCCCTGGTGCTTTTAGTCCTAGGTACTCTTTTATTTTCCTGATAGAGTAGGACTACCCAGAAATTCACCAGCATTATCTGGCAACAAATGATAAAAAAACCAGTCTACAGAAAGCACAAAGGTAAATAAAAGAAAGCCTGGCAAAAAAATGACATCTCAAAAATTACAAGAAAAGCTGGACATAGGATTAACTATACTGGGAGCAGAAACATAATATCTGTATAAGGAAGGGACTAAAATTAACATTTTATATCATTATTAAAAAACATTATTGAACTAACCTTAACCCTCAGCACTCTTGAAATCTTCCACCCTTCCTCTCTCCTTTGCATCTTTAAAATAAAGCCGATAGAAATGAAAAGATGCACAGCTGAAGGTCAAGTGGACCATCTTACCATAGTCTTCATTGTGAAATAGGACCTGGTGTCCCCCAGATTCTGAGGGTTCTTTCTTCTCCTTTAACATTACAGTGTAGATAAGGAGTGTGTTGTTTTTAAAGACTTTCCATGCTTTGGTTCACATGATAGAGTATCCTTACAGAGCATGAAATGGATGTCTTTCAGATGAAATTAAGCCAAAAGACATGCTTCAAAAGTTTATACAGACCAGCTGGAAGTAAAAACCCTGTAGCACACACTGTGTAGACATCGTGTTCTCCATATCAGCTGCTTTGCTTTACAGATCTGCGCCCACTGCGCTATGAAGCTTGTCAGTATAGACGCAGCCTACTTGTGCTTCTTGGTTTCCAGTCTCCAGTGCTTTGGGCAGTGCAGCTGGGTTGTGCTAGGTATCAGAGAATCACAGAATGGTTGAGATTGTAAGGGACCTCTGGTGTTCATCTAGTCCAACCCTCCCTGATCAAACAAGGCCACCCAGAGCTGGTTGCCATGCATGGCCATCTAGATTTGTCTCCCCTGTTAATGTCTGAGATGCTGGAGATTTCTGCAGTTTGTAACTTCTTGAGGCATGTCTTCTTGTAAGCCAAAGGCGCAGTGCGTTTCTGTTCCAGGAGAGACTACTTGAGCTGTGTGGTTGCTCAGTTTCCACATGTGATCTCACAAAAGCTACCCACTTCCTCTCCTGAGTCCTGTCCATAGTGGCTTATCATTGATGTGCTGCCCTGCCTCCTTTATAGTCCCAGCAAATGCCTGGAACTTAATTTATCTCCACTAGGTATGCAGAAGAGGGAAAAGGAGTGAGGAGGGGATGTTCAGAAAGTTATGATCGATATTTCGTGGCATATCTACTCGACCTATACTGAGCTTCCTGATGTAACAGAGAGCCAAACCAGTAGGTTGTGGTAGGCAATGCATCACTATGAGGACTGTCTTGAGTCCAGAAGCAGTATAGCTGTGCTCAAGCACAGTGCATGCAAATGCAGTTGTACTGCTTGCAGATCCAAACTGGTTTATGAGCAACTGTCTCAGATGTCTACAATTGTCTCATCCTTATGTTCCTCTTCTTGGGAGAAGTGAATGTTGCCAGGTAGACATTGTAGTTCTCAAGGAGTACAGTTGCAAAGGTGGCTGTCTGAAGATTGGGTACATCTGCATAGTCAGATGCTGAGAGTTGAGGTTTATTAGCTCCGGACTACTCAGGGCAGGGAGAGAGCATATATGTGACTTTTTTCCTCATCAAGAAGACCTACTTACAGTACAAGTACTAGTCTCTCCACGTTTAGCTGCACACCGACACAGAGTTCATGCCGCACATCCATGCAGTGGTTCATTCAAGATGTTTCGTACTCAGGTGGATTTATCTTTGTGCTTTTCTTAAATTAATTCTCCTCCAAATCACACTGAATTGTCTTTAACATCTGAAGCAAGGTGGGAAAAGGGAGTAGCTCTAGCCCAAGAGAGTTCTTTCAGACACAAGATGTTAAACTGCTTTTTGATCAGCTGCTTGTAGAAATGCACGTTAAACTGTAAACCACGGTTCTTCTTGTAACCAGCTAATGAACCTAACAGTTGCAGACTAATTGCCTGTACCTCGTTCTGAGTCCTGCTGCATAGAAAAAGCCAAAGTCACATTCTGATCCTGTTAATCACATTCAGCTTTGAAGCGTACATAGTGGTTGTGTGTTAATTCTACTTCTCTCCTTGGTAATTTGTTTGATTGCCTGTTACTTGCAATCTGCCCTAACTGAATAAATCTGTTCTGCGTCCTGATGGGAAGTTATGACTTTTGTTTAAGCTATTTTAATGCAGATGTTTTGCCTAAAAATTGGTGTAAATTCTCTCACCTTTCTGTTCCAAAGCACTTTCAATAGGAAGAATGAAAAGCAAGGGTTTTAACCCTTTGTAAGAGATAACAAAGCAACAGTAAAAGCTGTATTTCTTTAATGCTAGGTTAATAGCAATCTTTATTGCCTAACGGCTTCTCACCGGCTTATGAGTACATAAGTAAATAAGATACTAAAGTATGAGAAGGAGATGCCAGTGCTATATTCTTTTATTCTTTTCTTCCATCTCCAGCAATATGCGCTGTCAGTATTGTCAAGGCCCAAGGCAGAGTCTGTCTATTCATTACTTCTTCTTTTTTTTTATTATTTTTTTTAATGTAGTACACACAACACATATATTCTACATAGTGCTATGTAAGTCACAAAACAACTGAACATATGCCAAATTACCTTTCAGCTTCCCATATCATTTTTCTGAACAGGAGTACAAGGCCACTGGATATGTCCTATAAGCACAAAGCAGTTGTTACTGGGACATTTTTATTAACACTGGATCTATGTGATAATAAAGATTTATTGTGATTTTACCTTTGAAATCCCCTGAATCTTAATGAGAATTTTTTCTCCCTGTTCTGAATTTCAATGAGAAATACTCTGAGGGTCATGGCCATGTTAAATATTTGTGAAATCCTTTTAAATTACTTTCAACATTTTAAAAATAAACAACTGATTTTATGGAGGCATTTTTCAAGTTAACAGGAGAGAGATTAACTTTTAGTATAAGAAGCATTCTCTGCTAAAAAGAGGTTACACTTGTAAAATTCTAATGTCAGAATTAGTTATAAAGAGAATCTAAAGCTGACTCTGAAGTGCTTAGTTCAAATGCTGCCTGAAAGTGTGGACCAATTAGTGATTACTTACCAGATCAGCCTTTTTGAAAAACAGACTATTCATTTAGACTCCAAAATATTTGCAAGCAAGGTCTGGAGACCTGGTGTTTATTAATTCATGAAAGACTTATACTAATTAGCAGGGTTCATTTCCCAGAGGCCCACTTAGGCTATGGAAGCAAGCACCTATGCACTCCTTACAGAATAAAGAAGCCCTTCAAGTAGTCCATGAGAACATCCAAAGCAGACTCCTCCTCTTTGTTGTTCGAGTTGATCAAGTCCCTCTTTCTCTCTATTGACCAAGGAGAAGGCAAAAAGAGTTTTGCCTCCCAATGATACTTCCTGCATATTCTGGGGTGCTCCTTTGAGCAACATTGCTGCTATCAGTTGCCAATAAGTTAGTTCATTCTGGTAGAAACAAAACTCTTGGACCATCTGCGGACACTTTCTGCTTACTGTCACAGTATCTCAGTATTGAAGCTTTTAAGTTAAGTTATTCCTTTTCTTAAAAGGATCTGCTATTCATTATTTGCTACCTGTCTTCAAATGTTGGGGCAGGGGTCTACAGTCTTCTTGTCCAATTGCTCTAAAGAGTCAATTTTCCTCTTTTTTCCTTATAAATGTACTCTTACACTTTATAGAGTCAAAACAGTAGAGTCCATTTTTCAATGGCATAAGCTTGGACTAACTGACTTCTTATGCCTGTTTATTTTTCCTTCCCATGATTAATTTCTTATGCTTTGTATCACATCTGTTCTTCTGTCTTGCCCCACATTCCCATCAAAATCTCATTTGCTCAGGGGGCCTCCACCTCCCAAAATTGCAAGATTGGATCTTCAGCATTTGATGATCAGCCAGAGATTCTTTATTTATTCACCTTCTCTTTTAAATTTTTGCTGTAAAAACATATCAGTCATCTTCTCATGGAGTTCAGCACTCCTCTCGTTTTACTGTAATATTTTTACTATTGGTCTCTGGCCTGATTTAACGGACAGTATTAAACATGCCAACTGCTTCACAGCCATTTATTGTTTGAAATAAATCTACCTTTTTTTCTGTTTTTTTTTACTGGCTTAGTGCATTACTGGAGGACACAGAATGAAGCCTCAGTTTTACCACCACATTTCAATAAAATGTCAGTTTTGATAGGGAATTCAACTCTTCAATTCTTCTTCCAAAAATATGTTATTAGGTCAATTTACTTCTGTTATTGTATTCTGTTCCTTGAACATTTTAATCCAAGGCATCTGGCCTGAATCTCTTATATTCAGTGTTGGGTTCTGGTTCAAAAGAACTGATCACAGATGTGCTGACCCATGAGAAAGCCACTTGAAAGCTCAGATTTTATTAGGCTTTAATATTCCTGCCTTGCATTTTTAGAAGTCTTGTGCTAGGATTAAAAATAATGAACTCAAAAAAATCAAGGAATGAAAAAGTCAGAGCTTTAGAGGTAGAAAAAGAAATAAAGGCTTAAAGAGAGAAGAAAACTTCAGCAGAAAAAGAGTGTGATAGCAAATGTTTTAAAACAGTAAAGCACAGACTCTTACTGCAAAGGAATTGGAAAGGAACTTCAGGTATCAACCTCTGGCATATTTTCATCTGATTATTAGATGCACATGGGAACACTTTTTGGCTAAAAGTTATTTGCAGTGGAGACTGCTGTTTTGTTGGGACCACTTATGGCACCTAGCACAATCGAAAATCAGACGACAGTAGCCCTTCTGTGCCATTAGGTGGTATAAACCATAAGTAACAAACAAAAAAGTAAATTGACTTGGAGCTTGGAGAAAGAAAGTTACTGTCTATGGTGTCAGCATGTGGTGAGCATGGTTGCAAAGCAGTGCAAATCACCTCTTGGACTGGGTCCTCTCTCACCACATGCTAAGGGGCTTCTTAACAACCCTCGGTTTTCCTACCTACGTCTAAGAACTGTCTGCAAATAACATGTGACATGCTGCGCCACTTTGCTTTGGTGTGGCGCAAAGTCAGACTGCAAACAGAAACTGTTCTAATTACATTCGCCTGTGTTTTGTTTTATTTCTCTTTTGTTTTGTTTAGGTTGACCTGCTTGTCCCTACAAAAATCACTGGAATAATTACCCAAGGAGCTAAAGATTTTGGTCATGTCCAATTTGTGGGGTCCTACAAGCTTGCTTACAGTAATGATGGGGAACACTGGATCATATACCAAGATGAAAAACAAAAGAAGGATAAGGTAAAACAAAAAGAAAATTTATATTTTGGTTGCATTTACAGACTATTACATCTGTACTAACTCCAGTGCTGGAAGCCTGTAGATTACTCTATGCTGCCTGCTTTATAGGGTTCCATATGCATAGAATCCCACAGATAAAGTCAAGGTCAATAAAAAAGAGTCATATAACACAATGACATTCACAGTGCAGTAATATCATACCTATAAGTGCAATGCAATTGATTTAACGTTATTAAATATGGGACATAAAACTTTACAGTTCTCCATTTATTGGAATTATTTCTTCCTTTAACTCTAGAGGAGAAGGTATATAAATAGGGTTTATTTGTATATTCAAAAACAGTGTCCCAGTGCATATTTTGATAATTATACACTATTTTCTGTAATTTTCTGTAAAGTACATCTTTAATATAGCTCATTACCTAGCCATTTTGGATTTTTTTTTTTTTTTTTCCTGGCAATTAATCACTAGGGTTTCAAATACCCAACAGAAAGATTATTTTTTATTACACTATTACATAAATACAAAACATTAAAAGTTTCACAACTTCCTTTGCAATGTTTAATGAAATGCATGAAGAAAGTATAGGTTTGCTTATTGATTTACTTGAAGCATTTAACTTTTGTTATTTAGGATATTATTCGTTATACCTTTTCATTAAACTGTATAACACTTTTATATGGCAATATACCTGAATTCATAAAATCATCTGTTAAGAAAGATATTGCAGCATATGCATTGCTTAAGGGAATCATTAAGAAAGCTGCCAAAATGTGAATTATTTATTAAATATCTTAGTGGGATTATGTCTGATTGAAACAAAAGATACATTAATAAAAATAGCACGTCCGATATGTCGCAAGTCTGCTGGTTTCATCATCTCTATTCAGCGTGATAAATGTTCCTAGTTGTACTTATTTTTCTTAAAATAAACAAAATTTCTTCAGTAAAAAATTAATACCTTTCATATAGGTCAATTAAATTCATTTTTTTTTTTAAGTAATGAGAAAGCTTTTGTTACGTGTTGTGTGAGTACAGGTAGAACCATTGATGAGGGGTGAGACAACTGCATCTCTTAAATTTCACTGATTTTAAACGGTTGGTCAAATGTGCACTCATTTATTAGGGGAAGGTGTCCTAAATTACTGGATTAAGTATGTACATAACTGTATGCGTGTGTCTGCATAGAGATGTTACATTTGTAAGAGTATTCTCCAAAGATGACACTGTAACATCCAACTCTTAAAAGCCAACTGGCAGTTCACTGTGGTTTTATCCTGCATTGAGATTTTTGCCCATCAAATTCTAAAGGATTTTAGATAGGGAAAACAAAATCAGTTGTTTTAGCCATCCAACTGAGAAGGTCCTGACACCAGTGATTATGGATGTGTCTAGTGTAATTGGCTGTCAGATAAAAATTGGAAAAAAACAACTCACCTTTTGTAGATCTACCGTAAATGCATTCAGTATAAATGACAGATAGTCACTTCAGTACTTTGTACACATCCCCTTTTAAATCCCTGGCATTTAAAAACAGAAGCAAAAGATCAACTGTGAAAGAAATGTCTTCTCCAAGCCAAAATTCTATTAGCAAACTGTTGCATTCATTTTTCTGAAAACAAGAACATGCATTCAAGTCTCCAGTGAGAAACACAGCAACAGTCACAAGCAAATCTAAAAGAAAATGCACTCACTTAACAGCAGTGCTCCAGTCTACACTTGTTTATAACATTTGCCAAAGCAATTAAGTTCTTTTTGCTTTCATCATCACCTGGATTGTTAATTGCTATATGCATATTCCATTAGGAACAAGTGGAAAACTCTTAATCATTGTCTCATTAAAACATCTCACATCCCGTATTAATTATCAACCCTAAGAATAAAATAGATGCATATTATTATGATTCTTGAACAAATCAAGAGCAATTAAAAGCAGAATATGATCAAATACACTTAGCTGGAAATCAGAAGTCCTAACTTCTGAATTTAAATTTGTACAAAATAAACAAGATCACTTGATAAGAGTCTGGACCTCAGTCTTTGATATGCAAACATTAATCGAAAATATCTTTACTATTTTAAATTTTATCTGTATGACAAAAGTCTGGAAAAGTCAAAAGTCTGATGACAGAGTCTGACATTCCAGAAATGCAGCTGTCAGTCAGTGAACTCAGCAAAATTTTTTGGGAGGTAGGTCTGGAAAGGATCTCAGGGCAGCACATACATGTGTACCTCTTGACCTATGAAGAGACTACATTCCTCTCCTGCCATGTCCTCTGAGGTCTTCTCAGCAGAAAATGGGATTCAACAACTCCCAAGTCCTTTCCTGCCTCCCCAGGAGAAGGTGCAAACAGTTCATTGGTAGAACTAAGGCTTAATTCATCCACCTGGCCTTCACCTCACACAATGCTCATTTCCTGCACCATTCTCCATCAGATTATTATTCAATATGTTCATAGAAACAGCCGGTGATAAAAATTAAACAATATAAGCAATCTATCCCAGTGTTTAAATATCCTTAATAGTAGAAAGTTTGTTTATCCCTCTCTCTACAATGCAACCACCATGTCCTCAGAGGACACAAAATACTGATTTTCATCTTTTGAGACTGTTTGTTTTGACCGAAGTATGTTAACCCATTTCTTCTCAGTTTCTTCTGGGGAAAAAAATAATCTTTGTTCTTTCAGTCTTTCCTCAAAGGGTATGTTTTCTCAGACTCAGATCACTCTTTCGCATTGTGCTTGAGCCAGCTCTTCCTGAAGTGTGGTTTCCCAAACTTGTAGTGTTGCAATATTTAGCAGAGAACTGCCTGCTCTATTATTCTCCATATTGTACCTCTGATATTGGTGATGACTTCCTAAGGTTTGGCTTACTATTCATCAGTATTAAATTGCACCATTGACCTTCTGTGCATTTCTCTAATTTGCCAAGATCACTGAATTTTGATCCCAGCTTGCAAAGCGGGAAAAGCTTGGCCACATCTACGCTTTCAACAAGCAAAATTATTTCCATCATCCATTTCATTTCTGAGAATACAAAAATCAAAATCGTCCAGAGCATCACCCAGAAAAACCTTCCAGTTTGATACCTTCATCTCCACTCCAGCTAGGTGTGTGTTGATGCAGCATGCTCTTCTGGGATTTGCCCACTGGGTGTGTATAGCACCAGCAATACTGGCCACACTCTGGCCTGTGGGCAGTGGAACAAAATACATAAAAACACAAAAACAGCTGAAGAAACATCAATGCTGTGCCTCATCCATGGGGAGCAGAAGAGAAATAGCATCATTGGTCCTGTCCAATAGTAACATCTTTGAACAGGATCCACAACAATTTCCTTAGCTTAAGTTAAGATACAAGATTCGGCCCAAAATGCAAGAACACGATAGAAGAAACCATGTTTTCACAGAAAAGTGAAACTCATGAAATATTTCCTCTGTCCCCTGGAGATACAGAAGGTAGATAGAAGATAGATACTGGCAACTGTCAATAGCAGCAAGCATAAATTATTCATCGTTTACCCTCATCCATTCTATTTATTAACTGAATATCTCGATTTCTTCTATGAAGAATAGAACATATAGATTTCTTATTTCCTCTGCAGGTGATTTACTCATGCTCTACTCATCCTGTGATCCTTGTACAATCATCCAATAATTTAGGAAAAAGATGGTTCCAAAAACTTTCAGCGAAAGGAAGACAGGATGAAGGAAAAATCATTACTTTTAAATTCATAACAAAATCTGTCATTTTACATAGTGGGAAAGCAAAGATAAAAAAGAATGTCTTAGACATAGAAATTATGGAGATATTGGTAGGATGGTAATAGTGATTTGTGGATGAATATTGTGACTTTACAATGCATTCAGGTGAGATCTGAGAGCTTAATCCTGTCTGGTGCTGAGCATCTCATTGTTCAGCAGTTTACAAGATGGGTCCTAGTGTATCAATGGATCTCAGTAAATTCCTGAAGCTATTCACTTCTGCCTCTTCATCATTTGTTTAAGTTATTTTACAAAGGAGAAGAATATTAATATCATGTATTCACAAGTGCACTACGTGCAGTCTGTGTCTTTGATCAATCTGCAAAACGTGAGTTCTTTCAAACAGAAGGACATACGGTGTTCAGTTTTCTTCTTTGCACTATTTCAAATAGAAAACCCCTTCTAAGAACAGTGGCTCCTGCAGCTCCTGTTTGGCTTCTGCTATTTTAACGGGCAGTCATTTGAGTTCACATCTGTCCTGAGCTTCAGTAAATGCAGATGAGAAGGTACTGGCAGAAAAAAAACATGTCTTTTAAAAAATTAAGCCCTTCTCATTCATTTTTAATAGTTTTAATGAGTTGCATGGAAAATATGAAAGTTTATCCTGTTGTCTTCCAGAAGCAAAATAAATTACATTGCTGGCAAGTAGGAAGAAAATATATATTAGCAAAAGGACCAAAACCCATAGCTATCTTGTTTTTCTCAACTAGAGGTCAGTAGCTCACTATGCCTCCAAAGCTAAGCACATCCAAACCAAATTTGACCTTTTGTGTTTTTGGGTTTTTTTAATCACATTCCACATGTGATTTATAAATTGCATAGCCTGCTGTAGATAACTCAAGGCGAGCTGCAGTGTCAAATGGCATTTTAGAGGCTGTTTTTTCAAATAAGATGAGACCATTTGAAAGTAACCTAAAGGAGTCTGGCAGTCTGCAGCGCCGTCAGTCATTATTAGTCATCAGCAGTGCAATTAACAGCAGTTAGACAATGTCCAGTACGCAAATGACAACTGGATTTTTGCACAGAACTATGAACTAGTTACAAGTTATATGTTTTTCATGTCTAGTTAACCGCTGTAGCAACAGAAGACAGGAAACTACTTGTGAATGAAAAGTTAGATCATGTCAGGTTAAAAATCTTTCTGCTAGATTTGCTAATGGTTTTACTGTATGGTGTTTGATTATTATAATACCTAGTTTACACTGATAAATTCAATTCCTAAGTAGAATCTACATACTTGGCACAGTTAAAGAACATTTTTAAGTAACATTATTTAAATTAGTATTACTAATTATATTAAATAATTAGTAAATTATTTAAATAGTATTATTTAATACTGTTACTTAAAATAAGATTTCTAATATAACAGGGTTGGTTTTTTTTTCCTGCACTGGTTTAAATCAGGAGCAACTTCCATTACTTTCAGCTGATTTAACACGATTTGTACCAGATGAAGATCTAGCTATACTGATTCTAGATTGTGCCTCCAGCACGCATATCTGTCTCCTTTGTACCACATTAAAAGGTGAAGGAAGACAACATGCTCATATTGACAGTCTCTACCTTGGATTTCTGTAAGCATTTCCAGAGGGAGGTTGATCTTCAGAATGTTCCTCTGCTTGGCTTTGACCCTTCTATCATAAAGCACTTATAAACTGTGTACAGTGGAGTAAATTCACATTTTAGTAGCATCAGTAGATAGATCAAGTGGAAAAAGTAACAACAATGTGATAGTAGGTTTCACAAGTTCAAAAGTTTTATCTGCCTGGTATCTGTTCTGAACTTGAAGAAATAATAAAGGTCATGTAATACATATTCTTACTCATGTATCATGGAGAGGGAAAAACCAGTCCTTGCTCAAGGGATGGAGTATGCCTGGAAAGAGTAGCTCTGCTTCTGGTGAGAAATCAAGACACTTTTCACTATCCTTTACCGAGTGTTGTTCACTTCATGTTCTCTTCGTGGTGAAAAGGTTACTCCACCAAGACCAAAACCCACTTTGTTCTATTGAAAAACCTCACTGAATGGTTGAAGGGAAGACACCCAAATTGCTTAAGGGGCCCAATTATAAACAAGACTTTTTTATATTTCAGAAATCTTTTTGGCAGAAAGTATCAGTACAGTTTTTCCCAGGTTTTCATTCTCTTTTGCATGAACTGGCGATAAAAGAACTTCTCATACTCAAAAGTACAACAGCATGCATTTTCTACTTTTTTATTTTAATAGCAGCTGTAAGAGACTAAGCTGCAGAGGAGCTACACATATGTTTGTGGGGGCTGTGTATGTGTAAAATTGCTGAAGCTGCTGAGTAAATGTTTTAGCAAGTTACACCTTTTATCCACTGTAAAATCTTCTGCAATGGGATTTTCAAAAAGCAGGAGATTCGGTCCACGTTTGCCAGCGGAGGCACTTTGTAACACGGGAGCCACTGGGCTGGGGGAGGGTGAAGGTCTGTCCAAGGAAGGGAGCATACCATAGGCGATGACTAGAGAAATAAAAACACATAGGGCTGTTATTCTTCCCTAGTGTCCTTTCCCTGCCTCCACCTTTCTTCTTTCTGTATCTTTAATAGCCCCTGCTGATTTTGCCCCTAAGAATTTATCTGATATTTAACAGTAGTTAAATGCTGTGTAAACTGCGCTGCAGTTTAATTATGTGCTGTGTGGGGAACGGTGACCTTTAGCTGGCTCAGGACACTTTTATCATTCCTTGTCCCCTTGTGGCTCTGGTAAGGGGACAGTGTAATATTGCCCACAATTGATTTTGTTCATGCCACTTATGATTTTATAGGCATCCATCATATCTCCTTTCATGCTGAAGAGACTCAGACCATTTAATAATTTGGAAAAGGACATTCTTTCATGCAGAATATATTTTTCCCAGAGAAATCTGCCATGAGTCCACAGGAAAAAAAAATCCAGTAAATATGCTCTTAGAATGTTGTATTTCATTCAGGTCACAGTTGTGGATGCTGACAAAACCGTCTTCACTTTCTGATAAATTTATTTCTTAAAACCAGATCTTGAATTTTGAGGGAAGGTGAATTTCAGATTTGCATAAATGAACCTCTGAAACAGATAAATTTTACTTCAGGTGCTAATGAAATCATGTATGAGTTAGAAATAAAATTTAATTCTTGTTTTCCTGCTCTAAGTAAATGACATAATCCTACCTTCTTCAGCTGTATTTGTTGCTTGGTTGCATCACATAATTTTATGTATTTTTGCATAGCTATATGTGGATACAAATACCAGGGCTGTAGATGGGTTCCTCTGGTAAACAAGGTTTTTTTCTATGCCTTCATTTAAATGTTATCTCTGAAATACATCTCCCATAGGGAGAATAAAATAGAGAGTAAAATAATTTTCCAGTAGTTCTGCAGCAAAAATTGTCTCCAGTTCTGCATTGCTTATCATCTGGCTTGGTAAGAAATATCAACAGATATATTGCATACATGCACAAGAAATCAAATGAAAAAAATTACTTTTAAGCTTTCCTAGCTGCGTATTGTACTTTGGGGGGTGCCACTCTAATTTCAGTAATGTGCTTACTGCCTTTTATTGTGTCCTAAATTGCCACAAATAAAACTCAAATTCAGGCACAATCTTGTTAGCCCAAGCTCCATCCGATTTATGTAATCAACACTGTACTTGGGCAACAAATAACTTTTCCTGTGGTGAATACATTTTTTTTTCCTTAAGACTCACAATGCTGTTGTTTCTGTGGTCAGTCTGCCATTTTAGCCATCTATCTTAACTCTTAGGGGCTTTAATGCTTCCATCTTTGCGTTAGTGAGATGCCAGACTTGAAGGGAAATTTATCACTTGTGAAAGAGCATCACCTGTGGAGGATACTTGTTTTGTTTGAGATGCCAAATTGATAGCACTAGAGAGAAGCTTTTCAAATTCAAAGAAAAGGTGCAGCACAGAGACCAGAAAGTGAAGAGTTTCATATATGCTTTGTAAACATGTTGCAAAGGAACGAACTTAAGGGCTAAAATAGTAGCTTAGTCTCTTCTGAATTCAATCGCTAACATTTTTTCCTAAGAATTGTAGGAAATGTGTCATTCTGCACTAATTCAGTCATATAAGCACTTCTTCAGGAGGTCCGTATTCCTTCTCTGCATGATACAAACGATAGTCATTCATTTCAAGTCGAAAAGCCATTAAATTCAGTTTTTACAAATGAAAAGTTAATTGGCTGACATTTGAAGAGAATGAACATTTCCCATAAAAACTGAAAATACCCCAAGAGAATAATCTGATCATTTTGCCAAAAAGTGGTGCCATGGCCTTTGAATTTAAATAGTGGCTGCCAGGGGGAAAATCCAGCATGGTTTTAACACAGACAAAAGTTTCAGAATTCCCTTATGTATTGGTTAACTCATACTAGTGGAAATAACATCTGTACTGTACCAGGATTTTTTAATTAGATCACAAACCAATGCCCTTAATTCATATGCTGACTTTGTTTGACAGAAGATAGTAGCCGTGATAATCTCAGACTTTACAAGGGTTTATACAGTTGCAACCAAGCTGCATTCATAAGTGATACAATAAAAATTCTTCTTAACTTTACTTATTGATGGGGTTTTTTTGTTGGAAACAATAACAGGATCTCCAGGGATTGCTTTGACATGATGCAAATGCCAAGTAAAAAGACATTTAATCTTTTAAATGTTAATGATTTTTATGTAACTTTTAGAGCAGGGCCCTGGGCGTTGGCAGAACAGCAGATTAAGCTTTGAATAGAAGGCTAAATCTGCACCAGGGCTGGGGGTGCCATGCTCATACGCAGCTCTGAGGTCTCTGGCATGCAGTGAAATCCTGAGATCTTAGCAAAGGCAGGTGCCCTTTGCAGCATCAGTTGGGTGCTCTAGATGACCAAAATTCAGCATGGAGATGTGCCCAGGGACATCAAGTGTGTACCACAGCTGTTCCTTAAGCCATGCAGCCTTAATTCTTCTCATTACCTACCCTTCAGGTGTTCCAGGGAAATTTCGACAACGACACTCACCGTAAGAACGTCATCGACCCTCCGATCCATGCCCGGCACATCCGCATCCTTCCGTGGTCGTGGTACGGCAGGATCACTCTGCGGTCAGAGCTGCTGGGCTGCACAGCGGAGGACTGAGGCAGATCTCCGTTAGGCATCGCAGCTCTCGGTGTAGCTAAAAGTCCCTCTGTAGAAGAAACTGTGCAAAGCCTGTAGGATGCTGAGTGGGTTTTTCATGAACAAGTGCTCATTTCATGGTAGGCCGCTAACTGTCTTTCGCAAGGAGGTCTAAGCCTGCCCTTTAAATGATCCAATCCGATTTTGTCCTTGAAATCTGTTAGTGTTGTCCCTTCTGCTGTGGAATTATCTTTCTAGTTTTCCTTCGAGTTGTTCACACTAGTTGAAAGGTGTTAGGGAAAAACAGCAGCATCCTTTTTACAAGGGAAGAGAAATAGCATGACAAAGCTCATTTGCAGCTTTAGAAACATTGGGCTGACGAGTTCTCCATAAATCATACTGTCATCTTACTTGCAAAAAGTGATACTGCAGCTTTTAGCAATAAGTTTACTTGGGGATGATTGCATTATAGTAATTGTGCCTATCAAACACTGTCAGTATTTATGACATACATTTTGGGACATACTCTGTGGTACTGTAAAACACAGTACCTGTGATATTACAAGCTACCTTTCATCACTTTCACCTGAAAGGCAGTCCATTCACCTAAAGGGTTTTCCTAACTAACCCCACTTTCCTTCTCTAATTTGCATGCTACAGACATGACCTCCATCTTTTCTGTTCATCATCACCACTGTTACTTTCCTTGAAAGAGGTGACCTGTTTGCATACGCAACAAAATCTGCTATCAGTATATTATGAAATTAATGAATTTGCCAAAATTTATTATTTCTGCTTGAGATGCGCTTTTTCAAGGAGGCTGAGATGAGACACAAGGGTATTTGTGGTATCTCAAGTACCCACATAGGTAAAGGCACACAGAGCATCAGAAATCCTGAGCTTGTTTCGTGACTTGCCCAGGGGTGAACACACAACCCTAGACAGAGCTGCCTGCCCAATTACTTCTTTCAGAAACCTCCTTAATTTCTGTGAGGAGATAAATGCAGGCTGAAAGAACCAGGTGCTGAAAGGCACACTGGAGGAATGACTCCCTTACTGCAAGGAAACCCTCAGTAGGCTCTTCTTTTGGTGGTAGTCACAGCCTTCCTCCTAGGCATGAAGGCAAGAGGTGTTGTAGGAGTTCACCAAAGCGGGGCTGGCCCTTGGCACCCTCCATTCCCAACCCGGTCTTTTCAGATATATGCCAGTGAGCCATGAGGAGGCTGAATTTATCATGCCTCACCTACAGAAAGGCTTCATACACGCCATGCTGTTTTAACAACGTGATAGCCACTATGGACATCAGTTTAAAAAGTACATTTTAGGAGCAAAAGTGGAGCAGTAGGCAGGACATGCTTCCCTGTGCCTCAGTTTCCCCTGATGATGGAGATAATGATACCAACCTTTGTAGAGCATTCCGAGTTCCCTTGGAAGGAAGTGCTTTATGACTGTGTTAAAGTCGCATCTAAGTCTAAAAAAATCCTGGGATGAGGAGTGAGGACATTTTGTCTGTTACCTGAAGTAACAGCATTTGGGATTACTGCCACCCTTTTAATTTCATAACATGCTGATGTGGAAAAAAGTAAAGAGAGAGAGAGAGAGATACAGCTGCATGTTTTAGCAAATGTCACTGAACTTATTTTTTGGTCACTGTTGCATTCTCACGTAAACCCTGAAGTATGAACCTGGGCGCTGCTTCCCAGGCAAACAGCTAGTTCGCCCACAGTCTGCAAAGGGCAAAGTTTACTTTGGAAACAAAATGGTTTGGATTTCAAAAACCTGCATTTAACCACACATTCTCCACCACAGACAAAATATATTATCCATTGAACTGTGAAAGACTCTAGAATAGCAGCCAGGAATTTTACATACAAGAATTGGGGATATATTGGTGGCGGTTTTCTGATAGTGTCACTTAAACTGTCACATTTTAACAAACAGAACACCCTGCCTCTATAAAATGACTTAATCCTTAAACTGTATTTATACAAGTATTTATTTTATAAGGCTTAGACATTTAAAGACTTCTAAAGAAGAATCTTGTAAAGGTAAAAGTATGTGTAAGAAACGTTGAGGTCCTGTGCAACACTGCTAACTTTGTTCTTTATTTTCTACTTTGTGCTGCATAACAAAAGCCACTAGACTGTTACTGTCTTGTCTGTAACTGTGTTAACAGCATTCCTTAATGATGTATATATGAAGTGGTCTTCAAGCATAGTGAGTGATTTTAAAGAGAAAGTCAATCATGATGGTATTTCTAAAGAACAAAAAAATTTTGGATAATAGAGGGCAAGTGTATTCCTAAATTACCTACTGCCCATGTTTTGCACTTTAGGCTCTACAAAAAAAAGAAAAAAATAAAATAATTAAATAGTATTTATATCTTTAGGGCACAACAATGTCCAAAAACATTTTCCCATTGTGGGAGAGCAATTGACCCTGAATTTAATTACAGTTATGAAGAATAGCATGTAATTAATTATTTCACTAGACAACTGTACCCAAAAAATGGAAGGCCATTTCAGAAAATTTGGCTCCCTAGTTTACCAGATTGTTTTAATGTTCTTTTGAAATATTTGCTCCGTGTTCTTAAGTGATTTTTTTCACGTTATTCCTCCTTTGCAACTTCAAGTTAATCTTTCTTAGTTTAGTAATTTGTTATCCATTCACCTGCATATAAAAATAGCCTTGTCATGATACCTGACATAGTAATATTCTGTTGTATTAATTTAGAGTTGAGTATTTTCATCCTTAGGTCCTATGTCAGCTTTCATCTGCCGGCAGTCTTCACAACCTGCAAAGAAATCTCCATACATTGTGATAACACTCTGTGATCATTTATAGAAGAATCACATATATGCCGCCCTTACAGTTTCAACCAACATACTGGGGCTTTTTCTAATGAAATTATTCCTTAGCTACCAAGAAGCTTTCTTTAAATGGCATTGTGCAGCCATAGTACCAAATTCTGCTCCCAGTGTCAGCAGTGTAAGTCTGAAATAACTCTTGATTTCTGTGGAATACCTCAGATTTAACAAAACAAATGAGAATCAGATTACGGTCTAGAGTCAAACTTTTTCACTTTAATTTTATTTTCTCACCTTGTCAATGAACACTGTTGACATAAAGGACAAGTTATAAATTAGCAAAACTGTACTCGCCCAGTGAAAGCAACTGGCATCCCAAAACCAGAAGTAAGTGCAGGGCAAGATATGTCCTTTAAGAGGGGATGGAGAAACACTCTGAAATGATCCTTGGCTTCTGTATTAATTGTAATAGTGGCATTGAACAAGACTGGAAGTGTTCTCCTAATTAAATTTCACCCTGAACCAGTTAAGTATTTGTAGGCAGACTTCACCTCTCTGTAATGTGCTGTGTTTATAGCCTAGGAAATAAAGCACCGGCACGAGTCTCCATTGTATCTGTGTTCTGTTAAGGGCTTATCACGTTAACTGGCTCTGGTTTTGAGGTTGACTTTCTCTTTTGGAATGGCTACATACAAATTCATGTCAGTTTTGAAGACTAAGGATACTAAATGAGTGTATCTTTGCTATACAACAAGTATGAACTATAATATTCCGTGCTGGCTTCAGATGTGTCAGTAAGTACAGGAGTATCTCGGACACAATGAGCTTTGCAACCTTTCAAGCTGTGTAATATTCAAATGGTTTTGTATATACTTAAATCATGTAGAATGATGTAAAACCAGTATGACCCTGTCTAGTCTTCAAACTTAACAATAAAACTTTGGAAAAATGAGGTCATTTTTGAAGCACTTACATTGCAATACCTTGAAGGCGATACAACTTATCTCACAGCCTCGCTGGCAGCAAATGCGGAGCAGAGATAGGATGTGGCTTTTTCCTGGATTCATTCACAGGGTCTTTGCGGAAGGTAAGTTTGTTTCTGGCATAATCAGCTGTGGTGCTGTGCTCCCTTCAATGTGTTCCCTTTGTTCTTTCAGATAAAAAAGCAAAGGTTTCAATGAGTCTAAAAATACTTTTCTATTTTACTGCTCTCTGAATGAACACCAGAAATGTAAACTAACAATTTCATTTCCTTTAAGTCAAATTTCTTTGGATTTTTATCAATCCTTATCCCTGCTCTCCACTCCTGCATAGGCAAATTAATTTCCGAAAAGATAAACAGGGCCTGCAGTGCAGACCCACTATGAGGCTTCCAGCAGAGATGCCAAAGCAGACCCAGTGCTTGCTCACACCTTCCCTTCTCTTCATTACATTTGCTGTGCCGCCTGCTCCCCAAAACTTCTTAGTTGAGTTAACTGTATTGTTTCAATTTCTGAAGAATCCTAGAGGTTAAAGTAGCACATGGAAAAGCCATTCGATCCCGATTTTAAACAATGAGATTTAAAAGAATGTTAAAGTTTTGTGTACTTACGAGAGATGGAGCTTCAGGGTGTTACTCCTTTACTGATCCCGAATACGCCCGTAGGTACACACGCTTTTGTCTCATATCCATTTCAGCTTGTGTCCTTTCACCAAAAACTGTCTTCTAGAAATAAAAAACATCCATGAGTATGCACTGATGACAGGTACCTTGTCTGCCAAACACACGGTCTGAAAACTATCGTCTTTCAACAGAAAAGTCACAGAATTGATGTTGCCATTTTTTACAGTTACATATCTCTACCAGTCATAAAAATGAGAATACAATGCTGCACACAGAGAGGGTTACTTCTGGTGAATGATGGCTGAATATTAGCGCTTCAATCATAGATTTCTGAAAATAGACATCTTGAATCTTTCTGACTTAATTATAAATTGCTCTTTCTTGAAACACAGGGCCTGTTCCTGAAGAAATGAAAAGTGATTTTTCCTCTCATTCTTCATAATGTAGATCCCTGGGAACTCTAATGAAGACAATGAGAGAAAATAATGAGTAATTCCCTTCAGAATAGCAACTATTTATCAATGTCCATCCTCCTATCCATGTTGCTAATGAGCTCAAGGGATTAACATGCATCTCAACACTCTACATCATTATGAAATATATGGTCTCTGATATTTCTGTGGTAAATACAATAACTTTGTGCCTTAGATTCAGATATCTGGAAGTTAATCTGTTCACTTAGTGATCATTAAGTGACCTGTGATCACTTGGCCATATAAATAAAATAGGAAAAAAATAGAAGGTAATTTTACTGATACACTTTTTTTAATTTGCATAATTTTCTTAATAGATAAATACACTTTAGGATGCAAAAGACTGCTTTAGTCTTAATATAACAAAAATCTTAATATTAGACTTTTGACATAAACATAAAAGGCAGACTTTTTTGTGTGGCTTTATAACTACATTTATCACAGATTATTTTTCAGGGTTACATATCAGTATGAGCATTTGGGGAGCTGTAAATATATGTATTTTAATTCCTCTGAACATATGAACATGGAAAAACGTCTTGATCTCACAATTTAGCAGCAAAATATATTTTGCTAGTATATGTCAGTTACAATGCCAGTTGTGTTTTCATATAGTATATACCAATTTGGAAGCAGGCTCCATGTGTATGGGAATGTGTGAGGAGCACAAATAACCTGGTGAAATGCAGGAAGGGCACTGCAGATGTCAGAGAGAATGGTCAGAGCACAGTCCATTCATCACGATGTTCCTGATGCTGCTTTCTCACTGGTTTACACACTAATGCATTGTGGTTATCTGAGGTTGTACATCAGATGATAGGTCAGTAGGCACATTTCTGATGGCCACATGACTAGATGAAGGATGTCATCCCTCAAATGCTGCTAGAAAAGGTCACTAAACATTTGCATCAGACTGAAAATCGAAAGCAGACTAAATTAACATCTCGAAATACTGGTTTTCTGGAATGATGCAAGAGATCAGTAGGAGCTGTAGAGAAATGTATTGCCTTGACAACAATAAATACAATTAAGTAGACAGACTGTTAAGCATAAAATATATATGCAATCCCCTGAAGCAGGATCAAAGGTCCCCTAAAAAGTGCTACAGCATGTTCTTATGAGAGTGTTATAAGATGGATACACTTTGGACTTTTGGACTAGGTCTGGCTGGGATGGATTTACCTTTCTTCACTGCTGAGAAGGTGCTTTTTGGGGAAGGTAGCCATGCTCGAACACTGGCTGGGCATCAGTCTGCTTGTGGGAAGTGATGACAAATTGCCTTTGCATCACTTGGTGGCATTGTGGGAGGAAGGTGGTTGTTTCCTCCTCTTCCCTCCTTAAACTGTTTTTCTCTCAACCCACAAGCTTTCTCACTTTTGTCTTCCTATTCTGTACCCTGTTCCACCGGTGGAAGAGAATGAGCTAGCAGCTGTGTTGGGTTTGGTTGATGTTTGGAGTCAACCACAGAGCTTTAAACATAAAACAAAAATCATATCTAAGGTCTAGAATTATGCACACTGAATTGTATAAAAAGTATTTTGTCTGAATCTTCTTTCCTCACTTTTTGCATCCATTCTATTTTTCCCTTGAACAGTGTAGCCTTCACTATTTTTGACTTGGAGAAATCCCTTTATTACATGTGACTCATATTACTATAACAAGTTCACAGCTTCATTAGAAGAGGCACTGATGGAGAATTTTTGAATAAGCAATTAAAGCATGCATTGCTTATGTGTCTATGGTGTGTACATTTTTTTAATACTTTCATACACATATATAGATATGTATATGCATTTTTTGCAGACCAGTGTCATATTTGTCATGTCATATAGAAATAGGGAATAGAGAGAGTAAGGAGGAAGCAGAGGGTGATTATGCTTTCCATGATGTTGCAATTCTTGTCACTTTCTAATATTTCTAGAACTGCCCAAATAATCCAGCGCACATCGGGAGACTAATTAGTGAGCCTAAGAGTTAATTCCATTTCTAGTGAACCATTTGATGTGGGTAAGATCACCGATGCATATTGCCCCTTCACTCACTATTTTCTTCTATTTCTTGCAGAACAGACTAGAGAAACTATGATTTCCTGTATGGAAACCATACCTGTTAGAGGTCCTGTTTCTGCTTCCAGGATTTCTGAATGTTATATGATTTGGCAAGTAATTTCCTGTTACATACACACAGAATCATACAATCACAGAATGGTTTGGGTTGGAAGGGATCTTCAAACATCATCTAGCATAAAAACCTGGTCATCAGCAGGGACAACTTTCACTAGACCAGGATGCTCTCCAACCTGATCTTGAACACTGCCGGTGATGGAAGCCTTTCTGGGCAATGTAAAGAATGTCTTCCCTATGTCCAATCTAAATCTACCCTCTTTCAGTTTAAAACCATTGCCCCTTGTTCTGTCACTACAGGCCCTGGTAAAATGTCTCTCTCCATCTTTCCTATAAGCCTTCTTTATATATTGAAAGGCTGCAATAAGGTCTCCCCAGAGCCTTCTCTTCTCCAGGCTGAACAACCCCAACTCTCTCAGGCTTTCTCCATAGGAAAGATGTTCCAGCCCTCAGATCATTGTCATAGTCCCCAAGTGAAGGAGGATCCATTCTTAAAGGTCCGTGGTTTTATTGTACTGGGGACCACATAGCTGGATGCAGTCCTCCAGGTGGGATCTCACAAGAGCCATGTAGAGGGGAAGAATCTCCTCCCTTGACCTGCTGGCCATGCATCTTTTGATGAAGCCCAGGAAACTATCGTCTTTCTGGGCTGCAAGTGCAGATCACTGGCTTACGTCCAGCTTTTCACCCACCAGTACCCCAAGTCCTTCTCCACAGGGCTGCTCTCAATCCCTTCATCCCCCAGTCAGTATTGAGACTGGAGATTGCCCCAAACCAGGTGCAGGACCTAGCACCTGGCCTTGTTAAACTTCATGAGATTCAGATTGGCCCACACCTCCAGCCTGTCAAGGTTCCTCTGGATGGCATCCCTTCCCTCAAGCATATGGACTGCACCACTCAACTTGGTATCAGCTGCAAACTTGCTGAGGGTGCACTCGATCCCAGTGTCTATGTCATTGATGAAGATATTAAATTGGTGCCAATATGGACTCTTGAGGGAAACCACTGTTACTGGTTTCCAGTAGGACATTGAGCCATTGACTGTAACTCTTTGGATGCGACTATCCAGCCAATTCCTTATCCAATGGTCCACCCATCAAACTCATTTCTCTCCAGTTTAGAGGCAAGAAAGTTGTGGGGGACTGTATCAAATGCCTTACAGAACTCCAGATGGATGATATCCGTAGCTCTACCTTTGTCCATTGATGCAGTCACTCCATCATAGAAGACCATTAGATCAGTTAGGCAAAATTTGCTCTTGGTGAACCATGTTAGCTGTCTCTAAGCACCTCCCTGTGTTCCTGTTTTGACATAGCCTCCAGGAGGATCTGTTCTGTAGTCTTACCTGGCAGGGAGGTGAGGATGCCTGGTCAGTAAACAAACCCAGTACAACTTTTTCTATCTAAATGAAAGTGAGAATCAGGACTAGTGGCATTGTCTATCATAAGTTCTTTACATCCAGGACTGTATAATTTTTCCTGAATTTTAAAAATCCCAAAACTGAAATATGCCATGCTACTTTCTACTTTGGGCTCAATTTGGCATTGAGTAACCTTCGTCACAGGGATGTTCCCCATGAAAACTACTCCATCTTTCCAAACTGTACACATAGATTGGATATATAAACACCTGCACAGTCCCCTTCCCTCTTAGAGTATTTCAAGAAGCCTGCTCTTGAACCGTACTACCAAGTCTGAAAAAGGCACTAATCTATGAACTGAAGATGACAGCTGTTTCACAAATGCTGCCGTTAAAACCCAGCCTATGTGGGGGAACAAAGTCCTCTGCTTTGAGTATGGAGAGAATAAAAACTACCAAAGAGAAAGGACAATGCAGACTGATGAGATTAGACTAGAATGGGGGAATCATTTAGGGAAGTATAGAGAGGAGGACAGGAGCTTTTGGTTAGGAGGACTTCCTAGGACCAAATGAACAAGATTGTATAGAAAGGCAGTTAATGTATATGAACCATATTGAACTCGCACTGCACTGTCCTAGGTGTTTCTCCAAAATTCATCTTGAGTGTGAAATTTTGCAAAAGCCATGCTAGAAACTGCCATGTCAAGAGGATGAAAGGTCTTCTGCTGCACTGTTGAAGAGCTGCAATTTATTCTTCTAGCATAGCACCCAAGCCTACAACCTGCAGCCACTCTGTTCTTCCCAAGGCAGTTACTTGCAATGGAGTAAGGCATCCAAGCATCTCGGTATGGGTCTGTTGACGATGTGGTGCAAGGCAGGACAAAGCCTTAGTTCAAGACAGAGGGAACAGCTCTGCCAAGCCTTCATTCTCTGACCTTGGCAAGCTAAAGCTGAGCACACATATTGCTGAATCTGGACATTTTTCTTCACAGTTAAGCCTCAGTATGCTCCCACAGACAGGCCCCTGCAAACCAGACAAGTACCTGATTTGTAGGCAGTTTATACTAGCTGTGACTCCAGACCTGTATATTCAGCAGTGTGATTAGTCTTTTTTTCTAATTTTCTTACTCTTTAGTATTTTAGAACTAGCATTTCAAGGATGCTAATTATCAACTTAATCTAGCTGTTCATCTTATGTATGCTGATATAATTTTCTTCCAAGAAAAACAAGTGGTGATGTGGGGACTGTGCTTGTTTGTGGGTATTTTATTTATGTTCCTGGTCTGTTAAATTAACTTAGCTTAAAGACTTACTTAGAAATGGAGTTTTCTTCACATTTTTCCCTTTACTGAGTGATTTGCAAGTATTTTATTAAAAAAGCCATCACTGACTAGTGACCAGAATAAGTAAGAAGGTTTTCTTGTTCACGAAGATATTCAATTTCCAGATAGGAGTCAAAGTGGCTTCCAGAAGAATCTGACCCAGTATTTATAAAATACACATATATAGCACATGTCACTCAGCACTTGTATTGGCTGCTCCACCTTTCCATTTCTTTCCAGTTTCTGAGCTGTAATAGAAAGTGTTGTTTAGCTGTGGGAATGAGACCATCTATTCACAAATGGCTTTTCACTAAGAACACGTTTAACTGTAACGGTCACATTCCTCAAATATTTCCTGGAGTATAAAGCCAGACTTCCAAACCAAAGCAGCCCAGGAGCTAGGTGTGATGTGGTGAAGGAAAATTTGCCCAGTCCCAGTGCAACTGCTGAGCTGACTGAATGGCATGCACAGTTTACATCCGTAAACAGAGAGTGGGTAACAGGAATGGTTCAGTAAACATGTCCCAGTTAATCCCTTCATGGTAAAAAAGCCCACACTTCAACTAAAACAGTTTGGATATTTTTAAACATTTAGCGATCTTTTCCCTAGCCTCTACCACAAGCATTCCTATGGCCTGCAAAAAATGCATTTGTGGTTAATTTCTTCTCCAACGGGTTACATTCTATTCAGATTAATGTCTGCAATGCATTTAGACTGCCTGAATGAACTAATATGATCCCAAAGTCAGATAATGGACTGCTAGAAGTCAATGACAAGTTGTACGGTCCTGGGCTACCATCCTCATGATACCAAATAGAAGGGCTGCTTGAGACATCCTTGATGCCAACAGCCCAGCAAATAGTCATATGCGTCAACACCTTGATTTCAAGCAACCTTTTCAGAGAATTAAGGACTTGTTTAAGTTGAAGGAGAGTGAAATGTGCCAATAGTGTTCCGGTTTGACTGGTAATGTGCTTTCTGATGGGTGCCATGCTCCTTTCAGCCACCCAGGCAACAGCTCAGTCTTACCAGGGCTCAAATGAGCCCTGCATAGTTTTTTACCAGATACCTCTCATGAATGACTGTGAAACCATCTTGCACTGTTTTGTGAAAAATCTCCATTTGTACACAGTTTGTTTGTAAATTACTGAGAACTCTGTCATAGCTGCCTTTTTCCCTTATTGTGAACCCTCTGTATATGCTAATGGTCCTTTTGGTTATATTCCAATGTGACACTGAATCATTGCTGCAGCGTTTTGATTGAAGAACAGGCAAAGGCTCACTAGCATTCATTTACTGTCTCAAGACAGCCTGGATTAGTTCTTCTTGGCCATTGTAACATGACTTTAAACCAGGGATTTAGCCTGGGTCTTGCATGCAGTTATTCAAACCATGAGACTCTATGAACCATGAGCATCACAGCCAGAAACAGCATAGATGGAGTCAGCACCTCCCGTCCAAAAATGGTGCTTCAAGTCTATTCACTATAGGATTTGGTTTTATAACTTTTTATCCAATTTATTGGAACCGAATATTCATTATAGAGGGAATGGAGGGTAGATCTTCATCTGAACTTATACTGCCAGCACATCTGTGACTCCCCAGGTTTTCCAGTCTCTAAGATATCTTCTAAGTATGGTCTGGCTCTGAACAGTTGAGTTACATTTACTTAAATTAACTAAGTTAAGATTAATTTTACAACTAACCTGGTTGAAAGACTAATTCATATGACACAGTTCTGGCTAAATATGTTGTCTTAATACACATCTTAACTATTGCACAAGGTCATCTTCTTCATCTGTTTCCATCTTGTGGAATTTTGAGAATAGGAAAGATCATACCCGTGAATACTAATCCTCAGCTTTAAACTGAAGCTAAAGCAAAGGGGGGAGGAGGAGGAGAAAAGCAGTACCTGAAAGTACAAGTCAGAATTTGAGATATATTTGCACAATCAGGAGAAACAAATCTGTAAGAGGTACCTTTTCTTTGTGCTCCCCTCAGATGTAATAAGGGCAGTTCAGCACCACACGTGTGCACGTGTGATGGACTTTAATCACAGCTCAGAGCACAGATGTGAATGGAACTGCTACACAGCAGAAGCTGATGCATGACTGGCACCTTTGCCTATGTCTTCACCATAACCTTTTACTATGCCGATTACATTAAAGTCTCTTAACTGATTATGCAGGATCTCAGCCTGCTGTGTGATCCTGTTACCTTCAGGCATAATTGCAAATGAGACAAGAAATCTCAACTGTACTGCTCCTTATAATGGCATTCATTCTTCGTCCAATGTTAATTATTCCTTGCAGCTGACAATGAAACACAAAGACCAAAGAGTTAATTTTCAATATAATGAGAAAACAGTACATGCTAATATGCTCCACCTTACTTTGCTAATTTACCCAGAAAAGCACTATTTTGTTTTACTCCACGAATTCTTAAAAGCCATGCACTAAATAAAAGGTGTGGACAAAAGACACAAAGAAAAACATCAGATTTGTTTGCAAAACAAAGAGGACTTGCCACAAGCTGTGCTCAGAGAAAGCAGAAACTTTGTAGGTTTTCTTTCCATGGCCCTACAGTTTTGATGGTGCCTTTTCACCCATGGCACAGCCCTATGCAGGTGCAGGTGTGTGACTGACCTGACAGCCAGGTGGGAAGATGGAGACACCCTCATGAACCCCGTTGTAAGCCTCCCCATCACTGTGGCAGAGGGAAGAGGGAAATCTGAACACCATTGTAGTGACACTGGGGAGACCCAAAGCAAAACCATCAGGACTGACTGCAAAAGAAGTCTCCTGGTGTCAGTGAAGCTGTGAGCAGGATCCTGTCCATCAGATGACAAAGAAGAACACATGAATTTTTCCCCTGGTGCAGTGCGGTACCTGCCTGGCTTTCATATGCACACACAAATGAAGAGCACAATTCATCATCTAAAACTCATCTGATTCTGCAGTATAGCCAGACTCATATTTTACACATTTGTAGATGTTCGTTATGCTTGGACTTCACCATCAAACTCAAAGACAACAACATTCAGCCTTTCTCTACTTGTACATTACTTAGCTCAGCTTTTTGCCAGACCTAGGAGTCCCTCAAAGACCTACAGTTTTTTTCTACCATCCTCTGCAGTGACTTCAGCTCTGTGTTCATCTGTTGATTCAGTGGCTTGTTTTGTCCTGTTTTGTTTTCTGTTCAAATGCCATTAACTTGCATGGGATTTGTGTGCTGCCTCACATTGAGTATGTACTGAAGAGCTCTAATATATTGTGGTCCCTAAAAAGTCTTTGTTGATCTTAATCCAAGTGGGAAGTGAGGAAGTGGAAGTACTATCACCATAATCATATTTTTTTCCTGAGAATATTGTGTAGAACTGATGCATCATTTGAACGTATTAATCAAAAATTGAATGTGGATCTAATTCAGATCTTCCATTTACTTTCAGTCATGCAGCTTTAAATTCATCAAGTCTAACACTCACTAGTCAAATATTATGCAGAGAGATGACACTATTTATTCAGAGGATGACTTACATTTTTGTGGAATGGCGTATGATATTTGAGGATAAGGCTTACTCAAGTCCCCCTTATTGAAGCCATTCCTTTTCTTCCACCCTTCTGCAGCTGTATTTTGAGAGAGAGGGAAAATGAATGTGATAAATGCAGTGAACAATTACCATCAGGAGAGAGGTTATGCCTTATCCTTGCAGCTTGAAGAAAGGCGATGAATGCTGAACACCTTAGCCTTTTTGTAGTTCAAGTCTCTAATTGAGGCAGTATTTTGTTCTTTAGAAGATAAGGTATGTGAATTGCAGATCATAAAATTATAGTCATTATTTGGAAAAAAAAGGAAAAAAAAAAAAAGAAATAGCCTATACATCAAAAGCACTCAAACACTAGGGTCTTCTCATGCTTAATTTCTATCAGTGTAAGTTCTGCATCATTAATATCAGGGAACTCAGGGAAAAAGCTTTTTTAAATTCAAATTATTATTTTCCCCTTCTAATTGTAATTCTTAACTGCAAACATTTTCAAGGGTGGTTCAGTCTGGATATTTCACCTAAAAATACTGGAGCTTCCTTTGGAAAAAAGTATTTGAAATAACAGGATGTGATACAGATGGGATGTATTTTTTTATTTAAGATGCCTCCGTGGATTCCTCACTCTGTGGAAATTATGTCATTGCCCTCTCAAATGAGCAATCCTTGTTAAATTTATTTCCCTGATGTCCTACCATGGGATGGAAGGTGAGAATCCCATCTGACGAGTAAGACCATGACCAGGTCAATGTTCAGCAACCTGGACCCATATTCTTGTCTATTTGATAACTGTGATTGAAACGGGTGTCAACTGGAAACATGCCAGCAGCTCACAGCTTTCTTCAGCGTAGAAAAAGTACCTCTTGTGCTACAATCACCCGCTGCACTTCTGCTTCAGTTTGGAACAACTATAGTGGCTTAAAACAACATGACACCTCTTTTAGGAAGTTAACATAGAGCCACCCATCTTGGTTTTGCAGGGAATGGATGTTCCCCACCTTAAGTCACTAGGGCTGTACTTCTTCATGCACTCTGAGACATAACAAGCAGAAGTAACCAGGGCTTACATTTAAGGACATGTAATTCCCTTGTAAGAACGAACATAAAGTTTAAAAAATAGTTAATATACATTGTTAACAAATAGTTAATATATATTTACAGGGTTTATATGTCCTTGGCTTCTCAGATCTGACACAGAGGAAATATCACAAGATTCATACATCTGAGCTAGGTTTCAACGTGAACTCTTTTCTGCTTGTTTCAAGTATGTTTTAATATAACCAAGTGCTGTCCTATTTCACTAAACTCAAGCTCTGCCTAAATAATCATGGAGTGTATATTTTACAGATTTATTTTTGACTCTTTACCTTCTTTTCACAATTTATTGTGCCTGAGTCACAAGGAACAAACCTCCTCAGAAGAGAAGCTTAACCCAGAAAATGGCAGCATGTATTAATCTTCATTATTTCAAATCTTATACAATTTTTTTTTAATGAAATACTGAAGCATTCCCACATGGTCAGTTGAAAACATTTCCCTTCAAAGTGTAGAAAATGTCTAGCATCATTTGCTTAACGTTTTCATGCACCCTCACACTTTCACAAATACACGCATAAACTCGGGGGGAGGCTGGGTCGTAAACTCATCTGTTATAAAATGAACGGTTTTCAAAGGCTGTGGGACTCTCAGCCAAATAGGGATTTATTAAGCAAACAAAACTGTAGGCTGGCCATTAGGAAAATGTTCTCAGCACTGAGACTGATTAGACCCCGTGGGCAGGACAAGTCCCAGGTACAGAGATTGGTGTATGTAACCAAAATTAAAGTCTTTATTGGCCATGGTACTAAACTATTGGTTTGGTTTCAGGGAGAACACAAAAGTCACTCAAAGAGGAAGACCAAAACTCAACTCACAAAGGGTAGGCAGCTCCTTTACTTTGCCGAGGGCAGACGTGCAGCAGCCTCAGACTCCTTTTGTAAGAAAAATGCTGTATGATCTGCTGTCCAGTAGCAGACTCATTTGGTGATTAATTTATGTAGCAGGTGTAATAATTGATGAAAGGCAGTTAAGCTGTTTTACTTCAGAGAATTTTATTCAAAGGTAAATCCAACTACATCCCAGGTGACTGCCACTTCAGCCTTTTGAGTACACAAAATGGAAATTGTGTTTCATTTTCCCGAGGCACATCACACCATCAGGCTCTCTAAAGCACAAGGCAGGCTGCCATTATCTTAGCTTGGAGTGGTAGCAATTAGTGTGACCCAGGACTTCTCAGAACTAGTACCTCTTAAGAAACATAGCTTTACTTCGCTGACCTTCTCCACAGCTGCCAGACTGGACGAGCTCTATGGGACTAAAAGCATAAATTAACTTAGTGACTCCTTCAAAACAGTATTGATTCAGGAAGTGCAATAATGGACAACTGCTTCCTCAACGCCTGCACTCAGTTCAAGTCACTGAACAAATGTGTAAGAGACTATTAATTCAGAGGGTTTTATAACGTGGTTTAACTAATACAACAGAGACTTAAGCCAAGCCATTTCTAACACATGCAATCTAGTACGAAAATGAGTGTTTTATAAAAGGGTGGAGAGTTGTATTTCATACTGTTGTGACAATTTTTCTTCCCTTTTTCTTTTCTAAGTATATTCTTCATAAAAAAGTTCAGCACAAAAGCAATCTTGATCAAGGAAAGGGAGTGAATAGGTTGCAAAGTTAGAAGGACAATCAAAAACAGATACCAGTTTATTGAGTATCACTGTTGTCTGAAATATCTGTGAATTCAAAATTTTAGAAGAGTTTGGTCTGATAGACACGTGTCACATTTGTTGTAGAACCCAATGATTAAACTGTTCTTTTAATTAGTATTAAGCACGCAAAGGTTTAATTACTCACTCTGGACAGATTACCTGTCTTAGATAATGTATTTCCACCTTCCGACTTTTCCTAATTTTGAAATGTATAGCTTCAATGCACTTAACTTTATACAGTACTGTGGTACTGTCCAAATACAGTTACCTACAAATGGTGAGACTATAAATCTTGTTTAAACAGGCTGTATAAAAAAAGAGCAGCTCAAGGTTAGTCCCTGCAAAACAAGTGTGCTTGCTCTTTACAAGACCTTCCTTCAAAAATATCCATATTAATATCTAGATTTGTCACCTCTGCCTTTTTACAGGCTTTGGGTTAGCATAGAGTCTTCAAAACAGCAGGCTCTGGGAGGCAAATTGTCGGGCTGCTGACAACACTGTCACGCTGCACTCAGTGACAAACCACCGCCAAAGTACAATGAGCTTCTCCAGCACAGGCAAAGAGAAGTGACCTTCATGCATAATGCAGGATCCTGACACACATTTACTTACTGCCCGTGTGGCTGCAAGTTTCCAGCTACGTGTGGAGTTCTTAAACTATCAGCTGTAGGAACTTCTGTCAGCTCAAAAGAAATATGATATTGTAATCAAGTTACTATGAAAGCTGTGGGAGACTGGGACTGGTGTGTACCTGTCAATATCCCATGGTGGCACTGCAGAGATGCTGGCATTGGGTTAGTGAAAATGGAGCTTCCAGTGTTTTAAAAGTATTGATTTTGATAGACCCCTAACTTGGATTAGTTTTACACCAGGGTCACCTGAACAGGCTTCAATTACATTCCTTTGATGTTATGCTGATATGAGCCAGGAAACCTTCTGATACTTCCATTTTCTTGACAACATCATCTAGATGGAAAATGTCTGTGTGGGTAACAGAGGGAAGAATAGAGGCAGGGTTTTGTTTGTTTGCCTTTGTTTTAGTGAGATTGCATTTCTGATTTGGAAAAAATTGATTAGTTTTTCTTGCTCTTTCCCAAGTAGTTCTGAGGATAGTTATTAATTGCTATGTTTACCTTGAATTCTTTACGGTATCAGGGTTCACTCCTCTTTATACTCTCCAGTCCCTAAAGACAATGAGCTCAAAGGACAAATTATTCACTACCTACTCTTTGACAAAGAAATAATGTAGCACAACTTGAAAGAGGCTACTAGAAGAGATGCAATTCAAGAGATCCTTTCAATTGTCAATATGACCTCTTTTTATGTTAATATATTATGTTTTTAAAATCTTTTGGGGAGATAACTATACAATTTAGAACTATAGGCAACTAGAGACAAAAAAAAAAAAGAAATTAAGGGAATGAGTGGAATGCTGGAATTCCAATATTAGTGGGATTTTGAAGAAGAGTAATTGTATGGATTCATTTTGATGCATGGGTTTGCCACTAAAATTATGCTAGAGATAATTAGGGAGTCTATGACATGAGGAGAAAAGATGTGGCTCTCCAGTTCCTTCATTTCCTTAGTTTACATCTTTGTATTCCTTTTCACATGTTTTTTATTTTCCATTATCAAAAGAAGCATCTTTCTTTCAGTATTTTTTCCTGCATGCTGGACAAGATAAAAAAAATGCCGGTGTGTATTTAGCCTAAGCAATTACAAGAGAAAGGGAACTGCATGCACAAATCAGTTGTAATCACAAACTGTATTTACTTCGATTTGGAACAAGTCTTGTATTTAAAAGTTATTTTCTAGAGAATAGTGGTTTTTAACATAGATTTAATATAAAAACGTGAAGAC
Source organism: Bucorvus abyssinicus (assembly GCA_009769605.1). Taxonomy (NCBI): domain Eukaryota; kingdom Metazoa; phylum Chordata; class Aves; order Bucerotiformes; family Bucorvidae; genus Bucorvus; species Bucorvus abyssinicus. The sequence goes on from CM020063.1 coordinate 44,215,058, forward strand.
CGCTTTGCTCTTGAGACACAGCTCCTAATTGCATGCAAAGCACCACTCTGCTGTCAGCACATAGTTTTCATATATTTGTATTTAAAGTCTATTTTTTGAAATGGTTACCCTTAAATTTTTAACCACCGACACTGTGAGACCGTAACTCCCTTGCGGAATAAGTAAGGGCACTGCTGTCCTCCCCTGGGCAGCAGGACTGACAGAGTTGGCACTGTAGGGCTTGCTTTCGGCAACCTGCGCCTCTCATTCTTGGTGAGTATAGAATTGACCCCCCACTTCCCAGGTGCAGGTGGCCACCCTCACTTTGTGTGCTCGAGCCACAGGATTGTGTGCTTGCTGGCACCTTTGCTCAGGTTCGCCAGTGCGAGGCATCCCATCAGCCTACACTGTGTTTTGCCTGGGGACAAGCGAAGGTCGCAGAGGCAGCAGCAGTATACTGTTATTCCCAGCTGAAAACGGGACTTCGTAAAGGGTCAGTAAATTCTCTTACAAAAACTTCAACACTAACTATCCTAGATGAGCTTCTTGCCTACTACAGCTGAGTGACAGGAAGACATTAACTGACAGTAAGAAATGGCTGGGAAGGATTAGTAGGACGGCTTCTATTTTCTGCTGGAGCTCATTATAACATGTGGCACTGTTGTTTTCAGGTACAGAGGAGGACTGGTGAGCTGAAAGATCTTGTGGGTGTTTGCTTACAAGTTTACTGCCCAGGCGACACCTTGTGATCTGCCAGGCTATTGAACTTCTGCAAAACTTCTGCAATGCTTTAGTGCATCAGTAACGGTGCTGTAAAACTTGTATACTTTTCTGTAAAACCCTTTTCATCTTAACCCTAATGAAGAATGAACCAAAAATCTAGACATTTTAACAGCTCTCATGAATGTTAGCAAATTGGCTTTACAAGAACAGCATGGGGACCAGGAGGTACACGTCATCCAGTGCAGGCATAGGACCTGTTTGGGAGCACAGCCTCCCAACACACTCCCGTACAATGGATGGCTGATGAGGAGGCAAAGAAATAGGGCAGTCCTACACAGAGCATTAGGCCCCTGCTGCTGCTGACAGTGACCCATCTCCCTTGCCGCTTGCCCAGCTGCTTAAAACTATTTTCCTCTGCACATTTTATTAGAAGCTTCTGTAGCAGGTCAGCACAGAATCTGTTGTAAAGCTCCTCTATTATCCTGTTGCAGCATGAAAATGAAAAGGCTGCTGGCTATGATTATTTTCTACAACTTGAATATGTGGGTGAAAGGAATTTAAGAAACAGTGCTGACAGCTCCTTAGATGACGAGAAATAACCATACTTCAGTGAAATTATTTTTGGGTGTGCAGATCCCTTCATAATTACTGGCAATAAGGATAGAAGAAAAACTTAGATTAACAAAATTGGTTACATAAGAAATCTGAGATGAAAAGTGAACATTGAATCAAAAGGCAGCACAATGACTGCTGCTCTGCAGTGTGGGGAGACTAGGTTTTCATGTCAATCATGCAACACTAGAAATGATTCACCATCTTTTTTTGTAATTCCTTTTTTAATTAGTAGGACTTAACCTATATATCATATATGCATGTAAATCACCTGTCTATCCATCTGTCTGAATACCTATCTAGTTCAAACCTCTTCTTCCTTTGTTATTATTAACAGCTGTCTCTAAGGGTACCACTGAAGCAGAACATCACTGAGTAAATCCATATATTTTAGGGATGAGCTCTCATGCAAGTGACACTAATTATCACAAAATAACAAAACTGTATCTTCAAATCACCTGACCATATATAGCATACTGTTTTATGTTCCACCATCCTTTGAGTGCCTGTGCTGGTTCCAGTAGGTGGGTTGTTTTTCTCATCACTGTTCCCACCAGCTAAAATTAAACTGTCTCAGTCTGAGAGGCATTATAAAACATGCAGTAATGGTCAATCATTTCAGGCAGAAGCAGTCATAGGGACATTTTAAAACTTTCAGAAATTGTCACTTCCCAACTGTTGTGGCTTCTTCTTGTTTTACTCATGAAGCAAACCAGCAAAGTATACCTGCTCTGTTTTCACGTGTAATCCCACAAGATTAGAATTTTGTTAGAAGCAGATGATTATTTTTAGCTTTATTGTTGGAGCCAAAGACAAGACCGCAATATTACAAAGGAGAGGGTAGGCTTCACTGATGGCACTGGACTAATTACTGTCAAAACTATGTTCTTGACTGACAGAAGTAGCTTCACAAGGAAAATAAATATGAAGCAGGTCTGTTAATAAATTCCAGCCAAGCCCAGTGGTCTACCTTCCTTGGACAGTACCACCAGCCACCGGAAGGGCTTTGCATCACTCTTTATCAGAGCAACATTTGTTGTATGAAGAAAGAAAAAAAAGAAAAAATTACATAGAAGGTTTTAAGGGAAAACAGTGCATGGTTTTGTGAAGTTTAGAGTGTCCTTAGAGATGTCTGACAATCGATGAACAACCTATATTCCCATAAGCAGGAGAAGAGGTGTGCAAGAGCAGCTTCAAACCTCAGTATGCCCAAGCAAAGACAAACCACAGCACGACATCCAACTACTACATTAGAAAATGTCCCTCCTTATGTGTTTGAGTCTCATAACCTTGATGAAGGCTGGGAAGCAAAGGATTATTCTACCTCTGTGTAGCTCCTTGCCAATCTATAGTCCCTTTAAGAGTTAATCACACAAGTACATGGCTCAGCAGCCATTAGATTTGCAAACTTCACCCCAGTTCCTATCCGTTATGCGCAGGGAGATTGCACGCCCTTCCTTGTGCAAAGACAAGAGATGGTGGAAGACAGAGTTTGCAGACTACCCATGCAAATGGCAACAACACAGACCTTGTTACTGTCTCATTTTACAGATCATGATGTTGTAACGTGACTGAAGTTTGTGGGTCCAATCCATCTTGACAACTCACTTACCTATTCAGTGGTATTAACAGCAAACTGCCACACTAGAAGATGCTCTCCTGGTGTAAATAATCTTTGAGTTGTAAAGCAAACCAAAACCTAAAGAGACCTTGATGAATGTCAGGAACAGCCAGTGAAATACTCAGCAGTGAGTACCCTGTCAATGCACAGACGGCATCTTTCACTGTCCTCTCTCTTGCAGCATCAGACAAAGCAGAGAGAAAAGGACAGCCACCACAGCATCCCCAACACACAATGTGTGTGCGTATTTGTGTGTACACGAGTGCATGTTCAGGATTTCATATGGCCTCTGCGTTCAGTATTTTGGGGATCTGAGCCATGCTACAGCCTTCTCCATTGTCATCTCACCAACCTTCAGAAGAAATATATACCCTGAATGTCTGATGACTTCTGACATGTCTCCTTTAGCTTTAGTTGTTGACAGAGGATTAGTCTTCCATGACGATATTCACCATGGGAATGGTAAGAATAATGATCTTTACTTTTCCTTAGAAAAGCTGATATCCCTAACTTATTAGTATGTAAAATACATATCTGGTGATGTTTGCATACCCCTCTGACTCAGAGGTCTAACCCTAAACTGTTATTTTATGGGTTTTATGCCAGAGGGACTGACACCAAGTATTAATTCAGGATCATTTATAAATTTAATAAATGTGTTTTCATATATGTTTTCAGGCAATTAATTCAGTTTTTATATGAAACTGAAATAATTATTAATCCTTTTGATATCCCAACAGCAACCTTCCAACATCTTAGTACATTACTGTTTATCATGGCACTTTTAATGATCTTCTGGTAATTTTCTCTTCGTGTTTTTCCCAATTGACCTGAATTAATTTTTTCAGGTCAAATTTTACGAGCCATTAGAAAAAATGCTTCACTAAAATCTTAGCATACAATCATACTATACAATTCTTTGCATTATTGAATTCTGCATTTGCTAATGCACAGATTTTCTTCCACTTGCTTGCCCATTGTCCATCTGTGACTAATCACCCACTTCCAGCTAGAGATTAAAAAAAATCATTGTGGCTATAAATTTTGAAAATAGTAACAAAGGAGCAATATAAGTCAAGTGCAAGTAGGTCAATTCCTTTTCTTTAGGAGTAAATACATGAAGCAGTTTTCCTTTAATGCAATGTAGCTATCTTACAGTCCAACCACTCTTCTTGTACACTCCACCCCGGCTTGCCCATACTCAACTGCAGACATGGTTATATCTTGCACATTTTATTCTAGCAGTAACATGCAGTAACAGCAGGGAAAGATAGGCAGTATGATGTCCCACATAAAACTATCTGTACATGCCTACTGGTCTGCAGCCCAGGCTGGAGTTCATTTTGCTGTGTGCTCCCCATGACTATCGGCTCCCACATGTTTAAGCACACACAAACCACTTACAGATGTTGCATTGCAGAGAATAGCATTAAGTGCCCTTACTTCTCACATATCTTAACAGCTGCAGCATGTTACAGTTAGTTATGATCCCTCTAAGCAGAATATTGCTGATGCCCTCCTAACTCTCCTGTAAGTCAGATGTTACATTTAAAATGTCAGCGCTCGTGGCCTGGTCCTTGGCAAATAGGACATGCTGAGGAGATTTATATCACCTGAATAGCCAGTTACAAGTAGCGACTTCAGGTGATTTCTGTTTCCTACTGGACAGAGTGTTATACTGAAGGATAGTCACGCTCCTTATCCTCACAGGTAGCTGAAATTCATTTCTTGACATACAGCTGTGGGGGTAAAACTGTTTCAAGTGGCGGAGGAAACGCTGGAGGAGAAGACTCTGGCGAGGAGCTGTTTCTCTGCTGCAGGTTTTCACAGGGTTTAGCACTAATAACTGTCATTAGATTTCATAATCAAAGAAACTAGAAATAACCATAAAACTATTACTAACTTCCTAAATGCTAAATAAGGTGATACATAACCTTTCAAAGGAAATAATGACTGGCATCTTCATGACTTAATGTTTTATACCTAGGCTGGCCAGGGCTCAGGGCAGTGCTCAGCAGGGAACAAATCTGCCACAAGAGAGAAATGAACTAAAGGTCATAACAGATATGCATTTTATTTTATGTCTTGTATTTTATGCCTATAATTCTTTAGGGTTTTTTCTCACTACCCACATGATTGTTTTTATCTATATCTCTGGATAGAAACAAAGGAGAACTTCTTGCAGTTATTTTACTGACTTGTTTCTCTAAATATTTCCAAAGAGTATTTTACTGAATGCACTGAACACCAACACAAGAGAAAGTAACCAATGTTTTCTAGAGTATCATATACAGTTTTGAGTTCCTCGGCTCCCTGGAGGTAATTCATCACTAGCAGTGTCTTACTGCTATGTGCTTGAAATTCATGTGAACTTATCACCAAGGTGATATTGCTATACTGAAAATATCCTGAAAGATACCGCATAAATAAATTTTTAAAATTCCAAAGGGAATAAATGTATGTGACACACAGCTCAGGTGGCTAGAAGTTTAAAAGCTATTACTTTTCATTATTAGTAATCCCTGGGGCTAGAGCATTCAGCTGTGAAGACTGCTTTGTACTTGCACTGACACAAGGTCATCATAAAGAAATTATTTCCTGTGGTGCTTAGCTGGAGTATCTTTCCTCAAATGACTTCCACAGCTACAGGTAACCATGTCCTTATCACCAGAAAACAAATACAAAACAAACAAAATTATCTGAGCCCAAACTCCTGTACCTTTGCAGAACACTGAATGTCAGGAGTTTAAACTTCTCAGGAAGTACAGATTTCTGAATTTGCATTCTTCAAAAGCCACTTACAAATATTCAGTATAATGTATTTATCAATGCATGTGAAATACTTCAGCAGATATAAAGAAATTGCCTATTATGTACCAATTTACTAGTTCATTTCACATTAGTCCATGATTTATACCACATAGCTTCAACAGGATGACACAATAGAAGAAGTAAAATGATGAGATTTAGGTTTTAAAATGTATTATGAAGTGGAACAAAATAACAGTATTTAAAAGATGACTTTAAAAAAATCTTGGAATCCCTATGCAAAGAAAATTGAAAGATAAAAAGAAGTATAATTGCAACCTTTCATTTTTAACTTGATTTTACTTGTTTGCATTCTCCTCCAATACTGCTGTGTTCAGTGCTCGTTCTCCTGACAGCTAACAGTGAAAGTAAAAGGACTGGAAAGTTGATATTATTATTGGCCATTGCTCAGGTAACTACAATGTCTTGAAAGTTCATAGTTTTACAGAATTGCAGCTTTTTTTTTATTTCCCACTACAATAACTGTGAAAAGCAATGCTTTTGTTATCCTGGTGAAATCTGAAAGTGCTCAGCTGTAAATCATAATCAAAACGCTGTTAATAACACCAGCTTGGAGTCTCCCAAGTGCAGAGATCATTATTGTGTTCAGTCAGCATGCAAGGCTCTAGCAAAAAATAATAAATGCTAATGAAGCACAATTTTACACAACTTCACGGGAATACTGGCAGGGGATGGAGCACCTGCAAAGACCGTGACCAATCTTGAAATCTTGAAAAATCAGAAACCTTTCAGTGGACATTCAAGTTGTTACGCTGACAAAGAATACTTGTTTCTTTGAGAACAACTAGTTATTAGACAGCTAGTGACATGCTTGTGGGCAGAGCAGGAGAGGATTTGTACTGAGGACACACGGAGTGTTATCTGCTGGCTGCAATGCACGATGTCCACACTGAAGGACGCGGCAAAAGGAGCACAAAGGGGACAGAGAAATATACAGAGGGGGAAAGTAAAGGACCACAGGTTTTCCTGCTTCCTATGGTTCTTTTTGAGATCCTTCTAGGTCTTGACCAGCCCCCATGAGACTTTTATTTTTTGACGTACAGAGTTTTGCAATTAGCACATGTATAACAGAACTTCAAACTTGTATATGAAAATGTGATTAAGCAATGCTGTTGTTTTGAACCCACATTTTTCCTAGGTATTTTGTCCTTTGCAAACTTATTTACCACATAAAGTTGCCAGGGACACACTCCATTACACCTCTTGGTTTATTCCACATTTTACTATTCTCTTACGTGGATTTTTACCTCCTACATAGGCAGTAATTGCACTACATCATGTTAAATTCTGCAATTGCTTACATCAACTGTGGCAAAAAAAGCATTAACACAAGGCAATAGTGAAATCTTAGAGGCTATAAAATTCATGTGTGTTTATGAAAAAATAAATGTATTGTGCAACATTTCTAATGAAATATTTCACTAAGGAATAACCATTTGTCTTACTGTACTTGGGTTCTGATAAAATGCTAGAAAAAAAGCCAATCTTTGCTAACAAGGAATTTTAAGTATTATTAGAGCTTTTCTGCTGCTGCCTTCCTCCTGCCTCAAGACCCTACATTATCAGTTTCTCTTTGCCTACAAATGTCAAGTTTTCAGGCTGAAGAAATAGAAGATGTAATTTTAACTGCCTGAAACTAAACCAGTGGATACAGACGTCAGTCTTTTCCCCTGAGAGTTTTTCTTTTTTAAATAAGAAGCACAACATGCAATTATTTATAAGCAGTTGGAATAGCTAATGCCGTGTTCACAACATACATCCACTGAAAACAAATTTCAAGACTGACAAATGCCTCAGTCTTTTGGTGGTCAAAGCACAGGAATGAATTTCACTCAATTCATGTGAACAGGAGAGGTATATCCTTAATTTTCAGGTGCTCAGTAGAGCACTCAGTATCCTTAGGAAGAAAAAGTGCCCTTTACAAATATATTTAACTTGCTTTCTGGAATGGAAGAATATAGAGGAAAGGCTCCCTTTTGCTTTTGTAGGGTCACTGAATAAAATTATACATATCTTATACAAATTATGATAGATAAAATTCGCAGTCGCAATTTAGAGTTCTTAACGAAGATTGTTATTAGGATTTGTTAACACCAAGCAGGCAGCATGCTTGAAGTATTTTCCATTTTGCAGCCAATCATAGCAGAAATTAATTTTAATTGCATATTTCAAGGTTTTTAATAAAGGAAAATAAGAAAGAAACAAACTTTCTGTGTTTTAGCAGAAAAGAAGTAACTTTGCATTACTGGGCATCCTTCCCAAGTTTAGTAATAACCACATTAGTGCTGACTGGAAGCCCATTGCTGCAATTCCCTCAGCAGATCTGGCTGTTAAGAATCTTCACAGGATGTGTATCATACACAGAGGAACGTGTTAGAGATGTTGTGCAGAAAATTCTGTAAGTCCACTTTTGGGCTGAAGTTTGAATTAAGTATAACTAATCCCTTCTAGGCGTAGAAGTAGAAGCTACTACTTCCTGAGGCAATAATTAATATTAAATCAATGCATAATGAAAATTCATTTGTATTAATGAATTGTACATTAAGCAGGCATTAATATTACTTTAATTTTAGATTTTAAAAATCAGATAATATGAAACTTAAGAATATGACCTGCCGTTTATTTCTTTATAAAGGTCTGTGGAACTCTAGACAAAAAAATATACAAACTCTTCCTGTTTGAGGAAGAGGCATCATCATGTCTCCGAAGGGCTCCGAGGTGACTGTAGCTGACAAAAAGACAAAAAGAAAGGGAAGACTGACGCAGGGTAAAATCATGAGCAGAAACTGAAAGAATAGCAGTGTAGTTAATGATAACCAATATTTTTTTTTCCTAGATTCAAGTAGATTTTGTAAAATCTGATTTCTCATATTGAAAGTCAAGCTGATCTAGGTGCCTGGATTGACATAACATCCTTCAACATCTGTTGCGAAAAGAGAGAAATAAAACCAGTCTTAGAAGGCTGACACTGAATATGCAAAATAAATAAGGACAGTTTACTTACAATGCAACATGTACAAGTTCTTTTATGGAAGTCAGCTTGAAGAAGACAGTAGTTCTCTACCAACCAGCACCACAAGATGATTACCATCATCCCCACATCACCATTGGTGAGTCAGAGCTTCAGTCAGTCCAGCAGTTCAGCTATCTGGGTAGCATCATCTCCTCAGATGCCACGATCGACAAAGAGATAGACAACAGAATAGCAAAGGCAAACAGAGCTTTCGGAAAACTCCATAAAAAAGTCTGGTGCAATAAACACCTGAAGAAAAGGACAAAGATCAGTGTCTACAGAGCCGTGGTACTGCCTACTCTTCTGTACGGGTCTGAATCATGGGTCATCTACCGCCACCATCTGCGACTCCTCGAACGCTTCCATCAGCGCTGCCTCCGCACAATCCTAAACATCCACTGGACTGACTACGTGACTAACATTGCTGTCCTTGAACAGGCAGACGTCACCAGTATTGAGGCCATGTTGCTGAAAACGCAGCTGCGTTGGGCAGGGCACGTCTCCAGGATGGCGGATCACCGCCTCCCTAAGATCGTGTTCTATGGTGAACTTGCCACCGGCTGCCGCAAGAGAAGAGCTCCAAAGAGGAGATATAAGGACTCCCTGAAACAACACCTCAGCCTAGGCCATATTGACCACCATCAGTGGTCCACCCTGGCCTCCAATCAGGAGATTTGGAGACACAGCATACGTAACACTGCTGTCTCCTTTGAGAGCACGCGTAGAATCAGTCTCGAGGAGAAAGCCAGCGCAGAAAGAACCGTGCCTCGACTATACCACCCAAGGAGACCCTCCAGTGTGCTCTTTGCAACCGGTCTTGCCTATCCTGCATTGGCCTTTTCAGCCATCAATGCGCTTGCAATAAGCGTGGGCAAAGCCCTTCCCAAATCTTCGTCCACGAAGCCAAGCCATGATAAATTAATGGACTACAGGTTAGCTATAGCTTATTTACCAAAGAGATAGCAAAACACCATAGGTCGGACACCAAAGAAGCCACAACCTGTCCATTGTAGCCCAGCCGCTTGGTAAAACAAGCCTGTCGGATGCACAAACAGTGCAATGGAAACGTGTACAATCGTGATTACAAACACACAAAATACACCCAGGAGAAATAAAGTCACCCAGCTTAGGCTGAGGTAAAGAATCTCACCCATACGGCGTTCCTCTGTGGGAGGGTGGAGAGGGAGCGAATTCATCAATCCATCCATCAGCATGGTTCTGAGTCTTCTCCTGTCCCAATTCAGGGCCAACATTATACCCAGATTTTCACATTACATCATCGGGGTAGATGTGTGGGGATGACTGTAGACAAGTTTATCTCTTATGTTAATTGCACAAAGTCCGTTACTTTACACCTGCATGGGTGGAGATAACAGCTTGTTTTGTCCAGGGCCGAAAAAATGGAAGAATGCAACCATGGTACCTCCGCCCCATTTCACACTCTTCACAGGCATCCAAATAACACCTAACACCACATATTGATCTAGTGATAGTTGTAGTTCTGATTGCCACATAGCCCAGCATCGAAAGAGCTTGCAGGCACCCAGCTGCATCATGTACATGTCTTACCTGACTTGGACTTAGTGCTGGGACTGTGTACTCTCTACAACACCGCTAAGGAATTTGCTGTATGACAATGTGCAATAGTGTGGTAAATATACAGTTCAGTATTATGAAAGTTTAATAGGTTAATGATAGAGCTCAGAAAATGCTTTTAAACAACAATTGTTGCCTTATCCTGTAGTGTTAGTGGTGTCCTGGAAGCAGAAAATGTGGCTCAGTAGAGGTGTGCATATCGGCTCATCAATAGTAGTGTGATGACCTCAGCAGGCAGTCAGTCCTGGTCTCCAGCTGAAGTAGTGTAAATAGCTGTGTTCATGCTACTCGTTGTCCATAGATCCTAGTTTACAGTCTTCTGTTCAGCCAGGGAGTTAATTTGTTCATTCCAGATAGGAGCAGAGGATCTAGGGGACTGACGGATGAGGACCACAGGAAGACGTACCAAGGCAATTTCACACTATAAATGCATCCAGCATCTTCAGCAATGTTTATGAAATAAAAAGAGGAAAAAAAAATAAAGAAAGAAAATATAGCAAAGCTGATATCAAAACAAGAGACAGCAATTGTGAAGTGGCAAATAATAGATCAATGAGTTTGGACCACCTGGTGTCCTTACACAATGCGTATTATATCTCACTCAAAGGCAGAAGTCTGTCACCTGCAACAATGTGACCCTGAAGTAGACCTGTGGATTACATTACCAGCAAAGCACAGTTACAGACATTATTCTCAGAGCCCAGAGGGGCAAACAGTACCCAGTCTGATGAATAAGCAAGGAGAAAATCTGTACAAGAACGAAGAAATTTTTTAGCTCTGTGTGTGAATTCATGTTCAGATTACTCTTGCTGCAAAAAAAAAGACGATGGGGAAAAAGGCTGAAAAGTTTGGAAATGATTCAGATAATTAAAACATGTCATACAAGGTCTAGAAAGCACACTTCAAAAGGGCTTACTGCTAAATGAAGTCTAAGTGAAGGCTGAGGAGAGACTTGATAATGGTTTATATACATAAAACAAAGTGAAAACTATACTTTTGAAAGTGAAGGTCTCATAAGTTTTCTGCAGAATATTCTGTTGTTAAAAGAGGACAATAGACAAATAGAAAAAGGAGAAAGGGCTACTGATGAATTTATAGTATTTAACTATTACAAAATATAGACGTTACCATTCCATTACAAAGATGTATATTCAGAATATTTCTGTGAACTTTAGAAATGCTAAATGGGGCATAATTAAGTAATGTGCATAATATAAAAGGGCCCAACCTGCTCTTAGCTCTGCAAAGAAACACACAAGTCATGAAGGCAGGCCATTTGGCAAAGCAATACCACAATATGAAGTGGAATACAGATTTGAAATGTGGGGTTTGCTCTGTGGTTTTTGAAAAACAAACCTGAATTGTAAGCCCTTGGAAAGCTGTGGTTGGAAGTTTTTCATAGTCATAAATGGCTTAGAAGTTCCTCGACCTTCATGCGACTTAATCTTTGAAATATACACCCTTTTAAAACCAGGACATGGGTCTCCTACTCACTCCTAAGTCATTCCAAACCATTCTACTTAAACCCTACCTAAACTCTAAGTCAATTTTACCGTTAAAAAATAACAATTTATTTGACTTAGACAAAACTTGCCCTCTGTGAATTCTGTACTAAAGTTGAGGCTAGCCTTATAGAAAGGTTTCAGCACAGCCAACCAAAATAAACATACTTGGCTTGTAAATAAGTACTTCTTATGAACTACAGAGTGACAAGACAAGTTTGCCTCCACAACACATGTAGCAGAATTTGAAGTACACGATGTACGTTTTCTGGTTTTAGCCATGTGTCTCCTAGTTCACCTTGTTTACTTGATTTTTCAAATGCAATTTTATGTTCCTTTATTACAGGTGACTATAGTTTGGGGGGGAAAAAAAAAAGGAAAAAGAAAAATATACAAAGCAGATAAAATTTTCAAATATTCATGGAGAGAAGATGTTTGGGCTCGGCCTCCCACCCTCCTCCCAGCCCATGGCAGAGGGACAGGAGCTGGAGCTGAGCACTAGATGAACAAGCTCCATGCATAATGCCTGAAAAATTAGAGCTCTGACCATATATTCACATTTTCTAGGCTGCTCAGTGTTGGCCTCACTGAGCTTCCACTGAAGTCAATAATAAAACTTTCACTGTTTTCAGCAGGAGCAACCTAAGGCCAGTACATAGTGTTTTCAAAAGCTTTCTTTTTTACTATATTTCTTTTCCCCTTATTTATAAAATTACCACCTGGATATTTAAACATATATCCTGTACAGGTTTTGGGTGTTGTTTTTTTTTTTTTCCCCACAAATGTCAATACAGAAGAGGTACATAGAAATTTGCACTGTGCTCTTCTAAAAAATATGTTGTAGTGTTTACCTCAGTATGACAGCTGGGATTTTTAGGCTTAGCCAAAAAAAGAAAAGGCATGAAAGCAGGAGCAATTTCTTTTTGCAACTATGAATTGTATGGAATAAATAAACTCTATAAAAAATAACTTCTAAGCTACTGCAAAGTAAACTTAATATATAACATTTTTTCACAAGAGACTATTCATTTAACTGAGATGTTTTGCTATATTTTATACAAAAGTAAAAAGATGGGGTATTGTTCTATATTTGTAATTAAGCCTCACGCTCACCACGGCCACATAAATAATCAGCAAAAATTGCAGGTAATTCTTTAAATGACAAGAATAAAAGAATATGTTTCTTTATTACAAGAGAATATATTTCGTACAAAACCAAAAAAACTCAAACACCGTATACAAAGCAGCTAAAATGTTGTTGATTGAGTTACCAGTCATAAAAATACCTCTAAATTACTGAGAGTGCGACTTTGCGTAGATACTGCTCCCCACTCCAGTACGGTCAGCTAACTTAATATTCTAACTTACAAGTCCCAGGAAAACCTTATTAGAGGAGTTGAACAATCTGTCCAGTGCATTTAAAAGCAGTTTGGATTCATGTGAGTACTTAAGCAGTTAAAAAGTAGGATCAAATAAATTCACGCTTTTGTGTATTCTGAAGTACCAAGACAGACAAAGAAGCAATTTCCACTACTGAGATATTTCACTAAAAATTCTCCTTGGAAATAAGGCGATACCTTCAGCAAACGAATCTTGAAATAATTTTGAGGGGTTCCTCTCTGAGAATGAAAGAAAAATGAAACACTCATTGCATGCGTGAAATCTCATCAAGAATTTCTAGAACTCATGATCTTCCTTGAAGTTTGTTGAAGATAAGCCATAAAACATAAAATCAATGAAAAATCGTTAAGTACATGACTTGTACTAAATTCATTGACTAAGTAAAAGCTTCATTACATCACAGTGTACATGTGGGACTTCAGCTAAGACCAGGTGCACTTCAGAGTTTTTATTATCTCAGGAATATTTGGTTACAGGACAAGATAACAGCAGAGTGCACCTGAGGTTGGCCTCAATCTAATTAGGCTGATTGGAGAGAGTTGAAAGTGCTTCTGAAAAGCAGTAAAACTGCTGCATCAGTGAAAGTCATTTTAGAACTCAGTTCTGATTACCAATGAAGCAACTTCGGCATCTGACTGATAGAAAGAATTTCAGAAGTTACTTAAGAAATTAGTTTTTCAGTTGCTGTTCTAATAATAGCTTTTCAATTTTGTAAAAAAAACCCCCATGTTATCATAATGCTACCTGCATTTAGAGCTCCCTGCTCTTCCTTGGCACCAAACAGTAATAGAATACGAGGCACTTTAAGCGGTTTCTGAACCTTACATGTCTGAAATATGCTGAGTTTAGAAGAACGACAAACTAATTTCAGCCCATGTTTTACAAAAACTTCAGTTAGTTCTGTATTTTATTTAGGATACTGTTCTCTAATATATTTTGAGGCATTATCCCACCATCTCCAGCAATGTGGCTAGTGACACTGTGGGAGTTCAAGGACATTCAGATACAAATTTTCCACTCCTTTGCTCTCCCAGTGTATGTTCCAGTCCTGACCTACTTGATCCCAAACCATTTATTTCATACCAGTACACATTTCTCTGCCCCTACCCTCTCTCGACTGCATGGTTTGCACTAGCTTTCCAGCAGCAGTATCCCAACTATTCATCCAACACAGGTAATTTCTTATCAAGTAAACATGTCCGTGCAATTTTGCCCTTCATGCTTAAGAAGAAAATTTTATGACTTAGAGAAAAATGCACTTTGGACAGCGTGGTATTTTAATCCAGAGGCTGCTGAGTTGGAAAGAGCCATTTCAAGATGCATGTGCAGTACCACTCATTTGGAGGACTCTAGAAACCAAAAGGCATTTTAAGAGGCAACACTATTAAGGTATTTCATTTCTGCATCATAGCAGAAACATCTTGCCAGGATGTACTTTCCCCAAAGCTTTCTTACATGACAACATCTTCAGCCACCCTCCTCAACTGTTAAAATCTCCAGCTACTCATCTGAAACCTGCTGCAATTTAATTATTTATTTGTTATTGATACAAACTTCTGCATTGTCTCACTCTCATATCTGGAAGCACTAAATAAAATGAAACTCAGTTTAGTCTAAAAATAGATTTATAAAATAATAACAACAAAGTTGTACAAAACAAAATCATGTCATAAGTGATGTAGTAATGTAGTGATGTAGTAGTGAAAATAAGCAGTCCATTTTACTACTGAAAATTATTCTATGGAATCCAGACATCCAAATATCTTTTATGATCTAGGCCTCGGGGTATTTTCTGATCTTAAAGCTCAGGCAGCTTCAATTCAACCTCAGATTCAAACACTGTAATAGTGGCATTCACTGACACTCATATACCAATTTCAAGTTTGCCACAGTGTAATTAACATACATTTTCTAGTATTGTTTCAACTCTTCCCCTTCTGTTTCTGTACTCTATTTTTCCTGCTTGCTCTCTTTTTGCCCCCAAATGAAAGAGGGTGGGGGTAGAAGGTGGAACTGTTTCATTTAATCATTGGCATGTCAGGGGGAAAGAATCAATGTCTTTTTTGCTATGTAGAATATAGAGTTATTCTTTGATTACTGACTAAAATCTCATAACTTTTGTGCCGTGAGGCATGAAACTCATCCTGTCAAAAGAATAGCACCTTCAGTGTAGAGATACTAAATATTTATTTCAGTAGCAATGTTCTGTAAAACTTCACCTGCTTAGATTGAGTGCTACTCCCAGACCTTTTCCTTTTTATTGATTACATTAACACTTTTAACACTCTGCCTTCATAAATAGTCACCAGAGAGCATTCATTCAACACTGAGTGAAACACTTTTGCATTGAGTGGCATTATATTTGCACATGCATATATCAGATGAACTGTCTCTATCCGGCTGGGTTCACAGAGCGTTCAGCTCACACGCTTGATACCAGCCAGTCCCTTGAATGAACTCTTGAGGCAACAGATGTTTTTTCTGCCTTTCCTAGAACCATTTTAAAAGGTTTCCAAGACCTGCTGAATCTCTTTTTCCAGGCCCATCAGAAAGGTAAAAGCTAGGAGGTAGATTGAACCTCCCGGGAAAAAGATGTGCTCAACACAGCTGCTTGCCAGGAAATATGCCCACTTTAAAAGACAAGAAAATTTTGTCAGAAGTAGATTAAATACTTTCAACACGACCAAATTTTATTAAGCCAAGTCACACAACCAAATTTTATAGAGCCAAGTCATTTCACAGGCATATGAACAATGATTACCAAGTTTAAGGAAGATGAGAAAGATGGACCTCCTGAATCTGCCTTAGGATGAGATTTTCTTATGGTGAGATTTAGCATGAGCTGTGCATGAACCATAGCAAGACCTTGAGCATGGCTCTCCCATGTCTGTGACCTGTGTCCTGATCACAAACATGTAAGCACTTAATTTCGATCAAGTATCATCAAAAACATACTTGTCCATCAAAAATACTTTTGACACAAGTTGGATCTGATTTGCTTTTTTAACAAAAGCACTGGCAAGAGTTGCCTTGATAAAATGTAGAAGTAAAATAAATTCTGGGACTTTTTGAAAGCTAGTATGAAGGATTTTTGCTCTCCAGGCAGCTGAAGGATCTAATGTCAGCAGTGCCACAGGAGGAAGAGTGTGGTTACATGAGGAAGTACAGACACAGGTTTCAGCCAAGGGCTTTTATTTAACTAATGCATCAGCAATTACTGAATGAGATCTGGTTTAATACCTGACATGAAAAATCGCTCATGTTGTCATGCTTGCTGTATCAGTATGGTTGCCTTAAATAACCTTAGGGTCCACAGGATGGCACTGTGCCACAGTAGATGCAGTCATCCTGCAGATGCTAGAATGGACATTGGCAAGTAGGATATAGTCATATCAAAGCATTAAAATGAGGATCATTCCACTTGTAGATACCAAAGAAGAGAATGGCTTCTTGAGTGATAATACTTTCCCTTCTTTTTAGTGCTAATACATACGGTTGAATGTAATACCTTTTTGGCATCTTACGTGATTGATAGAAAATCTCACTGAATGTGATAGTCCACTTCTTACCCACTGTCCTTGGCTAGCAGAGTTTAAATTAAAATGAGAACTTAAGGTTGTGAGAGGAATATATATAAAAAATAAAAAGTGTCGCGAGGATGGGTGACAGTTTGAAACTCTGGAAAACAGCAAATGAGATGACTTCTTCAGCAGTCACCTTTTGTGCTCAAAAGGCCGTCCTACAAAGAGTAGAGATTAGAGGCACTTCAGAAAAATGCTTATACCGATAATGGCCAACTCAACCCATTTATTTATTTATAATATTGTATTTATAAATGGTTTTAGTCCCAGACAGGAGAAAAACAAAACTTTCTGGAACCTGTTCAGATAATGCCTAATGATAAGAATTAGTTCTGAGCCCTTCTTGAGAAAGTCCTCATGAATGAATATGTCCATATAATCTCTGCATGTGTCTGAACACAAATGTGCTGCTGCTTTCACAAATACTAAAAATTTCGGGAAATGCTTAGGATGCTGCTGTTCAATATGTATTTTCCTGCCTGGTTCATATCAAGATTGCTCTCCTTGAAACTTAGAGTTTCTTAGATGAAACAGGTTCTTCATAATTTTATAGACTTTTCATAAGTGTTCATTTGGAACATTAAATGTAATTTAAGTCACCTCTAGTCAAAAATAAGGTCAACTTCAGTTGGACCTGTACAGAGAAGGACTACCAGAATAACAGGAGTGCATAACTTTCCTTATGGGGATAACAAAAGTGCATCTGAAGCCTAGAAAATAAAACTTAAATGGAGTATGACTAATCACTGAAAGTTTGTAGAAAGTAGGTGTAAGCTGATGGTGAATATTCTAACCACCAAAAGAGTAGTGTTTGGGTACAAATTTTAAACACGGCATTTGGGAGCAAGAAACCTACACTATAGAAAAATGGACTTCAATATTTCATATGTGGAAGTGAGAGCAGTAAAGACATTCCTGCACCTTTCAATATACTCACAATATTACTTGTACGCTATTCACCGTTAAATATCCACGGTTTTAAGCTTCTGTTAACTGTCTTTGGGATCATGAGACAATTACCCCTTTTCACTAACAAATTCTAGGGATTTTTCATTACTGAGACCGTATCTAGACATAGGGGTATCTTTTGGATGGGCTGCTGCACTTCCCCAGTTTGGAAAACTTTCCTCATGCTTGATTCCTGTGCCTCATTTATGCACTCAGAATTACACCATTCAACAACTTTTGGAATCAGAAAGAAATTCTCAATATTAGAATAAACCTTTCTGAATATTTTTGTCTTGTTCTGTAATTTACTTCTTCTCTTTGTCTCTCTCCTAGTGTTACTTTGAATTTTTTGAGGCCTTCAGACTTTATATTTTGCTAGTTTTATATAGTATGGTGGTATGAAGATGTATGTAGCAGAAAGGAAGTTCTTTAGAAACATTGCAATTTTATTTTTTACTTTATTACAAATGAATTATTGCCTGCAGTAATGAAGAACAGTGACTTAACGCCTTCACACATTACCCTCCACTTGGGAAAAGGCCATGACTTGGTATAACATTTCTGTAGCACCAACATACAGTTCTACCTGTCTCAGTGGACATCCTTCATTGTTAGGACATCGCTTTCCACTGGACACAATCTAGGTGGTTCATGTCTCACAAGACTCTCTGTTTAAGTTTATGGCCATTGATTAAGGTGTCTTAATTGGTTTTGTTTATAAGTAGACAGTAATTCACAAGTCCTCTGTGTTTCCTCAGGTGCAGTCTCTGTGGACTAAGAAGACCAATTTACTCACATGAATGCTTTTCATTCCTTTCTTTAAATCCAATCAAGTGTTTCCCTCACCCAGTTTTATGTTGGTTTTGTCCCCCAACTGCTCCCTCCTGTTCTTATCTGCTAATGGCAGGGAGGAGTCCAAGCCATGAACAGGACAGTACAGTGCTCAGACAATCAAACCCCAAACAAAAAGGCAGCCTGCAAAGAAGTTACTGTAACTAACTTCCTATCTAGAGTTTTATCACTATCTTCTGTTCATGTGTGACTATCAGTCCAAATCTGGGAAGAAAGTGGGAGTTCATTTGCTACAATTCAGACATAAATCTTCACAACCTGTAGGGGAACATTCCTCTTCTCAGGTCCTAAAAGTTCATCAAATTCGCCTTCAAAAACTACCTCTGCATTCCACTTTGGCATGTGGAGTTTTCCAAAAATATCAGACAGAAATTTCCGGAGTCCAGATCATGTCTAGGTGGTGAGTTTTCAAGTCCTTTGCATACATCTCATAGTTTTGGTAAAGATCTTTCTCTATGGAGAAGAAACAGTGACCTCTCTCCCATTCACTTTCCAAAGAACCCAAAGCTGGTCATGCCTGGTAAGTCCCTAATTATGAACGAAGAGGTTAAATAAGAAAGTTACAAGCAAAAAGCAAACCGTTGCAAGAAAATAAACAACTAGTTGAATTCCTTTTTTTTTTTTTTTTTTAACTACTTGGAAGCTGTTCACCTTCTTCTACCTCCTTCTGTTATCCTTTCTTCACGATCTCCAAGACCTCTCCTCCTCTTTCTCCTTTTCTATTATTCTGTTAACCAAAAATTGTTAAGTCCTTATAGTTAACAAAACCCCAGACCATGAAATACAGCCACATGTATCCCTTTGTTTGCTGATTAGCTTATGTGGTTCTTCAGTTTTTAGTTCCCATCTTGTTTGTGCTCAGCTTTTCTTTCCATTGAGCTTGTTGTTGCAAATTTTAATACTATTAGCATCTAATTCTATTTTAATGTCTTTGTCATGCGGAAATCGAAGAAAAATAGCTTTCTGTTTAGTCTTTAACTTCTTTCCTGAAAACAATTTGCTTCTGCAGTGCCTTGCCTTTGTCAGGTATGAATCACACCCTTACTTTACATTGTCTCATAACTATGCGTTCCCTACGTGCCATCCATAGTAAGCAGGGTTGAATTGAATCTATCTTTCTTTGTGTTGCTGATTAACAGAGAGAGGTAAGAAAAAAGAGAAAGAATGCAGTATACAATCTGTTCATTTGAGTAAAATGGACGCTATATATATAGAAAATGATGTTACTTAGGTTATAGCCAGAAATGGCTATTTCCTTAGGTAAACACTTCTCTCAGACAAATAGAAGGTAGTTACAGGCAAAGGAAAATGCACTTCCCTAAGGGCCAGTCAACCTCTGTAGCTGACCTGTGCTGGGGGGAGGCTGGACCAGGGGCAGATTGTGGCATTGTGCACAGACAATCTGAACCTTGCATAGAAGATTTCAAAGCAGAGAGTCTTTGCATTCACAGCATACGTCTGTTTTCAGCTGGTGGCCTTACAATAGTCTTTCTAATCATCACAGACTTCTCACCGAAACCAATTTTGGTTTGAAAGAACTGAGTTCTTTCATAACAGTTTGAAAATGGCTCTGGGACCCTGAGCCATTGGTTAGCAAGAGAAGCAATGAACATTTTTCTTCACAGTCTATCAGTAAATTTCCCTAGTTTCCTGGCTTTTTGCAGAGCAATACCAGAGAAGGGCAATGCTCCCACTGCCCTCTACACTGGTATTCTCAGGCATAACAGCCTTGGCTGTTACAACCCTGTAAGACTAAGAAATGTTTAAGTAAGAGAAATAGAGTCTATATGACAAGGAAATTGTCTATTTTAACTCTATTTCCATTCACATTCTAATTATTCTTTAAATTAGTAGTAACTATAAATTCATAGAAATCTTAAGTCCTTCATGAGGCATGATTCAATCACCCTTTCAGTGAAAGCAGCCCACTTCTTTATGTGGACTCAAAATCTAGTCAAGATTATGTGACTGATTACAAGCTTAATATGTTGCACTCAAAATTTTGTAATGGGCAAAAATTGAATTAAATGGTATGTAAAATCAGGAATGTATTTTCAAGATAAGTAAAAACTTAATAGCCTAATCAAAGAGCAATTAGTCCAGATCTAGTTATTATAGAAAAAGAAAAGAAAAAAAATACTGTAACTAAAAAAATTCTTCATAACAATACTATAGTTAAAATGGTATACACATTTCTAGATTCTGCCCCTTTTCCAGGTGTCTTTGCTCAGACTTTCACCACTCCTTGCGGTCCTAATGGTGAGGTCTCCAATCCAGTGAGGAGCATAGCGAGCTGTCACGTCCCAAGTCCTTTGCTTGGAGCAGCATGATGATGGTGGTTCCCTCATCCTTTCTCTAGGATCTACCCAGGGGCTAACACATTTTACACTTTGGTCTTTCTTCATTGGTATGTAAGTCACATTACACCCAAATTCATAACATAAATGGGGCCTTTTTCACATCATATACTTGTTCTTTGTTCCCTTTTCTGCCCCTAAAAAGCAGACTTTACCCACCTCCAGGTCTGCATTCATTCAATTGATGTAATGTAATGATTCCCTGTTGCCCTGGGCAAGATTAAACAAATGACCCAAGATGAAATTTGTACAGAATTTAAGCTCTAAAACTGAAACCCTGAAAACCCAGCTTATCTCTAATTATCTTGAAGAAACCTAATGTTGGTCATGCTGGACATCATTGAGATGCAGCGAACAATTACGCTCAATTAGATTGCAGACACCGAGCATCTTCTTCAGTCTCACCTGTCACTTAGGGCAATGCGTCTTCCCAGGGTTTGAGACAGAAGAAAACTCTCCCAAAGAAAAGTACTTTCCCAGTGCAACTAAGATGAATTTTGCTACCAGATTTGTTTGAAGGAGGTCAATAAAATACTGATTTTTGAACTTTGCAAAATTTCACTGTCAACAATTTTATAAATTTCTCCATTTGTGACTTTTCATTTTGAAACCATTATTTTTTATTAAAAATTGAACAAAACTTGAGGTGAATAAAAGGTTACATAACGCTGAAAGAAAACAACATGCCTTTTTCTATTGAATAAAGTATTTCAGGCTGAATTAATCTTCCTTTTTGTTGTTACTTAGTTCACCAAAAAGCTGTAAAAAGCCTGTTTTAATTTGCCAATATGAAATTTTTCTCAATGTTTTAATCTGTTTGCAAAATTTGAAAAACTCATTATTTGCTTTTTAAGTTTTTCTCAAATAACAAACCATGTGTTGTAATCTGTTTTCCCTTGTTCCATTGTTTCACCTAAATTATTGTTTCCCAGAAGTGTTTTGATTACAAATAATTCTGATGTGCTAGCAAGGTTAGTTGCTTAAAGTCTTACAAGCTTAGATGGTTCAGTGTATATTCATCAACATGTTTATTACAACGAGCACTGTTTATATGGTATTAATGCATCATCTACTGATGAAAAGAGTGATAACACTATCTGGGCAACCCAGTATGAAGTAGCATTTCAAAAATATGTCTGTGTATCAGCAGCTACTACTACATCAGACAGATTTACATGAGCAGAAAGCTCATAAATTCAAACAGTAATCAAATTAACTATCAAATCTGGGTTACTGGCAATCCCCTTGGGCTGTGTTTACACTCCATAGAAGCCTTGGAGAGTCAAGCAGTTCATTAAAGACAGACTCTGTCCTCAGTCGAAGGCTCCAGCTCAGGAGAGATGATGCCAGATGGATGTGGCTCATTAGAGGAACTTGGTTCTAGCTCTAACAAGGTATGAATCCATCCTGTCAGCTGTTGGGCAAACAAGCAGAGTGGAGGCAGGAAACCAAGCCAAGTACAGCTGGCTAATAAGGTATGTAATTGCCTTGTTTCTTTGCACTTGCTTTCCAAATCTAGTAACCACGTTGTTGACTTTGCCCTTTAGTAGCTTAAAATACATTTTGTTTTCCATTAAAATCTTGTGTTATGTACAGAGTGACTTAACTGAAGGCAAAACGCAGATCATTGGCCAGTGTGCCTCTTGCAGTTTCTGGTACCCAGTGTGAAGGCCTTCTTCTACTAAGCTGCAAGGGCTTGATACAAGGTGCTGACCATAAGACTTAAATGGTAGAGAGGAAATTCCCTTTATTAAATGTGGGAGACTCTGGCCTGTAGCAAGGTAGCAGCAAAGGAAGCTAAGTTCTCATATTCAAAAATCAGCTTACGGCACTCACCCAGTCCTATTCCTATGTTCAGAGAGACACCTGTTTCTTCTAAAGGACATCTAGTTAAGGAGATGATACCACCTCCCTACTCAGTACTGAAGAAGAAGACTAGTCTCCCAGCCCAAATGAAGATGAGCTATGCCAAGCACTACCGGATGCTCTTGCTCCAAGAAGTACCTATATCTGAGGAACGGTCAGATTTCAGATCCAACCCGGCCTCACGTACCATTGGTTACCTTTCTCCAGTTTCCCTGCTCAGTAGTCTTGTCTGTCTTTCCTGACATCTCCCCATGAACTGCTTTGGGAATTCAGCCACTTGGGATTTCACTCTAGGCAGAAGCCACCTAAAAATGACATATGACAACACTCAGTGCCACAGTACCTGAATCCTTTTTCGAAACTTTTTTTTCCTTATTTAATATGAAATATCTATCCTTCTCAAAAAACAAAACACAAAACAAACAAAACAAAAACCCCGCAAAAACCAACCAAACAAACAAAAAAGAAGACAAAAAGAAAGCAAAAGGGTGGTTGCTGCTAGGAATTAAATTTTCACTGTGTTCTTTGGGAAGCCAAAGGACACCAAATGTTCTTGTCTTGCTAGATGCTAGAAGGGTAGCAGAACATGCATGCACATCCAACCTGTTTCAGTCTTTTTCACAGCTAACAATGACATTTTTTGGTTCCATTTACATATCAAACTACAGAGCTGCAAGGAAAAACTAAGGGAAATCCTTCCCCCTTTAAGCTTTGCACTGAATCTCCAGCAATTGCTTTTGTTTTTTGTAAATTTTCTCTGTATCAGCCATCATTTGCTAAACACACTGAAGAAAAAGCTTTCCTTCACTCTTCAGTTAGTAACTCCACTAAAATCAAGACCTTGTTAACCAAGGACCGCAGATTCATGCTGATGTTGAAATGGCTAATACGACAAGAGAATGCATACTTTATGCAAAAAAATCTGATTTGGCTGACAACTGTGGAGTAACGCAAGTAGAATTATTGTCATTTAAATTTCATATCCCACTGGAACAACAGTTTAGTGCAGAAGCTGCTTCAGACAAAGGGATTATTGTTTAGTTAAAAATAATTATGGGAAGAGCTGAGAGCAAAACTAATTCCTAGCGATAGGGCAGCCACTGCACAGATAAATATGACTCTGGTAATCTTATGATTAAAATGTGCTAAAGCAGACCGTGGCAAATGAACTGCAATAGATTTTTAAAAAACGTAGGTGTAGAAAAACGTAAAAGTAAAAAAGACTTTTCACAATAAGTACCTCATTAGAACAGCAAATGAATGTATTGGCACCAGGAGCTTACACAAAATCACACAGCTGCTGTGTCCTGATTTATGTAAGTGCTGTGATTCTCCATATTTTTTTTTTCTACTTTCTTTATACCATTTTTTTTTCCCCTGAAAGGAAAAAGAGAAACTCTCACCCAACTTCAGCTAAGCTATTTCAGAGTGACATTAAAGCTTTGACTTCGGCAGACAAATGACCTCCCCATAGGGATCTCTTTCTTTGCACAAAACTGGCCATTGAAAAATATTGTAATCAGACATGGTGGTGATTTTATTGGAATAAGCTTATTCATTCCTGTGGCTGTCAAGCAAGTTTCTGCATGAACCATTTATCAAAAAAATCAATGGGAGGCTTTCGAATATCATTTTTCTTGAAAACATATAGAAATACATAAGCTTCATAAATGTATTGATGTGTGTCCCTCTGTGTGTGGGTGAGTGAAATGAAACTGTGTCTGGACAATGAAAAATGATAAGGACCTCTGAAGTTCTCTCAGATGAGGTCCCAGTGTGGCAAGGAAATCCCCAAAAAACTTTCCATCAAGGAGTGAGACAAACTGCGGAGATTTCCCAAAGCAATGGAACAAATAAATGAAGAAAGTCTCTTACAGAAATGTGAATTGTAAGATAACTGAGGTGATAAAAAATGAATAACACTCCAAGAGAGTTTCTAAAATTCAGATTGCATTCTGCAAATAAAGGCATCCTCATTGTGTCCTTTTCTTGCCGGATTCTCTGACCCGAGCAGCTGCTACAGACCACTGTCAAGAAAAGGGATATGAGATAGACAGACCTTTGTTCTAATGTATTAGGCTTATTCATATGTTTAATATATTAAACAGTAAAGAAGAATTTAGATAATTTAAATATATGTTAACAAACTCCAATAGTGCAGACAGAAATAAGCAAAAAAAACCAGTTAGCATTCCTAGTACATATATGTAGATAAATGTGCTCCATGAAATTCTCAGATATTCAAAAAGGTACATCAAATCAAAAGATTCCATTATTTTCTTTAAGATACCATTAGTCTTCAGCAGCAGAGACCTGTCATTTCAAAGATCACAAAAGTCTGTGTTAATTTGTACAGCTTGGTCATGCAACAATGAGCACAACAGATTTTGACTGTTGAGCAATGACTCAGTGATTAACACCAGCCCAGTAAAGGATGTCAGCCATTGGACCATTTTGACAAAATTTACTGTTAATTATCTGCATCTTGATCAGGAGTTCCACCACGAAAACAAGTTCAGGAGTTCTGGACTATGATGACCTCAAGATGAGAAATAGAAATAAATACTGGGTGTCCTTGGACCTACTCTGTTATCCCCTGATGTATTCAGGTTTTACTCTAGTGCATGCATGAAGACACATGAGTTCAAACACAGTCTAGTAACTTTCTATTCAGACTCACCAAAGAATCGTGTTAGTAAAAACATATGAAAGGACTCATTGTGTGTAAACAGAATAAATAAA
Source organism: Bucorvus abyssinicus (assembly GCA_009769605.1). Lineage (NCBI taxonomy): Eukaryota > Metazoa > Chordata > Aves > Bucerotiformes > Bucorvidae > Bucorvus > Bucorvus abyssinicus. The sequence goes on from CM020063.1 coordinate 44,240,680, forward strand.
TAAATGTAAAGGGCTGCTCTGAAAGTCATGCCTCCTATTTTACTATGTTGGCCCACGACATCAGAGGTGGATGATGGTGGTATGGCCGTAGAGGCTGAACCTTCCCACCGATATCCCATTAAATTGCATTGCCTGTTGTCAGCTGGCAGCAGAGGGGCAGGCTGACAACCTGGCGTCTGACATGGCAGCGCGTGTGAAGCAAAGGTGTGACACTGAATTCCTCCTTGCAGGAAAAATAGCACCCACTGAGAGACCAAACAGTGGGTGTCAGCACAGTGGGGCAGTGGGTGGCACGTTCCAGCAGTGGTGACAGTGACTGCGGGTCACATCTGCGGATGCAGATTTTGATGAGCGGGGCATGCAGGCTCTTGTTTATCACTGGCAAAAATGCACAGCCCATGGTGGGGAATGTGTTGAAAAATAGTGTTACATAGCTGAGAATTTGCTCTATCAAAGAGTGTGACTGTGCTCTTTGTATCTGTTGTAGTTTCTGTGGAAATAAATAGGAGGCGTTACCTTCCGAGCGTAAATGGGTAGTGTTACCACATTGGTAATGAGCATAAAACAGGAAGGTAACTTTCAGCAAACATGCATGGAAAATTAGATGTGCAAAGAAAGGAGATCTCATAACACTCCCTTCTAATGATCAAAGTGTGCAGAGGAAGACTGCCTCATCTCCATGCATCTTGCAGTGCATACAGCCCATGGGGACAAAGCTTCACAGGAGACCTCACCTTAGGCTATGTGCACTTCACCTCAATTTGAGGTTTCTGTTAATGTTTCAAAGAGAGGAGTGGAGGGCTCTGTATCCCAGTATTCTCACCTTGCATTCTGAATCCTTTTCCATCCATGAATGATAAATGATCACAGACATTTCATTTGGTCTGCCAACTGAGAATTGTAAAACGTGGTGTGTCAATAACAGAACACTTCTGAAATTAAATAGATTTAGATCTTCTTAAAACACTGGAGAAATTAAAAAGTACTCTAATGACAGTAACTTTTTTATTTAAAGTTCTGGCTATAATAAATGAATGTGGATGAGATGGATATAGAAGGATGGAGAAAAAGACTATTGTGATCACTAACTAAAATTTTAAGACATAATGATAAAATAGCATAAGGCAATAATATTTGGAATTAAAGGTGGCAAAACCAAAAAGGATTAACTTGATGTAACTGTAATAGAGAAGATCAGAATAAAGCCATTTGTTTCAGCGTGACGCTGATAAAAAGACAAGGAAACACACAGGAAAATTAAAAAGAAAAGAAAGTTAATGAGGGCTTCAGGAAGCATTTTTCATGCAAGGAATCTTAATACTCCAGCCTGCATTCAAGAGCAAATTGAAAGACAAAAGCTGTGTGATAATTCAAGAAAGAGATATGTAAAGTGTCATGCTGTTATGCTGATTACTGGCTAGATTTATGATATAAACTTCACAAATTACAGTATATAGAGTGGAGAGGCGGAATAAATATTCTTTCTAAAACTTAATCACTTTCTAACATGAAAAAGCTACAAGGTGATTCTTCATAGACCAAAAATGTAACATGCAAAAGCATTAATTTTTTTTTTTTTTTTTTTTAAGCTTAAGCTTCGTAAAAGAAAATTGGAGTATTCAAATCCATCTGAGACCACAAAAGTATAGTATTAGCAGCGTAAATTACTCTCATGCTCAAGCTGCCAAAAGCAATTTAGTCTGTGTACATAGAAACAAAATCACAAGATTAAATCAATATGTTTTTCCCATGTTTGTGGAGAAAAGATAATTGATTAGAATAGCAGGTCACATCTATACTAATGTACCATTCAGTAGCTGACATCATCTCCCTATCTTTGAAATGAACACCAGCTCACAACACTCACTTACATACCTTTTAATTACTTTGCTTTGTAACCAGAAAATGGAAGGCTAACTCATTAACCTTCTTTGTCTTTCAAGATGTTTTTTCTTAATGTTTATGCCTGTTTGGACCTGCAGTTATTTCCGTGGACTGCAGAGGTATCTATTAGCAAGCCCAGTCAGCTGCAAGTCCTCTTTCATTGCTTAGTATATTCAGCAATCCGCTCATCATTATTCAAATCCATATTCCTGTCTTATCAGTAAAAAGGAATTTCACAGATTATTTTTCCTATTTCTAGGTGCGAAGCAGTTTTTCCAAATGCTAAAACTATTCCATAGATTGTTTTGTTGATGGTAGAAAGAATTTTATAAACAATGTTATAAAACACTGATTTAGACCCAAGACATTCCACTTGTAACAAGCATTTCTCTTACTTATGAGTAATGACTCCTATTTAATGCATTATTAATGCCTTCCCAAAGCAGAAGCATTAATGTGCCAGGAAGAAAAGAGAAATGGATTTCTTGGATCTGTAGAATTTTTCAAAATCAGGACTACAGAATTGCATAAAGAGAAAGCCACCGAAATTAGAGAGGAATCATCAAAAAGCAATAATTCTGTTGCCATTAGTGTGTTTTGTTTATTTTCCTATAAGAAGACCTAGAAAAAGAAGAGAAGACTATAATATAAATTTCCTCAGAACACTAAGACACCTTTGCACCTTTCTGCAGCTTGAAGATGCATTAAGGTTACATCACGCGTGTGAAAAAAAGTTCAAAGAATTAGAATTTGTTTCATAATTCCCCCACCCAAAAAGAAAACTGCATTGTCCTTTAAAGGGGATCATAGAGGAATGTGACTGCATCCAGTCTTGGTAAGAAGCTGTGATGAGCACAAGGGAACAAATCTGCACTTCAAAGGAAGCTTTAAGTGATAATAGGTTACAACCATCTTTGTCTAATCAGTTATTTAAATGCTACTAATCATCTGGGCTGTGTGCCCAGCTCAACACCTATAATTTGAGGGTCCTATATCTTATAAAGTACAAAGGGTCACCTCATACTCAGATCAGTGATTTTTATATGCTTGTAAGTTAGACAAATGGTCTCCTAGAAAAGCCTACAAGTTTACACCTTCTACACCTTAAAAAGGGGCTGCACATTGAATATGTAAATTTCATGTTGGTAAAATTATAATGTTTTATTTTAAGGAAGCTACAAGCAGATGAAAACCGCCTGAAGTCCAGAATGCAGCAATTAAGGTATGTAGTAGAAGTATTAATTGAAAGTTCTTAGGTAGGAGGGCAGGAGGAAATTACTAAGTTCAACAGACATAAGGCCATGGCAGTAATTCTGCATTAGTCTCTCCCCCTGCCTCTTTGACACACATCTGCACCTTTTGTGTTGTACCCTCCACTGTTCCTGCACATCTGAGCAAGGCTGGAATATGGGAACTTCCTGATCTGGAAAAGAGCTCTTTTTTCTTATTTATCCCAAAACAAATTTCCCTGACTGATGAGTTCCGTGGTCTAGCTCACCACATGACTGCACAAGCAGTTGGACAGGAGCCAAAAATAAAGACCTGGAAAAAAATAAATTGTTTGTGTTAATTCACATGTTACTGCTGCATACCAGAGGCTAAGAAATGAGGAAGCTGAACTCTTATTAGGAAAGAATAAATACCTTTGTAATTTCATTTCAGTGTAGAGAAACATCTGCAGACTGAGTGTGCCAGCACCAGTAACCACCTTTAATAAAAGCAGCAGAAAGATTTGGGTTGGGAACTGAGAGCGCAGGACAGCCCCGGGGCAGTTTGCAGGAACTAATCAGCCACCCTTACAAGACAGGTGAGGTTGTGAAGCCGGTGAGACAGAAGGGTAAACCTAATAATGGCCTCTGTTGTTTTATTATTTGCAACATTCTTCTATTTTTCTCAAATCCTTTTCACAGAAAATACAGAAAGGCAAAGACTGGCATTTCCTACAACTGAGCCTTCTGTGGAAGGTGCAAAAGTTTGAGGGGTAATACACCAGTGATGACAAAGACTGAGTATAAAAAGGTATCCTGGTATTCGGTAGGATAAGACTCAAAGACAAATTCCTAAACATCTGGAGATCTTATTGCTCTCCTTGTGATTGTGTTATCATTACACAGGCTTATGGTGGTGTAACACCAAAGACTGTGGGCAGGAACAGGGATGAATCGATCTCAAAGCCTGAGCTCCTCAGAAGGAACTGCCTGCAGTTTAGGCTTGGTATTTTAATGTTGCTGAAGCTGCTGCGATGAAGTTTGCCATTTTCCATCATCACAGCACCATATGCAATTAAATACTAATGACTAAAATACATTGCTGTTCACAGCAGGAGGGAACCTGTGGCAATACCCATCAAAATGCTAGTGAAGCTGTGATGCTAGAAATTATCATCATGCAAGAATCAGTAATAATGACAAATTATTCTATAACCTCTCTCAAAGCACATTGAATGCACAACAAATTGCTGCGTGTGCTTTCTGTTCCCCTGTCATAGCTATTCCTTCTACTAACTTCTCACAAGAAGACTGTAGTGTTTTTCTCAAGGTGCTCAACTATCACCTCTTTAATAGCTGCAATATGCTTTTAGGTAAAAAAGGGAACAGATAGTGTATGAGATTGGACCAGGAAGTCATGCTGGCAGCACGCATAGTCTGGATAACAGCTTTCTTGTGACAGTGAAAATGGTGAACTTACATGAAATACCAGTAGTAGTAAAAATGAACCGCAACATAAGAAAAAATGTCTTACAAACTTCTGAGGGCAAAAATAAGGCTCAGATCATATACGGTGTCAGAAAATCCATGATAATCCAATGGGGTGTTATGCAGCAAGAGACAGCTCATTTGGGAGATGACAAAGACGCAACTTATTAACTTGCTGCACTTTGAGAACCACGAAAGAAATTCTATTCCACAACCAGCCAGGAAATCAAAACTAATGCCCAAATTAATGCTAAGGTGAATAGAGACCAAAACCAAGCAGAAGGATAGTGCAGTGACATGCTTCAGGAGGGCATGAAGGAAGGGATGTCAGAAACAACAACCCGTGCAAACTGGTTTTGCCATTGCATCAGTAGCTGAGAAATAAGACCCTTCCTGTCAGAGTTTGGCTTAACTGTAGCTATGTAGTATGTGAAGACTGGAGAGCCCAATGATGTAGCTTGTTTCATTCCTTTGACTGATGAACTTTGATTTAATTGATTATCTGAGAATTATACTAAAGGACCTTTCTGCAGTAGCCTGTAGTGAGTTTCCACTCACTGCAATAACTGCTGTAAATTTATCCCTAGTCACAAAAGAAATTCACATTCTGTAATGCCTCTTTGAAGCAAATAGTTGGGATTTAAAAGTTTTGTCTCCTACAGGGAGGGATGAAAAGATGGAACTGAGTAATGACATTCCACTAGCATTTATTTATAAAGGACATATCATGTATCTTTTCTTGATTGTTTCTAGAAGCAAAGGCTTTGCCCAAAACCCTTGACAAGGGGCTCCCTTTTCTTGAGGATATCACAATAGCTTCTCTACTTGTGTTTTAGCAATTTTTCCTGCTTTCCTATATCCTTCTGTGAGTCTCATCACTCCTTTCACAGGTGCACACACATATACCTCCAGTCGTGTTCTGGCTCTGCTTTCACTTTATTGTTTGCCAAGGAATAATCTAGTCATATAGTCGACCTTCGGCTCAAAGCTTCCCTCTTGAGCAAATGTGAACATAATTTCTTCAGCAGTCTGATTATGGTGGGGAATTTTTCCCTATCCTCCCCCCACCCCCCCACCCCCATTCCCCCTTTTTTTTAGCTATTTCAAAATCTACTGTGTTACAGTTATTAGACACATGACTAGAGAGAGGAGTTTAGCAGTTTTAGCAGCTTGAACATGAATCTTCCTCTCCCACTAAACTGAGTAACCTTCTCTCCGTGACTAAGTAATAATCAAACACTTCTGTATTTTGGTACAGAAATTCAACAATGATGATGGCTTTGACACTAAATAATGACTATGTTGAAAGTACTTTAGAAGACAGAATTCAAAATTATATCACAGCAAAGAAATTTTCCAAAATCCAGGAAGAAATTCAGCTTGGCAGAGGACAATGTATTCACAAATACCAAATGGAAGTTAAGCAACTACCACAAGCCAAGTGACAGAAAAGGTCCCAGGGGTTATTGGCAGATCACAATTTTTAAATTATGTTTTATATTAACACTGCACTGTTTTACAGACAAACAAAAAGCAATTACTCTGCTCTACGATGATCAGTAAACTCTCAGCTGCAAGGCTGTCTGTTGTATCTTGCCTTAAAGGAGGGAATGACACATCTCAAGAGTGGGAAACACCACACTGAGTCAGTGAAATACCTGCGTTTGGAGGCTTAAACAAGTTTAGCTAATCTCAGTGCATGGGAACAGACCATATGTCTTCCTGAACTCCTTTTCAACCCTTTTTAGAGTCGAAATTGCACACTATAAATTTAGAGAAACTAAAGGTAGAGCAAATGTATTTTAGCCATGGCTCCACTGCTTACAGGATAAACCCTGGCAGTTGATAGTAACTCCTATGGTGTTTAATTTTAGCCTTTAAATCCCTATGTGGTTTCAGAGGAGGTAAGCTAAGAGACTGCCTCATTCTCTCTCATGCTCCACAGCTGTAATTCATATCAGCGGGGATGGTTCAAAATACATGGAAAAGATCTGTGGATTGTCTCCTACTATAGTCCAGATAGCTCTAAAGTCTCAACACTTTCGGTAAGGTGCCAGGTCCATCTATTTTGCCATTCACTGGGGTACGTGCAAGGCTGGAGTGAATTGAGTTTTCTTGCTTTCAGTGGGTACAGTGTGACTTTTCTGACTGCTATAAAGAGGCCTTTTATAACTATATTTATTTGGTGTTGGGAGAATTCTATTCACCAGGTATGTATAGCCGAGTTCTTGAGAAGCACAGTTTATCATATAAAATCTGAATAAATACACTTTAAAACTGGGCTGGTGTTCTGTACTAATTGAATTTTGCTGCATATTCTTTAAGGAGACCCCTGACATTGAAGTAGATTTAGTCAGCCTTGGAGTACAGTACGACAATGAATTCATTACTGTTTAAGAGCTATACACACACTTGTCTTTGATAATGAAGGCCATACAGGTTTTTCAAAAAAGTGAAAGCTCAAGCCATCAAGGGAAAAATGACCTCACCTTAAATTAAAAAAAAAAAAAAAATCTAACTCAAAAATTTAATCCAGAAATGTGATTGTTACCAATTTATTCCCTTATCTCTTTAGCTAAAATAAGAGACTGGCTATTTAAGTATCAACAAGAATGAGTGTTATTCTAGACCATTATTCTCATCTTCATGCAGAAGACTCAATCATTCAATCATAATGATAAATGTCCATTAAGTACTGCAAAATCACACCACACGTTATTCGGAAAAGTATATGACCTCTATATGAAGTTTAAATGAATTTATTCTGATCAGCTTTAATCAAGTATCAAATTAATTCGTAATGTTTGGAATACTATTACTAAGCTCCTGGAAAGCAAGTTCACTGAACAATGTCACATAGTCATTACTTTCTGAAGCATAATGAAACCTAAAGTGCTAAGAAATGATCTACGGTTATAATGGTGATAGAAGTTGACACTTTCCTCACCAAAGAAGCTACTGCAAATACACAAATCTCATCCTTATTATCTGGGAATATTTTTCCACTGTTAATAAGAATTTTTTGTTTTATTTTATTTTATTTGCCTCTCTCTGCTTGTCATACTGGGATCCAATCAGTGAAGCTGCAGGAACAGGGGCTCTGACACATTGCCTTGAGCATCCATGAATGCTGGGTCCTTTTAGCCAACTCTGCAATGAGATTAGCGTTTTTGGAAGACTGGTAGGGCAGGACAGCTGAGAACCATAACATCCATAACGTCTGGAACAGGATTTTGCCTGGAAAATAAACGCTCTAGCTCTAACATAGCTGTCTGTTTTCTGCTTTACGTTCCTTCCAGCCTGCGGGGTAGAACATGGCAGAAGCTTTTGCGTTTACCTTCCCAGAGCGGGTAACACACATGATCTGATCTGGCAGCAGAGGTTAGTGAAGGAAGATGCTATGACCTGCCACTAGTCATCACGAGCAGGGTACTACCAGTGCAAGGAAAGTCTAGGGAAGGCACGGGAGAATTGCCTTATAGGAGAAATGATAGGCAACTTCTCCATGTAACGTGGTCTTCTGAACTATAAGTTGATTTAAATATGTTAGCTGAATTGTTTCACCTAAAAGCAAGATCAGATGGTGAGACATTAGGAAATGTTGAGAAATAATGTGTCAAAACCTGTCCCCAGGGTAGTGCTACCTTCTTACATTTTTTAAATTTTATTATTCAAAAGAGTGCTTAAGCAGCTTGCTGATTTCCAGGAAACCAAAAATGAGTACTGTATCATTGGATCTAAGAGGCTGGTGTCACACTTATTTTCTGGGTTTAGGCATAATTCTTTTTTATTATCGTTTTTCACTCAGTACAGCACAATAATTTAGCCCTAATCAAGCACACCATCCTGCCGAGCTGACTTTCCTGAGGCTGCTTTTCAGTTTACTGAGTTGCAGGGCAGGTTGTTAAAGGCATGCAGGACTGCCACATCGTGAATCACAGGACAGGAAGTTTTATTCCTTAGAACGACACAGCCAGCCAGCTCTAGCTTTCCCTGTAGACTAGAAACTCAGGAACACTGTCAAGGTATGACATTTTTGTCACATTTGCTCTTAAAACATCAGTTCACACTCAGATTTGAACACAGGCAAAGGGATGGGAGTTTGCTGGCCTTTCCCTTATCCTCCTTCTCTTTGATGCAAAATTATGCATTAGTACATACAGCCATATGACATTTCAAGATGAAATATTTTTCAGTAACATGAAAGGCAGGAAAGGTCTGAAAAGTGCCATAATTTTCCAGACTTGTCAATAGAGTGCACAGTACATCTGATATAAGACTTCGCCTTGTGCATTTGTCATAATACAAACAGCACTTCGTCCTCAGGGGACCTGCTTGGTATGTTCTAGCCCCTTTTGCCTGGAGATGAATTAGAGCATTTAAAGGAGAGCACAGAGGCTGCTTTCTGAGGCTTAGGCCTGACTTTGTTCTTGGTCACAACTCAACTCACAGAAAGCATCATTCACATGCACAGACACTCACAGGCCCAGGTTTATGATTAATCCCACCGCAGTGTGCTCATACATGTGTAACAAAAATGGCCCCTTTGTGGAACCTGACGGACTAAAACAAGGGAACAGTATATTCAGTCAGTTTTTTGACCACTAGGTAAAAAGTTCAAATTCTGCCCAAACTGAAGGATGACTCAAGTTTCGCACTTGGACTTTTTAAAAATTTTCTCTAAAAACAGTATGCGTGAGAGAGTAGACGTGTACCGGAAAAAGTGATTACAGGAGGTGAGGAGGTAAGGAGTATGTTCAAGAATTTGGACTTCTGTTAGTAATAGCACATGAAATGCCACTTGAATTCAGCATGAAATTGTTCTCTGCCTCCCCAGTGTCTTGTGGGAACATTTCCTTTAGCACCTTGATTCTGTTTTCTCTAAGGTAAAAAATGTATTGGCAGCAGTAACTGCCTAATCAGGTCCAGATACAATATGGTACGGTGCATATTTATATACTGCAACAACAAATTAGCAATAAAAGCTCCGGGGAAGCAGTAAATCAAGGCTGCAATAAGTCTTTTCCAAGTTCCACAGAGTTGGGTGGAGCATCCAGAGCACTGCTTCCAGCCACTGCCAACACTGATCTACAGGAGTCTGCTCTTCCCACCCCTGATTGGGAGCTGAGCACAGTGAATTTAAACTGCTGGTAAATGTCCTGGCCCCACCCAGCACTTCTCTTCTTTCCCTGCCTCTTGATGGGAGTTGTTCTGCTCTTGATGCAAGAGAAGCGCTCCCCGGGCACGCTTCATCCCCTTTCTGTCCAAATGAGGTTGTCACGCCTCCATTGCAGCTTAGCCCTAGGATGGTGCTGTGGCGTGTGGCAAGCTTTGCTCCACTGGTTACTTCTCATACTGCACGCCTGGATAATCACCTACTCAGTGATATCACAGACTCAAAGACATTGCAGCGGAACTGATGTTATTGATGGAGGAACCAACAGTAAGACTACTGTGATAGCTTTACTGTATGAAGCTCGTTATTGGCGAGTTCAGCATGCAAACTCTGTTAGAGTTTGGAAATTTTAGTAATTGTTCTTGACAGATGAAAATAGTTACTGCAGTATGACTGCTATGCTTTGCAGCCCTCCTACAATTAACTGTGGGTTTATACATTGTGTTTTAATTATGACGCTGAAGAGAAATGGGTAATACAAGTATTTCAGTGAATATACACATGCCTGTTCATCTTCACCAATCATTTCTCATATTGTGAAGTGTCTTTGCTAAGATAATTATTGCTATGATTAATAAGCTGCTAAACTAAGATCAGAGGTTTCAGTTCTTGAAAGAGGGAAGAACAAAACAATGACAGTCACAATGCACACTCTGTTCACGTTTATGAATATATGAAGTTACACCGAGAAAGAGTAAGTTGGAAAAGAAACCAAGCAAAGCAACTGCATTGGAGGGTGTACGGAAACCACTAAGAATCATGTAACATTATTCTTCAACATTGCAAGGGAACAATTCAATGCTTAAATAGTTCTTAAAAGTCAGTAGAAAGTCTTTAACTTCAGTGAAGATGCAGTAAATGCTGACAGATTTTTTGAACTAGGAAATAAGGTGCTTTATTAACAGAAAAGGTTATATTGCTAAGCATGAGTAACAAGGACCTGTTCTGAGCCTTAATTTGTATGTTCACTAAAAATAGCAGCTTGAATTTTATTTTGCCCACAGAGTTCCTATAAACTCAGTGGAATGTCACAGAATGACATCAGTTTATTATTATCTGAGCACAAAATAATTCTGTCAGTTCAGTGTGTGTTTTTGAGACACAGAGAAGTTAGCCTGTAATATGTTGGCAGAAGATTCAGATTCACTTCTTAACGATCTTATTTAGCACCTAACTATGACGGCATCAGTTTAGGTAACAAATTGTAAGGATCACAGCCATATCTTGCTGTTCTTTTGCATAGAAATGTCCTATTGAATTCAGAGGAAGGTTTGTACCTGGAAAGACTGTAGATCTCAATTCTCTTTGATTTGTGTCTCACATAAGCACAGGTAGCCAAACCAATGCGTGTTAAAACAAGTGTATCCTTGCTCTTGTGTGGATATCCCTCTGATTTTGTCAGGATGTCTAGTCTGAAAAGCTAGCATGACTGTGCCTAAAATAATCACAGCTGGTTTTACTTCTTACACTTTTTGTTCTGGGAATCTTTGAAAGTAAATCTCCTTATACTTGTCCTTGGTGGATCAGATCCCATGAGTTTCTATGCCTTTCCTTCCCACCTCCAGCAGAGATGAAGTCACAACAAAAAGCTGGGATGCTGCTATGTCTGACCCTACGGTGCTGAACTGATGCTTGTACGCTATTCACAGCTGGCAGGGAAAAACAGATGCCTTGTGGCCTTTGTGGATATTCTGTAGAACACCTACAACCAAAGCTGACACTTGGCTAGTCTAGGATTAGACCAAAAGAGGAAAGGGGAAATAAACCACTACATAAGTATATTTTTCATAATACCTGCTAAATGCAGGTTAACATTCTGTCTGGAATAAAATCTGTACAGTTATATTTACAGAACATAGGTTTTATAAAAAGCCCTTGGGATTTTCCTGGAGGACTATTGTCCATCGTTACTGGGATTCCTAAAAACACTAATTAGAAACACATAAGAGTGTCTACAAAAACGACATGCTGTTCAGCTACCTTTAAAGATAAAACTTCAGAAGCCTGAAGACCTTTGTAAGAGAGGTCATAGCCTTAAAGCAATGCTAAGGCTGTATCTCCCAAGGAGCAGCAGGTGAAGATCAGAGGAGATCAAAGGTTGTAACTAAGTGACCAACCATCTTATGTTATCTACCTGGGCTTGTGAATTGTTTGTAGTTACCCCTTCACTCTTTCTGCAGAGACTTTCCTTTTTTATCTATCAAAGATCTGGGTACTTAGGCTTTTTCTCCATTAAAGATCAGCTGAGGTTGAAAATACCATTCTACTATTACATACATTGAGGTGGCTAACAATTTTTTCTTCCTACCTATTGAAATGCATTAAGGAAACGTAAAAGAAAAAAATCACCATCTCTTTCTCTCTCTGTATCTGTATCTGCAGCAACTTGAAATAAAACGATGAATGGCAAAATGTAAGAGCAAAGGCTCCCAAAATGAAGGAAGTGACATGATTAGGTTCTGTATTTTAAATTAGACATAACTGCTCTGAATATATAAGCAATCAGACATCCATTTATATCCTGGTTAGAATCTGAAGCTTCATTAATTGCAGTAGAATCACATACAAAATGAAGATTTCCTCCAAAAAGCCAGGCTTACTCAAAGAAAAACTTAATGTTTTATGACAGTATTTTCCACGTTAGAGTTCTGCTCATGGCTAAATCGTCGTGGATAAACACACATATATTTAAACAGAGAAAGGATACACTCTTTCAGTCTAAAAGCTGAGCCGTAGAAAAACCACTAGACTGAATACTGATTATTCATATGAATCATTAGTCAAACAGAGGTGAGAACCAAAAGAATATGAGTTACTATTTCTATTTATAACGTTCAAGTTTGTGTGACATTTCTAAAGGCCTTTTTGTCGTACCCAGTCACTCCACGTTACAAATAGAGGTAAAAACTAGATCAAAGGATAGCCTGTGTTGCTAGTAAACATCCAGCCTCTCTTTTCCTTTCAGTCATATCCTTTTTTACACTAATTTAACCTGGGGTGATTCCTATGTTATTACTATTTAGGTAACCACATGATTTCCACTGGAGGATGCACCAAAACTCAGACAAACAGGATCACAGAATCACAGAATCGTTTAGGTTAGAAAAGAGCCTTAAGATCACCGAGTCCAATTGTTAACCTAACACTGCCAAGTCACCACTAAACAATGTCCCTAAGTCCCTAAGACATCAACATGTTTTTTAAATACCTCCAGGGATGGAGACTCCATCACTGCCCTTGGCAGCCTGTTCCAAGACTTGACAACTCTTTCCATGAAGAAATGTTTACTAATATCCAACCTAAACCTACCCTGGTGCAACTTGAGGCCATTTCCTCTCATCCTATTGCTTGCTTCTTGGGAGAAGAGACCGACCCTCACCTTGCTACAACCTCCTTTCAGGTAGTTGTAGAGGGTGAGTGTCCCCTAAGCCTCCTTTTCTCCAGGCTAAACAAACCCAGTTCTCTCAGCCGCTCCTCATAAGATTTGCCCTCTAGAGCCTTCACCAATTTTGTTGCCCTTCTTTGGATGTGCTCCAGCACCAACACGGGATGAATATTCAGAAAGTCTGGATGAAATACAACATAGTCCCCAATTCACACAGACAAAAAGTCAGTGAGCCCACTGAGACTTCCTGAAGGACTTTACCCACGCGACTGAAGGGTTCAAGCCAGTAGTCCTCACATATGTAATTGTATACTCAGGACCACATTTTGTACGAGCCATAAGTCATTTGTCTAAACAAAAAAAAAGAAAATGGAGGCATACATAATATACAGTTCTACATTTTATAATCATTTTACAAGACATATTCAAGAGAAACATGCGCTTTTTATGACAAGTTATACAGTGTGATCATTGCAGTAGTTAAGCTACAGAAAAATTGGGTTAAAAATAACAAGCATGCTGCTAAACCATGTTAGCAATGAGAGTGGTTTTTAACTTGAATCTTAAAGGAGTACAGTATTTCTTCCTCGTAATCCTGCCTGAAATTTGCAGAGTGCAATTTGTTCTCCATTTACCCACTTTTGCCATAGTCAGTTCTTTTCCTACTAAAAATCCCACATAGTTTATCCAGAAACTTGGGAGAATCTACACAACAAATAAGCACTACGAGGAAAGACAGAAATATTATAAATGTTGAGATCATAATATTAACAAAAATACTCATTAAGTGTTAAGTCACTCTTACTAAATCTTCATTCATTCCTCCACTTGTGCTGATTTCTTTCTAAATAGAGAACCGTGCATCATTAATGTTCTCAACTACAGCAAACATTTTCCTATTTAACAAAATTCCTTTGAGTTCATGCTCCATACATGCTCTTAATCAAAGCAATCTTAAAATGAAACTTCTATGCTCTCACCTTGCCCATTTTACTGTTTTGCTACCCTCTGCTGGCTTGCTTTCCTCTGTCACATTAAGCAGAAGCTGCCGATTCTCACTTTGAAAGCTTTTCAGTTGGCAACTTTAGGAACAGTGTTTGGTGCAGGGAAGAGAGATGGGGTGAAGCTAATCAGGTAGCTATTATTTCTTCCATTTCCATTGGCATGAATAGGGGTTTTCATCGCGATCACCAGTTTCAATGAAATTTCTTAAAATCAAGAAATCACAGGAATACACCATTACGCATGCTGACCTGTCCTACACAGAGCGTATTCATTGAGTCTGATGCTTAAAGTTAGTAACTGTGCTCGTATTTCTGACCCCTCAAGTAAAAATATGAAAACCCTCCACACATTTCCACATCATTTGGATGACAGTTCCATGTGCCTTTGATCTCCACATTCCCCGGAATCATTTTCCCCATTCATAATTTGTATGGATGTCAAGGGAAAAAAATAACAGTGGACATCTCACAGCAAATAAGCTAATCTTGACAGCAAACACATATTCCAATGCAAAACTGCAGGGGAAAAATACAGCATGCAGCTGCAAACACATCACCCTTGAAATCACAGGTAAAATCATTTCTCTACCGTGTGCGGCTGTTCTCAGAAAATTCTGTTTAGCCCTGAGACTCTCATTATTGAGAAGAGTTGTAAATTGGAGAGAGGTCAGTGCAAAGCTGCTGATATGATTAAAGTGGGCTGGAGGCATTGACTTATGAAGAAAGATTAAAAGATCTAAATAAACATGGCCTGGCTGTGGAACACTTAAAAGGCATCAAGATAACCATTAACAAATAGCTGAAGGATAGGAAAACTAAGCAGAGAAAAGAGGTATCTCAGGAGAGAGAAGGAGAACAGCCAAAAAGTAATGAGATGAAAATTAAGAAAGGAAAATTTAATCCAAGTGTCTGCATAAAATCCTAGAAGTGGAATGCATCATGTCATGGAGAACCCCCCCAGGTATAATGGAAGTTGTATCAGCTGAGAGAAATCAAGCTTGATAGACAAAACTGAAATGGTTGTACAATGGGTTTAACCCTACCTTTACAGAAAGGTAGGCCAAAATGTACAAATAGGTCTTTATCATCACTAATATCTCCAAATTACTGCTGAGATTACTCAGATCATGGAACAGATCCTCCTAGAAGCTCTGCTAAGGCACATGGGGGACAGGGAGGTGATTTGAGACAGCCAGCATGGCTTCACTAAAGGCAAGTCCTGCCTGACCAACCTAGTGACCTTCTACGACAAAGTGACTATGTCGGTGCACAGAGGAAGAGGTATGGATGTCATCTGTCTGGAATTCTGTAAAGCCTTTGACACAGTCTGCACATGACCCTTCTTTCCAAATTGGACAGAGATGGATTTGATGGGTGGACTATTCAGTGGCTAAGGAATTGGTTGGATGGTCGCATCCAGAAGGTAGTGGTCAATGGCCTGATGTTTGCATAGAGGTCGGTGACAAGTGGTGTCCTCAGGGGTCTCTACTGGGACCAGTGCTGTTCAATATCTTCATCAATGATAGAGCGTGGGATCAAGTGGACCCTTAGCAAGTTTGAAGATGACACCAAGCTGACTGGTGCAGTTGACACGCCTGAGAGATGGGATGCCATCCAGAGGGACCTGGACAAGCTGGAGAAGTGGGCCCAGGTGAACCTCATGAGGTTCAACAAACCCAAGAGCAAGGTTCTGTACCAGGGTCAGGGCAATCCTTGACATCATTGTAGGCTGGGGGATGATGTTATTGAGAGCAGCCCTGCAGAGAAGGACTCGGGGGTGCCAGTCGATGGAAGGCTGGACATGAGCCGGCAATGTGTGCTCACAGCCCAGAAAGCCAACTGTATCCTGGGCTGCATCAAAAGCAGCACGGCCAGCAGGTCAAGGGAGGGGATCCTGCTGCTCTACTCTGCTTCAGTGAGACACCACCTGCAGTGCTGTGTGCAGCTCTGGAGTTCTCAGCACAGGAGAGACATGGACCTGTTAGAGCGGGGCCAGAGGAGGGACACAAAAATGATCAGGAAGCTGGAACATCTCTGTTGTGAGGACAGGCTGAGAGACTTGGGATTGTTCAATTTGGAGAAGAGAAGGCTCTGGGCAGACCTTATTATGTCCTTCCAGTAAAGGAGGCCTATAAGAAGATGGGACAGTCTTTTTAGTAAGGCCTGTAGAGACAGGACAAGGGTGATGGTTTTAAACTAAGAGGGGACATTTAGCCTAGATAGAAGGAAGAAATTTTTCACAGTGAGGGTGGCAAGACAGTGGCCCAGGTTGCCCAGAGAGGTGGTAGATGCCCCATCCCTGGAAACATTCAAGTTAGTTTGGATGGAACTCTGAGCAACTTGCTCTAGTTGCAGATGTCCTTGCTCACTGCAGTAGGGTTGTTGTAGATGAGCTTTGAAGGTCCCTTCCAATCCAAAGCCTTCTGTGATTCTATGATAATTCTCTTGTCAAAGAAACTGACCATGCACTGCAGAAAAAGCATGGTCTATGGTGGTTTCAGAAGATAGAAACTCTGCAAACAAAGTGCTTGCACTGCTCCCCCAGAAATGCTCATGTGTTGTGCATAAACTGCTGTCCTGCAGACATACCAGATACTCAAGAGTGTGCCCTGTTCAGTGGTTCACGGACAACAAAACAGTGAAGCCAACCTGACATTTTCTGAGTCTGTTACAGGTACCGCAGTGATGATTACCAGGAATTCTGTGTTCTTTTTAAGTGGCCATGCCACAGAACAGACATGCAGTTCAGACTTGTTTAGGCATCTGGAAACCTCAAACATGATTAGTCTGCACATGATCTGATTGACTTGTTAGGGCTACCAGGCATGCAGCAATTGTGGACAAATTGATGAAGACCCTAAATCTTCCTAAGCAAAATTTTCAGGAGCAAAAGAGGATGTGCCTAGATAAATCACATGTAAGATAACTCTTCCTGTGGCCATCAAGAAAATCTGAGCTAGGACAATTTTTACTCCTTTTCCTTCCATTCACTTCCAGTAGGAAGAGAAATATAAGCAGTCCGTGATTTCTGTTCAGGGGGTCAGTCATAATTTTATGCAGGTTAAGCAGGAAAAAATATTACGGCCTTTCAGTTTTGGTGATTTCAGTTGCAGTCACTGACACCTCTAGCCACAACAGTTTCTATCCCTTTGGGAGACTTCACGAGCTCAAAGGACGCAACTCTAACCTGATGTGATCGATAGGCTGATGGCACAGGGACTCCAGTGTCCACTGGAAGGGTGGGCAGTCCTCACAGTATCAGAATGAAAATTATTGCATAAATCAATGTCTGCTCATTCCAAATAGGGCAAGTCTCATCACTGCACCTACAGCAATGAGAATAAAACACGCAGGAACTGACAGGCATGCATGACAACCAGAGAAACGTGCACTGTACGTGCAGCAGTCTGAGACATGGAACAGCAACATGACTTTTATCGTATGCACACTTGAACAAGCTGAGCTGCCTCCTGCACATTTCTGACTTACCTCAATTGTCATGCGTTGTTATCATCTCTCTTGTGATTCTGGGCTGCACTCCCACTTACCCACACTCTATTATTTGTCTGCTTGAACCTGCTGATGCCATGCCACTTGCTGAGTGCTATGTGTATTTTCACAGGCCTGAGCCAATTGCTGTGGTTACGCTGTCAGCCTGTCCTTTTCTTCCAAAAAGTAACTAAAAAGCTACTTTTGCTTCAATTAGCTAAATAGTTGTTCTTCCTTTCATAATAGATCCACTGTCCTGGAGAAAACATTCATAAAAATGCAAACTATCTGGATGAGCCTACCTAGCAGGATGACACTAGCCTTTAGAAGTACATTACTCAGAAACTTACCAATGCAGTTGCACATCTTTCCTTCTGCATTGTCTGCCTAGGATTTAGTACCTAATCATTCCATATTAAAAGTATAAGAAAGGAATGAGAAAGAATTTCAAGGAGAGATAAGTTCTCTGATAAGTAAAATTTCTTATTGAACTTCCTAACAATAACCTTCCTCAGTTCACATTTGTGTAGTGATTATTTCTGTGATTTTATTACATATACATAACATCATTTTGAGCAAATCGGCCATAAAAAATGTTCTAGTCTAAAACTCTGTACATAAAATTTCAGATACAGAATATTTTTGTGCCAAGGCTTATCTTTTTCTATTCCATTGCTTTACCCTTTGCTTTAACCCTTATTAATCACCTTTTTGGCACTACATGCAAATATAGAGCTGTTGGAATAATACAGGCTGGAATAATACAGAGCTGCTGGAATAATACAGG
Organism: Bucorvus abyssinicus; assembly: GCA_009769605.1. Taxonomy (NCBI): domain Eukaryota; kingdom Metazoa; phylum Chordata; class Aves; order Bucerotiformes; family Bucorvidae; genus Bucorvus; species Bucorvus abyssinicus. The sequence continues at coordinate 44,259,101 of CM020063.1, forward strand.
CAGAATTAATGAGAAAGACATACCAAATCAGAGTCATAGAGTAGGTGGGGTTGGAAGGGACATTTAAAGTTCATCTAGTCCAGCTGCCGTGCCTTAGGCAGGCACCTCTTTCACCAGATCAGGTTGCTCAAAGCCCCGTCCAATCTGATCCTGAACACTTGCAGTTGATGGTGCACCCACAACTTCTCCAAATAACCTGCTCCCGTGCCTCACTACCCTCATCATAAAAAATTTCTTCCTTATGTCCATTCTAAATCTTTCAGTTTAAAACCATTGTCCCATGTCCTGTCACTACAGGTCCTGACCAAATGTCTCTCTCCATCTTTCTTATAAGTCCCCTTCATATACTGAAAGGACGCAATAAGGGTCTTCCTGAAGTCTTCTCTTCTCTGGGCTGAACAGCCCCAGCTCCCTCAGCCTTCATTCATATGAGAGGTGCTCCAGCCCTCTGTACTTGCATCCCTCCTTTGGGTCTACAACAACAGGTTCATGTCTTTCTGAGCTGAAATAGTCCAGGTGGAATCTCACGAGAGCCATATAGCGGGGCAGAATCACCTCCCTTGACCTGCTGGCCATGCATCTTTTGATGAAGCCCAGGAAACTATCGTCTTTCTGGGCTGCAAGTGCAGATCACTGGCTTACGTCCAGCTTTTCATCCACCAGTACCCCAAGTCCTTCTCCACAGAGCTGCTCTCAATCCCTTCATCCCCCAGTCAGTATTGAGACTGGAGATTGCCCCAAACCAGGTGCAGGACCTAGCACCTGGCCTTGTTAAACTTCATGAGATTCAGATTGGCCCACACCTCCAGCCTGTCAAGGTTCCTCTGGATGGCATCCCTTCCCTCAAGCATATGGACTGCACCACTCAACTTGGTATCAGCTGCAAACTTGCTGAGGGTGCACTCGATCCCAGTGTCTATGTCATTGATGAAGATATTAAATTGGTGCCAGTATGGACTCTTGAGGGAAACCACTGTTACTGGTTTCCAGTAGGACATCGAGCCATTGACTGTAACTCTTTGGGTGCGACTATCCAGCCAATTCCTTATCCAATGGTCCACCCATCAAATCCATTTCTTTCCAGTTTAGAGGCAAGAATATTGTGGGGGATGTATCAAAGGCCCTTACAGAAGTCCAAGAAGATATACCTAGGCAGTATCAACAAATACTATTCCTGTGCTTACCATTAAGGTCCAACCCAACAATAAATAACAGGGATACAGACAACTGCCAGTGACTTTACTATTAATGTGAATCTTGTTACACATTATCCTTACAACTCCCCAAATGGTATTTAATGTTTTTATCTTCCTACAGTACTTAAGAAATTACCCATTTTTAATGATTTAGAGATACAGAAGTGTTTTTTAATAGAGGGCTGAGAGCAATCTCTTCCCACACACACTTTCCTGGGGTCTGAGCTGCCTGTGTTCATATTGGCTCCAATACAGCATAGCTGCATAACCTGGGATCCATCTGCTATGAAAACAGTTGTGCTGCCAGAAAGTCCTCTGGAACAGGCCATCTGGGGCCGTCACCCTTGGCAGGAGCCACACCTCAGCTCAGATCTCTGTGTTTGGTCCTTGCTGGAGCTACGATGTGAGCACATTGGTGCCCAGCCTTCTGCCTCACATCCTCATCTTGCTCATCAGACTTCCCAACTTTATCTTGGACTGTCCCCATGGCCACAGACCAGTCTGTATGGATAGGGTGGGTCCTTGGATGTTAGCACACTGCTTGGCATCGCTGTCTCCTGCCTTGCTGATGATGCTGTCTCCTAGTAGCTTAAAAAGAAGAATTACAGTATTTCTCGAGACATGGATTCAAACCCTGTCCTACTGGTCACTTCAGAGGAAATGAGGGTCAGATCACAAAAATTCTCTGCTTAAAGAGCATTTGTGTTTTTGAGGGCACTTGAACTGAAATCCTCAGAGATATGCAAAGGCTTAACTCCCAGCGTTTTCAGCTGGGTTATGCCTGAACTATGTGAACTGCTCAAGCTCAAGTGTTCAGCCTATTTTAGAGTGAGAACTCGAAAATGAATCTCCCAGGTCCTAACCTCCTGATGCAGCCACCGGACTTTCCTGTCTTCAAAATGAAAGATCACTTTGACATGAGTCTTGAAATATTCAGACTAGTTTGCTTGTTTGCTTATTACTGTCAAATTAAATTTTTAAAAACAATGTGAGATGATTCACAGCCCTCCTAGTTACAGAGAATGACCCTTTGTGTTCGGATTAGCTAGATGCCTACTCACTTTTTGATAGGGTTATCTGTTTTGGAAGCAACAAGCCGCAAATGCAGAATCACAGAGCCCAAGGGAAAGGGGAAGATGGCAATCTGCCAACGCAAAAAAAAACAAAACCCAACAAAAAACAAAAAAACCCAACCAAACCCAAACCCTTTTCTCTTATATACTGAAGTCATTAACTATTTTACAGCTATAAAAAGTACATCAAAATGTCCCAGTGAGCTCCTAGCAGGATCATGATTTGTTGGGGCCTGAGAGGCCAGCACAGTGCAGTTTGACAGGTGTTTAGGTCAGGATGAAATACGACATCTGTGCTCCCACTCAAGAGCTGGTACCAGTTCTGGATGATTTACCAAATTAAGATCTATTCGGAAGGTTTTGGTTTGACAGATAAATAGCCCATCCAAGATTTTTCAGTGCTAGGGCATCCAACAGATTGCCCCATTTATGGTGCTTTGTGCAACCTACAGGCATTTTAATCAGCTTTGCTGGCATTTTAACAAACTGAGCTTGCCTTCTATATCTTAGATACCGAGATCTCTACACATCTTCAAAGAAGAATCCAAGAAGGGGAAAGAAAAGAGAAAGTCATAGTACTGCAAATTTCTGACTGAGACAAAGTTATGCACAATGAAACCATCCCAAAGTAAAAGGCAGAAATAAAGACAAACAAATTAATTAAAATTTTATATGTTCGATACTGATTAAGATTAATCATTTAGTTCTGGTGCATCTATGTTCACAAAGCCCGGTCCCATCAGAATAGCTGATCAGACTCCCAGTTATGTCCCTGTCAGCTGCCTCTTAAATATGACACTCTGAATGAAAGGTTGAAAAACATAAACCATCATTCAGATTAGAAAGTACATAATTCAACATTTACCTGAAACCCAAAACTAACCAGTTGAAAGTGCATATAGAGTATCTGTTGCTATAGTACAGTATGCACAGGAAACGAAGATTTTTCTTTATTCTTACAGGAACTGGCCTGATAATAAGAAAAAGATGATACTTCTAATGGCACAGGGTCATTTGCCATCATGTTGGAGCATTGATCTCTTGCTGAAAGAGGAAATTATCAGCTATGAAAGATAGCCTTGCTTTGATTTTTTTTTTTTTAATTAAGAATTTCAAAGTAGAGATGAGGCTTAAGCTTACTTCCTAAGCTTTCTGTGAAGAACAATCCACAGAGGGCTTTTTTCATCTCTGCATCTATTTGGAATTATTGGTAGATGACCTGTAACTAAACTTGAATGTCTACTCCCAGGAAAAAAATCACATCACATCCAGTGTATTAAATACTTCAGTTATACTGGCAGAGTTAGAAAAGAGGGAGAAAAAAATCAGTTGTGATCTTGATTTTTATTTTAGGGACTCGTGGATTCTGTATCACCTTATCCCCCCTGTTCAGTTATCTGAAAACTTGATGGGTGAGGACTCTATGATCTCCTCCAGGCCACTGATAAAGATCTGTACTGGTCTGGGCTGGGATATAATTTTCTTCATAGTACCTCGTATGGTTTAGTGACTTAGGTATGAATCTATGATTTGGATTTGTGATTAAAAGAGTGTTGATAAACAGGGATGTTGTTGATATTGATGAACATGCTTACACAGCTGTGGTGCGTTGACCTTGGCTGCATGCCAGGTGCCTAGCAAGTCACTCTTATCACTCCTCTCCTCAGCAGGACAGCACGGGGAGAAAATAAGATGTAAAAAACTCAACCTCATGGGTCAAGAAGACAAAGGCTGTTTAATAAAGCAAAAGAAAAGGCCGTGTGTGGAAGCAAAGGAAAACAAAAGATTTATTCTCTACTTTCCACCAGCAGTGTCCAGCCACTCCTTGGGAAGTAGGGCTCCAGTATGCATAGTGGTTGCACTGGAAGACAAATGTTGTAAATAACAAATGCCCACGCCCCAGCCTCACCCTTTTCTCTTAGCTTTAATTACTGGAATATCCCTTTGGTGAGTTTGGGTCAGCTGTCCTGGCTATGTTCCCTCCAAAGGTCTTGCCCATACCGAGCCTACTGGTGGCTGACTAAAGAGATGTCCCATACCGTTTGCCATCATGCTCAGTAATAAAAGCTTGAAGGAAGAATAAGGAAGGGGTGATATATAGAGGGATGGCATTTGTCTTCCCAAGTAAGCATTACATGTGATGGAGCCCAGCTTTCCTAGAGCTGGCTGAACACCTGTCTGCCCACGGGAAGGAGTGAATGAATTCCTTTTCTTGTTTCACTTGCATGTGCAGCTTTTGTTGTACCTCTTAAACTCTTTATCTCAGCTCACAAATTTTCTCACTTTGACCCACCCTCCAGTTCTCACCCCAACCCACTGTGGAGGAGTGAGAGCGCAGCTGGATTGGGCTGAACTGCTGGCCAGGATTAAACCATGAGAGACGGTTAAACAATAGTGGTCCCAGACAGACCCTAGCAACACCCCTCTTCTTACCAGACTAATATCACCCATCAACCACAGCCCTTTTGAGTCCCATCCTCGAATCATTTTTTTATCTGTTCCACTGTCCATCCATCCAGATCATCACGGCCCAACAAGGATGTGAGAACACCAAGAGTGTCAAAAGCCTTGCTTTAGCCCAGGCACACAAATCCAACCACTTTCCCTCTATCTACACACTAGTCATTTCTTCCCAGAAGGCCATTGGGTGGGTTAGGTGTGATTTACCCCCAGTAAACTCATGCTGCCAGTTCCCAACTACCTTCTTCTCCATATGCCCAGAAATTTGTTCCACAGTTTTCCTAGGGACTGAAGCAAGACTGTGACCACTGCAGTTTCCCAGGTCATCCTTACTGGCTCTTTGGAGGTCAGACACAATATTTGCTTTTCTTTAGTTACTGGGGACGACCCTGGATCTCCATGACCTCCCAGAGATTATAGATGTTTCACCCTGCAAGAACATTGGCCAGCTCTCAGCACCCCCAAGTGTAATGTTTTGTCCCATTGGCCCATGGGTGAGCTTGTCTCCAGCCACCCGAACTTAATGGTCCCCCAGTGTTGATTAATTCTCTCCATAACCCAGCACAGAGGCCTGGCTGGGAGAAGCAAGGCAAAGGCAACCTTTAGTCCCTCTGCCTTCTGTGCCTGCTGTTACACCAAATCAATCAACATCTTAATCACAGCATCAATAACTTAGCTACAGAACAAATGGGACCACAGCATGTTTACTTCTCCCTCAGAAACAGAGATTACAATAATTAAAATATTGCCTAATTAACAGAACACTGATTTTGGAATGGAAGCATGTTAGCCTCTTTATGAGAAGTGGATACAGTATAAATGTACCCACTAATGTAATGGAAACGACACAAATCTGAACAAATTCTAAACAATTTTTATCTTCAGTTTACAGTATGTTGCAACATCTGGGAAGATATTCCTTAACTGCTCTCTTTGTGTATTTGTCATATGCTTGCTGAGCTGCAGGTGCTCCATTGTGAAGCAAAACTGCCTGAGCCTGGCCGGAACCACAGCACCTGTGTGCACCAAAAGCACTGCTTCAGGTAACACTGAGATCATTTTATTAACTCCTTCCTCAGAACGCAGCTGATATGTAGTCAGGGTGAGTGAACCGAGATTATTTCTGGACTGACTTCAGTGATCTTCCTGTATACTGACAGCTGGGCTGCTGCACAGGAAGCTGAGCAATCAGCCAATTCTGACCAAAATGAAAGCCATACTTATACAGCACAGCTGGAGCACACATCTCTGACGTGCTGGAGTTGGAAGCTTCCTCAGGTCTGGAAGGTGACAGTTTGGCCTTTCTGTTCAGATCTTGATTGAATAATCTTGAAAAATCAGGGGGTCTTGAAGAGAACATATCAATTAGATTATTTGCTAATACAAAAACTGGCATTCATCAATTGTTACTTCCATTTCCTTGACTTTTTTCCATGTAAAAGTTCAGGCATACTGATTATTTGCAATCTTTCACCTTTTTTCCTGATTCATGAATTCAGAGCAAGCTCCCACTTTAACCTCAAATAAGGCAATATTTATATCACACTTTTTAAAGTTAATGACAGTTTGGGACAGTTAATTTACCGCATATATAACTTTTTTCATTGATTCAATTTGAAAATACACTTTTTTGCCTTTGAACTAGAGGGTTAGTATTTTTTTCCACTCTCATTTAGTTTCTTCCACTGTTAAGCTTAAACCCTCCTAATTTGCAATGTCACTCTCATAAATAGAAAACACTTTTTCATGGAAAATCAGCTTTCATATACATAGGTACTTAGTGACTTCATTTCATACCTCTTGACTAATTTTTTTGAATATCGATTTTTCAATGATGTAAACATTTTCAGACTTACAGCCTAGCAGTACTTTTAATGTCATCCTGGCATGACAAATGCAAAGTAATTGAATTGGTTGCAACTGACAGCGTGATAACACATTTGCCATGATGTGTCAGCACTATCTTATCTGCCCAAGAGAGCTACTGAGCTCCTTAATATTGATACAATTGCCTTCCATGTACAATCCAATGAACATTTATAAATACTAATTCCATCCTTCCTCTGTTAAGGGCACAAAACTGCTTGTTTAATATATATAAGGGTGTAAAAAAATCTTGTCTTGCTGTGATTACTTAATGCTCACAGAATCGTAGAATGGTTTGGGTTGGAAGGGGCCTTAATGTTGATTTCTTCAGCCATTTTGAAACATCAGAGAAACATTTTTTCTCTAGCATCTGCCACTTGTTCTGTAAACTGTCAAGTTCTTGCCCCTTCCTGACCTCCTTCCTGCCTCCAGGTCTTTATCTGTTATATTCATTAGAATCAATTTGGTTTCTGACAGCACTGGCAAGAAAAGACACATGTCACTACTCTATGAGGTCTCCTAAGAGTATCAAGCACATTGAGGTGATGCAAAGCAAACTGGAAAGTCTTCAATGAGCTTCCATTCTTTTTTCACCTGGGAAACCAAGACCAGGGAAGAACTGCAGCTGTGTATTAGTCAGAAGTCTTTCAGAAAGCAAGTTCACAACAGGTCACTGAAAATCAGATTAGAAGAAACAGCAGAAAACAACTTTCTCTCCCCCTCTGCCCACCGAGATATGTGCAATGAAAGGAATTGCTGTAAGATTAAGTGTTCCAGAAATGTAAGGAACACTGGATACCTGGCTTTTCATTCCTTCTGAAGTGGAGATCAAGCAAATCCAAAGCTACAACCAGCTGAGTGGATTCAGTTCCCATGGGGTGTGTAGTTTCTACCTCTCATCCTTGGCAATTCCTGTTGGGATGGCAGAGATGAACAAATATAAGGGAAAGAACAAAGGTCTCCCTGGCCAGATGAAAAACTCTTATGATTATAGACAGTCATCTCCGCCATAATGGGATGCTCCTGAATGATACAGAAGGGAACAGTTTACATCCTTCCTCTCTATGCTGAGAAACAATTACTTACAAATTTAGCTTTTATCCTCAGTATGTAAGTACCCAATTCTGCCACACCTGTTCTCTGTAACACTACTCTTCCTCCCCTTGCTAGCACAGGCCCCAGAGTGAAGTATCCAGTGCCTTTCAGTGACAAACTCTTTCTAACATGGGCTGGACTTGATGATCTTAAAGGTCTTTTCCAGCTTAAATGATTCTATGATTCTATTATATGAATGTTTTCCAATGAGTTAACTGTGTGTAGAAATACACCTTGAAGTATGATGCAGAAAGTCTGAGCAACAGAATAGTCTTTGCTCAAATCACCTCCTTAAGTACCTTGCCAATAGTCCAGGCAGTATGCTAACAACAAAACATGTATTGAGATATAGATGTAAACATACACTAAGAAACAGCCCCAAACAAGCACTCCGTAATAGGTACCACAGAAAAAACCATGCACCTAATATCTAAACCTGTAACATTCAGCTTTGTTATGGCTGAGGATGGATAATGCTCACAAACATTTTGAAAAGCAGTTCAAGTAGTTCTCATTATCCCTGGGTTTGACATCACTTTTTAATAGCAGCATGAGCCTTATTAAGCTGAACTCTACTTTTTCTGAGACATTCACCACTGTAAAAACAGCAGGAGGGGAACTGTAATCCCTGAAAGTCTAAACAGTGTGTATAGAGTTAACAGGAAAGACATCAGAGAAAGCTTTAGCATGAAGGCAGCTGACTTTCTCCCTTCCACATGGACAACAATGTCATCAGTTAAATGTCAGGTCATTCTGATTTACCTGCTCTGATGAAAATAAGATATCCCAAGAAAATGCGCACTATAAAAACTTCCCTACTTGGGATTGAAAAAAAAAAAAAAAAAAGGAGAAGACTGACTAATGAGCAGATACCATTTTGGAGTACTCCAGGCTGATGTACACTCCAGCATCCCCATGCACTGAAAGCTCATGACAACACCTGAAACCCAGGGACTACTTTCAGAGTCCTGGCCAGGCAGCAGGTAGCAGTGTTAACATCTTTAGCCTTTCTGCAGGCTCTTTACAAGAACCTGGAGGAGCACTTTAGGTTGCCACAAGCGACACTTCACCACTGCCCGACAACACTGTGGCAGTTACAAAGGTCAGAATGATGGGGAAAGGATGTAAAAGTTCTTCCTATATAATTCTGGCATTTGTCATTTTCATTTCACTAAGCATTCCACAGTCTTCCTAAGAGACCAGGAAAGGGCCTGGGCTCTCTTCATTGCTCCACATTCTGGGTTTTTTTATACTATGGCTACACCTCCTTGGCACATTCAGTAATGCAAACTTTTCAAATTGTTTCAAGCTTTCTTCATAAGAAAAATCCTTTTACGACTCAGATAATGTGCTTAGTACTTGAATCTTTATTTAAGACAGGATGACCTTAATATATAGATTTTGTCTCACTTTTATTTATGAGAGTGCTACAGGAGTTAAAACTTGTTCAAGCTTTAAGCACTATCTTTATATAATAAAAACAAGACTATAAATAAAAATAAAACTAGCTGTCATCTCCCACCTTAAAACCAAACAAAATATAGCCAATACCAAGCTTGTATACACATATTTCCTGAAATACTGAAATTCCTGAAGCATTAAAATTCCTGAAGCATTAAACACAGAAATAAAGATAATGCATATATATATATATATATCAGTAATACTGCCATCTCAGCATTATTCTATATATTTCCCCTAATATAACCTGCTATCTTCTTTGCTTCTTTGACCACCATGGCACATTGAGCAGATGTTCTTATTGAGCTTTCCCCTGCGAGGCACAGGTCTTTCTCCAGAGTGATTACAGCTAATTTATAACACATCAAGGTATATGAAAAATTCAGATGGTTCCTCCAGTGATAAGAGAGTTTCCAGAAGTAATGCCTTTGGAATTCATTTGAGAACAGAAGTGGGATTATCTGGTATTTCAGAGCCACATTGCCAGCAGCTGTTTAATATTTTCATGTATGCCATTTGCCCCCACTAGAGCAGCAGGCTTACACTCTGCTGGTCTAATTACATAGACTTATATTTTGCTTTTTTAATTTCTCAAGGTCAGTCATTCTCCCATAGGATCTGTTCAACCTGTTACTAAACTGATGTCACTTCAGTAACTATTTACAGAGAGAAACTAAAACTGAGCCATTTAAAGTGCTGAAATTCCTGTAACTAAATTTTAAGTCATTTTGAAGAAACAAACAACCAAAGTATTTAGTATCTGGTAACTCACAGATATATTGAAGTCCAGCTATCAGGAAAAATACTGGAAACTACAGCATGAGCCACATGCTGTCACAGGCTAGATTCATGAAGGAAAAAAGATGTACTTATGAAATACACAGTCACCTCCACGAGAACAGACAGCTGTCTGGAGGTGTTTCATTATCAAAAAAAGATGCGATTACGATTATTAGTTTTGTATTAAAACATGAGTATGTTCCTTGAGTCAGTATATGGAGGGAGGACTCCCAGGAATGGTTTCAGGAGAGCTGATGAGCATGTGCAACATCAAATCCAGAGTCTGGAAGATGGGAGGTGACAGGCAGGCAGCGATGGGCACTCCCAGGAGACCTCAGCCTACTAGGAAAGGATTTCTTGACTGATAGATTTAGCATATCTTGAGTAGTGGGGAAAGAGGTTGAGATTGGTGCTTAGTGAAAGCTGAACTAGCATATAGAGTCCTGTTAGAAAATATGGCCTCGATTCACAGAGCTTTCACACCCCACCTCCACTCAACAGTTCAGTGGCTGGTGTTTTCATCTAAGCTGCAGGTTAAAACAATTTAGCTTCCTCCTATGCCTGTGAGAGACGAACCACAGTGCCGTAAGCAGAGCTCTGCCCTTCTTGCCATATCCATTCCATGATGCATAAATAATTAAACATCCACGGGGACAAACACCAGCACTCAGATGTTTCACCCAAATACTAGGTGAGTCAGACAGGTTTTCTCTCTCTCTCAACAACAACCAATACAACTGGAAAACGGAGGCAGATTTGCATCTGGCTGAATGCCATGTGCATGGGTGCTACTGGTTTTATCAATGTAGTGTGATTGTTCTGACACTGAAATGTTTCTCTTTTTCATAAAAACCAGTCAGTAAGAACAGACATGTGACTGTGTCAGCAGTGGTGAGAGCACTTGCCTGAGATGTGTGAAAGCTTAATTATTTATTCAAAGCAGTAGAGTTTCAATGGGACACCTGACAAGACTCTTCTCCTGCCTCTTCCCTCTCTCTCCAAAGCACCCTATAGACATTCATCAGAGAAACGCAGGTTCACGTCCTTCAGGAAATAAGAGAAACCCATTTGAGCAGTTGCTCTAACTCAGCAGCACTCGGGTTATAAGTGACATCTCCATCCGTTGACTTCACCCTGCATTTAATTTATTTTCTTGTTTTTTTAAGTAATGTTTGCACTGAATAAAATTATTTTGGGAGGGTGGAGCTGTTTTCTTCAGGAAAAATGTGACAAATTATGGTTTCGTTCATCATTACTTATTTTTTGCTCAGATACCCATCGCAGAAGTCAAATTTAACCCTGTCACTGCTCATTCCTCTTCCACTCTCTGCTTTTAAACTAGCAAAACCGGCTTCAGATTTATTAGTTGAAATTAAAATTTGCTAACAATTCTGCTATAAAATTTACAGTCAATTTTTAACACATGCAGGGCAGCCAAATGAGGCACTTTTTAAGCTTCATGTTATCTACATGAAGCAGGTGAACAACACAGGGCAATTGATGAGTGTTATGAGTTCAGATGACAAAGTAAGAGGAGAAAAGTGGACCCAGTGTGAAAAGCATTTCGAGTAACTGCAAAGTAGAATTTCAGGAACTGCAGGAAAGGTCATGGATAATGCCTGTGAAATGCCTCAATGTATGCAAACACTGGATACCATTTTTAATCTGCAATGTATGAGAAGTGCTCCTTCTGTTCCATTTGGACACACAATGTTAGTAAAGTGGCAGTGACTCTGTGTGTGTGTGTGTGTGTGTGTGTGTGTGTGTGTGTGTGTGTGTGTGTGTGTGTGTGTGTGTGTGTGTTCAGTAATTCCAGGAACACTCAGCATGAAAAAAACTTGATTTATTTCTGTAAAACTTCAGCACTGTATCAAAACAGGACTTTATTCCTTTGCAGGGAAAGCAGCACAGAGAGAAATGACCCAGTAAATTGATTAGGAAAGATTAAGACTGGTGCTTCAGAAAGACCCACATATATTTGAAGTGAACGTATGTCCTAAGAGGGAGTACGTACTTAAGAGAACAAAAGAGAGAAAAGGAGACGGAAGGAAAATCATTCTGATTGATAGATAGTGAAATGCATCAGGCTGCTCACTAGTATTTGTCAGCTGCCCTTCAGGGTGAACTTAAATCAGCACCCAAACTTGATATCCTGATTTGAGTTTAGTGGCTGGCCCAGCCCTAACCCTTGACACTCGGAAAAGCCATAAACATCACTGTTTAAAGTTTGTTACTTACCGCGAAGCAGGAGCTTAACTGCAGCTTAGAATTTCTCAGGAGCATTTCAAACACTGGTACTACACACTTGTTAGGGAAATTATGCATCTTGCTCAACCTTACTTGCTCTCGAACGCCGTCTGCCCGTGCCATTGACAGATGTGCAGTGCTGTGCTACTTGCACTCAGAGTGCGCTCATTCAGATGCTGGAAGAAGTCTGGACTCAGAGTTCTCTCCAAAGTATAATTAGCTCCACAACTTTGAGACTGTTTAGATAGCTTCTTGCTAGTTAACAATGACTAGCTCAACTAATGAGAACTACTTAGAAGGACTAGCTCAACGAACTTCCCACCATACTGCACTGTGGCTGCACCTTCACATATCCATCGAGGCTCACAAGTTCAGATAGCAGTACTTAATTTTACTCACTGCAAATGCGGACCTTCAGCTTTCAGTGAGAGATTTTAATTTGCTTCATGCTTCCTCTTGAATTTTTCACAATGCATCATTTCATAAGAATTAACTCCACTGACGTCCATCCACAGAGAGTCATGGAACTGAAAAGCAACAGGCCATTCTGCTTAACAGTAGGTATATCGTGCCATTCACTATGAAAAGTTATCTTCACGCAAAGTTTACCTGCTGAGAAAATACCACCCCTGTCAGGAACTCTCTACTAGCTGTCAGCTGTAGCATCCAGCCCTTTTTAGATATTTAAAGTCAACTAATGTCTTACCTATAGTCCATAAATTTCCCATAGCACATGGTCAAGATCAGATAATTTCAATAGGACGAATATTCTCAACACGCAGAGAAATTAGATATCATGGGTTTTTAACTTACTTAACTCATGTGGTCATTTTTCTCTTAAATGCATTTAAGACCACACATTGAAAACTTTATTCAGACTGAGTTTTTCTTATTCTGTGAAACCACTAAGTTCATATGCCTGCAAAATAAGTTCTTTTGCCATCAATACACTTTTCAGAATGCAAACCTATGTATCCAGTAAGAAAGGTAGAGACCACCAAAAAATGTGAATACCAATCTAATCTTAGCCATCCTGTACCAATTGCTTTTTTTGTCTTCAAAGCCTAGCACCAGAATTGCAACATTTTTATAAATGCAGGTTGCATAATATTTAGCAGATATTTAAAAATATCAACACCAGTTTGCCCGTTGCCTTAAAAAAACTCCACCACATGAATAGGGGACACTTTATTCAGGATGAAATGGTAAAGGCAAGATCCAAATTAACACTGCAGATCCAAAAATAAAATGCAGGTTAAATGTAGGTAGCCAAATTCAAAACCAGATGCCCCAGGCGCCCAGTTCTACTTTCTCATACCACCATGCTCACGCCAGTACCCTCATTCTGACTTTCTGCTGCCTAATTTAAGTAGCCTGAAGGATCCCTCTCTGGATCACCCCATAGAACATGTATTTATATCTATTTAGGGGGCATGTCACCAGTTGTGTGTTCTTGGGTTTCTACCTGGCAGCAGAAACAGCAACCTAGCACTTCACTGTGAATCAGCACCAAATCAGGAGCAGATAGGTGTACTTTCTGGTATATTCTATGTTATACTTTTCTAATTTTACTGTAAAAGAACTTAAGTAGTTTCAGAAGTACAAATTTATTTCTAATGAAGAAACAGTTACCTAAATCTGCAGAAAATACAGATATTTTAGAACACGTGCATAGAATTACTGATTTTTCTCACTGCTTAGGATCTGACCTGCCTATAAATTTCAACAATCTTGCTGCACCCAATACCTCATAAACACCTCTTTGTTAAACGATATAATTTTCTGACTCTCTAAAATGGAAATTAATAAACAGCTTCCCTGGTAACCAAGGAATTTTTTTTTCATTAAGGCCTTTTTCCTTGTAGTTCTTTAATACTGGAAAGCTGCCACCGAGATCAGTAGGTATTCTGCTTAAGAAGGGCAGGAGAAATTACTTTTATTTTACTGTTATATTAAAGGAATGTGGAGAATCCAAAATTCAATATCCATAAACCTATTTCTTTCAAACTGAGTTTCTGTCAATTGCATAGACACCTTAATCTGCATGGCTCAGAAGTCTGCTGATATGAAGAAAATAACATAATTTAAATGGCATTCACAATACTTAAAAATAAGATAATGTTGCACTCATTGTTCATCCTTGTTCTAAGAGTTTACTATGACCGTGAAATTTTCCCACTGCTGGAATGAAGGGTAATTCCTTTCACAACTCAGTAATGCTCTCCTGTTGCAAAGGCTCCCACAGAAAATGTTCAGAGAACTGAAAAACAGTTTATTTCACCTCTGTTAGTGTTATCCAATAAAACCAGGCTCAAAGAATCGGACAAAAAGACAATATTAGCTTCATCTGAAAATTAGCATATGACACAGGAAAAGACTAAAGAAGTTTCTTTTATTGACTATGGCATGTTTGAAAGAATTCTTCCTTGGTGAGGACAGAAATATTGACAGATTTTAAAAAAGACATGCACACACATATACATTATACATAGCAATTCTTTTTAAAAGTACAAATGAAACAAAAATTTAAAATTCCTTTTTAAGTATTTCAGGAGTGCCAAATATTTGTGAAGCTACAAAAAACATCACTGTGATTATTCACTGCACTTTTTGACATAAAATAGTATAAAACCAACTTTATTTTTTATATATCTAAGCAGTTATTATAGCTCATCCTAGCTAGTCAGTTAAGCCAGCTATTTGCCTACCGCTTGTGGTGAATGGTTTAGCGGTTGCGCTTGAAAAGAGCAATGGCTCTGAAGATAGGAAACCCCTTCCAAATACCCAGATCCTCTTATAGATGAGGGTAAGGGTCCCTGTGACTTGTGTTCTGCAGGATTATATCCTGAATTGCTATTTTAGTTCATATCCTCTACAAATTATAGAAACCCTCTATTCATTCTGTCTTTTGGCAAGAAAGACTTCATCAGATTTTTTACTTTTACCATTTTTTATGTCTTTACTTCTGCTTCCCTTCTTATAGCTTCTCTGCCAAAAGCAGCAGAGTACCTTTTAAATCAGATATATTCTCATGTCGCTAAGGATATATTCATATTCATTGCAAAAGTATGGGGAAAGCCAGGCTGAACTGAAAGACTGTTACTATGCAGGGCTTGATTTTTAGTAATGTGTCATAGCTGACAACTATAAAACTTCAGCATTCCAAAAACATTTGGCTTTACTCGTATGAATGGTTTCATAGATTATTAGTCAGAATTTATGCAGGTGAAGTTAATTTCAATCCCGGTGAATAAGATTTTTTTTCCCATTTGGATTGTTTTTCTTAAATAACCATCCTCATTTAAAAAGGAAAAGATCTTTGAATCCGCTCTCTTTAAGACTCTGTTTCTAACTACACTCAGAAGACATATTTCCATATGAAAAGCTAAATCAACATTTTCTTACGATATTGATTTTCCACTTAAAGTAACTGCAAAGATTTTCAGTCCTCTTAAAAGAAAAAAAGAAGGATCAAAGCCAACGTATTTTTATTACCTGATGAATATTTTCCACACCGAATCATTCAACAAATGAAAAAAAAGGAGTCTATAACATTTAAAATCAGGCTGAGAATACACTCCAATGTAGAGATGCTGCAATTCTAAATATTTAAAACTATTAAGTTCTTGGCCGCCATATCTTACGTCCTTGTATGTGTGATACATTTACACTGACAGAGACTCCACCCAGATAGGAAGTAAAAGACAGTATCGTAAATGATTCACTGGATCTTGTCACAAGTTAGATGAGGTTATTGTCCCTTGTGGCAATCTCTCCAAGGATGAGCAAACGGCAAACAAGTATTATTGTATCTAGCTCTCACTCCTGCATTTGCAGGTACAGCTACAGTGACAAAGCCCTGTACACAAGGACTAGTAAAATTTTCTGTGTGGGCATACACATACTGAAATAATGAATATTAATTCTAGCACTTTCAAAAAATACTATGAAAGCCATACATACAGGTAAAAACATTGCTATCAAAAAGGAGTATTCTATTACAAAACAGCAGGCCAGAGAACTTCCTACAGAAAATGATTTAATAGGCTCAAAAGACAAAGTGAGTAATTTCTTTGTAGAGAATCATGCAACCCGTAACTTTCCAATAGCATCACAAATAACTTCCACAGACTGCTGTGCATGACAGCTGATACAGAATTGCCTGAAAAACTCAACAAGTCATTGTTATACTATTACCCCAGAACTGTCGCCTATACAAACTACCCCAAGATAATTCTTTAAAGCAGAGAAACAAATGGCTGTCACGTTCTTCTCTTTCACCAGCTCATGACTATCCATCATGCTGTTTGAAGAAAATATTTTTTGATAGCCAGGACACAAAAATATTAGTAGACTTCAAGAAAATAATCAGAAGTAGAGCCTTTTAAACAGTGCACATGGTAAAAACCTCTCAAATAACCTTATCTCTCATAAAATATTTTTCAAATATTAACACCTTTCATTTGAGGCATGTCCCATAAGAAACCACAAAGCAGTACTTAAAGAAATAAGAAAGTGATATCAGAGATTCTCATGGTTATTAAAAGATATGCTAGTTATTGAAGCCAGGGAGCTACAATCAAGATGATCCTTATTAAAATAAACTAATGAGATTTGACAGAATATGGATTTAAGCCTAAATACCAACATCATGCTGTCAGCAAATGAAATACATTAACTGAAAACTGTTGCATTTTATTTAAGGCCCTGTCACACAAAAGTAGAAAAGAAGTCACTCAGGACCTTCAGGGAATCTGTTCTTACAGGAATTTTAATTTTGTTCACAAGCCCTGGGAAGAAAAAATAATGAATTGCCTTGCTCAAAGATGTTAGAGGTATACCAGTCACACACTGACAGCACTACAGTTCATACTACCTCTTCCACCTACACAAAATATTCAGCTAAAATAGCTATAATAAATGGGACTAGATAGTATGCTTCTTTAGTCACACTAGAAATCTCACTTCAAGGGAACTGCCGATCTGAGCGAGTGTTAAAAATTTCCCAGAATAAGTGGTATAGCATGTCTGTCTCTTGTTTCAGTCAGAAGAAGGAACGGGTTTTGTGTGTTTTAAGTGTCATAGCTCCTTATGTAGCACGGAAACTGTAAAATAAGATAGAGTGAGCCACACGTTCCTTAAAGAAGGACACAATATCTCAGTTACTGATACCAACTTGTAGATGCAGACATCTGAGTCCGAGCACTTCTGGATGACAAAAATATTCATCCATCTGCATAAATGTTCACCCAAACCTCAGACTGCATCTACAAATCCAGGCAAAAATATGTGCAAGTAAAAGTGACCCAAAACTGTGTGACACAGTTTCAGTCATACATATTTCTCGGCCAGTTGGCCTCAGAGCATGAGCAAGCCAGCTTGAAGTCTTAGCTCTCGGCCCCTGGATAGCAGCTGGTCTTTTGCCCTGGTGTCTGTCCGCAGGCAAACACAGTGCGCTGTATCTGCCTTCTCTTTGACAGCCAAGTGACTACAGCTACTGGCTCCTGCATGGACTTCAGGGTCCAAACTCTTCTAATGCTAACTTTTTAGAGGCACTATTATTTGAAGTTAACTACAATTCTCCACGTTTCCAAATGCCTCAGAAAACGCCATTTAGCACAAGACAAATATACTCCAAAATTGCAATTCTTGCAGCACAGTCCCAGTCTGGAGGTACAGAGCAGGTCACAACATGTCAGGACCAGGCACCAGTTATCCAAGCCCACTAGCATGCTCTCAACCTGCAAAACAGACACTTGAAAACACGCCGTTGGAAAGCTAAGCTGTCTCTTTTTATATCAGTACAACCAGCTGGTTAAAAGCTGTACTGAGACTGCTCAGTGGACATTTTGGAGACCGGCCAAGATCTTCTCTTCGGCACTTCAATTCTGGTAATTTGGAAGGACAGGCAACAGCAAAAACCTACTGCTAGTGGCTTGGACTGCCTAGCAGTTCAGTAATAAAAAGGTGTTTTTCCCTGTCTGAATCGCTTAAAAGATGACAGCGCAATCAGGAATGGTGCTTCAGTTTAACAATATTTTTGTTGATATTGGTCCAATACTGAGTGAAAACTGCCTTAGTTTTCCACTAAAGCAGTGCAAGAGTGAGAAGGCCACTCCTTGGACTAACTTTTAGTTTTGAGAACACCACGATTGCCTGAAATCATCTCTTTCATGATATCAAATACCAAAGATCAGTCATAACATTGAGAAAATGTTATCCAGTCTCTGTGGAGGAGCATCTGTGATCTTTCTGGCATGATGCATTCATCACACACACAGAAATCACTGACTTTCCAATAGCCACAGTGGACGTTCATCGACTATTTCTGAGAGTCAGTTGACATTGCAGTCATTTGTACTACTTTTAACAAACGAGTATGGCAAAAGCAAATCAAGTCATGTACAGGAATTGATGATTTCTTTCATGCTAATGGCTATCTGAAAAATCAGCATTTAAGACATCTGAATTTGGTAGCATAAAAAGTATCTTAACCACTACTAAACTTGCAGTTTAAAGATTACTTCCAATATTTTCCTTATTGCTTCCTATGACATATTTCAAGGGTTGGTTTTCTTCTGTCTAGTGGAGTAAAACCTGCTTATTTCTGGCCTGTGCAGTGCATGTACACTTGCGAGACATTTGAGATCTGCAGGAGGTATAGCGTAAGTGCAAAGCATATTGCTAACTTGCACAATAACAGGAGAAAGTTTCCTGCTTTTGCTTATACACAACATTACAGAGACGTCCTTCTTCCTTTTTTTCTTTCTGCCTCCTTTGCTTCTTGATCACACACGATTTCCATCTCACCAATTCATCTTCAGGATCTCTCAGGAAAACAGAAACATAATTAAGAACAAAATGTATCGAGCTTAGAGAAGATGAGAAGAAAATACATAACTGGTCTGGTGTGCTGAAGAGGCACAACTATTTACGAGATACAGTATTCACATTAAAAGAGTTCTTAGAAAAGCCTGGAGCTGGCCCAAGTTTATAATAAGTCCAATCAAATTCCAAAGCAAAGATAACATAGATCAGAAGACAAAATCAATGAATATTCCGGAGGGAAATGTGTAAAGATTGTGTGATGAAGTGCTAAGTCAAAAGCGTATTTATATGAAAATGATTCTCCTGATATTATCAGGGAAAACGAAGACCATGCAAATTCCTTTTACAGAGCCCATACACCTATCTCCAGAGAATCTGGTGTTAAAAGTTATATAATCTGTATTTTTTTCATCAACATTTTTTGGTGCTCCATTTCTCAAGCAGTAGGATTGAGAATATTGTAAAAAGGAAAAAATTATGTAGCCAGGAGTATTAAACAGCTATGACTGTCCAAAGTTCAGACTCATTAAAACCTGAATTAAACCTGACAATTAGTTTGAAGAAAACAACCTCACACTGTAAAAACCCTAACTTCTGAAACAAAAGACAAAACACTGTAGTCTGAGAAACTATAAATAATCTCAAACGGAAAGCTTGCTGTTCAGCTGGCATAAAATAACTTATTTTCAGTCAGTTTGGGAAACTAATGTTTCAACATATTGCCTTTTGATTTTATTTTTTACAGATGTTGCTTGATGTCTTCCCATGTTTGTATTTCTCTTCAGTGCTTTTTTTTCAGTAGTAAATTTTCATGAATATGTAGATTTCTTTTAAAATGAGTATGTTCCACTGCTTTTTTTCCTGTAGATTTCTGTAGCTTTATACCTGTGAGTCATAGCATCCACCCTGCTGAATTTTCCAAACAGAGGAAGTGCACAACCCGCATTTTTTGCCGTATTACTAGCTTTTACGTTACATCTTCTTCCTCAGTAGGATCAAGTGCATTTCATTTTTGCTGTCAAGCAGACTCCTTGGCAGCTTTCTCCTTTTCTGGCTTAAGACTGAACATTTCACTGTACATTAATATATTATCAAAAGATCATCACTGTGAAGTTAAACCTGCACAGTTACAATAGCTAGCTTTGAACTCCATGAGAATTGAGGACAACAGCTAAGGTGAACAGAAATGTGTTTCAAGCACACAAAGATCACGTAAATCTTGTCAGGTTACTCCACCGAGTTATTGTAGCATAGGATTAGTTGCCAGAGCCCCAGAGTTTCAGCTAGTTTACTTCAGCTGTTTACTACTCTTTAAAAAAAGTGATTCACAGTTATTAAGAGTGTCTAGCAAAAGACGATCACTGCCACATGAACTGGAGGGTGAGTGAATGACTGCAACTGAAAATCGCGGCAAGTGGCAGTAGACAGAACCGAGGGAGCACCTGAAGGTGGTAGTGCCTGCAGTGCCTTTGGGGCCAGCGTCAGTTGGTGGATCCATTACTGATCAGGAAGATAAGTGTAAGAAGAATGATACTGAAGCTTAAAAAAGACTGTAAATAAAGGAGCACTAAGAACACAACAGAGTTGCCTGAGAAGAATGGACTATACATGTCTTGTAGGACAATAATCTTCCTGCGGGAAGACGTGCCTGGCACTGCTTACTAACACCTGATTTTTTGGGAAAACCTAAATGGACTACGTAGCAGCACTGAGGAACTCTTAATTTTTACATCAGCTGGATATGTTTATGGTTGCAAATCCCTCTCCCCCCCAAAAAAAAAGAGAACCCATCAGGCAGGCACCAACTACTGTGATTTGAAAAGTTCTAAGAGTTACAGGATGGCAGGATGCCATGCTCTAGAAGAGTATAGCTCAAGAACCGATCAACTCAAGCAAGCTTAAGAAGTGATAAACCTCTTCAAACCAAACTGAACCAAACCAAACCCCTGAAACTCTTCCTATCTTGCTTTTTTGGTTTATCAGGAAGTTTATGTTTTAACTGCTGTACTCCCAGTATGCTTCTGCCCAAATCCTGAAAAATAGACAATTTTAAGTGGTATCAGTGGATATTTCCAAATTCTTCTCAGAAGTGGTTCAATGCAGCATTAATCACAATAGTCGCTTTTGCAGAAAATAAGATCTTCGCATCCATATTGAAAAGGACAATTCAAAATCTTTGGTACGATGATACTGAACATTCATCTTTTGAGCTGCTGCCATGGTCTGAGGTGTTAGAATAATAATCAGCAGGCCTATGAAGTTGCTTATCATGATAGTGCGCCTAGGTAAAAGCAAACATAATATCCGTTCATCTTATCTGGGCTGGATTTAAGCAAACAGCTTTCATTCTGCACACTTTCATGATCAGATACTTGGGGGGAAGAAAACCTAAACTATGCTTAGAAGAAAGGCAATGCAACATCCTTCACTGCTATCACAGATATGATCCTTACACTTCCCACAGATGATGAATGCGCATGGAGCAGTGATCCGCAAGTGCTCTTCAGCTGGAGTTAACATCTTTCCAAAACCCTCCATGTATTTATACAGAAACATCACCATCAAGATATGCAGATTAGGCATCCAAATGTGACAGAATAATATGAAAACACTTTTTTATACCTTTGTTGAGCACTCATCAGGTAAGTGTCTTTGAGGCAGTGCACTGTAGCTCACACTATACTGTGGAGAGCTTTTTGTTTTTTAATCCAAGACTCCTGCAATATCATGATTGCCTTCAGCAAAGCTTATAATCAACATTACGTTTATTTCAAACCTAAATCTTTGCCCAAGATGACAACACCTTGCTAGAATCAAATACATGGAAAGATCCATATTGCCTCAAAGTGATGTTCACCTAGCCCAGCATCATGCTCAAGTAGCAATGGAGGCCTGAAGGATGGCAATGAAAAAGACAGTAAGGGAAAAAATAAGCATCTTCCACTGACACATCCTCTTGGTATCCAGCAACCAGCACCTTAGGGACTTCCTCAACCACAGATTGCTTCGGAGTTAACACTTTGCAATAGACTTTCAGCTGTGATTATAAAGCCCCTAAATCCAGTAAATAGCATTTTATACTTCACTTTCATTTCCTTTTGTTTCAAATGTAGGTACTGAGCTGATACTTTCTCATCACAGATTCTGGGGAAAAGAAAAACTATCCTAATTTTGCACACACTCAGGGAGTGCTATGGACTGCCCTAACTATGGAGCTGGGAGGAATATCCACATGCCACTGCTTTTGTTCCACTTTCTCATCCATTAGCAAAAGAAGTATTTTGCTCATGCTGCTTGTGGGATTTACACAATATCCCAGCCTTCTTTCCCTGTACTTTTAGATGCACAGACAGAACATTTCAGCCCCACTCGGCCCTGGGTTGGCACATAAAAAACTTACCACCTCTGTAATCTATAAATTACCCCATGCTGCATTGGTAAACACCGTTCTATGAGCAAGTCTTCAAAGGCTGTAATGTGCCAGAATTAATTTTAAGAGACACCAGAAAACTTTATGCTAAGACCCTGTGGTGTTTCACTCTCTAATTACCTGGACCTGATTTATAATTGGAAAATACAGTGAAAATCCATACAGGTTCACTTTCTGGGACATTTCTATTGTTTCTCTTAGTATACTTCAGTCTCAAACCAAAAATAGGGTCCCTGAAATGCTCCCTGACATAAATCCCACAGCACAGGCATCAAATCGGGGTGCTGGTGGTGTAAATTAGGGGGAGTCTCTCACACCCCGGCAGCCAGACCCGTCTAATTGCAGCAGCTTTCCCCAGGCATTTCCATTTCTCGGGCTCTCGTCAGCTGGCGTGAGGCGTTCCAGCTCTCAAAGTATTTTGATTATTCCGGTGGGGTGGGTAGTGAAGAAGAAAGAAAAAAGGGCTGTCGTTGTGCACAAAAATCCCCCAACCAACCCCCAAACCCCCTACAAATAAAACAACCCGAAGGAGAGGGCTGGGGAAGGAAACGTCTTCTAGAGTTACGTCAGTGGAAAAACTCGGCAAATGCCCGTTTCGGTCACTTTTGCGGCGCTGCCCAAAGCGGAGGAGCCGCAGGGACACACACCTCGCCTCACGGCCCGCGAAAAAGGCAGCAGGGCCAGCCCGGGGGGTAACGCATCTCCGTGTCCGCGCCGCTCCCCGCCAGCCTCCCCAGGCGGCCACGCCAGGATGGCGAGGGACAGAGGGAGAGCAACGGAGCCACGAACGGCCCGAGGCATGCCACAGGCAGGAAACCTGCCTGCACACCGGTACTCTCCACGCTCTGGGCCGCCGGACCCCAAATGCATCCGCCCCCCTCCCCGCGCCCGGCACCAAGGGAGGCGCCCGTATCCCTCCGCGTTACGGAGCCGGGGAGCGGCCAGGGCGGGAAGGTGGCTGTGCGGCCCGCCCCGGGGCCCGCTCGCCCTGCCGCCGCCGGAGGTGTGTTTTCCCGCCGTGCTTCATCAAAGCCTCCTCTGTTATTGAAATATGAGGCCGTTTCCTCCCGGCTGAGGCCGCTGGTGGGAGGCGGAGATTGTGGGGGCGGGACGGTCACCCTCCGCCGTGAAGAAACGTCCCTTTGTTCGGGCGGGAGGGGCCGGCCCCACCTCAGGCCGGGGCACCAGCGGACACCCCACCGGGTCTCTGAGACACCCCCTCAGCTCTGAACCCGGCCCCGAGGGTGTGGGCAAGTCTCAGCCCGACGCCTGGGGTGCCCCAGCACGAAGGGAGAGCGGGTGCCGCCGTCCCTGCGTGCCTCCTCGGGCCAGGGGTGGCTCTGGATCAGGCGCCAGAGGGGACCTAGCCTCCAGACTTATCCGTGCATCCTTGGCACCCGAATTGCCTCTCTCGTGGCCACCTGTACCTAATTATTTTGCCTGTTTGTTCACCCGCAAAACAGTACCCAGACATTTCTAGGCAGAGTCCTGTTTATTCGTTTGATGGTTGCTTCACCCCCACCCCCCCTTTTTTTTTCCTTCCAGTGGGATCTGCTGTGAAGAAGCTGATGAGACACAGCAGTGGCTGACCCCTGCTCGGTTGCTCTGGTAAAACTGATGTCTTCAGCTGTGCTTTTGCACCAGGATATGTTAAGCTCTGGCATTTCCTGGTCAAGAAGGATTGATGAGCTGCAGCCTCTTTTGATGGTGCAGGCTGAGAGTTTGACACCCACAGGGTGTCAGCAGGGTCCAGGCTGAAAAAAAAATTATGTTGGAGAGTTGCAGTGGATGTGATACAGTTACATTATTCTGTTTAGCATTGGAGAACAGGTGGGGGGAAAGGAATAAAATGAATCTGCAAGACCAAGTTGCCTGGGTTACCTGCATTTTCTAATCCAGCAGAATTTAGAGGTTGAGGATTCAGGCACACATTCCCGACTACTGTTGGGAGATCTGGCATCCACAACTTTGGGTTTTTTTCAAGTGGAGGAGGAACATTTACACCAGATTTCAGTTTCAGTAGTATTATTTGGGCCCCAATTTGCCAACCTGTAGTACACCATCAAGGCCTGATTTATTATTATTATTTTCTCTTTCTTCAGTTGTTTGATTCAGTTGTTTTGGGTTTTTTTTTTTGGTTGGTTGGTTGGTTTGGTTTTTTTTTTTAATAACGTGCATTTAGAGATACACCATTGGCCGGGCCTTTTGTCTGCAGTTGTAAGAGGTGAGATTTAGCATGTATGCTTTTTATGCCCTGGGATTTAGCAGGTTAGAGCCACATATGGCAGGGATTTTAGTGGACCCTGTTGGGGTGGTGTCTATTGTCTTGATGTGAAATGCACCATAGTTCAAAGTGATTTGATGCTGGAGGAGCATTTTGGCCTGAGGTGATGGTTGGAAATTGCATAAAGACTTGAGGCTATCAGTTTCCTGACTTTAGGGCTTTGTGATGCCAGTGCCCTGGGCAAGGCGTGTTCTGTGTTTGGGGTGTAACAAGAGAAGCTGGGCTTGTTTCCTGGATCAATAATTCAATTGGAAGTTGGGGGTAAAACAAAAATACAGCAGGATCCTGTTAGGTCCAGCTGTTTCCACCCCACTACCCGCCCCCCCCCCCCCCCGCCCCCCCCCGCTGCCTTTCATACATCACTTTCTCTTCGTCTGAAACCACGTTCCCATCCTCAGAGTTAGTGGTAGGGTGGGGGGTAAATAAAGAGCGGAGGCTGGGAGTGAGCAGAGGCAAGTGGTCAGAAGTATCATGTTTCTCAGGGTGTCACACACCCTAAATGCCTAAATTCAATGATCCCTTCACGAGGAACACTACCGGCTTCGGTTGGGGTGTTTCTCTCTCTCCCTCTCTCTCTTTTTTTTTTTTTAGCCCCGTGTAGTTTTTAGCTCGGGACTTGTGTGCGTTGCGAGAGGCTTTTTTAGGTGCGGATCTGGGAGGGCTGGACCTAAGGGGCGAGGACAGGGACCTGGAGGGACAAAGCAGCGTGCTGGGACGGGGTGGGTGGATGTGAGAGGGAAACTGTGTGTGTGGGTTTATTTTTTGCTCTCATTCCTGGGGTCTGAATGGAAAGCACGTTGAGCTGTAATTAAGACATCTTGGAGGCGTACTTAACTCATGACGTGTTGCTTTTCTTTTCCTCTCGGTGAGAAAGTGGCTCTCTCTTCCCTGAATCAGGTCCTCTGCCACCCAGAGCCACAGAGACACTCGGGACATAGGCTCACACAGGCACACGCTGACTTAAGGTGAGCACCAAAAACTTCCTCCGCACTTCGCTGCCCTCTGTTTCAAACTGCTGGAGAGTCCTGAGAGCATCTCAACTCGGGAGCTCAGCGCAAGGTAAAAAAAAAATAATCGAACTTTTGGGAAAGACTTTTTACTCCTTTATTTCTCTAAGTCATATGGGCATTCAGTGAGCAATGTCTGTGGCATCAGCTCCAGGGCTGCATTGAAGGGATTTTCGAGCCATCTAATTTGGCAGCTGAGGCGGGAGGAGAGGGAGAAAGACAGATTGAAACTGCCTAACTTCAGTGTGTTTGACTTTAAGTGCTCTCTGTTACCAAAGCAGAGATCATATTGCAACTGCAGATTCCATCTGAAAGACAAAAGTTGTGAACTTCTGCACTGCGGCTTCCTCCTATGGGATTGTACATTTTGGAGAGAATCGTCTTTCTTGAGGGATTTCTCCATCCAGGCAGATGCTTTTTGAAGTTTTTAGGGTGTAGGAAAAGGAGGATGGTAGATTGAGCAAGAATTTCAAGGGCTGGAAGTAGATTTGCATAAAACACTGACCATCGAGTTAGAAGGAAAAAAAAAATTTGATAAGATGTGGTATATTGCATACTGATGTTGTATTTGGCTATTTATTGTCAGAGAAAGCCTGAATAATATTTGGCACAGGTTTCTGTATTGTCTCCACTCACCAAGAAAGCTGGAATGCCACAGTATTTTTGAATGTGTAGCTGCACATTAGCTGGTCCATGGCTCTGATAACTACCATTTTACTGGCTGTTTATTTGGTTTTTTTGGGGTCAAGTACATATAAAGGTGTCACTCAAAATGTTTTTCATGACAAAACTGCTTGTGTGGTTGGTTTAGGTATCATGGGTTGGTTTAGATATAAAGGGCTGGATAGCATTTTCATGTTTGATTTAAGAAGATTTATAGCTATTTGTGTGTCATTAGAAAGGGAGTTAATTACTGCTAGAATCTTTCAAGGCAGAAAATGTGGCCATATTTGTGGCTGCGTGATGTCATGTAACTGATATAACACTTTCAGGAGACTCTGGGAACTTGGCAGCATGTGCAGGAGAATCATGTAAGTTGTTAACAGAAATGAGTTGGTATTAACAGCTAGCAAGACTGTTTTAGTGCCTAAACGTGGAAAGGAGCAATCTGGAAGAATTGCTGTTGTTAGGAGTATGTACAATGTGGTAGTTGAAAACGTAGATGCAGTTTGGCTGTGTAACTATGGATACACACCCTCTCAATAAACACTGATTCTGGAAACGGTATTTTCGGCACGTGGAGAGATATATCGTAAACAGGAAAATTATTATCAGCTCCTAAAGGAGAGAGAACCAGTAGTCAGCAGTCTCATGCCAAGGCGTGTCATGCAGAACACCAAATCCTCATGCTACAAAGAGACAGCTCATGCTTCCTTGGTTTTTCATATCTAATGGAGGCAGATCCTCAACCCTCGTGAAGCATAGCTAAGTGGAGTTGCTCTGAATGCATTATCTAAGACTCTAATCCATATTTACTTACTTGTATTACATTTAGTGAAGGGGGAGAGGGAAGAAGGAAGAATGCAGGAAGAAACAGAAAGAAAGGAAAAAAAGAGATTAATTTGTGATACTTTTCCACATAACAGTTAAAGTGAAATGGGAAAAATAATTCTGTAGAGAGCAGCTTTTTCAAGTTAAATAAAAAAAGTTAATGTAATAATCAAGACACTACTGGTCTGCATCGAAATTGTGCCAAAAGGCTTGTCTTCCTAATAAGATTCCTGAATGTGTAAGTGGATTCCAGTAAGAAAGACTGAGAAACACTGTGTCATTATGAAAACTCTTATCCACAGCAATATCCTCTTCAGACATGACTGACAGTGTAATTCACAGCAAAGCATCCTCTCATTACAAACCTAGTGGGTTCAGTTTCCTCTCATTTTTGGTTAACGTGGTTAAAACAACTGGCAGCTACTAAAAACCCCCTAAAGTAGTACAAAGGCTTGTGGCTGGGCCGGGGGTGGGGGGGGTGAGGGGGGGCACAATATTTCAGAAAAGGGTGGAGGGTTTCTGTGACCTGCTGCAGTGCACCTTTGTTTTTACAGTTTGTAAGAGGGTAAGAGCATTTTCCACTGCAGATCACCAGCCTCTCTAATTTTATGCTGATATGTGGCTAACAAATATTTTTGTCCACTATTGGTCTCAGTCTGGAGCCAGAAGAGCTGTTATCAATACTTAGTTAATCAAGTGACTTAACCTCCTTGCCCCTCAGTAAGAATCTGGAAATAATATTGACCAACCTTTAAAAAGTATTTTGATATCTTCAAGAGAAGTGACTTTGCTAATATTTAAATATATTCAAAGTTTTCCAATTCACTGCAAGGATTAAAGTGTGAGAACTGAAATTAATATTTTTTGCTCTTCATTGAAGTGTTACTTAAACTATGCTTGGAAGTTGAAATACTTTGCATTTCTGTTTCATTGTAAACCTGGCAGTATTTCAATACTTAAAATTCCCTGCAAATGAAAAGTTTTGGAAAAAAAAAAATCATTTTCAATGACAGGCTGCTTCTGTTGCTGCTGAGAAGTATTAGACATTCCGTCTCCACGGTGAGTAACTGTAGCATACAGTACTGCACTTGAAAAGGGAGCTTGTAACTTGTTGGTAACAAAATGTTCTTTGGGGTAAAAAGTCTGAATATACTTAGGATTTCAATCAAGGGTGTTTAAGGAGGATTAGAGGAAACAGCTGGCTAAACAAATATTAGGTGTAGAGTGGATGCGGTGGTATCAATTAATAATGCAGTTCTTTATCTGCTGTATGAATGGGAGGTTTTGTGGAGATAAGATGACCTAAAAGTGGTCACTGTCTGCCACCTAGTGGATGCTGCGAAGAGTCTTTTAAATTATCTGCTTTCATCTGGACCATCTGTAGCTAATCCAGGTGCAATTTAACTGTTAATGGTTACGTTTATTTGGTTTTACCATTAATTCTATCGGCTAGCTTTTTTATTTTCCCATGGATTCTTAGGGGAGATTCTTCCTGCTTATTAGATCTGATAAAAATCAGTTCATCTTTTATGTGACATAATTTGCCACTAATATAAATTTCCAATACTTGTTAAATCATTCAGTAACGAATAGCCACAAATAAAGAGTTTGACACACTGAGCTGTTACTGTAAAAGTGAAGAGATTTCTGTACAAATATTGTGGCAGAAGTTGCATTTAGCAGTAAGTATTTCGAAGCTCCTTCCAAAATGCCTTTATCACGTCTTTTTGTTAACCCCTCTTTTGTTTTGTCCCTAAATATTCTGTCCATGAGAGGCATAGACAATGAAAATGTCAAATTATTTCTGATGGCTAATAAAAGGTCGTAAACCCTCTCCATCTTCTTTTTCTGTCCATGTCACTTATCTCCGCCTTCCTCAGACCTCACACACACTTATTGCTTGGACTGTCCTTTCTCTTTATTAGGGAAAGGAAAATTGCTTTTTGGTCCACTGGATTGTTTATTCAGTGGGAGATGTGCAGGTGCTGTCAATTCTTGTAGCTCTAAAGGATCCCATGACATGACAAGGTTTTAAGTAGGCACACATCCATCTGGATATACTTTGTGACTGTTTTTAACTTTGTGACCGACGATCTTATATACTTCTGCTTCCTACACTTTTTTTTAAACATTTCACCATCATCACAGCTTCCACTGCAGTCATCTCCCAGACACCTAAACCAAGTGATCAACCTAAGGTTCTGAGCCTACATTTTTCAAGTAAATGCCACAATGGCCACTGGAGGAAAGTGTTAAAATCATGGCAGAGTTAAGCTCCTTCCCTGTACTTTGCTTCTTCCTGATTTTATCACTATCTGAACACTAAATCAAATGGCAACATCACACTTGGCAGAACAAACAATTTATGGTCCTTCTTGTTCACTTAGCTTTGAAAACACTTTTCTTTGTTTCCTTTTAATTAATGCAACTGAGTGGAAGTCTTGAACATGATCATGACTCTGAAAACAAACATTTAAATCATGCATTAAGAAGTCATAGAGCAGTAATCTGCACTGACTGCTTCAAAAACTTTTCTCAAAAGCTATACGAAGTATTACCATAGGAGGCTGTTAATATGGTATGTGAGTTAATAGATAAAGTCAGAAGTAAATCTGTCTTTCCATTAATCAGGCAAAGTTTACAATGAAAGTCTAGAAAGGCAAAATACCACAGCAGCAGATGGGCTAATTGGTTACCTTTCCTTTTAGCTCTGCCTGTCCTGGTACTGTGAATCACAAGAGCTGCTAATGCAATCAGGCCCAAACTGTATTAATGAGAGTCTTTGTGAGGCCTCAGAGTCTGTCCTGGGGCAAAGCTTTCCAGTAGTGTCACTGGCACTCAAAGTCACTGCCATTTCCTAGGGTAGGGCACATCAGCTAATTATGGTAGAATCTACGTTGTTAATTGTCTGGCATAATAGAAATAAAATCATGAGACCAGAAGACTGTCCGTGGATATATGTCTCTTGCTTCAAAAAATGTTGTCTTGGCATTTGTCTAGTAGCAGAAGACCATTATCTTGAGATAGCTTTCCATTAATAGTATCTGCTAACTACTTTAAATGCTTGCAGCCTGCAAGGAACATATGGGCAATGGAGGCAGCATAGATTAGAAACATGTTTGGCAGTAGTCTAAGTAGGAGAAAACAAATGTTTCAAAGTACTCCAGAGGAAAATGAAGGAAAAGTTACTGAGAGGTAGTTCAAATTTGGGTTTGGTCTCTTTTGGTCTGTACTTTTGCAAGTGGGTGTATGAAGTTTGGGTTTGTTTGGGGATTTTTTTGCATGTCATATCATGTTAATTTACGCTGCTTATGTCATGGTACTTGGTAATTCATAATTTAAAGTGTACCATGAGGTATCTATTGTGATTAACCTTTATTTACATTCAGAATTCCTTTCATACAATAATGCCTAAACACATAGGGAAGAGGCAGTCTCTGTAAATCTGTATATGTGTATGTATGTGTGTACATAAATATATATATATATGTATGCTCCCATGCCCTATTAGAATGTGTAATTTATCTTTTGGAGCCTGGTGATTGAAAATCAATTGTGTAAAATGGCATGCTGCTCTTGATTTGCATTTTTTAGCATACAGACTTACCCTCCATTGTTTTAAAACTGGTGATTCATTGTTCCGCTAGTTAGTGGCTATCGCTGCTTGGCACTTGTGTTTTGAAAGATCATATACACAAAAGGCATGGTACAATAACACTCTACTGTGAGATTCTGAGCCAGCAAAAGAATATATAAGCAACTTTACTTACATTAGTAATTCAATGAAATAAATAGAAGCTCAAGACAGAGCTCAGTGAATAGAACTACTCATCTATTGCAGAATGGCCATGATATAACGTGGATGATCAAAAAGCAGTACATAAATCTCCTGACCTGCAAATCTGTTTAGCTGTATAGACATCAGTACCTCAGTGTTGCCAGTAAAGCATTAAGTAGAACTGCACATATACAAAGAGTAGAGGAATCAAGACGTGCACCTATAGAATCTCTGTGTAGAGATGTTTAATGTAGGAAAAAAAAAAAAATTCATTGCTAAAATGACTTCCCGAATTCTCCAGTTAGAACTCAGTAATTACTCATCTATTTATTAATATTTGAGAAAATGCATGCTACACCCCAAAATATCTATGCGGTGGGTTTTGGTTTTTTTGCATAAACATATTTTCATGCAAAAGAAAAGCCCAGCCGAGTCACAAAAATACTGCCTAGCAGTGGGAAAAGTATATTGCATATTTTCCTGTTTTGTAATAGCTGTGAAAACATTAGGGCCCAACCAAGAGATTTATAAGAATCATACATAGAAAAAAAATGTTACAGGCATGTTAGTTCTTTCACTGAAATTGCACGTTGACTACGGCAGACCATGACAGTGCTGCCACCTTCTGATATGCGCTGCTTATTGCCGGCGGTGGTTTGCTCCCGTTTTCTAACACCCGAGATGTTGTACATGCTGTAGTAAAGCTCTGCGTTTTTAACTTCATGTGTAACCTGAAAGATTAATGAGCATATTGTTATTTTCAGATAAACCATGTTTCCAAATTTCCAAATGTCTGAATCAAAAACTCAAGTTTTGCTCTTTGTACCTTGTTTCTTTAATGCCTTTGATTATATAGATTTAAAATATATGTACAAAGTGTAACACAGCCTTTGTTACCAAGCCAAGCAGGGAGACAGAATTTTTTTGTTTGGTTGGTTTGTTTTGTTCAGATATTGCATGGTTATTCTGTGACTGGTCTGATTAGAACACATTTTCAATGGTGTACTGAAACAAACTATGGTTGGACTCAATGATCTTAAAGGACTTTTCCAATGTAAATTATCTTAAAAACTGTGTTAATGCAGTGACTGTGTATTTGTCTGGTGGTGCATGTGGTAGTGTGTCTGGGCGCATATATCATGTCGTGCTGTTTTGATGTACTTTGGAGATTTAATCGTCACCTCTGTGAGCCAAGAACCAATGAGAGAGACAGTAATGACTTTGATCTCTCAAACATTTTCTGTATTTTGCCCAGCTGAAACAGTGATTAGAGAGAATGGTAATTCAGCTGTTATCATTGATAAGGATAGCTACAGACTACTGTCTTCTTACTCTTAAATATTGGTTAAAAGGCTTGGTAAACCAGATTATGATCTGTCCACATTTTACGGCAGATCTATTCTCCCAAATGTTGTTGCAAATCAGAAAAGATATAGGAATGAGTAGCTTAGCTGTAGTGCCTGCTGAAGAAGGAGGCTGTCAACACGACTGAGTGCTGAGGTAAGAGGCACCGTGTTCAGCATCGTTTACCCAGTGGTTGATTCTTGGTGTGGTACACCGATGTGACTGCTCCCTGTGCTGATTTGAAGAGACCTGGTCCCTTATGCCCCATATATAAGGGAGCGAATATTAGGAGGCAGATACGAGCATTTGGCTGCTGCAGGAGTTATATGTCTTTCAACACAGCTCCTTTGAGCCTGTAAACCTTGTGCCAGAGAAAGAACAGTTGCACTCCAGATGTGTGACATGCTGGTCTTATTTTGACAACATAAAATATAAAAAGCAGAAAAGAGCAGGTAGAAATAGAATGTCTGTACAGGAGCCAAAGGTGCTGTGCGTTTAAATAAAGTATGACATGTCCTGGGAAATCCAGTGGGAAAAAATGCAATTTTTATCCAAGAATCTCTCAGAGTAGATCAAAAGAATAAAACATTTGTCGATGTGTCTGAATGTTTCTTTTTAATACCAACATCTGGTCTTTTAGCCAGTGAATGGGTTGTTGCATCCAGTTTCCAGCTATTTCATTCTGGTTTCCCCCACGAGCAGGCTAAGAGAAGCATGCAACTATTACATTTCTCCAAAGCAACCTCCATATCTGATTGCATCTGCATTTTAAAGTATGTTCAGCTATGATCAAATCATGCAATAAGAAAAACTTTCAAATTCAGTAGGGCATTCCCCAGCAGCTTGGGAGAATGATAGTATCGCGTATAACATCTTCATAAGCAAGCTAGGAAGATACTCTCTTGATAAAACAAGTGTGACATGTTTTCAAAACTTGTTAGGAAATCAATAGCTCACTGTGAAAATAGAAGCACATATCAAATGGGATTTTGCCAGGGGTAGTCAGCTTTGGTACTCTTCAATATTTTCATTAGTAACTTGGATAACCTTAAGTTTTTAGAAAATGAAAATAGAGAGAGATTGATTTATGTTGGAAAGTATGCTTTGAAGTTAAAATGTTCTTGCCAATCTGAAGAAAAAACTGAAAAAAATGTTTTCAACAAATAGAATGTGGTAAACTGAGGCAGAAAGAAAACAAAGATGAGTGAGGTTTAAGATCTCATTTGAGCTTGTTCTGGTGCCAGTAATTGCATTTTGAGTGCTGTATAGACCAGCTAAACAAAGTCATAAGGAAAATAATAAAAATGATAGTTTAGGAAGCATGAGTTGGAATAACCAACTGAAAAGCCTGACCTAGTGTAGCCTAAAGATGAATGCATTGAAGGACAGGCTTGCTAGTAGTCTTTAAATCATAAAAAAGCGATAGAAAGGTAAAGCGTATCATCCTCTCTCTGTGCCTGTAGCAGAGAAAAGTATCAGGTGCATATTGCAGTAAGAAATACTAAAGAAAGATTCCTAAATGACAAGAAAGCTCAGCCAGAGGTTGCCTGGAAAGCTTGTGAAATCCTATTGTTTCAGTTTTCAATACAACATTAGGCAAAATGGATAGAAGTATTAAGGTGGTGACTCCTTTTGGTTCTTTGTTGAACAACTTCTTTACAATTGTTTGGGATAAATGCTTTTGAAAATTATTAGTTGCTTGGCATCTAAACAAGCAGAAGAGTATTTAACAAAAACTTAAGAGGTTATTGGTTTTTCATAGTTTGTTGCTCTCGAAGATAACTCTGTTCTTGAGTATAGTAATTCAAACACATGATCTTCATGGATACAGTTGAATCAAATCTGGTTTCCAATCTCAGCTGGGTAAACGGAGCATGGGAATTGCTTATTTTTAATGATGTACTGCAAATCTAAGACAAAAGAAACATTCTTACCTATGCATATCACTAAACTGAGTGATTCATTTTAGGTACCAAGCTGATAGAAACTTTAGATTTACTGTTTTTCAAGAAGTATCAAGCAGCAAAAAATATGCAGGGAGTTATGAGATAATGTCACTTGAATAGAACACTGCCAAGGAGTAATGGGCACCTATCAGAAAATTAAAACTACCACAGGTATGGAAAACTCTATAAGCATCAAGGGAAAGCGCAAACATTTATTTCCAGACCTGGAGACATAAATCCTGTCAAGCCATGTTGTAAGGGTGACTTATTTTTGGTGTGTTTGATGATTGATGTAGATTATATTATTTTATCTGAGGAATGTTAGTTCAGGACTGCACCATTACTGAATTACTGCAATTTGTTTGTTTGGACTTTAGCCTTCTTCTGACATTATGCGGGGGAAATGTGACTTTATATTTCGAGCTGATTATGAGTTTCAGCAAATCTATATTTATTTTTGTGACTTGTAGTGTGCACAAGAGTAATCTCAGAAAACATCTCTTTTTCTGCAGACGATGATATTCATGATTAATTTTTTTTTATTATTATTACCCCAGAAACTGCCATGGAGCTATGATATACAGGTTTTATGCTTTTTTAAAATATGTATTAGTAGCAACTGTCCAGTTACTATAAACTATATTGAATTTCTCACATAAAAGTAAAATAAAATCTTACAGATGTAGTGTAATAATGGAGACCACATGTCAGAGGGCAACAGCACACCCTAAAAAACATATCTCAGGAAAGGGAGACGGGGATCTCCAATGTGGAAGCACATCATCTTTGAGTTCCTTTGATACCAAATAGCCAAATTAGCCTATTTCTTGTATCAGGCTTGAATATGCCCTAAACTATGACCCAAAATCATTAGAAATTCAGGATCTTGGTTCTGGAGGAACCTTGAGTCTTGAGTCTGGAGGAAAACCAGAAGCAAGAGTATGCCTTTTCTTTTGCAATTAAAGGTTTGCAAATTTAGTTACTCTGCAATGTGCAAATAAATATGAAAAAAAGGACAGGTTAAACACTCTGAGCTGATGATCAACATCTGTAACCTTTTATTCCCATGTTTTTAGGATGCATATTGTCATTTTAGGAAATCTTGCATATCTGAAAAAAAGAAATGAAAGGCAATTCTGGTTTTATATATGTAAATAAGCTCTTCTCAGACTTCAGTAAGGACAATATAGCATAAAGAAAATATGTGTGGGTTTACCTCAACGACAACTTGTTTAATATTTTTTCTGTCATGGAAGCTTAAGTATGGCAGATGGCCTAGAAAGCATAACAGTCTAACCCTGCAATTCTCATAACATTTTGTGCGTTTGTTTTATTAGGTCATCAGTTTTAAAGTCATAATATTAGATAAGAGTCTTGACTTCCACTAAGAAAATTCTTTTTGGCCTTTGTGCTTACAATGGAAAGCTTGAACATATGAACTGCAGAAGTAAATGAAAGAGTCCTAACCACACAATTTGGTCTAACAGTTCTCTGTATCACTGGGTTCAGTGAGACTGAAAGGGGCATTCTTATCTCAGTGGTGCCCAGTGACAGGAACAGGAGACAAGGGGACCACACAGAAATAACAGAAG
The DNA here is from genome assembly GCA_009769605.1 of Bucorvus abyssinicus. Lineage (NCBI taxonomy): Eukaryota > Metazoa > Chordata > Aves > Bucerotiformes > Bucorvidae > Bucorvus > Bucorvus abyssinicus. Next base: position 44,294,979 of record CM020063.1, read on the forward strand.
TTCTGTTTAAACATGAGAAAGCTGTGAGGGTGGTTGAACACTGGAACGGGTTGTTCTGAGATGGTGGAAGCATCTCCAGTCTTGGAAACAGTCCAAACTCAACAGGACACAGACGTGAGCAACCTGCTCTACCTGACCCTGCTGTGAGCAGGGCGGTTGGAGTAGACGGTCTCCAGAGGCCTCTCCCAACCTCAGCCAATCTCTGATTTTTTGTGTCCTACAGTCAAATTCGTATTTGCTCATCTAGACTCACAGTACCGAAAAGTCCTTGATTTTAGCTAAAAAGGATTATGAGCTCGTTCTTGGCTGCTTGGATATACAAAACCAGAAGAATAAAGAAGGACAAAGTATTATAAAATGATGCCAAAGCTCCATTCTAGCAGCGTTTTCCAATGCCATTCAAGGAAAGAGAAGGAGGGGGGAAATAGTGGGAAAGAAAGAGTAAAGAATATCAAAACTGCAATATTGCTTTTCCTCAAACAACAATAGAGATGTGTGAGGAGGAAGCTCGTCCCTTCTGTTCATGGTAACTAATGCTGTCAAATGTTGAACAGTCCTCTTAAAACCGTGTTTAGCTGAATCTAGAGAAGGAGGCAAAGAAAGATAACATACAGAAAACATGGGGCTCATTTACACTGTTTCCCAATTGTGTCTTCAATTTCCTGTCATGCAACCCTTAATTGCTCTTGGCTTTGACCTTTAATGCAATACTCCTGCACTAAACTGATCAGCGTCTCTAAATTGGCTCAGGAAGCTATGGGTATTTCACGGTTGATTCAGTGCTAGAAAAGCCTTTTGAAGAGTTATCTTTCATCTCAAAATGACTTCAAATATTTTCTGTATCGTGTATTGCTTGGATGGTGAGGAATGAGCCAACAGATTTGCCTATGATGCTGACCTTTGCTTTCCTCCTTCTGAAATAAAATCACAGTAAAGGATAGCCAAAGGTCTATAGGCACAAAATAGACCATTAGGGATGAGTTAGTGCTTGCGGTAACCTTCTAATGCAGTTTATCATTTCACTGCCTCAGGAGTTCTAGTATGATTATGAGTCAGGCAACTTCATTGAAAAGCTGAAGACCAGCACGTTACTGCGTATATCTCCCTGCCACTGAGACCAAGAAATTCTTGGAGTGTAATGGAGTGCCCAGAAAGGGCTTACAGGGAATCATTATGGCCATCTGAACTCCTTGCTGTTTGAAGGGAAGAACTGTGGTTGCTCTACTGGGAGAGAGAATGTAACACAATATCAATTTGAGATTCAGGCATCTGAAAACAGGTATTAATTGTTATCTTTTAGTTATGTATTAGTTGCAATAGGAAAAAAAGTAATATCAAGTTAAGACATTTTACTGTAAAGATATTTTACTGTTTCTTGAGAAGCACAGTTTCAGTTCCTTGCTCAGGCTTATGTCCCTGAGTGACCTTGATTAAGTTGGGAGCTCTTAGTCCTTCATTCCTCCATCTATAAAAATGGGATAATAAAACTTCCCCTCTTCACAGGGATGTATGAAGATACATGTATTCAGGTAGGCAACCTCATCAGTTTATCTGGTAATGGTACAGAGCCACCTATAAAATGTGGCTGTGCAACCAATTCAGTCAAGCAAGGCATGTTAGTACCTGCAGCTTAATGCCATATCTATTTCTTCTTGTGACGCTATTCCAGAAAGCGTTTATCTGCCTTCATGCAAGCCAATCTAATCCTGACCATCTCAAACAGCTTTGGGAGAGATTATAATGAAGGAAATCCAGAGGAACTGCATGTAGAGTTCATCTGTATCATCAATCCTTGCTCCATTGATACCACATCATTGTTTTTACGCTGAACTTATGGTTCCAAAGGGATTTATGAGCTTTCTTGCAACACTGAATCACACCAAGTTAGTAACTGAGCCCAAAATAATTCCTCTAGAAGCTGGAATAGTTCTCAGCACTCATATTGCTTGGGGATATTCTACAGTACTTCACATACATAGTCATTATTCCAAATAAAGAAGAGATGCCTGCATGTTAGACTACAGGAAAGTAAGACGATGAAAATGGGACTGTAGGTAAAGAAAAGCATTTAGATAGACTGAGAGTATTTGGAATTGTACAGTTTTTAAAAAAGGCATCTTCTGTCCCAAAAACTTTTCAATTTGCTTCTAGGAAAAAAAAAAAAACCGACACAGAGAAGATGTAGAAAAAACAACAAAAGGAAGTACAAAAAATTCATACACCTTCTCACTTATATCTATACACATTTTAGTAATCAGTTAAAACTAAAAAAATTATATAGTAATAGAAACTATGTATGGCAATCTGTGCATTGAAAACAATACAAAGGAACACCCATTATTCACCTTACTTAAGACATACTGTATCTGAGTGCTGTGGGTTTCTTCATGAAGATATAAGTGTCTACACAAGTAGAAAGCCAATAAGAGTCTGGTCAAAATGCTTTGAGCAATGAGGTTGATGTTCCATACAAAGAAGACAAAAAAGGAAGTTCTGGCTCATGCTTTATTGAAAATAGTCATGTAACTTTCTGTTGTTTACTTTCCCAAAGGCTAATACAGCAGCCTGAAAAATGTCAAATAATTAAAGATTGCATATGCTAATGTGTGCTGGCTCATTGACTCAGAGGCCGATAATATTCCTATTGATTTCCTGATTTCGTTCTCCCTTTAAAGTCTATATAGCTTCTGAAATGATTAATTTATTAATTCAAAGGTTTAATAGGAATACTTTTAGGTATTTCTTACTGCATATTCAAAGCAGGTAAAATTATTTCATATGCTGGCCGACAGCATCATCTGTCATGTCAGTATGCCTTGCATTCCATCCTAGCTCCTTGGGTTAAGATGGATTGCTGCTGTCATAAAGGTTTTATTCCTCCATGTGCTGAAGAAACGATTCAGTTATCAGAATATGTGATCTTCTCTGAGCCAAGGCATTGGACGGTGGCTAATTTGAGTTCGAGAAAACTAAACTTGGAGAGCAACCTTCCCATTGCACTGGTAGGTCCTCATCTAGCCATGCCACTTCTTACACCATGACAGGCTGCAAACCCCACACTGAGCTCTAGCCTTGGACAGGACTGTGCCATCAATCTTCTCTCGAGCAGTGTTCCCTTCACAAAACCTCTCTGGCAAACAGTGCCATTGATCTGAATCAACTAACCCATGTGTGCCCAGGCCCTGGAGTTCACTCTCAACCACGATGTCAAGCCTTGCTCTGCTCATTTCCTGATTATATTTCTGTGGGTGTGTGCTTGATAAAGATGCCACAAAGTAAAGTTCTCATTTTGGTTCCTGGCATCTTAGTCATGAAGGTATAACACTACAAAGGAGACACTGAATTTAGTCATTCCAAGGAGGTTGTTTCAGACCTTTTCTTGTTCAAGCATCTTTTGCCACAGGGAAAGGATGTGAGACCGACAGAGCTGGACCAGAGAGCAGTGGGAAGTATGGACACCTCTCCCCCGGCCACTGGATGGAAAACAGCAACAGGGAGGGCAGCTGTCTGCCCAGGCACAGCTGTCCTCGCTCCAGTATCATCCACTGTTCCACTCATCCTGCAAAGCAGAAAGGGCATCAGCCTCGCTTGTGTTCTGACACAGGCAGACACCACCGTGAGACCCTGCCTGTTCCAACAGTCCGAGCAGCTGCCTGTTTGCACAAGCTGCCCTGAGCCACTTCTAACAGCGTATGTTTCGAAGAGGCTTTACTCTAACCACCGCTGTAACCACTCTTTAACCACTGCCCATGGCAAATCTTCCCCTATTTTCCTCTTACTCAGCCCAGTCAGTGCATCACATCTTGCGCGTATTTATTTCATAAGGACCATTGGGCCAGGGCACCATTTGGCACATGATTAAGTGCACTTCCAGGATACTTTGATATTAAAGGCAGTTTCTACACTTGAAGCTCTCTTTTTAAGCTGAGTGTTTATTGCATAAGAAGATACCAGGTATTTTAGAAAATTTAGGGTATGCAAGACTTTAGCACGTGGGAGAGGACATTTATGACATTGGAGTTTCCAGAAAGCCAACATGGACTTCGGCAAAGAGTAGTAAATGATGCTTTAAGATGTGTGATGTCTAATTCTATCCCCATTGTGGGTAGATAAGATACACGGCATAGCAGTGTGGCAGAAGTGGCACAGGGAAGGACCAGAGGTTTTTAACCCTGTATGTCTCAGCAGTTTATATGTGCCTATCCACCTGTTTGCAGTAGTTGAGAGAGGAGAACTAGCTGAGTATTGCTGCTAAAGATATTACTCATGAAAGCATTAATTGTGTTGTATTTAAATAGTAATTTCTACAATTCTGACATTATACTTTTACTTCTTTGAAACAAGTAAGAGCTGTGGGCCCCTCTGAGAGATGCTATTCTAGGCTGAATACTGCAGGTTCAGCTTTGAACCACAGAGCTACTTGCCACAAGCTCATATTTGGAAGGTTTTCTTCAGAACCATGAAAATAATACTTACTTCTTACAAATCACTTCTCATCCCCACATCTTAGATTTCATTACAAAGATGGCAACTACTGCTAAGTCATTTGATAAAAGTGGAGGTGAAGATAAAAATATTTTTAATTTTTTTTCTAATAAAAACTTGTGTTTAGGACACATTTAGCAGTTTCAAAGCAAAGAGAATTCTTATGGGTTTTGCTTGTTTATACAGATTTACTATGCAGAGAATCCTAAATATGCCAATATATACAGATGGTGACAAACTCCATTTACAGAGTCTATGCAATCCTAAATTCATCCTGCGCAGGGCTCAGAGATATTGTACAGGGTCACCATGAGAGTCAAGTAACAGACCAGCAAGGAGCACTTTGCCAGAAAATATTTTCAGGTCAGGATATTGCTTCAGCTAGTTTGCACTGTTGAAATGTTTACTGAATTTATAGCATATCACTACAGTAATCTGTGGATGTCTCTTGTGAAATTAGTAACCTTTGCTTCAGTGAACAAGAAGTACAGAAAGTGTTGTTTAACCACTCATCTTGCATAATAAAAAACATTTGTCTTTGTCTGTACCCAATCCTCTGTTTTGCCAACCCCTAAATGTTAAATATCTTTTCTTTTTTTCTGATGCCCAGCAAAATTGAAGCAGTGTCTTCATAGATATCATTGTCTTTTTCTTCATCCTTGTAAAACATTAAAACCCAGCAGTCTCAAATACCTTCATAAATTGTAGAAAGATTTACCTTACTTTTTTTGTTTTGGTAGTTCATTTTGCATAGTTTGTTTGTATGTTTGTTTGGTTTTTTCCCAGGTGGCAACCTTGTTCTAGGCATTCCAGAACCTCTGGAGGATCTACTTCTGGACCTAGGGGACTCTAGGTAGTTAGATTTTATTCGCTTATTTTCTTACCATGTAAACATCAAAGGAGAATTTTTAAGACAGTGTTGAACATGCAGGTGGAAGCACAGTGGAAAATTGTTAGAACTTTTCATGATGAGAAAGAAGGCTTCTGAGGAAAGGTTAAGAGAATCACTCTGGATAAAATCACAATTGACTGACAAAGTGGAGGTTTTTAACAGCCACAGAAGTTTGAAGTGAGCACAGAGAGGTTAAATATTAAATTGAAGGATAATGGACCATAGTCCTGGATGTTCTTTTTTCCTGGGATTTACTGCTTTGTTACGCCATGGCACAGCAAGGAACTGCACTGTATTGCTCACTGAGCAGCAAGTGGGAGAACTTTCTCTGCAAATACATCTTTTATTTCCTGTCTGAATAATATTATGGAAAAATGTTCTCACAAAATTTTATTAAAAGGTAAATAAATAGTTAATAAATGGTAGAAGTGATGAATTATTATAAAGAAAGAAATCAGCTAAAGTCCAAATATTGTTTCTGAATTCAGAGCACACAAAGAAAGTCTATGTTGTAGTCAAGGTGCTATTTATAGCTTGTATGTTCAGAGTTTACACTAGAAATGAGTTTATAACGGAAAGTATGTCAGGTTATGAGTGTGCCAGTATCTTTTTTCCAACAAAATCTAATTTGAGACATTTAAACAGAGGTGTTTGCAGTAGAGGACTAGTGCTGAAGGCTCTTTTCCTATGACCAATTTGAAATCCTTCGTAAAATATGTATGCCAGTCCTTTTATAGTAAAAATGAAGGGAATTTCTTGGCTCTTAAATAGCATCTGGATTTACAGACTTTGATGTCCTAGTTGTAAAATAGAGGTCACCCACTGACTCACACAGTAACTGTAAGGATAGGTGCACAGCCACAGCACATTCTCAGTTCTTTCTCTGGTTTTGGTTTTCTCCTTTTGCTCTCACTCTTCTCTCAAGAGATGAGTTCTGTTGCAACCACCCTCTGCTTTATGCTGACTGGTCTGTCGACTGGCAATTTGTGTGGGTATGAATGTTAGTCTTGAATCGGTCTTCTCTACTGCTCCCCTACTTGTTTCAGCAGGGAACCTGCAAATCTTTCTGCAGTCATACTTTTGCCCTTACTGCCAAAATCTAGACTACCATCTGCTTTGCTTACTGTAGCGTTTATGCATTCAGATCTGCATTACAGCTGAGGAAGAGTTATCTTCACTTGGGTGGCCCATGTAAAGCACACCTAGAACTGAAGTACCAATCAGATGCTCAGCCAAAAACTGTTCCTTTCCTTTGCCCCAACTCCTTGCCCACGTTCTTGGAGAAAAAACTTGTTTTGTTGCTGCAATTGCTCTCCCCTTCCCACAGAAGAGAAAGTATCATGTTTCTTTAGTTGTTTTTTCCCTGCGGCACATCTGAGATGCTATGACTCCCTGAGAGTAAAATGCCTCTGGTATCTAACAGGAGGAATTGCTCCATCTTGACACCAACAAAGATCAAAACTAAATGCCGCAGGTTGTCTACAAGTGCAAGGAGAACAGTCCTTACTCTACATTTATATTAATCAGATCCATGATTATGCCTCAAACGATGTGACATGTAAATTTCAGCTGAAAATAGCAGGGTTCAAAGGCAGTAACTCTACGTAGTGTAATCTTTTAATGGCATGTTGGAGGTGTGAAATTGTTCTTCATTAAATGCAGGCTTTGTATGCATGCTTTTATGTCTGTGTCAGATTTAATTAGAGCAATGACCTGATTTTTTAGAAATGGATTTCTACTGTCTGCAGTGTTTCCAGTGAGATTAGGTTATTTAAAAGCTCGTTTATTATATTTATGCTTTTCAGATTATTTAATTTTGAGGCTAATGAAAGTACTTTTAAAATAGTATCCATTCCTCAAATTGACCAAAAGGGTATTTCATAAGATTACTATCATATGTCAGCCAATTAAATCACACTTTTAAATCTTCTGCTAATTTCAGTGGTATTTTCTTCACTACTTTTTGCTATAGTACTAGCTATGGCTCCTAAAATGACAAACTCTTCTCCCCTGTGAGAATGCAGTCCCTGTGAGAATGTTAAAATAACTGTTATACATGAATAACCCGTTTTAGAAACATTTAACCATTACACAAGTAGGAGGGAGAGGTTGGCATGGAGGCTGTATCTGGGACCTACTCAAGTTCATCCTGTGAGTTTCCAGTCCCAGTGAACAGCAAGTTAATCATCTGTGAATAAGTATTCACTTTCTGCCTGGGATCCATAATACCTGCCTAAGTAGTTATTCTTTTTTCGGTGCAGATAATAATGTGTCATGATGCTTCAGGAGTGAAAAATAGAGACAAATTATTTTACTGAAGATTTTGTGTTTGGTAATTTCTCTCCTTAACTCAAGGAGACATCTCTAGGAAGAGCATGACAAAATTCCTACATGCTGGTTTATCTTACCAGCCTTTACTGGTGCAATCATGTCAGACAAAATCATATCTTACTTTATCACAGTATGTTCAACAACCGAAGTCTGAATGGTCATACATACATACATACATATACGTATACTCGTACAGGTACATATACATATATAAATTTGTGTGTATATATATATGTAGCATTGCATATGTACAATGGGGGACCAAAGATGAGTTTCACCTTTTTTCCTGTTGTGGCTCAGGCAGAACATCTGCCCTCCAGTTCACAGTAGCAGCAGATACCCTCACAACCAAAATAGGGGCAAGCTACTGGGCTGATTCAAACACACAAACTGTAGGCTTTCTGCAAGGCAGCCATGGGCACAGGAGAGCAGGACTCAGGATCTGTAGTTGCTCCACAGGTCACTTGTCCACTATGTCATATACCATTAATGCAGTTGCACAAGTGTAAGAAACCTGGTTTTTATGCTGGAGTTTGCTTTGCTCGCTGACTGCTATCAATTTCGCTCTTGGAGGCTTTTTACCTCTTACAGATATGCCTACATTAGGACTGACCTGTCAGCATTGCTCTACCTATCTAGCTAAATCAATAAACCTTCTCTAGTGTAAATTAAATTTAATTAGGGATTACCTCCCAGTCTATTGTTTGGCAGCAATCAGACTGGGAGATGGAGCTCTGCTTGGACTAGGTTATGGAGGCCTTCACAGGGACAAGTTTAGGTGTTTGGAGATTTTTTTTTTACCTCTACTATTCGAGTCTTTAAAAAACCTGCCCTGGCAAACCAGCCTGGAGAATGGGTTTTAGACTGTGAACCCTGTGACAGCTGGATGTAACTGAGAAAGAAATGAAGCTGAGCTGACCCTACAAGATTGAAACTACTGGTAAGTGAGAGATCCTAGAACAGTGTCCCATGCCCCGAGTGCCCTGCAGTTTCTGTATCTTGGGAAGAAAGAAACAAGTCACAGAGATGAAAATTGGCTTAAGTAGAGCCCAGTTAGTTTATTTGATAATTTATGGTCCTTGTTGAAATACAACCCTAACTTCTAAAATCAATAAGGAGATAGTAGACCTTGCTGATGCTTGGCACAGATCTCTCATGGTCAGACAAATGCTTAAGGTAGGTGATGTTACATATGTGGAGAGAGATTATCATTATTCCATAATACAGACTGTGGAACATCTGAGAAGAAATGAGCAGAAATACTAACTTTCCAGGGCAATCCTGAGTAGATCTTCCTGTTTCCCACGGGGCGGTGGAGGCCAGCAGCAACAACCCCTGCCATTAGCACGCCAAAGGGAAAACCAATCCTTTTTCCACTAGCAGCACTTTGGGGCAGGGAGTCTCCACTCAGACAGTTTTGGAGAGATCCCTATCTGTAGTATATGACTTCTAGGATTCCCACTACCCTTCACAGTGTGACAAACCCTGCCTCTGAAACACAGCTTTGCTTTGGATTTGAGAATGTGGATTGGATGACACAGGTTGAAGGGTGTTCAAAGCACTTGACAAGCGCTAATCGAGAACTGGGAATTATGTCTGTGAATTTGAAAGAGCCTGCATAATCCTGAGGACTTTAAAGAGCAAACAAAAGCCTCGCATTTATTCTGGATGACTGTAGAAATGCTGATCCCTGTAATTAACTTGGTTGAGTGGCACTTGCAAGAAGTATGTGAATCCTACCCATTTGCCATTTATTTAATCTGGCTATCCTACTTCTGTGTTTTTGAAACCCCATTAATCTTCAGCCTACAGTATTGTGGGTATTCTTATTATTGACTATGCAAGGATGTGGCCTTGTCTGGCATAATCCAAATCAATACAATTTCCTTGTTAACTGAATTTTCCAATTCAGAGATTGTCAAGAAAACCTGTTGCTGTGTCTAAGGTTTGGTTTTTTCTTTTTTTTTTCCTGAAATCATCACAGATTTACTTTACCTAAAGGACTGACCAAAAGCCATCAGATATTGCTGGCAGCCAAAGTAAATGTCAGAACATTTCCATTAACAATGACATTGTTTGTTTGTTTGTTTTTTTAAATGCCTTCCGTTTCATGTTATATTTCAACAAATTAAAACCTGCCCGTAGGCTTTTGTTCTCACAATCTCTATCTTCAGGTATACTAAACTTAACTTTCTGATATCTGTGATTTTCCACACATACTTTTTCTTAATATATGCTTATATGTTACTAAATTTTGCAATGCAGAATGTAGGTGTTCCTGGATATAGATTCTTTAGTCACTTCTTCCTACCTCTGAGTATATCTCAACCGAAATGATGTACTCTTATTCTTTTACTAGGTGCACTAAACTGTGTACTCTGCAAGCTGTTTTGCTTACACAGCCTAAGGGAGCTTTGTTTACCATTGTATATTCAGCGTTATGATTTTATCGAAGAGTTGCAAGTTATTCAGTTTATCTTCATTCTATATTTTACATTTTCTGAAACTTACTGAAACCATTATACTGTATCCTTATGAGGATATTAAACCAGGATAGTGTGTTTGGAGGAGCTCCTATATTCTTTTTCACGTTATGTCTTTGATTTACAAATTGTTGAAAGTATACAAAGTGTTGAAATTCTCCTTTTTTTTCTCAGTTTAACACCCTAAGTCATTCTTCTTAGTGGTCCAGAGTGGAAATGGCATTACCATTTTCCTTTGCTTTTACATCATCTTATATCTCAAAAGCATCACAACTAAAATGCATTGTGGAAAGGTTGCATTGCCCTGCCACACCTCTGGAACACATCTTCTTCACGTCTTGCACATATCCACTGCAGCAGAGAGAGCCAAACCTTCCATATGACTGAGCATTGCGCAAGTCAGGCCATTAAGCCAGCCACATGTGTCTCCATTTCACTGGCAGATATTTAATGATCTGTATCGAGGACAACAGCATTGCTGTGTAAAGTATAGAGTCTACTTAGGAAATTGCAAGAGTCAGATACCAATTCAGAATATTAAAAGCTGCTTTGAGATATCTCTCCTAAGAAGTCCCAATGATGAGGAAGGTGATTTGCTGCCAGTGCTGAGCATTACTGAGAGCATGTTTGCAGCTGTATGTGGAGCAGTAGGAAGTCCTGTCTGAGTATGTTGGATCATTTCATTAATAGCAGTAGCCTGGAGACTGTGGATCTGTCATAAAAGTAAAGATAAAATTTGTGCATGAAATAAGAATTGATTAAACTCCTTAAATTGAGGTCTTTGCTAAAAGTTAGGCATACAAGAATAAACAAAACAGATCCCTTGCATCATAACCTAGTCCTCTTCTACCCAAGTTCCCCTTCAACCCAGGCAGTTTTTCATAGCGGAAGAAAGTTCTGATTTAAAGCTCTCTGCTAAATAGTCTTTAGGAAGATTGTGATGTTTTCCTACAGCTTAAAGTCATTTAATTTCCAGTTTAAACTTATTTATGACTCCACTAGTTCTGTTCCTAAATCTTAGCTGAAATGTTCTTTTTCTCCTCTGGCTTTTACCTTATGATATATTTATAGAGAGCAATTATACCCTTGCTCAGCTGTGTTTTGCCAGACTAACAAAGACAAGCTCTTTTGGTCCCCTTCTATAAAACAGTCACTGGTTTTCCTTTCCTCTGTCTGCCCCAATAAACCCTTGCCTGCATATGTCCCATTTTGAGTTACTACCTCCTAATCCTATGGGACCAGGGATGCTGGCAATATGTCTGAAGGTGTCACCAGTGGTGTGGAATTGGAAAAGAGATTGCCCAGACAACGATGGTACAAAGTGGTCAATCCAGCTGTGCAATGATCCCTGGCAGCTCCGTTGCCAAACCTTCCACTTTCTGTTGCAGAACTCATGGAAGCCCTCTGGCTAACAATCCACTTAACCCCATAACACATGCTGATTCTGCTCCATACAGACAATGCCTTTGACAGTTTTTCGTCCATAGGTTGAATTGGTATGTATTTATTTTCTATGATAGCTCAGTAGGGAGAATACTCCATGTAACAAATCCGGTCCTGAGATTGCCCCGTGAAGTCATCTGGTGCATTGTAGCAGTATTTTGGGTTTTAGCACAACTATAATATCATCTGCCTTTTTTCCAAGTTCTTTGCCTCCTTATACTAGTTTCTTTCTTCTCTATTCTAAACAAGAGTTTCCCATGTTGAGACACAGCTAATGTTTCAATGCTTTCCTGGGAAACAAGTATGGATCTAGTTCTTATCTCAGCAGAACTAGTCTGGTGTGATCTACCTCTAGCAAAGCTTTTTTCCTTCACTGGCACAACATTTACTGTTCATTTGTCACAAAGAACCGTTTCAGCTTCCCAGATGTATTTCTTCAGGATTGTTAGTTTACAACTTTAGTTTTCAAATTATTTTCTTTTCCTCTTGAATCTAATAAATTCTTTTCCTATTTCATTCTAGTGTTGCTGTCAACTTACTTATTTCAAAGTGCAGAACAAAAAACACTATTTGCCAACTGGTAGATATATGGAGACTGGACCTTTGAATAAAGACTAATTTTTGACATCTTTCTACAAAAGTAGCTCTCAGACCGTAGTTTCAGTCTGTGGTGTTCTCACTATTGTTATTGTTTTGTAAACCAAAATAAAAAGAAGTGTGTGCATAATACTGACGTGACACTATTTAGCAATAAAGTTCGAAAGTGTTGCCTTTATTTAGATAAATTTTCTTACAAACATCCATGATCTTAAAAATGTTTATATTTTGTTTTCAATACAATTTAACTAACAAGATGCTAAATAAACAATCATATGACTTGTGTTTTTCCAGTGCTCTCAGGCTTAAGATATTGCAATGAAAAGATATTTGAGAAAAGCGAGGGAAACTTGGTACAAGTAAACATCTGCATACATCTCTGCACGTGTACATATGGTCAGCTATCACACGGTGCTGCAGTACATGGAAGTGTTTGTAAGCGGCCCCCTTATTAAGAAGTCCCCTTCTGTTCTAGATGTTGATATATCTCACTGCAGCAATGTGAGAGCTCCTTCTAACTGTAAAAATTCACTTCCAAGATACCCCCTGAGCAACAGAAAATATTGTTGCACTGTGTCACAGATAGTGAGGTAAGATAACAAGAACTAATCCTCCCCACCACCTCCACATCCCACAAGGTCCCACACAAAGCGTAGAGAGGGCAGAGCTGAACTCATGACTCCCAAATTCTGAACTCATGCCCTAACCTCTAGACCTTCCTTCTCTTTAGAACAACCAATCTCAGTAGAAAGTATGTTTTGCCATTGATTGCTGATTAATTCAGTTTAAAAATTGTTGAAAGGATTGTGCTTTTACCAGTGATCCCCATATGGCTTTGATCTGGCTGCACCCACAGCTAATTCTTTGTGAATGAATATCCAAAGACAACTTATGTATCATTGCAGTAAGAAGCAGATGTTTGATAAAAACTGTTCTGTTGTAAAACTCAAGTGTTTACCTTCTTAGAAACAGTGATTCAATGGGGACTTGCACTGGCAATGTGTAGCAGCAATTTAAAAAATATGGAGGGCATTATATCACTGTTATTATTTCTTTAGGAAACCAAGTGGCTTGTTAAAAGTCGTGCTCAGTGACATTGAGAGTGCAGACAGTGCAATTCTCAGACCACAAAAGAGAGGGAGGACAGGACTAAGCACTCATGGTTGGCTGGGCAAGGAGTCCTGTTTTATGCATTTCACCAGGATCCATGCCAAAAAATGTTATACTGCTAGTAACTCCTTGCAGCACGCTGACTCCAGGCTCCTACTCAGAGAGTCTGGCAGTGCATCTGTTCTCTCACACAGTGGGATCCTTCAAGGATGCAAAAGCAGTGTTAATATTTTTAATTTTTATTTTTATGTTGCTTCCCAGTCAGCTTAGCTGTAGAAAGGGAATGAGAACTCCATTTAATAAAATGTGGGAGTGTCAGAATAGAGATGTTGCACCTTCCTTAGATAAAGCAGATGGGATCTGGCCTATTTGCATATCTCAAGGAATTATCACTACATAGACTGCTTCCTATCTTTACCATTCCAATAACATTCACAATATTTCCTAAGCAAAAAGTATAAGACTAAGAGTTAAGCTGTGATTAGATCATTTGTCTTGAGTGACTTACAAAAAGTTTAAATTAGTTTAGAAATCTTCTGTCTACATTACACAGAATTTCTACATAGAGTATCATCATATCATTTTTCTGGCTTCTTTTGAATTCATTCCTTTTTGTCATATTTCCAGAAAAGCAATCTTTCTTTGTCCTTACAGGGAAGTTGTTTTGGGGGCTTATTTTGGTTTTAATGTGTAAGAACAGGTTTTTCATACAACTTCTACTTGGTGGAAACTGGAGAAAACTTAGGTCATATAAATGCATCTTCTAGGTCTGCTTCAAAATATCGAAAGTTTTTAGGTGTCTGAGACCACAGGAGGACTCCTGGGGAAGACATGGTGTGGGTTGTATGATGGATGACCAACCATTCGCCACATGAAATGAGATCAGTATTTTGAAAACTTCTTCCTTGTCATCGATGGGAACTATCAGTCCTTGAGTCTCCCTATTCATATGTCCCAATCTAATGCTGATTAATTAAATGTCAGAATGTCCACTCATCTGAACAGACTTTGAGTAAAATTCTTCGACTTTGCAGTATACCTAAAAACTTCCAAAATTCCGTCTGACTGCTTAGAAATGGTCCAAGGATTGGACTAAACTCTCACTTTAAAGCATGAAAACTAGCACTGCAAGTTTAGATACAGAAAGGTAGTTCAAGTTCCAAAAGACAGCAATTATAATAATAATTGATAATATAATAATATTATTATTTATTCTTATAAACAGGTCAAAAGAACAGTTTGTAAGAACCTGTCTAATGATACATCATATATAAGATTTTTTTAATGATCCAAAAAAGGTAGGCATCTAGCTTTCATTCGCCTTTGACAGGGGAACAGAGCACTAGAAACTTAAGATATGTATGCCCCTGTAAAAATCCAAACATCCAAACCAGAACTGTCAGAAGTGGAAGCATCAATAGGGTGAAGGTTAGTGACACTGAAAAAAACTCTGGCAGAACTTCCTAAGGGAATTGCATTGCAGAATTTATGCCGGCAAATGGGAGGACTAGCTGCAACCAAGAAAACACCTTGAAGAAGAGATGTAGGTAATATGCGGGAAGCAGTGAGGGCCTGTTGAAAAGCTAGCTTTGTAAATGTGACCGAGACAAGAAAAACGAGGGAGAGAGATCAAGTTTTCTTACTGACCTACAGTGACCTCCAGGCTTGCATGCTCAAAGCTAAAAGAGGCTTTTTGATGAAGAAGATGTCAGAATACAAGTGCAGCCTAGCTGGAGAGCCACATCTCAAGCTGGACTGCAGAAATTCTTTGAAGATCACTGGCATGTGGAGATTCCAGTAAGTACTTTCTCTAAAGGAAAGAACTCCAAACAAGTGGATCTGCTTTATAAAGCAAAAAGCTGAGTTACCCTTCTACAGCATCATGCCATGTGTCATCAAAGCACATCCCACTGCTATACTTCAAGCAAAAGCCTCCAGATTCTTTAACAAAAGGCGTATTTCTATAGTTCATTATAAAAAACAAGAAAGAAAACTACTAAAAGTGGTGAGTGATGACTATTCCCTCAATGATAGACCTTAACTGCAGCATGTTTGCCTTATCCCTGTTTATGCTAAAGTGACAAATTTTCTAACTCCTAGTCATAGTACCAGACCACATGACCTTGCCTATACTCTATGAATAACGTCAAAATTATTGTTCCTGTTGTTACTCTGTGTATCTGGAATAAATTTCATATCTAACACAAGGCAGATACTTAAAAGACTGTAAAGAAATTTTCTTTCTTCCTGCAAGCAATTTATCAGCATTCTTCCCAGGGAATTAATAGGCTTTAGGAGATTCCAGATGTCTTTGAATGGTCATGCTGCTTTTCCACTGAACTGTTCTGCCTATGGTTAGGGAACTACTATGACAACCTGTTCTCCAGACATTGACCGTCTGGCACTTTAGATGGCCCCAAGACTCGCACAGTCTCACAAATTTCCAAATTGCCTTAACTAATAAAGTAGCATTGGAGGAGGTCTTGGAAAGCTTGCTCTAAGTCATTCTAATAGAGCATGCAAACATTATCATTCTTATGCCATCAAATGTTCTTTCTTTTTGCCACGGCAAGAATTACCTTTGTGGGAACAATTTAGCTTGGGGACCAGTCTACTGAATCTGTCTTGCCTTAATTCCTTCTGCCTGGGGGGCTTTTTGACTGAGAAGAACCTGTCTTCTTAGCAAAATAAGTGAAAAGTAGAATCAAGACTGGATGGTGAAGAGGCATATCAAGGCAAGAAGTGGATTTTTGTTTCATTTTAATAACTGAGGTCGTAAGTCTGTATCTGGAACTTTACTTTTGCCTTTGGAGAATGGAAGATCTGTGAAGGAGACTGTAAAATACTTATTAGGAAGCCAGGTGCCCTTCAAAAGTAAGACTGACTTTGCTGTTGACTACTTTAGATGCCCACTTTTGGCATCAGGACATCTAAAATGAATGTGTCAGTGCTACCAGGATGAGTCAGAACACTCACCCTTCTTCTGCAGTCAGTAGAGAGATGAGTATTTGTTTCTTAAAGTGTTGCTTACCGTACTGAGTGGGAAACTGCCTAGATCTAGCCAAAAATAATGCTAATTACGAGAGGGACTCTGAATCCCTGCTTGTAAGGAGCTCGTGAGTCAGATCTGCACTTTAGGCACCTCTGTCCATTGCTGTCCCTTTAACCATAAGTGATGAGTCCTTGCTCTTTCACGGGCACCCACTTGCCGTGGGGAAAGAGCTTGCGTGCCCTTGTGAAGTTGAGAGCTATGCTGGTGGTGGCATATGCCTCCGGTAGGGTCTCCCAAGCCAGACGGGTCTCAACTGAAGCGTCAGACAAAGTGTGTCCACGGGCAGGATGGGCTCACTAGCCTTCGGGCAACCATCCTAGGAGAAGGACAACTCGAACTCCAAACCCGGGCAGATGGAGCTCGTTTAGCCCTGTAAGGCCATCCATCTAAGAGAAGGATACTCTAACCAAACCTACGACCTGAGGACTTCGCTGTCACCGTCCAAGCTCGCTAGGCCCTGGCAGATGAACCTCAGGTGTAAAGGGTGGGGCCAGTCTCGCGCACGCTGCGCCTCACCCAAAAAATCCACCGTGCAGGCTTGAAGGGTGTACTCACGTTTAAAGCCCTTCCCAAATCTTCGTCCGTGAAGCCAAGCCATGATGATGAGTCCTTGACTAAATGAATTTGCACCTGTACCTTGTTTGCAAAACAGCTTCATGTTAGACCACTCAGCTGAAGAGACTGTGTACGGTGTGCCCTCCACATCAGTGTGCATGATTCAAGCCCAAAATTCCCACTTCTCCAGAGAGGTCACACTGCAGATAAAGGACGTTATTCAAAGACAAAAGTGTATAGACAAAAGGCATCCTAGGACTAAACACTTCCACTGACTATATTGGTTAGGTATAAACTGTAACTTGGATAGCTTGGATCATAAGTGAAATGTAAACATTTTACATACAGATACACTAACTTAGGTGTCCGCAGTCTAGAGCTAAATTCCATCCTTATGGCTTGACTCCGCTGCCTAAACCTAGATGTCTACACATGTGTGCATGAATTATGATCTTTAGGAGACTTGGGTCAGTTACCTGATAGCAGAAATCTGTCTAATCAGCTAGACTGAAGCATTCAACTCCAACTTCTCAGTTTTAGGAAAAGCTATTGAAGAGAGTATGTGAGTAATACCGAGACTGGTCTTCATCCTGGTCTATTATCTACTAGCAGTGTCTACAGATGAGATGCTCTCAGTAACTGCAGCTGACAAGCGCTCCGTGAAAATTGTTTCGTTAAATTT
This sequence comes from Bucorvus abyssinicus, assembly GCA_009769605.1. Taxonomy (NCBI): domain Eukaryota; kingdom Metazoa; phylum Chordata; class Aves; order Bucerotiformes; family Bucorvidae; genus Bucorvus; species Bucorvus abyssinicus. The sequence goes on from CM020063.1 coordinate 44,312,609, forward strand.
AGGTTCATTAATAGTTATTTATCTTGTGCTTAACACCAATTCCCAGATAGAACAGAGCTCCACAGAGATGGGGGCCTGTAAATGCTTGTATTATACAGTAAGTTTGTGCACAGAAGTGAATAGTCCACAGATTTGGGGGGTATTTCAACCCTAAATTATTGAGACTGATTTTACAGATTCTGTTACATTGTTTAGATATCATTGATTACTGCCTTTACTTGCTGGGTCTCACTGTATTCGATACAGGAAACTCCACAGAAAAACAGAACCTTTTATGAGAAGTCCTCTGTGTCTGCCCAAGGAGTTTGGTTTTTTCTCTGTCCCTGTGCACTGGTACTCCATCTCCTTCTTCCACAGGCATCTGCTTCCAGCCCTTGCTTCTCCCAAACCTTCTTTGCACCATGAAATTACACATATGAGAAGATGGCATAGTATGTTGTTGCAATATTCTCTTTTCTAAGGGTCCTGTGGATATCTGGGTAGCTGTGAGGGAATCACAGTCCTGCAAGATCCAAAGCAGCAGAGATGTTTCCACAAAAGCAGCCAGATTTTTGCATTAGTTAGGTAAAATCTAGTTCAAGCCCCTGTCTTACTGGGATGACAGTGCCAGCAGCTGGATCATAGGAGGTGGTGGTTGTACTACCATATGCTCTTGAGCATTGTGAGTTCAGTCTTCCATAGGTCTTTATTCTCAGGGAAACAAGCATTGGATATAGGACATCACCATGTCTTAGTATAGGACAAAAGTTAACTCCTGTGAACAAAAGCATTCCGCAGGCTGTTAACTACTCTCAGAGAGAGACTATTGAGCTAGGTGGAGCTTTGTCCTCACAGTGGACGTTCTCATGTTCTGTAGTTAGAAAGTAGTTGCAGTAGTAAATAAGAAATATGTTATTTTATTAAAAACAGATTGGCGTGTAATGTTATTTTTCAGTACTCGGTTCTTCAGAGAAGTGCCTGTTACTTATGAAGTTGAATTGCTCGAAGGCATTTTGTTAATTTTCAGAATATTCTATTAAAATATAAACATTGGTGCATTATAGCCTTTTAGATTTGCCAGCAGTAGATGAATTAAGGCTGGGTAAGTATGACAAAATGGTGATTAATATCAGAATTTCAAACTGTATCTAAATGAACAGTTCTTGGAGAATTTAAAAACTGAATGTACCGTCACCTTGGCCACGTTCCTGAGCTTTGAGTCTCCCTTTAAAAACTACTTTTCAGCTTCTTTGTGTCCCTGTCCATGGAAATAACAGATTCATAAACTGCAGTAATTGAAACCAGTGAGACTGTCTTGAGTATGACTAATCATTACCATTTCTTACCAAAAATTACTTACTCCCAGCCAAGATCTCATTAATTTTAATACGAAAACATCCACACCTATCATTTCTCCCCTGAGGTCTTCCTAGGCTGCCGCAGAAATGGAGTCTGACTTCTATTGCTTTGGCTGGAGTTGAAGATGTGAATTCCTCTGGCTAATTGCCTTTTGGATAACCTACAAAACACCAGGGGTCAGATTCTTGGCCTGGTAACATTGCTTTGTACTGCTCTGGCTCGGTGCCACAGCTCCCATCACGGGGAATCCCAGGAGGAGAATGGTATAACATTGACGTCGGGGTATTCCTAGCTTCAGATACCCACATATTCTCAGCTGCTGCTGTACATGTCAATAAAAGGGAGCAGCCTTAAAACTGCTCAGACTTAAATAGAGGATTGAAATGGCCCCCAGTGGGATGCTTCTGCCCAGCTAAAACTTTACTCTTAGTTAATTGACCTTAAGTATGAAGCCTCTGGTGACTTAAGCAAAGATATGTGATGGATACACTTTCTAAAATGTTGACCAGGCATTTGGTCCCCCAGGAAATAGTTTTTACCCTATTGCTAGTTGTGAACAGTCTGACACACACACCTTAGCAATGCAGATGAACACTACCAGAGTCAAAGAGAGCACAGACGTGCACACACATGCCATTTGTGTGTGTGCACCTGCACTCACAATGAACACTTTAGGCTGCCCTTTCTGCCTGTGGCAATTAGGGAAAACCAGAAACGCAGACACTGTAAACTTTGCCTATTGAAGAGGCTGAAGTGCTATCATCTTGCATATATCCCTCCAAAAAATGTTGAGCTGTAACCATAAGGGTGGTTTTGTACCATGTCTGTGGCATGTGACCTATTAAATTGTTCAGCTGCATCCACGAAATTGAGGAAAAGGAAGTGCAGATCTCCAAGTCATGGTTGACCTGCCTCTCACACTCCTTGTGTGATGCTATCACATAATCTTTATAAAGTAACATGATATTTGCTTGAAAGTACAGGCAAATATCTCTAAAAGGTGTGTCCTGCCCCCTCATGGCACAGGCTAATCCTGAAAGTAGTTGTTCTTACAATCATCATCTGATGATGCTACACAGAAGAGTTTCCTCCATTATTTTAGGGAGACTTTGACAAGGAAGGGAGACATGTGGAGTTTTACATCCATGTAAACAGAAGATATATCTTTCTTATTCAACAACAGAGCCCCAGTCCTGTGCACATGGAGTCTGTTGGTGATGGGGATGCTGTCTCCAAAAAAGGCAGTACACCTGTCATCCGGTTATGTGGCTATTTATTTTTGCTAGTGACACAGAAAAAGAGCAGGTTATGACAAGAGGTGGAAGGAAACCGTTAAGAAGTTGCTAAGGCGCTCCTGGAGCAGATCTGCAGAGCCCAGTGGACTTTACCCCCACGCACTGGATCCAGGAGGTTTTGTATCCAGCACAGGATCCAAGCTGCAGATTGAAGTGGGAATACACCCATAAATTCTGCCTTCAAAATCAAACCTTCTTTGTTAACCAGACTGTTTATAAATCAATAACACTTTCCCCCACCAATAAAAAAGAAAAAAAGAGTTGTCAATTGTTAGTCAACATCCAAGAAAACCAAACCCCAAACCCGAAGCGTTTTTCACTCTTAAAGGAAATACACCGGTGCCTGGTCTGGTATTAGTGAGGGAAAGAGCAGTGGGATTTTAGACAAGTGTTCCCTGCTCTCTCAAGCAGCCAGGCCAGTGGTCCCATAGTGTGGCTGGAGGAGCACCCGGCTGCACTTGTGTGACCTCTCCAGTCAGCCCAGGCTAGGGCTGATGTGCTCTAGAGGGAGCCACATCTGTCCTTGGTCTCCGGAATGGAGGTCATCAGCCTGCCAAGCTTTCCAGGAAAGAGGGAGTGGCCAGAGAGTCTTGAGTTAGTGAGCGTGGACCACCTGGAAGAGAGCAGCGAGTGCTTGTCCTACCTCTAGCCACTCCACAGTAAGGAGTAGGGGGTGCTGAATTGGCTCTGAACTACCACCCTAACTCGCTTTGAAGAAATGGAAGGGCAGGCAAGTAACATGCATGTTCTGTTATGAAAAAATGGCACTAGCGTTTCTGCATTTTAGTCTGTAATAGAGGTTGGTTTGTATTACAATATTTGGGTCCAAAGTTGGAACACATAGATGTTCCAGTCTATCTGGGGACAGGGACTGTTTGCAAAGCTTGCGCCATAACCCAGGTTCTGATTGAGAGTACCCTGAAACTTCAATGTTTCTAGCTCTGACAGAGGAAAACGGGGAAAAATATATTTCTCTCTACATTAGAGAGAAAGCATATTAATAATGCTGCCACTATTTGATGATTGGGTTGAAAGGCAAATTTGGGGAATAGCTATCTTTTATTTCAAGAAGTCAGGGTCATAAAAATTATACCTATAAAACATACAGCAGCCTGAACCCTCTGCATAGAACCTCTTGTATTTTATGCCTCCTTTTCTATTTCAGGTTTTCATTTGCCTAATTACTACTCAGAGGCTGGCAGAGATTTTCCCTGCAGCGCTCAGCTCTGCTGACTGCAGAGACCCTACCTGGCACACTAAGTTAGTGCGTCAGCATTCTAGGTAGAAATGAATGAAAAATCAAACAGGGCAACTGCAGTGGTAGCATATACAACTCTAACCTACTTTGTGTATGGTTTCAAACATTTAATTGTGTATTTAGGTATCTTTTAAAATGGTAAGTGGATCTGGAATAAAATAGATCTTTCTAGTCAGCCTGAGAAATGTTTCATCATCTCTACTGCTTAGTTCAAGCAAACTTACCACCCTGACAGCTAAGTTAACTTGCAGTCTTGACTGAAATGCCAAAACCTACAAGAAGATTGTTTTAATCTTGAAAATCTATCACCAGCTGATTGCATCATGCAGTGGATATAGATATAGTGATAGCTTTGATTGTTTTTACTGTATTTGCAGACCAGATCTAGAGTAGGTCTGGAAAGGCAGAAGTACACTAGAACCTTTTTTGAAACACAGGTATTGCTTGTGTATGATCTTACAAGGAGTTTGGTTTATGCATATTTCTGGGTGTGCTTTTATTTTTTCATGTTGTATTACTGCGTATGCAGAGCTAAATATGGATTGCTGGTTTCATTTAGTGAAAGTCCATGATAAAAAGGTCCAGTCTTCATGCTTAAAAAATTAGCAGCTGTTGTAACTTTTTCAGCTGAGTGGGTTAAATATGCTACAGATCCCTCCTAAAATCATTGCCATAACAAGTTGTGCAGTACAATACTGTAAACGTTTCCAAAAATTCACAAGCTTCTTTGTATGTGATGCCCTTACAGTGAAGAAGATTCTTTTGACTATAAAGATGAAGAGTCTACTTCTTCTGGTGCTGATTTCTGTCTGCTGGGCTGAACCTCATCCTGACAACTCAAGTCTGGAGCGTGAAAGAATCATTCATATTCAAGGTAAGTAAATACGTGAGAAAATACTTGTATCTTCAGACTGCTGAGGGAAACAGAATAATGTGCTGCACTGTTTTTTAAATACTGTTATTACTGGTGACCAAATCTTTTCTTTTCTGGTTCTGTTGTATTATTATTACTCCTAAGGAAGGTACAAAAATGGAAGTTGCACTGTTTAATAGCACTTAGTCACAACCTTGCAAAGATTAGCAACTAAAGTACGGCATGATTTAAGATAAAGAAAAAAAGCATGCATCCTAGAGTAATAAGCAACTGCAATGTGTTGAAATACCTTTAGTTTATTGTGGAATATATTTGATTTTAAAAAGACTGTCACACATAATTCTTCACATTACAGAAAATTACTGCAGTTTATTATTTAAAAAGGCTCAGCACATCAGAGATCATAACTGGGCAATTTAAACCAAAAACAAAAAGTAGCTTACCCCGAAAGAAATGTGTCATTCCTCATACCTTTAATTCACATTATTATACTGGCCTTCTGTATAATCCTGTTTGGTTCATGTTTGAATCCTAGAGCTTATAGCTGTAGCAGGATTTCAGTCTGCAGTACAATGCAGCTGTTTTTTCAGTCCCAGCTTCAGTCATTGAGGGTCATACTGTAGAAGAAAAAATAGAGAATTTATGCAGTGGGGACAGGCAGAACTAACAGGGATTTTCCTGCTTTTATTTATGTGATTCTTGAGGATGACTAAAATTAAACTTGCATAATTAAGAAATGCAGCATTGTTGTTCTCTCTTTCTCTCTCTCTCTCTCTCTTTAAAATGTGATTCCTTTCTCTCAACAGCTGGCAAATTATGTTATTTGAGTGTTTGTATAAATATGAATTACCAAGTTAGGGCAGGTTGTTAAGAAAGCCTGAACATTTAGAAGTTCACAGGAAAGTCACAGTAGTTAAAGGTACCCTGCACCTATTAAAACAGCACTCAGATTGTCAAGGTCAAATAAAGAATAACAAGATACCTGGTTTCACTCTTGAGGAAACTTACAGGATGAAGGTCGAATGAGTGTGTTGTATCAAAATGAAGGTGTATCACTGTTGTGAGAGCATGAACGTTTGTTCCGCAGGGTAAATTTTGAATTTGATACCAATGTCTAATAAACATACAGTTTGCCTTTTCTTGTAGGTTCTTATCTCTGAGCTTTATTTATCTTCTTGGAAGGTTAAAGTAGTGGAAATAATTAAACTAAATCCAAATCCTTTTTCCTTAATCTGTGCATGTTAAACATGCTCAGTCAGGAGTTTAGTGTAATTTGCAAGTCATACATGTCCCTTATTGTTAGTCCTTCCGCATGTGTACAGTGCAGTCTCCAAATGCTAAACAGTTTAAAGCTGATAAAGATTTTGAGGTGGACCATTCTGCCTACCCATGAAAACTCACCTGAAACTTGAGAATTTCTTCCTTCAAGGGCTAGGTGATCTTTAAAGATCCCTTCCAAACCAAACCATTCTGTGATTCTGTGAAAGCTGGGTAAAGCTTGAAATTGAGCTCTACCATGAGCTTTGTACATCAGCTGATTCAGGCTCTGAAATGCACAATTCACAAATCAAAAAGAATAAAATTACTTGCAACTTGGTATTTTTACCTTTTTTTTTTTTTTAAATTTATCTCTGCTTTGTGGAATCCCTTCAGGGCTGGGATTCCACCCTGCCCAAATCTTCATAAAGCTTCACATGGTGATCTATACCTGGAAGTGAGCTGGGAATCAGAGAAGCCTGAGGAACACATGTGTTATAGCTTCATACAAAAGGTATTTTATATTACATTAAGGATTGTAGCATCCCCATCCACAGCTGAAATCCTAGAGATACATAGCTAAACTCCTCCTGGATTGCATGCTTTGAAATGCCTTGCAATTACAAGAGGTGTGGATAGATGTGTAGTCAAGTACACAGAGCTGAAAAGGATCTCCCGAGGCAATGAACTAACTGCTTTCTACTCCCCTGTCTTCACATCACTTAATCTCCTGTAGGTTTAACTCCATTTTTTAAAAAGTTGGTTTCAAGTCTGCAAGGAAGTTTTGGACCCTGTTTTTCTGATATAAAATACACTCTCCTAATTCTCCATGTCCATTCACAGCCATCGTATGGTCTTATGCTTCTTCCAGTGTTGTTCTTTAGCTCTAAGTAACAATTTTTCTTCTTTCATGTTCACTTTAAAACATTACTAAGATAACACCATATCCTTACAGCTATCATTTGAGTAAACTTCTTCAGATTCCTCTCTAACTGTATAACCTCTAGTTATCTGATAATGTTAGTAATTCATCTCTACAGTGGTTCTTGTTTGAACTCATACTTCCTGAGTGTACCCTGACAGGATTTTATTCCAGATAAGATCTTAGACTGGCATTAGTGTTCTTGTTTTCCAGGTAACAATGCTTTGTTTTTCAGACCTTGGATCAAATTTGCAGTCTTCCCAGCCATGCTGCAGTGCTGATCGATAGTCTATTGTGATAGACAATAGTTAGCAGTCATTATCCCTCATTATCACTTGCAATTAACAAGTACAAGGTTTATATCAATAATTCTTCATTCTAGGCCTTATAAATCTAGATTATGCATTCAGTATTAAATATTACTATACTTTTTCTGCCCTTCTTTCTTCAAACATTCTGAATATTCATTCTTCTCCCTTCAGTGATGCTTAATATGCCATGTGAAAATTGTCTTAATTCAATAGTCACCTTTACTTTATAAGATAAAATTAGTGGATATATTAAAGATTCTCAAAAATTATACTGGAGACGGTTCATTGGCCTTTTTCTAGGCTCAGCATTAATGTTTCAGCCTAACCAATTGTAGCCTCATCTGTATCTAGGTCTTAGACACTTAGCAAAGTTTCTACCAAAACACCTATTTTCTCCATCCTGCCTATTTTCATATATTTCTTGTATCTCTTGCTTCCCTGAGCTTCAAGCAATTGATATATCTCATTTCCCTGGCCATATACAATTTTTTTTAATTAAATAGTTGATATCAAATTACCCTTTGTTAAGTATCTACTGAGTTTTATCCCCCTTTCTAGTGACTTACTCTCTTTCTGTTCTTCAACAATTTTTCTTCAAAAATTGTTCTAAGGTCCTGTTTGCTGTTGAGGTCAGACTAATCAGCCTGTTAATGGCTAAATTACTTTCCTTAGATATGTTGGTTATTTTGCTGATGTCCAGGAACACATGGTACCATTCTCAAAGTGATAGAAGAGCTAACATGTCTGCCATGAAGTTTGCCATACCAAGTGCCAGTAGTAATATCAGTACTTCAGGCAGTGAGGTTTTCTACTCTTTTCTTTGAACAGGCTGTATTTTCTAAGTTCAGCTTTCATCTATATGTTTTGATTTCATATCAATGCACTCATGTATTTGAACCACATCATACTTTCAGAACATCAAAACAAACGTTATTTAAAAGAGAGGGTTTGTTAATGTAGCACTTGGGTCATTTCTCTGTTGTCTTCCACATTTATCTGCGCAGTGATTCCATACTAGGAAATGAGCCTGTGCCTGTTTAAAAGAATTTTTGCACTGCTACAGTAAGACCCTTTACAGTCCCTCCTGACATGCTTTTGATCCATTCTCCATTTTGTCCTCCCTATCATTTCTTATTTATTTCACAACCTCTAAAGCACTAATGTACAGTGCCACCTCATCACCTTTATCTTTCATTTGGGCTTCTGAAAGAGCAGCCACCTATTAATACTGTTTTATGGTCTGATGGCTGTTTTAGTGTGCTTCTGACTCCCTTAACAACTCTGTGTCAGGAACCAGAAGATCTAGTTATCCCACTTTGCTGCCTCTCCATTAGTATAATATCTCCTGCCACCTCTCTCAGACTCAGCATTTGCTAACCAGAACAAACAGTATATATCATAAATTGTATTGCTCTCTGATTATACTGACAGGTCATTGCTTTTATGAACACAGAGCTCTGTCTTTCAGATGTCTTGTCACTGTCTTGAAACTGTGGATTTCTTTAGCTTTACTAAACATTTGCCAAACTCTTTAATATTGCAATAGGCATGGATAGGTTCCCTCTTAAATCTTTCAGATTTTCTTAGAAATTAGTTGCTGGGTTCATGAATATCTCTGTTCTGCTCTCATTGCCAGGTGTAGTTCCTGATTCTTCCCTTGCTGGTTAATACAGTGAAACTGGACCTCAATCAGCTTTCTCAGCTAGGAATTTTTTCCTCTCTACTTCGCTAGTATTCCCTTCCGCTGCTTTCCTCAGGTCCACTTCTTTTTTTAATATCTTTTATTTTTGGTTTGGTCGTCTTTTTCAAGTATCTATGAACAAAATTTACAAAATATCTAAAGCTGCATTTTTTCTCTTCTGTGACTTTATTTCCTTTCCTGAACCCTGTGGTGGATTCACGGTTTTGGTCAGGCTGCTCCGTTATCCCAGACTACTTGACAACATCACCTTTCTCTCTGGTAGTTTGTCTGCATACAAAAGTCATTCCAGTTAAACTTTTGTGGATAAAAGCAAATAAGAGACATATATTTAAATAAAATATGTTGTCCCCCTCACCTCAGTAAACTGTCTGTGTCTTAGGGGTACCAGTTTCACTCTTTAGAAAAATTCATAATCGTAAATGAAATCACCTGATGAATGTGAAAATAGGACAAAAGTATAGCCTAGCCACATAACTGTACACAACAGGAAAACAATACTACGCTAATCATATCAGTGTAAATAAAGACTCATATTTTTCTCTGAGGTCAAGTTCTGCAAAGGGTTCTGTCACCATGAAAGAGGAAAATGATGCTTTTCAGCCCTCAGCTTTGTATATCTCTCTAATCTATTCATAGTGCTAGTTGCTGACCAATTATTCAAAGTGGGAGAGTACCCTTCAGAGATAAGAGCATTCTTCTGTATGTAGCTGTTCTGCAATATAAACAAAGTTGACTAATCCATTAGAGTAATTGCTAAGTTAATTAATGGTGGCAGGAGTCTTTAATGTATGCCTCCGGTTTGTTCAGGTTTTAGAAATACAAGAAGAAAGGCCAGCGAATAGAATACAAAGTCTGGTTTGTGAAGAATCAACCTTTAACTTTTTAGCTTTTTTCTTGAATATAAGTGAATTTATATTATGCAACCTTTCTTTACCATTCAGATACAAGAATACAGCCATTTGCCTCTCAAGGTCTCTGCACAGATTTATTTGTAGGTAACCAAGAAATATGTTAACATAGAATGAGCAGAAAACTTTCTAATATTGCCCTTTTTTTTGGGGGGCGGGGTGTGGGGGTGGAAAGTAAAGTCAATTAATCAAAAAAAGCAGAAGAAATCTTTGCTGAACTTGTTCCATGTGATGAGTTTTATTTACAGTTCACTTTTCTTCAAAGCAAACCAGCACCAACAGAGACTAGATCTTAAATAATAAATACCAGCATATTTCGGTTGTACAAAAGCAAAAGGATTCAGATTCACATTAAACATAAATTTATATTACTAACTTGCCCTTTCTGCATCAGTCTAATTCCATATATATCGCTTTTAAAGGTAATTAAAGAACTGAAAAAATTCTTCTTCCTCACTGGTTCTGTGTGATATTTTGGTTTTGTTGAACAGTTTCAGTGCCATGCATGAAGATGTCCTTCTCTGCAGAGAGGAGCAGAGACTTTATGATGATTTCTGATCTATTTTGCTCTGCCCTGATCTTCATGCAATGTCTTTATCTGTACTGAAGATATACTTAGAGTTTATTTACGGCAAAAGGTGGCAATATTTTGGAAGATCTGAAGTTTGTTATTTCCCTGACGGTTTTATTTGCTGTTAGGTCTCCTAGAAACCTAAACCTGAGTTAACATGGCCCCTTTAACAATCACCTGCAATGTGTTGCTCAAGTTAAGTATATGAAATCAGCTGGAAAATGTTTTACCACAATCTTGTCATCTCTATGTTGGAGAGACAAATTTCTTCTCTGCCATTTATAAAACAGGTATTATTAGCTGTACTATTATTTGGAACCATACACCTGAACTTTTTAACTAAGACTTATCTAGCATCTGTCTTACCAGTTGTATATCAAAATTTCGAAGTAATGCGCAGAGAATATTTTATTCTGTCAGTTCAGAGGTAGGAATACGGGAGTTTGATGCTTGTATTTTCTTTCTTGACACATAAACAAAATTACATTAATACTTGGGCCAAATAAGAACAGCTTTTCCTCGTCTTACTGCTGTTATACAAAAGTTTTTAGACTTTCTTTTCCTAAAGGAAAAGTAAAAAGGTAGTTAAAACATAGTTAGAAAAAATGTAGTATGAAAAGTATGTGGAAAAGAGTGCGTGAGTGTAATTCTTCCTCATGTTTTCCCCTTCATATTCTCTGAGTAATACACATATATATGTGTATATCAATAATGCACTTCCATACATATTATAGCCAGAGGAAATTAGTGTTATCACAGAAATTATTTTTGAATTTTAAATAAGCATGGTAGGATAACAAAACATGCCACTGCTGTAGGAAGAGTGAGGATATTTTAGCATGAGTGTTACGTTCGTGGCCCTGGTAACACTACAGGAAAGGAAAAACAACTCTGTGCTTATTTAAAGTTCGATGGCACACGGTGTTATTAAACTAATGGCTTACTAACAATGTGGAACATTTAGGCAATAAATGAGTTTATCTGACAAAACATATCTATGATGTGATCCATCACTTACGTTTTTTGCCTTCTAAAAATGCATATTATTTTCTCTGCTGTTGCTATGTTAAGTTAGTCCATTAAAATGTGGCAATAAACAAGTTTTGTAGCTAGGTCAGCATAAGCTTCTGGACGGTTCTGATGGATAAAGTGGATAAAGCTGTTTGCCAAGCGTTGTAGGGTGACCCATCCCCTCTGCCCCAAACTATGTTCCTGGCCTTCTAAACCCAAACCTGGCTTGCCGTTATTCTTAAGTGCCAAGCCCGTTAAGAGAGAAAAAAAAACCGAAACAAAATCTCTCTCACACATACGAAAACCCCTGAAAAGACAAACAAATCTAAATACGTGTCCAGCAGTAAAATTTGGAACTAAACCAATAAGCTAGCAGGTAAGACTGAACTGAGAGCTCTATCAGCATGAGAGTAAGTCCAGATGCTGTCCTTGAAATGGGAATCACGCTGAAGTCAAGGTTAGATGAGTAATGACAACCATAACAGCAGTGCTAACTGCATAGTATTCAGGCAAGGGAGAAAGAGAGGTGGAGAGCAAACCAGATGCAAATAGCTGTCTGAGCCTTATTACTTAAGGTAGCAAGATACCCTTTTGCCTGCAATATATACCTGCTTGATTTGACACCGTTGAGAGACAGCAAAGCTGACCCGAATAGCAAGTTTCCAAGTGAGTTTTCATTTGTGGCAGTCAGTCTTTCCCCACAGCTTGGAAAGTCAGCAACCAGAGTTATGTGTTATCCCACGCATCTGGACAGCTTCTGCAGCTTGGACAAACTCAGCTATTTTAGCTGTTTTTGCTTTATGTTGTCTTTGTCACCCATCTAATTACACCAAGAGGATTAGCTAAAGGCCACAGCCTATCAGATTTGACAGTAGGGAAGGAAAGTGGAAAAAATGTGGCAAATAAGTCACCAGTGGTGCCTGGTTCTCTACAAACAGCTAAGCTGCTGCCTGACTTACAAGGCAAAATATGCCTGGAAGGGTGAAAACCCCACCTATCAAACCTTCCTCATCCCATTTCTGACCTTGGAGCTGAGACCAGAGCCAATAACCGAGTAGCTGCCATCCCTGTTCCCAACAGAAGGAGCATCTGGAGGTTGGTCAGCACGGCACCGTTAGTCCACAACCTTAGACTCTTGAGTGTCCTGTCTTGTCTCCAGCAAGGATCTAAACTGTACTGTTGAAGACAACAGTTTAGTGAGGGATTATGTGGGGTTTGCAGAGTTTATAGTTGTTTGGCCATTCACCTTATAAAGTGTCTGATGGTACTACTGAAGAAAGTAGTTCTGGGGAAAAAGAAGTATCGTCTTCTTCAAGTAACATGCTGAACTCTTTGGTAACACTTACATGTCCCATCTTTTTCCTTCTTACACTCATCTTTTAGATAGTCCTGCTATTTAGATATAAAGATAATTTTATTCAGAAGCAGCAGCCTTGTCAGAAACCCCATGAGGAAAGCAGCCAGGGAACCATTCTGACAAGCCTTTAAAACAGCTTTAAAGCCTTCCATGAGCAGATCACCATTTCACAACAGATCATTACTCGTTGTATTCAGGGAACCCATTCCTCATTTAAGATGTCTTTCATAGCAGTAAGCTGGAATGCTGCATCCAGAGTCTTCTAAACATATTGTAAATGAAGGGATTCTGGTCAGCTCTGTGTTCGGGCACTCTTTGTTTGTTGTGGGGTGTTTTTTAACTCCTTCTCTGTCAACTTCAGAAAACCCAAGATCATTCATTTTGCCATGCCTCCAAAAATATGGAGTTAGGTGAATTTGGCCCTAGTTCTCACTGTCTGCTAGATAATAAAGATCTCTTGGCTTCTTGCCAAACACCAGTCATCTCATTTTTAATCCCAAATCCCTGCTGCCTGCAAATTTTCTGTATGTTTTCCAGCTCAACAAGAAACTATGCAACATCCCCCAGTCTGACATCTGCTTTTCCTCGAAAGCCAGAGATTCCTCCCTTCTCATTTCCTAGGTCTAGGAGCAGCAGCAATGTAATTTTCTGCCCCATTGTATTGCCAGAGAGAAGGGCACAACACCTCTTTTTCTGTAAAAAAGAATAGGCTTTTAGAAAACTTGAGGGTAGAGGCATATTTCAGTCATTGCATCTCTCTTTGAACCTCCAGGAACGTAGAAGATGTTCCAGGCTGAAAAAAGCCATGCTTTTCTTTCCTTTCTCAGTCTCTATGCCCTCAGTTCTTTATACTTGCTGAGAAATAAACTCAGCTAACGGCTGCTGCTAAGGGCCAGAGGAAGTGGGAAGCAGCCAGGAGAGAGGTACCCCACCACATTAGGATCCTAACACCGGAGTCAGAGGTGACAGTGCTCTGGGCAAGTCTCCAGGCCCTGCTGGCAGAGACTAGCTGTTGTTAGAAAGAGCGAACATTAGCAACCTGAGTCAGACTTGCCCTCCTGCACCAGTCCTTTTTGCTAATATTTGTTAACTTGACTGTTTCAGTATGTAAGATCAAACATAGCTGAGTTCTGATTCAGATTTCTCAGTAATAACCACCCCAAAGCATAACATTTCTCCTCCCAAGGTGGACAGAAGTCTGTGGAACGTTTTTGTCCCTGAAGGAAACAGGGAAACTCACAGACAAGCCACCCTGGCTGCCTTCCCTTTCTTCTCCTCGTCCTGTGGAAACAGTGTTAGCCACACTTTCCATGGTGCTTTGCCTCAGGTCACCTCTACCCTTGGATGCTCTCCTCTGGAAGGGAGAAGATGGGTTATTGGTGCAGCTCCGAGCCTTTGCTCAACTCTGGGGAGAAGGGCAGTGAAAAAGAAAACCAGTTATGTGGGGCTGCAGGTGATATGCTCTGCAGTAATGATTTTTCACTAGGTAGGAAGGTCTCTCATCCTGGTAAAACAACTTGCAGCACTCAAGCTTGTTCATTCTCAAGAAAGCTTTCATCCAGGCTAGTCTTTCCTGTGCAGGCAATAGCAATGCTCACCCTGACAAAGAAAAACAATATCTGTTTTTCTTAAGAAGATGCACATTTGCACTCAGCGAGCTTGTCATTACAGTGACCACCCCTGTTATGTGTTTGCATAATCACAAAATGCTGCATACCCTGGGGTTTCTTCTGGTGCTTAGTGTACACAGCATGGACAGGTAGTGAAGCCAAGCTGAAACTGCAGTTTAAGTGAATATATCATTTAGCCAGCAGGCCGGTCAACAAGACTTGGGAGCTTAGGACTGTCAGGGGGCATTTATGAGCTACAGATTCTAATGTCTCCCTGCACCTCCCATGGCTGCGGACACATCACAGGTTTTTGCAGTGTGAACAGACAGCTGGACAGGTGGGATACTCCCTGGTGGGCTCATCACTGAAACCTCATCTGTCAGCCCACCTCCATCCAGTACTTCCCTCCTTCAGTTATCCACACTGCTCTCCGGCTGATGATATTTTTCATGCATTTCTGTGGTTTTGTCCTATCAATCCAGATTCATCCCCACAGACACCAGCACAAAATTGTTGCTAGCCGTCATAGGGTCACCCTCTCAGCAGCCTCCCCGTCTGGGAAATTAACCATGGCTTTTGCTGAAGTTAGAGAGAGCCAGACCAAGTGTTAGAGTCAGGGATCACATTTCGAGGAGGTTACATTGACTTGCTGAATGCACGTAGGGAGTTACAGACTTTCTCTGCAATCTGTTATGCAGAGTGAGGTCAGAAATTCTTTCCCAGAAAGCAGAGCCCTGGTGATTCTTTGCTAGTTTTGGTCAGCGTCTCAGTGATAGAGGATGGCAATACCTACAAAAGCACTGAGCTTGCTAAATAAATGTTGCAAACTGATCATGAGAGAAGAAGCAAGAGATAATGAAATAAGGAAATATTCTTGCTTTTGGACACATCTGCTGGCTTCCACCATGAAATCTGTGTTTTCCAGGGTTTTCCCAAGGCAGCACATCCTGTCAAAGAAGCCGGAGAGACTTAAGGTTGGAAGCGAGCATCTGCTCTAGCTGGCTGTCCCAAATATAATGATTTCATAGGGCAACGTTAACTGTAGAGACCTACTAGAGAGAAAAAGAGAGCATGGAGTCTGGGGTGAGGGTGAGGAGGAGAGGAGCCAGCCAGTTAAATATGGGTTTGGGCAAAAATAGAGAGCAAAATATCAAAGATAAAACAGTGTGAGTTTGAAGGAGATGAGGAAAACAGCTGAGAAAAAAACAGATTGAGATGCTGAGGAAAGTGGGCAGGAGAGGGCCAAATTTTACATTTCAAGATAAATTTGGCTTTCTTACTTTGGTGGATGTATGTGAGAAAAGGAACTCAAACTCAAAAATGAGACTAAAATACAATAGAAAATGAGATGTTTTAGAATTATGCTGACACTTTTCACGTCAATATAAATAGTGCTATTTGATACAGCAATGTTTTTTCCGTTTTGTGAGTGTGACTCACCGTATCTCAGACCGTGAGGGACTTTGTTTGCTGTCACCTGAATAAGCTGAGTCCATGCACAGAAACTGAATAATGAAAAAATAATGCAGCATTGATAGACATCACTTGAACAACCTGCAGGGAAATACAGGATGTTTGTGTGGAGCCTTCTGTGGATGGTGGCATTCCTCCAACTCTGTAAATATATTTATACAACTCTATCTTCGTGGCTATGGAGTACATAAGATGGCTTCTGCCTGTATGGGTCCTGTATGCTGTGAAGCAGTTTGCCTCTCCACCTGTGTGGGAGTGTACACACACAGGCATACTTGCAGCTAAGTAAATAATTATATGTAACTGGTTTATACATCCTACTGCTTCATAGGTACGAAATGGTTGCAGGGAAACAATCCTGCAGATCTAATGTATAATATATCTGATGGTTGTTATGGGATGGATCATATCCACTCTGTAAAAGGTAGATTGCAGACTAATTTTTGTTTTGTTTTTTCTCTTTGAATCCAAACAGAAAATGGACCCCGTCTACTCGTGGTAGCAGAGCAAGCTAAAATCTTCTCTCACCGGGGAGGCAATGTCACACTGCCATGTAAATTTTACCATGAACACACATCAACAGCTGGCTCAGGAACCCACAAAATCCGGGTCAAGTGGACCAAACTCACCTCAGATTACCTCAAAGAAGTGGACGTCTTTGTTGCAATGGGACACCACAGAAAGAGCTATGGAAACTACCAGGGCAGAGTGTTCCTGAGAGGAAGCAGTGAAAATGATGCCTCTCTTATAATCACAAATATAATACTGGAGGATTATGGGAGATATAAGTGTGAGGTGATTGAAGGATTAGAGGATGATACAGCAGTGGTAGCTCTGAATTTGGAAGGTAAGTAACACATGATTTACACTTAAATTCAGATTTTCATGGTGTCATAATACTGCAGATACTGTATAATCAGTGATAACAGCAAGCTGAGAAGAGGGATTCATTGTGTTCTGGGGATCTTGGCCTGACAGCCCGTGACACCGATCATAATTTAGAAGAATATCAGGGTTTCTATAACTTATGGTACCTACGGCATACTCAGCTCCCAGGGAGGCACGGAGTGAGGGGAGCCAAAAAAGAATGACCAAACATAGTGTGAAGAACTCCAAATGTTTTTAATTTGCTCCTATCAATTCACAGTGGTCATTGAATGTTTCTACAGCAGACAGGCAAAATTATATTAAATATTCTCCTAATAGCTTTTTTACAGAACTTTGGGGCATTTTAGATTATCAAGCAAATACAAATCTTCTTACAAAGAGGAAAAATGTTAATGTAGTTTTCCAGAGACAACGGTTTTGTTTTTTTCCAGCCTTATAATTAGATAAAACAGACCTCTATATTGCCTGCCAAGACAGCTCTGACATGTAGTCTGTAGTCATTTCCCTCAGCAATATTCTTGAAAACAGTAGAGTACAAAGCATTAGAAAAATTGGTGAAACAGGTTTAAAGAGCACCAAAAATTCAGCTTTCCTTTACTCTTATGAAATTCAGGTGTATTTTATGAGATTCAATGCACATAAACCAGCATTTGGCTTTTTTCCCCAAAGCACTGGACTGAACTCAGCAGTAAACTAAAAGTTCCATGAAGCTATCTCCCTAAGCCTTATACTTATCAGCAAGTGTGTGCCAGAGAGAACTTTATAGAAGCCATGCCATCTGTGAAAAGTAGTTAGGAAGAAAAAAGAAAAGAATGAAAGCTCTGTCTCTCACACTAGTTAACAGGTGAAATATATGACTCTTTCATGGAGGATTATTGTACGTTATAATTAGGTACTCTACACAGTAAGACCGGCTGAGTGGTTCTTGGAACCAAACAGATGTCATGGGCTTAGCTTGCTTCTTTACATCTGTTTTTCCATTTCTGGGTAGAAGCTGCTGAAACCTTCTGAGTTCAGAAAGGCCCTGCACAGTTTCCATGCCAGCAGGATAGTAAATTTAGGTTGTGTCACCTCACATAATCCATCTTTAATAAGAATGCACACTGTTCTTTTCAAACTCAGGCGATAAAGAAAACTGGACATACACATGTCCAGTTTAAGTTGTCTAAAACAGTTTTCAGTGAAGACAGAAAAGAGCAGAAGGAAAAAGCATTTTACTTTGTTCCTCTCTGCTAGCCAAAGACTCTCGTGTTCAATTTTCTCTTTGCCTGGGCAGACACTGCAGTGGTTGCTCATTGCCGTTGCTGTCATTGAGACACCACTGAAGGGAGTGTAGTTTCTGCTTCCTTGGCTCAGCTTTACCTGAGCGAAAGCAGGGCACTGGTCGGCTGCCCAGCCTGCGGGTACAGCCCTCTCATTGGGAGACACATTACGAGGTGGGCAGTCCCAGGGGGCAAGAGTGATCCACCTCAAAGGGTGGTTTCCAGACTACAAGGATGTAAATAAAAATGTGGTAAGTGCAGCTGTTTACTGCACGTGAGGAATAGTGAGCATCACGTAATCCAGGTCAGAAATGTGCAGCATGCGTTTAGCTGTGTTTGACCTCAGCGTGTCTCTTCTCCTTTCACGCTGTTGTGCAGACAGTCCTGGAGCCTACTGCTGGCTTGTGGGGATGCTCAATGATCCAATAATATTCTTCTGACAGTCTCCTTACATCCTGAGTACATACCTCTATTAGGCTTTCAGATATTCCAGATAAACCACTGTATATCTTGTTCCCCGTCAGATACTGGGGCCATTTTGTGATAGAGCACCAGCCCATTGGATACAAGGTCTGGGTCCCACCTCCTTTTACACACTACCCCCTTTAGCCTGCTGCTGTTACTCTAATGAGCGTATCTCTCTGAAGGAAGCCAACCCCAGCATGTCCTGTACAACATCACCACTCCTTCCTGTGTTCCGCCCCCCGCCCCCCACACCCACCCCCCAGCCTCCAAAATAAGGAAATTCATAAGGACAGGAGAAATCATATTTCTTCAACTAAGTATGTTCCTACCTCTGCTCAAAGGAAAGTTCATGTATTTTAACTAATGTCTGGCTAACATAAGGAACAATGTCTTCTTAAATATTTTTGCCAGACACGGGACAGGTGTAAGACTATTCATCTCTGATGTTATAGAGTGATGTTTCCTAAACTGACAGGAAAATTTCATTTGTTAAACCTCATGGTAAAATGTAATCTTTCAAGTGAGATAAGAATTGTGAGTGTCAGTGTCAGTCCTGCTTGTGGTGAATAAATCAAATCATTCTGGGTCCAAATTACATTGAATTTTACCTCTAAAATTATCATTATTAAAATGCACTTATATTTACAATGGATATGTATAATTGATGGAACGCATTCCTCCGTTTGATTGCCCCTGTGCTCATTTTTTCTTCTCATCTTCTGCTTTTTATAGTGCTGGCTTTAACTGCTGTTTCGTGTATTTGAGCAAGGCAGAACAGATCAAGCGAAAAAAAAAAAATCGATCTTTGGACAAAAATAAAAAGATATCAGCCCATTTCAACATTCTACATCTGTTACAAATAATAAGGTTAATCTCACAGTGGGAAGGATTTGCATCAATAGCCTGATGTCCTGAGGTGGTGGCCTTAAGGATGTTAATTGGCAGCAACACAAAACCATTTATACCCAGGAATGCCCACTAGCAGTGCAAAACATCTCCAGTGTGAGATCACTTTACAAACAGTATACCTCTGGCTAGGCGAAAGCATATTCATATATCAATATGAAAACAGTTGACCTTTTTTCTTCTAAGATTGTGCTAGTATTTTATTCTTATTAGACTTAAAGGCCTTCTGGGATTGTTATTAAATAAACTTCTCATAATAATTGGGTACTTCTAGCTTTGAAAAAACAGTGGAATTAGATTCTCTGTTTGTTTAAAGCCTTACATGGTTTTGGTGTGTTTTCTTTGCTATTATTTAATGCAGAACCACGACATTTTCCCCTACACAAGCAAGATAGTGCTGTCTAACAGCTAAAGCTCAGAACTAGGATTCACTGCATATTTCACAATCACCAGCTTTCAGAACTATTCAATCATGTTGTGATTATCATCCTGTTTGTAGCCTTAAGTACAGTGACTGGTCTAAGGGCAGGAGGGTTGTGCTGGGCATGGTGGCTGCAAGAAATATCAAGTACTAGAGAGAGCAGGACACTTTTTATGTTGGCCTTGTCAACAAAGCCATATTCTCACTGAACTGGCCTTACTCTCCTCCTGCACATAAAATACAGATCATGAATTTAACACTCTTTGTCAAATGTTCTGAGAGCCAAAAGCTTAATAAATTAAAAGGTCTCCTATGGCAAGTAGATATTGTTGCCCGAGTCATAAGCAAAGAAAGAATTCTCAGCTTACATTAAATTTTCTTTATGTTGGTGTTTTACTGTTCTACACTAAATATTCTTTATGTTAGTGCTTTACTATTTTCTTTTCTTATGAATACTAGGCACTGTAATGAATCTCACTACATCGGGATTGTGTGCTTCAGCTTCCCAGGCATACGAGGGCTCTAGAACTGGCCCTTGGTTATACTGCTCAGGCATTGATTTTGTGTACTAATCCTTCATGTGATTCATGAGCCAGGTGACAAAGGAAGTGGAACAATGCTAAGCTGCCAAAAGCAGAATTTTACTCTACTAGAAATTTTTTTATAGTTTCTATCTTCAGGGAGAGATGATAACTGAACACATTAGGTTTGCAATACAGGCTATAAAAAAATAACTTTGTACATTCAGAAGTACCAGCATTATGCAGATTTAGAAAAAGCCATTAAAAGTCTCCGTAGAAAGCTTCTTCTAGATAGAAGCTAACTCTTTGCGTAGCTCCATGTGAACTAAAAAAACCTTCAGGTTTTATGATGTTTCTTAGAGGTACGTTAGTCTTTATGTCCAAGATAGAGCTAGAAGAAGAACGGGCACCTCTTTCAAAAACAGACTTCGTAGTTCAAATGGATCAAACAAATCCACAAGCTTCAAATAAGCCGATTCTTCCAAATTGTCACGGCAATCATTTTCTAATCTAGTCATTTGCTCTTAAGCTGGATGCAAGCAGTGGGGAATTCATAGTTGAAATCAATATGAAACGAACTCCATGCTCTCAACAGCAGGGGAAATCAGATTTAACCTAATACCTTATGTTACATTTCTTCCTTCTGTGTATTGCTGTTACATTCATACACAAAAAGCTATTTTAAATATCCTTAGGGTGACAATCTGTTGTATTCCCCACCATAAAACTGATTGTATAGGATACACTATCTGTGGGTGTTTTCTTGTATTCTATACAACAAAAAGTCTTTTAAGAGACAACAGGATTTTCTCAAGAGTAAGTCAGGGCAGACCAATGTAATTCCTTCTATGACAAGGTAACAGGTCTTTGCAAGTGCTGTGAGAAATGGGTCTTGAAAGATGCAGGTGAATTTAAAACTTCAAAATACAGCAGCAAAAAAATTATCTGTAAATGACAACCCGAAAGGAAAATGTTAAAAGAATTAGGACTTATAAGCCTAAGGAGAGCAAGGAAAGGCAACAGCCTCCAAATTTTTATAAAGGCTGTGAAAAATACGGGAATAATCTGCCCCCAAGCCAGGTGAGTCTAGTTGGTATACCTCTATGTGTCAGGAATAAGCGAGTCTGATGACAGTTTTGTTAAGGGATGCTGTGGGCTGGAGACACACCATCTCAAGCTCCATTTTGAGTTCTAGGGAGATTGATACCTACTGACAACTAGTGGCCCACCCATGAAGTCTGTGCTGAATGGTCAGATATCTGACAATCCTGACAGGCAGAGAAATGGAGATAGAGTCTTGAGGAAAATAAGCCGCTTACCCTTTTTACAGAATTTTAGAAATCCAGCATGGAAAATTTTGCCATCAAGTGTATGAACTTGCCAGCATAAAACTGTACCCTACAGTATAGTATATGGCAAACCCTGCTGTTTCCCTCTATTTATACTGGCTACAAGAAAACTTGCTTTTATGTTTGGGCTAGAACTCAAGGAAGCCCATTTCTTTACTCTGGCTATAAAAAGAATTTTTTTCCCCATATGCGTCAACAGAAATTTGTGTTATTTTGTTCTATGTGTAAATAGTCTTAAAACTGCTAAATGTATATGGTGCTGGCTTAATAGACACCCATAAATGGTTACAGGAGTTGAGCTTTCTAAGGTTATTTCCTCACCTTGGTTGTCTTGGGTAACGGTTACAGCTGCTTGCACTGACAATGTGACTGTAGTGACTGAGTAATTGCAAAGCACTTGCTCTGACTTTTAGGGATTACCTCCATGTAAGACTCTTACAATATCTTGCAGAGGACACACAAGTGCAACCTCTTTTGCATTCCCTAAAAGACAGGGTACCTGAAGCAGGGTTGAACATTTGCGCAATTGAATGTAAGGCATTCATGGAAATACAGGTGTGTGCATGGGCAGGAAATGTTATACATTGGTTCTTGTGTTCCTGTTTGGCAGAAATCCTAATTTCCTTTACAACAGCCATTTTCTGGACTGCAGTTGCGTTGTCACAGGTGCATACAGCACATCTCACCCCAGCATCCTCTTTCACAAACAGCATTATTCTCCACTGAATTGACATGTCTCCTGTTCTTCCTCTCTTGCTTGGAGGAAGAGAGGTCCTTACTGGGTAGTAGGACCTATTCCAGAGAACCAAGTGTCTGGGAGAGGAGCCACACTGTGAAGTCTATATTGTAAATTAATATTCCCCATTCGGGTTCCACAAGTGGCTTAGCTGCTTCCTTAGGGTGGAAAGCTGCATCACTAAGGTCAAGTCAAGGCTCTTCAGCTCTAAGGCTCCACAAAGTAACCAGATTTTAACCCTCTGAGACTGGCAGGTTTTATCTTCATCCATTTTTTAAGCTGAATTTGTTAACTTTTGGAAGTGTTTTGTCTAGTGGTAAAACACAGGGCTGGAGTCAGGAGTTTAGATTCAGTCTGTTGTTTGGGAACAGTAACATGCCTCAGGACAGCTTTTGTCCATTCAAGACAGATGGGATGGATTATCTTTTGACAGATTATAAGATCCAGCACTGAAGAAGATTCTTTGCAATTAACTAAAGTTCAGCACTGCTAAATAGTAACAAAAGGAGGATGAATAGTAAGATCTAACTTTGAATTTCAGCTAAGTTTGATGGGGAAACGAAGAAAATTAATGAAGATGTGAGATAATGCAAAGCTAGATAAAACACATACCCAAGCAGTTTTGCTCTACAAAATTGCCAATGGCTGCCCCCATCTGCAGGGTGAAATAAATGGTAATCAGTTGCAGGTTTGTACTGCAGATGAACTCAAAAAAAATCAGCTTCTATGGAGTCTACCCAAATATAGCCCAAAGCTAACATTACAGTTTTGTGCGTATTTATGTTATTAAAACATTGTGCCCCAAACTGTCAAACCCAGAAAAAATTCTAACAAATTTACATGCCTATTTAACCCCTTTTAAAAAGAGATTTTGGAAACCTTAAGGAATCAAATCTGTTTGAATAGTTTCCAATTAGTTGTTGCTCAGTTTTTAAAAGTATGTAAGTTTAGATCTTGATTAAAAAATACCCACTTCTGATGATTTTAGGGTTCTTTTACATGTATATGCGAATCAGACACATGTACTGGACAAGGAGTTGGTTGTCTGGGGAAGTGTAGTTCTGGAATATTACTAAGTATTGAATTTCTAATAGAGTAATAAAGCTTGGGCTTCTCTGCTACATTTTTGTTACAGCCAGTGATACTTCTGTACATTAGCACAGAGGAGGAATTAATAATTTCTTTAAAAAGAGATGAGAAAGAGAAAGAAAAAACAGAGATCCAGAAAAATACAAAACATCTACAGCTTCTCAGTGAAGTTAGAATTAACAGCACATGTTGTGTTACATTACATTCATGCTTTATAGTTCAGACCAGCTAACAACTTTTAAAAGGGATTTACAAAAGGAAAGCAGACTTTCTAGTTAATTGCTGAAGGAGAGCAAAATATTGTTTATTATTACCCTGCCAAGTTTACATTTGCATGTTTTATTTGCTTGGACCAAGTCAACTGAGATTTTGTAATAACAAAGATATTGTTTAACAAAACTAACAATTCTTGGATGGTAGATGGACAAGAGAGAGAAGGGAAAGAAAGGAGATGTTAAGATACCAGTGGAATAGACATCAAAGTGGATTTGAATGTTCAGAAAGAAGAATGGCTTCATTGCTTGGTGACAGTCTTGCATTACCATAATGTAATATCTCTGTCCTCTACTACATTGCTCTGGAGACAACAAGCTTTTTATAGGTGGGAGAAGTCATCATCAGGGAGAAAGTAAAAAGAAAGATGGGTATTTACACCAGTGAAAAGGTTTTGGCTCATCTCCTGTGTTATCTTGTCTTCAATCACTCTGCATCATACAGCACTTAGCTCTACAGAGATGTTTTGAGAATAAACAGTCTGAGCTGGATCTTCTCTGATGCTGTTTTATTTCAGCTTATTATGAGACTGGGCTAAAGCCAACTGTAAAATTTAGATCTGGGTGAATTTTCTAAACCCTGACAAAGATTAGGGTGGTCTGATCCAAACTTTTGTTTCAAGTTTCTCTTCTCTTTTATCAGAGCCACAAGAGGAGGTGGTTCTTCAGCATTTTCTGAAACATCTTTCATGCTTCAAGAAGTAATCTTTAACTACAGATCTTTTTCATAAAGCAGAAAATACACTGTGGAAAAATCTGTCTGATAAGGACAATGCCTTTGACTAAATGTTCCTTCTGAAACAACTCTGGAAGTGTCCCCACATTTCCCATCTCCTCTTGGATGTCCTCTCTTATGAGAGGGTCTTTCTGCCATACCTGTTTGCAATGGCTAACCACCAATGAGCAGCAGACAGAACTTTGGGCTGGATTATGCCTGGTCCTCAGGAGTGGAAGGAAATATTTGGCAGGTCCATTCTCCTTCCACAGTGGCTGACTGGCAAGGGTCCTTTGGTTAAGCTAGCAGTGCTTTTGGCAGCCATAGGGGTATCGAGGGAAGGTGGTGTCTCACACAGCTTCCTACTAGGGCTGTCTTGTATTGCTGCGTGCTGTGTGATACATCACCATCTGCAGTTGGGAAAACTTGTCTTCTGCTCAAGGAATCATGCTCCCTGATGCCCTCTGTGAGGAGCTCTCCCTCCTTGAGAGGTGACAAACTGCCAAAAACCAGCTGGAACACAGCAGAAAAGTCTACCGAAAACCACACACAACTTCACTGATTTTATTTCCCTATAGATTTCCTAATTTAAGACCTCAGGACACTAAAATTATGCCTCCTACCAGTCTAGCCTTGAAATGTTGTTATTGAGCTGGGCATGAAATACCTTCCTGTTCCTAGGATAATGTAAAATAAAATAAAATAAACATAAAAAGACCAGCTGTCTTGAACCTTTCAGGAAATCTTGGCAAGAGTCCAAGCATAGAACATAGCACTCTTTTATGTCCATCAAAACATTTCATTTTAATGTCTATGAGTAAAAAGAAGTAGTTCATATGCCTCTGTACTACAATTTCTTCTTTCTAAATGACTGCCAGAAAATCCCAGCCCACAAAAAATACAGCTAGCTTTGGTTTTAATTTACCTTTTTTTAAATGAGAAATTGATCTTACAGCTGATAAATTTTCTGATTAAAAAGATGTACTTGCAAAATTTCAGGCAGCTCTGCTCATCTTTGGGCACTCTCAGAGTGGACGAAGGTGAGATCACAATGGGGACTGTGAAGCTGCAGATGGGAGCAATGCGCAGACCTGGCATGGTTCCCATTGGGAAAGGGATGAGGTTATGGGGAGAGGAGCCGGCTAGGCAAGGCCGCAGCCCTATACCCTTCTCAAACCTAATGCCTGATGTGCTGACAGTGTGGGTTTTTTCCTCAGAAATAAAACAATTTATCAGTCTGACACACATCATGGAGTTAACCTTTATTTCTCCTTCTGGTGACTGTAAATGCTGTTTCCCTTTCTTCGGCTTTTTTGCTGTCCAGTAAGTCACCCTCTTTCTACCACTTCAGGTGTTGTATTCCCCTACTCTCCACGGCTGGGTCGTTACAACTTGAACTACCACGAGGCTCAGCGAGCGTGTCTGGACCAAGACTCTGTTATCGCCTCCTTTGACCAGCTCTACGATGCCTGGAGGTCAGGGCTGGACTGGTGTAATGCTGGCTGGCTCAGCGATGGCTCCGTGCAGTACCCCATCACCAAGCCCAGGGAACCCTGTGGAGGAAAGAACACAGTGCCTGGGGTCAGGAATTATGGTTTCTGGGATAAAGATAAAAGCCGATATGATGTTTTCTGCTTTACTTCAAACTTCAACGGTAAGACTTTTCTTCACCCCTACCTTGTAAATTACTGTTTCTGTGCTTAGGAAAGAAACTCCAAGGCAGCAAGTAGTATTTGGTTGGTCAAAGCTTATATTAGGCTTGGAAAATGTTATTGTTGAATTTACAAGGACACACGTGCAGAGTAAAGTTGTCTTTGCCGCATGTTCACGTAGGTTGTTTTTGCAACTCTGAACTTGTATTGGCAGGAGTTTTGGATATCTCCACTTTCATCCTGTTAAAATGTGTATATAGTTTTTAATGTTGATATATGTCCAGTTTATTTCAGTTAAGGTGACGAAGAAAGCTGTGATTTATTAATTGAGCTTTTCTGTTGAATTCAGTTATAATTACGATGTTTTACGGCTTAAATATATCGCCAAAACAACATTCTGATCACCACTTCATCTATGCTGTTGTGTCAAGCAGCTCTTGCTCATGTTCCAGGTTTACGATGACTAATACTTACTTATCAGCAAAGCTATTTCTGGTTTATATGCCTAATAATTTAGATTCCTAATCTTAGTACATTGCCAAAACCCTGATCACTTTTGCTGTGAGCTTGGTCTGCTCTAAACCATATTTTAGTGACTGTAAGATTTTTTGCTGTTAGTAGATGTCACATTAGGTACGAAATGACTTGACCTCAGCTTGCTATCATTTCAGCTTTAATTTAGTTGCTGAAAAGGAAGTACTAAGCATGGCTGTCAATTAGAGGAATGCTGCAAGTGAACACGTGCAATAGGAGTCTACCATCCTCTACAGCATCACGCTTGTGGATAATTCCTACGCAACTTTGCACATTTGGCTTGCAGCCCACCCGGACCAAGGACCATGGCCTTTTTTGTTTATGCACAGATTGCTTATCCACAATGAACCATTTTTGTCCTACAGCACATAAAAAAATAAACATAAGCCTTGCTCACAGAGGATATGCTCTAGTGTAAAGTCTGCTCCAGGCTCTCAAAACATCCCCCCCCAAATCCTTAAACCAACAATATTAAATTAGGCTGAATTCGCTCTGAAACAAAAAGTTTAGCTGATTTTTATCATGCTGCATCATTCCATGAAATGCTGGCTCTTTATTTTCTTGCTTCATTTATCCAAGGCAAAATCCTATATAAGCTCATCTCTTATGTACAGTCATAACCCTATACTATAGAAATAGCACTGAGGAATAAAACGAACAAGGAAAAATAATTAAAATGTGATAGCCACACTATTTATATTGCTCGCAGAGTAAATGTTTCTTACTACTTTTCACTAATCATCACCCTTTTTCATGCTAGCATCTGAACAGTATCTCTTAAGGAAAGGGAAAATTAATTTCTGGGGAAAAAAAAAAAAAGTACTGACAGATAAATATTGTCTGTGCATTGAGCAAAAGAGAGAAAGATGGAGAAGGTTCCCCAAGAGTCAGTGCCATTTAAGTCTCTCAGGGTGTCAGAAGAAAATCTGGACTTCTTCTTCTCTCATCATCCATTTCCTTCACCAGAGTACATTATCCTCACAGGTCCCTGCTATGTTCTCCACTATTCATGTCCCAAGTTCTACCTTAATATCCACAATAAAAACCAGTTACTCTCCCAAAATACCAGCTTCCTATTTTTAGCCCAACACTTCAGATAGCTTATGTATGCTTAACAGCATATGTTAGCTTTCTCAGTGTAAAGAGGAATGCTTGTAATAACCTATCTTGCCACCAGGTTGTGATTGCCAAAGATGATGGCTATGGGCAAAGAGCTATTTCTGCAACACCTAGTATTGATTCTCTCCGTTCAGGAACAGCCAAGCAAAATAAGAAGTGTTTAGGACACCATGAATTTCCAGGGGTGGCAGTGACTGCTGGCGTCTCCTGATGGTATGAAACAGAGGAGACTTCAGCTTTATGTAAGGGTGCTGGATAAATGCCAAAGGCCCCAGGATCAGGGGAACAAAAAAATCAAATTAACCAAAAAAAACTCAAAGGGTGTCAGTTGTGGGAGCTGCTATGAAGGAAGGGTGAGTGAGGTTTAGATTTCTGCTAACTGGGTTCTTTTTAGGGAAAGAAATCCACGGAATACATTATGACCTCAGGGATCATAAATATAAAGAAGTTTCTCAATTTTAAATAGTTCAGCAGTCAAAGCAAAAAGTCTTTGTCTAAAATACATAAAAATCTTGGTTTTTTACCTGAAGAAGAAAGGCACAAACCAGGAAAATTACATTCACCCATGAAGGTGAAAAATGGAAGGATAGTCATCAATGCAGTGAGTTCAAATCCAGGTTCAGTGTTTTCACTTAGGAAGTGCTGGATCCCACCTGTGAAGAGCTGAATACTCCAAAAATACTGGGGAAAAAAAGATTTGTTATACCATTAGTGAAGAATTCTGTGTGCACAGGGAAATTGTTTAGCAAAGTTTTGCTGCAATGCAATGTAAAATAACATTGGTACTTTATGAAATTACCCTCTACAGTGTCTTTTCTTAGAGTAGTATAAGCTCAATACCTGAACATTTTGTTCTGCCTATACGACTGCTTCATATTGAATTCTTTTTGTTGGTTCATAGAAGAACTGTTCATGTTTTGTGCTTGTGGAGGCAAAGAAAAAAACCCCAAAAACGTTTCATACACTTTATATATAGTAGTACTAGCAGTTTACCTGTTTATAGTAATATATAGCGATGTGTTTCATAAAACAAAGCAAAGAGCAACACTACTAGCATGATGTTATCCATAAAGTCCATCAAAATATTGTGCAATAACATGATTTTTCTGCCTTCGTAGAGATAGCTGTTGGATGGCAACATGTTTCCCAACCTGATTTTACATTCCTCATGTTGATAAAGGCTACTGAAAATGAATATATACAAGTGGGAAGTGTCTAACTTAAATCTGGAAATTCCATGTTGGAATTTCCTGATGTCTGAGGGCTTAGCTCTGCTCCCTCACCGCTGATTTCTCCTCCACTTTTCTTTCACCGTAGGAGCAACTTTAATCAGTGTTGTCGTTAGAAAAGCTAAAGGTTCCTGCCCCACGTGGTAGGACTACTCGCCATTATCCAAAGGTTTGCAAGGGCTGCAGACCACCCCTATTACTCTCCCTGCCCTTCCCCGAGGAATGGGGATGCTCCTCTTCTGTACATTCCCTGTAGAAGTTCAGTTTGGGATTCTACACACCAATTTGGAGGAATAAATGCAGGTGAATCCTTTTGCTCCAGTTGTCCCCTCAGAGCCCAAAAGACATAGGATCACGAATGTATAATGGTAGAGCTGAGTGGTTATTCTTTACCTAAATTCAAAAGGTTTCTGCAGAACAGTAAGTTTCTCAAAGGAAAATCTTTTGCACTGAGAAGTTTTAAGTGAGATAAATACAAACATATCTATCAGCTCCTTTATAATTAACCATTTTCAAAGAAAAAATCTATAAATAGAACTAGTATCACACTTTCTGCTCATTAACACGCATTTGGTTGTATACTTTGCACACAGAAGCACAGTGCATAACTGATTTGTTATATCAGCTCTAGCAGAATGAAGTAAAAATCTCATGTTAACAAAGTTAAAAATGCAAAGAATAAACATTAGGGGTCATGTTAAAACTGCAGATGTGAACCAGCTGTTTGTTACAGTAATGCATGTGATATGCTAACCATCTCCACTGTTTAAATGGGAGAAAGGTATAGCCAGTTGTCTCTGAATAACATATGCTGGCTGTTTATTTTCAGAATATTTTATAGCTGCAACATGTAGCCATTGTTCCAAAAAGAGAAACAACCCACCCAAAATAAAATTACATAGTGTTTTTTAGAAGTGGTTGCTTCTGAGACACCCGAGTCACTGCTGGTATGAGGGGGGCTGAAAGTGGATTTTTTAAAATTATTCCCACATTTTTAATGTAGCAGTTAAAAATCAGTTACCTGAGATATCACTGGATATCAAAATACTTACCAGGACCTTGTGATTAAAGGAATGGAAAGCATCTCACTTTGCACAAATTTTTAACATGTTTTTCAATTTTAAGAAACAATGGCCATTGAGTATTGCTGCAAGATACACTGAGCTGAGTCTGCTGAGCGAATGATAGGGTCTACATGTTGTGCAAGCTACAGATACACCCTGCTGGCTGCTAAGAATGCCTTTTCTGGCCATAGGAAACCACAAATCAGAGCAGCTTTGCATGGCAAAACAAATTTACTGATTTCTGTGGCCATAAGCTTTTTGGCATACCGGAGGATCACTATCTGCAAGGACAGTCCTGCTCTCAGCATTTCTCCTACATGTGCTGCCACTCACCAAGCAGAGCTTGCTGCTTGATTGCCTCTGCACAGCATTGAGGCCAGGAGGCTGAGCAAAGGGCTGCCCCAGCACACCAGTATGCTATCAAGAGTAGTTGTAAGGATGAGCCCAAATGCCTAGGTACTCAATGGCTGGCTGTACATGGAGGCATCTTCTCTGAGCATCCACCCAGAACCTTCTTCCAAAGTTATTGCATAAACACTTTATGCAGAAAATAGCAAATGGGGTGATACTGCCTTTGATACTGCCTTTCTGTGCCTCTGAACGTGAACACTGCCCAGTACACCCAGCTGAAATATAAAAACTTGCTAATAAAACTCAAAATTTAGAGCTGAGCTTGGAAAAATCTCCAAGGGTGGTTCATCCCTCACACTCCCACAGTCACAAGGGTGTAGGGTATTTAGGTCAAGTGCTCAAGTTTTCCTCTTTAAGCTGTTCTGTAACATGCAAAATCTTAAAATATCTATTACAGATGGGGTTTGGTTAGGTTTGCATAAACCCTCTGCCCCATGATTTGCATGTGAGAAGTCAAATCAAGCACACTTATCCTCTGTAGGAGTGACCCAGCCACCAGATACTAATGAGAGACAGTTAATGTCTCCCTCTTCTTTCACAGCAATTAATAATTACTAAGATTGAACAATTGGGAACCTTTCTAACCTATTAGCAGGGGGAAACCAGCAAATCTGTAGTGAGTATATTAACAGAATTTTATTTAATCAGACATTCTGGATACACATTGAACCCCTGTGAGGTTTACTATTAAAGTTTGCCTGTTTAAGGAAGGAGCAGAGTACGGGAGTTTTTATTATTGACGTCATATGTCAAAAGCCTGACCCTACTGCAAATCCCTGGGAAATTACGTTCCATTAACATATGGTTTGAAGAGCAACTAATAAGCTAGGTGAAGTTTATGTACTCAGTCCAAATCCCTGTTCCCCTAAGTCTGAAATGCTGTTTGCTTTGGGGAAACTTCTTAATAACATAGTAGGAACAGGTTTCCACTTAATAAATATTCTCTTTAGCCACACCTTGTAAATGCTCTCAATGGAGTTAAGCAAGCATTTTACAAAGGGGTAGATTATCTACTCTTAACAATTTTGTGTGGAAATACTCTAGATATTGTCTCTGACAGCAATGACACTTTTTTGGAAGTTTCTTCTCAACCACAGCTGCAATGTAAGTGCCAAACACCCCCCACCCCCACCCCTTTTTTTTTCCTTATGTTCTTGTCCTGGTATACAGTTTCCAACCTCTACACAAATCTAATTCAATTATCTTTATATTGTCATCTGACCTGACATTTCTTCACTTAGTAAAACGCTGTGTGGTTTTTTCAGGGACCTGGAGCTGGCGTAACTCTTCATCTTGCACACCACTTTTTCTTCACCAAGAAAGTAATCTGAAACGGAGCAGAATTCTGTTTGTGTATTTGCCTTTTTGTGTATCTTGCCTATTTCTTCTGAGGAAGAAAAGGGATATTGTTCTGGAGTACATTCTTAATTAAGAAGTAAAGAGTGTGCTCTGAAATTAGAAGAACCCTACATGAATAAATTCCTTTGGTTTTCAGCTAACTTGCCTGTTACAGGACAGTCAGATTGAAAAGTTGTGGATTTATTTGGAAATTATTATTCCTCCAGATTAACGTTATTCCTCTGCAATCCCTTTCTACCTCACACTTGGTTAATTGTCAAATGATAAATAACCCTAATATTGAATGAAAGGCTTACAATGAATTTATATTGCCTTGATAAATGAAATTAATGTCAGTATTATTGCTGGTTACGGATTAGCAGAGGAGATTTCCTTTTTGAACTTTACTTGCTGGCATATGTTTTCATTACCTTGAGACAGAGGCACATTTTTCTTAGCAGCACTATCAGCTCAGTGCCGACTTACGGCGAGGATATACCCTTTGATGCCTAAAGAGAAACAGAGATGCAGAAGTGCTGTGCGTGGTTTTGACACTGTTAATGAAGACTTATGACAGGCACGGTTTTGATCTACCACAGGCTCAGACTCTGCTTCTGAAAAGCTGTGCAATACCTCAGCCTTCTTACAAAAAAAAAAAAAAAACCCAAAAAAACCCAACAAAAAAAAACCAAAACCAAACTTTGGGCTTGTACTTAATTAGAAACAAGGTCACTGCCTTGTCAGAGAGTAAAACTGTATGTGTTACCTCCAGCCACCCTCACCCAGATGCTATCAAAGGCCATGCCTTGCTACGCCACGCTTCTGAGAGGAAAGCTCGTAAGGGTTTTAAGCTAATGCTGGGAGCATAAGGTAGAAGTGAACTGCTGTGGACATCTGACTGATTTCCCTTCTCTGATAGTAAGCTACAGCTGTATGAGATCCACTTTGCCTGAAATCGAGAAGGTTCCTCAGAAATTTCACTGGATTGTCATTGTCACAACATTGGTAAACTCATCTGGCAACATAAAGTCAGACACGGAACAGAGGCCCTGCTTCAAATACTGGGGTGTTGTCCATCATCCCTCTCCCCTGGTCTTTTTCTTCCTGTTTTTCTGCCTCTGAGGATGAAAATGCATTGCAACAATTCAGTTAGCACTGAGTACAAGTGAAGCTGGGGATTGCCATACTGTGCTAAGTTAACAGAAATAAATATAGCACTATTTTTTTGTTGTTGTTCAGAAAGTCTGTTTTCTCTACCTAGCTTTTTCTTTTCCACTCCTAGTATTTATCAACTCGCCATAAAAAAATTAAGGTATATTTAACAGCACAACATCCAAGTTGTGCAGTCCCAAATCAATCACTCTTTGATATGATTCTGCAGTGGAACGTCTCAATTTCTCCTCAAAACCCACTGTTATCTCATCATCTTAATTATGTCGCTAATGACCCTTTTTCCTTCTTTCTCTTTACTAGGTCGTTTTTACTACCTAATCCACCCAACCAAGCTGACCTACGATGAAGCTGTTCAGGCATGCTTGAAGGATGGAGCTCAGATCGCCAAAGTTGGCCAGATATTTGCTGCCTGGAAGCTCCTGGGGTACGACCGCTGTGATGCTGGATGGCTGGCTGACGGCAGCGTTCGCTACCCAATCTCCAGGCCAAGGAAACGCTGCAGTCCTAACGAAGCAGCGGTTCGCTTTGTAGGCTTCCCTGATAAAAAGCACAAGCTGTATGGTGTCTACTGTTTCAGAGCGTACAACTGAAAATACCTAGAGCATAAAAGTTTTTAATTCATTAGGAATATGTGAAAGATTTCTTTTCGATATGAACTCATGCAAGTTACCAAAACTGTGATAAATCTTTTTTAATTACTGTAAAGAGTCATTTTCATAAATCCAACCCATTAATTTGTTGGTTTTTCTTTTTTTTTTTTTTTCTGTTCTAGTATTTTTGTAAAAGTATCATTCCATAGATATTTTAAATTAATATAATTTAATGGAAGCTCTAGGTAAGGAAGTTTTAGAGCCAAATTCTTTAAGCTACATCATCCCAACAAAATATATTTTTCATGAATGGGGCATGCAATAGAGCTTGATGATTGCTAGGGCACAATTATGGAATGTAAGGCTACTCAAAGCAGAAGCTTTTAAAAGCACAGATTTTACATATTTGTAACAGTTTGAGAAACACTGCAAATTGATTATATCATGAATTTTGAAATAAGATAATCTTTTTGTTAAAGGGGATCAGTGAGGTTTTGAAAAAAAAACCTCACAATGTTAGGTTAGAAAATAACTGTTTTCACTGGTTTCACATGGGAACAACACAGAGTTTAATAAAAGCAGCTAAAACAGTCCACAAAAATAGGACTAGTTTTGCAATTTAAAATCTTGCCTTTCTGAAGAATAAACTCATGGTCCCATGCATAGGAACAAGCACAATTAGTTCTCCTGAACATTTCAATTGTTTTTGATGTGTATAAATCATTGATGAGGGAGTTAATAATAAACTAATGAGAAAACCCTGTTTTCTTCTTAACTACAATTAAAGATGCCTGAGAAGTGTTGTATTACCTTTGAGTAGCTTTACTGGTTATTTTTAAACTCTTAAAGGCCATTTGCTAAGCAGCATATAGCATCTACTCAGGGCAGTTGTATAAGAGAACTGCTGGACAGAGAAATTGTAAACTTTAGCAGCTTGATTTTACATTAGCCTTTGAAATGTTATTGTCTTAACGAAAGAACATTACAATATTTAATATTTCTTACTTATTTACACATCACAAGAAATAAAAATTAGAAAAAAAATTAAAATTATGAAGTCATAGAACACAATTATTAAATAAACTCTGAAACCAGCTATTAAGGTTCAGCAGAGAATAAAAACACTTTATTTCGTTACATCTTATTTGTATCTAAAAAGTACATCTGTTTTTTACACTGTCGATGACAAAATAGTATCGATAGCCCTGAATTATTTAGTTAATTCTCCTTAGAGCTCTCAGAAAAAAAAAACCAAACTGTTGAAATACTTCTTTTCACTGAATCTGCAGTGGTAGAGTGGAAGACGTTTACCTATATCTGCCAGTGTCAGAGATAAACACGCACTGTGCATGGTGCCTAGGATTTTCAGAGCTGCCTAAAGGACTAGGTCCTCCCTAAATACCAATTTGAGGGAATTTGGATTTCTGATGCAAACTTATTTTGGATGCAGCAATTCTTGGTGCTCATCTTCAGATACCTTAATGCAACCAATTTTTCAGAGAGTGGGTGCTCAAGGCTTTCTGAAAATTTACTCCACTTATGGTGTCTCAAGCTGGATATCCAAAAACCAGAGGCCACTGATAAAAAATGTCTTGGTCTTGAGTAATCTTTTAGGCGGTTTTGATGTTCTCTATCCAGTATTGGTTCTACCACTTAAAAATGGAGAACTTTTTTCATACTCTACGCTTGCTGACTATGAAGATTTCAGAGGACCAATGTTTGTATTGTATTACGCAAAGTTTTATAGCTTCCCATTGTTTCCATAGCTAAATGAGATATAGTGATATTTATGCAAGTAGGACACGACTGGTATGCTTTCATGAATGGTTTGGTGTAGTAAATTTCCCATGGACATGAGTAAATAAATCTCTTTCCTGGAGTAGTTGTGGTCCTGTTTCAAAACTCTGTGAACAAACCAGGAGCAATATATGGTAGTATTGCAGTGGAAAGGTACCATATTTTAAAAGGTATTTTATTGGACTTGGTTCCCATCAAGATCAGAAGCAAATTTCCATCCTTCTGGGGATATTTGCATCGACTGTGGATGTTTGCTTATACTATACAGATGAAGAAATCTTGGTGCCAACCCTCCTTCCCCCACCCCCACCCTTTTTTTTAATCCACTAGGAATTGGATTTTCCTGAAACTCTATCCCTTAGTTATGAATAGAGACTTATTACCGGTCAAGCCCCTAAACCCATGTAATCTTTTCCGAACAGGTATTTTTTAAATCAGAGTCCATTTCTCCCATTTTCTCAGGCCATTCAGAACCTTTTCTGAACCCTTTGGAGAAAAAACAGAAATGGAGAATGAAATGGAAAATATCCGTACAGGATAAGGAATGGGGTATGCAAGACTGGACCACGACCAAGAGGAATACATGTTGTTCCCCCATCCAACCTTCAGAAATATGGGGAAAGATGCAGACTATTTCGTGGTCTTTTCTGAAGCTTGGACAAGGAGGTTGTGGGATGGGAAATGCTATAGGGAATATCCCAGTTGTTACCTAAGACAGATCCAGAGTTGCTGTAAAGAAGGAAGCCTTTTATGCAGTTGGCTCTATCCTCCCCAAAGATCTGCTAGATTTGGAGGAGGCTACATGGTTTTCCTATTGCACAGAGGTGAAAAGACCCTCATGAAATTTTTTTTTCTTTTTTTTTTTCTTTTACCTCTCCAGGGAAACCCTTTGCAGGGTTTCAACCAGACACATCTTTTTTTGCAGGAATGGGGATTATATTTTGCCTGCATAAAAAATGTACACATCCAACCCACTCGTGGGGCTGGCTAAAGTGCCCTCACTGCTAGACCAAAGGCACTGCGGGAAAGGCAAATTCAGCCTTTCACCAATTTTGCAACGCTCTGGAGATGGCTGGTCAGGTCCTAAATCACAGCAATCTCAGGCTTGCACTAGCTTATGCCTTCTGTGTCCACATCTCCGGGCTGCCGCTGTGACAGCCTGGGCGTAGCATCCCCCCAGCCCACTCCGGCTTTGTGCATCACCCATACCCCAGGCCGGTGGCTGAGCAGGCTCTGCACCACCGAGGTGATCCTTCCGCTCCAGGGAAAGCCCCTGAGCTCCCAGCTTGGCAGCACAAAGAGATAACAAGGAATTAGGTCTCCAGAGAGACGCTGAGCTGGCAGACGATCAAAGATGGACGAATTTATCATTCTGTTATGCCTGTAAGATCGCATTGAAGATACTGCTTGCTAGGAATCATATGTTCATATAATGGAGTCACAGTATGTGAATTTGCGTTTGTCGTGTTCCTTATGAAAAGCCCAGTAGTTTAATTTGGGATCAGGCTAGATTTAGATCTATGTATTGATATACAACATTAGGTATTATTATAACAGATAGAGTTAATTGGATAGTTTGATGAAAATACAATTGTATGAAAAAAATAATTTGTTCTCATGTAAGCAGGTATAAAAACCATAAAAAGCAAATGATTACCTGAGAAATGGGCACGAATAGACACGAATGATATTTATTTTCACAGCTATTGACTCCATTTCCTTTTATAATGTCAAATGTCAGGATGTTTTCTTGTTTTTGACTAAGCTAGCTAGGTGCTTTGATAAAAACTTTAAAAAGCAGCTTAAGAACTGGATAAAAGTCTGTGCTATTTTCTGTTAATAAGAGAATATTCTATCATTAGAGTCAATTAATGTTCTCTGTCATTATCTTGTATTTCACAATGTATCTGAATTTTAATGCCCATGAATTGACAACAATTAAATCATGTTGTTCTTTTCAATATGATGATTTCTCCTTATTGACTGGCAATTCTTCTACTTCTGTCCCAGAAAACACAAAAAGGAAAGGAGTAGATCAAAGTAGGAAAATACTTTGCTATAGCAAAAAAAATTCTTACAAGACTGAGGGGGAGAAAATAGAGTACTCTGTGAACGTGTTTTACAATGAAAATAAAGAAAACTGTATTCCAAAGCCTTTGTTTTATGCATCCTTGAAGCATTTTGAAAGTGGAAATGCAAGTATCAATTTCTTCTTTGTGTTCTCTGCCATCTTCTAAAATAAAATAAAGCATAAATAAGGAAGGGGTTTTTTTTTAATGGTATTACACTGCATATGCATCACTAGAAAAATGGATGTATAACAGTGGTTCGTGTATGGGGAAACTAATGAAATTAATTATATAATCCTACAGCCTTAGAAATTAAAACCCAACAAAAATAATTTTTTATAATGTGCAACAAGAAAGATTTGCAGAGTCAAGCAAAGAATTAGTTCTTCAAAGCACTGGGCCAACTTTTCAGCTGCTGTAATCACACTGGTTTTGCATTCTTTTATTGATCTGTGGAGGAGAGTTAACCCTGAAAGTTGCCTACATTGCACCACTTTGCTGAGAAATACTAATTTTCCAGAATCTTTTAGTATATATCAGCTATGTTCTTAAACAGGTGAAAAAGATCTTAGGAAAACTTGACACTCAGAATAAGGGAAATCTGTATTACCATTAATACATGATTGAGACGAACATACTTCATTTTCTAACAGTTTAGTTAAAACAATTTTAAAACTGGTAACATTTTCACTTCATTAAGCATAAAATTAAACCTTTGATAGAAACAGTCTTGCATTAACTAGTATTTTCATCAATAGCAGCCGCTTCCATTGAATGACATTGCACCATTCAAAATGGAGAGGCTGTCTTCATGTTTGGAAGTGACTGGATTTAAGAATTGATGGAAATACCACAAAATTATGAATGTCTAGATTTTCACCTAAAGACTTAGTAAAGGGAGTAGTAGGCTGCCATTTTATTTGGCCATTCTGTCATTTACTCACAAAGGATACCAGCAGCTTTCTCTTCAACAGTAGCAGCTAGTTCTTCTGGAAGGTTTTAAGAAGATGAAGCTTACACATTTGTTAACCGTTTTCTCCCTTCTTTAGAAGCAGTTACAAAATCTGAACAAACACACTGCAAAGCAGTAAAATTCCAATGCCAAATAATTTACTATATAAAAAGAGACAAGATTTCTTTGGGTTTCAAATAAAAAATATAAAACTAAAAAGTAATCTTAATTTTAAGAGAAAGACAAAGTGAACTGATGAAAAATAATTGCTACTGAAAAATAATGAATAATTACTCGTGAAAAATAATTACTCCTCTTTCCATGGCATGAATAGGACTGATCCCTTTAAAACAGGGGGGATCTGGAAGATTCTTTAAGAAGAAAAAGGAATGACAATAGAAAGCAATATTTCAGCTCCTGATCTTTCACACTGAGTTTGCCTTTCTAATATTTTACCCAGTAATTATTAAGCCACAAGTTTAAATATATAATAATAAAAAAAAAAACAACTAACCGAAACAAAACAGGAGATTAATAACAAACCAAGTGTTTGGAAGGGATTTCTTCTTTCAATTTGTCAAGACTCAAACTGGAGGTAGGAAATTCTAATTAGAAGTCCTTTGAGTCAAATATTTTCCCCCTTTGTCTGAGAATGTTTCAATCTGTAAAGCCACAAGAAGGTAAAATATAAAGTCCATCCATTTCTTCAATACTGTGCCAGAGGCAAGCAATTGTTTGCCTAATAACAGCCCTAACATGGGACTCAGCTAATGAATTATGCACTAGCATATTTCCCAGTGTGCCCAGTGGGTATTTAATGGATTCATTTTTTTTTAAAGGCCAGCAAACAAAATGAAAATGGTATGCCTTGATACTAGTTTAAAGAGAACAGTTTGGGGTTTATACTTTACTAAGAAGATATATTGTGACATCTTTTGGCTCCTTCCTTCCTAGGCTGCTCTTCACTGTACTTATACACACAATGCGATTCCTTTTCTACTTAATTTCATCCTGATTTCTTTGATAGCTAGAAGAAGATTTGTTCTGGTTTTTTTTGGTTTTTTTTTTTTATGTAGAAAAAGATCAGATTTCAAAATTCTGAAGTTCCAGCTCAAACACAAGATAGACAAATCAAGAAGTCTTAATTTCAGCAGAACTGGCTTTTGAATCACTGGCTGCTTCTTACAATGGCAAACTTCAAAATCCCAGCAAAAAAAGAATTTATATTCTGTGTTATCAAACATGAGCCATCAGTGACTATTCTTTTTCTTGGCTTTCAACAATGGTTCTCAGGAGGTTTCAGTTTTTTGTTAGAGATCCTGATTTGGAGGTTTTTATTTTCACCAGGGATTAAAATAAAACTAACAAGAAAACAACACATCCCCCCAGAAAAAACACACAAAAAGCAGAGGAGAAGGATGACAGGAAGAAGCCAACAAACTAAGAACAGTGGATGACAGAAATATCTTAATAATGATACTGAAGTATGAAAAACTAAGTGATGGTAATAACAAGTAATTTCACAGTTCCTGGTCTTGGACATTGCTTCCTTCTGTAGAACGTTTGCCAGCAGATGAAGGTCCTCACAGCTCAAGCTTAGCCCTGTGCAGACCACCTTCATGCCACTTTGCTCTCTGTCCTGCACCCTGCTCCAACCTCAGGAAGAAGAGCAGGGATGGGGCTACCTATTGGATAGCACAACAGGGTACTTGCACTGTGGGAAGGGTGAAGCTGCAAACGGCAAAGCTGGCAGGAGCTCTGAATTCACTCCGATTGCCTGTAGATTAGGAGGGCATCTCCTGTGTACTGCCCCAATAAGCCCATTTAATAAGAGTCAACATCAGAGACAGGGACACTCGCTTGAACCCCAGGGTGTCCCATGTGCTCAGGCAATTTCTGTCATGTTGACTCTCATATTTAAATTATTAATGGTCTCTAGGGGAAAAAACTTAAACTGGTCACTTGACCCTGCTTAACCTTTCCTTGAACTTAAACGTCTGCTAGCTAAGTGTTTCTAAATTTTTGATTATAATAAAAATAACAATAATTTCTTTAGTTAGATGACAGTTTAAATGCTGTGCACGCAGAATAAGGTCACAGCTACATATAGCTGCATGTACATTAAAAGACAAATCAGTGCAATTTATTGAAAGCTGCTATGTGATTTTGAAGTGTATCTTCTGATCATCTCCACTTCTTGCACTCTGGCTTGGTTTAGAGAATAATTTTGGTGTGCATGAATTAGGTACCGTTCGGAGGAAACTAAATAGGAAGCTTAAGTTGAGGTGGACATCAAATGCATTCCAGCCCCAAGGAGGATGCAAGGGTCCAAATCAATCCTTAATCCTTCAAACCACATCTGTTGTGTGGATTTTTGTTTCAGGGCCTGAACTAAAATCTAGTCTGATGAAAAAAACCCCTGTAACTCACACTGTGCAGGGGCAGAAATCTCAGCACTCACTGCTCCAACCTATGGAACCATTTCTGTTGCACTGAATTACTTAATGCAGACACAGCACAGCTGGACAATTTGGAGTGCTGTGAGCAAGCATGTGGCCACAGAGGTAATGGCCCAACAGTATTTCATAACAAAGTTAGGCCTTAGCCACCAGAAGCATTAGACACAGCACGCTGGTACCTGTAATACAGATCTCCTCCAACTCCTGATGGAGTCAATAAGGCTGCCGTCACATCTGGTGAAGCTAATGGAGAGGTTTGGCTTTACAAGTATCTTCATTACCCACAAGTGCAATCAGGGCAATCCCTGGTAGCCATACAGGCTGGAGGATGATGTGATTGAGAGCAGCCCTGTGGAGAAGGACTTGGGGTACTGGTGGCTGAAAAACTGGACGTGAGCAGACAATGTGCACTTACAGCCCAGAAAGCCAATTGTATCCTGGGCTGCATCCCCAACAACGTGGCCAGCAGATTGAGGGAAGGGATTCTATCCCTCTTCTCCACTGTGGTGAGACCTCACCTGCAGTGCTGTGTCCAGCTCTGGGGTCCTCAGCACAGGAGAGACATGGACCTGTTGGAGCGAGTCCAGAGGAAGCCATGAAAGTGATCAGAGGGCTGAAGCACCTCTGCTGTGAGTACAGACTGAGAGAGTTGGGGTTGTTCAGCCTCGAGAAGTCTCCAGGGAGACCTTATTGCATGCTTTCAATACTTAAAGGGAGCCTACAAGAAAGATAGGGACGATCTTTCTAGCAGGGCCTGTTGTGACAGGACAAGGGGTGATGGTTTTGAACTAAAATAAGGGAGATTCAGTCTAGATAGAAGGAAGAAATTTTTTACAAAGAGGGTGGTGAGGCACTGGCCCAGGTTGCCCAGAGAGGTGGTAGAAGCCCCATCCCTGGAAACATTCCAGGTTACGCTGGACCCTGGGGCTCTGGGCAACCTGCTCTAGTTGAAGAAGTCCCTGCTCACTCCAGGGGGGTTGGACTAGATGACCTTT
This sequence comes from Bucorvus abyssinicus, assembly GCA_009769605.1. Taxonomy (NCBI): domain Eukaryota; kingdom Metazoa; phylum Chordata; class Aves; order Bucerotiformes; family Bucorvidae; genus Bucorvus; species Bucorvus abyssinicus. The sequence goes on from CM020063.1 coordinate 44,354,502, forward strand.
GATGGTCCCTTCAAACTCAAACCATTCTGTGATTCTATGATTCTATGAAGTGCTTTGCATACAGAAATTAATAATATTTTCTCTACTAAATTTCAAAAAAAGAACAAACCTAGTCTGCATTGCTGTATTTGAGCTGTATGCCCAGCTGGAGACAGCTTGGATCCTCCCTTCTGCTCTGGGTCTTTCATGCCTAGTAAAAGGGATGGTGTGCAAGGAGTGGCTGGCAGTGGTCGGTGCTGAAGCATCACAGCTGAAACTGGTGAACCAGTTGCTCCAGCACAGGCAGTTTGGAGGGCAATCACAAGACTGTCCTCTAGAGCCCACTCGCCCTTTCGCAAGCTCTCTTGTGGGGATGTATTGGGGTTGAAATATGGTGGCAGTGTTGGGCTCAGTCTTGGACACTCAGCGTACCTCAGAGTGCATAGACATGAACAAAGGATGCAGCCTGCTTTGCCTAATATCTCACAAGCTGGGCATCAAACCAAACAGCTCCCAAACACATTCTCAGAGCTCGGTGGTTTCAAAAATAGGTTTTAAAATGGTTTGCGCACAGCCTGTCAAAATGACAATAGAAAAATGAGGTTTGGGAGTAGTTTTCAGGCTTATCAGACTGTGTCCCAACCTGACAGTTCTAAACTGCAATCATATTGTTTTCATAAAGTTGTTATATCTTAATCAGCTCCAAAAGATCCAGGTAATCTGGCTTCTGTCCATTCGTCACAGAAAACTAACAACAGATTTCTCAGTTTAGTTATCAATACAGCACAGCATTATTAGCATGCATCGAGCATTGGTTGTGTGGAAAGCCAGTTAAAATAAGATTCCATGGTGTTACTGACTGCAATCAAGTGTAGCTGAGCTTTACTGCATCAGCTTGTCTCAAGGGAGTTTCTTGGAATATTTAGCTCTGAAAAATGCAGTACTCAGCACACAAGTAACTTCTGGGATACTTTTAACCCTTTTTTTCATTTCTCTGTGTCTTCACTGTATAGTAATATGTTCACCTCTATTACACCAAGAGGTGACACCCTAATGAGCAAGAATGGTCTTAGCTAGACAACACAGAACTATGGAAAGGCTTTCAATTCCCACAGCTTTTCCAAACTTCTAATTATCTCAAAGTTAATTATCATAAAATGAGTGCATCGTGGATCGAACTAGGAAAGCCTGCCTTTTCTGATTTTTAAAGCATGACCTTCAAGTTTGAATACTTCCTGAAAAACTGTATCTACATTTAAAAATTTCCAAAGACAGCATATAAACCTTGATCTCCTCTGGCAAAAGGAAAATAATTTGTACATAAACCTTAATATAAAGGAACATGCTTCAAAAGAAAAACAATGTTTCTTTGTTATAGTTCTCAATCACAGTTAACATTACGTAAAAAGTGTTCATTCTTCCAATGCATTTTTCAACACTGAAGTTTTCCCAGTGAGCCACAGTACATACGAGCTTGATAATTTTCTGCGGATTCTGTGATATATTCTTTAGAAAGACTTTTCTCAGATATGTGTAAGCTGCAGTAGTAATGCAGTAATTCATCATGAAAGGATAACTGTACATGGAATTCAGTCAGGTTTCTTAGAGGGAATTTTTTATTTCTCATAGACTAGCAGATTTCTAAGTAATATGTATAATAGCACTCATTTCAGGAACGTGAGGGATCAATGTAACTAATAATGTAAATTTATATTTGGATTGTCTTCACTTCTAAAATGCTGTTCAACCTCAAACAATTAATTATCCTGTATAACATTAAACTAACAGCTGAGAAACTAGGGTTGCAGAGTCACATGTGTACCAGGGCACTTCCACGTGAGTTCTGCTGGCCCAGGTGGGTAAAAGCCCAGCATGGGAACAGATTTATCAAAATTCCCTTTAATTGGGAAACCCAATCCCTTATATCTGCCTTACAGTAACTGCATCAACAGAGCAAGAAACACGTCAGCTATGAAATGCTTCATCACCAAAAAAAAAAAAAAAAAAAAAAAAAAAATTCCAATCTAAACCTATGTGTTTTCTTTGGATACGAATAGATGAATGACTGGTTTTGCTACAAATAGAGCTAAAGCAAGAGGAGTTGCAGCTAGCGGTAAAGATGCAGTATTTCTCCACCCTAAACATTTTCAGTCTGATGAACACTGGAGATTTATTACAAAAAACCTTGTCTGAGAGAGATCCATCAAGCCACTCAGCCCAGCCAGCCTGACTGTATTTCCAGACCTGTGCAGCAGAAGTGCAACGCCTTTGTGGGTTTTACCACAAAATACTTCACTAGGGACTGCTTGAATTTAATCCATTATGAACACAGCCCTGTCTCAGTGTCCTTTAATATAAGGGCATAGTCATAATTTCAGGCTTTGCAGCAAATGCTGATGGGTTAATACAACACACCACATAAATTCAGATAAAATAGCTCACTAACACAGATCATTGTGGCAGGATTCACAGCACCTGGGGTCATCAGTTCACCTGTTGTTGCTCAAACAGGAAAATAAGTATTATTGGCCATTAACAGAGCCAGCAACCCGTGGAACAGTCACTGCCTTCATTGCAAAACATATTGCAATGTGCAAACTGAACATACACGTCTCTGTCACCCCTTTCCACCAGTTTATGCTGTGTCAGGATGACATTGCAGCCCACAGGATCACCCTGCCTCTGTGAGAGCACACCAGGGCTAAATTCAGAGTCAAACTGGACATTGCAATTCTGAACATCAGCGTGTACCTTGGGGCCTGCTGGCCTCAGCTGAGCTCCTTGGCACTGTGTTAGGCTGACCCTTACCCCGCTCCCAACAACTAGAAAAGGAACCACTCAACAGTGTGCTTCCAAAGAGACAGCTGCCTAACCTGAGAGCTGCTGAGAGGGAGAAGTGAGACCTAATCCAAACTGCAGGAAACAAGCAAACCACATTTGCAAGCCACTCAAAAATAAGTAAATAAATATGTAAATTAAATAACTCAAGGCACTCACCCAATCTGTCCTGCAATGCAAGAGATCTACTTTAAAAATCATCTATCACCTGATTTGGTGTGAAGATACAGCTTTAATTTTCTGCTTTTTTCCTAAAAACAACCTATCAGGAAAAAGGAAGCAAATGAAGTCAGACAGACTGTCACTCAACACCAAGGGACAAGGATGGAGAAGAATGGACACATTCGAGTATGCATGCACGTATTGACAGTGCTAGGGCTCTCCCCACAGCTATTGTACCTGGACAAAAAGCCTTGTTTAAAATTTTCCCAAGGTCTTGGCTCAAGTCAGGGCTATGAGTGACATGAAGTCATCAGAAGAATTGTTCTTTCCATATGCTCACCAATATAAATATATCTAACAGCTGATCAAGCAGGACAGCCCAATTCCCTTTCTGACTCCATCAGTGGCCATGCTGAAGGGTAGCAAGAGTCCCCATCTTGGCCAAAGGCAAGTACCATTTTTTAGAGGTTAGGAGTGCTGTCAAGTGGGAGAGCAGAGCAATGAACAATACCCATGCAACTGCAATGCACAGGATCTTGTCTCATAACACAGACCAGTTGACTCATTAGATACCTGGCACCATGGGGCACGTAAGTGTTTTGTGGACCTCGGTCAGTGTTAAAGATTCATGGGTCCAATACAGACATCTGCTATATTGAAATCGAAGATATTGACTACAATTGCAGGACAGTTGTGGTCTTCCCCAGCAGCACATGTTGTTTATTCTAGAGAGGAAATCCATCCTTCCCCACCACTTTTGGTGTTAGAAGGTACTGATGATTACAAGGTTGACTTTGAGTTACATTGGAAGGTTTTTCAGGGGAAAAGGACAATCTCTATCTTGGTTTCCCAGCTGGAAGTGGACCTCAGGGTAAGTCTTAGAGAGGATTAATAAAGCCTTTTCCATGCTTTTCTGACTAACCTTCCTCAGTTATGGAAGGGCTAAGACAAGACCTTGGGAAGAGCATCAATAACATCTGCTTGGAGCAGAAGTCCTGACAATCACATGAAAAATGTTGAAAATCTGCCCAGAGACACTGTCAATTTCTAGTTATTCCCCCCCTCTTCATCCCCAACCCCCTTATACGGATTTTTTTCTGCCAAGCAAGACAAAGGTCTGTCTTGCTTGTCCAGTGTTTCTGTTTTCTAAGTAGATCAACTATGGCAGTGAAGTTGTGGCAGATAAGGACCTGGCCCGCCAGTCATCTGAAACAAGTCTGGTATGGTTTAAGTATGTTCTGCTTCTAAAGAGATCCACCAAAACCACCAGCTCTGAACATCCATCCTAGATCAGAAATACAGGAAAGGCGAAATGCTATTTATACACTCTGTGTAAAACTTTATAGACTATTTCAGCTGGAAAGCACCTGGAAGAAAAACAGGAGAGCAATGCGAAAATATGGGTGATTACAGGATCATACAGCTAGATTTGTCCAGCTTCCCCCATTGCATGCAAGATAAGTATAGGACCTTCCTCATTTGCAGCTGCTGGCGGGGCAGCCCCTTACTTATGTGTTCCTCAGCCTCCTATCTGCCCATGAGCTGAAAAGGCCTCTGTGCAGAGGCGTATTTCAGAAGACATGGTGAAAACTTGTACTCCACAAAAAAGTGGTGTACAGATGTATGATAACAGTCTCCCTTGTGACTGCGCTGGGGACAAAATTTATGCATGTTTGTGGGAATACAAGGCCATGACAAATTAACAATTCATATCTACTCTTGCATAGTTTTTTAAACCTCATTTCCATTACAAATAAGGCAATCCTTCCAGCCCAACTTTGAAGCAGAAGTCCATGTAAGCTATATCTTAAAACATAAACAGTTTTTTAATAGTCTTTGTCTAAACTGTATTTAGCAGTCTGAAAATTATATGCAGAAAACATGACTTAGATTTATGAATGGGGACTCTGAGATCAAGCATCTGAACAGCACCACTGAGTATTTCCATCATGTCAGGGATTAAAAGCCCACATTAATAAATCCACCACATTTCCCAAATGCAAAGTAATGGTTTATTAATCAGAACTCTTTAGTAAAAATTTGTTGCACTGATTTGTTATAAAGCTATAACGTTTGTTCTGCTGTTTAAAGATTCCCTGGCCATTTGGTAAATGCCTATTTACAAGCACTAAAAATACAAAGCAGTATGTATATTTTATTGATCCTTTCTCTGAACCTGACCTAGCTTACTGAGTGAAAAAAATCAAAATCAGTAACACAAACACAAGGACTCTGAGATACCTCAGAGTCCTGACGCACCAAATTCTTGCACAAATTACTCAGACTTTTGGCCCTGATGCTTAGGAGTAAGAGGCCACACAGCTTGGAGAAAGCAGATAAACCCTAAAGACACTTCTTTCTATGGCTAGACATAGCTATCATGGGAATGATTGCACAGGGAGGTAGCCATGGCCCCTCCATCCTCTTATGTGCACGTACTTGCTTGTGTGGCCAGTGAGGATGTATAGCCAGTGTCCGTTACCTCCTCCAGCTAAGGGTGCGAGCAGACGACATACATTGTTCTTATGTTCACATGGGGGCTGGACCCTCCAGCAAAGCCCTGTGAGACAAGGAAGGCTGCCACGTGATATCTAAGACTGCAGGAACCCTGTTACATGGCCCCGTTGTTCAGCAATAGCACCAGAGTTACACTTTTCTCCTTAATCACTTCTACTGGAGGCTCCTTCCGGTCCTGGGTGGACCATTGGTTTTTGAGATAGCAAATCAAGTATTGAAGGTTCAAGTCCTTCAAAAGTAATATTGATGATCTATATTGAATGAAATGTATCCTTCTTACAAATCCTCCAGTATAACATCACATTTCAGTCTTTTTCCAGGTACCATGATGGGGGACGTTATTTCATTTCTTGGGGTAATTGCAGTGCAGCTTCACAGGCTGCACAGAACAGCTGAACAGAAACCTTAAAAAAAGTTAAAGTTGTTGCTTCCTTTTGGGACAACATTATGAATATCCAAATGTTTAAGTAGCTTAAGAGCACAGATAGTGAGAGATTCTTTAAGGCTGCTAGCAGCAGCTAATCAGCTAATTACTCAAAGCAATTTAGGCCTGACCGGTAGCAGATATGCTGAACTGCGGTTTCCTTACAGGAAGAGGAAACAAGATAACTGCGAAGTAGCACTTTCCTACAGATTAGCACAAGCAGAGCATTTGGAGAGGTACTAATGGTGTCCAACTCTCCCCACTCTTACAAAACCAGCACAATTAAGAGAAAGGTACCGGACTGCTAGACACCACCACTTCCCATCTCATACAACTGTGGGTTTTGTTATACCTTTTCCTACAGTTCTGCTCTAACGATATAAGGCATAATTCTTGGCATTATATAAATATACAAAAATAGTATTTAAATCCCATTTGTACATGGCCTAGACATACAAAGTTGTTTGGCCACACTCTTCTGTGACGTGTCCACCTTATACAACCACTATCAAAATAGCAACTTCCATTGTAGTAACGATAACAGCATGAGAAGAGATGCCTTTACTCCTTTAGTCATCATTCTCCCAGATGCTTAACCAGGAGTGGTGACCCACTGGTAAATCAGTGTAAGGACATCTCTAGTACCCTCCTGTGTACTCCACATATTATGGGAATACAGAGAAACACGACTGTTGCCTGCACAACAAGACAAAATTTACTGTTTTAAAAGAATGACTCCATTTACTTTCAGGTTAAAATGCATTGGCTTTGTGTTCTCAGTTTCAGGCTGGGACAAAATCATTTTAAGTAGGTAGCCAAGCAATCAGCTGCCACCCTTTATAAATGAAGCTGGAAGGGTAGAACAGGCACCTCCATTACCTTGCAAAAAGCAATCTTTTCTTGTCTTTCTGTATTTGTAAGCGAGGACCACAGCAGGGAAGATGAAGGGAAGTCTCAAGGGTTACCTGCAGTGGGAGGGCTGAATTCAGTGCACACAGACAAACCTGGGCCAGTGATGCTGGGCATGTACCTGACCCATGCCATTATGACACAGCCTAAACGCAGGGAATGTCACCAGTGTTGGTACACAAGCATGAAGTGTAAGGTAAATTCAGGGCAGGAAGGCCAGCCGAGATCATTTTCCAGTCTCAGCTCTGTCTTTACAAGTCTCTAATTGCAGCACTAGAGAATCAGTCACTCGATAATTAAGATGCCTAACCTAGCCGAGCAAGGGAAAAACCAGGCACAGGTCTAAATTCAGTACTCAGCTCAGTGCTGTTCCACCAAGTCCTGAATTTAGACCTCTCCCTGTTTTTTCCCTTTGCTAGGTTAGGAGGGAAAAGCACTGCTGTTCAGCTGTAACAAACCAAGCAAATGCAAACCTTTAATCCTCTTACAAAAGATCTCTTCATTTTTGAAAAAATTTGCTTGTCCTATGATCTGTTATCTGTCCCCTTTATGTCTGTGATGCTACGCATTTTTTTTTCCTTAGATAGGGTATCCTTTCACTATTCTTCTGCTTTTCAGTGAGGAGGTAGAAAAGGACAGCAGGCTTATTGAATGTGCCCTCCCAGGGCAGTAAAGCATTTCCTCCTCTCCTCTTCCAGTGGTTCATGAGTAACAGAGACAGTTTGTGAAGACGTAGTCTAAAACTTCAGTGTTTTCTGTAGGGCCGTTTGTTCAACTCAAAACCCACGATGTACACCAAGCCCACGACATCATGTTCAGGGCCAGCAATTTAATGGAAATTGTTTTAAGTTTTTATTTCCTACCACAGGCTTTCTGAAGCACTCTCAGAATTTTCCTTTCAGGTTAAGCTAAAGCTGTTCTGTATAAATATTTATGTAAGGGTGTGAAGGGGGAATCACCTTCCGTACTCCACCCAACAAAAATGTTGGAAAAAATGATGCATTTTTGGTAGTCCATTTTAAACATGCAGACAAGGGCTGCCTTTGACTGTATTTAACTTGCTGGCTGGCATATACTGTAATCTTTGCCAAAATCAAAAAATACAGAAAATATTATAATTTTTAGAAGCTAAAGGAGAAAATATTTTCTCTGACCCCTTTCATTTTTTTTTTCTGAGTTTAAATGTAAGGCTGTCTATAAAAGTACAAATTCTGCTCAGGAAGCCAGATCTAGACACGAGTAAAACACTGCCCCAATGAATTGCAAGAAAAATGCCTTTAATGGTGTTTCCACACCGGAAAAATAAAATAGGCTGGTTCTGTAACTTGCTACAGCAGGGAGAGAGTCTTTATTGCCTGAGTTCCTTATTGCCTGTTTTGCTCTGATTTCTCAGAAAAGCACAGAGAGAGCAAGCTCATCATTAGAGGCCACAGAGCCGAGTGGGTACTGTTTCTGGAAAGGGAGGAGAAACCAGAGGCCAGTTCTGCACCCTCTTTACTTGAGGTCTGGGGAGTTCAGAATCCTGACATTTCTGTCTCCACACTTAACTCCTAACCTGTTTTTCCTCTTACTGTCTTTAAGTTTACACCACTGCCTTGTAATGACTGGGATTTACTCTGATACGCAACCAGATGAGTAGCAAGAAGACTCAGGTCCCAGAATTACTCACTAGATAAACACAAGTCCTTTAAAGTAAGGTCACAACGAAGCTCAGCACTACGACACCCTCCAAAGTGGGCTTGAAAGTGTTTTTGTTTCTCTTCTGTTATTCACGGAAGGGCATATGGGAACAAAAGTCCAGTAATTGCAACTACTGGATGACACCACAGAGGTAAATTACTTCTGCCACCTCTCAGGGTAACTGAAGCCCTGTGTTTGTTGTTACCCTTTTTACCCAGGTAGTTGCATTACACAGGGTGGTTTTTGAATTACTGATGTTGGGAATCTGCCACAGAAATGTAAATTTGCTGAGACATTGTCTTGTCAGACTCCAACTGTCCATTGGGCAAAGCTGTGATATAGTCCTGTGACCTTCTTGAAGGACAGCAGAGCCTCAATTGCTGCTCTGATCTCTGCGTGCTGCCAGACCTATTGTAGACTCTGCACTCAGTCAGAGGGAGAGGGCGGGACACATGCACTGAGACTAATGCATAAAAGAATGAATGAAAACCAAGTCCATTTGATGTGCCATTTGATTCCCACATTCATTTACTAGCCTAATTTATTATTGGACTCACACAGCTATAACTCTGTGTCAGTTTATGCTCATAATGAGTTTAGACCAGTATTTAAGAACCTTGCTTTGAACATATTTGAAACTCCTGTTACATTAAGTTTATATTGAATTAGTGACTGACTTTTAATGTAAAAAGTAATTATAATGAAAACTTGGCAGTACAAAACCATAGTTTCAAGGCAAAATTTCAAAAAAGAGTGTGTTCATTCTTCCCTTAGTTCCCAAAAGAATAAGTATTATGCCAAACAAATTCTAAAGTATTGTTTTAATCAGATTGAGACCAATCAGTTTGATGGAGTTTGTCGTTTGTTGAAATTCTCAGTCAGTTCAAATTAATTTCCTAGCCTTATAATCAAGACCAGATGACTTCTTAACAAATAGCACTTAACAAATAATTGGAATTGATAATATGGTTTAGTGGAGTCCAAATTCTGCATGAAAGATAATGGAAATTGTCCTTCTGAATCAAAAAAAGACCCATTAGCCCTAATGGGTTTAAGGAGGCAGTAGGCATTTCTCAGCTGACATCTTCCTGACCAGCTCTGGGGCTTTCCAAACAAGTCAGGCACCCACAAGATCCAAGGGAAAAATATAGTGTAAATCTGTCAGGATTGGGCCAGAAGAAAGGGCCTCAATGGTATGTAAGGTCTGCAGCAGGGTACATACAGGTCTGATTGGAACTGACAGCATAACTCCATTACTGTCATAAAAATGCCAAAATAAAAGCCTAATTCACCCAAGCTGAATCCATGTTGTCATATCTAGTACAGGCAATTTTGGAATCAGTATTTCTTCGCAACAGCTTTTCTACCTTCAGCTCGTGTCCAGCTGTACAGAGAAAACTGAGCTAGCACAGTCTGAAAGGTAAAAAAACCCACCAGCTTGGGATGGCGGTGAAGGTTCACATGTCAGCATGTTTTATTTAAAAAAAAAAAAAGCAATTCCAGTTTTCAGGAATAATTGACCATTTAAAACTCAAAATGTCTTGCTCCCGTCCTTTCCATTTTGGGAATTTGTCATAAGTGGGAGAAATAATTCCTGTAACTTCTCCAGTTCATTAAGAAAGTATATGTTTACTACAAACTCATCTGTTTGATGGCATCTCCGGGTTTGTTATCTGGATTCTTGCATGGTCTTGAAACAGCTGATGAGAGAGTGTACGTGATTTGTCCATCCTGGCTGGAGATGATTTTTGTCATTACGATACTGGAGAAGGCTCGTGCAGAGGTTTGTGCTTCAGACTGCACGGAGGTTGAGCAATCTCTAGACCTATGCCAAAGAGAAGAGGGAGGAGAAAAGGGGATAGCAGGGTTCATTTCACAGCACGGCGAGCATGGCTGATGTACCCTAGCAGCTACTTTTACAATGACCATTTATCACAGATTTGTCCTTAAGTTTGATTCAATCAGTTTTACCTGGAATTGTGAACAACCGCAGATACAAATATTATTCTAGGGATGTTCAAGTGTATATTTTCCCGCACAATGGGCACATCTTTGTGAAGAAATATCCTTGTGAAGCAGCACAACCTTGTGCCTAAAAGGGCTGGTCCTCAAGAAAGGCAGTGCTTGTCAGCTGTGATGGAGCATCCTACTAATAAAGCAAATCCCACTGCCTCTGCAGGCTAAGCCATGCCCTCACAAAGTGCTGTGTCTTTGCCTCTAAGGATCCACCACCCAGTGCTCACTCAGACATCTTGCACAACGTCTTGCTATATGGAACAGCCAGGCTTTGGCATCACTCTTAACGATGCATCTGCCTGGCTGGCTGCTCCTAAGTCCCAATGGAGTGTGGAAAATAAAAAACAAATCCTAAGCTGAACAATCCAGGAAAACTTGTCAGCAGTTTGCGCAACGACAACATCCTTAAAGGCAAACTCATCCCATTAAAGCAGCGTTCTCTTGACCAGAGACATACAGCCCACAAATTCTTGTTGCTTTAGAAGTGGGTACAAGTGCTTGCAGGTTTCTGGTCTTGGTCAGTTTTCGGTTCTCTCTCATAGTTTGGGGATGAACCTCCTGCCTCCTACCTACTCTTCAGAGTGCCTGGACCCGCAAGCTCAGTTGCCTTAAAAACTCCAGATCCGCCCAGTTCCTGACTGAATCATTCCTTTTGGGTTCCCCAAAGCCTTGCATATTTCAAATTTCCAGTATAGTCTTGTGAAGGCTCAAACTACATGCAGCAGACTTGGGTTAGGAAAACAGCATTAAAAACTGTGTTAGTTTGGATTTACCGTGTAAAGAACAGTGTGAGTCCTCTAAATATTATTGTTCTGACACAGAATATAAGCACCCTTGAACACAAACCACAGCAAAACGTGTCATTGTGCTGGGCAATCGTGTATGTCAACTGTAAGCACCAAAGACCAAGGTCTCATCTGAACCTCAAATGATTCATTGCATTTTATATGTGACTCAGTTTTCACTGCACCTACATTTGGCTGAATAGTGTTTTGGCTTAGTAGATTATTTAATGAAAACGAACAGTGACAACTCATCTCAAAGACAGGTCATAACAAAGAAAGAAAATGAGGGGGAAAGCAGAGGAGTAAAGCATTTCTCACACCTTTTTGTTAAAAAACACAGAGCTCTTAATTCTGAATTGCCAGATGCTGAGATATGCCACCTTCAAAAATGCAACAGCATTCAGAAGTTGGATACCTATCAAAGAAGGTTACCAAAGACCACCCATTTGTGAAAGAAAACTCAACTGCTTTGAAAAGTCAGCAAACTCCTATTACTCATACTGTCAAAACAAGTGCCTGCAGGTAGCTTATCTTGTATCAAGTGCACTTCGTAACAAAATAAGGTAAAGAATTCATTGTTCTCCTCTTGATCAGCACACCATCAAGAGTTTAGGAGATAAAGCAACCACTGTCCTGGGAAGGGTGGAATCTCTTTTTTAAACATTATTGCTTCATGCCGTGTAAGCCACACTGCTGACAAGGCCCACAAAGACACTGAATAAACTTCCTTAAAAAAACTAAATTCAAGACCTTCAAAGTAGAATGTAGTATTTGTTTTAAACAAATCTAATTTCAGCCACATTTTCAGGTTTTACCACTTTTTTTTTTCATACTCACTAGCACCAAAATGGATGTGTCCAACTAGTCTGGCCAGTGTTACTGATGTGCAACACAAAGGACAATGGACACCAGCTATTAAGCTCCCATCACATCTCCTAAGTTTGTCTTGATGGTCAACAACAAGCTGTTTTTTGGATACATCCTTTAAACTCTTTAGGAGTCACAGATCATTACAGAGTCAGAAGCTCCAGTAAGTTTGCTGCCTTACTTGAAAATAGCCTCAAGATTTAATAACATGTAGACAAAGACTTTCTAAAAGCCACACAGACCCAAGATCCTTTGGTGTTTTATGACCATGGATCTGAAGTGACTCTAGGTCCTGTCCTAGCCAGCCAGCTCACCTCTCTCAAGGCAAAGACACAGAAATTCAGAAACGCTTCTCACAAAGTTCTGCAGCATCACATAACTTTTACTGAATGGATACTTTCTTTGTCCTGCCTAATGCTTTGACCTGAAACTTTTTTTTCAAAACTTGGTAGAAGGACTTCACTGGGAAGCTGAGAAGTGTGTTAAACACAGCGCATACTCTGCCACTGCATCCACTTTCCTCCTGCCAAAACCATCAAGCACCTTTGCTTAGCTATGTCACAGCAGCCAAAGATTTCCATGTTAGGTCACAGTACTGTACTTCAATCAGCATGAGATAATAGAAGAAATAAAAACTGACAAAAAAAAAAAAAACCCAAAACAAAACACACACAAATAATACTTCAATTTCTTTTAAGCTTTGAACAGTCTCAAGAAACCTGTCAGGAAGATGTCAAGTGATGAATTTCACTGGAAGCCACCCAAGGAACACTCTACTTCAGACTGATTTTTTTTGTGACTGCCTGCCACTCAATAAGTAAGTCTTCTTCCCTTTTGCAATGAGGTCTTTCCTAAGGTGCAGAAAAGAGATGAGTGTAGGCAGTTACGATGCTTCAGTTTTGTACAGGCTGGATTCAAGCATTTTATTCAGCACAAAACCCCTGTGTCGTCTTATACAATACATTTCTGTATCTTGTGTGGGTGTCTTATACAAAATGGAAGAAATTTACCCCAGCCTCATTCAAACTGTTATCAGGCAAAGAGACACTACAGTTGTAGGAGTCACACAGTACTTACAACAGATTAAGAATAAACCCAATTATATGATTGAAAAGCAACACAGTAAGTTACCCCATAAGATGCCTACTAGAGTAGATAGCTGATATCTAATAATCCTTAGCCACCCTGCTCCCCTAACATATAGAGGTTAGGATAGAAGGGTGATAGGCATGAAACATCCATCAGAAGACTTGAAAATTGATTTTTTTTTTTTCCCTTGATTGTGAAGAAGAAACTTCAGGAGGGTCCTCTGCATCTCAGATTTCAGAGGGAGGATCGGGGCCATGTGGAAACCAGCAGGAACTCATAAATCAGATGGGAGGTGACTTCAGACCCTCAGAGGAGTGAGAAGAGAGATCACTAACCCCTTCATCTCAAATGTTGACTTAGCCTTGTCGACTGGACATCTCAAGATAAACTGCCAGATAACTTTCAAAGAGACAGCCCTGCTGCTTACTGTCTCTTGCCAAGAAATCAGCAAGTTTTGTCTGCGTTTCAGTTGGAGTTCACAGTTGTGGTCATAAAAGTCATGAAAGTGCCTTATCCAGATTCTTGTCTCGCAGTTCAGCGCTTTGTACAATGCTTGCAGGTCTCCTTAGCTGCTGAGCCCCATCACACACCACCGCAGCCATGCCTCCACTGTAACACAGTATTGCAGCTCAGAAGTGCGAATTTCCTGTTATCAGTTGGTCTGCTCATTCACCCCTTTGACCCACCAGCACGTTTCAAATTGTACTTCCTTCACTGTTAAATGGGACTGGAAATCACCATAGTCTGTAGCACTTCTGCTATGGTTACATCACCACGCTAATATTTCCCCTGCTCACTGGGGCCTGGGGAAAGAAAGTGGTAAAACACCAGAGGAGCACACACACCTCTGCTACAGCCAAGTGGCTCCTTTTGGCAAGGGGAGGTTTGCTGGTTTAAATGGAGCTGCTCAAAGAGGAAGGCACTCGTAACTTTACTTGATGGTGGAAGGGTCTAGCTCTAGGCCCCAGGCCACTGAGGCAAAAGTTCATAAGACCATGCCCTCCAAGCATCCATGCGCAAATGGGCAGCTGTCCTGCAAAGAAATCAGCAGAGACTAAGAAGAAATATGTCCTTACTGAGATGTCCTGAGGGAGGTCAGATTAATGTCATGGGGTTCACACTTTTTTCCTTCCAGGGTAGATGGAATTTTCCAGGGCAACCCCCAAGAAGTCTTGGAAATGAAAAGGGTGAAAGTTTGCGCAGATCTCTCCTAATCAATGGTGAAAGCTTCTGTTTTCAACACAGAGACCAAATGCCAGGTCTGTGATGGCTCGGAACTTTGGTTGGGGAGAGGAACACATCAGAGCACAGCCAGGATCTCCCCCTCACCACCTCCGCTTTCTCGTAAGAAATATTTAACACTCTTCATTACCTGGTTTTTCTTTTACATATACTCATACAATAATTAGTACCTTTTTTTTTATGCCTGGTTTTGAATAAATTTAAAGTAAATGCACTTCTTTACCATTTGAACCCTACTGAAGTTTGACTGCTTCGTCCACTAACTCTATGACTAAAAAAGAAACTGAGCTTGTATTACTCAAATGACCAAAAAAAAAAAAAAAAAAAAAAAAATTAGCTTCCAGACATGTCACATTAAACAAAGTTTAGATAAACAAATTTCATTCTGGAGGAGATTTTAGCCAGCAAAAGTAACCTTTGTCTCTGGAAGACTGGTGCGTTTGGCACGGCCAGATGTTGGGTTTGATCCTTAGCACTATTCCAACACCTTTGGATTATTTGCTTAATGAAAAGTAGAAGGAAAGCTGACTTGGATTGCATTAAAGACATTCCTCTTGCAGAAGATATGCAAATGACTATAAATTTTCCACACTCTGATGCTATTTTACAAGTTTTCGGTGGAGATACTGAGGATGCTGCGCTCTGGAAACACAGCACAGACTCATGACTTTATTGCTTTTGCAAGTTATAACAACAGAAGTCCAATTCTCATAGCATCCCCAGTGTTAAGGGCAGAATACTTAATTCAGCAAACCTTACTCTGATCTCTCTTTCCAGCATACACAGCAAGGCCTGGCTGTTTTGTGTCACTCAGTAGGGTACTATACTGGCTCCCTGTACTGCACACTTGGAAAACTTCCGGGAACCTTAAAGGGTGTTTGGGGGAAGATATGGAGAACTGTCCTAAAACAAGTATTGAAAACAGTTGGTCAGTGTTCTTTTTGTATGTTTAATGTTCCTTGATACAACTGGTGTAGTCTTTATAAATTGTCTCTAATACAGTATACCCAGATGTACATTTAGCTGGTTGCTCTTCTCCTTGTGTGAGATACCACAGCTCTCAGTGTAGAGCACACTTGGGTCTTCAGGCAGGTCTCTAGGGGACCTCCACAGTTTAGTTTCCTGCTGAAAAAAAGGCAAAAAATAGACTAAAACATCACCTTCCTTGGAAATACTTTGAATTATATACAAGCACAGCTTTTGTTTTGCAGAGTGACTCTGGAGACTTGTGTTTTTAGAAGATATAAGAGCCCATACGAAAGTTGCAGAGGTCTGTATCACTGACAGAAGAAACTGTGCAGATACCATTGTGGGTATTTTTTGCTCCAAGCTGCCTGCGTGCCACTTTATTTGGGTAAAATATTGCACTGTTTCTAAATTAAGGCTGTTTCCTACTTGGCCAGTTTACTGTCATACTAACAAAATTGTCAGTATCAAGGTTTTAAGAAAAGTCTGGGACAAGGCCAGGGGTGCGCAAAATAAAGATCTGAAGAGAACAGGAAAGTGAAACTGTACCTTCCAAACATCAAATTGTCTTAGAAATATTATGCATAATTCAAACTTAAATAAAAATTAGAAGCATAATTCTGGAGAATAAGGAAGAGAAAATAATTGTTTCCAATATTAAGCAACTTTTTTATTACCAGTAAGTAATGGATCACATCCAAGCTCAAGCAGGGTTTCAATCATGTGACCAGACAGTTAATCAAACCAAAAAAGAACTTGTAGAATTTTTTTAAAATCTAGGTCTAAAGGAAAGGAAAAAAAAAAAAAAGACCAGATGCCTTCTGTTTCTTCAACGTAAAAAACAAAGCACAACCAAGCCATTACTCACATTGAGAGTTACATTTGCTGCCTGATAAAGTTACAACCTGATCCTCAAGTGATCCCATGTGAATGCAGCCAACTGGGCACAAACATAAACATGCAAACCAAGTCAGACTACTGGCCAGCTGTCAACAACTTATGAAAAGACTGTTTCTCTCCTAACTCAGCAATGGTCTGCCACACCATGTCTGTATTTGGTTCGAGGCCGGATTCTTTTTGTGAACACGAGATAAAATGACCTCCATCTGGTTGGCATTCACCTTCCGTACATGAGCCCAGGGCCACCGCATTGCCGTTTCATTGCCAATGGCTTTGTTGAAAGTTTTGTACTACGAGGGATGATGCTCACTGCCGGCTCCCGCAGGAGAGGCACCATTTGCACTCAGTATTGCTTCAGGGGACTATCACTTTTGGGCTGAGGACTACAAGCAGTATCTAGGCGAAGAATAAATGCTAAATCCTACAGAGAGTCATTGACAGCTAGATAGGCCATTAACTCCAAGGTCATGTGAAAATAACCTTTGATTACTGGTTGTATAGGGGTTGTTTCGTTGCTTTATGATTGCATGAATCTATTCCATTTAAAATGCCAGTGAATTAACAACAAAAAAACACCCACCAAAAAAACCAAGAAACAAAAAGATAATTTTCAGGCTACTCAAAACACTCCAAGCCTTGACTGATCATGGAAGGTAATCACTGAAGTATAGCTTTACAAAACTAGAGCTTCCAAAAAAGATCACTTAGTTATAAACCAAATGGAAATGTGTTTGTGCTTGCGTCAATCTGTCCTGGACTCTAACATTGCCCTTTCACGCTCACAGACTTTTTTCCCTCCATACAGTGTCCGGTTCCCAGGTGCTAAAATGATCAAACACTGGCCACGAATTATTCACTTGATTAGAAGACTATGTTATTTGACAGATATACACTTTTGCAGGGCACTCAGGGTAACAGCTTTACTGCCTGGCTCTTCCATGTGACATCATAACTTACAAATAACTTTGTAATGTTTGGTCACATAATCCTGCACCGCAAGTACTACTGTCAGCAGTTCAGCTCAGCAGGTTGCTCTTTCAGACTTGCTGAGACACTGAAAATCTATTTGAAATCATGTGCCCATAATGAACACTGTAAAATCACCTTCTCTCTGATCTAGCAGTATTTGTGTAGGAGAAAATATTCTTCCCAGTCCTACTTAATCTGCATCTGACCTTTGCAGTTGTACGATAACAGGTTTAAATTCTGGATACACTTCAGATTAAACATGTTTCTTCTGTGAGTATCCACTCTATGTCAGGTATGTATCGTATGCACTATATCACCTCTCTGATGCCTCTGTGAAGAATATATGTCCAGTGAACAAGAAAGCAACTAACCCAGTGTGTCTCTTGATAATGTCAACTGTATGAATTGACTTGTAATAAACATTTTTGTTCAATATACACACACAAACACTTTTCATATGCATATATACATATACACATATCTAAATTTTACTATAGACAAGGAAATAACAGTGTGAGTCCAGCAGCAGCCCACACAGATGACTAAAACACTGGAGCATCTGTCATACAAGCAGCGGTGGCAGGGGTGGAAGACCTGAGACTGCTCAGCCTGAAGAAGAGGATGTACAGGGGGACCTTATCCACGAGTATAAATAGCTTATGGGAGGGAGTAAAGAAAACAGAGCCATGCTCCTCTCAGAGATGTCCTGTAACAAGATAAGAAGCAATGGGCACAAACCCATCTGAACACAAGAAAACACTTTTTTATTGTAAGGTGGTCAAACACTGGAATAGGATGTCCAGAGAGGTTATAGAGTCTCAATACATGGACATATGCAAAACCCCTGGGCATCTTGCTCCAGTTGATCTGTCTTTGAGTAGGGAGGTTTGCACTGGGTGATCTCCGCAGGTACCTTCCAACCTCAGCTGTTTTGTGATTCCAAGTAAATGAAGGGATGACAGTGTCACACCTTCAATAAGATACTCCACTATTGTCACAAAGTTTAGAAACACAAGTTCTAGACAGTGGAGATATTTGGGGTTTGAATTTTTCTTTTTTTTTCCTTTTATGTTGAACACTTTTCCTAGCAGGGATCACAGATTTTAGTTGCCCCACCAGCGCCTCACCCACTGTGGACACAATCCATCAAATGCTTCAGACAAAGGCTCTGAGAGCATCTCTCACACTGGCATTACTGTCCTACTTAGTCCCTGAAAAAGGGACAGAAGAGTGGATGCTGCTTGGTTTTTAGCACACCAATCTCAGCTACCAGCTCTGAATTTCCTAGGATTATGGTGATTAATTTAAGTTTTCAGGTCTATCAAACTAAGAAGCAGGCCCCTCCCATTCTTATGTCTTATTAAAGATGTTATGTTTTGTTATGGCCTTTCAGCCATCAACGCGCTTGCAATAAGCGTGGGCAAAGCCCTTCCCAAATCTTCGTCCGCGAAGCCAAGCCATGATGATATGTTTTGTTATGACCAAATGTAGTAGAAATCTTGCAAAATCAGACAGTTTAGCTGTGTTTCTGAAATGCTGGATTCCACTTTCTGTACATAGTCTCCAGTCTCATTTCTACACCAAGCTAGAATTCAAAACTATATCCACAACCAGAGATTTGAATAGTAATCCCTCTGTTTTCCTTTCTTTCATTTCATACATCTGTTTTAGTAGTTAAAGCATACTGTTTACAAGGCAACAACTCTTTCTTCCCCCAGCCAACCGACTAATTGTAAAAAGTCATGATAATTTAAGGTTTTAACTATTCTAGTCACCATTTTCCACATCATTTATGATAAGACAATATCTGACCCAGCAGGCTGCCTTTCCAGAATCTGCACCACTGTTTAGCTGGGATGGAGGTTCAGAAGTATTCTGAGACCACAACTGAAAATCTTTTAAAAAAATTAATTAGCAGGACTCAATGCCAGATGTGACATCAAAGTCCAGCTCCTGGGTGCTGACTTTGGCACACTGAAACTAGTTTTCAAAGACAAAGGGATGGCTGATGTCCTGCAAGCCCTGATGATTGCTACATGCTGCAGTCAGGCTTGGGAGATAAGTGTGAAGCCAGCTCTAGTAGAAACGGAACTTCTCCTACCACAGAACATTCAAGCTTCACCAGGTACTTCTGATAAGTGCCTCTCTTTCAGAAGCACATCCAGCTTTGTCTCAATAATAACAAGGCACAGAAAATTCAGAAGTTCCCATTGGCTTCAAACACAAAAATGTGTTTGCTTTTTTCTTCATCTTTCTCAAGCGTTGGTTATTGGCTATTCCTTCTCACAATGACACAGAACTTGCCAATGTCCCCCTGTGGCTGTTTTCCCACCCTCGAGCAACTGTCACTGTCTTTGTGCACACACTTTTTCACCAAACCATTAGTGCTAGACCTGTGATCAGCAGCAGGCACAGAAGCAAGCACTTGCTTTCCTACTTCTACCCCATGCAGCAGGAAATCTGTATAGCAGGAAAATCATAGCCTGCCTATGCATGTCCCCCGAGCTTCACAAACTTTAAGCATAATATTCACAACAAGCATGTCCTGTACCACAGCATCTCGGGTGGTGTACCTGTGCTAGCATATCAAGCTGGCAGAGACCTCTAACAGAGACCAATCTAGAATACTCGTTTGGGTTTTTTTATCCCTTCTTGCAGTGGCTCCACTGTTTCCACAAACACTGTAAACTTGTATTTTTCATGTGTTGATTCACAGACCTGGGGTGGGGAGCATAACAGGAAAAGATGTACAAGGGCCGTTGCAGAGGTTTGGAAAAGAAAATAAGGAGGCTTTAGCTTGCTGCAGGAAGCCACTTGAAACGTTTTAGAAGCCTCTAAATGGAGGGGGCTGGCTAAGCTTACACCACAGCATATTCGTCTGCACAATTTCGAGTTAGCTTTTACCAGTAAATCGATGTTGCTTGGTTCAGATTTTTCCATATCAAGGATAAATTCCTTTCTCAAAAGCTTAATAATTTAACAGACAATGGCAGCTATCAAAAAGGTATCTATTTCCCTCTGTTGACGATTAGAGCAGCAAAGCCCTCTAATCGTTATGTTTGTAAAGTTTTGGGGTCTGGGTTCCAGGCATCAATAAACTGTCTTAAAAGCTTACTCAGTAACGAAAGCAGAGATATTCTGCAAATGAATGTCAGGACAACTCACGCACCACCACAGGGCAACTGTAGTGATTTTAATAGAATTAAGAGACACACAGTTGTCCTCCTGCTCCAAAGAGTCTCCAATGTTTGAGTAATGAAAGGATTGCAAATATGATTTGTAAAGTTCTACAGAATTTTGGGAGAATTTAAGGCTCATACCTTAACTAATCTACTGATCTTTACAGCCAGGAAAAAAAGTTATCAAGACTGATGTACAAACCCAAATTTTTCACTATTCTATTCCATACCTAATAGGGCATAAGAACTGAGGACGTTAATTACAAGAGAAGCTGTAACAGTTAAAATTGACTCAGACAGCTCTCTGAGAACAGAAGATGTGATTCCTCTGAAGCATCTAGTGCAGCTTTGGGTTCATTAGTATTTTCCATATTGTCAGCAATTGCAGCAAGAACTTGCATTTCTATAGCAACTTCCACCAACAATCCCAAATGTCTGAAAACACAGTTTTAAGTAACCTTCACCTGTAAATGGCAGTCTTCCTGCTTCAAACGACCCGAAGCATACCTTCCTTAAAACAGAGGCATGCTGAAAGCTAGGTGAGATCTGGAAACAGAGAACCCAGATCTCAGCTGTTGGTCCTGTGACAGAAGATTATACTGTCCTTTGGATTATGTATGAAACACATTGGTCTGATTTGCTATAGTAGTTGACGTTTGTGAAGCTGCTGGTCTGTTATGAGTTAACCCGTAGCTGCAGCTGCAAGACCTAAAATAGAAAAAAAATCGCTTTCTCGCAGGCTGCTCCTCCAGCTGCCCCCGCTGCGTTCGGCACTGAGAGCCCCTCCAAGGGAGGCAGTGGATGGAGGATCCCATGCAATAACCCTCCTCCGTGTGACATCTAGCGTCGGCTTGCCTGAAGGACAAGCCTGTGCAAGCCTCACCCTTGCAGACGTTTAGCTTTGCAGGAGGACTGCCGGAGCTCCCCAGCCTCACCCCAAACCCCAGCAGCCCGCAGCGCTGCTCCCCCAGCTCTGGCTGACACCCTGCTTGCAAAGACAACCTCAGCACCCTCGCTTCAGCAAGTCTTTGCTCACCCCGTTGCTGCTTTATTTGAGTGGGCTACCCTTCAGCGGCAGAAGTCCTCTCTGGTGGGGCTAACCAGGGATTGACCATAGCATGGACAACACTGTGCACCCACCCCCCAGCCAGAGCCCATGGGATGCTCCAAGGCCAGAACAATATACCTCTGTTATCAAAACTGGGGAGAAAACCTAAGGCTTCTCTGACCTCTAACACCTAACCCTTTTTGGCCTAAACTGCGACAAATTCAATCCTGCCTGAACCTCTTCTCCACGAAGAGCAGAGAGGACAGAGAGGGGGCCCAGGCTCAGGAGGTGGTGGCACTGCTCTCTCCCATCACTATTATTTTTGGGTTACCCTCTTGGTGCTGGAGAGAACTGTCCTGTCACACACTGTAAAGGAAGGAAGAAGAAAGAGCCTGGAGCTTAAAAAGGTCATCCAAGTTGTCCCAACCACTTATTTAAGGCAGATGGGGGTAAAAAAGTGCATCATTATGACATAATTATTTGATAACAGGTATGAAATTGCTTTACCCACCCTAGCAAGGCTATTACTAGTACTGGAATCAAAGTAAATTAACCAAGTTCATTTCATCTGAAGAGCAAACAAAACAGTTTTTTACAGGCATTCTTTGGATAGTGCACAAGATCAGTTCATAACCAAAAAATGGTTGAGGAAATAAACTTCACTGAGTGAGCTTCAGTGCTCTAATTTCCATGCAAATTGCAAGGAATGTTACAGTTGTATTTTAGATCCTTAGTTGGATGTGAATGTAATGGCCACAGCCCTACAGAGTTATTGGCATTGATAGTTTCAGTCCCTGTCAGTGCCCAGGCCAAATAAATAAAGCACAGAGAAGAGATTTTCAGAGGCTCCTAAAAGAATTATAAGTAAAAAAATATGTTCAGGAAACAAACCATACTTGTGTCCCTCAGTCTGGTCGATTCTATTGTGAACCTACCCCTCACATTTGCACCTTCTTTGGTATCTCAGCTTTATCAATTATTGCCAGGGGAAAAAGCAAACTCTGCGAGAGTCTTTCTTGTTGTCTGGCTGATAGGAAAGACGAATGTGCTTTTAAACATGTGGATTGTAGTTTCCATTTGAAACGGTATTTCTGGATTAAGTTTAAATTTGCTATCTTAGCCAAGGTTGTCTAGAGATATAATGAAAGGCAAAGGGTATAGGAAGATACAGGATTTTTCATTCCTCTAACCGATATAGTTTACAAAAAGACATATTTTTAGAGAAGGGGAAAATGAAACCATTTCAGTCCTCTGCTCGAAGACGAAAGCTGAGAAAGAGCTCCCAGGAGTCTAGCATTTTCCTTTTTCCCTCCAGTGCAGACAATACTCAGGTCAAACTGCAGAGGTCCGACTTGAATCTGCATATTGCTAAATTTTGCAGTTCATTGATGCTAAAAAAGCTGTCACACACTTCTCCATGGTTACAGATCACTGAAGAAAATTCAAGAATATTCCTACACCATGCAAGAACATTCCTGGAGAAAGCACTTGGTACATTTTGCTTGTAAAAGAGCAGAAAAGCCCATCAATTCGTAGGCCACATGAGGTCACTTTTTCTTATGAACTGGAAACATCAGTAGATGGAGTACTTGAGAAAGATTCAGCCTGGCACTGCTAGAAAACAAATCAGATTGTGAGAAAGACACCTCATATTGCAAAGGACAGTAACTAATCACAAAGTTAATAAAACTGACACTGCCCATACTCAGCTACTAACAGGAAATAGAACTGTCAATGAAGTAGCAGATAATCAAGTGCCTAAGAAACTAATGTAGAAAGTCTTGGCTTTAAAAAGCACTGATATTTTAACTGAAAATGCCCCATGACTGTCAATTGTTGAGGCCATCAGTTTAGAGTCTTGAAGCTTTAGCATCAACAGCTTATAAGATCCTTCAGCCAAAGACAGTTAAGCCCAAAGTAGTTATGGAAGACTTGGTAGGAAAGAAGAAATCTTGAACATCTTCAAATGCTTCTCTCCGCTTTGGTGAAGGTTACATCCCAACCAGCAATAGCTGTGGCCCAAAACCCCATCCAGGCTGGTATACCATAATCACCTCTCATATTCAGTCCCCCAGAAGCTAATCAGGATGCTACCAACAGCACTTTGGAGCTGACATTAATAATATCTTCTCACTCAATCAGCAGCAAAGGAAAAAAGAAACCAAAAATAACAAAAGAAAGAAACGATCTCCACCAGGAGAGCAAAGAGACATTGTACAGAGGTTTTGCTGGATTGCCTGATAACAGCATCTGAAAGGTGAGTTTAGAAAACTGCAAGTGTTGG
Organism: Bucorvus abyssinicus; assembly: GCA_009769605.1. Lineage (NCBI taxonomy): Eukaryota > Metazoa > Chordata > Aves > Bucerotiformes > Bucorvidae > Bucorvus > Bucorvus abyssinicus. The sequence goes on from CM020063.1 coordinate 44,378,356, forward strand.
GAGCCAGAAAATTAGTTGTGGTCAATGTCATTGACTCTCCTCTGTCCTAGACATTGCTATTTGTGCATTTTAGCAAAAGAACAGCTTTTTTTAGTTCAGTTGGTGTTTATCTTTTTTGATTATATATGATTACAAAAAGATCACACAATAACCATGAAGTCAGTGGACAATAATTCTTAGTGGAATTTGTTAAATTACAAATACTATCATAGATATTACATAGAACAGGAACATCTCTGACTTACGTCAGGTTGCTTTGACAAGCAAATGAACAGCAGCTTGCCACAAGCTTCTCAAATCTTTATCTATTTGTATTTATTTACCTTAGCTCTATTGCTTCTTGAAGAGTGTATTAAATTAGAGGGATGTGCCGTGCCTCAGCACATGTGAAGAAAGCATAATCTGAGCATAGTTAATTTACCAGAAGAATAATGAAGCTCTCTCTTTCCTAGGTTTCTCAAATATGTACATATATATTTTAAGGGATAATTTTGTCAGGAGTCAATTAGCCAAGCCCCCTCCAACAAAGCACCCCACTGGTTTATTCTTTGGACTTGAGCGTGCTCTCCTTCACAGTGCTCCAAAACCCTTTGCTATTCTTGCCAGGTTTTTCATCTGTTGCCCCAGAATCTGCAAGCCCTGCACTCGGGATTTGCCTCTCCCGTTTAGCCACCTCCATTCCTCACATAAAATAACCACGATTTTCAGAAACACATAGCTCACCTGAGCTTTGCTCCCAGCTAAAACACCCAGAAGCTTCAAGGGCAACAGGTCAGTGCCCCTATAAATCCCTCTCAGTTGACACATTACAGAGACTGGTTTCTCCTCCTCTTCCCCTGATTCTCCTGCAGAAATCCTTAACTGTGGCTGCCTTTTATGCCTGAAGGGGAAAGGCTTTGTGTGTGCCCTCTCTATGCTTAGGTTTGTTCAAATGGTCCTTAAATGGACTTCATGCTATTCAGTAAATTGCACAGAAAGAAAAATAACCTGATGTTTCAGCCTTGTTGTTCTACGAGGATAGACTGATAGCTGAGAGCTTTATTTGCTGCGTAGTATTTATTGCTGCTAGACCTCTCAGTGAAGAGGTCGGAAATATTGCGCACTCCTACTTCAAGGTTAAATCTGAAAATTGATCCTCATATGGTAACAAATGCCAGATTTCTCTTTAAGTAGCCAACACACCAAGGGAGAAAAAACCCAAGCAGCGTTTTCACTGAAACTGCACATTTTTACAATCTCATTAGTGCTTTCTGCTTTTATAAGGGCTACATGCCACCACCATGAATACTCAAATGATGGAGGGAAATAAAATATTTTTCCCCTTTCATTTTCAAGCAACTTTAACAGGGGCCATAATAAAAAATATATTAATAGGTACCGAAATTTCCCAAGTCAGTTCACCATAACTTTATCAATAAAATGTACGTAGTAGTTATCAGTGCAAACATTTATGCCTCAGAGGGGACTTCTGAACATGTTGGTGCTTGTCTATAACCCGAGAAGCCCTTTTTTCAGTTTGCCATGCACAAGTCAGATTGAACCCTTATACCACAGGCGCTGCAGTATTCGGGGCTTTTCTTGAAGTCCCTGATCATGAAACTGTACAGAATTCATAAAAAAATTGAAAATGTTCAGCCTAGTAGTTTCCAAGCATAATCTAAGCAAAAAAGAATCAATAGCATTCTAGCATTTCCAAAGTTAGAAATACATTTTCTTAAGGACTCTTACAATGGCTGAAGACCTAAAGGGTTTGTTGTTTTTGGTTTTTTGGGTTTTGTTTTTGGTTGGTTTTTTTTTTTTTGAGTGTTTGGTATTAGCAAGATGTTCCTTTGCTAAAAGTACTAAGCTCAAAGAAGAAAAATATAAAGCTATCTTACCTAACAATTTTGTGCTGGTAGACGGAGAAATGCTTGTACCATTATCATAGTTTGTGTCAAAATAAAAGGAACGAGCGTGGCATAAAAGGGACTGAACTTCAACACCTTGCAATTCAAGTAGAAGGTAAGCAGTAGATGCATGCACTGTCATTCTAAAAATTTCAGTATGAATGTAACACACGTTCCTATAGCTCAGCCAGAAAGATTATATTAATTACCACAACTCAAAATAGATCTGCTCTTGTAGGTATTACCAAAAAAGAAGAGAAGGGAGATTTCATTGGACTTGCAAGAGGAGCATTTTCCTTTTTCTTAAGATAGAGATAGAAGCTTCTTGCAGATGTAACCTGTGGGCATTGTGTAACCTGTTGGTGCAATGGGGTTTGTGGTGGAAGAGACCAATCTTTTAGCGCTGTGAAGGAGGCCAGGTCATTTGGGGTCAGAAAGCTTCAAGAGTCAAGTCACCTGCATCTAATTAGCATTCATACAGCAAGAAAAGGGTTTTACTAAACGTGACAAGGTTAAAGTACAAGGCTGAGAAAGTCATCCTAACACCTGTGACCAATGAACACATCAGCAATGCATGATGTAATGCTGAAGCCCAGGAGGATATTATAGAATCAGAAAATCATCTGGTTGGAAGAGACCTTTAAGATCATTGAGTCCAACTATTCATCCTGCACTGCCAGGGTCCCTAAACCGTGTCCCTCAGCACCACACCTACACACCTTTTAAACACTTCCAGGGATGGGGACTCCACCACCTCCCTGGGCAGCCTGTTCCAATGCTTCACAACCCTCTCAGTAAAGAAGTATTTCCTGATATTCAACTGAGGTATCTGCTGGTGCAATTTAAGGCCATTTCCTAAAATTAAAGTCTACGTTGGCATTTTGGCTGTAAGGGTGGTTTGGGAGACCGAAGTGTTGGAGATTCAGAAGAGATCTGTGGACATAGAGGAGATGCAGGATCTCTCTTCCTTTCCCAAAGCCATCCACAAGGTGGAGTCCAGGAGCTGGGGAGGTTCCTTGTGTTGCAGATTAAAGGGCTAATTAACAACATGGGAAGAGATTTGGGGAAACACTGACACACAGCAACTAGGGGAGGAAGGACTTTCGAGATGCACCTGTGCCGGTGGAGGGTGAAAGATGAAGATGGGTAGGTACCAGGAGCCTCCAAAGCCACTGAAGTAAGCCAAGTGCCAAAGTGAACAAAGAGGCCTGCGTAGACAAAAGGGAGATTGCTATGGTAAGCTCATAATACACTTGAACTGTAGCCAAGTGCAAATTGCAGACAGTGGTCTGTAGAGTCGGAAGGTGTATCACCGCCCCATGAAACATAGATGCCAGCATCCCACAACCACCCTGGAGGGATCTGGGGAAGGGAGGTGTTTATCAACAGTAACGCTGAATTTTATATCCTTCTCTAATATTTGAGGAGGTATCCGGCCGGTCTAAACTTCCACTTCTGCTTTCAGGGGTGCGCTTGTGGCTCCTACCAAATACAAACCCTAAAAACTGAAACTGGACTGTGCTCACAGTAAACAGCGTTTCCTTGTTATATATTTTCTGTCTGAATATTTGATATTGAAGATAGTCATGTTTTACAGCTCTCCCCATTAACCCAACGACTTTGAATCTGCTCCTGAACACACAATGAAGGAAAACATGAACATTTCATCACTTGTTTATGTAGTTGTCTTTGGCTTTATATTGGTAAATATTGCCTCTGGGCATAATGTTAATCATATTGCACAATAAATTACTTACTACATTAATAAATATTGGAGCAAAGCCTCAAATCCCAGGTACTGAACAATTTAGTACTGAAAATTAGTTTGTACAAGCCCAATGAGGAGGTGCTAAAACCTTCTAAGTCCAAACTCTTCATGCTTATGCATTTCTTCATGATCCTTGGATGCCAGTGTTTCCATGCATCCTGTTGAATCAGGATGCTGCTATAAGAAAGGTGGCTTGTTGGCATTGCTTGCACACTGCCGATATGATCAGCAATTGTACACTAATTTCTTAGGCTATCTTACTTTTTCCTTCCTGATCCTGGTCCAAGTCAGAACAGATAATATAATTCTGCTGATGATATAAAACTGACATTGTAGCTACCCAAAGCGATCAATCTTTTGAACAGCTGAACAGCAGTATTAATTCTCACTGATCAAAAATGTGTGCTGTAGATTTCAAGGCATCTTAAGATTTGACCCCTCCTTTGTTATTTCCTGGTAAAAAAAAGTCCCTGAGCCTCTAGGGAATACATCATCAACAAGAACAATTATTTAAGGTGATGAATTCTCCCTAATGGTATCGAATATCTCCTCTGTTCAGGCCATTTTTCTCCTTCTGAGATTTTGGGAAAAAACAGCAGTTATTTTTCCCCTTTTTCCCAACATTTCAAGCCTTTTTCCTTCCACTTTTGAACTTTAAGGAATTTGACTTTTAAATAAATAATACAGGGAAGGAAATAAAGTTCTTTCATCTCTAACTCCTTGACTGCCTGTGTTTCAGAAGTCAGGCAACTATGTGTTCTGCTGCAGGAAGGGGACAAAAGAGAGGGATACAGTCCCTTGAAATACAAAGATTTCCATTTTGCTATTGCATCCAGAGATGTTTTGCCCTGGGCCATAACTATATGGGTTTAATTTGTGTGTGTGTGTGTGTGTGAAGTTGAAGAAGTCATAAACTTTAATAAAATCCATGCGGTCCAATACTTCTTGGAGCTTATCCCCGTCTTGGATGTGGAGATTCTGATCTTGAAAGGAGACTTACTAACATCCTCCAAAATTTATCCTCAGACAATGATTTTTTTCTCTAGTCTCTTGATCCAGTCATGCAATATATTTTTATATATATATATGTTTATATACACATATATACTTGTAATGTTTGTGCTGAAATTGATGCTTTTTCCCATTGTTGAGGCACTCCACTGCTATTCCATGCTGGCTCTGCCCTCCTGCTGCTCCAGGGCCTTGGAACACACCTCAGCTGCAAACACAGCAGCCCCAGAGCCATCCTCAGCAGCCTGGAGCAATCCCCACAGCCTTTTTAAGATCAAAGCTGTGCTTGAAATCAGCTGGGGCAGGACAAGAGTGAAAGGGTTGGATTTCTGTAATTTTATTCATCTTTCCTTTGGCAAATACGGTTTTCCTCTAAGGTTAGCCCTGATACTGTTAATGATGCCTTGGACTCACTATATTGAGTCAATCCAAATACATATATCTGATTTTTTACCACTGAAAAATGATGATTTACTATATACAACTATAAAACTGTCCTAAAAGGTAAAGATAATCTCAGTCCTCTGTGTAATTATGAGTTAGCTAGTATCCAGTATACTGTAAAGCTCAAAAGACTTTTGGAGACTAAACCCCAAGCTTTTCCTTAGCTTTCACATTCGGAATCTCTTCTTCAGGAATAATCTTCCACTCAAGAGTGACAGTGACACTGGATGTCCTAAACTCTTATCTGTAGAAGACATTTCACTTCAGTAGTATGTTAATGTCACTTCAGGCAACTTGAAAATTCTCTGTGTCCACATTGCCTGCCATTTTAAATTCGAATGTTTGGCTCTACAAGTACAAACGGCTGTTCCTAACAATTTTCAAGGACTGGAGAGTGTCTGAAAGTGAGACCCACTTGTGCAAACACAGGCTGAAAGATCTGTCTTAAATAAGTCCTGAAGGATTGAAGTAGCTTTTTAAAAAAAACACCTGTAACCATGGAGTGCAACCAAAACTACTACAAAAGGCACACACGTTTAGGCCAGTTTATCAAAAACTACACAGCATATGCTTTATACTGTATGTAGCTATTACACTGGGGATATCACTGTCTGGCTGGTATAAATTCATTGGTATAAATTCAAATTCCTCCCTACTACAAAGTTAACATGGATTGATTTTCCATTTTCGAATCAATATCCATGTACTTTTCCTCCCCTCATTCTGCATTTTTATCTCTGACATCACAATTCTCTTCATAAAAATAATATTTTCTGATGATTTTCATCCTTACTCTAGCTTTGAAAATGTCAATCTGGAAAGCACGTCCACAGGGAGGGAACCAGGCTGCTGATGCAGAAAGGACATGGGGGAGAACGGATCAAAACATCACTTTTCCCAATCGTGTCTGTTTCCTTAAAGCATCTTCCACTGGTCTCTGTCAGTGCTGGCACAGTGCAAGCAGACAGACCTTCGCCCTAACACGTTGCAGATTCTCTCATGGAGATATCTCATGGAGATGGTTTCTGCAAGACTCAGTGGGGTGTAATTGATTTGGTACCGTGATCAATGACTCTGTCCTGGATTTAGGATTCCCTTTATAGCCTGAAAGCTTGAGAAAATCAGCATGACCTGTTCAGACTGCTGAGAGGAAAACATCTTTATTTTCCCCAAAAGCAAAGAGGAATAGCTGACATTTCATCCCTGTACCATCAGGCACTTTCAAGCTTCAAATAGCAGTCTGGCCACATCATGGTTTGAAATACAACAAAGTCCAGGGGTTTTGTTAACAGAGCACATGTCCCTGTTGAAATGCTCTTTTGGGAGACACGGGGCTTAGCTCCCGCCTGGCACTTGCACCTCTCAGCTGCCTCATGCTGCAGGTAATGCAGGTACAACATCATCTCTGCAGCCGCCTGAAGCTGGGGGCTGCCTCCTCTCTCACCAGGAGTTTGACGTGGAGTCCGTTTGCGGGCCCTGTTACCCTGCCAACCCTTGGTCAGGATTTGAGCATACCTGGAAGCTGCCATGGTTTAAGATGAGCAAGCTGCAGTGGAAGAACAGGTACAGCTTTCACGATCAAAGGGATCCTTCATTCAGCAAGCAAACAGCACCGCCAGCAACACCTGCTGCTTTTTTCCCTTTTTCTAAGCTTATTAAAAGAAAATATATTGACAAATATGTGGTACATGGGGGACCCCAAGGTTTGTTTTAACCCTGAAGAGAGTAGCCTACTGCCTTTGCAATTAAAGCTTTAATCACCTGCTTAGAAAAGTCAGGTTTTTTAACCTGTGAAGGAACAGGGCCCATAGTAAACACAAAATCCTTGCCTGAGTCTGCTGCAGATCTTTGCATACAAACTCTGCCAACTCTCTGTGTTACTTTTTTCCCTGCCATGTATGAAGATTATGTGTATTTATCAACCAAAACACTGTAGTCTAAGAAACACAGAACTAAAGTTCCTGCTGTTCTCCTGCTACTGGACAAAAACACTCCATTTATTCCCATCCTTAAGTTGATTATCTCCTGTCTTAAAGGAATAAGGACTTTCACTGTCATGGGTCTTCTAACCACTACATGATGCAACTTCTAGAACTTAAACCCAGAAGCCATGTAATGGCTGCTTGAGAGTCCTGCATCAGTGCAGGACCACCACCAGTGTTTGTCTTCCTTTTAGCTCCTCTGTTCTTCTCACCACCCCAGAAGCAGGCTGCCAGACCATTTCCAGCCTGAATTAATTTCTCCTGGCTATTGGCAGTTGGAATTCTAGAGGCACTTTGGTAGTAACATGTATCTATTCCCACCTTTGCAATAAGTTCCTCGCTAATACGCCTCAAAGTCCCATTTCTCGTTTTTTGTTTGTTTGCATTTACACAGTTCTTAGCCTTCATAGCGGTAATGGCTGATGTCTTCCCCACTTGAAAATATTTATTTGCTGTGAAAAACAAAATTTTCTATCAAATTATACTTTGCAGGCTCTTAAGTTTCCTTCCAGGTCTGTGCAGAAGTGTTCAAATGATACACCTTTTTCTGGAACATTTTACACAGTCTTTCTGTCCTTACGATACACCTTGGCTTCACTGAGCCAGCGACCTTGCTTGTCCCTTAAGCTTTTGTCCATGCTTCATTCAAACACTGTTTTTATCCCTGTCATTGTTTGTCAGGACAGTGTGCTCATGGAGTCCTATGCACGTTACTGCTTACAATCAGGAATACGCGTTGTATGTTTTCTCTGGAAAAGAATGCATTTGCTATCATGCATTAACACAGTTGCACTGAACCTAGAGATTTTTCCAGTCATTTTTGGTATGTAACACCTTAAACATTTCCTGGTGAAGGAGAAATTTCCTACCTGGAGAGCTGAAGCCTACAGACATCTTGAGTCATCGTCTGCCTCTGCGGGACAGGACACCATATTGCAAGCCCTTTAATTGAGCAAAGAACATGACCACGCTTTCCCTCTCCCACCTGGACTAAGAAATAGCCCAGCTTCACATCAGGAGCATTTCATACCCCTCTGCCTACAAATCCCACTGAAGTTCCCAGAACAACCTAGAAGCCCTAGGAGGCATCTTTGCAGCTGCTGCTCCTTCAGCAGCCCGACTTGAGCTGAGGAGGAACCATCCAGGGGTTTTTTTGTTGGTTTGTTTTGTTTTTTTTTTTTTGAGACACAACAACAGACATCCCTGCCCATAGTAAGGGGATTGGAACTAGATGATCTTTAAGATCCCTACCAACCTGAAACCATATATGATTCTATGAAGACTTCTTAGCAGACAAAAATACAGCTCTTCCAAATGCAAAAAGTCAACATTTACAATATGGAAATAAGGGAAAAAAACCCAAACCCCAAACTTAGCAGAGGTGCAGAGCTTCACTGAAGATTTAATTACATTGACAAGCCATGCTCTTAGCTGGATCCAGGTTTTCCAAAGCAACATGATAGCATTTATATTGGTAGCTGCTCCTCCTCCTCCTGCTTCTTCTCAATCACCCCAGGCTGCTGTGCTGCTGAGCTTTTTACAGCTCAAACTTGCACCAGCAGTTGCAGTTTCAGTCTCCCATTGACAAGAGTATATCTCTGCTTGCACATGCTGGCTCCTGCGTTTGCTCAGAGAAAAGATGCTGCCTACAGAAATGAAGACCTTTTGCTTTAAAAAGTATTACAGACATAGACCTTAACCATAGCCATGAGTTGAACCTCAGACAATGTTCCTCCAGTCACTGCCCTGGCAAAGTGGTATCTGCCAGCAAAGCCCTCTGTGAAGGCCGTCCTCTCCATTAGCAGTCCCTTGCCAGCCTGTTTGTATCTTGCTGGCCCACCTGCTGCTCTTCTATGGACTATGTTTTCTCCTACATGGTTCATCTATCCCCAATCTCTGAAGAGTTGCTACCTGCAGTGACATCACTGTCAAGAGAGAGCCCATAAAATCCCATGTCCCTCAAGGACATCTGCCACCAAGGAGCTGTCTCGTATTCTCTTGCTTCAAAGTTGTGCATCTTTCAGGGTTTATCTGGGCTACAGGAATGTTTCCACTAACCATCACCTTCTCTTGCTATTTGAGAAGCTCTACCGAAATGGGTGGCCTGTCTTATTTCTATCCTGTGTGGTGCTAACTTCTGCAGGAGGTGAACTCCGTGCTCTGAGGTTCATGCTGGGAAGTCAAAACTTGACAATATCTGAAGTGACAGAAAGACGATCACAATAATAATAGCCAGTCTGCAGAGGTTGTCACAAAATCTGCACACAAAATGCAGCTGCTCTTGGGGCATTTTGAGCTCTGTGCACCAACCTGCAGCCTGAGCCTTGGTTGAACCAGACACTCCATGTGCTGCTGGCAACCCAAGGTGTGCAGGGCACATCTGAACTCCTCTAAGCTAATGACTTTACCTAACAATGCCCCATCCTCTCCTAACCTTTCCATCTCCTAGTCTGCAGCTGTTTCTGTATGCTCTTAAATGGGCAACAGTATGTTAGTAGAGACAAACAGTTTAAGACTTATGCAACAGGAGAAGATTACTACAGGAAAACCACTCTGATATTTGCCTTGCCTGTACTTGTAAAACACAACTTAAAGTGGACTCTTCTCTGTCTGCAGCAGATGCAGGGTTACTTTGAAAAATAAATTAAAACGAATTCTGGTTTGACTTGAACGGCAAGAAAATCTGTATTTAACTCTCTAGTTTTGTCTTCTATCCCTGTTCTCCAACCTCAAAACACTTTCACGTACTGGAGCTCAGAGATGCTCCACATAAAGGAACCGCGGCACTCACTGTGATAACACCCTCTTTTTGAAGCAGACCTAACTTTGTGATATGAGGGGATGCATTTTGCAGGCAGTTCGTATTGGAGCATTGAGGGTTTAGATCAGCATTAGAAAAAGTCTCCAGAGCTGAGTAAGTTCCATACTCTGTCTAAATAAACAAGCATGGGTAACAGGTTTTTTTGGTTGTTTTTTTGGTTTTTTTTTAATAAGGAATGTTGTCAGTCCTATTTTATTATGCGTAATAGAAGGAGGTGAAAAAAATCAATATAAGCACTGTATCTAACCTATTTAAAACTACAATCACAATGTTATCTGAATGCTTTACAACATTGTTTAAATCCAACAAGTAGACAAGAAAACAACAAATCTATGCAGGGTTTTTTATACATATGGTGAGAAAGTTTGAAAAGCATTAAAATATATTTTCTGTTCTGTATGTTTCTGGTACAAGGAAGTGATGCGTAGAATACTGTATATTTATGAACAGAGCCTTGACTTATACAAGCAATAATCGACTTCAAAACATACAATGCATATCTTAAAATATCCCCTAGAGCTGCTCGTATAAAGTCAAATCCAGCACCTACTAAAGTTCAGCCAGCTGACTCTCTTTGACTCCAGTGGGCACTTGACTAAGCCCATGATAATTGTGAAGTACCTGACAGTCTAGTTGTATTCATATGAAAAAAATCACATTGCATAGATTTAAACAGGAAGACATGCAATAACAAGACAAGTCACAGTATAGCTAAACCTTGTTTCTTTGGTGAAACAGAAGCAGATATAAAAGTTACAAAGATTTTAGACTTTCATTCACAAAAAACCAGACGTTCACATTATACACTATACAAGATAATAGTATAAATAGAGAAAAGTATTATGTGCATTGTTTGGGGGCGAGGGGTGGGGAATGAACCAGCCAACACAGTGACGCAGTGCCACGCCGAATGCAAGAATGTTGGGTACACTCAAGGGAGCAGTCACTGCAGTTTCTTAAGAGGTGTTGTCTGGAGCTGTAGTTTCTGGTCCCAATGAGCTATGGCAAGGTCACTCCACAGGCAGCTCTGCCTAGTACAAACTCTTACATGTTGGCTGGGTTTCAATTGTTTTCCCTTTCAACTTTTTGCATCATATCCCCACGCTAACACAAAGGTGTAAACCTCCCATCTGTGTCTTTATTTGTAATGTTATTTTAAAAGGTTTATCATAGAGAACTTACTGTTCTTTATTTTCCCTTTTTTTGTTGTTGTTGTTGTTGTTTGGTTTTTTTATGTCCTGTGCCCAAAGGTGTGCAAGGCACTTTGCAGAAATAACAGTCCTTTCTGTGGAGAGGTCGTTTCAAACGTTACCTTCTACACTTACTGTACACATCCAGGTCAGTCGTCGAGCTGACCAGGGTAAGAAATCACAATAGAAAACTCCTACGTACACACTGCACCAACTACAACCTATAATCTCTTTGTGCACACACTTCTTTCTAGAAAGCCAAGATGCTGATTCTTCTGTAAGTCACACCGTTCTCACCCATCTAACCACAAACAAATGATCCTGTTTAGCAGGAATTTTGTTCTCCAGGGAAATAGCAGTTGAACTGAAAGATGGTTCCAAAGTGGAGCTCAGGGGCTAATACTGCACTGGCGAGCTCTTTCAATCTTCTTTGCGTGGGTAAAATAACATCCAATAAATTAAATCAGTATGGCTTACTTCATTTATTTATGTACGCTTCACAGCTGCAGCATTCATACACAAACATTCATTACTTTATAAAAAGATTAAAAAATGGTTATATATACAAAATTATTTACTTTTTTGATTTTTGTTTGTTTTTTACAAAAAAAAAAATCCCCCAAACACCAGGTCTATCTCCATTTTAGAATGGAGAGACCTGTAATATAGACCTTGTGGTTAATGTCGTGAAAGTAAATTTTTTTCTTTTTTTTTTCCTTCCTTTTTTTCTTTTCAAAAAAGTGGCCTTGGTTGATAAAGTTAATGTATTAGCACTTGGATTTTTACAGGCCCTCCTTGAGATACAAAACTCCTCCATGCAGTCCTTTCTCGTGAATGGTGAAGCTGGAATGGAGAGCAGAAAAAAAGTTCCACATTGCAGTCCCTAGTTCGTGCCTCATGCCACTTTTATGTGCTCTATCTAAACTTAGCATCACATGGACTCAAACTGCACCTTGGATGGGAATTGGCACAGTTCCCATTTAAAAACAAAGAAAATGTCATGTTACTTTTGTGTTTATCTTCACCTGATAACAGCAAATTTCACTCAGCGAAGTTATTTCAACCATTTCCAGCCTAGGTAAACAACATAAAAATAACGTCATAAATGACTCAAGACCTCTGAGGCCGTTCTAACCATAAATATGCCTGAAATTAGTGTGACTTTTCATTTTATATACAGGATTTTAAAAACAACACACAATTAAACAATATTAAAATCATCTTATTTACATTTTCATTGGTGCTAAATTCGAGCTGTTTAAATATTGCAGAAGGTTGGTATATATCATAAAATGGTCCACACCGATGGCATATAGAAAAGTAATAATCTTTATAGGCTGGAAATGGTTTCCTTTTATCCCCATAAGCACTTCTCCTTTTTTTTTATTTTTAGATTTTCTGATAAACACCATAATTTTGCAAAATGCATTGTGAATACCGCAGTCCATAGTTTCAAAACAATTTGATAATACTCCTATAAGTGATAGAAAAGGCACAGAAAGTTATGACTTTGGCTGAAATGGTGGAAATCCCCATTCACCATTTAGCTCTCAGCGCCTTGAGTCCTGCCACGTCCTGATCCAGCGATGATAGTGTTTTGACGAATTTAAAGATGATCCCTTTCCTGATGCAGAATGTTTATAGTAGTATTTCTTAGAGTAAGTCCTTTGATATGTGGATGCTGCAATGAGAAGGAGGAAAAGAAGGGAAATTAATAATTATGAATGGGCTGGCTATACTTCACATTACGGTTCCATTTATTGTTGATTAATTAGAGGGTTAACAAATGATTAACTGGTACTATCACTGCGTTACAGACAGAAGCATCTCTTACACACAGTTAGACCACACTGGCAGAAAGGATTGTTAGCGTTATTAGGAACTTGTTGATTTCCAGGGCTTTGTAAGGGTGGTGGTGTTTACTTTAAAAAAATCTCAGTGGCTTCTGTAAAAACAGAAGAGGAACATTTTCATTAGTTTTGGAAGCCTGAGGCTTTTTCCTACAGATACAGTGAGAGTATTGCTGTCATAATCCATCCTATCAGATTTGCACCTCTCTTAAAATATATGTTCATTACTTATTGATCTTAAATTAAGCTATTGTTTCTGATCCTGGTTTGCTTTCAAAGAACTCACGATTCATGCAAGTAATTTTAGGCATATCCCATCTTCCATTTCCTTGACACCGGATGGTTGGAATATGACGCTGGATGAAACCATCTTTGCAGTGATATCTAATAAGGGAGTTGATCTCATAACGAGGTTTCATCTTCCCAAAGGTCTTTGCATTTTCCACAACAGGAGGCTGACCACAAGCAACTGAAAGGAAGAGAGAGCATAACCAAAACCATGAGTTTGTAAATGCACTTCTGAATATGGTACTGACCTCTAAACCCTGGCTAAGGGAAGATTTCAAGGGACCTCAGTTAGTCTCCCAAGAGACACATCCAAATACGGACAGGGAGATCAGTCTTTTCTGTAGTTCTCCAGTCTTGTAGACCAAGAACTGTAATGATGAAAATTGAAAAACTGAAGACAGCATGGGTAGTATTGCCTTTCTGGTTTAAATTTCTGATGTAAATTTGAGCCAAAATGGTTGGTATACTCACACGAATAAGTGATTTTCACTGGAAAGCTGCAAAACCTGAAAACCAGCGAAGTTATTATGATAATTTAAGAAAAAAGTCTGATTTTCAATATTTCTTGTGTCTTCTTCAACAATAGACTATTTAAAGGCACTTAGAATTGTTGCATCTGTCAAGGCCCAGAGAACGTTAACAAAAAGTTGTACATGGTAATTGAGAACAATGGAGAGTACGCAAGATTTTGGCTGCTTCTTTACTTTCACAGCCTGAAGAGGCAGAAGCAATTCCTAAAGTATTGATGTACAGCTCCTGGTAACAATCAAGCTTCCTGTATGAGCTCTAACAGTATATAAACCAAATGTGCTTTTCAGGTTCCAGTGGTGCCATTAATCTGGATGGCTTTGGAAAAGAGGAAGACAAAAGTCAGCATTACTTGATGGGTGAAAAGTATGCTCAGCTGAAACTGAAAAGCTAACCACAGAAGAGAAACCTCTGGGGAGACCTTATTGCAGCCTTCCAGTAGTTAAAGGGGGCCTATAAGAAAGATGGGGACAAGACTTTTCTGCAAAGCCTGTTGCGGCGGGACGAGGGGTCATGGCTTTAAACTGAAAGAGGGGAGATTTAGACTACATTAATAAAGAAATTTTTTATGGTGAGGGTGGTGAGACACTGGCCCAGGTTGCCTAGAGAGGTGGTAAATGCCCCAATTCCTGGAAACATTCCAGGTCAGGTTGAATGTGGCTCTGAGTAACAAGATCTAGTTGAACATGTCCCTCCTCACTGCAGGGGGTTGGTCTAGATGAGCTTTCAATCTAAACCATTGTATGATTCAATGATTCTATGATACCAATGGTTAGCTGCCTGCTCTGAGTGCCCACTAATGTTCTGCTGCCGCTATACTTCACAGTGATGCCATCCCAGTAAAAGAAGAGTTGGCAATATTTTCATGGTATGCAAGTACAGGAGGCCTGCCAGGCACATGACTCCCTCTTTTGCTGAGATCCGTATCTAAGAATAAATTTGCCTGGTTCTAACTAAGAGTTTCAACTGTGTACACTTCTGTTCTTGACTCAAGAACAGAGTAAGTGGAGATGTAATATGTGGATACAGATGAAGAATGACTTTGTGAGGCTAACTCATTTGAGGGCTCACTGTACTGGTCACCAGAAATCAGCTAGAATTTGTCATTTTAACTTATAAAACTTAGAGAATTATGCTATTGTTATTGGAAAGTTTGTACCTGTTCCTTTCTTGCAGGTATAGGTAAGGTGATAATTGCATGGTACATCATTCCACTGCCCATTCTCATGCCATATTATAACAACGCAGTCTTCTCCAGCAGAAAAGAAGCTGTCTGGCTGGTTTGGTCGCCAGTTCTCATATTGCTGCAGAAAAGAGGAGCAAAACCATTAGTCCCAGTGCTGGAGTATATTTACATTCCATTTTACAGGGGAACACACAATATTACTTTTGATGAAAAGCAACCTCAATTGTTTGATTCAGGCTGTTAAGCATGAACTAAACAAAGCTAGATTTATAATATCTTCCCACTCTATTAACAAATTATCTCAATAGAAAAAAATATTCTGATCTAACTTCTCACTGTAAACTGATGTCAGGTGAATAAAACAAAGTGACGCAATTCGGCGCTAGCAAAATTTGATCCTAAGTGTGTTGAAACACACCTTCCTACACAGACAGATGTGAAGTGGAAGGCCAGGAAATAGCCCATGACCCTCACTAGGCCTCATCTACTAAGAGGCTAATTATAGGCAAGCTTCTCAAACTCATATTATTTATTCTCTGACCTCATTTAATGATGTCATTCAATAGGATGATGTGCAGAATTAAGAGTAAAATAAGTAAAGTTGTCAGAATGTGCCCCCAGATCATTGCAGGTTGATATTTCCATTAAAAAGCCTAGGTGGCAGACTGAGCATATGCAGCAGCCTTTCAGCTTCAGAAATGATGATTCAGACTCTGCCGTCTGTAGAAAAACTAACTCCAAACCTCAATTAATACATATTTGAATAAAACCAGAAACTGGCACACTGATTTTAAGAGTAGAAATCTGATTGTCAGTATGTAACAAAAAAAAAAAAAAAGTCAAACCTTCAAATGGATGAAAAATATTTTTAGCATATAAAAAAAAAAGTTTCTCAGCCTTGCAACTGGGACACACACCTGGCATATCAGTTTGGGCAGTCTCTGTTCTTGAGATCCAAGCTGGCTACAGACAGGTCTGCACTTACTTAGCTACACTGCCTCTATCTAAAGATATATCCCTACCCAGAGCTGGGGATGCTGGCTGCTGGCAAGCTGTGCTCAGCTCCATGCACAGGCTAATCCCACATTTATTCCACTGTACAATGCACTCTTTCAAGGCCAAGGTCACCATTGCATGATGTCATTTTTGGGTTAAAAGTAGGGAGGATTCAGTCTTTTTCCAATCAATAAGCAAGAAAAATGGAAACAAAGCAAGTGTCACACCAACTGCAAATCTATGCAGTAGTCCTTGGTAGGGGACATAATGCCTACTGTCCCTGCAGTCAAGCAGAGGTGCAATAATCTTCATTCCACTTCTTGTTTCATCTTGATCCCACATGAAGCAGAGTAATTTGAGATTAGCATAACATTATGTAAAAAAAACAAGAGAAGATTTGGGAAACTATTCCTAGCGATATTTTTTGGGATTTCTGTAGTGTCACTCCAAGAAGAATTTAATGAAGGATAAAAATAGATATCTGAAAGAACTGGAATTCACATAAATGCCAGACATTAACCAGGCAGCTAGCCCCTTCTATGGTCAAAATGACACTGTTTCTACAGTGCTTATATTTTCCTCAGTGCTTACATCTTTCTATCTAGAGCTGGCCCATATAAATGTCATAAAAGTTTAGCTTTCCATTTTCTTAACTTTATTAAGTAATGACTATTCCCTGCCTGGGCGAACACATTTTAGAAATAAAGTTAACATACCACACACAAGTAGTATTTACCTTACCATGAATCAAACTATGAAAAAACTGAGTTAAATACTTAACCTTTTCCTACCACATGTCATCTTACCCATCACAGGTTTTAATTATCCAAGCAATTTAACAATCATGGTCTAAATAAATTTGTTCTGCTCTGAATTTATTACTGCTAATAAAATATCCCATTTTTTATGTGGAACTTATTTAATTCCATCTCTACATTTCAGTCTTTAATAGTCCTAAACTACAATACACACTAACTCATTTACTCACGTCCAGAATTCAGCATTTCACATTAGCTTATAAATCAGAGTAAGCACAGTAGCCAAATACCACACATATGACTCAAATGGGTTCTGCAGTGTGTGGGGGCTTCCTGCAACACCTAGTGCAAAAAAGAAAAGCAAGCTCTGTGTGATCTCCTGAGCCGGCAAGAAGGAGAACAGGGAGGAAGGAGTATGCCCATGAATGGTGTGTATTAATGAAACTTAGAGTGCTCCAAGACCTCTTCCAAAAGGGTATTTTACAATGGCTGCTGACCTAAAGGTCTAGCACTTTTTTACAGCAGAGCTGGTTAGGGATGCAGGAACCCAATCAGAAAAGGTCATACTGCCACAACATAGAAAGCTACTGCCAGCTAAACCCGGGATAGCTGAGGGCACGCCCACACTGAAGGCTTAGGCTTGCAGATGGTGCTGGCCCAGATACCTGCTCCATCTCCCCTACAGCGGGGGGCTGTGATGCAACTTCAAGAGCACCACAAAGTATAAGGCACTGAAGGAAAATTGGTGTAGGTTTCACTTGCGCTACTGGGAAGTCTGTCTGAGTGTCGCGGAGATGGAGTAAATAGCAAGAAGTGATCACCTCTCACTTTCACCTCTGAGTGTCTTACTCCCCAACCCAACTGAAAAGCAGGATCTGTTAATGTAAGTCATGAGTGTTTGCATGGTTTTCACACTGCTCAGATGATGGGCAGCAACCTCTTAAGCTGAGGCAATCCTATTGCTTTCAAGAATATGCCCCAACATACACACACATAGCAAAATTAAAGAAAAAGCCAGGTTAGTGGTAGAAAAGTTTGATCAATAACATCCTACCAGGAGAGGAAAGACATCAACAATGCTTGCAGCTGTTTCTTGTGGAAATGATACTAGAGAGCTGATTGCTTCCAGAGTGTGGGAATGAAGGCTATTTAATGGCTAGTGGGGGCATGTGAGCTGAAGATGATTAGCAGCTTGCCAGCTCCCACCCTAAGCACGTAGACTCCATATGCTCTTACTTGCCATAATGTCTTCAAAATTTGTGTTTGCTTTGTTGGCAGGACTGCAGCGTAATGGCAAAGGGTTGTATCTAGGCCCTGAGGTTTATTCAAGAATGTCTGATATCCTCCAGCGTGACTTGCTGTTACCTCACATCTGATATCGTCATTGCACAGATTTATTTTGGCTGAATAACACTGATTTCGCTTGGGTTTAGTGCCAGAACTGCTTAGCAGAGGAAGTTCCAGACTGCTGAATTGCTTTCTTAGGTCTCCACCCAGCTCTTCTGTAGTTTTTCAATTCCTTATTTAGCCACCGATAATGTGACAATGATACAAAAAGATTCTCACAGTTTGAGTGGAGTAAGTTGCTAGAGAAATAGACTAATATCTTGCTTTCCTCTTATGGATTACATGATTCTGGTTCCCATTTTACACTAGTGTAAATCAGGGGTGACTGTGCTATCTCCAGTAAACCTACAACAGCAAAAGTTTAACGTGAAAGAACCAAATCCCGTAAGTTACATACTGATTTGTACAATGTGTTTTCAAATGTATCCCTTACAATCTCTCATCCCAAGTGTGCTAAGCGTAAAGATTCCCCTATCCTCACAGTGAGTCCACTACGCATCTAAGATATTCAGGTCATAATTATTCTGTTGGGAAACACGGCTCAAAATACCCTGGACAAGATGCCCTTTTTAAAGTGGCTGTGTCATTTAAGATCCTTGTATTTCATTGCATTACCATCTTTTAGAGAAGTTTAGTGTACAAAAAGAAAAAAAAAAATTCACTTTATTCCTTGGCAACATGTAACATTCAGGTTTGTTTAAGCTTTATGATCACGTCCTAAAAAAGATCAGCCATTTTCTCAGATGAGCCAAAAACTGCTGGCGTTGTTTCACCCACCCTGACACTAGGTTATATCTTCATGTAAACTGTTACTGTCTCAGCAGACCAATGAAATTGCACTAAGGAGCACTGTGTTTGAATTGATAAAGATGAATACATCCTTTTGCCAGTCAGCACCTTTAGCAGTATTCTTAGCTGCATCATTCATGAGATATGACTTGTGTTTCTGAAAACCTAAACAGAATCACATGCTAAGTTAATAGGTTGAAGAAAAGCTGCTACAACCCTGCAGAAATACTTCCACTGGGTAATCGCACAGAGGGAGTTAAAAACTACTACTACTCTGTTTTTTAAGCAATATTACCATAACTCACGTGAAGTTTACCCCTGGATTAAAACGCAAAGTACTTCCACACTGTACATTTTAGGACATACAATTTTAATTATGTACACGACACAAAACATACTTCAAAGGAGGTTTGGCCCACTACACTTTTCTCCTCCAGCTATGAATCATGCTTTGCTGAGGTGGCAGTGGAGAGGGAAGTTCAAATCAATGCGAGGGGGGGGGTGAAGGCTGGAAGCACACACCTCAGACTCAGGTAGACACCACTGCACCAGCCACTCTGCAAAGCCCTCAAACATCCTTGATGACAAGACACTTGGGTTACTTTATAAAAAACACAAGGTTTCTGTGTAATCAGGTAACTGCAGGACCTAGCCTCAGGGAGAAGAATTTGGTCCCTGTAAATTTATTTGGTCCTTTGAGACCCATACCACTAGTCTGGTCTTGCCATCAGTTCAGGCTGAAAACTGGAGCTCCTGTTAGACTCCTTGTGCTTTTAATTATAGCATAATAATTAATCAATCAATCTTGCACATTTTTTTTCTTGAAACCAAAGCCCACACTGACACATTGGATTTACTCGTTGTAGCTCTCTTTGCTAGGGAGAACTGAACATTTCCTGCAGAAAGAGTGTGGATGGTCCATGGCATAGAGCTGCATCTGAGACATTCAGTTCTTCAGGCTTCCTACGTGGCATTAGACAATGCACTTGGCTGGCTGATGCCCAGTCTGTAAAACAGTGACAATGTATTTTCTTGCCTCACAGGAGGAGCTTGGATATGATGGTTACAAGAGCCCATGAAGACATTTTATTAAGTTCCACATTTTTGGGGAGGATTTCCTTATATGGCATTGAATTAACACAGCCATAATCTGCCAGCTGGGTGACAAGCTGACTATTCATATAAACTGAGTTTAAGAAAGCTGAGAATACAGCAAGAGCTGTAAAGCAGATAACTTTATTGGCTAGTCACTACTTTCTCTCATTCAGATGGCTTCTAACTGAACTGAATGAGCATGGCCTTCTCATCCTGAACAAGTCCCTACCTTGTGGGAGATTTGTTACTTAAATTTTCAGATAAATAGCCGTATTCGAGGGACTAATTTCCTAATTAATAAGTAACACACTCAGCTCTCTCAGATGTTTGCCCTGCCAAGGTGAATCTATGAGTAAACACTATCTCAGCTTTGTGACACTCATTTGGAAATTTCCACCACTTCTTTATCTCCAAAAGCACACCAAGTGGCTGAGATCAATCACTTGGATTTTGCATTCCAAAATAGTCAACAAGTGCTGTGTTTAATGAAGCCCAGCAAAATAAACTACTGATGTAAACAAAAGTTTACTGCTTGACCTCCTCACTGTGTAAAGGCCAATAATCTTTTGTACATAACTAAAGCTAGGAAATAATTTACTTGAAACACGTCTAGTGAGATTTACAGGGCTAATGCTTTTCTTCTGAGAAAAAGAAGCATGTTTCCAGTGTGTTTAAATAAGCTTAAATCTGTCTTGGCACTTTTTGGAACTTCTAATTTCCAATGTGATTTTTATTTTCTTCATTCTGGCTGCTTCCCTACCTGATTGCTTCTTAGTGCAAGACTAATGGCAAATCAAAAAAAAAAAAAAAAACCAACCAAAAATCGAGGGACGCTGTAGGGATTGACTGACTGGATACTCTCTGTGCCATTTTACCTTAAAGTGAAGCAACATTTCCTGCCTGGTATTTATCGCCAAACAAGCTGAAAGCACCACTGGAAAGCTTATTGGCTATTGTCCTCCCCATGCCTCCCCACCCCCATAATTCTGCTAAGAACAGGAATACACTTTTTTTCACAATAGCTGACAAATTTCTAGAAATCTTTATCAGGAAAGCCCCTGAACAAGTCCTTCACTGTGGAGGTTCTGTTATAGTTGGTCAGCTTAACTAAAAACTACACCTCACTTTCAGTAAGTCCTGGTAATTATCCAGTTTTATAGGTTGGTTGAACTACAAGAAGATCAGCACAAGGTTACAATGAGTATATGGAGCAGTTCAGAAAATCCTTATTTGTGACTCATGCTGTTATACTGCACTGATTCTGTTACATGAGATGCTCATGGGAAGCCTGAAAGGGATTGCATTTCCTTTTGATAGGAAAAAACCCCAAATATTACTGTGAAGATTTGACAATGTCTGAAATACTTCCATTAAATTCACCTAGTATTTAAATGCATTTATACATTGGTAAAGACAAGAAACTACCTTACAGCATAGGCTCTGTTTCACTTAATATCACCTCAGCCCTGTAAAGGATTTTTCTGCTTAATTTTATGAATGGGAGCAGTCTGAGAGAACTCACCAAAAGCATTCATGAGACTATAAACTCCATTCAGTGAGTGCTTAAGCATATACCTTGCTTTAAAGACATAGGCGGTTCCCTAAACTCTGTAGGGCAGAACACATGCACAATTCAGACACATGCTAAAATAACTTGCTGGAGGAGGGACCAAGCTAAGTGCGTTGGTAAATCTTTGCTGGGAGTAACTCTAGTCAATCTGAAGATAAATGCTATATTCAAACTTATCTACAAGTACACACAAAAATTGCATTTCTTCCTGCTGCTATTTTGTGGATCATATTTGAATGGCTTCCCTCAAACCCTTCATCTGAGCATTAATTGTATGGGATTTGGGAAACTGCCAGGATTTGGATCAGGCACCCAACACTCCCCATTACAGATCCACCCTGTGAACAAGATAAACTCCCAGAAGGAACTTTGCTAAGGACCTTTGCAAAAGATTACATTTGAAAGGGTTTTTTGGTAACAGAGCAGTGGGATGTATCGAAAAAAATCTTTAAATTCCTAAGCAACAGCTTACAAAAAAGGGATTCTGAATAATATACACTCATGTATATCCACGGATATCCACAAACACTGATTGCAGATTGAATAAGCAGTAAGATGTATGCAAAAATAAATAATTTGGGGAAGAAATCTAAGAAATACAAATAAAATCGTAAAAAAAGCTAGATGATGAAGCTGAAACACAAAAGCACCATCAATCCTATCTCTTGTGGATAGTTGGTCGTGTGGTGGAGCAGATGACTAGCTCTTTGACCTTTTTTTTACACTACCACCAGAGTGTAACTTTTTCCTGAGCAGCAGAAACCACTAAGTAGGCAAGAAGCTCCCACTAGATGGCAATGTCTACTCACTACTGAGTCCACATACTAACTTTCTAGTTCCAAAATGAAAATTATTCAGAAAAGATCTCTCTTTTATTGACTCTTTGAAAGCTAAATGAAGCCAGTGGACAAAACTCCATTGGCTTGTATCTGCCCTGTACCAAGTCTTTTCAGAGCAATAGCTTTAATCATGCTTTGCACACTGTGTAGTTCAGTTTTGTGGGTGCTACATGTGCTGGGCTTTACAGAAGACACCTTAGTACAGAGACTGAAAAATAAGCAACAAAGAGCTGGGGAAATTGTCTTGCCAATTGGCAGGTGTTTTATTGTGGAAGAAAAGATATGGTAGGATGTTAAATACTGGTTGTATACTCCATGTTCTTTGGGAGTCACATTAACAATTATACGTTATCAACATGATGCAAACTTCATGGGGTGTGACTTATTCTTTTTGTGCACAACTACCAGGAAAGCCACTAAAAAAAGAAAAACCCTGCACTTTGTCATTTATGTCAACGATTACTGCAGGTTTGAAGCTGTCCAAGAGTTTTAGCCCAGAGCCAACCATAACGAGGCTCTGAAGTAACCGCTGACCCCCCTGGTAAAAATGAGACAAAACCCCACTTTGTCCAAGAGGCCCTTCTTACTGCCTACGACATACTGAACTAAAAATATACCTGTCATTAATAACATTATATAGTTCTCCTCCATTTAAATGCAGGTCAAATGAGCATCTTAAAAAGAGGCTGTAATGACTGACTGCAGCACAAAACCACAACATTTGGTAGATTTAAAATCTCCTTCTCCAAGATCCTGTGGGACATGGGCACAATGAGCTTTTTGTTTGCAGCTGACTACAGTACATTTTAGTTTGTTTGCTTTATTTAACCCTCAGAGGCAGGCTCCTTCCCTACAATACTCCATGCCATTTGAAGGTTTCTGTGTTCAATAAAGCTACTCTTTCTGAGAGGGGTGCAGTTACAGATTTGCTCAAGTTAAAGAACTCTGGTTTTGCCAGAATTAAACTTGTGTTTTGTTTTGCGCTTTTTGTTGTTTTTTTTTTTCTGTGTACCTCCCTAACACTGACAACCTGACGTCCAGCACTGCAAAACACAAAGCATACATGCTCCTATGCCAAAGGGAAATAAAACTAACATAGAGTCTCTGGATAGTTTTAAAAGTGGCAATATGCCCCATTACTTTCCTAGCTGGCAGCATTCTCCAAGTGACAGACAATCTGGCCACAGACACTAGCCAGCTCCTTATTACAGCACTAATCTTATGTAATGGGAGTGAGCTCACTGCCCTACAAAGCACTAATTATCAACAGCATTTTCCAACGGATATGAATAACTCCCCTCGTGAGACGGAGGCCCAAGGCACAACCCCAAGTAGCTATATGCGCTTAATCCATAACATGAATAGCTCCAAAGGACTCCTTTACCGCTGTGCCTGCTCACAAGGGTCCTTAACAGTGAAATGCCAGCAATCCAAATACAATGGAGAAGCTGCCAAAAGCAACACCAGATTTCTTCTATTTGGATGGGTGTGCTTTACAGCTGTAAAAGTTACTATTCACAGAACTAAGTGAATTAATTAAATTCAATTTCCCTAAAATATTTTCAAATGTCACATTGTGTTCACTCTTCCTTTGATCAACCCAATTACTACATGTCTCCACTGATAATGTAAGTTTTGTTATTCTGTAGTTTGTATTACATCAAATTTAAAGTATAGAGAGAGCCAAGTAGGCATGGACAAATTCCTCTCTTCACACAGCTGTATGAGTATTTAGACCCTGCTTTCTTCTCCTGTATTGCTGTGATTTTCCCAAATGTATTTGTTTTTATTGCTTAGAGCTTTTTATGGTATTTGTGGGATGAAGATTGTGCATGATTCATCCTTAAAGAGTTGATCACTATCAGAGAAATGCTGGGAGAAAAGTCTACAGAAAAGTGCCAAGAATTATTTTTATTCTGAAGTTTTTTAAATGTAAATGAAGTCTTACCCATAGCCATTTTCATTCCTGTGTAGGTTGTAAATCAGAGGAAAACTAATGCTTTCCCACACCAAATGCCAACAGAACAGCCCTATAACTACACTGCAATAGAAGAAAAGCAGAGCTAACGAAACATGCTCTTTAAAATACTATACTATTTTCTTCTGCTGCTTGCATCTGTCAATGTAATCATACCTAAAATGTCTGGAACAGAAATTGGCTTGATTGTCAGGAAGTAATGAATAATGAAACTCTAAAAATGTTGGGATGCCATGAGTTCTCTGAACACACTTCAGTATTTGCTCTCACTACCTCCGCCTTTGAGGCAAATTATCTGAAGTTAAGGACTAGGCAGATATGCCAAAATTTGTATCTTACAAATTCCCTTCTTACTGGCCTACACGATCTCAGACATTACTGATATTTCAAGCTGATGCTGGTAGCAGTGGTCCCTAATCTTCAACCCTCACCAAACCTGCACCACAAGTGAGGATCTAGGTTTCCTGAAAGAACATTCACTTTTTTTGTCTTACACAGCCGCAATCAGCTATTTCCCCTTGACATAAAAAGGCAATGTTTGCTGCTGCCAAAGTGTCATCAGCTCCAGAACACAGTTCCACCTCTCCCAACCACCAGAAACACTGAAAAATTCTTTCAAAAACAGAAAAAAGAGGAGAAAAGGGAAAAAAGAGAGAGAGAGAGAGCAGGGACATGTTGTAGATGAGAAAAGATTGCTTCCTGCCATACGGAT
Organism: Bucorvus abyssinicus; assembly: GCA_009769605.1. NCBI lineage: Eukaryota > Metazoa > Chordata > Aves > Bucerotiformes > Bucorvidae > Bucorvus > Bucorvus abyssinicus. The sequence goes on from CM020063.1 coordinate 44,403,394, forward strand.
ATAACACAGCAAATCAGAGCAAATTAGATTCATATGGGTGCCCAGCAGTGGATTCCACAGTTTAGCATAATTATAGCTTATTTTGTTCTGCATATTGGACAAGGTAGCCTAAGCCTAGCCAAGGAGCTCCTTTGAAGACATGCTCAGACCTTAGCCAAGAAGCTCCCAATTTGCTTTTAAAGAAATTGCAAAACAGACAAACATAAGCAAATTGGCCTGGCCAATAAAATCCAGTATAATGAAATACCAGTTACCTGGAAAATATTTTGTTTATGGGAAAGTAGCACCTGAACAGACAAATAAAGTTCAGCGCATGAAAGGTATGATCCAACTACTTTATTCATGTTCTTTTGCACTTTTCAAGCTGTCTGTGTTTGGAATGTAGTGGGTATGGCATGCTGAAAAGGCATCTTTTACCAGAAAGTAGTGAGTCTTTATCTACACAACCCAATCCATTGCATAAGATTATGCCATTTTGCCTGAAAGACAGGAAACTGCAGAGCCGTTTTAAATTAAAAAACACCTTACAATTAAGAAATAAACCTGCCAAAATCCCCTAAAAGTATGCAGATAACTATGCATGAAACACTTCCGTGAGGTAGGTCAAAAAGCTTCCTCAAGTTCTTTTTGGAGAAACAGAGGCTATAATATCATTTACTCCAAGACTTGCTTACTAGCATTATTTTTGCAAGTTAAATTCCAGTTGATACACGAAAAAGATGCACAGGAACAGAGAGGCTTTGTTGACTGCTGCTGTTTTTGATTAATTGCTAACAGCCAGTATTTTCTATGGGGGTTAAAAGTAAATACCAAGATATCAAAAGTGGTGGACTGTAGTTAGTCCACTACAAGGTATCTAAATAATTGTCCCTGTTTTCAGTAGGCTTGTGAGTCTGTCAAGCATAATCTAGGTTCAGTATAGGTTTCCCAGTAAGAACCTTAATTCTATGTGATCATTTTTCAAAAATCTTGGTCACTTTGTCCCACACACCTTAAAAAACCAACAAACTTCCCATACAGCTGAAGGGATATGGTCTGATCTCATCTGGACACTGCACAGAAAACTGAATGGCCCTTGTTTATTCAATTGGTGAAACTATCATCCACAGATTCATGAGGTAAAGGATATTTCCGCAACCTCATCTGAGAATTTAAGCTTCCTCACATTACTAAGCTAATGACAAAGGTGAGTTTTTCAACATCTTCTCAATTGACAAAAAGTGTGCTCCCCTATTTTTTGGGAAACAAGAAAAGTGAGAGAGCATAAGATTTATACACTAGTGCCACATATGAACTATGTAGTCCACAAAAAAAATAGCTAAGATGGGCATGTGTATTCAATAGCTCACTGTAGTTAGAAACAATATGCAGTGCACTTTGAAGAATATTTGTTGGTTTTCACAAAGGAACTCATGTATGTGTTTTGGCCAACTATCCTATCTAATGGTGGCTGGCACTTAGCTTCAGTTTAAAGAATCTGAAAAAACACAACTTGACACAAGCTGAAAATGTCAGAAAATGACTGATCTCCTCCCATTGAACTTATTGGTTGAAATATCTTTTATGTGCAAAAAAAATTTGATCCCTTTTCCAGAAATTGCTAATAAAATACATGCCAACACCTAGCAAAAGAGTTCCTTTCAACACATTGAGTATTTAAGTTGTGGGTTTCCTTATGTCCATGGAAAGTGAGTACCAATGTAATCCAAACTTTGTTTCACAGTCTGTAATGGAATAGCCTATAGTTCGATGATTTCAAGTCCTAGGGGGGATTTTTTGGTTCATAAAGAAAACTCATATGAAAGAGAAATCACTAGAATGTATCACAGCTATTTCATCTGATCAGTGCTGGGCCAGCCACAGCACTAGTCCAACAATTCCATCCACGACATGTCTTGCTGGTGTTGTTCGTTTGCTTTTTCTTTTTATTTCACCAAGCATCAGAACTTCCTTTTTTTAATCCAAAACTGTTGTGCTTCCACTTCAAGGGTTGCAGACCCCCATGTGCCGGACACTCGCTCCTCCCCGGCGAGGACCAAGTGAGACACTGACTCTAATGTAGAGGAAGCTCAAATGGCGTTTATTGCGTAGTTACAAAGCCTTATATACTAGGGGCTGCTGATAACCCTGCCCTTAGCCTGCCTTCGTGGGAGGGTCCCTATTCTTTCCGTACATCGTGAGATCTTCCGAACGCCCATCCCTGCCTGTTACTCCCTATAACACAAAACCTAATAAAATAATATAAGCATGATGTTCAGATTAAAACAAGCTGTTACTGGCTAAAAATCAAACAAGTAGCGTCAACTGTAGATGCACAGTCTAAGAGCTGGAGTGACTTTTCTGATAGTATCTCCAATAAAACTCTTACATCAGGGAATCCTCAGCAGATTTGACAAACTTTCCTCTATGCCATAAGTGTTGAACAGACTTGTAGACAGATAATATTATCTTGCAGAAAGCATTGAGCTGGCCACAAAGTTAGAAACAGGTGAATTACAGATGCACCCTGATATGTAAAACATGGGAAGGATATTTAGATTTTGGCTATATGCAAAAGCTACCTCTAATCTCAGCAATACAAGTTAGAACGTGAGTGATGATGTAATAATGCTGATTTTTATGATTACAAATTATATTAATGCATTTAAAGCTATCACGACTACTGTTCACCTGCAAATACATAAATTAAGTCATTTTTTGACCTACACAGTATTCAAATTCACTGGAATTTTAAGACATAATCAAGGACATGCTTTTGATGCATATATTTAATTATGTTAATGTTCCTATTAATTACTAGAGAGGTCATAAATCACTGTAACCGGAAGAACGGTTAGAAAGTATGAAAAACAAGTTAAAAACTAGGGAAAAGGAGCAAATGAGGAAGCTGCTCAGAACCATGATGTCCAGAAAACATATGGAATAAGTTATAAGGGAAAGACATTAAAGCAACGAACATAAATGATTTCACGAGATATCTAAATTGTTTCCGAAGGAAGAGGCAGAGGGAAGTTGTTAAAAAGAAAAGAAAAATAAGGTGGAAAAAAGATCAATAGAAAGAGAAATCTGTTGGACAGATGGTCTTATTCTGAATATCTTAATTTTTTAAAATTGAAAATTAAAGTAAAAATGTAATATCACATTGGCCCAGTAGCCTGAATTAAAAACTAGAATCTCAGACCTAATTTTAATTTCCTTGAATTCATCATTTAGTGACATACCAATTTTTTCTTTGGAGTATATGAACATGTATCCTGCTTACACTTCCCAATGTAAGATGGGCTGTCTCTTCAGGCACTACGTTTACGCCAAATTTATATCAATTAACTTTAGATCCATTAGTGAAGTGTAGGCTCCTTGATCCACCACTGCAGACAGCCCGGACCACCCCGAAGCTCCAGCTAAACCTCAACCACCCTCAGAGGGTGCCTGTTACTGTCAGTGAGGTGTAAGAACCCACACCAGGAGACAGAGAATGAGCTTATCCAGAATAAGTAGTGTTCAAAGCTATGGCCCATCTTGTGCTCCCGAGAATGCATGAGGATAGGCAAGAGAAAACAATGAAATGAAACTCTTCTACCTACATCCTGCAAAACTTCGTGGTTCCAAGCACGAATGGGTGCATTGGTACCACTACAGATGCACTGAGCAGTCAGTCAGGCAATAAAATTTCATTATCTTTTTCTTCCCCCCTGTGCTGTCACATGCCACACATGGTAGTTTTCCCAAGAAATGATTTATTTACAAGTCATTTTGGAGGACTTTAAACCTCTGGTTATTAACATTAAATGGTAATAAATGAAGTCTGCTTTGCCCCAGGTGTCTTTCTACATAAGTTGTAGCCACACGGTATGCAGCAATGATCATTGCGTGCATGTGTGAACATGTGCATATATGTGTCCAGATGCTTTCTGCTTTAAGAAAAATTCACAACTGGAAAAGGAAAATAATAAACATAACCAGTTTGGGCTTTTTCTTTTAATGTAATGTTCTTCAGTGGGTGTTAAATCACCTGTCCCTTCTATAAAAGAGACTGTTTTGAACTGGAAAGAGCTCAATCATTTCCTGTATTCATCAGCTCTTTGATTCAGGTTAGTTAAAGGTGGGTAGAAAGTGCTCTCCCTCTCCTTGATTTTCCTTCTTGTTTTGAGGCAATAAGAGGTATCAACAGCAACTTAAAATTTTATGGTCAAATTATTGGTTACAGGCCTTCTGAACCACTTAAGGATGGCTGCTTCTCAATCCTCCCTGTAAAGACGCCATACAGAGCAGAATGATCTCCAACAATACTTGAGAGGTTCCTTTGTGCAGTCTCACAGACTCAGCAAATACAAGAGCTTGAATGTCATATCCTTATCCAAAAAATGCATTCTGCTCTGTATACAGAAGGTGGAGGAGATTTGCCACATGTCCTTGATAAGACCAGAAGAGCACAAATGAACGCCAGCAGAGACGCTTAACTTACAGCCTCAGACTTTTTGAATTTTTCTGTTTGGAAGCTTTGAGAGCTCCCACATGTACAATAATAAGAATTACGAATAAGATTTTAGAATGATACCAGAAAACAGTAGTTCCCCCCGAAAAAAGAGTTTGCTGGCTGTTTGCGTGGGTGCATATTTAGTGACTGCATTTCTTTTCATGCTGCTGGGAATTTGATAAGCCACCACAAAAAGAAATGAAGAAGTGATTTCATTTCAAAGGCATCTTACCAGCGGGCTACCATCAGTCCAGCGGAAGTCGCGCTCAAACATCTTGTCATTGAGGCCAATCCACTGGTAGTCATGCCCAATACCTAAGGAACCAGAAGGATATTTTTATTAACCTTCCCATAAATGGAAGAGATTTCACCAAAGAAAATAAAAAGAATTTGCACAGAATGAATCAGGCATCCTGTTCTTAAGATTCTTCTGCTCATTATGCAAACAACTATTTACAGGCTGTTTTTCAGCTTTTCAGTTCTAATTTGGGATGTCTATAAAAATGCATACTCTCATCTAACAGTTTTAAACAATCCTGTTTCTTCCTTCCTGATGGTGCCTCCCAAAGAAAGCTGCGTCATTTTCTACCTGAACGCATATGAGGGGAAGGAAAAAAAAAAGGCAAAAAGGATTAAAATAATAAAAGCATGTACTTTAATCTATGTTTTCCAAGTTTTGGTTAGGCTGTGACCAGTGTTGTCTAGAATGTGCACAAAACATACAGGAACTATTTCTTTATGCCTACCTAATACAATATATGATGGCATGGTCATTGATGTCATGTGCACAAAAAATCTAAAGCCTACAGAAAAAAATGTTTCACCAATTTCCAATGCCAAAACAATAGCTCCTGTTCTCTTCCTCAAGACCACAGTGTTTTCTATGTAACAAATAATAACTTAATAGTGGTAGGGATCCTGCATTGACTGCAAATCAAGAAGAACCCCAAGTGTGTCTTTTAAAAATTCTAAAAATGTATTTTAAGATGGAGGGGTAAAAGCTGAGAGATAAATAGACTATTTCACTAACTCTGAACCCTCTGTACCCACTCTTGTTTAAAGGAATCCTAACAGTACTTACGGTTCACAAAGATCTGCTCCTCGTGAGACAAGATGCTTGTCAAGTGTGCTCCCTGGAGACGACATTCCCTTTCAGCCGTGTCCCATGTACGTCGATGGGCAAAATATTTGTAGCACTGTCCTTGGAACTTGTGCCAGCCATAATCACATGTCTCGGTGTCTGTACAGATAAATAAATCACATCTCTGTCAATGGAGTGAAACTCAGGCATGTGTCATGCAAGCAGATGGATTTTCTGCAGGGCAAAGGTTCATGAAGATACCAACCCATTAAACAACACCAATGCAAACAGTCAACACCCATCCTTGAGATCTCATTACATTTTCAGGTAGTCCCATTTACCCAGTTTCAGTACAAGCTGTAGGAATATTAGTTATGTAGGGAATACAATTGCAAGTGGCAATTCTGAGAGCTTCCATGGATCGAACTCTGCTGTTTCTGGACAGTCTCGGAAGTACATCTTCGGTTCATAACTCTGGATGAATGAAACGCCTGCATGGTGGACTGCAGTTAGTCTACATTTCATCTGAGTTTTCTGAGTCTGTATATGGGGATGGGAACTTTTACTTTCAAGGTTAAATAGTTCTTTGAATGACTGTACTGAATTACCTTGTTTTGGAAGAAACATAACTGCAAATACTACGAAGGAAAGTGCTTGTGATTGTTCAGGTCACAGATGCAAAACTGCAGTATTATCTTTATGAACTTACACCTCCAAATCCTCCTGCAAAACCCATCTTCCTTGACAAAGTCTAACTTAATAAACTTTAGGCATCAATTTCTAAGGAAGGCTGTAAAGCTGAAATACAAAATAATGAAATGCACATTGTCTGTTCTTGTATGAGGGATGGTACCGATAAGAATGCATAACAGACAGAAGTTCACATCAGCCAGTATATCCTTTCATTTAAAGAGAAGTAAACACAAGCCTTGGAACAGTAACACTCTGTGGATTTGACGTTAATTATTTTGTCAAGGTTAGGCAGCTGTAAACAGAATAGATGGCAAGAAACAGCAAAGTTCTGGTTCCAAGTTTGCCTCTGCGCCAACACTGCAGGAATGAATCACAGACAAAAATCAGTGTTAGTAAGATAGGCATAACAAATACAATGCCTGAATGTGTCTGAACTGTGCTTGGTGATGAGAAGAACCTGCCACTAAGAAGAGAGGGTTTTAGGAAGGAATGAGAGAAACAATAATTAACACTCAGAGTGTTTTGAGTTATGGCAGACAAAAGGGCATCAATAAAGGACACTTCAGCACAAGATTACATCTTGTTCCAACTACAGCCAGTTCCAGCTATGTAAGTACATGATGGCTCACCCTGAAGGGCCTCAGTTGCAGGATGTTGAAGAACACAAACACAAAGCTCGGCCTTCCCTATCCACCAAACAGGAATTTGCCACTTCCTACCAAGTTTTATCAATCCCCAAACAAAACTGTGCCTGAAAGCAGCTGTCTGGCCTTTCCAGAAGTACATATGTTCTGGGTGTTAAATTGGATTTCTTCTTTTCAGTAAGTAAATATAGTCATGACATGCTTTGTCCAAAAGGGGCTCTTTTACATTAGTACAGAAAAAGCCAAATATTACGGAATGTGCCGGCAACATGTGACTACAAATTCTTTAACTATGATATTTCTTAGATGTGAGCAGCTACCACCTGAAAGAGAACTGTAAAATATTTTTTTCACAAGACAAGGATGGTTCTTAATTCATAGCAGGAAGTGGCCAATCACACCCTGAAGTACTAAAGTGGTTTTGGATTTTTTTTTTTAAGTCTTTAAATCTCCCAAGTTAGACTTTACATGTACATAAATGGATTTAAAAATGCAAACACATCATTTCAGAGGCTTATCAGAACTTTTCTGACAATTCTTGGCAAGACTAATAACACAGCAGTCATTGTCTCAGGGGTCTAGTATCAAAATTGTTTTCTAAGAGTCATCAGTACAGACAGAAATGTACCAAATACAAAAAGCTAACAGAGCTTACACTGATTATCTCTATTCTATTTTTAACAAGTTAAGCTAGAAGAAAACTGCTTGTGCCTTGAGTAATCCCAGCTATGAAAAAGGAATGTAATCTATACTACCAACTTCTTAGTTTTTTGTCTTTTCCCTCTTCGTATCTTGTATGAGATGCAGGCTGCAGATACGGCTTTAATCTCTGGCACCTAGGCCATTTTAAAGTTTAGTCTGCCTTTGGCTTTCTAGAACATTTGTTTAACCACACAATGCTGATTAACAGTGCTGTGTCCTCTGTGAAGGCACTTAAAATTTTATTATTCATCTTGTCCCACAGGAAAGAAGTCAGATAATATCTAGCAGCATTGGATGCTGAGAAAATAGCGGACAGAGAACATTTCCAGGCTATTCTAAGCGTGCCTTCTCTGGCCTCTGCTGTGAAGAAGTTCACGATGCAAGAGAAGATCTGCTGAAAGGCATATGGGGGAGACAAAGAGCCTTGAAAACACAAAATCTAGAAGTCCGGTTTCAAAGAATGAGATAGAGTGATCTGAGCATGAATCATAGATAACAAAATTTCTCTTCTTAAGGCAGAGGATGCCAGACAGTGACATAGGTATTCTTAGTTGAAATGCGTGCACTACAATGCATATAAACCACCCAACCACCCTCTCCTATATAAATGGCATGGTGCTTTCCAAAAGGGAAGAGCCAAATAAGATCTTCTACGCCTTTTTTTTTTTTTTTTGGCTTTGTTTTTTAAAAAAGAGGGGTTGATGGGCAGAGGTGAAAAAGGAATGGGGAAAGGGAGAGTCGGGAGGCTAGAAGGTGAAAAATGGGAATCAGGCAAGTAAAATATCTGGAGACCTTTTCATCTCTGCGGTGCTTTGTCCTGAGTGTGTGTATCTCACTATATTAACAAAGCTGAAAAGGTGACATAAAGGTAAGGGCTCCATATGGGTGTAAGTTTTCAGTGCCTTTAATGAACCAGTAAAGTCTAATTGCATATGGCTGTAAATTTTCTGACCCGATCACATGTGAGCAAAGTAGGTGCAAGCTCTGACTGAATACAATACTCCATGTTCATTGTATACTTATCCAGGGAGGTAATCACAGCTTTCCATAGCCTTATTCCAGAATGTGATGGAAAGACTGAAACACTGCTTGCCAAATTTATAGTGTTTAAAATGTTCTCTGACTAGTCTTAAGATTTATGAAAATTTACAGGCTTTTTCAGTGATGTGTGAAAGGAGTTACTTACACAGCTTCTGTTCTCTGTAACTGCAGTTGTATAGGTATAACAACATCACTAAACACTGCATTAAAAAAAAAAGCGAAGTGCTCTGTATGTTTAATACGTAGATAGGTACTGCTTTTTCAACAGCTGCAATAAGCTGCTAACAAAAGCTCCCTTGTCTTTAAGAAAATGCCATAAGAGGCTTAAAAAGAAAATAAACGTTGAAACACAGGTACTAGAACATAATGAGGGTCTTATTCAGCTGTGAGTTTTATCTGTGACTGTGTCTTTAGCTAATGAACAAATTCCTGAGGCCCATTAGCCCACACATCTTGAGGAGAAACCATTTCTCCGGTAAATATTCAAAATAATCCCTTCCCAGCTGGAAGCCATCAGTTAGAGACCATCTGTTTTCACATGTATCTTTGCACTGAGCCCTTCTCAAATACTTCCATTCCAAGCTACCAAGCCCTGGGAACAAAGTGAATCAGATGAGACTGGAGTAATCACAGACATCTGAACAACGAACTTGGGTTATAAAGGTCTATGCACGCAGCTGCATTGGGTAAATAGACTAGCTTAGGTGTGCCTGCAGAGATCCTGCAGCAGAGAAAGCCAATCTTTGGGATTAAAACACAAACACCGTTCCTTGAAAGCTGGTAAACACCAGTTAGAATGGCAAAAGGAGAAAAAGAAAAGGGAACATTAACCAGTCAAGGAAGGAAGAGGAAAATGGAAAGAGATGTTCACCCAGTTCTCATAAAGCACACTTATTCTTGAAATTGAGGATCATTGCAAGACTACCATTTTGTTGTTTCCCATGTATCTACTCATGAAGTAAGGTGCTCCTCACCACAAATACAGAAGGCCAGACAATGCAGCACTCACAGACTTTCATACACCCCACTGGTCCCTGGGAACTATTCTCTACAGTTGGTTCCACCAGCCCAGTGTGAGATAGGGTATCAAACAACCCTCCTCTCCTCTTTCTCCAAACATAGAGCTTGCAAAAAAATGCTTCAAGCAGCAAAACTGATCTGAACTCTGGGTTCATGTATCTGGACACCAAGAACTCTCATAAAGTCTTTTCACTGAGGGATGACAATAGAAAGACTAATGGCTCCTCCGGGATAAGACTCACATCAAGATCTTCTGTAGTCTGCAGTCACCCTTTGAAAAAAGTAGATTTGGGATATTTCTGCATTTTAAGAAGTGATGCTCAAATGTCACCAAGTGGCATGCAGAATATGCATCTGTACTTTGTGAAGATATACGTGGTGGGCAGAAGAGAGTATTACCTAACAGACGTAATCCACTTTTAGTCTTGTCTGAACCAGAAGCGATGCTGGCTTACTGAGCTACAAAACTAGTTTAGGAAGGAAATAAACACCCTCAGCTGCTTTATTTCTAACATCAGACAACTTTAACTCTCTTCAAGAAGAAGTTCCTGGGCTCAGATTGTTTCCACCTGGCAACTAAAACCAGCTGTTAGGGAGCCAATTACACCTCACTGAGTTTCAGGATTGATTTCCCTCACCCTAGGTTAGATCACCCTGAAGGCTCATCTAACTTCTACCACCTGCTGGAGCTCCCTGGTATGCAGTAGCACTGTCCTTTGGTCACATCCCCTCCTAATGTTGACACAGGCATAATACATCAGCCAAAGATCCCCTAGAATAGAAAAGTTTCACTGTGGCATTTGGGTGAAATTCTGAGCTCTAAATTTTTTCTACAGCAGTGTAGCGGGACCAGGATATGGTGGAGTTGTGTCCTACTTTGAGCTTCATTTCCAGAGGCAATCCATACTGGTTGCTTCCATTCCCTTTCATGGCATTTTGAGTAGTCAGCACCTAAGACGCACTCAGCATCCTAGATGCACTCAGCATCCTAGATGTACTCAGCACCTTCTTGCCTAAGAAAGCGTTTTAGCTTGACTTTTTTCAAAGCTTTCTAAAATGAACATTATATATTGGAGAAAAAAAAGAAAAAACAGTAATGAAATATAATCTCAGTGTGCTCAACTCCACCTTTCCTGTGGCACTGAGGTATGCATTCTGTCGTTCTGGCTGGTCTTTAAATCTAGTGAGGTCAGGACTGGTGCCTTGAAATAAAGCCTGCTTGCCAGACAACAGTGTTTGAATTGCCAACACAGTTTTATTTTGTCTGGTGGAGTGGAAATTTGGCACTAAATGCTTTTCCCAAGTCCCAAACCACTGAAGGACTTTAAGTGGAGGAAATTTAAATTCCAAAGCTGAGTGAGCAGGGCTCTGGTTCTGATTGACAAACTAGGAAGTGTTCCCACTAACCACCTAAAATGTACTCTCAGGTTGGTCATAAAAAGCAACTTAAAGCTACTCAGAGCCAGTCGCTACTATGGATTTGCTGGAATGAAGGGGAGGAAAGGAGTGCAAACATTTATTTCTTTTGTTGTGAAAACACTGTCAAGTTATAATTTGGGAGAACAGATTCAGAAAGTCCTTTCTAATTAACCAGGTTAGCCAGGCTACTGTAAAAGTTAAACCGTGAAAAATGCTGGAGCAGATAATCTTTGCGTTTTTCATTCTAACAAAAAATTCTCTATAGGTTGAGTTCCAAGAGTGTGCAAACTGCCTTTACTGAAGATGAGAAACAAACATGAAAATATACAAATCCAAAATAAACAAACCCAAATGTCTAGTTCATTCACCTGTGACCAAAACCATTCAGCTGAAGAAAAAAAGTATTTTCATAAGCTTTAGAAAGTACCCTTTAAAACACCATTTCTTTTTCCCATGGAAATGCCTTCATTAATTTTACTGACAGAACAGATTTTGCTGCCCTTTTCCTCCTCCTACATGAATATATTGAGTAAGCATCTTGCACTGTAAATTTTTCTTGTTAATACAGTGGGATTTCTTGCAGGCAACATTTTAACAATTACAGAGATTTGTGTGTTTAGTCCAATTTCAGTTTTCCAGTTTAAAAAGCCTTTTACAAATTCCTTGTAATTGTGATTCTGGACCTACTTTTCCTAAAATAATCACAAAACTAATCAGTTTGAAAATTCCGGGTTGAAGTTGTCAAGGCTATGGTACCCGGTGGATTGACATATAATCTGGTATATTCAGTAGACTATTCCTACTTTCCAGGGATGCTTGTTGGAAGTGATGGGCTCTGATATTTTTTTCACAGTGTATATAATTTTTTAAGACAGAAGCTCAGTCAGAGAGTAATTCTTCTCCCACTCATTATCACATAAATATCACTACAGTAATGAGAGAACCTTGTCATGTGTCTTCCCAGTAGTTTACAAGCCAATATAAGCAGGCTGTTGTTGTCTTGGAGCCACCTGAAAACTGTATGGCTGTTGTTATTTTGACACAGAAACTGGTCAATATATCAGTTTATATTCAGTACAGCAGTAATGTGACTTCCAGTCAGCTTAGCATGTGGATAGAGTTTGCTCTCATCCATCTGCAAAAGATGATGTGGATGTAACCTTAAACAAAAACTCCTGAGCCACAGATTATGGGAGCCTCACATATTCAAAAACTATAATCACTCCTCATCACTGATGATTTCCCACAGATTTTGAGTCTCTTCCAACCTCTCGTTTTTAGGAGGCTTTGCCTAGCTACTCCAGAAGGGCATTGGAATTTAATCAGATGACCTTGATCATCATAGATTGAAGAAAACACCTTACCTTGTTCACAGAGAGCACCTACATAGCTTGGCAGGCACAAGCAAGTGAAAGTATTGAGGCCATCTATACACGTGGCTCCATTCCGGCATGGGTTAGACTGGCATTCATCAATATCTACAACATAAAGATAAAAGTGTGTTTTATAATCCACCCACGTCTAGAAGGGAAATGTTCATCAGGCTTAGTCATACTTATTACTAGGATCAGCTCAAGTAAGAAGAATGAAGTATTGCAAAAGCTCCAAGTGACCGGTTTATTTGCATGGCAACTGATTTCACTATGCACAACCTTCCTTTCTCTTCATCCCCCAAAAAAAAAAAAAGTAGTTTCCTCAGGAAATGTGACTTTACTCATCCACAATTTTATATCCTGCACTCTCACTCCTGAGTTAATTTCTAAATTCTAGACCTTCAATTCTTTACTATGTAGCTGAGAAAGAAGTGATAGTGCATAGTGTGTAGTATTTTGCAGTCCTGGTGGAAAATCTGCCTTGAGTGTGTGACCATGGACTAAAAAAAATTCTCATCAATTCCTGGAGACCTCAGATATCTACAAAAACCCCACATACTGGAAGTCTTATCACATAGCATCAAACAAACTGCTAATTTTATTCTGCAAAGCAGCAAGCCCTGGCATTATATTAGTTTGGATTTCTCATTTCTTCCTTGTCTAATCTTATCAAGATAAGGACAAAACATCATAAAGAAAGACAATCTCACTATATGACGCACTATTTATAGTCATGCAGAGGTTTACTGCTGAGCCTATGGCTTTAGAGGAAACAAATAACATTTCTCTCCCCATCTCCTCTGGCTGCTAAAGTACCTTGTCTTTGCCTTTTAAATTGGAGCACTAGTTCATTTTATATAATTCCTTCATGCATGTATTTGCACAGGTTATAAGCTAGTATGTCTCTTTATAAAGATCATGTGTTGTTTTCTAATAAGCATTGTTCCTCTGAAACAATCAGATCTCAAACTTCAAGGTAGAGTGAACTGCTGGTAGTGATTAACTATTAAAATGGAAGAGAGAAGTTAAACGTATCTACAAACCAACAGCTGTGCAATTCTTGGAATAATTGCTGCATCATATGAAAGTCTTTTTAAAATATCTTTATTTAAAAATCCCACTTCTGTTCAAATTTTATGCTAGGTCTTATTTGTTCCAGTCATTTGGAAAGCTCTCAAGCCAATGTTTTATGTCTTATAACCAGAGTATCCCTAAATCCAGGGTTAAAAAATCTGAGGTTTACTTTTCATGCACCACAAAACATATTTCTATATGGCAACTGGCCATGGAAGGTCCTACTCCAATTCATTCATAAGCCACTAAGAGTTCTAGGATTGGCCAAATTATGCTTTTACAAACAAACAAACAAATAGAAAATTTTTAACTCTGACCTCTGATTTGCAAGCTGAGGATGCTTATTCCCAGACCATGCAGATTTAAGATGCAACATCTAAAACTTTGTATCTACCAGCAACAACCCACTAGGGAACTACCAAACTCATCAGCATGCGCTAGGAAAGCAGAGAAAAACACTGGCTAATTACTTTTTTAATCACATACTATCTTGCAGAACACAAATAAAATCATGGTAATCCTGAAAATTGTGCTGCACTGTTATCAATCTATGGGTGGACTTGGTTTTTTTTTCTTCCAAGCTATATATGATGAGTTGACTCATGTTATCAACACTGCATAAGGTTTTTTTCTTTCATATTTGGCAGGCAACTGCATAACAAGCAAACCCATGGTATTTATCAGGGAATGTAACTTACAGCTTTTCAAAAGCCTAAACCTACACTAAACATCCAAACTACCAATTTTATCATACTTTAGCTTGCTGGTTGGAAAGAAAAGCTGGTTATTCTGAATTGTACTGGTGAGTCTTTTGAAACTCCCAGTCACAGCAGGTAAAAACACGTCACAGGCAGCTTGAAGAAGTCCTCATCTAGAAGAGTTACCAAAATTCTAATTTATACCAAAGATGTATATGATTATATTCATATTTATAATTTCCTTGAAAAAATATCAACCTGGCATTCAGCGCTCAGCTTCCCAGCAGATTTAGGTTTAGTTTATTTTACCACCCTTTCGAATAATTACACAAAGCTCTCAAGAACTATCCCACATACTAATGTTTATTTGGTTTTATTTGATGTATGTATGAATTTAATATTATTATTTCTAGGTCATGTAGATTGTGTGTCTTACGTTCGTATGCATACTATGGGAAGAGAGAAAAGGGGAAGGGCACCTTCTTAATTTTAGTGTTCTTTTCTTAAGTAAGTCCTCACTGTAGGATTTTTCAAATGTCTCTGTATTCTTCAACTTCAAAACACACCAATTCTGCAGATTTCGTGTATGAAAACTTTATACTTGACTTAATCCGTATCTAGATGACATCAGCTTACCTAATTCACACTGCTCGCCACTGAAACCTGGCAAACATGTACAGATGTAAAATGAACCACGTGGATAGCAGGTACCACCATTAAGGCAGGGATTGCTTTTGCATGGATCTTGGCCTGTTAAACAAGTAAAAAAAGAAAATTGACTCTGTACTTTTAGGGAACTGGTGTTTTTCAATTATTTTGGAAGAAGAAATCTTTTTTTCTTTTCTACACTGAAGTTTCATGCTTTACTGTAGTTATAGAAACTCTATTAACAAAATAGACTAATGAAAATAAGATAGTTTCCAAAAATATTGTACATATTATTTTCAATTTCAACAACAACATGGCATTTACTATGAACCAGTATAAATAATTTTCAGAATTACATTATTTCATAGCAATTTGTACTATATTTGGCAGTCATGGTATGCTATTGAGGATTTAGTTTGCATGACATCACAATTAATTATAGCTGAAAACAGTTAAGCGTATGCAAAATGAATGGAAAATGTTTTTCGTTTTGAACAGGGTTAGTTTATGTAGAGTGATTGGGTACACAGAACATAGGCTGGCTGCTGTTGTTTCACTTTGTTATATTTAATCAGTCAATGTCCAGAAATTCTTATTTCTTTGAGGATGTTTTTCACATGCATATTCCCCCCGTCTCTCTTAAAACATCATTCCAAGAATACAAATAAAAGTACTGAATATATTAATAACGGAACTAAATATTAAGATAAAAGCTTACCTGCTGTGAAATCCTCAGTTGTTATCGGAGTTATCATTTACATAGCTTTTCCTTGCAGTGCTTTACGCCTTCTAGTGGTGTTAATTTCAACTGAGTTTAGATGCCTAGGTATTTGCACTTGATTTAATGCCTAGGAGCAACCACTCACACAAACAAGCAGGCACCAGATAACCATTTCTAAGTACTAGAGTCTCAGAGTTAAGGGAAAATCATGAAGGCAGTCCTTCTGGGATACAGGAAGAGAGCCCTGGCTTTGAAAACTTACAAAATGGCTAAGAGCACTCTGTAACCTAAGTTAACTCAGAGACATGAGAAAAGCTTAGATTTTTTAATTTCATTTTCCCAAACCAATCTGATTATTGTTTATAAAATAAAAGATAAGTGACATCTATTTTACCCTGGGAAGTTAGACATTCAAGGAAGGCTCCTTAAAGTACCAAGTTGCCTATCTAGTCACTGCAAAGTGGAAGGTTGAGTTGAAAGCTTCCATAAGAAAATCCCATCTACACAAGTTTGGGAATGTAATTAATGTGGGCAGGATCTCACTTCAGAGGTTTTGCAAAGAATCAGATCATATCTGTAAAAAAAGGTGTTTGTTTTAGGACTGCTTCACCAAAAGTCAAAAATGTAAGGCTATATTAAGTGCCTGATGATGTTTATGGTGAGTTTACTGTTTGTCCTATGGACTGGACATTTCCCCAGCAAACACTTTCAAATTGACAGCTACCTGGATTGTCTAAAGACAAATAATAGAAAATCCTATAAAATTAAGCCAATTCAGTTCTTTCCTCAGCTATGTCCAGATACAATACGAATTGAAGCAATGCTACTCATATACTGACCCTACCCGTATCATCTGTGTATTAGGTGAAATGCTGCCTAGTAATAACCGTTATGTAAAACAAAATTCTGTGGTAAATGAGGACTAACAAAAAGATCTGTAATTTATAAGACAGACTCCGTATCAACCAATTAAAACTACACACAGGCTGAAAATGTGGTCTGAGTTTTCTCTTGGCTGGAAAGTTATCTTGTAGGTTAGGAGAAGTTAAATTTTATAGAAAATTCTGATGTCTAAAATGTGCATTAGATCTGCTCTCTAAGTCAACTGCAAGATGTTATAAAACAATCCTACCTATAAACCAATTGTATAAGTACTATCGTCATGCCAACACAGAAGAGCTATTCGACAAAATTATCTGTTGGATACTGGAAAATGAAATAATTACAGCTGAATTCTCTATGACAATCAATGTTACCTTCCTGTCTTTTAGAACCGACTGGTCACCTCAAGTCTGATCCAGAGCTCCACGACGCAACACACTCAGGTCGAGTTTTGCTGATTTCAAAGCTTGAGGCTCACAAGTTCTGTTGTTATTTCACACAGTGCTCTGACTGTCATACCTCATATCAGAGTTAAGACACATATTTACAAGTATCACAAGAAAACAAATATGGCAGTGATCACATTTGTAAGTTACCTGGAATTTGCACTGCTGTGCCTTCAACTGAACCCACACTGGTGCCAATCATGAAATCTGATCCATTAGTGACTTCCAGAAGGGAAAACGATGAAGTTACTAGTTCAGTATTTGGCTCCTCCGAGCTTATCGTTGACTGCTCTTTTCGGTATAGACTGTTTCCAGGGGCAGTGCCGTTTGTTGCAATGTTAGAAGAAATTGTTATGATTTCCTCTTGACCAAAAAAAGCTGATTGTGTTTCCATGCTTCTGTCCAAAGGTTGCAAAGTTGAACTCAACATTGTAACTGCTTCCTGGTCAGGTTTGAATACTTCGCTTGCAATACTGTTAAGTGAATCTGAAACAGGTGTGGAAAAAAGCCATGGGATCTCTCTCTCAGTACTCCTGTCATCTTCTTGATGGGGGTTGCTCACTGTCCCTGAGGAAGTTTCAACTTCTATTGTGCTAACTTTTGGAACATCTGTGCTTGCTCTTTCTCCAAAATTCAGAAAAGCAGTAGGCAAGACAGGTACTGATGGAGAATCTCCAGAAGCAGTAGCTTCTTCCTCAACAGCCAAATCAGTTACAGAGGTTTCTGTCTCTTCTGTCCTGTCTGTTACAAGTCCATTGAATTGAGGAGTACTTTCAGTAGTTCTGCTTTCTGAAGCAGGCTTGGGAGAAAACTCCAGCAGAGAAGACTCTGTTCTGTGGAGGTCTGTAGTGGGTGGTTTATATGTTGCTGCAATATCAGAACTAACCTCTTTGAAGGTTCCTTCTGATGCATGCATGAACTGATCTGAATCCTTTGATGATGATGTACTTGGAATGATTACCTCAGGATACTCAGATACTCCATTTACTAACTGAACAGTTACTGAGGATTTAGGAGTTTGAGGTGCAGAATAAAAGCTCACTGAATCTGTTTCTTCATACACTGCTGATGCTGATTTTGTGTTTGTATATACTGTAGGATGACTTTCTTTGTTCTCGCTAGCTGATACAGTTGTCAGTTGGGATGTATGCTGTGTGGTGACAATACTTAGAGCAAGCATGTCAGTTGTCAAAGCCTCTTCTGTCTCAGTAGCTAAAACTGGTGTAAAAGAAGGAACCACACGCTGTTTATCATCCAGGTCTTCTTGGCCCATTCCAGAAAAACCAGAGTCAGTGATTGCTTCACTTTGATCTGCTATTACTTGGCTGTTTGCTGAAGTATTCAGCTCATAGATGTCTTCTGTTGTGCTTGTTACATGTTTAGACTCATGAGGCACATGAGGGCTTGCCAGTGATGGTACTGTAGGAAGGACAATGCCCAGTTCAGAGAGTTCAGTAGTGATGGGAGTTTCTGTTACAATCTTCATGGCATTCCCTGAACCCAAATACTTGTCATCTGATTTTGGTCTGTGTCCAGGTGTTACTGATTCACTACTTGGCTGACTTGAAGTAGTCAAAGAAAGACTATCACCAGATCCATGTGTCTTCTCTTCGGTTATGGAAAATTTAGGTGTTGAATCATATTTTTCCTCTTCAGCTGTCATGATATCATCACCATCGTACGTTGATTTTATGACAGGATTTGGTGTTGTCTGCACACTTATTATATCTTCAGGCATTGATTTTGAGTGATCCATGTCTATAATAGTTGTTTCTTCTGATGGAATTTGAAGTCGTTCTTCAATTAGTGTTATATCACCATAAACAGAAACATTCAATATAACACTTCTTTTATCATCAATCATGGGAATAATTTTCTCGTACATCCCAGTATCACCTGTTAGTTCTTCTGATGTAGTTGTCTTTGGTTGAACAGCAGATGGATTTGCCATGATCTCTTTCTCTTCTATAAAAAGGGGTGCTAGTCCTGTGATCACAGTCTGTGATCCATCCACCGGTGCCTCTGTAGTCATAACTTCAGAATAAACTTCCCCAGAAACACTAGATGAAACATTTAGTTCTACTTTTGACACAGAGGGTATTGACAAATGAGTAAATGCATCAGGAGAAGATGAATCCAAACCACCAACCCAACCAGATCCTTCTCCAGAGCTTTCAGGTAATACTCTGCCTGGTATTTTTATTGTTGACATTATAAGTGATTCTTCTGTTTCAAGATTAGGAGTTCCACTCAGTATTACAGAAACAGGAGTGATGCCCTCTTTAATCAGTAAATGTGAAGTTTTCTCTTGAGAATCCTCCTTAGAAGTAGCTGTTGTCCTGTGTGTTTCATTTTCTCCTCTCCTGTAGTTAGTTTCCTTATCGTGAGGGTATTCAATCGCAACAAAATAATGCATTATCTCTTCAATTGCTTTAGAGCCGAAGCTCTTGGAACTGTCTTCTGCTAAAGCTGGGGGACTGGTGATCACTGAGCTGGGGAACTGGTCCTCTGTTTCGGACAGCAGCTCAGTTACAGCACTTGTAACTTCTTCGTTAACTTCAGCATTTAATTCAGTGCTTCCTCTTTCAAAGTCTTGTGTTTTGTCAGTTGAAAGTTTGGGTCTCATATTTATAGGATGAGAAGTTTGAGGACTTGAAGTACTCATGATTTCTTTGACAGTAAATGGCACTGCAGAAGAAATAACAGCAAGGTCATCTCCTGACCCTTGTCCTGAAAATAAAGGATCACTGATGGGCTCATTATTTGATGGCTTTTCTTCCTTAGGTGTCAGGAGTGATCTCAGAGTATCTCTCGTAGGGAAAATATTTTGTACCAACTCCTCCTCTTGCTCTATATCTGTAACTGGAGAGCTTATGTATTTCCTTTCAATCACTACAGGCTCAGTTACTCTGTCATCATTAAATGGCAGAAGTGATTTTTTGATAGATTCAGTTTCTAATTCCTTTTCTTCTGAATATGGACTGACAGTCGGAACATTTAAAAATCCCAGATGTGCATGGTTAGCCTGTGTACTTTCAAAGAATGGGTCTGTTGTTGTTTCTTCAGAAGATTCTATAGCTTTTGGTGAAATCTCCCTTGGCCTGTCTTCCCCAGAATGTATGTCTTCCACTAAAAGAGTCTTTGTAGAAAAAGCTCTCACTGTCAGTTCATCAGTTGTTTTCTCTTCCAATCTTATGTCAGTTACAGTTCCCATTGTGGTTACTCCATGTTCAGTACTTGTGACTATCTCATGAGGTTTGGTAGTGAAGGCATGATCCATAGAGGGCATGCTGACAAATTTTTTGTCATACTTGTCTCGTTTTTCCGGTTTCCCAGTGGGTGAAAATGAGGGTGTTGTAAATGATTCAATGAATGTGTCTGCTTCTCCAGATCCCTGATCAATAAATGAGAAATGATTTCCAAGTATTTCTTCAGTAGGTCCATTAGACATTAGTTTTGTGGTGCTGCTGTCACCTTTGAATTCTTCCCCAGAGCCATGCTCAATCAGCAGAATCTTGCCTAATGAGGCAGTTGAAGAACTAACTTTTGCATTTTTGCTTTCTGTAGATTCAGCTACTGCTTTTATACTGCCAGTACTATGTGTCACAAGGATGTCGTGAGGGCTGTTACTAACCACTGATTCTGGAGATGATGTGACTTCACCTGTTTCTAAATCTTCAGTTTTAACTCCTGAAGCAACATGAGACATTATTTCTTTTCTAGAACTGGGACTAGGTTTTACTTCAAAAGGAGCTGTGTAAGTTGGTTCTGTTTCCTGGTTTTGTTCTCCCAGGTTTCCTGTACTAAACACATCCTGGGACATCTGACTTGCTACTCCAGATTCCTTTGTCAAGCCATCTGACCCAGTACTTGAAACTGATATTGCTGATTCATCTCTTCTTGCATGTTCTTCATATTCTGTTGTTGCATTCTTCAGTGAAGCATCATCTGTGCTGTAAACTTTTCCTTCATACTTTTCTGTTTGTGTTGCAGTGACAGGCCATAATGGAACTGAAGCCAAAGTAGCAGACTCGGTGATAACCTCTGTGTCTCCAGAACTTGTATCAATGAATGGGGAGTCAGTACTTACCACTTTTCTTGTGGGACCCCCTGAAAATATGTCTGCTGGTTCTTCTGCTGATCCTTCATTTATAAAAAGCTTTTTCTCTCTCAAGATAGGAATGGTGGTGACCTTTTTCATTTCAGAACTTACGGTACCTGTTACAAGTACTGTTTTTCTGAGCAGAGTGGGCTCCTGACTTTCAGTTCTGACTTCAGTAGTAGTGCTCCCAAGTTCATTCAACTCCAAATTTCCCTCTGCAGCAGTAGCTGAGTTTTCCTGACTTGAATAAGCAGTAGTCTGTATTTCTTTTTCATCTTCAATATTCTTTTCTGTTACAAGAGAGTTGGCAACTACTTTTTCCGTAATAAATTCAGACACAGAATTGGTGACAACAGTTTCTGCAGAACTTTGATCAAAAGCAGAATAAAGAGTGCTTATTCCTCTGGGCAAAGCAGAGGTAATTCCTGAAACAGTTACAGAAATTTCTGTTGGCAGTACTGTGCCAGAGCCCAAAGAAATATCTGGCGTTGGAAGTGTTTCTGTTACTGCTGTTTCCATTGTCATGGCTAAAGTTACACTGATGTCCTCTTCTACATCTCCAGAACTTTCTAGAACTATAAAAGAAGAAGCATGTATCTCAGGCTTTGTTGTATGACCACTTCTTTCCATAAGATTTTCAACAGGGGAATTTGCATTCAGATTAGTTGTTGATTTATAATGATCTCCTGGAGCAGACGTTGCCTCTTCTGGAATAAGGTCTTTCACATCTATGCCTAATGCAGCAGTGTTAAAAACTGCATCCAGAGAAGTAGTTACAGTTGAACTTTCCACAGTAAATACATCAGGAGCAGAAGTTGTACCAGAAAGTTTTTCATCATCTTCCTTTTTTGACATTGTCACAATTTCTGAGAAGACAGAACTGGATAAATCAGATTCGGTGGAGCCATCTCCAGAAGAATCGCCAGTAATCAAAGGCAAGGTTTTTGTACCTGCAGTAGACCTCTCCTCAGTTCCATGCCATGTAACGATCTCTTTATTCTTCTGCAGAGACTGCTCAGATGAAGCTGTAATGGCTATTGATTTATCTGTTGTGGCAACTTCTGACTCACCACTATAAACAGGTTCTAACATTGCAACATCTGCAGTTGGTTGTGTAACTTCAAAAGCCCCTATTACTTCTCCAGATTTGCTTGGTTGCATAGTACCAGAAGCTTCAGTTTCAGGTACTACAAATGTGTTTGTTTCATTGATTTGAGAAAAGGTTACGTTTTTGGAATGTGCCACACTTTCAATTTGGTCACTTCTCGCTTCCTCCGCTTTTGTGCTCTTAGGTGCACTAGTAACTTGTTGCTTTCCATTGATGAACTGCAAAGCTGGAGGAGTTGTAACATCAGTAGTATTTTCACAGTCTTCCTCTTCTTCAAACTCTAAAATGTTTGGAAAGAAAGGATCCAATATTATATATTCAGATGAATCCTGCACAGAGTCTGAAGTACAGGGTTCAGTCTGAGTTGGTTCTGCATCAATGTGGGGTTCATCTACTGCATGAGGAAGCATGTGGCGACTGAACACATCCAAAAATTCATTCACCGGATGATCTGCAAAAAAAAGAGAGCTTTTCATAATCCCTAAATGACAGTAATGGTTGCGCATTACAGTAGACATATGAAGTACAAGCAATCCATCGGAGAAAAAAAGAAAAAAAAAAAATTTAAAATGAGACATAGTAGATTCAACGTGTCCTTATATTGACACAAAGTTAAACGCTGCCACAGTATTTGACTTTCCAGTTGAAGCCTTTGTGTATATTGAACACATTGATTATGTGATACTGTCGATTGCCATGCATATTTAGCCCCAAAACCACAGCTGAGATAACTTATCCTATACTATTCAGCAGAGATAAGAAATGGACAAGTTGAAAACCATTTCCAGACCAAAAGACCCTGCTCCCAGCCTGCAGCAACTGTTTCCATGGATTTGAGATGCTAGGTAACCTTTACCAAAAACTGAACTTACACAAAGCTAAGCAAGGCAAAGTCTAAAATAAAACAGGAAGTATCGAATATGCCTCTGCACCTCTATTTATTCTTGGTATAGAGTAATTCAAATTAATAGGAATACCATAAAAACTACATCAATTGCTCTATTCTTCACCTTTGGACCCTAGCTCAGTAAATAAAGTCTCTCTTAACAAAACTGTTGCTATTTGGCATTACAAAGCATTACGAAGCAAATAATTATCCCAGATTCAAATATCAATCACCAGTCAGGCAACAACATGAGTAAAGTCCAGTTCTTTTCTTCTGCTTAGGATTAACTTTGAACTATTTACACACTCCCACAGATAGAAAACCTCTCCAAATTTTTTCCACGTGGCCAAGCAAATAAAGAAGAGGAAGAAAGTTCTAAGTAGGCAAGGTTTTAGCTGCAGAAGCCCTCATTAATTCCTCTAAGATTTATCATCCCAAGTTCCATAGACACTTATAAAATGTGCCCTCTGAGCCCAAACATTATTTCAAAACTCCTGCTCCAGGCAATAGAATATCGATTAAGCCCTCATTAAAAAAACAAACAAACAAACAAAACAACAACAACAACAACAAAAAGGATGGAACAGACTCAGAAAACAGCCACATTTCAGGCTTGGCCAACTGAATTGAAGTTGGAAACTCTGTGCCGAAATCTTATTCCATGAATGTATCTTTCTTCCGAGTCTATGTTTATAACTGCTCTGTCCAAAGCAAAATTTCTGTTTGCTCAGAACTGTAACTGGTGGAGCAAATAGACCTTTTTCTACATCTTCCAGTAGAGGATCTGAACCAATACACAGGGCTCCAGTCTTATAGCGCTGCCAGCAGTGATTGCTCCCCAAAGAATATTTGCAGGTATTCTGGCATACTTGCTATATGACAGAGCACAATTTTAAAATAAATCCTCTTCATTAAAACTATTTACAAGATGTAAAAAAAAAAATGAGACCCTGACAGGTAAACCATTTCACTAGTCTGAAGTAATTCTCCTACATATGAACATCATTTAACCTCTATGGCTACTGAGCCCCCAGAGATAAAGTAAACAGGTGATCGATCTGTAAGAGAATGTATTAACTCACATTAAACTGACACTGAGCACTGTGAAAGGCTTGTAGTGTTTTGTGTGTGCAAATTGACTGCAACATGGATCTTGAAAAGATCATTGCAACTCTATTGAGAATTAATGTTCTAGTATATCATGCCGTGTTTACAGCTAAACGCAGAATTATTACTGAATCTTCATTTTGCTGAACCTCCAGATGAAGAGTAAATGGCAACTTCAAGTCTGTTTTACAAAGAACGTGTAGTAAGGTGCCCTGAATCTGAGGCAGTGATCTAACTGTGAAACAACTGGGAAAAATTAAGATCCATGCCAGCCTTACGAGAATACATCTCCTTTAGCAATGGTATAAAATATTCAGTTTATACAGCAGTAAGATTACCATTCCCAGTGCAATAACAACAACAACAACCAAAAAAAAAAAAAAAGGTTTTTAACCTCATTTCCACCAGGCTATTTTACATTGTCCCAAGAAGCCAGGTGTTTGTGCTCTGACAGCTCTGTTAGATGACTACAGGATTGAAACTCCTTCCCCTCCCTCACTTGTGCTTGTTGGGAGTTGTTTTATGCAAGGCATGTAAAGAGGGAATTTCTCCTTGTTCCTTCCTTCAGTAGGTTAGAAATATTTACAGAGGCTGCCCGATGCCACAGAAAAGTATAGCTTCTGCAGACATTTATATGAGTCTTCCCAGATCTCCCTTTCAAATTTGGTTCAAGTAGAAAACCAGGAATTCAGTTATTTGTCCCAGATTTGCAATACGACATAGAGGAGCTTGTCTAATAACAACACTTTCAGAATCCAGAAATTTTAGCAAACAGTAGTGCTGTTCATACAGAGGAATCATATTTTCATAAAAGTAGAAGCTCTAATTGACGGAGAATTTCACACATTCTTTTCAAAACTGTGGATGCAAAAAGACGTGAATTCTAATCAAAGCTGCTGGGGAGCTTTGGGAGTTTCTGATTCTGTGTAAATTCACTACAAAGTAACTCCACCAATGTACAGAACCTGGAACTACGTATAGAAATGTGCATGTGCAAGAAAGATGGCTTGTACTGTGTGCACAGTTTAAGAAGGAATATGTATAAATAATCTGGAGTATAGACTAATGTGGCATAAGGATTCTGATTTCATAGACAGCTATCAGGACTGCATGCACAAAGCATGTAGCATGATTTTGCACGGAACTACACACTAAAAAAATTATAAAACCTGGATGGGACTGGATAGGCTGTAATTTGTAGGAGGGTACCATGACTAACAAGTTCTGACCAGTGTATTATCTTTGTAGTGCCGCACACCTGGGAGTCCCTCAAATTACTAGTTCATGCTACATCATTTATAGTAGGCAATAAATTTAATGAACAACATCTGTTCCAAATTCACCTAGAAGACATATACAAATTCTTACATATGCAAAGATCTCTATCAGACCTTACTTTTACTTTGTTAGCTTTTTCAAGATCTCACATGCCACAAAGATCCACATGAAAGAACCTTTAGCTAAAGGTATGATATTCCACTAATAAACCTTCAGAAGGCTCTTTCATTAAATACTCAGTGGTTTTATTTTGTTGGTTTCTTTTTTTCCCCGAGAAGAAAATTACCAGCTTTTAAGAAAATAGTAAAGAACCTAATTGACTTTTTTTTTTTTAAATTAGAATTTCTTCATCTTTCTAGAACATTGCCAGTGCTCAGGGTTAACAGCTATGGACAATGCTCTTAAATCCCAGAGATTGTCAATAGTCTACATTACATAACAATATAGCTCATATAACATATAAACTTGTCCTTCAAGAATAAGCAAGACACTACGTTGAAAATCTAAGTGCTACCATAAAACGTGAATACAGGAGGGAGAAGTGTTATCCGTTGAACTGGTTTGTTAGACCTCTAGGGCAGACACACAGACACTTGCAATAGTTTTAAACTGGCTAGATACAGCTGACATGTGGTCCCTATTTATGTTCAAGTCCATTCCAGCTGCAGGTAAAGACATATAGACCTGAGATTATTAATAAGAGATGAAATGAGAACTTTAAAGGAAAGGAGTTTAGCTCCTAAATGTGTTTATCGATAGTTCACACATTATCACAGCAAAAAAACCAAAGGGATCACTTCTTCAGAGGTGTTTTGTTACTCCAAGCAAGTAAAATCAAGTAGCTAAAAAGGAGTAAACCCAAGGGTTGTCAGTTCAAACTGCCAACCCAAACAAGTCCTAAAGGAGATTTATCCATAAAGCCTCTTATTGAGGGAAGTGAGGAGGTTTGCAATGAAATAGAGATGGAATAGATAAGTGTATGAGTGTATATGCAGCCTAGAGTGTTTCTTGATCTGTTTAATGTCTAGATGTTTGCAGTTGCCTGTATGGAATAGGCATCTATCTCAGTCAGCTATGTGTAAGAAGTGGAAGTCCTTCTGGCTACAGGGTGCTTTTTATCTGCAACAGGTCTTGACTGCTACTACACATAACCACAGAGCAACTGACTGAGGTGACATTAATTTCCACTACAACCTTTCTAATGACAATCAGTTCTAAACCCACATTAATTTTTCACCGGATCAAATATAATTGTTGCCTCATGTTACTGGTGGACAAGCTAACTTCTGCACATCCAAAAAACATGTTACATAGCTATTTTTTTCATGAGAAGACTTTCAATATCCTATAAAGAGCCCCAAAGGGCTTTTCCAAGATCATTTTTGAGGGGACAGGCAATAAAAAGCATCTTCTCTCTCAAAAAAACCTCAAATAAGCAGCTTAAGAAGAATTAATAAAGAATTAAATAGAAAACAGATTCTGATGTTTTGCAAACTTTCAAAACCCAGAATATTTCATTCAGAAGACTTAGGAGTTTAGCACGTTTTTTTGAAGTGTCATTCAAAATAGGACTCTTAAGATCTAATCTAGCATCCTGTAGACAACAGAATTTCACCTATAGGTTCTTGCAATTTGTCCATTTATTGCTTCAGAGCAACATGATGAGTTGTTTGTGAGAAGTAATTGAGTTCAGTCTTTTGTAGAATGACTAGAGCTCTGATAAACTCATGAAATTCACAAAAAGATTCATAAAATGTTCAGTGGACTTCGAATCAGACCCTATATTTTGTTTGGGTTAGAGCTAAAAAGAAAAAAAAAAACAAAACATTAAGAAGAAGACTAAGAATATTTTGGACTGTTTGTTTCAAGAGCATACATTTCATTGCAAAATGTGACACTATCATGAACTCCGTAACGTTCACTATGAAGAACTCATAATCACAAGACAGGTTAGCACGAGAAAACAAAAGAGTTTTCACGAGTCAAATTTCTTCCTGCTCTTGATAACCAGTGAATTTTGGTCTGGGCTTCAACAGAATTATATCAGGGTGAGTTTAGACCATAGTATGACTAAAATGTCATTAAAATATTGTATATATGTGGTTTTGTATCAAATTTCTGCAAATGTAACATTCAGTCACTGTGAAAAATGTAATGAGGTAACTTGCAATGAAAATAAAATACATTTGGCTCAGAAAGAAAAGAAATAAACAATATAATTTAAGATAAAAATTGAGAAAATTTGGGGTTTTTTTCACCCTGCACATACTTGTTAACTACTCTGTTTTCTGTGTTAAGTCACCTCGTTTCTTTCCCACAGCTACATACTCTACGTTTATTTTTATATACCTCCTCTTTTTTACTACAGTACCACAGACATCACCTCCTGCAGCAGACTCCCGCCACACACATGATGATAAAATTGCACTCCCTGGCAACAGCCTTAAATGTCACCCCCAACTGATGGGATGCTCTGAGATCAAGGCCAGAGGTGTCTGGGACTAGGACCAGAGGACAAGCAAAACACCTAATACGTAGCAGCTAGCACAATGGTTCAGCTCATCATGGAAGAACAGACTGACAGCTTAGGTAGGCTGTTAAACGACAGCTCAAGTCAAATGTCTCAAGCTGCTAAGAGTTATTGATCAGACCCTTACTCGTTTAAAAAACATTATTCTGAGAAAATCATGGCAGGAACAGATTGTAAAAATATGCTATGAAAAGCACACTGATAGCAATGAGGACAGAGGGCAGATGCATGAATCTTTATCTTCCTCATTTTGCACATTCATGGAATTTGCTGCATATCAAAGCTGCTATGAAAAGCGGGTCCAAACAGACAGTACACAGAATAATTCAGTTAACATGCACGCTGTGTTTGATTAAGACTCTTTGAATAACCTAAATAAGAGGCTTTCATGTGTTACCTAAAAATCCATTCACATTTGTGGGACACTCCTGGCAGGTTTGCAAAGGTGACCTACCAACAGCAAGCCTACAGTCAGCAGAGTTGACTTTAGTCAACACATGTCTCCATCTGGAAAATATTTAGGAGGCCTCAAAGTACAAAAGGTTCAAAATGGTTTATTCAAACCCTCTGAAAGCCCAGTGAAGCCTCAAATCTGGGCTTGGGAGAGGATCTAGCATGAGGAAAGACTTAAACAGCTTTATGTCATATATTGACTCCCCTGAACCTCAGCTCTGCCAGGGACCAGATTTGCAGTCTGGGTGGATTCAAGCAGTTTTATGACTATGGCTTGCTGAAAAACTTCCAGCGAAATAAAACTCAACCAATTCTACAGGAATGTGTCAGTCTCAATGGATATATATTTTTTTTAAAAGCATACTGAAGAAGTAAAGAAGCAATCTGACAAGATGGCCTCCATACAAAAGAAAGATCTAATTTTTTTGTTTGTTTGTTTCAAAACTTCTGTATTTAGCGAGGTTTTTCCTACCTTAAAATACTACATTTAAATGATAAGAAAGCTTCAATTTTACAGAAATAAAACATTCTGATAACATCTTTTGGGCCCTTTTGTTTCATAGAGAAGGAATTATTTTTAATTGTTCTTTTCATCTCATTTCAAAAGAAATAAGATTTTGAAATACAGACGTTTTCTGCTGAAGGAAAATTCCAAGCATCAGTCTTTGGTGGATGCAATTCCTCTAACTTGTGCCATCTTGTAATATCATTAACCTACCTAAGCACGGTCAAAGTGCAACAGTGCTTCAGGCATACCCCATCTCCCCCGTCAGGAAAAGGTGGGAGTACTGCCAAGGAGCTGGTCTAAGGTGTTAAAGAAACATGGCTACTATTATACACAGCTAAGTAAAAGACAACAAAGACAGGTCCAGAAATAATTAAATTTTTGATTATTTTAATCATTCTACCTCACATTAACATGATTAGTATGAGTGATGGGGTCTAGTAAAATCCAGTTCTTGATGTCTAAATAAAAAAAAAAGGTTTTATTCAGTTCACTTAAAAACATTCCCCAGATGGATATATATTTCTAAAATTTTGTCAACTCTGGCTCCCTTTAACAATGCTTAAGGATGTAGGGCACATTTCAATAAGTTCCTTTTTTTTTTTTTACTTTCTAAATTTTATCAAAATTTATGTTTTGTTCTCCCCCTGAAAGTCAAAAGCGAAGTTCGCTCTTTTTAAATCTCAGCAGCAGTAAAAAAAAAACCAAACCATACAGAAATTGACTTTGCATAAAAATCTCAAGTACTCAAGTAAATATCTGGAAGAAAGTATTTGAAGAGTAATTTTTGCACAGCTGGCTGGATAGGAGTTGAAAGTAATTTAAGGTGGGTGGTCAGTCTTGCCTACTCAAATTCACTTATCCAAGTCTGCTTGACCATATTTGGGTGTCTTTGTTTCTATGCAAGATACAGCCCTGTTGAAAACCTGAGTATCAATTGCTGGCATGTTCCTAAACTGCAGCCTTTTTACAGCTATACCATTCCCTTAAGCTCCATCTCGACAGTGCTGTTGGCTATGACCAGAAACACCTGTGGAACATGGATGTTGCTTATGTGGACATCTGTTTTGCACAGGGCTCTGGCCTGCATGGCCATGCTTAAACACTGCTGCCAAATTTTAAAGTAATAGACATGATGATGCAAAAAACATGTCAGAAATAAAGGAACTGTTTTATTATAAAAGCATATCATGAAGCCTTCTGGCAATCTCTGGCATCTCCTTCAGCCTCATTGCTTCCCGTGTTCACCACCCTGACGCAGCAGTAAACTTGTTAAGGAAAAACAGGTTAAGTAAAATGTCAAGCTGTTAAAAATGGCAGCCTGGCAGTGTCAACTCTAAGCGCCAGCAAGTGCGGGATACAGCGCCCTGGATAATGACTGAATATTTCTCATACAATATTCTAAGGACAACTACTCCCACTTCCTCTCTACTGCAATATGTCATTAACAAAACAACCCTCCAGCCAGCGGCGTCTCCTCCTGAGCGCTCCCCGACATGAGTATCCTTCCAACAACAATTTTACTTACTCCTTAAGGAGAATCAATCCTAAAGCTCTGCAGGGCTAAACAACCCCAAAAATGAACAGCTGGCAAGTAATAAATCATTTTCTCCAGCTGAAATCCTAAACAAAGCAAAAAGTCACACTGTGCAGTCACATGGTATCTGGATTAGCTGGTATGTCTGGATATATATATAGAAAAGTCCAACTCCACAGGGCAACTCACCAGGTCAGGTGGTAAACAGAAGAGCTGGCTGGGAAGGAAAGATACAACTCAGCAAAACAACTTCAACCTTGATCTCATGTGTGGTATTCTATATCTGAGGTGGAAACCGTGAAATATCAGCAGGTCTTGCCCCTTCCTAACCCTCTTAACCGTCATCCCTTTGTTACACTTAAACCATGACATGACAGGGCAACCTCAAATGCTTCTGCCTTTACACAGATGGAACAAGAAGAAACCAGTTCTGGCTCTACCAACATGGGAGGAAAGTGTCTCCTCCCAGAAGAACTGAAAACCACTTATCAAAACAAAACTCTGAGGAAAAAGTCAAAATACTACAGTTACGACGTCAAAACAGATGTCTACCATTTCACTGTTCCAGTGTCTGCTCAGATGTGAAAAGGCCTGTAATGAATATTCCTTCCCCTGTTCCTTTCTCCGGTAATGTCAACAATATTTGACTGTAGAAGTAAAACTTCCAGTATACTCTTTAATATGGCAGTTCTGGAAAAAAAATAGGTTCTACCATATTAGTGTAGAAGTAATAAAGGCTGGTTTACATAGTAGGCACGTACTAAAGCTTACTTTCTTAAGTAATTTGTCTCAAAGGAGGAATTTTATGTGGCAAAGAAAGAAAAAGAGAGAAAGGGAGGGAGGGTAAAAAGACCATTTTCAGGAGGACTCTCCCTTTGCAAAATGGCTTAGTTCTGATTAACTCCGTGCAAAAAAATGGGATGATTACCCCACCTGGTCTACCCTGCAATGCTCTTTTTACAGCTATCTGGAGTTTATGTACCTGAGCTGCCACTTCTCATGATGCTTTTCTGACATTTTATCCCCTACAATTTTCCAAGCATCATTCAAGCACCTCATAGGCAGACTTTTAATTTAATGTCTGCACAAGCCCACTGGTCATGCAGACAGCACTCAAAACCCCAGCTGGTTAGATAAGCTGTTTGGCCGTAGTCCCTCCTCCTTAGGGGGAGATATTTAGTGTTATTAATCATGTGGCCACATATACTCATTCTGTCAAGATAAATCTTTTTTTAAGCTTCAGATTTCTTCATTGAAATATGATCAAAGCCTTGCTGGAATACTCCATTTTCGGTCAAATCACCTTTGCCCTAGACCTGCCTGCTTGTGCAAAATGACTTTAGTTACTACAGCAGCAGTAGTTACCACAGTGTCTTCATAATATTTTGAATACAAATATATATTTTGGAATATACACTTACACTGGTCACGCACATAAATATTGACATACATTGCACATACATCTGAGTCTTGTGCCTTGCAAATATTATTTAGAAGACACAGAGCAGATTCTGTAATTACAATTTTAATGGAGTATTCTTAGCACCCTCTCTTGACTTGAGGGAAAAAAAGAAGAAAAAATTTGAAATTTAGATATAGGGGTTAATAAGCATGATTGCTTTGGGTATTAAACATCCAAAGCAGCCTAGGGATAAACTAGATTCTCAGCTGAACCAACATAAGGCTATAAAAACTTCACTGCTGCAGAAGGAATGACTCAAATGTGACTCTCTCTTTCAGATACAATTTAGGAAAAGGAGTACAGCACCATGTGCTTGAAAGACTCTTCAAAATTAAGTACTAAACAGTATTTTGATAAATAATTTCTACCTGGATCAGCTTTTGGGATGCCTTTGATCCTCACTCTTTGATGAACTCTACAGACACACGTGAACAGCTGATTAAACAGAAAGAGCAGAAAAAGAAGCCTGATGCAGCAAGTACTCTAGAATAAGCTTATACCTGGAGAAGACTTATCTCAGAGCAAGCTGCAGTGTACCTGTAAATATTTAACCATTTAATTGCTCGGAGCTGGGAAAAGAATATATAATGCATACAAAGCATGAGCTTCTTTTAAACCATATAATCACACGCATATATAAAAATGATAAATGGTTTCATTTTTCTTTTAAAAGCAGAACGTTTTCCGTCTATTTTTTTTTCTTGGCAAAATGGAACATCTGTTTGGAAAAAAAATTAGTTTGTTTTTAGAAACACTCATTTTTTGAAAAAGACATTTTTGTTGGACAATACTTGAGAACAAAAATTTTCAACCAACTATAGCTAAAAATAGATTCTTAGATGTGATAAACTTGGTGCTGTAAATAAAGGCAGAGGGGGACAGACTTTTGCTTATAAACCTTTTAGCA
Source organism: Bucorvus abyssinicus (assembly GCA_009769605.1). Lineage (NCBI taxonomy): Eukaryota > Metazoa > Chordata > Aves > Bucerotiformes > Bucorvidae > Bucorvus > Bucorvus abyssinicus. Next base: position 44,436,188 of record CM020063.1, read on the forward strand.
CAAACTCCATTCTATACTATATGGTTATATGGCTAGTGACTCAAAATTAGTTCACACTCGACAGGGTCTGAATGTGAGCAGAATAAACTAAAAAAAAAAAGCATATAGTCCAAGCAACCGAATAATTCAGTTATGGTAAGAACAAATAAATGCTTTAGCAACAGTTTGGAGATGTAGAAATACTTCAGTTTCATTGATTTTCATAGTGTTCCTACTTCACATAGGGTAGAGTATACCACTAGCTTATGCCCGATTAGGTCATCTAGTAACCCTGGTAACTCAATACCATGCTAAACTGCCATCCATTACGTGCACTGCAATGCTCAGCAGTCTTTCTAACTTGGCAGTTCTGGACTCCTACATCCAACATCCTCAAACAGCAAAACCAAACCTTGGTGTCGTTGTTACCTATTGCAATTTTGTAATTTTCAGACTGTGATGAGTTTAACATTAGTGCCTGATGGCACGAAGACAACCAAATTTAGTTGTGGTTCAGATGATTAGTCCAAGAAATTCTACGAGAACTTACACTAACTTCGGTTTATTCAAGCATGAAAAGGAGTGTCTGCACTAAGGTGAAGGCATTGATCACTGAAAAGATTTTTCCAGGTTCACTCACCATTACAACTCCATTATCACTATCTGGTTGCATGAGGATATATCCTGTGGTCTTTATCCTTGTCTGTCAGCTGGACCAAGTGTTACAGCATTTCCAAAGGACCTAAGAATTTTGCTTGAAATATTTAATGTTTCACTAAATGCGTCACTAGAAACTCACTACAAGTCCAAGTAGTAAATACATGTGTAACCCAAGAGTCATTTCACTCACCATTTCCAAGAAATGAAAAAAAGAGTTTAACAAAATCTCACAATAAAATCTTATTAAAAATCCTAATGCTACTCTGTGTACATATAGGCATATTCTTTGCTGTTATTTTGGGCAAGAAAAATAAAATAAAATTAAAAAAAAAAAGACAGCAAATATGTGGAAATTCTCTTCCTAATGCCAAAAACCTCCCACTGCAACTATGGAACTCTCACTTGGTGAGTTACTCAATGAAAAATCCGAGATAATGGTTAAGTAAGTTAGAAATTAATGTTTCTTATGCACTCTTTAAGCTAGTGGTGGGTAACAAAAGAGTAATGAAATGCAGCAGAGGTAATGCCAAAGCAGGCATGGACTGCTGGAAGATAAGATTGCTCCTGATCAGGAACAAAATTCCAACTGCATTTCTCCTCAGGGATTTCAGCTATAGTCATTAATGAAGACAGAATTCTATACATGATTTTTATACTGAGTTCTCCTCATTTAATCTAATATAGTAATACAAGACTTGTCAGATAAGTTCTAACACAACTCACTGAGCAGTTAAAAAAAAAAAAAAAAGTGAATTACCACATAGAAAATATAACTTCAGCTTCATGTTCCCAAAGGTGACAGAAAATATGCAGCAGACACTTTGAACACATCCTGACTTGTGTCAGGAAATAATTCACAAGTATCTTGAAAGACACCAGTGGGTATTATCTACCAAATCTACCATCTATACACTTCAAAAAAGAAGGAGATAGAAAAAGACTAGCTGGATTAGCAAGGATTAATTCAATAATTAATTCTAAAATGTGCAAGAACAACTACCAAAAAAGATCCCTGAAATCTACTTACTCAAAAAGAAAGAATAGTCAATAAACATTTTAAAAGTGCTACTATAAATCAAGTGATCCATCTTAAAGGAATGACTTTCTGCTAAGATCTTTAGCCTTTGAGCCACTTACAAAAATATCTTTATTTACATTGCCAGGATCACATCCTGTATTCACTCAGAGTTTCACTGTATCCAACGAATCATCTCATGTGGAGTAAAATAGTATAAATAACATTTTATGACAGAGTCAAAAAAAATATGTTATCCGCATCATAAATACTAAGATTTGTTACAATATGGATGCATTCAGAAAACTTTGGTACGGAGAATAATTTTCCTCAAAAAAATTTATTCGTATTATGTTTCCATGTAACAGACAGCTCATCTTTTCTGCATGGGATTTCTTAAGACTTTCTCCACGTGTAAAGAAAACTTCTGAAAGGATTCCTCTCCCTCACAACAGAAGTATGAAAAACTACATTGTACCTATGAATAAAATTCCTTCATTTCTCTCATGAATAAACAAAGAGCTATAAGAAAGCTAAAAATGTGTAATCCCTATGTCTAGATCTGAGACGTTTCCTTGGAAACAATGCAAAAACAGCAGGGAATGTGTAGGCATCCTCTGAGCACCATTTAATGTGAGGGTACTGTTCCTTGTATCTATGGAAGTCTATAAAGGAAAGTGGAAAAAGAAATTATTGTTCTATAATAAGTCTTAAGGAAGAGCCAGCAATAGTGGCCTAAAGGCTACTTATTAATTCACAGTCTTAGCTTCTTGTGAAACTTTCTAAGTATCAAGTTTCAGCTCTGTTAGACATGCGGTTTGATTTTTTTTTTCCTTTGTTTTGGAAAAAGGAGCAGTGTACAACAAGCTTAAATCTATTACAATTACTTGTTTATTAGGGCTTGCTTTCATACAGACCATCAACGCTGTTGCATTTTAAATATGATTTATATGTGATGGTATCCAACCTATTTTGAAAAGCCCTCCACAGCACCAGTATTCTAATACAGAAAAATTCCAACTAGTTTAGTTAAGCAACAGGTCTGTCAGTTTGGGTTAAATATGTGACACAGATTTGTTCTAGAGAAAAAAAAAAATCTAATTATAAGATGAACCAGAAGCTGTAAATATTATAAAGACATTCTGATATCTACCATCCCCACATCCTTGTAAAAATTCTGCCCTCAATCACCTCATTGAAATTACTATGGTGTAATTACACTGGGGAAGAGGATATCAGAATCTGGCCACGTTACCTAGCATTTAACACCTCAGTTACTCTAGACAAAAAGAGAACTTGCCTATTTCTATGCCAGGTTTTATGAATAACACAGAGAGTTTGATCATTCAGGGCGTGAAAATGTCTTGAGTAGCTATTGGACATTGACAAACCTGTTTCATTTGGAAACACGTTTCAAAGCCACTTGGTGGTTCCCTTTCTTAGCTGAACACACAGGCCCAGGGCTCAAAACAAAACACTACCAGGAAGGGCTGCATTACTCATTCAAACACTGAAATAGGACCATGTCCATTGACTGCCGCACACTCAGGACAGCAGGGAATGTGGTCTTTCTCCAGGGTTGACGAGGAGCAGCAGCTGCCATAGTCTTAATGTCAGCTGGAACATTACAGTTCATAAGGAGAAAAGCCCAGCCCTCCATTAAATAAATAAGAGATTCTGCATTTAATAAGATGTGAAGTTGGTTCAGCCCACATGAGGCCACTTTTATTATTGCTTCAACATCCCACCAGAAATTAACTCAGGTCAGTCTAGTTGCACAATACCAATAAACTCTGGTCAGAGAACAGCACATCCAAATGCATACAAGTTGAAATGCACTTGCACGTTAAATGGTGCTTTGCTCACCTCTATGTTTAGGTAAATTTGGAACTTTTCTTCTCATAAATGCATGATGGTGATATGAAGAATTAAACATTTGTAGATAAAGTTTAACAGCTTGCATAGGCAGGGAAGTCCTATTCATACACATCCACATGGGTGTGGTATCAGTCACTGCATAAAGCAGCAGAACGCAGTGAATGCAAGACAGTGTCTTTCCTTTACTATTAACTTTGATTTGAAATAAGTCCTATGGATAAACAATAAGTTTCAGTAGCATATACTTTTCATTTCTGGAAAAACAAATGGTGATTTCAGCACATAAAAGACAAAATCTCCCCACCTTCAACAAAATTCTCTCTAACACAATAATTCATACACATAATTTGTGAAAGATAGACCAAAAATTGCACATAGCACATGTGTGTATAGTACAGATAACAGTGTCCAGATAGATATTTGCCAGTAGGCATAAATAAAATAACTTAAAAGAGAACAATGTGGGTACAGGTGCAAATACAAGCCTACATGCTGCCTGCTTTTAAACTGGCTGTATTGCAAGTGAGGTGCTGCATGGAAATGCTGTGGCGAGGCATGCTCCACACCATCACCTCCATACCATCATCTGAGATGGTCACAGCACCATTCTCAGCCTTCAGAACAGAGCCAGTACACTTCCAGCACATTTCTACTCTCCTATGCACACATTCCCCTCATAAGCTAGCAAAACGAATGTTGAAAGGGGAGATGGTTATTCTCTATAACTGAACAGAGAAATAGAAGTATCAAGGAATAAGCACAGGAAGAAAAAAAGACATCTTCAAGCTAAAGACAATGCTGTCAAGAATAAAGATGAGTATAAACTGGCCAAGAAGAAATTCAGGCTAGATAATAGAATCATACTTAAAAGAGAGCCGTGACGATCTGGGACAGCCCTTTAGAAGGAGCTGTGAAGACAACAGGATTAAATTAATTTTAAAACAAGGCCTAAGACGGACCTGAAAAGACTCTATTCTGCCTTCTTTGAGAAAAGTTTATGACTCATTACTGTTCTGCATTTCATTCAAATTTCACATGCCCTCTTTCTTCCACTGCTAAGACAGAAATATGCGTGTCAGAGAATTACATGTTGGAACACAAAGGTTTGTAACCTCTCTCCATAAAATTCCACATCTACAAAGCACAAGTTCCTGCAATTCTGTTCTCTTCAAAGCTGGAGGGGACAAGAAACCAGACAGAGCTGGTGTGAGTCCCAGGGTCCAATAAGCACTTTGAAACATATTCACTAAGTAATGAGTTTTAAACGTCTCCAAAAAATGCAGGTGTGCAAAATTACTCTTGATACAGACAGGAGTTATATTTCCAGCATCCACTCAACCACTGTTCAACAACACTCCCACAAGCATTTTTCAGCTCATAAAAGCTTTATGAGCTGAAAAGTTCCTTTAGGTTTATTTTATTTTTTTCAGCTGCTAATCCATTACCTTCCAGCAACAGCATCAGCCCTCACCACTACAATACATAGGAGCTATGAGAACATAAAAGGGCATGAGGTGGCAAGTTCTGCATTTTTGCAATGAAAGACAAACTTCTCTGTCCTATCTGATTAATGAAAAGCTGCTAATGTGATAACACATCTATATTATTTTCTCACTTTCACAACACATGTCATGATCCCAAGGGAATTGCTGTTCCACTCAAATGAATGAAGTCCCAAGCTCCTTCCACTACGAAACATGCGCATCATGGTCTTTATAGCATAAAAAGGGATGTTTCCCCATGCACGAATATATTTTCCTCATCAATTGGAACACCTGCCCTAGATCTGCCCATGTACCATAGGCTGTCAGAAAAACTATGCCTTATACCCCTCATTAATTTGTGCACTTGCCTCACACTTGGTCAATGGAAGTATATGGATTGTTTGTACAATACATTTTCTCAATGAAAACTGCTGTGTTCTTATTCAAATAAGCAGTTTAATCCATTCAGTGGTGTGTTGTTTCTTACAACAGAAGAAGGGCATTTTCCAGAATTTAAGCTAATGAGCTTGACCTTCCACCAGGCTCCCAAATTACTTCTGTTTCTAAAAGTAACTGAAACTTCTTTTATGAAAGTTTTAAATGATTGGAATAATACATTTTAAAACCTATAACTATTTACCTCTTGGATGGCATAAGAAAAGGAATCCTCTAGAAGAAACTTCTTCTGTTCTAATAAATTTAAGGGTTTATTGTATTAAAAACACTGAAAATATTTAACATTAACTTTCAGTTATATATCATACCATTTCATTTTAAAGTGGGATGAGTAGGTTCTTGCCCCTATATTTAATTGAATTTAACCCAGTCAACATTTAGTGTCTTTCATGTGCATCCTGAGTCTTCAACAATAATGAAGAATAATATCCCCTGCATTCCATACATCCATAACACATTCCATACATCGACTGCATATTCCAGCCAAAGACTTCAAAGAGCTTCAGTGAAGTTGGTGCCAGTTTAGTGAGGGTTTGAGACTGAGAAGAAAGGCACAAGAAATCCTTCCCATTTCTCCATCTACCTGTGCATGGCCACAGATGAACTCACCAGACCCAGCAGCAATGGGCCACTCTCAACACAATTCACTGGGTGGTAGGACACCCACTGATCGCAAAGCGACTCCTGTGCTGCAAAGGATACGCTCTGTCCTGCTTGCTGGGAACAGCTAAAAATATCTACACCTCTCAAATCTCCATTTGTTTGGCATGAGCCTTCTCTTCCACACAGAGTATAAAATGTTGCTCATAACTAACGAAGCCTGATAGCACCTCTGTGGAGCATTAAATATTATTATGCCTGTGCTACAGATGCTAAATGGAGCTGCAGAGAGTAATATTCAGCTGTGTTAGTATAACAGCAAGTTTTTACTGTAGTTAAGAGATCCAGCTGACAGGTAACAAAACATGATACCGTATTTCCAATGAGCCCTGCTTTGCCATTAAACTGCTGCTTCTGGCAAAAGCCGAATAACAAGGAGGCAAGGACAGGTGAGAAAAAAAAATTATCACAAATATTTCCAACACTTGCACATACACAAGGAGGAAAATACTATATTCATTTATACACAATACCATTTGTACAATAAACATTATTATTATTCCTATTTGAAATGGCTATTTTTTGATGGGCTTTGATAAGGAAATTGTCATTTCTTAGTAGGCATTTTTGGACTCTTGACTTGAAAATCATGAAGTTCTTTCCTTATTTTATTTAAGAACATTAAGCTATATTACCTTGAAAACATGCCAAAACAAAGGAGGAAAGCCCTTTGGTTTATCAGAGAGAGGTAATGATGAAAACTATTTCTTGTTCCCATTTATCTGAGAACAAAAAGCCAAAGGTACCGCTTATGTAGTTCCTTATATGACTGTGGATCAATTTTCAAACCAAAAGTGATAGAATAAGAAGGTGAACGATATCCTACTGAAAGGCATATGTTAGTAATATTTGTCAAATTCATTCCTCTTCAGCACCTCCTATGCACATTTTCCTCAGCACAAAGAAAGTTTATGGACTGAGGAAGAATGAAGTGAAACTGGGCTTGACAGGATTTTTCAGATGCAGTCTTTCATGTCTGGAGAAAGAAAAGAAAACACTTATCTGAATCCTTGGACAGAATAAATCTTTGGCAGCTCTAACTTAACTTGTGGTAAGTAGGTATAGGGTGCCTTTCCTCTGTGGATAGCTAAATGGAAGAATTTCCACTGTCAGATTCTGAAAACAGAAAAATAAATAGAACTCCTCTTTGACCTGCACTAGATATATGATAAATCCCTTTATGTTTAAAAGGAATACAGATACTGCCATGTGGAGAATTTTGTGATACTTCCAGAAAAAGAGGGTTGGTTTTTTTTCTATGGTGACAGACTAAATCATTCCCAAAGGCAGAATTTTAAGGATGTACAGCTTTAACCCCCAAACACATGCACATATATACCTGGAAAATGCATGCACGGCTTTAGAAAGTTCGTGAAAATGCAGAAGGCAAATCCTGAAGAAAGTCTGTCCTAAGGGCCTAATCACCCAGGTGAAAGCAAAAGCAGCTACGAACAGCAGCTATGCATTGATCCACTGTCCTTTAGATTATCCAGCTTGAGCAAATTCCTATTTTAGTGAACCACAGTACCCACACTGTTCTGAAAAATGTAGAAAATAAGACTCTTTCTGATGTAGGTGTGGAGAAATCCTGAATCATATAACTTGTGCACTATCTGAAGAAAACACCAAGTTTCCATACCCTCCCAAATCATTCTACTTCCTTCTGTTCACCAGAACAAGCAGCTGCCCATCACAACCCACTCTCCCATATGCATAAACTGTAGTGTAACCCAGCAATGTAACAGGGAAAACTGGTTCACTACTAGACAGTCCAAATATTAATTATTAAAACAAATTAACCAAATTTCCAAAGGTCCAAATGTATGTCACATGTGGCTTAACTCTAGTCTTCAGAAATTGCCCTTCTGACTTACCTGACTTGTCTCATTTAATTCAGACTTTCAAGACACTGGCAACATCTAAAGCTTCAGGTAAAATAATGATAATATAGCACAGAAACACAAATAGTGTTTAAAATATTTAAATAACAGAACTATTATTTTCTGAAATAGACGGATAAGCTAGCACCAATACGAGTTGAGCAGTTTTATGTCTTGTAAATATAGAGCAGAATAATAAGCATAATGTGAATAAAGACAGAAATCCACTGTGTGAAAAGTCCAATAATGATACGACACATCTTAAGGAAATCGCTTCTGCCTTTTCATATTTGAAAGAAACTCTACCAAGCACAAACCCGATGAAACTAACCAAAATACTTCCATAAATTATGAATTCTATTGGATAAATTCTTCAAACATATGGATGTCATGGCCAAGAACCAATGAGAAAACAGTTTCATATGTAACTATTCAAAAGCATTGCATATAGTTAAGGTATATAAGACATAAGAAGAACTTCTACTGTTCCTTAAAAAAATAATTATTAAAAAAAAGAAAAAATAATTAAACAGAATGCAACATTGAACCTAATAGATATTTTGAGCTTTATCTTTTTTGTCAGTTCTTCTACCTTTCATTTTAAAAAAATAAGGTTTTACCAAGACATCTTAAATAATAGTCAGTTGACAGACTTCTTTAATGTAAAATTACATAACTTTTGGCTACTGCATTGTGGAGATATATTCACCATAAAACTCAACAGATCACTGTTACTTCTGGAGTTTCTGTTCTGGATACCCATGGAATTGAAGCTACATACACATGTACAATGCCATCAGCTAAAAAATGTAACAAAACTAAGTATTATGTCCATTTCCACCACAGATTCTGTAAAATGCATTAAAGAAACATCATTATATGCTATGCAAACATGCAGGAGCCCTTCCCCCAAATCACAGGAAGTCCATTTGTGGATGCAGTAGAATGCCTTAATGTTTTTTAGCTGACTACACTGTACATGGCATTGTTAATTGCTACAGACTAATGGAATGTTAAAATAATCTAGTGCTTCGTTTAGGACTAGTAATGCATGGAATGGAAGCTGTGAAATTAAAATGCTTGTTTCAAAGATAGCTGAAGTTAAACCAGTGACTTGACAACATTAAATAAGAAAACTGGACTATAGCCATCATGACTTTAAAGAGGAACTACAACAGTTTTATGTTCATTCTTCCATAGAAATTAATCTTACCCCAAGTCATATATATAACACATTTCTGAGATTTTCTTAATGGATAGAAAAATAGACCTACCAATATTTAGTAAGTTGCTGTCTAGATAAAACTTGTACTTTGCATCCTTTAGTGATCCAGTATATTCTAAAGCACTCCAGTTTGTTATGATAAACTGTCCATTCTCATGGACTGCGGGTCTAAAAGGAAAAATCTTACCTGTATCATTGCCTGCGATTTTAATAACATACAATCTTATGTCATTTCCACTATCAGGGTGTGAAGTAGGAGACACCTCTTGAGGTTTTAAAGCCTCTGTGGTATCCTTCACTTTGGGTGGTGCAGTAGGTTGTGTAACTGCAGTAGCAGTTGATGCAGTGAAGTATTCCTTATCAATTTCTGGTTCTAACATCTTTCCTGTTAGATCGTCATCAGCAGTGGCTTTACTGGGGGAAATAGATTCATCGATTATGATGATGTCATTGCTTGTTACCTCCTCTTCTTCCTCAGGAATGATACGTGGTGACTTCTGAGTAATAAAAGGTTTGGATGCTGATGTAGGCTGAATTTTGTCTACCGCACTACTGGAAGGTGTTGTCACGCTGCTGAGAATTGTTGCCTTATCTGTTGCATTAGCTGAAAACATAGTTGGTTTGACTTCTTCAGGTTCTTCTGATATACCTGAGCCTTCCAGAGTTTGGCTTGGAGAAGCTCCCAAAGTCAGAGAAGTAATGCTTTCCACAGTAGAACGACCTGTCAGCATTTTATGGGGGGGCAACAGAGATTCCCAGCTCACTACATCACTGTCTTCTTCCCCAGTGGGGGTTCCTCTGCTTCCATATGTTTTTGCTTGGGTATCGACTGTTACTGGCATGACTTCAGTGATCTTCTCTTCTTGATCAGTAGCAGTTTCTGCTTTTGGAGTCACTGTGAGATGCAAGGTCCTGGTACTAGTTTCATCAGGTCCCAGAACTCTTCCATAATCTGTGAGCTTCACTGCAGGCACTGATACTTCTGTTGCTGGATATGTCTCATCATAAGCTGAGCCTGTCTCATCCTGTTTGTCCTGAATAGCTGTTTGAGATGATTCAGATCCAGGTACTGTCTTTTGTTCATGTATTTTAAGACGTGTCACAGAAATGGTAGACTCTGTGGCAGTATCTGGTTCCTTATTTTTCATGGAGAGTTCATCTGGGAGCAGCTCACTATCTTTTGCAGTTGTTTGTCTTGCTTTTGTATGAAAGATACCATCAAAAGGAGTCTGATCAGTAACTGGCATATGTCTAGTGACCTCACTCTCTACAGTAACTGGAACTAGGGAAGCATCATGTTCTTTCTGTGGAACTGTAGTATCTACCTTTGTTACTTCTGTAAATACAATAGTTTCCTTTGTCCCTCCAAAGGCAACTGATGGTGTTCCTTCTCTGCCTGGAAGTGTTGCCACTGACTCCTCCTCAGCTGACTTTGCAATGCTTGTCTGGCCTTCCTGTGTCACTATGTATTTTGAGATCTTCGCTTCAGCAGAGACTTCTTCAGCAGGCATTGCTACTGATGCCTCCATAGCCTCTCTTTGTTCAACTTCTGGAGTAGGAATGGATGTTTGCAGAACAAACCCTGATGTTTCATCTTCTTCATGTTCAGTTATGCCCACTGGCTCCATGCTTGTCTCAGTTTCATCTGTAAATGCTGAAATTGGAGCTCCTGGATGCTTTGTATGTTCTGTAATTTGCCCTGGAGATGATGTAGGCTCCATTCCAGAGATACCATCTTCTGTATCTGACTCATGTATTCTCTTAGTATGAGATGACTCTTCTGTCATATACCCCTGATCTTTATCTGTTAGCAGCCACATGCCAGGAGCTGGAGGAGTCTGTGTGAACCTCTCACGTCCCTCAGATTCTGCAGTAACACTAGTAGGAATGATGGTTGTGGCATGAGGGATCTTAATATCCATTGTTCTTGTTTCCGGCTCCTTAGTTTTTTCCTTCTTCTCTAAAATAGCTGATCCTTCCGTTTGCTGAGATGAGTGGATAACAGATGTGGTGCTCTCTCCAAAGTTTTGCAGGGAAACAGTACTTCCTGAGACAGCTTCAGATCTTGTTTGGTTATCAGTTGATACAGAAAAGGATACAGGCATTCTAGATGACAAGGTAGGCTGCACATCTCCCAGGTCCTCTCTGCTTCCTTCAGCTGATGCCTCATTATCAAATACTGTTGCAGAACTAAATTTAACTAATAGAGTTGACTCATCTGCTGTAGAAAATGGTCCAGTGGTTACTGCATACTCATCCATGAGTGTCTCTGACGCGGCAGTCACATCTGATTCTGGCATGCTCTCAGTAGCCATGATAGAAACTCTATCAGGCATAATGGTGTACTTGCTCTCTCTGCCCTCCCCCTCTGTGGTAAGATCATATTGATCAGTGAACAAAGCTTTAGGGATTACAACAGTTGTAAGTTTCTTGTCAGATTTTGCCTCCATTGACTTTTTTGTGGGTTCTTTTTCTGAGTGGGCACCAAGGTATACATTCTCTTTTGTTAGTGAAACTGAAGTCCCTGTCCTGGGAAACTCTCTCCGAGAAGGTGGTAACAAGCTATCAGTAGCTGTCATCATAGGACCCACTTCTATTTGTTCAGTCTGATTATCAGCATCATGTTTTTGTGTATCTCCTGTTTCTGTATCTTCCCACAAACCAGTGGAACTCTTAGCTACAGCTGAGCTATCCTGAAAAATTACAGAGGTCAAGAAAGCGTCCTCAATGCTTTCAGACCTACCTTGTTCCTCAGGCAACTCTGCTTCAGTGTAAGTGTGATCCAGTTCCAAAGCTGCAGATGTGCTCTCTGTTAACCTAGGTGAAACATCATATTCAGTCCTTCCCAGTGTATCATAAGTGCTTATTTCGCCATCTGTGACAGTCTGAGGTAGAAGGGTGGTTAACTTAATGTTCTCCATGAGCACCTCCATTTCCCTTTTTTCCTCAGCCACATCAGTAGTCATTTCTGTGCCTTCTTTAGTCTCTAGGGTTGTTTCCTCCAAAGCAGAGACCTCCGTTTCGGTAACAGCCACTTCAGTAATCAAAGTCTCGAAAACAGGAGGTTTAAGGGTAACTTTAGCAGATGACAATTTCACACTGTCAGTTTTCAGAGATGTACTTGGCTTAACAGTTGTAGGCTCTGTTATGATTTTTTTACCTTAAAAAGAAAAAAAAAATGTTAAGGAATCGTTGTCAGAACACAGACAAACGTTACTTTAATTCAGTCTGAATGTTCCCAAAAAAACCTAAATGCTACATGGAGAAAAGAGTATAAAGGTCAAAGGCTTTAGATAGTTGTTTAGCATATAACAGAGATTTGAATGACATAAAATAACACATTATAATGCTGCAGAACATCTAACATAGATGAAGTGAGAAGAGTAGCAGTATTCTTCACATTCATCATTTGTATAATTACCCCCAGAAGTCCTCACGTTACGAGTAGCCATCAGACAGCTAAGTACCGATCAGGGATAAAAGTTTTCATGATGTCATGAATGAGTGGTATTGTGGGTTTTCTTCAAAGTTTACTGTAGCATACATCTCAAATGTATAAAGGGAGTGAAACACTAGTTTATTTTCAGCACATAATTACAAACTCCAAAAAGGAACCCTCACAGGAGTAAGAAAATGCTTAAGCAACAGGAACAAACATGCCTTCAAAAAGTACTATTTTACAATGCCGCCGGAGCTGATGCCTGGCATTTGAATTATACTGAGAGAAATTTATTATGTGGAAAGGTGAGAACAGTAAACCATAAGATCATAAACTTAATACTATAATGATGTTGATCTTTGGAAAACGCTTCAAAGACATACATATGAAACTCCTTCATACACAAAAGTGCTTCTATGGGAGCGTTGAACATGAAAAGGCAGACCGCTGAACCCTCTGAATGATGGGAAGAGTAAGAGGGTAGCCATCCTAGATCCACAAGAGAAACAAAGAAAAGTCTTTCCAGTGAACCAAATTATGATGTTTTAAAGAATCTTTCTGCCCCAGATTTCAGCAATGTGTGCTGACAACCATGACACTGAAAAGTCTGGTATTGGATTTTAAACTCTTGAAAAAGCTGAGTTTGTGCTCAGAAAACAGGATTTACTCAGGAAAAGCCCAGGGTGGAAACATGTTCCCTTCTGCCAGTTCTTCCAGGTAGGTAATCTTCAGAAGGGCAATGGGAGCAAACAGGTGGAAGATATGAATGTCTTAAATCAGTGCTGTTAATTGCTAAGTGACTGAGAGTCAAAATCCTTATATGGATGCAAGTAAAGAGCAAAATACAGTCCTTTAAATCACACTAACCATATGAAGAATGCATTAAACCAGCCGCGTATATGAGGACTAACTGCTTACCAGACAGACACAACTGTAACTACAGCTTCTTGCAAAAGAAAATATTGTTCAAATTCTAAGAGAGCAAAGAAGTCTATTCCTCTAATATGCAGAAATCAAAAGAATTACAATATTTTACAAGAAAATACTGAAGCCAAAGGCTCATTATTATGGCTGTGAGTTAATAAAAGAGATCAGGAAACTTTACTTAGTGTAAGGCATGAATACCAGTTACCAGGGGAAAAAGTTGAGTTCTGAGATTGGATGGTTACTGTCTGGCATATGGAGGTGAAGATATTCTAGATGATGGTGCAGCCTCTGACTGACTCCTGCCTTGCAGGAGCTGACAGTAGGAGCAGAGAAGTCACATGTTTGTGCAATGACAGTTTATACACAAGCATACACAGTATGTATGCACAAATGAGTTCTTTTCACACACCCATGTCTAATTAGATACCCCTTTGATATTGGTAGATATGAATTCTACATGTGTAAGTTAGGGTCACACAAATATTTGTTTAGTTTCACACACCAAGCTTTGAAAATGGCACCTTTGCAAGAGACCTATTTGATTTACCCTGAAGAAGACAAGCTTGAAGATGGTGGCTGCTTAGGATTTCTTAAAAAAATGGGTAGATGTACAGAGCAGGGAAATGAGAAAGAGCCGATATTTCAGCTTTCTGGATTGAGAAGTGAAAGTGAAAAGGAAATTGTGAGGGTAAGAAAATATGACGTCGCTATGTTTAGAAGTGGTGATGTTCTTTGCCAGCAGAAAAAAGAATTGATTCTTTTCCCTACCATATGTTAAGACTCTTTGTGGTTTTATGAAGAAGACTTAGCTACTTGTAGACTCTTTTTTTGTAGGTTAAAACATTCATTTCAGCAAGAAGGAGTAAAGATCTTGAAATCCCACTAAGCAAAGCACAGCCTTTACAAAAATGATTTTTGTATTCTGGGGTTTTATAACCTTAAGTGGATGTTTATTGCTCTTATATGATTCAAGTGTGGCGTGGTGTTCACACAATCAAAAATCAACAAATTCTTACATTTTTTTCCCTTTCTGCTTGCATCGGTATGGTTTAAACCACAGAGTTTTACTTCACAAGCAGGGAGTGAAGAATGCACACAAGTTAGCACTGTACTCCCAAGGGGTAGTTAGTAATTGTTAAATTTCTACCAAAGAATCCACCCGTTTGCCTTAACAGCTCTTTTTTATGGCAAAGTGGAAAGGAGACAGCATAGTTCTATATTCTCCCTTCTAACCATAGGATGAGTTTCTTTAGCTCAGACTGAATTTGTTTTGCAGCCAACATAAAGCACTTGTTCACCCAATTACCAAATTTTAAGTGACTATCAAGACCACTCTTGAAAGAATATGAAGATGTAATGCCCTGTAACAAAGCTAGGCAAAAATGAGGGCATAAGAATAGATTTTAAAATTTGTAGGGAAAAAAAAAGGAACTATTTCATCACTGCTGAGAAATTGTGCACATTTACTCAGAACCATTTATGTAGCTCCCCAGCTTCCGAGAAATGTTTGGAAGTCCCAAAAGTTCACGTATTTATGCCTGAGATGCAGTTATTTGTTGCTTGTAATTCATTATCTGCTAATTATTTGATAAAATAGGTACATTAGATTTATGAAGTAAACCTAAAAATACCAAGCATATTTGATTAGCTTATATTAATAGGTAAATCAATAAATATAAAATTCATCAACTGGTGTAAGAAAAGCACATATTTTTTAAAAGTTTATCAAATATTCTTCTGTGGAAACTGACACAGGGTTGCCAGTGCGCAAACAGCAGTTTTGGTGAAAAGCAACTACAGGATCTCTAAAACTGCTTTGTCATGAATTTGATATATGAGATTTTTCATACAGATCTTTCAGGTTTGCAAACTTATTTGAGTGGCTCAAAACCAGATGCTTCTTTGAGGAGAGATCTATCAATATTTTTTTTTTTTTTTTTTTTTGTCTGTGGGGAAACAAAAAACCCAGGTTGCTTCCTTAACAGGCTGAACATCAGTTTGAACTGTCGTCTACTCCACCCAGATGTTTTGCATTACTGTACTCCTTGCATCATGCATGCAATATGCTATCTTCTTTGTCCTTCTTCTGATTCAAGACATGAGGCAGATTTTCCTAATAAAATTCATGAACATGTTAGCCGCAAGAAAGCAAATTTTCTCATCGACAGCTGCTCCTATCAAAAACTATCTTGTTGGTTTTTAATAGATTCATTTTATATTGAACCTCCATGAAGTTCATTTTGGATGGAGTATATGACCTGCAGAGATACCATATTTTTTCACTCTCTGATTATTTGTTTTATGTTTTTATTCTACAGCATTTTATTCCTCTTCTCTCCCACTACTGTTTAAATAAGGATTCAAAATAATAAAGCAGTATTATAACTTCATATTTTTTCAAGGAGATCACACTACATAACTTTAGACATGGTTTAACTTTGTGATTACCAAATAAGTATTTTAATATGTTCTGTGCTGTTTAATAATGTCAGGATATCTGGGTGTACTTTCTGGAGGAGAAAATACTTATTTTAAAGATAATACATATACATAAAATGCATTGTCAGCATAGACAGTTCCACAAAATTTTTAACCATGTGTCTAACTTGAACCACTTGAACAGTTTCTCTACACACAGAAATATTGTTTGTGTATTTACATTTAGGTATGTACTTAAGAAACTAGAAGAACATAGACCCTACAGATAGAGAAAGAAATTGTTTTGAGTCATTGTCAACAGCAAAAACAACAAAAAATTGGTTTAAGTCAGGACCAAACTTGGAAAGAGTGAATTCTTTCTGTGAATAACAGCCAAAATAAATTATTCCATAATATCAGTAATGCTGAGACAGTAAAAATTAATGGTTTGACATCTTCCAACCCATTTAGACTGTGATGCATATGCAGAGAGGTTGCTTTTCTTAATTTTTACACATTTTTCTGTGTTAATTTTTTTGCTGCTTTGTTAGGTTTGTTCTGTACATCTGTCCCTTCTCTGCTACCAACCCTGGCAGAGAGGACAGTCTTGAATGTTCCCCTGACTCCAAGAGTTGTGCCAGCTGGAGTTTAATTTACTGGCAGAACCTTCCACACTGGACAAGTCTAAGAGTAAGAACAGATTAAAAAAAAAAAAAAAAAAAAAAAAAATTTGGTGCTCTGAGTTACAGACTGAGCCAGAAACCTCTCATTATTACACTAACTCAGTACCCACTCATTCACTCATTTCAGGAAGCAGAAAGGCAGATGGAGGTAGCATATGAAATATTCAAAATCTGATACTGCAGCTATAAGATTTTCTCTGCACTCCAGCTGTATACCTCCACTGACCTACACTGTTTTGACATAAAACATGAGCCAACTGTAATGATGAAAATAATTTTAAAATCCCACTGCAATATCCTTTCTCAATTACAAAAAATGTGCGTTTTCAGAGAAAATTAATGTATTCTTAAAAATAAAACAAAACCCAAACAATTTAAAAGCTATTAGCTCTATCTTATTTGAAAGTAAAATATTAAAAACATAATGAAAGGTCATGCATCCTCTTCACACCATTGCCCAAGGTTCTTTTGTTCCAACTAACAAAACAACAGAGACGGCAGCTCTAATAGCTCCGTGAACACAAACACTCTTAAGTAAAACCATTTGCTATTTCATAAGTTCTGAAGTCAGACGGGAAAAAATATGCTCTCTCCTGGTTTCCCCACATGCAAGTGTAGTTCTGCGAACAAACTCTCAATCTATCCACAAAAATCCAATAACAAAAAGCATTTCTCTTTCCTCACTATTTATAATAAAACTTCCAAAGAGAACAAAAAATCAGAAAGCCTCTGTAGTCAGTTCTTCCTAATGAAATCTGCATCCCAGCGCAAAATAAAAGCAAGACTCTCTGCCTTCTGACCGCAAAACCAATTGAAGAACAAAGAGATCCAAGACTGTCACTCAGGTCAGGAACTGATGGTAAAATTCTTGCTGCTTTTCTCTCCCCACCTAGTGTGAAAGGAAACAAATCACCAGTATGTCCCATGAGTGGCACCCAGTTCCCACAGCAGTGAGCAACAGTAGTAGAGCAGAAAACCAATTTATCTTTCCTGTGCTTGAGCATCTAAAATGTATGAATCTTTTACTTCTTCACCCTGTTGCTCCTAATCCCATTCTTGTTACCTGACCTCTTCAGTGATCTGGGGGGAAGGAAAGGAAAATGCCTTCAGCTGTGTCTTCTTTTCTTTCCTGTATCCCTCTGTCCACAATGTTTGCATTTAGGAACACATCTTGAGGAACCCAGTTTTGAATTACTCAGATAAATGCAAGTTCACTTGCTTTGGCAAAAGAAGCATCTCCTCCTGAAGCTCCACCCTCTGAGGCTGCAAACAAGTTTTGCTCCACAAACATCAGCTAGATTGATAAATCAGATTCTCTCTGTTCATACTTTACAAAGCATTTAAAAGATCAAGCTGCACGCAACCACCACCTACTACTACTCCTCTAGTACTAGTGAGGTCCTTGGCACAGGGTTGTCTGAAGGGGACTGAGATCTTCTTGCTGTTTTCAGCATGGTTTGACTGACTCCTTAAAATTCCTGCCTGAAACCTGTTAGTGTGTACACCTTCTGTGATGTTTGCCTAGTGTTATAAACCCAGCAGAGAGATTCAGGGATTTATTCCTCCTACACCTGGTCCAAGATATTACTGGAGATCTCTGCAGCAATGTATGTCTTGCTAAAGTGCATATCTGAAAGAAGCACAAAGATCTACCTTCTTAGCAAAATAATAAAAGCTAGAGAATTGTTATCTGGTGGTAGTTGCCTCAGTAAGGCAGCTTAAGCCCAGTGCATAGCTTCATGTTAACAGAGGGGGAAAGAAGCAAAAGCAGAGCCAACAGCCATATATAGACTCTGACCATGATCTTGAGATGCTTTCCTGCTCAAAGGCATTTTACCCATTCTGATTTGGACTGCAAAGTAGCGGAGGACGCTGGCTTTATTATATTGTGTTTACTATATTATATTGTGTTTCATCTAAGTTAAATGTTTTTTTGTTCTTTTTCCTCAAATTGACAATTTTGTTCCCTGGGTGTCACCATGCCCTATGTCTTCAGTATGCTATGGTCATTCCCAAAGTGATCAAAAATCACCAGATCTCCTGTAACACAGTCCCTGACATCAGGCTGGAAAGAATTCCCTCATCCAGGAAATAGCTGGGACATGTAGCTACTGATGGTTGCTGTGGAGAAGGACAGAAGTGTCTAGTTATTCAAAGTTTTCCAAACTAAGTCACATGCAGCAGCAGGGAAGACAACACTTCTTCTCCCAGATTTTGAGCTATGCCTAAAAATCTTCTTTCTGCTGCTGGACAAGTTGAGCACAGTTGATGTTTTCTGAGCCTTAGCATGCAATCATGGTGGCGTATACTGTAGGACTCAAGAAAGGGCTTTCTTCTCTTTTCCTGCTCTGAAGTCCTCCACAGAAGAATACTGCTTGCAAGTGTTTGCAAGCGTTACTAAACATCACTGTCCTAGTGAAACAGCCTTACTTGAACTGACAAGAAACAGAGGGTTTGGTTGGAGAGGTTTTGAGGTGGGCAGAGGAGAGGTTTGCCGAGAGACAATTGTTCTTCACTTTCATCCTATTTCACTTTAATCATCTGTCCTGCTACATACTATGAAGGATGCTGCTTCTTACATTTCTTCTATAAAAGCGTGCTCTGATTTTGAGCTTGAGCTAGACGAAGCACCAAGAAAGAGACCCTCAGTCACAAACAGTGGTTGACATGGATACATTTTTGATGGGACTGTATTGAAACAACCAAAACAATGTGGACTCCATTCACAATGAAGACATAGGGCAATGCTGTCTCAGAACTGCAATTTTCAAATCCCCATCTAAAATGATACCATGATGTCAAACTGAAGTGGCTTAACCAAAGTGACAGAGAGAGAACAAAGGTGCATGAAACAAAGGCAAAATGAAAGAGAACGCATGGGTCAAATCCAGAGCAAGATGATCAACACATGTTTTGAGTCAAGCAAAAAATGTTTTGCTGAAAGAGTCGCCAAAATCAATACAGGTCTATGAAAGAATTCCACTTCAGTGTTTCTAAGCAAAATGCAGATTTATGTTTCCAAAATTCAACCACCTCTATATTTGAAGTTCATCGAGTTCAGTTTTGTTGCAGGTATGTAGGACAAAACCTGTACATATTTTCATTAGTGCATTTCTGGAGTGCAATTTATTCTACAGATACTGTAGTATTAAAATGCCCCATCCAACCTTAGCTGAATTCTGTGGCAAGGTTCCCACTAACTTTACTGAACTAGACCTGGCAAGACTGGGGGGTTGAGAGATGGAATTAAATAAATACCAAATAGCTCTATGCAAGAACTAACTATTAAATAGTCACCCATTAATTATATTTTTTTCTGATACAATGTTTTATTCTCTTACAAAGATATGTGTTCAGCAACAGTTGTTCTATCTTTTTTTTTTAAATTGTAAATATGTTAATAAATCCTATATGCTAACACTTCAAAAACCTTTCCTCTGATAATGGCCTCCAAAGATCTCCAAGTACTTACTCATGTGACTAACCTGAAACATTTTCAAGCTCCATCAGATACATCATTAGCTATCTCTCAGAAAAAAAAGAACTAAAAAGTCTGGCAAAATCTTGGATGGATGAGATGAAACACTCGGATAATGTTTCAGAAATTCAGAGCTATGTGGTTTCTGTAGAGTGAAAAACACTTGTGATCAAAGTGAAGAAGGTTTTTTTATTTTTTTAACAAGATTTTTAGATTTTAAATCATGTATTATTAGTCTGGGCAACTTTTATTTTTGTAAAGTCAAGATATTTTGTACAATGTAATTCTGTAACCAGAACACTGCTGAAGTTAAAATCCTGAACTTAACTATACTGTTAAATGTGTCCAGGTTGGCTGCTTTATTGAAACTAGTGCATATCATTTTTAAGCTGAATTTACTGCTTGAGTTACTGTTTTCCATGTATTTTAATAAATATGATTATTTTTAAAGAGTAAAATGTTCAAAATACAGATTGAGGTTTAACTACAATTTAATATTCTGAGATTTTCCACCAAAGAGACTCTGTGAAGCCTCTAAGCAGGGCTGAAGAAAGAGATATCCCCTTTCTTAAATATACAAATTGTCTTTGTAATGACTCAAACAGACATCTCCTTTGTCACAAATCTACTGCTTCTGAATACATGTAAATTCAAGCATTTGACTCATCCTTTCTGTGGCATTTGTTTTGGTGGCCTTCATCAGGGAGTATAATATTACTCAGCATGAGCAAAAATGTCAGACGCGGGTTCTTCATCACTGTCATTTCACTTCAAAATAATGTGCAACATGTGGCCGTTACCCTCAGAACTGAGTCAATGGGAACTTTGCTAGCTTTCACACAGGAGGCAGAGGAAACTTTGCAGAGATAATGTAAAAATACTGAAATCATCGCATGAACATCTGTGCTGCAGACATTCGGTGCTGGTGCTACCTGGACAGCTGGCTTGATCCTGCCCTGCTCACAGAGGCACTCTGTGTTTTTCCTTTTAGCTGACCAAGATCTCATAAATGCATGTAATAACATCCCTTTTTATTTCTTTTCCAGCAACAGAAGTGTTTTGCTGGTGTGACTGGCTATTAAGGAGAGGAGGGAAACTTAACGATGTAGTGTGAGACAGGCAATGAGCACAGGAAGAGCCATAAGCACTGGACTGGAGTAACGTGGAAAGTCATGGTCTTGGGAAGGACAGTTTTGTTGTCTGGCATGGTGGGAATCGCTGTGTAAAAGCTTCATGTTAAGCTAAGAGCAGTCAGATCTTGGGGATAGAGGACTTTACGTAATGGACCAACACACTGAGACTTTAAAATAGAGATCATGGGAAGTTTTCCAAGAAACTTCCAGACAAAAGATTATTTGAAACAACGATTTAAATTCAAGCTTCCTGCTATACTGTAGAGCCATTTTTTTACTTCTCTCATTTTTCTGCCCCAAAAAGGGAACTGGCTTCAAGGCTCCAACAGGAGAGAGTGACTCACTCTACAGCCACTGGTTCAGGCAACCGCTTGAGATGTGAAAGACTGAGATGTTAGGCAGTGAGTCTTATTACTCACCACTTGCATAAATCTTTTAGCAAAAGCAATGAAGAGTTACAGTTGGTTCCTGTGGGTCCTCAAGCAGCTTCTGAGAGGGAGAGAGACCTTTCAGTAACTTCTGAAATGTGTGGCTGACAGGTACCCTGAAAGAGGGTACGTGGTTCAGCATTATACTCCCGCATTTCCCTACACAAAACTTGGCAAAACCTGAGTCATCTAGCTAGGAGCATTTAATTAATTCTAATGTAATGTTGACTGCAATTAAAATTGTTAGAGAGCAGCTCACTGTCTACCAGATTGTCTTGATTCTGTTTAAACCTTTTTTTTCTTGTAAAAGTGTTGATAGTCATAGACCGTCTATATCCTGGGTTGGCAGCTGATGAAATATTAATTGTCTATGTATCAAGGGCAAGAGTTTGCAGAAAACCAATTATACAAAAGGCAGCAACCTACTACTTATCAAGGATGTTTTTAGAACAAATAGTATGTCACTAGAATTTATTAACTAAAACTTCCGGGAAGAACATTGAAAAGGCACATCTTGTTTGAAAGGGGTAAAATTCACACAAACAAATAGGAAGTTGGAATTTGTCCTAACTGAAGACTAGAATACAGTCAAAATGTCCTTCGGTCTTCTAGAAGGGCTGATTAATTTTATCCCCATTAAAGACAGTTTTATCCACAACAATTAAAACAGAACAAAAACAATTTGAGAGCAGAACAGAAGTGATATGAGAAAACTCCACAGATTAGAGCACACACTTCTGAATTTAACTAGTCTTTATTTCCATAAGCAGTTCCCTTGAAGTCCATTAGGACTGCTTCCACATGCAAAGTTTTGGAACACCTTACCCACAAAAAAATAAAGGGAAAATCCCCCACCAATCCTATTTTAAAATACTGCAGAAAAGAGTGTCTGAGAACAGTCAAACTGTAAAGTTACACTAGGCGTTGGGATTTGTTCTCAAGCGCTAAGGTTTGTTCCTAAGTGAGCCTTCAATGCCTGCGTTGGAAAGATCTGCTTCTGCAGTTGCTTCCTCCTGCACAAAAATGGAGACAGTAGAGGCTGTGCATTTCAAGCAGTTCTGACTTACAGTCACAGGACTGAGTCCAAAACACTAGATAGTCACAGTTAAAGACCAGGTTCTGAACTCAACACAAGTAGCCTTTGCATGTTAATGTCAATCGTATTATTTGCAACCACGGGAACTTCCTTGAACAGAGAGGCCTGCAGAAAAACAGTTGCACAGTCCAACCTCTCTGTGCTGTCAAGGAGGCTGCAAGGGAAGCAGGATATTCAGCTGCGGAGAAGAACTCTGATCTCTTAAATGGGATGTGCCTTCGACAGATTGGTGTTCTCTTGCACAAAGAACACTCCTGTGATAGAGGGGATCTTAATGAATAGAAACAAGGTGATGGGATCCTCTCTTAACAGACAGAGATAGCTGGCCCATGGTATTTGAAAGGGCAACACAGAAACTTACATGTTGCACATCATGAGATGCACAGATGGGCTTCTGGAGGTACAGGAAAAGCATAAGTAGTCATCACTAATGACAGAGAGAAAAGGAGGAGGGATGTTCTGGAGGAAGCCAGGCAGATTAAGCCAGGACCTCCAAGGTGGTGGTCTATGAAGCACTGACAGTTCCAGGAAGGCCTGGGAGACAGTCAAGGATCAGGAACTGATGCACAGGTGAGATGATACAGGGAAAAGAAACTCAAGTACACTTGAAGCTGATGAACCTTTTGGGACAAAAGGAACCTATTCACGGATAGGCTGAGCCATAGTAATAGCAGAATCAGCCTGCTGGTACTGGAGATGGAAGAGATACTACTTTAGAAGCCTAAAAAATAAGATGGGACAGAATAATCCAAAGATTAATTAAATTACCAGCATCTCAGAGACATGAAAATGGCCAGGCTTGTACGCGGTCTGTAAACAGCCTCTCTTACTGCCATCACAGGAAACAGAATATCAAGTTAGATGATAGTCATTCACCCCGTCAAACTGGACATTTCTTCAGCTTTTACGTTCCTTGACATGACACAAAGATACCAAGGTGCACTCAGGCACCGAAATATGAAGCACCCATAGACTTAGGATTACTGTGGGCATGGTGTGTCACTAAACACTACTCAGACTGAAATCTTACCTTAAAACTTTTGCCTATTTTTATCTGCCAATGTTACTTTAAGACACTTGGTTTAGATTGGCTTTTCTCTCTTTTTTGTAAAGCCATAGTGATAAAACAACTTTTTAAAAACTCATGTGCGCTGCAAGAACTGAAACAAAACACATAATAAAAAAAACACTTTTCAGGTTTAGCATGGTAAGCATACAGAAAATTATAACTAAAAAAGAGCTTACGTTCATAGCAGTAGGCATCAAACTTGCTATCTGGGTAAGGAAAGCCTGTTTGGTTCTCATAGCGATACAGGGTTCTCACCCCAAGTAAACCTCCACCACACTGGGGCCTTGCCACTGAGGCTGGGTAACGAACGCTGCCATCCGCCAGCCAGCCATAGTCACACTGGTCAAAGCCATTCCGCCAGGCGACATACATGTTCCCAACAGAAGCGAGAACACCATCTCTTTTCCGACACATCTCTTTAGCTTCCTCAAAGGTGAACTTCTTGGGGGCTGAGACATGAACAACTTCATCTAGAGGAAGAAAACAAAGATAAGAAAGACTTGAGTATCACATTCCACCATCAAGTCAGCTTAGTTCCCCTCTTCCAGCCAGTGTCCTGCAAGGTGAGGTTTTTTTTTCTAAAATTGAGTTGAATAGTTTTTTGCTTAAAAATAAAACTTAGGTAGTTGGAAAATCAAATGTCACAGATTTGAATGAACCAACAACAAAGGATTATATGCAAACTTTATGCCATGAAGTACACTGGTTGGAGATCGAGTTCTTCCCTTAGTTTCTAGGCAGAGGTAACAGCAGCCTTGAAACTGCCGTGACCTCTGTTGGAGTAGACTTTGCAACTCAAATGCGCTAATTAAATCCAGTCCAACAGAATTTACTTTCTCAGTAAAATAAATCATTTTCATCTGCAAATCTCTTACCTGACCTTTTTAGTCATCACTAGAGTCTCACTTGAGACACACACAAAAAAGCAAATGTTCTTCACTGGCTGCTCCACAGCAGCTTGTAATGTGTTTTCATCGGCCTTCATCTTGCCCCATGGGGAAACAAAGCTGAGGGAATGCACTAGACGTGTTGCACGCACAAAGCCCTTTTTGTGTGAAAAAGCTGAATTAGTCTAGAATGCTGGTAGGATAGTTTAGCTTCCATGGAATAACAACTTATAAATAATAGCTATCCAATTGGAAACTGAAACAAAACAAATAGTACATCTAATATTTTACTTCCAAGACATCACCATTGTGCAGTTGGCCTGGTTGCCTCATTCACCCAAAGACTGTAAACAAAATCAAGGCTTTAATGTTCACATCCTGGGAATGAAACAGTAAACTGTGTCCTTTCTAGTTTTTGCTCATACTTCAGATGGAACCAGTGAAACCTAAAATCAATATGTTCAGCTGTAGAAAACAGTGCAAATTCAAAACACTTGTTACAAGACAGTAATTTTCTCCCTCAGCTACAGCAGGCCAGAACACAACAGTCACTGTTGCAGGAAAGCACTGCTTATTCATATTGAACAGACAATCTGTCTTACCTCTGCAGTTATCTCAACTACATCACCTCGAGCAGTTTCATTCCCATCAATATTATGCTTGTTTCAGGACTGAAAGAATGCAAGTGTGAAAGGAGGCAACGTGCCAATTTTCTTTTTCCTCCTAGGTAGAAACTCTGATTTGTTTTTACAGCTGCATCAATTACAATACCAGTTCCATAGTGTAAGTTTCTTTATACATGTTGTGGGCAGTTTCTAACTCAGAGGTAAAGGGACAGGGCACATCTATTCCAGAAGGACCAATAAAGAAAGTGAAGAATCATTCATCCTAAGAAGAACCAGAATGCTTCATTCAGCTCTTCAGACCACATAGTTAATGCACTTTTTTACTAAACGCTTCTGCAGACAGACAGATTTTTCTGCATCAAGGGGCAGATCTGGTATCGCGGCCAATATAGAATGATGGATGCAGTTATCCCATCCACCATACCCTCCCAACAGCACTATCATGAAACAATGGAACAAAGAAAAACCTCTCCAGAGCACCCCCTTCTGTTCTGAGGACTATTCACTTATCCTCTTGCACAGCAGCCATGATTTATATGAAGGTGATTGCAGTTGAATAGCAGATATCGGGCCAGTTAGACAAGAAAAGGAGACAAGTAAGAAAAACAATGTATCTTAATGGTTTCTAGAGACAAATATGATGGATCAAAAAGTAAATAATGTCAAACAATAACACAATATTTATTCTGGGAGAAGCTTTTTGAATACACAGGAAAATGAGTAAACAAAACAAGATTAATATCAAAGCAATTTTCCCATCAACTGATGTGGATCACTGCCTCCAAACAGAGCTTGTGCATAACACCATTAAAGTTAGAGGTATTTATTCCTCTGAGCTGTCATCTGCAATCTGTTAAAGCCCAGAAATTTAGTGAATGATTATGTCTTGCTATAAGACTTCAAAATGCAGGGTTCAACTAGTACTTGTGTAAGAGAGGTGACTTTGCAGAGAACTTATCCAAGTTGCACAAAAGCATTTCTATACGGAAATCTGCCTTAAATTTGCCTTGGAGTATGGCCATATAGGCAATACTGGTAATACTGCACGTTTAAAAGATAGGTGGCATAAATTTATTTTTATCGAATCTATTCTACTGACCCCACATCTATTTATTCTGTTCATCTCTTAAAGTCAGCTGCTGTCACACAGACACCATCTTTGTCAAAGGGTGTTTTACCAGAACAGCTAAATGATCAAAAACCCGTGTGTTTACAGAAAAATGAATCCTAACCAGAACAGTCCCATAATGAAGTCCAAAGTCACAATCTTTGCCACCTATTTAGGTGGCATATTTAGTATATTACAGAATTTGTGAAGAAAAATTCACAAAGAAGGCAAAAAGGTGCCAGAACAATCAGTAAAATGTCCTTATTGTCATCCTATCATAAATATTTATTTATTTCAGAAATGCGAGTGATAAGTGTACAAAAATGTTAAAACATGGCAGCTTGCATTTTTTCCAGTTAAAGAGCGTTTTTTTATGCCTCCAGAATTCTTATTTAAAAAAAAACCAGGAAAGCGCAAAAGTCAGATTCCAAATAGCAGTCATTTACTGTAGGAAATATGACTCTGCAATCTGTCTGTCCAGTTTGAAAATAAATTAAAACTCTCTATCGAGTGTGCACTTAATGTGTATAATAAGTGTTGGAACAAAATGAGAAAAACAAGAGTTTAATAAAGTCCTTGTTATATAAATCCAGAAACACTTAAAAGTTGTCCTGCAATCTTCCAAAACCACCTTACAAAAAAAAAAAAAAAAAAGGTTTATGTTTTCTTATGGGTTTTGAGCACTTGGGAAGAAAACAGAGGTTAAAACACTTAAACACTTCTTCAGCTGAATGGCATCAGTTTGATTTACCGCAGCTCTAAATTATGCGATGAGAAATTTTGCATAATCTTTCCTGGACTTCTCACCTGGAGCAGACCGTGGGCATGCGCACTTCATGCACAGCAGACTTTGCGCTTCAGGGATGTGGTGACCCATACAACCGAGAGACAGCTCATCAGGACCTACTGTTTGTGTTCAGCAAGTGCAATCACTTAAAATCTGCAGGAATGATATTTTGCTATCCATGTCATCTCTCTGACATGATTAGTGCTGAGAGGTTTGCTCACTACCAGCCTCCTTGGTCAGAAAGTGATGGCTACAAGACTATTGATATTTTAGGTGCATGTTCTGGAAGTGCTACTTAATAATTCCCTCACAGCCACGTGGAAATTGAGTTTGTCGTATGTGAAAAGGATGCTGGACCTACTTCACTGTCAACATAGCTTTTTCTCTCATAGTGAGAACTTGGGTTGGAAACCACATTGTTCCTCAGTCAGTCTACACAAATGAAAGAAAACAGAGCAGGAAACACAGAAGGCATGTGTGGAGAAAGGTGCTGTTCACTGAAGGAAGAGCAGCAAGAAGCTCTAGGAACTTCTTCTGCCTCCACCAAGCACTTAGGGAAAAATCACACAATAGAGCTCAGATTCTACTGAATGGACTCAACCTCAAAACTGACAGAGGCATTCAAGAGGCCATGGCAAAATGGCTTGTGCTCCAATTCTGACTTCCATCATGTCAGTCAATGTAGCTGAAATATCCTGACTCCTTCAAAGTACCAAAGAGAAAGAGATTTTACCCTTGCACAGAAACTTCCTCTAAAAAGCAAAAAAATTAATGGTGAAGTTAATAAAGTCTATTTAATCCATGCAGTCTCTAAAATTAACTGCTATTTTTGGAAGCACAACAGATTCCATGCTTAGCAGAAGGATTCATCCTTTCACACTCTACCAGCATCCTTATTATGATGTCTGAAAGCACCTCAAGTTCCCAGTCAAAACACTGGAAACAAGGAAATTAAGAGAGCAAACTTGTTTGGTCAATAAACGAATGACATAGCCACCAACTCCAAACTGGGGCAGATTCAATTTTGTGTGTTAAAAGCCACGTGGAATGTTTTTATAGCTGGAGGGCACTCCAAGTAACTTAGCAATATTATGCAGGCAAACCCCAGGACTTAGACCAGCAGATGAAGAAAAACTAGTTCTACAGTACCAGGAGGTGAAAAGGAGACCATGACAATGTTTGGACTGCAGACAGTAATGTAATGTATATTATTGCTGGCTCCTGTTTAAAAGCAAGCTTCAGGTTGATCTCCCAGCCGCAGTGGTCAGAGCACTTGACGAATCCCCAGGATTTTCCTGTTACATATGTTTTTTTTGCTTGGTTAAAACAGGCACCTGATGAAAGCCATGCTTTTCCTCTCTCTTTCAAATATATAAAGCCAGATGAAGTCAGAGGTTTCTCTTGAAGACAAAAGCTGTTTCACTACAAACTCCAAGGAAAAAGCTTAAGATCTGCAGTTATCAGCTGGTTTTATAGCAAGTTTCATTCCTTTGAAGGTTAATTCACTTATTCTCTTGCATCAGGAGATATCTCACTGAGCCGGGCATGTTTGTAGATGTGAATTTCATTAATCACACATCTTAAAAGCAAGCACAGAAATAAGAGCAGGCTAGAACCATAGCTGGGGGTCAACATACCACATGTATTGACTAGGGTAGAAGTAGTGAATCTAGATGTAAGCTCTGCAGCACAGAGCTCACCAGTAACTTCTTTTTCCGTAGGTGAAACCACAGATAAGGGATTGGTGGGCTGCTACTTCCTAGAGAACATCTTTGAGCTTGACTATGTGGCACTCTCCTTCCAGAGCAGAGCATCATCTGCTTAACTTCACATTCTATCACACATCACCTACAGGCACAACAAAACGAGTTAAATGTCACTGGTACCTGGCAGATGAAGGCATCACATGGAAGTCCATGACAAAAGTTTTACAGATGTCTGAAGGATTCTCCCAAATAGCAGAGAAGCTTAAGAGGTAACCCGTAAGTCTCCCACTGAGTGCTTTTGACACATCTGGTGCCACACCAGCTGCTGTGGATGGTGGCTCATCTACCACCTAAGAAATGTCCTCACTGTGATCCAATCCATGTGAGGGAATGAAAAATACTAATGAGACACTTATATTTATTTGGTTGTAATATTCTTGGTTTTTTCTTCCATTTTGCTCTCCCAGAGCAATAGTAGTATTCATTATTACTGTCCCATCTGGAATTTGGTGCTCACAAGCTTTACCTTGTTGTTAGGTGGTCAGATTCTACTACCTCCACTACTTTCAGTGTCAGCTAAAGAAAGACATAAGAATATCCAAAGGGATATTAAATACACAAAAAGGTAATCATTCCCATACAGAGAAACACTCAACTCTAATAATTTTTAACAAAATAAGACAAAGAATTCTCAGTACCTTTCAATCTTAGGTCATTGGTAGTGTTCTTGTTTGAGGAGAAGAAACATTATCCCCCATTAAGTATTTGGCAGCTCTCCTTTTTTGAGCGTAATGAGTCTGTGGTGAACTCCAAACCTGCTCATTAGAGATGGTGGAATCCACCAAGCTGATCAAGCAAAGGTGCCTTTAGGGAGATGTTAAAGCTCCAGGGTTCTGCGACTACAGTTACTGACCAGGGTGCCCTGGGTCAGGTATGAAAGATGGATAAATGTGATAAAAATATTACTTTTTCTGATGTTATATAGAATGTTCTAAGGACATTTCACCATTTTGCAGATGTAACCTGGTGTTACTGCTTCTCATAAACATTTAGTCACAGGCACATTGTTGGCAGTTCAAACTTCAAGCAGTCCTGAAACACTGCCATCATGACTGTTTTCCCCACAGAAATGTAGAATCTGTCCAACCTTCATTTCTAGAACACCATCAAGTGCACAAGCAGGAATACCGTGGCCACTTTGAGGACTAAAGCATTTACCCCATGTGTCCAAAGAATGTCCATCTCTTGCTCCTCTCTTTCTCTCTCTGGCCAAAAGGTCCATGCAGCAGCAGCCGCCAAAAGATCTATTAGACTGCTTGTACACCAAGGAGGGAACAGATACTGCCCATGTTTATCCCTTCTCTTCACATATGTGTGAAGATAAAGGACACCACTACCTTTGTCTTGAAAACTCCTGAAAAAAACATTTGGGCCAAGACAGACCTGAAAAGTTTCATCTGTCTCCACCATAGGCAGAGGTGTTCAAGGCTCTTTTTATAATCCAACTCATGCTCCAGCCTTCTCTGTCTTTCCCAGGCTTCACAGACAACACGCCTTGTCTCAGATGCAGTTCCCTTCCTCCATCCTGCCACTGTTAAAGGCTGGTTCTCTGATACACCAGACTAATAAAGAAGTATCTTAATAAAGTCACAAATTACTGCAAAACACTCTCTAGGACTGGAAAGTCCTGAAAGTACAAGACCGACTGCCGGGTCCTGCACTTGGGTCACAACAACCCCCTGCAGCGCTCCAGGCTGGGGGCAGAGTGGCTGGAAAGCTGCACGGCAGAAAAGGACCTGGGGGTTCTGGTTAACAGCCAACTGAACATGAGCCAGCAGTGTGCCCAGGTGGCCAAGAAGGACAATAGTATCCTGGCTTGTATCAGCAATAATGTGGCCAGCAGGAGGAGGGAAGGGATGGTCCCCTTGTAATCAGCACTGGTGAGGCTGCGCCTCAAATACTGTGTCCTGTTTTAGGCCCCTCGCTTCAAGAAGGACATTGGGATGCTAGTGAGTGTCCAGAGAAGGGCAACAAAGCTGGTGAAGGGTCTAGAGAACAAGTCTTATGAGGAGCGGTTGAGGGAACTGGAGTTGTTTAGCCTAAAGAAAAGGAGGCTCAGGGGAGACTTACGACTCTCTGCAACTACCTGAAAGGAGGTTGTAGCAACGTGGCAGTCAGACTCTTCTCCCATGTAACAGGTGATAGGACTAGAGGAAACAGCCTCAAGTTGCTTCAGGGGAGATTTAGGCTGGATATGAGGAAGAATTTCTTCACTGAAAGGGTGGTAAAGCACTGGAACAGGCTGCCCAGGGAGGTGGTGGAGTCCCCATCCCTGGAAGTATTCAAAAGACGTGCAGACGTGGCACTGAGGGACATGGTTTAGGGAACATGGCAGTGCAGGGTGTACAGTTGGACTCCTTGATCTTAAAGATCTTTTCCAACCAGAGGATTCTGTTGAAAACCACAAAGACCTAAGAAGCTAGGTTCAACTTTAAAGCAGAAGACCAGACAAGCTGAAGAAGTCTTTTTCTCTTAACACGTTAGAACAAGTTAGTTGGCTCGTTTTGATATACATCAGTGATGATTTAATTAAACTCTCCTGAACATTTTAGGTCTATTCTATGGAAATAAGGCTGAACAGGAATCCACTGCATTTGACAAGACTGGAAGAATATACTCTTCCCACAGGCTTGCCCTCAAGTATGAGAAGTCGCATGCCAACAGGTTAGAGAGCTCTGCTGTAATTGCAAAGTGGTACTGGCTTTTACTTACCCAGAGTGGAGGAACGAGCTTTGCATTCTATATGATTTTTTTTTTTTGTCCTTATTTTTACAAAAAACATTTAGACATAAGGGTTTTTGGATCTCCCACAAGATGACATCAAATCACATTATGACCTCAAATACAATGCCATGCATAAAAAACCTACCATGGCATTATATCCTCTATTTTTTAGAGGATAACTCTATTTGGGTTTAGTCTATTTGGGTTTACTCTATTTGGGCTCTGTCCCACTCTGGAGAACTCTTGGATCCATGATGCTGCATTAGGACACAAAATTCAAGGTTGGAGAAGTGTCCAGTATAAGCTAGCGCAAAGGCCATGACTCTACCACAGGCCTGGAAGAAAAGACAAGACTTTTCTCTGTGTACCAGTTTTAAAATTGTTGCTCCAGAATCAGAACGGACTCTGAGGAAGATCTCTAGCTGCCCAAAACACAGAAGAAATTTCTCACCTGAAGCCATATTTTATACTATAACTTCTGTAATTATTAGTAGTAAATTATTATATTATTATTATTCTCACAGAAATTTCCATGACAATAGCAAAACTGCATGAGACTAGGTGGAAAGTATTCAAAGGACATCTGGTTTTGTTTTTTCTTTTTCTTCCTTGGACTCACTGTGGGAGAGAAAATGGTGCATGGAAGGGAGACTGTATAAACTTCCCCACAGCCACCCCAAAATAACTTTCTTAGTGTGAGTCCCCATCTGCATATTACATACGCTTCTTAGACATATATGGCTTCTAACCAGCTTTGGCCAGAAGAAATGCTGCAGACGGGGTAGTTTGTGCTTTGGCTTCACAGCACATACTCACAGTCCCTTACTTTATCAGTGGGCTTTGGCGAGCAGATCTCACTTGTCTCCATTTCTGACACCACAGCACTATCAAATCAAGCATATACACATGTATCTGAAATCAGAATGGAAACCCCTCCTTCCCATCACCCATTCCATTCAAGGGATTATTCCAGAGAAGTCACTGGTGAAGACACCGCTTCAGCTGGAGGTGTTAAGAGGACCTCAGAGTTATATCCAAACCTTTGCAGCTCAATCACTTCAGAATTAACTCTTTATTAGTAAATCATCTTCCACAGCTAGAAGTATTCTGCACTGAAATATGTGATGAAATACGAGGAATGTAAATCAGTTTGTAATAAGAGACCATGTATTTAATGATATTTTGACTCCAGATACTTATTGTTATCACTAGGAGCTCAGAAATTATAAATCCTTCCCATGATTATTCTCCTGTGTGCTTTAGCAAAACTCAAAATATTTAACTTATAATTGTGCAGTCTTTAATCTCTCTGGCTTTCCTCAGAACAAGGAAATGGTAAGAGTTAGCCTAGACAACTGTTTTTAATTTAAGCAAATAGTTTGTGTTTCACAGAGAAATACATGTCTCTGGCTAACTCTCTAATTTCATATGGCCAGAAAGGAAGAAAACTGAAATGGCGGTTGGTGCTGCTCCTACAAATCCTCAGTGAAAGTACCCAAATTAGTACTGTAAATTCAATACACTTATAAAATATATTGCAAGAATTCCTACCACCATTTATGGCCTGCTGGGGTAACGTGCTGGGCCAACAGACCAATAACTGTTCAATGACTTCCATGATGACATTCTCATTATGGCCCAGATTCTGATATCATTAACCAAGCACCATCTTATTCCATGAATAGTCATCCCACTGACACAGGCTTGCCAAATAAGGACCTATTTTAGTGCAAGTGAGTCTGATAGTTTTGGCATTGGATCAGAATAGGCTATGAAGATATGAAGTTTCAAACTCATATGGAAAAGATAATGTTTAAGGACAGTTCTACAGCATACTAAGTGCCATGAACGTCGGCTGTTATTAATGAATTTTTGAGAGAGCTCATTACAAGAGAAAAGGAGTACCTTGCAGAATCAGCCTTTGGTGGACAGAGCAATGAGAAATTTGGCATAACCTTAAATCTTGAACCATAAGACTTTTATCCATGTATAAATATGTTAAAAATAGAGTTGAATAAACCCCTCAGGATATAGTTTACTGCTATGTTCACTTTCCAATAACTTCTGTTGACATTTTAGCTAATTTTCTGTCTTCTGTGAATGAGTGGTTTCAAAGTGTAATCTCACTGATGCTATGGAAATTCAAACAAACTCTGCATTTGAAATTAACCTTTGTTTTTGCAGAAACTGTTTCTGTTTCATAGACAAAGCCATCTTGGCTTCTTAGCCCCATCTTAAAAAGGAAGACTGGCTCAGCAGCTCAGGTTTCTGTGAAGGCACTGAAGTATAATTTATCCTGCCCTATACAATGATGTAGTACTCTGTCTTCCTAACATGCACCTGTTTCTCTTCATTCAAACAGAATAAATTGACTTCTCTGCATGTCAGTACAACACACCTATAGCCTATATCCACAAAATCATCACTCCTTCTGACTCCCAGAAGTTATTTTCAGTTCATTTGAAAACTTCTGAGAAAATAGGAAAAAACAAAACAAAACAAAAACAAAATCAGGAAAAGAAGTGGGAAGAAAGTATCTTTGGTATTAAAATTGATCAATATAATCAGGAAACAAACAAACAAACAAAATCCTGATGCAGGGGGTTGAGGCTGTACAGTTAATTGGCAGTCACCTCATCCACTGCAGTCACCACTTCACAGCATATACAGGACCTTCCTGTTACTTCAATAGCTTAAGGATAAGTTTTCCTGTGTGCTCAGTGTTTACCTACCTCTGCTTTCTTGAAGTCAATGGTAAAACTGTAAAAGGAATTGTCCTCACTTCTCAGATTCAGGTTACTAACACAGTAAAGCACTTCTAGGAGCAATGCTATTGTCTATTAACATAATAAGACACACAGCTGTCATCAGTCACACTGTTTCATCTCACACCCTATCAGTGAAAAAAAGTGTACAATATGTACCAGCCTAAGGTGGAGTGCTCTTTCCTTAATTTGAGAGAAAAGATTATAGAACATTTTTATAGTTCATATTCTGACAATCATTTAGATAAAGGCTAAGTCAAACACACTTTGCCTTTGGGAAGGATGGAAATGAAATTCGCAGCCATCAGATTCAGTCTGAATCTGTACCCATCTCTGTGAGCATTCTATTACCATATAACAGGCTTCGTAACCATCTTGGAGAGTTTCAGCATATCCCAGAGGTGAAGGGGTCAATGACAGTCTTCAAGTCACACCTACAAACCCTTCTAGGTCTTGCCATTTTAGGTCTTTAACCCTTGACACAGGCTATGGAGCCTTTAAGATAAAGGCTGAAACTGTGCAATTTGCTTTAATCATTCTTCCACAGGAAGATACTGTGCCAGGAAGAAGGTAAAATAGAATGTGCTTATTGTTACCTGAGTTGATAGACCAAATC
Organism: Bucorvus abyssinicus; assembly: GCA_009769605.1. Taxonomy (NCBI): domain Eukaryota; kingdom Metazoa; phylum Chordata; class Aves; order Bucerotiformes; family Bucorvidae; genus Bucorvus; species Bucorvus abyssinicus. Next base: position 44,471,375 of record CM020063.1, read on the forward strand.
TCCCCAATATTCTGTGGTAGCTTACATTTCTTAAATGCTGAAGGTTTCATATCCAAGCAGATCACATTACCACAGTCCAGCCGATAGGCCAAAGACACGCATATGTTATATGTTATATGTATATATATGTATATATACAGTAGGACAGAAATGTATAGCTATCCAGAGAGGCAAGCCAGCTTATTAATCTTTGTAAATGAAAATTCGTAACAAAGAAGAATCAATTAGTGTTCACAAGGAGCTGAAAACCTATGCATGTGCCTCTTCACCTAAGAAGACTGCACAGTTCCTGCAACCTCTTTGAACCTCATGGCCTAGTTCCAGGTTGTTCTGACCGCAGAACGTCAGCCTCAGTGAAACAGTCTGCAGCTTTGACTTTTCTTAATTTTTATCTTTGAAAGCTCAGTGAGAATATATGACCCTGAGAAATTGCTGGCTTACATGCATCCAGGATAAGCTTCTTCATAGTAGTTACACTTATCTGTTCTTAGGAGGGAAAGGAATGAGGCATTGCTCTTCATCCAAGAAGGATACAGATTAGTCAAAACTTCTTTTTGTAAGCTAGAAAAGACCCAAATTGAATTTGAAAGTTTTGATTCAGAGATTATTAGGAATTTAACCCCTTCAAGGATTGATGGGAGATCAATGTTATGCACTCCAGGTGTTCAGATGTGCTCACCAACAGGCAGGGATGGAACATGAGTAAAATTAAGACAATGCTGAGCACTAACAAAATTCTGTCACTTAATTTGCAGAGTTCTCAGGCTTATATGTCTTTTGAGTCTTTGCAAGAGTTGTACTGCTTGTATTTTATAACTCTCCAAGGTGGACATAATCAGGGGCAGATCCTCAGCTACTGAAAATAAGAGGAAAACGCTTAATGATTTCAGTGACTAAAGTGTCTGTAAGTCATCAGCAGGAGAAAACCTTGCATGATCTAATATACTTCTGTTCTAAGATAGAATACAAACACTGAGCACCTTAATTTCACAATTTCTTATTACAAATGTGTGTACACATACAAATGTCGCTTGCTCAGAGCCATGGTTAATTTATCATTCTGCTGACTTACAGCACTGATCTAAATGTATATCAGTCAAGGATCAGCTCAAAAGGTATTTAATTAGGAACTGTAAGTATTTCTTAAGAAAGAAACAGTGAAACTCTTATGGAATAAAAACCAATCAAGACAGAAGCAGTGTGACACACTCAGACAACTGTGGTAAATGGAAAATGTACTTTGGTCCTGGTTTGCAAAGTGTTTTTCTACCAGCATGCAGTTCCCAAGTGCATAACCTGGACAAAGCCAAAAAAAAAAAAAAAAAAAAAGCTACAGGACAGGAGAGGCTATTTTGGCATTTATATTTTAAGTATATGTATTTAACTAGTCACAGTAATGTCTAAGCATAAAGATATCTGGTTTCTGGGGCCAGAAAGGACATAGTCATATTCACTTCCAGAAGAGATACTGTAAGAAAAGATTATATCACACCTGTAATATGGAGATGCATGCATGCTGGAACTGCCCAATCACAGAAAAATTTACCATATTTTTCCTTTTACCATTAAAGTCTTTGTTGAATAAAGACCAATCCTAGACCCTAACCATGGATCACAAGGTACCACAAGGTTCACAAGGTGATCCATGGTTCATAAGTCACCATGTGGCAGAATTATAATCACTCTGCTGCATTAGAGCTGTTTAATTAACAACTTTTGCAAAGGCTAGAGTTGTACTATGGAACTGCAGAGAATTTTACTAAAGAAAGTCCAGATTCCTCACTGGTTTTGATTGTTTGTTTCTTTTTGCTGCTGAGATGCTCCTTTTTAAAAAAGGTATTATTAGACTTGGATTGTAATTAAATAACTGTCTAATTTTACACTGTGGACATGTAAAAACCTTAATTACATGCTTTATGAGCTATAATACAGTTAGCACATGTACTATATCCATCTTTTTATATATATAGTATATAAAGTTTCTCAAACATTAAATGCATTTCTTTGAAAATCCTTTTATAACATTCAAAAAATAAGATGTTTCAACAGCAACTTTTGTGAGATCTACATCTAACTATAGCAGCTTTAAACCTGACTGTCTCTTCATAGGCTTCACATTTGCCTTTAATTAAGGTCTGCTGAACCACAAACTATAGGTTCACTTCATTCAGCAATTCTCTTAAGATTCAAAACACGCAAAACGTATTTTACACAAAATTTCTTATTTCTTTGCCTTTCCACATTAGAATCTACAGTAAATATGGACCTATCTTACCTTCCATGTGTTCCACATAGCAGTACACATCGTAAGTTTCATTAGGAAAACGCCGCCCATATGTTCTGACTCCTTTCTTTCCCATTTTATCTCCAAAGCAGCCAATTCTTGGATGTCTGATTGGATACCTGAAATGCAGCGTGTTCATATTTATTATTATGATAAGTCAGTATATTAAGTCTGTGCAGACTCTATGCACATTTATTTTGGGAAACTGTGTCAAGGCGCGTTTTAAATGTCTCACCTAACAGTCTGATCAGACAACCAGCCAGCATCACATTGCTCAAATCCATCTTCATAGGCTGCTTTCAGTTGTTCTGGGCTTGCTATGACGGCACCATTGTCCCGACAAGTCTGCTGAGCTTGAGTAAAATTCAGAGTGTACCTGCTGGTTGCCGCACGATAGTGAAATACAACACCTGAAGAGACAGAAAACATATATTAGTGACACATTTTGCATCATTTCTACAACCATCATCATGCGGTAAATTTACCTAGGTATTGTTACAATGCTGAAAACAGATGGGTACTATAAAAATAGTAGAAGACTAAGAGATATGCTGTCAAATAAATGGTGTCCCTCCCTCTAGTGGCTGCTACCAGTAACTATACAACAACTTACATTATTAATAGTTGGCAAAATTATATTCACTGTACACATGGGAAAGAAGAAATTAAACCATGCATGTGTTTTCATTGCTGTACTGTAGAAAATCATGATCAAAAGAATGCTAAAATATGCCAACGAATCACACAGATACCCAGATTCTTCCAGTTCCAAGCACTGGTCGGCTTATTGCACTGTAGACAAGGTTGCTAACACTAACAGTGCTACCTGGCATCTTGGCTTACATGACACATCTAATTGCAAGTCAGACTGCATGGTCAGACAAAACTAAGCACATCTAGTCCTCAGAAAGAGTGGGTAGCTTAAAAATAGACTTTCAAAAGCAGCCAGCTCAGTAACTGCCTGCAGAAGTCCCAACAGTGAACAGGGATGGCTTGAGTGCTTGAGGTTTGCCTCATGTGACCATTGTGCACATGAAAAAAAATTGTGCTTTGATGCAGATTTGTTAATCAGTGATGGCCTTGATGTCAGTTCCTACACATCAAAGCTTACTACAAATAAAACATGCATAAACATACAGATGTTGGTCAATTTTGGTCAAGTACAAATGATGCAGACAAAACAAAGCTTGCTTTTACTTGAGGCCTTTCTGGTTCTGCAAAGAATCTCGACAATTTCAAATGTTACTTGAGCACATCAGATGTTTGGAGAGTGAGGCCTAGAGTTAAGATGATTTTGATTAAGACAGGATCTGTCTAGAAGCCCCATTGTGTTTTCTATATACACGTAATTCCCACCGAATTCAGCAACAGCTGCACATGCACACCTAAAACAAACCATAAAGGGCATTAACTCTTGAAGTGGTAGAAAATGTATGCCACTTTGCAAAATCACTTCCCCTCCCCCCCCCCCTTTTGATGCTGCCTTTTACAGTTTAGCATCAGAAGGACGTCCCCTGATGCTCTCTGAAAAATAGCATTTGACCTCACTTACTGCAGTCTAAAATTGTCAGAAGCATTGCAACACCATAAAACATCCACTACACAGAACAGCTACAAAGCAAGAAAAATAGATGTTCTTTTTCTCTGATGATTTTATTGGAGTACTTCATGATGAGGAAATAACACACTGTAATACAGTTTGGGAAAATGGTGGCATGGTAGCAATAATAACTTCAACAAGTCTTTGTTATTAGAACATTGTTGAAAGATGGCAGAAGTCTGCTAATTTAAGAGAAAACAGAAATATGGCTAACTTAGTAAAATGTTAATTCAAGAACTTACAACACATTTAGAAAGATTTGTTTTTTATTCAGACAAATTCAGTAAAATTTTGCCACTTATCAAAGGTCTGGATATGGCAAATAAATAGAAAACACACATTTCTTTTCTTGTTGTGATTCACTAAGAAGGTTTCTAAAATTAAAATGGAATACATTATCTGAAAACTACTCACACGTAGGTTAAACCTCAATCATCAGACACCAATTTTATCAAAGCTACTGGCAGAGAAACAAAATAAAAATGGAAGAGGAAACGGTTGGAATCCCCATATTCCATAGTTTAATACAAAGTCGCACCAGCTGCAGCCACTAACTGGAAGCTTACAGACCACTAGCATCCCCATAAAATGCCTTTTCAGAACCACTGACAGAATCCATCATGAACAGTGCTTCTTCCAAGCAGCAATGTACTTTCAGCTTCAAATGGACCCAAACGTTGTTTGGAAACAGTGAAAAGTGAGGACTACACCTTCACTTGTAAAATTATGGCTACGTTAATATTCCAGGTGCCTGCAATTCAGTCAGCAAGATTGTTAAATTGTTAGATTAGTTCACTGCATTATTTGGCCCAGGCCCCATAACACCCTTCCAAACATTTCTGGGCAGACTTCAGGAGCTATCAAAGACCAGGGAGAGCTTCCAATGGGCATCTTCATCCTGCACTGGGAGCCAAAAAAGCGTGAATGGGGGCCACACCACTGCAGACAGCCTCCATGCTAAAGCACAGCCTCAAGTATATTTTCTTAATAATGTGAACTACCTGTACCAGGAGAGATCAAAAGGGACTGACAGAGAGATAGCTTTAGTTGTTCTGGTATCCCTGTTATAGGGCTTCCTCCGTTGCCTGGTTAGGGCAAATTTCCATACCATTTGCATTGTCTTAAGATGTGCAAAACTTTATTTAATCTTAAATATATATATTTATATACATGTGTGTGTATGCATAATTTGGCATACACCAAAACACACCCTAAACACAGCCCTTTCCACACCTCCAACACAGAGTGCTACCTCACAACATAAAAACTGTTAGGCAACAGCAACTAATCATGTTTGGAATTTAATAGCTTAAAATAACAAAAAATATTTGGAGATTTTTTTTCCTCGATGTGGTATACATTAAAATATTTATTTTAATATATACAGAATTTAGTAACATTGGTTGACACTGTAAGCAAGTTATCTCCTGGTATAAATGAGCATTACTCTATACAGTGGTACAGCAGTAAATAAAAATGTGAGTTCAAGTGACATGCTTGCTGTTCTGGGTCTAGAAATAAGAAATGAGCGAGTTTTATGGAGCTCATAAGAGAAATAGATAAAATATTTACCCTGAATCATAAGAACAAACCCATAGTAATATATTTTATATGAATTTAGATTAATTGCCTCTTTTTTTGATGGTGCTTTTTTTGTTGGGTTTTGTTTGGGTTTTTTTGGCGAGATTGTTTAGCTGATGCTATATGACTTCAGCTGGACACAAAGCACTGCTGCTCAGTACAACCACAGAAAGGCTAATTAACTTAGCAGGAGATAGCAACACATTTCTCTGAACTCGTATTTTCTTAAAGCTTCCTACTGCTTAAATATACGAGTGCGTTCTCCACAGCCAGCTATCTCACCTCTCATTTTTTCTATACTGGAAGCAACCCCTGCACTTCCTAGCTGGCCTAAGTTCTCTGTGATACCTGAATAAGGCAGGACGAAAGAGTTAATATCACTGACAATTTAAACTAGCTTTTGCAGTGCTGAGAAGAGCCTTTGGTCATTTGCAAATCCTGGAAAGGAACTTGGAGAATGCTTTGTTCTCTTCACCCTGATCCAAAAGGTAAACTTCACCTATTCTTAGAGTTGAAGGCTCTTCCATTTCCAGTGAGAGCTAATGGACATAAAAGAGCCTCCCAAGATGAATGAGAAGGAAGACGTCAGTATGTATAAGCCTGTGCAACTGCTGCAATAATTAGAAGACCCCCTGGGGCTCAGAAGATTAAAGTGCAGGACTTTCATTGTTTGTTAGACACAGAGAGAGGGGCTAAATCCATTGTCCAAGTTTTTGCACTTTAAAACATTTGTAAAGGATTTTCCTCTCCCTTTGTCTATTTCCTCTCTGAAAGAAAAGGCAAGAAAGGAGTTGTCCTAGGAACAAATAAAGCAACTGGAAAACAGACTACAGCAGTCTAATGTTGTCCCTGAACATCTGGCAAACAAAGTTAGTGTAATTATAGGAAGAAGTAGCAGCATCTGCAAGAAGGAGCACTTACAGGAAACTAATTTGTAGTATCCAAAATTCACTTTGGTCTGAGCAAGAGAGAATGCCTTTTAATCATTTATCTCTGTCTTAGACTAGAAAATGAAAATGTTTTTTATTTCACTTCTAACAAACTAGGCCTTCCACAGGTAAAAACCCGCAGTTTCACACCTTTGGCTTGCAACTTTGCTTTATTACTTGCCAGGGTGTTGTGCGGCAAAACTTTGTGGAACTGCAGGGGAAGGGTTCCTGGTATGGTGGCTAAATGTGTTCGCTTTCACTAGTGAGCTCACACTCCTGCAGCGTGCACTTTTAAACTTACGGAAAGCCTGAATTTCAGAAGTTGTCTCACACAGCAAAGAATTTCTAAAGGGAAAGTATTATTATTATCTTAATTTTTATGTTCAAACCTTAGCCACTGTGTAGCAGACCCCTGAAATACCCCCTAACCCAGTGCCAAAGGTACCACACAGTTTGGTGATCCTCCTTGCCTTTAATGCAGAAGAAAATTTACATTACAAATGCACACCAAAATAGAGGTTACAGGACTGAGCACTGTATGAAAGAAAGGAACAGGGCAGCATTTTAGTTTTCTTCAAGAATAATTCAATTCTCATGTGAGATTCTGCACCCATCTTCTGAACCCTGTCTTAGGCTTTAGCAACCAGAGAACAGGCTCGCCTGGCATCAGCAGGAGCTCCCTTGCCAAGCACCTCAGGGAGCTTCTCTTTATGGGGAGAGAAAGTTCATACCAATCCCTCTGCTCTGTCAGCTCCAGCACCTTCTGTTCCCCAAGGACAGGGACTCGTACTACATCATATGTTTGTCCTCTGTGCAAAATCTTCGTTTCCACCCTTACAGAGCAAGGCAGTTGCATGCAGCTGTTCACGAGCTTCTCTGGCCAAGTTGGCCCAGGTAAGGGAAGTGACTGATGCTGAACTTTACTCAGATTTTTCTCAGGGAAGGACTTCTTTACTACATCTGTATTAACCACTAAACATACAGCGGGATCACCTGCCCCACCCTGTTATCTCTGCACAGTAAAGTACTAGATCACACAAGCGTTCACTTAGGCCAAGATACTGCTATGTAAATTAAAATTACTTTAAAAAAAATAAATGTGCAGCCGCTCAGAACTGTCCTTATACTGGTGATGACCAACACACTAAAACCAGTTTAGCCATTAGCACTGCTTCTGCTCTATCATCCAGCACATGAAGGCATGACACGTGCTGCCTGGGTTTAGAGCCGTCCCACCGAAGGTCCTCCATCCAACCTGATGCAGAAGTGCCAGAAGCCTGTCCATCAGCTGTCATGTTCCCAGCCCCTACAAGAGGGGCATAGCAGCTTGATCAGCACATTTGCTTCCCTATTACTGACTTGCATTACATGTAGACCCTGGGTCTTTCTCACTCTGAAATAAATTGCCCTCTCTCATGCTTTAATGGCTGCTACACATTGCGCTTTTTCCTTCCCAGGTACAGGTGTTGGAGATTCCTTGGCATCCATGATGCAGGAGAGTAAAAACACAACCTTAAAAATGCAACAGCCCACGTTAATTTAGTTAGGAGTAAGCACAGAAATTCAACCTCAAGAGGCGGTAAGGTTTCAAGACAGATAAGTCTAAAAGATTAAATAAAAGCATCTCTTCAAATGCCATACTTAGGAGATAATGAAGGGGAGTTCTGGCTGTAAAGAGAATAAATCAATTAGGTTGTCAACACACAATCTCTCAGAGCTAAAAGCACAATTGAGAGGCAGTGTTCCCACATTGGAAACAACTCCCATTTATTATCATTATAATGCCTGCACCAAAGAAGAGTTTGCATAAAAATGAAAATGTGAATTACCATCTACTTTGCTTCCCTAATTGCTGCTTCTTTCCATTAAGAAGGTTAGTATTTTAAGCCTAGGTTTTTCTTTAAAAAAAAGTAAAAAGACTAAAAAAGTCTCTTAGACCCATAGCAGAATCAAACAGAAACTACCAAAAAGAGACCCATGGAAACAGTGGTCTCCCAAAATATCAGTAAGAGAAGGACAAAATGCTTTCATTGTTGGTAAAAAATATTCACTGGCAAGATATGGAAAAAGAGCAATAAAACTGGAATGATCCCATTTGCCACTTCGATCACTTTAAATCCAACCATGTGGATGAGTGGTTTGTTCAGATTTTTTTTTATTACAATTGGTCATACATGTTATTTTTTATTGCCCAATATCATAGCACCTCACAAAATGATAACCTCATTAAATATTGAATTACATTCCAGAATGAAGTGTACTGTTACATTGCACTTCTAGATCAGCTTTTTTACTAGGTATTTCAAAACTGTTTTATACAAGTGGACTTTGTTATCACTAGAGAGAAGGAGTAACTATGGACATAGGTACAGCAATACTTTTATAAAATCTTCTCTAGGATTCAATTCAAAGTGTGCTTTACCTAAAGGTTAGGACTCTAGTCTAAACTAGTCATCAAAATATCTCTAATCAGTGACCAGGTTTATGGAACATCAGAGAGCATATCTCACCCAAGATTCTCATCAGACAGGAGCTGAAGGCAGCATGAGCCTGTGTGTTTAGTTTAGATGAGTCATGCAACCCTGAACTGTCAAAAGTGAAATAAAACCAACCTTGACTTCAGGTTTCCTTGGCATCCAAGAAATTACATTCAGTAAACTATTAGTGGGCAAGCGAACACTTGGGGATGATCTTCATAAGGCATTACCTGCTGATTGTCAGCCTCCACCTTGTTCCCAAAAGTCTGTACTGGAACACAGGGAAAACCCACCTGTGTCCAAAAACAGCTTAAAGTGGAAGGAAGCAGCAGCTCAGTGTTAGTTACTGAGAATGGAAAACCATCTCTCTCAAGAATCTGAAGGCTCCTGAGACCTGACATTTTCAGACAACAGTGTCAAGGAAACGACTAAGAATGAAGACAAAATAACATTAAGCATTCAGATACTGCAAGGCAAATAACTCCTCAAGTGAGACTGTTTGACTTGTGGGTTTAATAACATCAAGAAGGGTCAGAAGAGAAGTTCAAAACACTGTAGAAAGATGAAATTACAAGAGCTGACAAAGAAAGAGTTGTCCTGAGAAAAAGAGAAAAAGTCAGAGAGGTGTGCAGAGAAAGCAGAATATTCAACATGTGGAAGGAAAGATGAATATGATTGATTTGTTCTGCATATTTCTCTTCTTGTAAGAAGTTGAAGCATATTACACGTGAATACCATTGATCCATTTTGACATAAAATATCCCTGAGAGGTCAATGTAGTTATAGCAGCAAGCAGGGTGTAAGGAAAGCATTCTCCACAGTTACCATCAGGAAAGGTGGTATCTAGTGTGACGAAACTGCCCCTCCGTGCTAGCCTGCAGACCTGATGGCGCTGGTATCCCCTGCCTCAAGGTCATCTCTGTGGTTGCAATTAACAAGCAGGGCAGACATCTGACTGCCCCAAAACTTCTCATGTAGGCTAAAATAAAGCGTTTCACTCTCTTTTACACTTTTACCAGCTGTAAAATGAGTAGTAAAATATGGGGTACAGTTCAATCTAACCCTACCGATCTTAGAGATGAGATAAATTAAGCACCTGATAACCCACATGAATGGGTTCTCTCACTTGATTTCAGGATTAATAAAAGGCACGTAGCACAGCACGTAACGTGGCTCCTTGCAATATCAAAGAAATTAGATTAAGTGATCCAGCATGTCCTTCTAGTCCTACATTGCTGTGACTGTCTCCAATCAGGTTCCCAGGACTGTACACATAACCAAGTCATCCCGGTTAGTAACATGAACACAACCACCCTTATACCCCTTGTAAAAACAAGGGAGTTCGGACTCACCTTTAAGCTGAGCAGTTTAAACAGAGTTCAGATCAAATTATTTCACCTCTATCAGAAGCTAATGATGCATTTACAAGTAAGCACTGCTCAGCAGATACAAGACACCATGTTACACCACAGTGTCCTGGTGATGCCTCTGATCTCCTGGTGAACAGAATATAAGCCGCTATTAACACCCAAGTAGTCGGCATAGGTTGTGCCTATAACCAAAGCAATGAAAAAGCACAAAAATTCAGCAGTTTCCAAGATCCTGAAAGATTTTACCTATCAAAAAAGTTTGTAGTAGAAATATGCCATGTAGAGACAAAGGCAATGTGGATGAATAATAACTAACTTAACCAGGTGTGGTTAAGTGGTGGCTTAACGAGCAGTCCAGTTGCGGATACTAAAAATTTACGTATGTTCAAAAAACAAATAGAAAAACTGCGCAGGATAGTCTTAGAAAAAGCCATCACCTCTGCCTGAAGAAGCCTATGAGTGACAAGTCTCTGACAGCAGTAGAGAACACAGGAAAAATGGTTAGTTTGCCCTTTGGCATCAGCTATTGCTGCTTTCATTGGAACAGGACACTGGAACAGACAGATCTTTTGTCTGAAATGGTAGAGACATGAGTTTGGTTTTGGCTTAATTTGCAAGGAGCATAAATTAGGCAACAGTTGATTACATTAAAAACAAAACCTTTCACTCAGACCCTATATAAATAAATTTATGGCAAGGTAGGATTCAATGCTGAAGCCTTTTGAGTCAAAGCAGCAAAATACAGGTTTGTCATAATCAAAGAAGGCAGTTTGGAATTTACACCCCATCTTGGTAAAGCTAGTGTTTATACTGTTGTTAATAACATACAAATCTGAATTATCTGAACTTCAGAAGTTCATCTGGAATCTAAAAATAGCAAATTAACTGGTTATTTACATACAAATTATATTTTTTTCCTGTGGTGATAGCTACACAGAAAAAAAAATAGAGGCACAACTATACACATCTTTTGTAGACAGTCTTGGTCTTGAGACTCAGGCAAAAAAATTAGACATTGAAGTTTCACTGTTTACTTTCAATGACTAATACCAGCTGTTCAGCTTGTACAGCTTAACTTGGAAAAAAATATATGCTATGGATATTCATTCTTAGAATTCAAATTTTTCATTCACAATACATTCCACCACACATGATCATACAAGGGAATGCCCATGAAACAAATGGAAATCCTGAAGATATCTAGAATTCAAGTCCTGCAGTGGTTTAAAAATACCCAAACATACAAACGCCATAAAGTTATCATAATAACCAAAGAGCATTTTCATCCGCTTCAGCAGAACAATGCAGATAAGGTTTAGCCTACTTAGTTTGGCCATTTCTGAGAAAGTTATTATATTACACTTAACACATATAACAGTGTTGGCACTTAGAGAAGCAGGTGAATGTTGCTTTCTGAATCATTAGTAACATTTCTTCCCACACCTAAATTGCCCTACACAGGTAATTTTGCAGAATTTTCCTGTCTCTAATAAAATGAGTCTGTTTCACTTTACGGTTAAGCTTTGGGATCAAGCAAGTACTACCTGAGCATAGTTTTAATCCACTGAAAAGCTAAAGCAACACATGCCTGCTCAGTCCTGAGAGAAAGAATGCTACACAAATGCACTTTATGTTTCATTTCTGACAAAACGTGCAGAATAGCAAAACTGATGCTGATTTTACCAGGACTTCATGGGTCGCCTCGCAAGCACCAGCCCTAGCTCCACCCAGGAGAGCTGACCAAAGCACAGTGCTGAACCATGTTAGCCATCAGCTCTGAGGTTACCACAATTAAAGTGCAAAGATCTCCCACACCACGCTAAAACAAGCACTAAAGTATGCCCAAAGAAAGAGAGTGTACAGAAGACCACATCTCTCCAACTGCTATCACAGATTCAAAAAACTGCATAATGCAAATAAATTACATTTTGGACGAATGTTTGGGTTTGTTTTGTTTGTTTTTTAACAAAAGCTGGAATCACAAAAAACCCAGAAAGCCTTATTGAAATGAGGGCAAAAGATGCGAGCAGCAACATCTACGTGAAATTCTTAGGAGTCTGATAAATGGCATTTGTTTACTTAATGTAGAAAATGAGAATGTAGTATACAAATTACAATCTAGCACTGTTATTTTCCATTTGGGTCAAGATCTGGTTTTTTTCCCTCCTGAAATATTGACATTAAAGCAATTATGGAAAAATTACAGAAGGAAAATGGAATGTGTGAAATTTTCTTTCAATTAAAAAAAAAAGACAGGTCAGTTCATCTCATTGCAGTGCTCTGCAGGAGCACTAACTACAGAAGCTAAAGTATTGCCGTAAATCCTCATGTATTTTACTGCAGTAAACATCTGCATATAGATATGTAGTCAAGGGAGCAGCTGAAGATGAATAAGGAATGCCAGGTACACTAGTTACTGAAAAGTAATGTTCAAACCAGAACTTCTTTTGCTTTTACCATTAGGACTAGGTAGTTTGTGAAGTTATACAGACGTTAATGGTTACACTGATTTATTGTGTTTCCAAATTACGACCACGTCTTCAAAACCTTTCATTGAGTCAATGCCAGAAGACTGTTCAAGCTAGGTTAAACATGTTGGAAGAACAATGCAGTATTAAGCTCACACAAAAAAAACCCAAAAAAACAAACCACCAAAACTTAGCCAAAGCCATAATTTCCAGCAGCAGATATTAACTTGTGTATGGGGATTCAGTCATTTGAGTAAATACTGAACTTTCAAAAAAACTCTTAAGTGCAAAGTAGTGCAAGGTAGAGTCAAAACTAAGGCTCACGTGAGCTGATACATCCACACAGCACAAAGTTGTTCCAAGCACACAGAGTAACTTGGGTTCAGAGTTTGCATTTATATGGCCCAGAGCCTAGACTAATATGTCCTGCTTTCAGCACAGCTTGTTAGCTCAGGCTCAGCGCCAAACTGTCAGAGCTATACAGCACCAGGCTCTGGAGCAGTCTCTACACTGTGGTTACCATGCTGTATAAGCAGGCTCTTAGGAGAAAAAACACCTATAGATCAGATGCTCCTTTTGCCACTTACATGCTTTTGAAATCTCTTCTATCTCTTTACATGTCTTCTCCCCCTACAAGTTTTTCAGGCTATTTCCTTATATTCATGGCAAGAAAACTGTTAGCCCTGGATCCTCCATGTGGAAGAACATTAGCAGCCACCTCCTTACTTGTTTTCCTGCAGCTTGTGCGAGATGGGTTTCCTATCCAACCTTTATTACGGGGACAAAAGAAACTCTTCCTTTGTGCTTGACATTCCTATCACAGAAACAGTGTTGTTGGCATTATGGTTTTGTACATCAAGTGGCAAGACAGGCCAACCACAGCTCCAGAAGCAAGGGCAGTTGATTCTTTTCATCCTACACAAACAACTAAAAAGAAACTGCTTCTGCCTGCCAAGTCTGTCTTCTTGTAAAGACACTGATGTTTTCAGGCAGATTTATTAGTAAAATACATATCACATTTCAAAAGCGTGAGTTTCAGAAAACTTTAGAGGTATCTCCTAAAAAAAAAATTAAAGTAAAAGGAGTTTGTCTTGTAAAGGATATAAACCAAGCTGAAGTATCAAACTACTCTGGGAATAAGAAAACAGCATTTTTTTTCCAGGAATCAAGAGTAGCCTCCCCAAAGGCATGAGAAATGAAAGCTCTATGGCTTGGCAAAGAGTCATAAGAATAAATAAAAGAGGACAGAAAGAGTATTGGAAGAGTGAACAGTTGAAGAAGGGTAAAATGCTAAAGACACTCCTTTAAATGCTCTCTAGCTCTGCAGTAATTACTAACTTTTACTGTTTGAACAGGAATCACTCTTGGCTACAAATTAAATACATAAATCCTTACCCTCAACAGCCAACGACACAATGCCCTGTGTGTCTTCAACTCCGTACATGACATCACAGCGATACACCCCTGCATCACTTGCACGCAGCTTGGAGAAAGTCAGCGAAGCATCACCAGTCTCCTCTGAATGGGTTGGGACAGACACTCTGTCTTTATAGCTTTGACCGATTTTGATGTTACCGTTTTGGGCCACCAGGACTGTGGTTTCCTTTGCATCTTTTCCACGTTTATCCAGTTCAACCTTTGACCATTTGATTCGAAGATACTCAGCTGCATAGCTGGAGGAGATAGTGGGTGTGGTTGAGAAGAAGCATGGCAGGACTGAAGTTCCAGAGAGGGATCCCTTTACCAGGGTTTTTTTTTCTGCTTTAACTAGAAAAGGGGGAGAGAGGTGTAGAGAAAAGAGAAATAACATTAGTAGAACAGCAAAATCAAAACCAGATACATTTAATTGTTATTTAACAATTCACAGGCATGCCAGACCAGAAATCCATGGACCTTAGCTGATTGGTAACAGAACTAATTAGTATAAGCTAAAAAAAGGTTTGCACCAATACCCTAGGCTGCTATGGAGCAGTGAATTAAATCGACTTACTTTCTTCACTTCTCCATAGTCACTAAGTTACTGACTTTCTTCAGAAACTGTTTTGAAATTTTAGATGATGGATAAACTCTATGAGCTGTGGGGTTTTTTTACTTCATAGGAGGAAGACCACTCTGACTGAAAGATGATGAATTACCCCATACCTATTGCTGGTCAGAAACACACATAGAGGGGAGCTACTGATGTTTATGCCTTGAATTACCTCACAGTAGCTTGTTCATTTGCTCCTGTCCTAGGAGTAAAACACAGCCCATGACTTTGGGCATGTGACATCCCTTACTCCATTATTCTTTCAAGGGTTAACTCTTCTTTTTTGCAAACATGCTTAAACAAAAGCCTTTCCAGCGAGATTCTCCCAAAGAGTCATTCTTTTAAAATTATTTCCTTGTAGCCTCAGGGACTTTAAACACATTGCAGAAATAAAGCATTTCAGGACATTAAGAGCAAAGAATGAAGTAAAGTGCACAGAAAGTCCCTACTTGGCTCAGAATTGACATGATAGGACCTGTATCATTCTTTATGACATCTCCAGCTGCAAACGCTTTACAGTGAAGTGTTTTCATTTGATATTGTCCTGAGGGGGAAGTTGACTACTGTTCACTCAACCTGCACACAGCAACTGCCTGAAGAGAGGATTTCTGTTAGATTTATTTTTTTATGTGATGTTATTTCACCGTACATAATGGCTTAATGAAGATTAAAAGCTGATGCACAACAGTATCTATCTTACCTCCTTCACTGTCCTGCACTTTAACATTTTTTTGAAAGGTGCAACATCCTGATCATTAATTTGGAGTGACCTAAGAGTCAAAGTTTAGAAATACAATAACTGCAAATTCTAGCCACCAGAGTGATACACGAAATAGGAGACAACCGCACATGAAAAATATCTGGCTATTTATCTATCATCAAAAATATCATATCTCCATAAAAAGTAGAATATTTTGGGGAGGGGAAAAAAAAAAAAGAGATTAATCAAGTCAATATTGCTCATTATCCTCAGGTCCTTCCCATCCACCTATACCTAACTAAAAATTCTTGGAAACACAATGCAGTTACATTCAAAATGGCTATATTAAAACTGATTAGACCAGAGAGAGTATAACAACAATGGAGTAGTGCTGTGTCAAAATAGCCGCATTTGCACTCAAAGCTCAGCTGAAAGGTTCAAATGGAATGGTACTGTCATAGAATTACGGAAAGGTTTGAGTTGGAAGGGACCATCAAAGGTCATCTAGCCCAACCCTCCTGCAGTGAGCAGGGACATCTTCTACTAGATCGGGTAGCCCAGAGCCTCCTCCAACCTGATCTGGAATGTTTCCAGGGATGGGGCATCTACCACCTCTCTGGGCAACCTGGGCCACTGTCTCGCCACCCTCACCGTGAAAAATTTCTTCCTTCTAATCTCCCCTCTTTCAGTTTAAAACCATCATTCCTTGTCCTGTCACAACAGGCCCTGCTGAAAAGACTGTCCCCATCTTTCTTGTAGGATCACTTTAAGTACTGGAAGGCCACAATAAGGTCTCCCCAGCACCTTCTCTCCTCCAGGCTGAACAACCTCAACCCTTCCAGCCTGTCCTCACAGCAGAGGGGTTCTATCCCCTGATCACCTTTGGGGCCATCCTTTGCACCCTCTCCAACAGGTCATGTCCTTTGTGAGCTGAGGACTCCACAGCTAGACACAGCACTGCAGGTGAGGTTTCACCAGAGCAGAGTAGAGGGACAGAATCCCATCCCTCGACCTGCAGGCCACGCTTCTTTTGATGCGTTACAGGACATGGTTGGCTTTCTGGGCTGTGAGAGCAAATTGCTGGCTCACCTCTAACTTTCCACCCACTAGTAACCCCAAGTCCTTCTCTGTAGGGCTGTTTTCAATATTATCATCCCTCAGCCTGTACTGGTATCAAGGATATATGATGTTTGAGCACATTTACCAGCAAGATGCTCATTCTGTGATTCAGGCACGTGGTGAGGTTTTCATTCTTCCATTAACACATAAACAGAGACTTCTGATCGTACAACTCACATTTGATAGTCAAACACACTAATCACTTTATACACTTTGGGCTCAGACCTAGCAAGAATCTATTTGTAAACAAGGAAAAGACAAAAAACACATCCAATATAGAAACAAAGACTGGAGAATTCACAAGGCTTGAAGAAAAGCCTGTGGAAGTTACTGAAGACTGAAAACTGGCTCAAAAGCTCTGATTGCATGCACATTTCTCTAGGGGAAAGAGGAGGGGAGTTTATTATGATTTTTGTAAGGAAATAAAACCTCAGCTCACCTAGAGTCAATTGACTGCTAAGAACTAGAAAGGATTGATTTTATCCTAAAGATGTACAATATGGAAACACCACTGCCTTTTATATCACCTTTCATTTCTTGAAACTTCACTGAGCTACAGCAGGGTGGTGATAAAGAAACACAATGAATACTCAGTCCTATCAGTTGTGATGGAATTTCTGCCAAATTGCACAGGTGGGAGATTAAAATCAGTCTCAAAATATTTAGTGTTTATTATGATCTCTTGTCATCTATATATATTACAGAAAATTCTTAAATGAAAAATGACCTAGTTATAATTATCCTAACTGACAGAACTTTAATAAACTTTTGAGAATGTTGTTTCTGGTTATGAGTGATCTGGAATATCAGCACTAAACCCTGAGGAAATTTCCTCTTTTTAAAATCTGTGTCTTCACATTAGGAGACTGCAATCCTTGCCAAACAACACGTCATCAGGATACGCAAACTAGATCTATCCTAAATTGGGCTACATCCCAGAACAGGAGATCATGTAGCTACAGACATGCTCATCTTGCTGTAGAGAGCTTTATAAAACACTATATAAATGCACTTTCTGTTCTGATGAGAGGAGGACAGAAGAAGAGGTGAGAAGTTCTCTCTACTGAAAAAAAAGAAAAATTGAAACCTGGTACTGAAACATAAGATTAAGTGACATTCCTGCACAGTTCCAAAAAGCTTGATTTCTGGCAGCAGCCAAATTAATTAGTCAAAGAGAATTTACTGGCATGCAGAAAGCATCAATATCTTCTATTAATCCACATAGCTTTTGTTTCTTTAGCATTTTCCCTACGCTTATACTCCATGATATGTCTCCTTATCAGCCACTATCCATGGTGTACGAGAGACTGTTCCTTAGAAGGGACATGGTGGGCAAATATATGAACAAAACATTTCACAACTGCTTGTAAATTGAAACACAATCTAAGCAAAGCAGGTATTTGCCAACATTTTTTTATACCAGATCTCCAACTTGCCATGTAGGACCTAGAATACTTGTAACACCATGAACTCTTAAACAAGAGAGTGGTTTTGAAATTACTAAGCCAGTTGATGATAAACATAAGCATTTTTTTTCTGTTGCTAACTAATATGTATCACTCATGCATAATTAATTAGGGAAAATACACAGACAATAAAGAAATAAAGTATACAGCTAAGTCCAAATCACCTGGCCACAAAGATATATCTCGGCAGAACTCCCAGCAAAGTCAATGGGAGATTTGTACAAGATGATGGCACAACAGACTCAGGACGAGAGCACCACAGTGCAGTTAGATTACTGGCAGACTCACTAGACAGCGTGCCTTAGCAGTTGGCTATTTTTGTTGTCTTCTCCTGTTTAAATATTAAATATCTCCAGCATCAGAATAAGTAGGAGGAACAGAATGTAGAATGAAAACTACTCCCCTGTGATGTCCTGACAGAAGACAGTCCCATCAGGTCTAATGTACTGGGTAGGAATTTGCCACAAGTTATTACTGTCTCATTTTCTCCAAACCTATAGCCATGGCTATGCATTTGGATCAGTTAATCATAAGGATGATGGCATGTGGCACACTCTTTAAAAATATACAAAAATAAGAATTCTAGCTTGACTTTTCACACTTTTTTTCCCCAGCAAAACTGGCTTAGGTCTTCCCAGTCCACCATTTCAGCTGCAAAGTCAGCTTATTCTACCAATGACACATAGCTTGATAACTTTCTTTTAAAGTGGTAGAAAAACTACAGAACTTCTTGCTTGAAAACAAAGCCTTTTTCCCTGGAATTCGTGTATTTTTTCTAGTGTAAATGTTTCAAAACTCTTAAAATAGAATCTAATGACAAAACAAAAGGACAGAATTTTGCCCTTTTGTATTACATTAACCATAACAAACAGACTAATAGGTCTGCAATGGACAAGAGGTCTGAAGAAAAGAATGCCCTACATGAAGTGACACTGCTTAAAGAAGCAATTTTGCTGTGTAATTAAGGTTAACAGAACAGAATGTTGCTAATCAGGCTGCAGAAAAAAACCCACATTTATGAGACAAAAAAAAATTATCTCATTTATTAGTTCATGAACAACCTGCCTAGACATATGGTATACTGCCCTGCCTA
The DNA here is from genome assembly GCA_009769605.1 of Bucorvus abyssinicus. Taxonomy (NCBI): domain Eukaryota; kingdom Metazoa; phylum Chordata; class Aves; order Bucerotiformes; family Bucorvidae; genus Bucorvus; species Bucorvus abyssinicus. The sequence continues at coordinate 44,490,491 of CM020063.1, forward strand.
TCAGCAGCAACAGAGAGGATGAATGAAATTATGTGTTCTGGCTACTAACACAGAGCCTGACAGAAATCTTTTCTTTAGCCATAAATCTTTTAATGAAGGTAATGATAAATGAAAATGAATGCAACACTTGCATGAAATTCCAACAGCAGAGGTAGCAGACTGAGACACAAAAAACCTCACTGAGTTCTTTACCAGGGAATTTGTGGTCTGAGAAAGCAGAATAAGAGAAGGAGACACAGAGTGTTGAAGAACCAACTATTTCCATTCTCTGCAAGGAACTCAGAGGAAACTGGGCAAATGTAAATCTCAGCTGCAGAAGTCAACATAGCATATGCAGACATCACAGAACATAAACATGATCAAATAAACTGATGTTCAAACTGGCATATTATTTATGTACCTTTGAAAGAACATATCACACACTAGGGGATAAGTTCTAGGGGATTTCTACTGTCTTCTGGATTACAGGACTTTCACCAAAGCATCCTCTCTCATGGCATGCCAAATGCTTGCTTAAAATGGGTAAGATAAACACCAACATTGATCATAATCACAAGGTCCAGCTTGCAAACTACAGTTTCCTAACACCAGCTAGCTCGAAGGGAGTAAATGCCACACTAGCAGCAAGTGTAAACCTTGTTCGTGAAGTTCTATCATTAATTCTTCACAGGTACCAGAGCAAACAGCAAAGATCTTGCAGAGGGGCATTCCCGTGACCCCAGAAGCTTACACTGTATTTCCTGCTGCCTTCCTGACACACATCTTCTGAGAATTTAAAGCCTTAAAGAAGCCATGCAAGACCATTCTCAATTTGCCCTCAAAGGAAAAATACTTTTCTTGCTACATAAAATCTAACGAGCATGCCGTGTAGACATGCAAGGTATTTATGAATGTGACCATTCACAAAGACAATAGTGGAGGGGAAAACAAAGATGGGAATAATGATTAGTGGTAAACGCATAAAGCTTTGTATGCTTATAAATTGCTGCATCCTAAATTAAGCTTCAGTTTTGTTATAACTTAACATTGAGACCTACAGATTCCAGGATTTACACTTTTAAAATAATCGATTTTGACAGATTTCCCCCATGATTCTCAAAAATTTTAAACTTTCAGAACATTTTGCCTGAAAGATTTTTAAATGAAATGTTGCAACGCATCATATTGAAGAGACTATTTATTTAAAAGTTATTAAATAATTTGGAGTGATCCAATCCATTGTGGAAATGGAAGCATGGAAATTTGTGTTTCATGAAAGATTTCAAGGCTTCAATTTTATATTTGAAATCAGCATTTAATAAGAAAAAAGTTGAAACTTGAGATGTCTAACTCTTAAAAACACAGAAATTTATTTTCAGAGGTTTTTAAACAAAAGAAACAGCTGTACTTGTAAAGATTGTAATCTTGTAAAACTCATGCTCAAAAACGTTACTACACAAACTGAATGACACTTCTACAAAACAGAAGGATATGAGTTGATCCCACAGACTTTGCTGGATCAATTAATGAAAAAGTTTTTCATCTTTGTCTTCTTCACCATGGCCATACTTTCAATGTGTTTAAGACTCCTTATGGCAAAAGTATGGCCCCTAACTTCAAAAATAAACCCCACAATGTTCAGAGTGTATTCCAGAAACATAAATGTCTTTCTAAATTCCTTCTGAAAGATTCAGGCAAATAAGGACCGGTCAGAACCTGGTCTATATTCCTGAGAAGCCCTTACCAGGATGCTCATATAGAACTTGCTTAAGTACTAAAAATTCTACTCTGAAGTCAACACAAGCCATTTAAGAGGTGATAAAAGTGGAGTAAGACAGGGGACATCTAAAGGTGCCATCCCATGTTCTATCACTCTAAAGACCCATCCCATTCTTCCCCACTTTCAGTGATACACTCCCAATCCCTGAACTCTGCCAGCAACAGCATTTGTGCAAGGCAGTGAGTCGGATCAAAGGTCTCACCCAGTGGAAAAATAACCTGGAAAAAATGCCATATGCTCCTTCAAACAAGTGATTAACCTGATTCAGCTGGTCATATACTCACATATATACTAGTGTCAGCACTAAAAAAAGCGTGAAAACTAGCACCAGGGGATGGAAAAGGGGAAGGACTATCCCATCTAGTGCTAAAATGTTTGTGCGATTCACCTGACATGGAACTATGCCTTAAGGAAACATAAAGGGGCTTTCAACAAATCATAACAGAAACATCAGGTCACAATTTCTTGTCAGATTCCTTTGCCTTACTTTATCTCCTTATATATTCTCTATCCCAAGATTTCCAAGTGAAATCTTATCTTGAGACCTCTCCTCATGAAGGTGATGCTCTACCATTTACTGGTTTTTTATGCTAATTACTGCTAGCAGCTCTTCCTTTTCCTATATCTTAAAACAGACATTTCTGCCTTAAAGAAAGCTTTAACTTAGAATCACAGGGTGGTTTAGGTAAGAAGGGACCATCAAAAGTTCAATGAGGTCCAACTCCCCAGCAGTGAGCAGGGACACCTTCCACCATATCAGGTTGCTCAAAGACCGATGCAACCTGGCTGTACACACTTCCAGAGAGGGACTATCCATAATGTCTCTGGGCAATCCATTCCAGTGTCTAACTACCCTTAATATGAAAAATTTCTTCCTTATATCCAATCTAAACGTACTCTCTTTCACTTCAAAACTCTTGCGTTTTGTCCTGTTCTGGTAAAAAGTCTCTCTCTATCTTTCTTACAAACCTCCTTTAAGTATAAGTAGCTTTTCAAACAAAAACTTCCAAGTTCTTCATGTAGGCTTCCATTGCAAGTCCATGACCTCTTCTGACAATCGCTTACTTTACCTCTTCGAATGCTTCATTTGAACAAATTACTAAATGTCTGCTGTGGATCCAAGATCCATACATCGGTCTACACTTACAGAGATTTTACTGAGTAAAAAACCAGATGAGAAAAAAAAGCTTGATATGTAATAACCAAATCAGTCTCAGCCCTACATGAATAAGAAAATGGAAGCTCAGTTTTAGTGGTTTGGCCCTGCCTGAAGCTTTGAGTCTGTTGTCCCAGAGGACAAGTCTAATTGTCCTGGCCTGTTGTATGTTTAACAAAGAGTGGAAAAACAAAAACAGCTCTAAGGAGGAAGTGATGGTAGGAAATAGTAAAGGATGGTGCTCCCAACCTGTTTGAGGGGGAAAAACCCACTTTTTTTTTCAGTTGGCTCCAATAAGCATAATGGTCTTTATCTTACAGGACTAATCAAAGACTTTGCCAGCAGTGTTGAAACTGGAAAAAAAATCAGTACATTTGATTTTCCCAAAGGCTAAAATCAGTTTGAGGAGTTCCTGGAAAGAAAGGGGGGGAAAAAAGAAACAAAATCAAGAAAAGATCTTTGTTGAGGCATGAGGAAGCTATTATCTGAATTTTGTGAGTCTGCAGCACCTGTAGGGACCTTTTCCTTACTAAAGGCTTGACTCAAATTTTCAAATAACCATGGTAACCACACACGAATACATACTTTAGTTTTAGCATGTAATCACCAAGAGTAGTAAGGTCCCTCCTTTCCACCCAAACCAGAGACCTGCAGCTGCCCTAACACGTCATTGCTCCAGACCCCAGCAGCCAAGGGACCTGCCACCAGGTTAGCTCATGGCAGCATCACCCCCAACAGAGAGCTGGCAGACAGACTGCCCAGTCCAGAATCATGCCCCAAAGTGCTCCTTGACAGATCACAGAGCAAAGCAGAAAATGGGGCTACTGGTTTCCCCTGTATCCTACTTGCATGTGGCACCTTTTATCCTGAATACAGAGAGGGTGCAAGCTGTGACCTATAGACCCAAAAGGCCACTATGGCAAGTCGTACATGAGAACATGCATTGGGATCTGTCTGGCAGGTATGCCAAACCAGCATTCCTATAGCCCAAAACCTCCTCTATTTCATTCACCGCTTCTGCAGCCTGGATAGGCCTGTCCCAGAAAACTGTTCCTGCTCCCATGCTACCAGCACTGCTCACTGCTCCGTCCACAGCACCAGGCTGAAGTTCCCTTGGAAGGTGTCTGCCCTTCACCAAAATTAGTCACCCTTCACTTCATCTACTGCAAGGAGCTTCTTGGTGGATCATGGAAAATGAAGGTGAGAGGACATACCTGGACAAAGGTCCCACAGTTCAGAAGCACAGGTTAAAGGACTCAAATGCATTCTTGAATATTTGAGGAAGGCAATCTCTGCTGATTTACACATTGTAATCTTAGACCACTTTATTATTACTTGTATGACAGTAACGGCACTTAGAAACCTCAGGAGACGTCAGGTAGGTATGTAAAAACCTTGTCAAAAACACAGCTACTCACCAAGAGTTTTCTATGTAAACCAGCAAGGCAATGAGGATAGCACAGAAACAAAGGTAATTACGCAGTGCAGCAAAAAGAGTGGCAGAGGCAAGACCAGAAACTGCATCTGCTGAGTTTGGGTTGTTTCTCGAGTGCTAGGAAATACTCTACAAATTAAACCACTAAAACGAATTTTAGTAAATGGTTCTGCATATGACAGACTTACCTTCAGGTAGCATATACGTTATAACTAACGTAGCGTATATCCATAAGATACTTTTTATACTTAACAACATCTTGACCTACAAAAAAAGAACAGAGGAGTAAGCGGTTACTATTGCATTGTGTCCTTATCAAGTGTGCAACTAAGTACATCAACAGTGATATTGGAAACAGTCATCTACTTAAAGATGCTCGGCAGGACAGTGAATAATCCTTAATATATTGTTCTTCTGTCATTTTATTCACTGTTTTAAACGTATTCCCACACTGTGGTAGCAGTATATGAATATAATCTGATTATTTTTTTCTTGGTATAGTGTTGCCAGCTCAGATCCAGCCTGTGGGTAGGTTTATGTCTGTAACAAACCACCCTGTCATTTAGCAACAGCTAACAACCCAGTTCATGCCAGAAGGGCCTCCCATGACAAACTTCTCATGATTTTTTGGTGGTGAGACAACATCCACACTATGTTCCTCCTCATCTGGAGGTAGGTTGCCAGATGAGTTCCTGTTTTCAAGATTTCTCTGTGTAATGTTGTATGATGGAAATCTGTGATAATGACAATGTGTCCCTATCGAATAGAGATTCATAATGAGTTTCAGGTTATTGAGTCCAGAGCAATATTCAGACATGTCTGTTCCCTTTGTGTTTGCTTCTCATTTGCTTTACAGACTCCATTTCTAACAGCTGAAAACTTCTCCACATATACCATATGTACATAACAATATATTGCATGTTCATAATAGTATATCTTCATTTTCATTCCGTTCTTAGTTGAACCTGTAAAATTCCAAAAATTTCAAAAGTACGCTAACAAAAGCATTACAAGTCCCATAAATGTCAACTACTGTAAAAGGTAATAAATAGTCCCTCTTCCCTACAGTTACACATAAGCACTATCCAGCCAACACAAGAAATAACTTCCAGCAATAGTTTTTCAAACACTGCTGCTGAAAAATTTTTATCATAAAACCCTGAGTTTCCCGATATTGCTGTAAAAATATGCTCCTTGGGCAAGCAACATTAACTGATATTTTTTTTCCCATCCAAGAAAGATTACAGTTGAACTGTTTTATGGAACAATGAAACAGAGATTTAATAGATATAACTCTCTGTTATAACTATGGAACTTGTATTGTACGTACATATTTCAGCATTTTTAATGTTAGCATTTTAGCTCTTCGGTACTTAATATAATGCTTGAGGTTTAAAATATTAACTAATACATTCAAAAGCCTCCACAAGCTGTAATGAACATGATAGCAAGACACACAGAGAAACCTCTTCAGAAAACTCTTGGTGACGTGTTAAACCTCGGGAAAGTTTTCTCCACAGCTTAACAGCTGCAGCCCAAACTTCACATGAGTCTGTGTGAATTGGCATCTATCCTGTAACTGCTGAACAGTTCAGGAAAGATGCAAAACATCTCAAACCAAGACCTTCCAATGAGGCAATATCTAACACAACAGCATCGTGTCAAAAATTCCCACCCAAAAGGGCTGAAAACCCAAGAGCTTTTCATCCCATATATGTGGATAGCCAGAGCCAGCTGGCTGCACTGCGAAACATATGCTGCAACCTATTCCCAGGGCGTGGAGGAAAGAATACAGCTGCTTTCCGTAGATCAGGCTGTATGCTGCCAAAGACGCCCCATTTCTGCCTCAGTCATTCAATAGAGCTGAGTGTATAATGTGATATCATTTATTTTGCAATATTAACTTCATGGAATTTGCACTTTTTATGACTGGGTCCCAAACAAGAGCTGGGACTTCTTTGATTTCCTTGAGTTTGAGCTCAATTTGCTGTAAATCTTTTTTCTGAAGACTCTAACATATTCCCTCAACACCATCCAGTCAGAGTTTTATCTCTCCCTACACTTACACAAGCCAAGCTTTACATGGAGAAAACAAAAGTGGCTTATTTAATAACTAACTTTAAAAATATACACTGTGCCCTAGTATACTGTGTATGACCTAGTAATTCCCTGTAGAAGGTTGTTGTGAGTGAGGAGGTTGTACGAGGTAAAAGCTGCAGGCATCTAAGTCCTTTTAATGCAATGGAACAGCTCTGAAATACAGTCATGTGTGTGCTTAGATAAACACTAAAATAATCCTCATTATTACAGAACATTTGAAAAAAATGAGAGGTCATGCTGAGCCTACAGATGTGCACAGACTAGAAGGTCCTTCAAGCAACCCTTGTATCCTGAAACTGCTGGAAGCCTCAAGCACCAAACCTACTGCAGACTAGTTCCTACAGCAACAGAAACACTCTGAAGAGAGCACAAAAAGAGACAAACAGACTTCACCTTCAAGGACTTTGTGAATGATGGACCTGCCTGCAGGACAAAGCTTTGGCCCCTGTGAAAGCAGAATGGCTCCAGACCTTTTTTTCGAGATGTTCCGTCTACATGTGCTTCCCATGTGTCACACACTGGCTACATCAACAGCTAAACAAAAATCTAGAACAAACTGTTTACAAGTTTGGCTTTCCATGTTTACCCATACGCTTTATCTCCCTCCTTCCCCAGAAGTCAACCTTGGCTTTTGGGACCAGAAACAAGATAATGAAAGAAACTCACCAAGAAAAAGAATAAAGGCTTTTCTTTTTCCTGGAAGACTGCATCTAAACAGGGCTGGTTGCATGTTGCAGCCACCACCTGCTCCACTGGCCCTGACCAGGAATACCTGCATTCTTAGCATATGCCAATAGGAGGTCCATTGCCCTCGAAAGCTCATTGCAATACTGTCATGACAAGAGGTGGTACAACCACCTCCACATTTGGCAAGACAACAAATCCTGCCACTACACCCAGAACTAGCTGAGAGCTCAGAACCTGAGCTTCTGCCCTACGCTACAAGTCCAGAGTATAGGGAGGACTTCATCTTCCCATTCCTCTGCACTTCATGCTCAAGCACAAAGCACTGATCCTTCAATACCACATTGGTGACTGCAATACAATTGCAATTTGAGGAATTTTATTGAAATCTTTAGCCTCCAGTCACTAAACACAATACATAGACCCACAATGAAATATGACAGAAGAAAGGCAACTGTGGAAGTGTGGTTTTCAAGATAACCTGTGACTGCTGAACTCAACCATGGGTACAGAAGAGGACATTCATGGCTGTGATGGCTACTTAGAACAGCAGGTAATTCTTGCACTAAGTGAAAGTCTAAGAGCTCAGATAGCTCAAAAAATTGCATTGTTTGAGCACTGAACTTAACATGAGACACCTGCCAAAAATCCCCACCTGACTCTGGGAAAATCATCTCTCAACCTTTTCTTTTTCTAAATCTCCTCTGCTCTGAGGCTCTTACTCCAGCAAAGAAAAATGCTGAGGAAAGGGTCCAATTTTCAGCCCTAAGGGTCACAAGCATGATCCCCATGCAATCCTCCATGCATGAGGGTTTTCACACTGTGGTCCTTGGTGGGCTCCCATAAACACTCCTAGATTACTCAGTGTTGTTTCACGACAGCTGCCAGAATTAATTGCGCAGTTACCCCTGCCACCCTCTCCAAACCACAGCATGCAGATCATAAGGGCAGTACCTGCCTCGGGCCCCCTAGAGCAGCCGGGCTTAGGAGAAAGCAGAGCTCTGCAGACCCTGTACCAGCAATTCGCCTCAAGAGCCACAGGCAGGGCAGAGGCTCAAATCCTGATGAGTGCTGCCCACTATCAGATGTGGCCACTCCTGCCTCCTCCCATTTTGCTGGCAGAGGCTGCAGTTGCCTGTGCTCCCTTGTAGCCTCTCGAGCAAAATCGTTGCTCTGAAACTGGCTTGTATTTCCCATTCCCCCACTCTACAGTTTACAAAGGCCTCTGCTGGCTCGCTGGCTGGCTGCTGCACTGCCCCTAAATCCACTGTAATTAGCCAAAATCCTTCTAACCACACCTTTTTCCACAAGCTTTTTTCTTTTTTTCCCCTTTGCTGTCATTACACCTAAGTAAGAGAAAGCCGTAATACTACGGACACAGTAAGAAAATCCTGCCAATTCAAGGCTGCAAGACTTGAGTAAGTGTTTAATTTCCACCTTCTGTTAAAGTCTCTCACTTGAACTGACCAAAATTGGGTTGCCTGCTGGCTAGCTTCCAAGCGGACTGATCCATTTTGTTAGGAGCTACTACAGGCCAACCGATCCACAGCAGTCATTTGCACTACATTTTCAAACTGGATGCAACTCTGAGCACAGTGTCTTTTAGCTGAAAGATGCCAAGTCCTTGTCAAACTTCACACCTTTAAAAACTAGCAGCAGAGGTTCTCTGTGTGGAGAGAGCAGAGCTCCTATTTTTGCAGGCAGTGCTACCTTCCCTTACCACAGAAAAAGCTCGTAGGAGCAATAAGTTCGGATCAAATTCCAGCTCGTGTTTAGTTTACAGCGTAAGCTTGATCTCACACCAATGCTATTTTAATTCAACCAGATGGGAGAACATCATGTCTCTCTTTCTGTTTTAAACTCCAGGTTAAGAAAGACAGTGAATTGTCCTGGTGTGAAACAAACTAAAATCTACAATCCAAAAACTATTCCAAATTTCTCTGAAGCTGGGACAATAAGAAATTAGCTACTTTCATAGAAGTGATACTCTCTTTAAAGGTTGCAGCTTCTCAGGTCACTCTGAGATTGATTCTGCACATGCTCTACAGCTGTATTGTGAAAGCTGGACGTGTTCCTTAACACATAAAAAAAGCAGCCTCTGCCCATTGACCCTCACGTAAAAGTCAGGGTCACTTAAAAAAAATTATTAAAAAAAAAGGGGTTGGGGGGACTATGAGAAGCTGGCACTAGAGAAGCAAATCAAGGTTGCAGCTCCTACTAATGGGTAAGACAGTAAAGGACACACAGCTTTCCAGCGACACCCCAGCAAGCTAGACATGACCGAACCCTATCATAGCACACCTCTTGCCACCTTCCCAGCTCTGCCTGACACCTCCACCACTGCTGTCCTTTCTCAAGCGCACTCAGCCTGCACTTTCTCTTGCTTTTGCAGGCCTCTGATCCTTTTATGCCATCCAACTGTTAATTGCTGACATGTATCAACCTCCCCATAAGCTGCCTAATTAACTCTGCCAGTTTCACCACATCTCTGCCACGTGATTAATTAGCCCACTGTGCTGCCACATGGTGGACTCGGCCTCCATCTTATTCATCAGTGGTGTCTGCGTAGCTCATTATCACTTCCAAAGGTCCTCCTAAGTCCTCCGAGAAGGTCCTAGGGGCGTCTGCTCCATCCCTTCCCCACTACCTCCAGCACCAGCAGCCGCAGGGGGATCTTCCCATGCTGGAGGCTCAACAGGCGAGCGGAGCTGCCTCCAAACCCAAGCGCAGGCTGAGGGGCAGATGGGAAAAATGACCAGAGCACATTGTGTTCTGGCGCTCCTCATTCCGGCAGCTGCCGAGAAGCTGCTGCCTGAGGACACCCCTCCCAGGCCAGTGCTAATGGGTGCCAGAAGTGGCTTTGGGCTCTCAGACAGCCTCACGGAGACACAGTGGAAAATTATCAGAGGCAGCGTGTGGAAGGAGGTCCCGGAGCCACATGCACCCTCATGCTCCGTCCACCATCACCCCAAACGCAGGCTCTGCCTTCTTGCCTGCCCACCTGCTTTCCCGGGCAGCTTCTGTCCCACCTCTCTGCAGCACTCACACCACTGGCATGGAAAAGGGGAGCAAGAGACACGTGTGAGGGGCAGCAACGGGGGAGAGATGTAACGGCACAGCTCATGGTGCCTGTGGCCATGGCTCCGTTCCACCACCGCGGGGGTCAGCACCAGGTCCGGTGTGTTGGCTGGGGGGCTCTCATTCCCCCTCAGCTGGGCCCCGCGGCGGTGTCGCAGCCGGGACCGCTGCCCCCGGTCCCGCCTCATACCCAGAGCCCGGGGCGCTGAGGGGGCCCGGCCGGAGGCGGGAAACCCGCCGGTCCCCGCCTAGCTGTCAGCCACCACCCGACGGGCGGCCCGCGAGGGTGTCGGCTCCCGCATCTGTCCGGGGAGCGCGAGGAACAGCCCGAAACGCCGCGGCGACCATTTTAAAAAATTATTTTACTACAATTATGATTCCTTCCCCCCCACCCCAAGGTGAGGGAAACCAGGGCCCTCTGGCGGGAAACGAATCGAGAGAGAAACGACGATCCCGCCACTAGCCGCCAGGGGGAGCCGCGGTGCCGCCGCCGCGCCCGGCCCGTCCAGTTCCTCGAGAGCGGCCGGGGCCGCGGCCGCCTGCGGCGGGACCCCTCAGCCCGGCCCGCGGCTCCCCGCCCGCCTTTCCCTCTCGCCCCCGCCCGCTTGGAGACACCCCCCACCCCACCCCCGAGGCGGACCCAGGAAGCCGTCGGCGATCCGCACAGCCGAGCCCCGGGCAAAGCCTCTCGGCCCGGCCCCGCCCGGCAGCGCGTCCCGGGGCGGCCAGGTCCGCCCCGCCAGAGCGCATCGCCGCCACAGGCCGGGCTCCCCGCCGGGCGCTGCGCCTCTCTCGCTCCGCCAAGTCTTACTCACTCCTCTTGGGAAGGAAACTTCCCTTTTTGCTCAGCCTTCTTAAGATAAAAAAAAAAAAAAAAAAAATCAACGAAAAAACCCCAAACCCACCCAACATTCACAGTCTCCCACTCTGAGATAGGTTTCTGCAACAAGTTTCAACAGTTATTCCTTTAAAAAAAGAAAAAAAAAAGAAAAAACCCCAAGAAAATAAAAGAAAAAGAAAAAGCGAAGAAAGACATCGGGGCTTAATCCTGAAAGCCGGTGCCCGGAGGGAGCGGGGGTGGCCGGGGAGGACGTGACAAGGCGGACAATGAAGGCTGGTCCCAGCCCCCGCCCGCTCCCCCTCGCCCCTTTGTGTGCGGACGGTGCCTGGGGGCCGGATGGAGGCTGCCCGCGGGGTCCCATCCCCTGCCGTGGGGATCCCGACCCTCTGCCGATGCCGCCCACACACACCCACACACCCGCTTTTTTCCCGCCGTCGAAACTCCCTTAATTCTCTCCACGATGCTCTCACTTTTTCTTTGTAAAACAAAGGCGAAATCCCGAGGAGCGGAGGGGGAAGGTAGTGCCCATGCCCCGAGAAGCTGGACTTGAGTGTGAGGGGGCGTTTAGCTCCGCTGACCCTGTGATCATCCTCCTCGCCCACCGTCCCCCTTTCAGCAACGAAAATGTGGCTCAGAGGACCCCTGCTCTCCGGAGAGATGCTGCCTGAGCACCTCAGCCCCGCTCTGCCCTGTGAGCGGCTTTCCAGGAACATCAGGGGAAGGGAAAAAGGGGAGGGGGGGAACACACAAGAGCGGAGAAGACTGAGCACACGCTTTTCCCAGCGCAGGAAAACCAGGTGGTCGGAGGAGAGGTCCGTTCTTGTTGCTCCTGCCATACAGGCGCTTTGTGTATCTAACACCACTACGAAATAGCTTCCTCCTTTCTCTCTCCTGTGCCCTATCGCACACCAAGGTGCGGCTCTACCTTCCCGGCCATTCAAACAACCAGTACCAAAGACTTCTGTCAGGGCTCCCGCCCCAGTCTTTTATTTCCTAGTTTTCTTTGTTCTCCTCTTTGCACCAGGCGATTTTTTTGGGTCCCCGAGCATCCCTTCTCCTCTCCCTCGCTGCTACTGAACTTACCCCAGGTTGTTTAAATTCACCAATCATCGCTATTCTCTCCCGCTTAAGGTTTGCAGTTCAACTCTTTGTCCTTACAGGTACCAGCAGTAAAACAAGCGTTTTAAATCTTACGCTAGGTGTTAGCTGGCAATCATATGTAAAGAAGAAAAAAAAAACGAAACAAAACAACAAAACCCACAAAAAAAACCAACCCGCATTAAAAGAGTTAGAGTTACCTTAAAAGGTAGCGTATTGCAGAGATTGCAAAAAATCACAACGTGGTAGCTAGGCTAGTCCAGAGATCCCAGTGGCCGCATGAAAGAGTAAATCCCCTCGTCAGTGGTGGAAGGAGAGCGTGGTTCCGGGATGTCCCCTTCTCCAGAGCTCGATCTCCCCTCCCTCCCCGTCGGCGAGCACCTGACTCCGAGCTGCGGAGCCTGAGCCGAGTTGTGGGCAAAGGGAGCTCGCCTGCAAGTTCAAATGCGAGCCTCAGCCACCCATCATTATTATATCGTTGTACCGTCAGCGCTGCAGAGGAGGGGCGCTGGCTCGGGGAGAGGAGGGTTCACAAGCTCTGCAAGAGCCTCCTTGCAATTTGCAAAGCTCCCGCAGCTGCTGGGCGCAGGAGAGCCCCCAGCGCCTGCCTCGGCGGAGCTTCCCTTGTCCCCCCACAACACGCGCACACACACACCGCCTCCCCCTCGGGGCCCCGCAGACCCCAGCCCGGCAGCGTCCCCGAAACTATCGGGGTGCCGCAACCGGTGCGACGGGACAAGTCCTTCCACTAGCCCGGCAACGGCCCTCCGGAGAGGGACAGGCGGGTGCTAAAGGCTCATTGTTCCCCAATTAAACAATTAACCGGGAAGAGAATGGAGAGACCTCCTCCACCTTGGCTCCCGAAGCCGGTTGAAATGGGGAAAGTGATTGGGACTGATATCCCTTTTTTCCTTTTGCCTCCTCAATCTCAGCGGAGGTTGCAATGAAAGAATACACTGGTGCTCGTTCCAAACTTCCCCTGCCGGTGCCGATTCACAGGCAGTCTCGCATCGGCAGCTCCCGAGCCAAGCTTCTCCACCCTAGTTTTACGCATCTCCAGCCGCTTTTCCTTCCCCCCCCCCCCCCTTTTTTTTTTTTTAGATATTAGACTCTGCATTTTCTGTCCAAACCTCTCAGAGATGAAGTCATAAGCAGAACTCTTAAACCACCCTTTTACAAGGGACATTCACCAATTAGTAAAGGGTCTGCTGTGCTCCTTGAGCAGCTCCTTTCCCAAAATGTACCTTTCTTGGTACATGACAGACACTTAAGGCACCTTTCTCCAGGCATAAAGTGCTGGCAAGAGCAGTGCCTCTGCCATGTCCCTCTCAGAGGAGTGTGTGCCACAATCCACCCTCCTCTGGGAAGGTGTAAATGGGGAGCCAGAAAAGAAAAGCCTGGAGAAATAGATATGTCTGATTGCACTGCTCTGAGGATGTTTTTGGCAGCCCCAGGTACAACTGCTAGGAAGAGGCAGGAGGAGTTTTCCTTCAGTGCCTCTCGCTGTTTTGTTCCAGCTACTCTGTCCCTAGTGTTATGCTGACAGTGGGTTTGAGACAAGCCCAAAGCCCTCATTTCCAAAGACAGCCCTTGGTGCCAAGTTGGGGGAGTGGGAGGTGGAAGAGGTGATAGCCAAGCTGGGTGAAATTGAGACCTGGTAGCTTAAACCAGATCAGGTTCGAGTGAGCTATAGCCTGGGTGTGAATGGAGCTGAACCGTCACGTGAAATCCTTATCTCACCTTAACAGAGCTTGTTGGTCTTTACTCCTTAAACAGGGTAAATCCACAATGGTTTACTTGCTAGCAAGGTTGTTGAGGAAAGGCTGATCCCCTTCTCAGGTGAACACAGGCAGTGTGCAACAGCCTCCCTACCATTACCACCACTCTGGCACCAGTCCCTCCAGTTCCTCTTGCATGAGTCGGTCTCTACACAGCAAACCTGCCTCCTGGGCAATGCCTGTCTCAACAGACTGGACCTACTCCATGCTGGGTTGCCCATTTCTCAATCTTTAACCCTTGTGCAGGGAAACGGTTGAGAGAAATGTAATTCTGTGCTTTCAAACAGGCACTATAAAGAGTTGCAGGCATATTTTTGAGGCTTTTTGATGCAAATTCACACAAAGTTCATATTAAGTCATGGGAAGGGTCTTGTCAGAGTTAACTCTGATCTTTGCTAGCCTGGCCTTCCCTGCCTCACCATGTGTAGATAGCAACCTCCACTGCTGAGGCTGTGCTCACTTCTTCTGCACGATGTTGCAATGAAAGGAGAAAACTAACATAGAATTTCTCCAACATCGCTTCAGACAAGCCTCTTCGGCCCCCCCAGGCATAAGCGGGTTGCGTGAGATGCACAGTTAGGGCACTGTTCCCTCTCCCCTACAATCTCAACCCCCTCTCAGGCTGCAGATAAAACCCTTTGAGAACTCAGGCATAAGGTGGTAATTCCTCTGAACAAATCTGCTCCTTTGCACCAGTCTCAGTGGCCCATTCCCTTTTCTTGGATGAAATGGTGGGATTCCTCCTGTGATCCCAGGCCTCAGGAAGGGAGGGCTGGACATACCCTGTGGCATTGGGTATCTCCTCTTCTCCAGGCGATCCTCCCGGATAAATTGGGAAATCATAAAAGACAGACATCATGGTCAAACTGAAGATAGCTCAGTTTCCCCTCTAGCCTTTACCATCTGCCCCATCTTTCCAGCTTCATCTCTTCTCACTCCTTTCCCCGACTTGGCTTCAGGCAGGGGTGGTGGTCTTTAAGCAGAAGCCACCTCTGCAGCCTGGGTCTTGTTTCGCCATCACCTCTTGACTCTCAGCTACTGGAGAATGACAACTGCTCCTGGCAAAGGAAGGGCGGAGATGTTGCTGACTCCGCTGTCCATGTGGAAATCTTTCCTGTGGAGCTGGGCTGTGAGCATCTTCTAGCAGCTCTGACTGCGCCAGGACAACCCCGAGAGGGAAGGTGCAGCTGCCTGTGCCCACTGTGCACCAGTTGTGCCGGGCATCCAACTGAATAACCCTCCTGGGGACAGGGAGACACTGGATATGACAAGAAATTTGGAGAGGGGGCACTGCTCTCTTTGCCTACAGGCAGTACCAAGAAGCAACGAGGAGTTAAACCCCGAGGCTAACCCAGCCTCAGGTCTACTTGCTTCCACCTCTCTTTTCACAATGGGAAAGAAAAGAGATTATTTTAAAAGAAAAGACCTCTCTCCCCTCCCCTTTCTTCTCCCAGCCCCCGAATGCCGGAGCCCTGATGGGAACCGGACGACCAAGCCGCTCATTCACGGAGCTGGGAGGAAAGCGGAGGCTGCAGAAACCACCCCTTTCCACCCCACCCCATCCCGCCTCGCTTCTTCTTCCTCCTCCCGCGGCCCGGCCCCGCTCGCCACCGGCGCGGAGCTCCCGGCGTCCCCGCGGAGCCTCGCGGCCCCGGGGCTGGAGGCGCGGAGCCCCGCGGCGCGGGGCGCGGGGCCGCCGCCCGCCTCCCCTCACCTTTCCGGCGGGGGAAATCGAGCGAGGCGACAAAGAGTGGACTCAGCCGAGAACCCGTGTGTTCCCCGCCCCTCCGCCCCCCTTAAGCGTTAGGGGGTCGTTTGCATCCACGGTGGGATGGAGACTTCTGGGCAGGGGAGAGACTTTCGGGCTGGTGAGACAAAGGCACAGGCGGAGATAGTGAAGTTGGCCGCAGAGGCCCCCCGCCTCCTTCCCTGTGAGGGGTGTGCTCCTGCCGCCGGCCAGAAGTATGGGGCCGGGATGGAAGGGAAGAGGAGCTCATCCTGGGCATCCCTAGCCCAGGACGGAAAGAAAACCCCGGAGGAAGGAGGGTGGTTTACTCTGGAGACCCTCAGAGCTTTTAAGAACTGAGAGGAGGAATGGGAAAAGAGAGGAGCTGAGATCAAGCTAGAAAAACAAACCTCAGCAACTCCTAGGTTTTCCCATCCCATTTTATTTAACTCTCCTCTTCTTCCTCAAGAGCTGTTTCTGCACTAAACCAAAAACGTCCAGAAACGGGATCTCCTTTTTTTGTCTCGGGGAGATCACGCAGACTTCCTCCATGAATTATGTCAGAGGCATGATTTAGTGTGAATGACAGATATTTTTCTTTGTAAATATTTTAGGCAAAGTAGGAACAGTAAACCTTTGCTCGGGCTGCCAAATGTCTCCCATGACAAATCATTGTTTTCAGAAGTTGCGATTTGTTGATGAAAACCCAACAAAGGGAAAAATGTTTAGGCTTCGTCTCAATCCTAGAGCAGTATCATTGCAGGAAAAAAGAAATCCTGCTAGCTACATCATAGTCCTGAGATGATGAAAATTACTATTTTCATTACACACTTTTTAAGCACAGGTTTTAAGTTACTGACTCAACAACGATTATCATATAAAATGTGAAACATAGACCCTAAATGGTTCTTTATGTGAAAACATTGTTTTGAAATATCTGAAATTAATTAGACCGTGGCTACAGTCAGTGTGCAAATATCAAACTGAACATCTGTGGGGGAAAAAAAAAAAGCTTCCCATCACTTGAAAGAATATTGTGACTCTGAAATACAGTCTATCAAGGAAAAACTCATTTGTCTGGCACGGATTCTCTCAAGCCATCTTTTGGGACTTCATAGTCACCTTTTCTTCATTTTTTCCTATGTTTTTTTACCCCTTTTCCTCTCCTGAGCTGCTGTGTGTGAAAAGCCTTACACAAAAATCAAGGAAATAATTAATGTAATTTACATGCCAACAGTAATAAGGTCAGTTCAGGCAAATCAAGGATCCTTGCAAAGTTATTCCACTTGGCCACTAGCTCTCAAGATTTAACTTCCCATCCACATCTACTTGCAAAGGGCTGTGTCATGCCAGCTGTGGTGAAAATGAGCCCATCGGTCCAGTTTTCCTCTACAGAAATGTAGCCTGCTTCCTGATTCTGCTGTGATTCAGTTATCTAAGACCCCATGTGTTTTCAGAAACCACAAAATCTTTCGAAACAATAGACTTCTGCAAATTCTCAGATTCTGTGTTTAAGAACAGCTCTTCTGAGTCTTTCTCTTTCCTATGCTTCAAGTCAAGTATGTTTTTAGAGACGAATTAAAACTCTTCAAAGGAGTCAACCTGAGCAGCAGTGGTAACCGTACTGTATACAACCACTTTCTCAAATGAAACACTTGATGGTTTATGTCAATGTTCCTTTTGTGGCAAACCCCTTCTCCACCTATTTTTCACTCCGTATTTCTGCAGTGGAGGAGAGAGAGCTCAGCTATGAAAAACTATGAATAGAGTGTTTCATTTGGTAACAGAACAAACCACAATTGATGGTTAGGTATTATTTCTGCATTAAATGTAATGATGCAGACATGGCATTATCAACACTAAGATAGTCAGCTTCCAGGACAGAGTTTATCAGAAGGAGGTCCAGGACATGGAGGCTTTCAGCAGCGCTTGACGATGGCAAAGACAACGGTATGTTTTTTCTCCTGGGTTTCAATGCTGCCTTCTGTTCTGCCTCCGTGTTTCAGCCCTGACTCCACAGTCAAGGGACCAGGCTGGGATGTTTTTACTTACGCTCCATGACTAGTCCCACCAAAATCTGTGTCAGAAGGCTGCTGGTATTTTATTCTGCCTGGTGTAAGCCAAAGTACCAGGCTCCGTCTTCAGGTCAGGCTCAAAAAGCAGCCTGCTTTACGTAGCCAGATCTGACTCTTCAAAGAATACTTGCTTTGTGATTTTGGGAAGGAGTTGTCAGGGTGGGCGGGTCACTGCCCAGGTCCTTCTCAACACTGATCTCTATGCAGACCAAATGCAGGACAAGGCTAGCAAGGGGGAAAGAAATTAAGAAACTTATCAGCACAGGGTGAGCCATAGTAAAGTGTTGTGCTAATCTGTACTATCTTGGGCTTCCTCTGATAAACTCCATCCTGAACACCCATTATTTTTGTTTTGATAACTCTGGGGCTTCATCATAAGCTTTAGAGCAGAAGTAATTCTGAATAATAAAATGTGGTTTTGTTCACTTACTGTTACCAAATGAAATGAGCCTTTCATAACTTCTCTTTTTTCCTCTCTTTTTTCTTCTTATGATATGAAGGTACCACCATAGTGCAAAGAATAAACTTGCTGGATCTGGTTCCACACTGATAGGGCAAACTCTTGAAATGGATTAAGAGAGATTTCCTTAACTAATCTCTTTTTCCTGGGCCTTCTCATCCTTTGCTAAAGCAATGACAAACATTCACAATGTGATTAATCCAAAACCCACTGAAGTCACCAGAAAAATCCCACTGACTCCACAAGTTTCAGTCAATGATTTCTTCTCCTTTGCTGTTATGTGAAGGCATGCAAAGAAATGAAATAGGACAGGAAGACCCTAAAAAGAGGAGGAAAGGGAGAGTGAAAACTTCTTCCTTGTCATCCATCATGCAGGAAAATACCTACTTTTCTTCCCTGGGGACATCTTTTTGTAGATCAAAATAAAAAGGTGGAAATTTTGGTAGCTGTTAGCAGGCAAGGAAAGATAAAAAGATCCACGTCTACAAGAAGAGTCATAACCCACCTTGAGAAAAAGAGCATATAAGCAGGTTGAAAGAGCTGAGCCAGGACTATACCTGGCATCTCACATCTTCTGGCTCCTTCTCAGACATGGCCAGGAAGGTATCTTTGATAACTTCATTTAAAATAAATAAATAAAACAAAAGGGCAAGAAGGTCTGCAAACATGTCTTTCACAATTTACAGGATTCTTGGGGTAGTTGCAGATATTTCCCCCACAAAAATCTTTTGTATTCCTATGTAGGAAGTGATCCTTTTTTACTCAGAGGGACAGGATAGGTATAAAATCAGAGAGAAATACTCAGTCCTTCCACTGGAGAATACTCTCCCTTCGGTATTGAGAAGAATGCAGGGCTGCACGTGATCTTGGCTACTGCCAGCAGCTGTGATGGCTTCTCTGCTCTGTCTGCTGCAGGTCCAGCACTGCTGACCCCTCAGTACAGCCTCCAATCCCTACACTGCTGGAGGACTCCCACTCTGATGAAAACTACCCTGCTTTGTTGAATGTTTCTGTGATTTTTAATTTTAAATTTCTTTTTTCTTAAAGGCCTCGAGGCAGGATGTAATACTCAAGTAGTACTTATGTAGTTCCACTACTCATGTAGTACTACTACTTACGTAGTACTTAAGAAGGTCATTTGCATTTAACATGAAATGTGGTGGTAGCAGAGAAAAGTTTGGAAAGAGGAACTGGCTTCATCCTGAACACCCAATGCACAAATAAAAATAATCAAAGACAGAAAACACTGTGATTTGTAAAAAGCAATGTCATTGTTTGAGAGAAAGATGGACTTAGTGCTTTGGGAAGCCTGGAACTGTCAAAAGTAGAGAAACCATTTGTGGCATGTACCACAAGCACAAGCACCATGTTCTGCAGCTCACACTTACTCCAACAGAAGATACCAATGAAAATACCTCCCCAGGTTAGCCCTGATAGCCAGACATCAGGCAATGCTGCTAAAAGGCCTCTGCAGACCAAATCGAGGCACTCAGCACAAGGAGCCTCAAGCTCCACTTCCCACCCATGCCGTTCCCAGGTCTCCATTATGAGGTAGCATTAGCAGGGCTCAGTTATAACCAAGGATTGCTTGCCCATTTTTGCCTCTCTGTTAGCAGCGGCCACCTCCTGAAGGCACATACCATTATTATCCTTTAGCTGCTGAAGGAAGGATAAAAAAAGCGTTTCTGGTATCCAGATACTCAGCAAAATGTTTCCTTGGTCATAGTGAGTGGGTTCTCTTAGGATGAGGGAGATGGGAACAACCTCAGCATTCATAACATTGGCTGTAAGAGCTAAAAAACGCCCTTTTTAGTACAAAATCTGACAAAAGTACCATAAACTTTGTGAGAATTTTCCGTACTATTGCCAGTGGACCTGCCACTGCTGTTAGCCTGGTGCAGGAGTACAGCAGAGGTGTCCTTTTTCCTATTTTGAACAGGACACCTGGCTGAGCACATCTGCAGCACAATAGCCCCAGCAGTTGACATTTCCATGCCCAAAGTACTTAGATAGCAGCTTATGCTATCTCTACTGGGTGGTGAGTTTGCAAACGGAGTTGGTGACGTGCTCCGGAGCAGATAAGGAGCTTGCACGCTGGGAGCATGAGTTCCCCCAAGACTCAGAAACCTGCTGCCTTACAGCCTTTTTGTAATTGCTGCTGGTCCTTCCCACTGGTCCTGTCACTGTTAATGGTTCCGTGAGCCAAGAAACGAGGGAGACTGTGGTATAATAAATATGGATAAACCCACCTGCCTGGTATTACATTTTGAAGGACAAGAGGTGGTCCGGGTCTGCTCAAATTGGGAGGGGATGTATTTCCGTTTCTTGTCTTTGGACTCAGCTACATCATGGCACAGAATATTCCAAGAAAAGCCACTTAAGAAGGAGCGGTTTGATCACCTTTTTTGTAATTTTTTTGTTTCTTCCCCTGGTTCAGATGTACAAGGGAGAAGGGAAGCAGTGGTTTTTAGAGTTTCTACTGAAATCAATAGTAATGCTACCCAGTAGCAGACCCAGTTTCACAGCTTTTCTGTGTCTTACCTATTACCAGCATTACAGGATATCACACTTGTTTGTGCAGTGCATCACTGCAGTGCAGTGCTAACCATTTGAAGATGATGTCGTCACCCCAGGGGCCATGCTGGTCATGGGATGGTAGGTTCATATTCTTTCTTGCAGATTGCCTTCTGGCTCTTTCCCATCGACTACTCTGCAGTCCAAAAATGTCCAGGGCCTATCAGGAAAGCAAAGTAATACAGAGTGTGTAAGTTAGAGGAAACTCCTCAGCATGGAAGCAGTAAGTTATAGTGAAGCAAATGCTGGCTGGTCCTTTGGACGTAGCTGCTGCATGCCAGCTATGACCAAGCTGTCACAACAAAACCCTTTCAAGTACAGCAACCTCCCTCTCCTGCATTAAGCAAGTCTTTAGCACTGTAGGCTCAGGTGAGTCCTGAGTTGTCAGGAGAGACAATCCCCCCCTCATACACTCCAGGGGAACAGCTGTAAGCAGCTCGGGACAGGAGGGTCTTCCTGCTTCTACGCATAAAAGCAAACTATTGCACCAGGGAATTTGAGGAGCTATTGGGACAGCAGAGATAGAGAATGGATATGGCAACAGTAAGGTGAAAGCACTCTGAAGGACAACGTGGTCTGATCACAGCCGCGATCTGATCACAGCCGCAGTCTGTCCTGCATGTAGCCAGGCAGGGGTAAAGGTGGTTGACGAGCAGCAAGGCACCATGAAAACAGAAGGAACTGGGGGACAGGATAGCTAAAGGGGGACAAGTGTCAAAACAAACTTTGCAGAACAACAAAGGGCAGGGGAAAAATAAGTGTTTGTTTTGCTCTCTGTTTGCTTTTTAATGAAAATAGGCAGGCCAGTGTTTGAGAGTTGTTAGCATTTCTTGCTGACCTGCAGCTGGTGCATTTTTCATCCACTTCTGTCAGAATTTATTTGAGTTTGGTGCTGAATGCTGATCAGACTTTGCCCCTTGCTTTACTTAGGCTTGGAATTGCTTATACAGCAAACACTCTCTGCTAGGGTTCTCATTAATCCACTTCTTTGTTGAGGTTTCCTAGAGGAATTCCTATTCGGTAAACCAAACAGAATTAAAAGGAATGCATCTGCACTGGGGATATCCATCTTGGGTCTCTGGGCCCTATTGTCCCATCTAAATTAGACTAGGAGGCCCTCTGTGTTTGCCCGGTGCCATGATTCCCATTGGCACTTGATAAAGAATTAAGAGTGTATATTAGTTTAGAGTATTTAGCAAATTCGTGGAGATCTCCGGCGACGCAGCAGTCCTGACTCCCTCCCTCTTGCAGCTGAGCTCTTGCCGCTAGGTGGCACTTCCCTTCTTACAAATTACAGTAATTAAACCGAACGTTTGACGCCGTTAATGAGCGTTGCCCACTCTTTTTAATCGGCTAAAGGCGATGGAAGCTGATGTACAATTTCTTTCTTTCTTTTTTTTTTTTTTCCCCTAAAGCAAGATTGGTGAGTATTCTCTGTCTTGGCTTCTTATCTCTGCTTTTTCTCAGATGTTCAGAGCTCACAATGATTTCTTTGCCTCTGCATTTGTTTTGCTGAAACTTGTCAGCCTCCTACACGTGTATAAAGTTGGATCCCTTCCTCTAGAGATAGTGCTTGTTATTGAAAACACGCAACTTTCAGTCCCAATTCAACATTCATTCCTTCTTTGTTGCCTTGGTATCAGACTCAACCAACACGCTGTGAAAGAAGACAAGACAGGAAAGCCAATTTGGGCCTTCCAGCTACTCCTCTCACAGCACCCACAGAGAAAGTTTAAAATGAGTGCAAACTTCAGGCTTTAGACTGAGAAAAGCTACACTTTCTTAACAAAAAAAATAGAGCCACGTTTTACTGTGGATTATGACATTTCACCTTGTGCTTTAAGTTTCTATAAAGCCTAGTTTAGGTCAAACTGATTTTGGCAGAAAACCAGGCATAACTAAGAGCTTCATATAGTTTCCATCTGAAAACATAAATCAAGCAGCAGGCTCATGGACAGCCCAGCCAAGGTTTGCTGGATCTTACAGCTCCAGACAGTGAGGCTTTCAGTGAATGTAGTCTGATATGTAGTTTTGGCTATGATATGTAGATATGTAGTTTGTTTGTTTTGCAAAGCATCTGGGCACGAGAAGAGGAGGAAAGATAAGTGAAATGTGGCTTTTTCCAAGCTCAGAAGCTGCTCCCGGCTCCTCGGTTGCTGGTGAACAGTGGGCTCTTTTACACAGTTCTGAGTAGCTCAGCGGAAGCATGTGGGATGCAAATGGGAAAAGGGTACGAGGGGATTTTTGCATTTTTTGTAATGTGTGCACAGATGTATTTATGCTATATCATCTGTGATGCAACCAGATACCCATTCATACCTGCATACTCCCATTGCCCTTTTCACTTTTTATCCATACACCTTTGTTAGCTCCATTTTTTGGTGAACTTGGAGGTCTTGATTTTGTTAAGTCTTGCATGGTTTTTTGTGCTTAGCCACTTTCTTCTCTGTTTAGTGGGTCTACTGTCACAAGAGGATCGAGACCTTAGTTTGCAGGGCAGTGTCTGTATGGTTGTTGTAGGGTGCCTTGAGATGTTCAGTTTAATAGAGATATTTGTTTTTTTAAAAAACTGAATGAAAACACGTAACTTTGATTTGTGGAAGGTTTAATAAGATCTCATATATTTAAAGCAACACAAACAAAGGCTTGAACAATGCTTTGTTTCGATGTAATTTTGTTTTTGCACTAGGAGAGCCTGAGTGAGCCCCTTCACATGGATTAACCTCTGCAGATCGCCCTCTGCTCCCTGCACTGCTGCAATCATTTCACTCTTATTCACAGAGGGCTGGATTGTTTCTGCCTGGGAGTATCCCTCAGGATTAATGCCTTTTAAAACTTCCCAACATATTCCAGTCCATTCTGCTGCTTTCAGCATTACACCGAAGTCTTTCAGTGCACCACTTTGTACTACTGCTTCGTTGCCTTATTAACAAATGCTATTTATGTCACTGCAGCCACACACTGCAGTAGTTGCCTTGTTTGCAATCCAGGTATGCAAGACGAGGGAAAGAAAAAGAACAAATGCTTGGTACAAAATGCTGGATGGATCAAACATGAAAGCATTTTTATACCTACAATATTGAAAAGGTGGCAAGAAAAACCATGCTGCAGTTTGTGAATACAGGGGCAAAGCTGAGCGCTCTAACATTGGTGAAATCCCTTGAAAGTGATTTGTATCTGAAGAGCAGAATTTGTTCATTCTTGAGGATGCTGTATTGATGGAGATTTTTTCCTGAACAGGCAGTGGGACTGCTGGACATGTGAGAGTGCTGTATAGATGCTGGAGTGCATCTATATAGAGACGTAATTTGGGCCCAGTGGAGGTCCTAGAGCTCTGTTAGCCCCTGGTAAATCTACTGCTGTATGTGTCAGCAACACCTGGAGAATCTTTCCATGAGCTTTGCTTCTTCTTGCAAAGTTTGCCCAGCCTCTTCTGTTCATACATGTCTTTCTTGAATGTATAACAGGTCTGCTTCCTTCCAGGGCCTCTCTTTTGCCTGAGCAAACACTCCTTCTATTTTGACTTAAAAGCTGAGAAAATCCTGACTCTTGGTTTGTGTTTGAGTTCCCACACACCAATGCTTACAGTATCTCAGGGCACTGATGGAGAACAGGATCTGAGGTCTTGTCAACATCTATTTTCACAGGATCGTTCTTCAAATTCCCAGTGCTACTGAGTAGCTGATTGTGTCCGAGGAGCATTCAGCAGCACTAATTCTGTTTCTGAAATCATAATCTCTTCCATCAGCACGAGAGAGACTGAATCATGGGTGCTAATACCCTCGTCGCACATATCTTCTTGAGAAACCTTGTTCCTCTTAATTAAATTAAGCAACTGTGAAACTAAAGAGAGGAGGGCTGAACAGGGCAAACAGAGGAAGAAAAGATTTTTGCTTTGATTGTGCCGTGATAAAACTTTTTGCAGAAGCTTTTCTTTTGACCTGAGAACAGGGGTAATACCATCCCAACAAAAAAAGCTAAGCAAATACAGCTCTTGTCTTTAGCAGGAAAGTTGAGGAAATCTTTCAACTGTTAGATTTTGCCTTATTGTTTTACAGATAATTAATGGCAAAGATAACTTAAGGAGCTAGCTGGAAAATGCCCCGTAAGATATAAGTAGTAATAAGCTATTCACTATAGTTAGGGTCACAATTAAAATACCTGTGCAATACAGAAGTGCCGTCCCTGAGACAGCTCCCCAGCAATGTCCTGCTGTTAGAATGTATTAACTATCCCACTATTGGGGACTCCTGGGTGCTGAAAATCTACAAAGAGTCTCGTTGACTTTTAAGACTGAAAGTAACACGGATAACATGGGTAGAAATACCTTCCATGAAAGTCTCTACATAGTATTTGCATGAGAGTAATGGTTTGTGCAGCAAAGCAATAGCAAAGTTTTAAGTCAAGAGAAAAATTAGCTTTTTCTTACATGCTATAGCTCTTCAGTATCCATTTACAGTCTTCACTTTGTCAAAAGGTAGCTGGTACCCACCTAACAGTACCACACTCTTCAGCCTGGGTGAGCAAAATAACTTAGAGCTCCCTTGCCAAACAGAAGGAATATGTTGACTCTGGTTACGTTTCTATGAAAGGAAACTTGAAAACATTTAAATAGAAAAATGCCATCTTTCTGAATTGCATGTTTTCAGGGCCAGGCATTTAAGCCTCCCCAGAAGACTGCAGTAAGCTCTTCACTTAATAATGCAATAATTTTAATAAACTAAGATGGGATGCCCTGATTGTGTGAGTTCATGCACCCGTGCCCACCATACACACACACCATACACTTCACCTACCAAGAGGACTAAAACCGTTTCCTGAGTTCTGTTATTGCGTGCTTATTACCCTCAGAAAAATTACATTAACATTCAGTTCAGGGTCTTAGTTCACAACTAGCTGAAAGCTGAGCCCTGATTTGACTTAGGAAAGCTTTGAAGAAAGGCAAGATAAGGTAGCATTAATCTAAGTGAGAGGTTCTTTTTGCCTGAAGGGAGAGAGAGAGAGAGAGAGATCCTTTGGGAGACTGGAGACCACCTGGGCTTTTGTCCTATCAGTCCACAAATCAGTGTGTTAATAGCATATGTACAATAGCCTGTCAGAAAGAGCAGGAGGTATCTTTGAATGGTGCCGCGACAGGATGTTCAGAAAGTGAATGTTGGTTTTTTTGTTTTCTGAGCCTGTCCCCAGGATAGGAAAAATAGATATTGTTTTACACACAGAGGAATATAGCCCAATGTATTAATTTCTGAGCAATCCTGATGATTTTGTGTCAGTAGAGTTAGATGTAGGTCCTCATACAAATACACTTTTGTGTATACAGGTGAGGTGTTTTTGAATGACGGGTTATGGAAGGAAAGTAACTTGTGCAGTTGCAGCTGTTTTATGGACACAATCGATGATGACTGATTCAGGAAAATGATCATAATTTGAGAGTTTCCCTCTGAGAGACTGGGCTATGTATCTATTGACTCAGAGGAGGAGAGATATGAGCAGGTTCCACAGACTCCTATAAAAAGCCCAGCTATAGTGTTCATGTAAGGACTTGCCCACTAAAAGTAAGCTCTGAATAGAGAAGCTGTGACTTGTAAGCACCAGTACCACAACTCCTGCTGGTATGTAGCATAAAGGAGCTTTAGTTCAACTGTGGATCACGTGTTCTTCAGAAGGATTTGATATTAGAGACCTTCTACTTACATATTACCCATATATTAACATTTCTACTGCCGTGCAGCAAGTCACACAAGCATGTTTTTCATATTCCTAACTTGAAAAAGTGCTCCCACATACAGAGCAATTCCATTATTGGGTCCCAGATAGCAAATGAAAGCTCTTACAGAAAAGGACTTACACAATGACCTATTCAGATTAAAAACTGTACAGTCAGCCCTTTTTTTAGAGCAACAGATACTCTATTAGCAGCCAGACAAACTAAAAAGAGCAGATATTTTAATATTGCATCCATTTCTAGTTTGGCATGAGGCATCATCCGACAAATCTTAGCATTCATTCCCAACAGCATTTCTAATCACCCATCCCTGACCTACACCCATACTAGTATGAAATAGGTGACCTATCTCCATGGACAAAATGCTGAACTAAAAATATTCAGTATCTTTGTGCATCGTGAGAACACAGAAGGTGGATATGGTATAAAATAAATCTCACAACTCTAACATAAAGAAAAAACATAAAACACAGAAAACCATAAAAACCCCAAACCTATGTCTGTTCTTTCATTTCTCTAAATGGATGGTAAAAAAATCACTACACTATCACTTTTCAAATAGAAGCATTTGGAGCATGAGGGAGCTTCATGTCTAGTGAGAAATATATTAAATCATTTGGGAGATGGTTGCCCAATAAACAATTGCTGTAGAGCAGCAATACTGTAATTATTCCACCCTTGAGCAATATCTTAAAACCTTTACATCTTGTGTGTAATGTTTATGAGGCAGACAGACTGAAAGCAGGAGTCAGATGATGGTGGAAACTTGTCTTGAGCAAGCACTAAGCAGTGATCAAGTGTGTCTTTGGAAAGCAAGGTGGATGATGAACTGAAGTCACAAGGCACATGTAGCATATGTGGAATTATATGTAGTATAAGGATATATGGTAATTTGGAGAGGAAATTTGTGAGGAGGAAGATGAGATCAGCAGATCAAATTCAGATGACTTCAGCTGTATCTGAGCATATGGAAGGAGTGTTCACCTCTGTTTGAATAGTATGTGATTTCACCTTTATTCTTTGTCACTCCAAAACAATAGGACAGATGCCTGGCATGACCTTACTGAGATGCCATTGCCACTGCATGTCATGGTAAAGAAGTCAAGATCTTTTGGTAACAAGATTGAGTCAGTCTGTCATCTCCAGAAATCTTTTCAGCAGCTGAGGGGTGGTTGCCTTTGTTCCTGTTCAAGCACTAGGCTATACCATGGTGCATAGAAAAGACTGTAGCTTGGTAGCAGCCATCTGTGTATAGAAAAGGGGACCAACCCCACTTTGATCTAAAAATCACAGTTCATCCTTTGCTGTTCTCTCTCCTTTTAGCAGCTTATTCTGCAAGCAGTTTTCTACCCAGAGGTGAGGAACCAGTATGCAAAAATATAGCTGTCAGAAGGCTGCCATGAAAGAGGTGAGCGAAAAAGTCCTGGTCCTGATGAGCTCAAGCAGCCTTTGATGTTCCCATTTTCTGCAGGCTTTGGGGCCATCAGTGCACAGTGGCTGAAGTTTCTGTTCTCTTCCTTTTTATGCTGTGTTTTTATAATTAGCCTCACACAGCACTTATGCTCAAGTATCACATTCATGATGATAATGTAGAATGTCACTGTAATAAATAATACAAAGAGTTTAATACATAGGGCTCTCAGAAATGTTATTGCTGTCCTTTTAACATGTATAATTTTCCTCTGACTTACCATGAAAATGTAAAACAAATGCTTTCATTATATAATGTGATAGCAGTTTCAGTTGCTAAAGAGACATTTTAAAGTTGAAAATGTCAGAGACATGGAGACATTGGAAATGAGCACTTGAATGTTCCCTTTTCAAACTTATTTGAAGAGGAAAATAAGTGCAGCAATCATAAACTTCCACTTTCTTTTCATCACTGTTAGAAACGTCTCTGCCTGCAGCCTAGTCAACAGCAATTCAGTTGTGATTCATGGTTTTAAAGCCTGAATTATGACCAAAAAAGTCATAAACTGCAGGAATGATTTTACTTCAAAGATGATAGAGTACCTACGCTGACCAGAAGGCTTTTAATCTATTATACTTCTTAAATAAATGTGCCTAAGCAACTAATCACTTGCTATTAGCTCTCTCGTATGATCACTTCAACTAACATAACACTGTATCACTTAAATAAACTGGCATTGTGCACAGGACAGATTTATAAGACTTAATTTCTCAGATCGCACTTGTCTCTTTTGCATTCAAAACAAATCCCAGAATGTAGCTCTCAGCCGATGCTTGTAGGATCCATTTGTTTCATATTTTGAAAGCAACTATAGTATTTGTCAGCCAGTTTTTGCTTGTACATTCTGCATGATTAAAAAACCCCCAAAACTAACAACACTGCCTATAGATAATATGGTAGGATTGGAAAACACTTTTTTTTATTATTTTATTTTCATGATGACATGTTATCTGTATTGTTTCTCCAGTAGAAAAGGGTGCCAGCAAAGCTTTATAGCTCTGCTCAGTTACAGAAAGTCCAACTAAAAAGGGTGTGTCCCAAGGAGATCCCTGCTAAGCCAAATTGGCAGATGTCCACTAAATAGAAGTTAAATACTGAAATTCTGGTAGTTTGCCACCAAGAAGGTGACCAAGCAGGTAATATTTTAACTTGTGTGGAATATCCATCAGTTGGCATTAGTCAATGCGAACTATAAATCAGAATAGTTGAAAAAAAACCTGTTTCAAGTATAAAAACAACAAAAGAAAAGTTATCATGAAAAAGCTTATTAATGCTGCTGGCTAAAGATGTAACTTTATAAAGCAGGTCTTCATCAAAGATGACCTCATCTCTGAGGCAGTTTCTGTCCTTCACCTTTCCTAAATGTATTCAGAAGGCCCCAAGGGCAGAAGAATCAGGCACCCTGGAGAGGATGGGGAAAGGTCGAACTCTCCTCATAGCTTCATTCAGATAAATCCCAGCAGCATTATTGGCACTTCTCGCCTATAATCTGAGGACAGGAAAGAACAGAGAGAACAGATTTTTAATTTATTTTTTTTAAACTACTAGTTGAAAACAAACAAAATAACGGACAAAGAGAAAAGAAGACCTTTATTTCAGGCTGATCCAAAGTTTATCGCTTTCAGTCAACTCAAAAATTACTTTGAGATTAAGCAAGATTTTCCTCATCCTTAAAAAATAATTTTGCTTTGGATTAAACTTTTAAATTAAAGAAAATGAGAAACCAAAAACTAACCTGAATGGAAATCCCCAAAATCCCCAAAATAATCTGAAGCAGTGCCTGGACTTCTGTTTCCTTTCTGTCTCCAGTTTTTTCTGGACTTTCTGGGAATTTTTGTAGGACAAACAACTCAGCAAAAATGAATCTGAATTTCTAAAATATTATGATATCACCACGTCTGTGTGTTTCATAGAAAATTTTTTTTATCCAATTCCACCAAACTAACCCACTGGACAGAAATGTCATATGGCAACCATAGAAAATACAGCTCAGAAAAGTGGTTATTTTCCATTAATAACTAGTCCATGAGCTGGAATTGAAAATAAAAACAATTTCCCTATTCGAGTGTAGGGCAGTGTCTTCTCCAAGCAGTGTTTCACTCTTCTGTAAGAAGAACTTTTCAAGTTCATTTGATTTATAGGGTTGTGGCGTGGCAGGAAAAAGGTACACAGCAGGAACTTGGAAGAAAGGCCAACTTCTATTTGCCATAAAATTCCATGCTGTGACATGCCAGCAGCTAATCCACAAGCAACTCAGACATTCAAACCTGAGGCTAATCAAGGTGCAGATGTCTGCCACCCCTAACCAAGCCACTGTTCCATGAGCTCACCCTAGATGTGACTGCATCATTAAGAGAAGAGGCTGATGCTGGATGAGTGCACTGCTGCTGTGATGCTCAACAGAAAGCGAGAGGGTGCCGATGCTCTGCAGAATCCTGGGATGAGATGGTTTGTGTTGGGTGTCTGCAAGGATCCATGATTTCAGAGACAAAGGCTGGCTGCGCAGTATCTTTCACTGACATGAGCCAGCTGTGCCCACACTTATAGCTGCTCTCTGAGGCTGTGTTGTCGCCAAAGCAGAGTTGTAAGCGCTGCCTCCTTGCAACTGCTAAGAGCTTGTTTGCCTTTACAGGTGGCTTAATAACATGTCTTCTTGTGGTCAATCCTCTTACAAGTTCTTCAGATGCATCTCTAATCAAACCTGACCTGTCGAATCCATCTTCTACTACTGCTTCAGGATCCGTGGCTCGTATATGGTTTCTAATGGCATTTTCTACTGGACCAAGGACTTCCATTCATTTCCTTCAGTCTTCACTGGGAAACCACTTATTTGTGAGAGCTTGCTGGCAGTATTTTACTCCTTAGGTTTTCTTTAGGACTGTTTGCTCTTTGTCTTGGCCCAGTCAGTTTGACCTTGGTAAGAAAGAGTGTACAGTAGATAACCTGCAGTTGTTGAGTAGTAGTCGTGCACTGTGGCATCTGGTAAGAGTAAAATTTCCCGTGAGGAACAAGAGTGGTTTTGTTATTTTACAAGATGAATGGCTTGAAATTGCACGTTTTTCCTCTCCTTTCCTTTTTTTTTTTATCTCCAAAACCAGGCCTGGTTTGAACCTTCAGTCTGCACCTAAACACAGGTGATACCTGAGAGAATTTAGTATGTCTTAAGCCAGCTGTAGCTGTGTCACAGTGAAGCTGGGATTTTGGACAGGAGTTACATACCAGGGATAGTGTCCTGGAAGGATTTGGTGGATGTTTAGGTTTGGGTCTAAACTTTGTAGCAGGTTAGTGCTTAGACAATTTGACCTTTAATGAAGGTGACCTCAAGAGAACATGTACAGGCACCTCAGGTACTGAAGTACTTGAGAGATTTCAAAAGTATTTAGACAAATTCAGGTAAACAAATCTCTTGTATTTTTGGGATGTGAAACCAGCCCCTGAGATATGGGGGTATTTGCCCAGAGAAGTTGTGGATGCCCCCTCCCCGGAAGTGTTCAAAGTTGACTGGGGCTTTGAGCAACCCGATCCAGTGAAAGGTGTCCCTGCTTACTGCAGGGGGTTTGGAACTATGTGATATTTAAGGTCCCTTTTAACCCAAACCATTCTATGATTCTGTATCTGTCATTTATCAGCCTGTTATCCCAAATAAGATCTGCATCTGGTACCAGGTACGTGTTGTACAGAAGGTGATTGGGGAAGGCAGAAAAAAAAAATCAGTATTTTTATTTGCTGGAAGGTTACCGATCAGTTTTCAGATTGCTCTAAGTTCTTCTACCTTATCAGTGATTTAACTTTGCATATATTAACTGCAGCCATCACTAAATTTATTTCTGGTCTTTGCAAGTCAAGAAGAGAATTGGCTAAGTTAGCATCTATGTACACCCCTCCCTTCACACTCCCGCCCCGTTTTAGGTATGTATACCAAACCTGATCAAAACCAAGCAAAAAACCCCCCTTACCCCCAAACAAAAAGAACCACAAAATTTGGGCTACTTCCACTGCCATGCCACTAACACTTTTTTACAGATTATTGAAGGCATTGGAATAGGAACTTCCCATTCTGTGTAGATCTGAGCTTGTTTTGTGAAGCCCAAGTTAGAACTCATCTGCAGTCCATTTACAGTCAGAAGCAGTTAGGACATCTGCTCTGGTCTAATTTGAGAGAGAAAAGATGTCCACATAGCAATATTGAAATGTATGGTAATTCAGCCTAGAAAGCCATGCCTTTTTCATTTTCACATATTCTGTTCCTTTCACCCTCTAAATTTAATTGGATTGGATCTGTAGGAAGTATTTTTGCAGAATCTAAATATTCAGTTTTATGTAGTTTGTGCTTATTTTATGGAAAGCTACATGTTTTCAGGTCAGTGGTCAATGGAATACTTTTTACAGCTGCTTCCTCCTGTTTATCCGTCAGTAAAGTAAACTCTCTTCTAGTTGTTTAGAAAGGAAAGTATTCTGCTCTGTCGTGTCTCAGCACTGTGCCGCTCTCAGCAGAGTATGAGCTATCATTACGTTACAGGCAGTGCTTAGAAAGCCATGCTCTGCACAATGGGATGCAAAACTCCTGTTCTCTTCAGCAGGATTGCTGTGGTCTGAAGCCAAGAGCTCCTGCGTGGGTGACAGTGGCCAGAAATGACGTTGCATCTTTAGAGTCAAAGGCAAGATGTTGATGCCCCATCCCTGGAAACATTTAAGGTCAGTTTGAACAGAGCTCTGAGCAACCTGATGTGGTGAAAGATATCCCTGCCCATAGCAGGGGGGTTGGGCTAGATGATCTTCAGGGGTTACTTCCAACCCAAACCATTCTGTAGTTCTGTGATAAGTAAAATTAAGTCTGTTTGTTAGCACAGATCTACCAAGATCCACACCTACAAGTCCTATCTGGGTTAATTTAACTTTCCTCTTGTCTCTTTGTGGTTGTCTCTCCTGTTCTCTGATCCATTAGCACATAGCAGAGAACCCCCCAGGAATCATGTCCACCACTTCCTATCCCCTAGGCAAGGCACACTTATTGGATTTCACGTCAACCTAAGCCATTCCTTACATCATTTGTGCTCAGTGATTTTGCATTGCAGTGTTTGCACTTCACTCGGGTCTCTCCCTAAAACCTTGCACCTACATCTGAAATAGTTAGTCACCAAAGTCACCACTGAAGTATACTGCATGACCTGAAACAATATATTTTGGATGGAAAACAAGCAGCTTAGCTGCAGCTAACAACAGGTCTATGCTCCAGTCAGCTTTTGCCTTTCTCTTTCCATAAGAACAGCATCTCCGAAAGGCTGGATTCTTTCTGTCATTTGGCCATATTCTCTTGCTGTAACTATGTTCTTTTCATAACAACCCTACACTAACCATACATTATTAACCCTCAGAGACAGGAACTTAATTTTAACATTTTCCTGTAAGCACTGTGCAAACCCAGGGTATAATACTAAAGTCTTTTTTTTTTTTTTTTTTTTTAGTTTTTTTCCCCCCTGCTTACACTTTAAATATAAGGAGAAAGGAAGTCAGCTTTAAAAGAGAAACAAAAAATGGATCCAGTGCAGAGCATCCAAATCTGAATTTTTTTCTGGTAGAAAAGAGCATGCAGGTGGTAAAACATCTGTTCTCTCTCTGGGCTTTAGGTATCCAGCATTGGCTTGTCCTTAGCAACTCTCCTTTTCCATATGTGTTTCCTACAGAAGGTTTAACACTTACTTGTTGAACTCTTTACAGCATTTTTTAAAATTCAAACCAGAAAAAAATGCTTATAACAGTAAATGATAACATAATTTTCCAGAGTTTCTGTAACGAAGATTCTCCTCTAAGTCACAATAGTTAACAGTTTGTTTTGTATAAGGTTCAGTTACTTGTCTGATAGAGAAGCCAATGCCCTCTTTAGGTGTATTTGCAATACATCTCTGCTGGTAGCACCATCATCATCAGTGCACTGAATGTATGAGCAGGATGGCTCAAGAAACACGAGAGAGAAACATGAGATACTAAAACGGTGGTGAAATACATGCATCCTGCAGGGTGGGACTCCAGTGAGAAAGAGGGTTTGCCTTTTTGTCTTCCCTTGCTGCCTGCATGAAGATGTGATCTCAGTGGTGGACTTTTAGCAGATCCACCACTGAATGAAGAACTGTCAGAGGAGGAACTGGCAAGCATTATCCTCCAGCATCTGCAGGACACCAGCTGATGCTTGCTGCTCTTGAAGCTAAACACTCCAGGGAAGCAAGAGAAGAGATTTCCTTGACAAAAGCTATTTGTTGCCAACTCAGCTCTCGAAGGAATTAGACTTTGGCACCTGGTGTGACAGGCATCAACGCTGGGCAGTGTACGCTGTCATGTGCAGTGGCATGAGAGTACATGGTCAATGGGTTTTCTGAAGTCAAATCCTGTGTGCCAAATAAATAGAAAGTATAACTCATATCTCAAATGATGGACCAAATGCAGAGATGATTTTAGGAACAAAAAAACTTTTTCTGGCCCTTGTTCCTGCACTTCAGGGAAAAAAGTTCATATCAAGAGATCTCGGAAAATCCTGTGATGTCTTAAAAGTCTCAAGCTGAGGCCTGTCAGGATATAATTAACAGATGTAGACAGCCACTATCTCGGCATGACTAAGCTAGTTTTACACCGGATAAGCCCGAATTATATTTATTTTCATTTCACAACATGTTCATAATTTTAATGAACTGGTGTGAGATACGAACAGGAAAACGAGGCACCGTGACCAATCCCCCTTCTTAAGCTGCCGGGTTTAGTATGTTAATGGAGACAGCTAACAAGGCAATTGCACTGCAGTGATCTTCCCAACAGATTGAGCAACATGGCTGGCAGGGAGAGGAGGGGAGGGAGTGAGCAGCTACTGGGCTGGTTCTCTGGGATCAGGTCTGTTATTATCCATTATGATCAAATCAAACAATCCTAATAACAATATCTCAAAGACAGTGCACTGTAATCCAAAAGCACTTGGCCACGGAAACCAAATACTATAATTAGCCAGCAAGATGTGTCTCTCAGGCTGAAACACAAGAAATGTTTTCACACAGGGCAACACTATACAAACGTGAGAAAAGTAAG
Organism: Bucorvus abyssinicus; assembly: GCA_009769605.1. Taxonomy (NCBI): domain Eukaryota; kingdom Metazoa; phylum Chordata; class Aves; order Bucerotiformes; family Bucorvidae; genus Bucorvus; species Bucorvus abyssinicus. The sequence continues at coordinate 44,525,522 of CM020063.1, forward strand.
TGGAGGCCAAGATGTTTTGCAAGAAGACACATGGGTAGATAACAGATTTAGTTCAAGTTAGACCTTGTCCAGCTGTAAGGTTACACCTCCTGCCCTTGGAACTGCATTTTTCTACTGCTGGCTGCCAATAAGAAGCCTAAGGAAGCACTGCAGTTTTACCTGTGCCTAACATTGCCTCTTTATGGGTTGATACCTGTCCATGTCAACATCTGGCCAGATGTTGACTTCCACAGTAAAAGCTTTTCTGCTGCAGCAGTTGCAAACATATGCACTGTACTTAAAAAGTAATCGTGGTGTCCTGAGAGTGTCACATTTAAATACCTGAATGGGAAATTTTCTGACACTGGCTGAAACATAGCTCACTTTATTGTGCCAAATACCATGACAAAGCATTACTTCAACCTCTGGAGGCTGAAGAGAAGTGGTTTAGTGCAGGGCCAGGCTCAGCTCTGACCTCAGATGGAAGGACACAAAGACCACATTTGGGGCTGCTCTATGGTGCAGAGCAAGTCCACACTTGTAGGAGACGGGGAGTGAAGAGCACTGAGATAACAACCTGCCTTTCTCATAAAACCATTCACTGGTGTAAGCCAACGTTCCCCCAGTTCATCACAATACCAGCATCTGTAGGAATTTCCCATTGCTCTTGCAACTGCTTTACTTTCTAGGCAAGGCATACAGCAACCTATTAATAAGCTATACCCATAAGAACAGTCACTGCTAGCTTAGACCATAGGTCTACTTAATTCAGCATCTGTTCACAACAGTGGTGAGAAACAGTTGCTTGGAGATATGTAAGAACTGGGCAATACATATGATGCTTCTGCCCCAGAACTCTCGTAGCCCCCAAGATGCTGTCAGCCCAGCGGAATTCTTGGGCCAATATTTGGTGACCCTTTTCCAGAACACTTGAACCTTTTCTTCTTGGAGTCGTGTTAGCTTTTAGCATCCACCCTGTCTGTTGGCAATGAGCTCCAGAGCTTGCATGAAGAGTTGCTTCCTTTTGTTTGTTTTAGTTTGTTCAGTTTGTTTGTCAGTTCTTCTTCAGCTACATTTGAAGCTCTGTTACTTACTCCCTCTAGCATTCCCCTCTGTGTTCCAAACCCTTTTCGTTTAAGCTACAGTCCTCTTACATACCCTCTGTGGATGACAAATATCAGAGGGTACTGAAATATGACCCAGTGTTTCTGCTCAGGATTTTGAAAGACCACAAAATGATCTATCAAAGATCTTACAGCAAAGGTAGCTTTTAGTGGCATGGGCTTGTGGGTCTTCAGTCAATCCTATATTCAGGGCAGCTCTACTCAATTAAAATCATAGGTGTGTGAGTTTAATTCAGAAGCTATCCAAAGTCTCTAGTCCTGTTTTTGGTACACCTGGATAACTCAGAGCATCCCTCAGCAGAGAGAGCAGAAAAACAGGGAGGACCTCTTAAGCTGCACCCATCTTTAGGATTTGGGCCACCGGTGGTACCACAACCTGCAGCCTGGGTTCTTTTCTCCTGTAAATAAATAAATAAAAACCCCCCAAACTCCTGTTTTTCCAAAACTCAATCAAAGACTACCCCGTTCCTTCAAAGCACAGCTAAGGGAGATCCCTTTTTATACATTACCCTCACCATCAGAGCCCCCCCCCCGTAAAGTGCCCCATCACCCTATTTTGCTTCTAGTCTGTCATCTTAGCCATGCTGTACCATTTTTATGAACTTTAAAAAGCACGTGTGTCACATCCGTGCTTCCCCGAAGTCTGCTTAAGTTTTGGAGTTGACTGCAGTGAAGTGAGGACTTGACTCATGGACTCCCTTAGCAAAACTCCGCCAATTATGTACTAAAATGGAAAGCAATTATTTAGAAAAGGGCTAATGTAAAAATCCAGCCAGGCAAATCAAGAAAAAGCACCACTGTCACTAGAATTTATTGAGACATTTTTTGAGGCAAAGGGATTTTATTTTGTGACAATTTTCTATTCAAATTGTAATCACACGGCTGGGTGTGGAGTAACTTCTATTTGGCAACACAGTCCCGGTGAGAGGGAGGGCAAGTGTGTTACAATCACAAGCGACAAGAGAACAAAGAGCCTCAGACCAGCCTGACCGAGATGCAAACACCTATTGGAACATTTTCCCCTGAGCAGGGAAATAGAAATCAGTATTAAACAGTAAAAGCTGCACAGAATATGCCTGCCTCCACTTCAGCCTGATTTTTTTTATTTCTCTGCAAATCACTTATGTGCTGAGGAGAAGGGAAAGGATATGAAGAAGTTATTGTGAAACCTGTGTGTATCTTTTGTGCAATCAGAGACTGCATCTTTCATTTTTTGGCTTGCACATATTCTTGTGCTAGTTAAGTTTCATTTCTCATTTTATGGTCTTGAACTGGAGAGATGAAACCAAATAGGGTCACCCTCCCACATCCCATTGTTTTGAGAGCTGCCAGTGGTTTTCATGCATAAAACTTTGGTTTCAGCTGCCTAATTTGGAGACTTTAACTTCAGAGGTGTCCCCTCTGCAGGAGTCTTTCATCGAGCAAGTCTGCATGTTTCATGGCATGGACCTGTGCTTTTTAGGAGGAACTTCACACAACATCACTTCTCCTGTAAATCTTACTGACAGGTCATGCATGCCTTGGTGTCATGAAAGCAAGTTTGTCCATGAATTCTGCAACAGGGAACACCTCTAAGCAGTGGGGAATTGTACCCAAATCTCCATCTCAGATCTGAGTGAACCACTCCCTTAAGAAAGAACTTCCTCTAGCTCTGCCTGAGCCTTTCCTTTGACTGATCATACCTCTTCTGGTGGCCTGAATCCCAATCATCTGCCCATTTAAATTTAATCAATCAAATGCACCTGCTAAAAGATGCAAAAAGCTGACGTGAGGGCAGAAGAACCATCTATTGAAACTAATGATAGAGACAGAAAAAGCTCCTCACAGCAGTTCCAGACGCAGAAAGAAGGCTGCAAAACCAGGGAATTGATAGCTTGTTACTCCCTACAAAACTGAAAGCAAAAATCAAGATTAAAAAAATTGCAAAACAACAGCTTATTCTGGGCTTACTGCATCTTATTATTGAGCAGTTGCAATTAATCATCATCTAGTTTGGCTGCTCAGCTCAGCTGAAGTCAAAGGTGAAGACACAACATTCCTGGGATTTGTCATGAGGAGGTTTGTCACATCTTCCCAAAGCTTGCGTGAGGAGGAATGAGACAGGCTGCAAGAGGCCAAGTGTTAGGCAGAAATTATTTCACTTCCTCCATGCCTTTGCAGCATAAAATATTTCTCTCCATAAATCAGCTCTGATTAGTTTATTATGGATGTTTAGGTTAAATGTCTCAATTGCTCTTTTGTTCTTGGGAATCCAATCTAACTTTTATAGATATTTATTAGCACAGCTTCTAGACAGCTGATTTCATTTCCCATCTCTTTGTTTTTGGCTCTGTTGTGGGAAGGATGGAGTCATAAAACTAAAATACCCGCAGTCATAAGAATCAGGACTTGGGCTTTTCTCTCGATCAGCCACACTGACACCACACTGTGTAGTACAAGGCGGGGACGAGAAGATGCTCAGAAACGGACTCTCAGCTATTCTTTTCCCATAGACCTGCCGCAGCCTTCGGAAGAAATGCAGTTAGCACGGCAAGCCTTGAACATGACCACTGAATGGAAGTGGACCTACAACAGTCTTGCTGAAAAAACGGTGTGCAGGAACACGTGCCTCTAGCTCACGCGTAGGAAAGATTCATGGCATTGTGCATTTTAATGTCTACTTTTCCCTGATTTAAAATCACTGTCCTGCAACCTCCTGGGTAAATGTGATGGGGATGGTCTGATCTGAGCAGAAGGCTGGTACTCTGCATTGCTGAGCTTTCTCCGTCCTCACATGAATGACTTTGAGGACAACAGCGGGTAAATGGCTCACTCATCCTCAGTCACCCGTGTTACATGACGGTTACTGCCTGCCTCTCGCGTCAGCTGTAGAGAATAATTAACCAGTGTTTGTAGAGCGATCATTGCAGGAAAAGTAGAGATGCTTCAGACATTATTTACTTCAGCTTTTAACCTTGGTTATTTAATATCAGGGTTCTACTATGTGTGTCAGGCATCTGAGTGCTTAGCTTTACATCCCCATTCCAGAGGACCGGCCGTATTGCTGCACTCGCTATGTCCACACCTAATATAACATTTGCACTTGGCTTCCATCACAGCTGCTGAAAAGAGGGTGGGGTGAACTTAACTTCAACATGTCTGGTAAAAGTTCCCTGCAGACAATGTCTAATGAGGTTTTAATTTTCCAAAGTAAACTTACAGCAGCCTGTATGAATGCAGGACCTTTTCTGCTCCGACCACTCCCCTCACAGACGGAGTTTGCACTACCTGTGTGCCAGCCCCCTCCACCTCACGCGTGCCAACAGCTCCCCGAGATCCTCTGCACAACGCCTCTGGGCACAGTGGAGAAAGCTGGACCGTGCCCCATTTAACAGGACTCTGCCTTGGTGAATGCCAAGTGCTAGAGCAGTTGTGCTTGGCGCTGGGAAGGATACCTCCCAGCAGCATTTCAGTTTGAACATGCTCATGAATGCCCTTTGGGCTCAGGACAGGTTGTAGGGTTTTCTGGATGTGGCTGTGAGACAGAGGCTAGGAGGGATGGAGAAAATGTTACTTAATCAGGGAACACTTCAGGGCTGCCAGTAGCCTCTCCAGCAGGTTACCGGAAAGGATAAAGATTAACTTCTTCCCTTCATAGGAAGGAAAATTAACCATGTGCTTGCAATGTGGAAATGGTACTGGAGAGTATTACGAGTACTTCCTTTCCTAATACCGCAAGAAGTCAAAAGTGAAAAAAGTTTCACCCAGATGATGTGGGACACTCATAAAACAGGTCTCTGGATTAGCCAGAATATCAGGAATCCCAAACAAATTAATCTGTGCCATAGCAGATGGATTTGTGCTTGATCACAGTCTTTCATTTTTTGATTTTTTTTTAATGACTAATGTACATATTTCTTTGCTTCTCCTTAATTTTTTGTGGCATAAAAGCTCTTCCAGTATCTTTGTAAATAAAAATCTAAAAGACAGCTTCCTCTTTGTTTGTGATTTTGCTTGATATCTGCACGATGCATGAGGAACAAGCAGCAGTGAAGGCAGCAGCAGAATGTGCATTTCCCAAAGTGCTGCATGGGCAGACCTTGGGGGTCCAGATATCAGCTGTGCTCAGGTGAAAGACAAGGGACCACATTCACACTGCCTACAGACACATTGCTGTGCACGGAGACTTCTTTTGCCCACCACCCTGAAAGCGTCTGACAATCCTGTATGTCAGGTACTCTGAACAACCTCATTGCTCTTGGGAGCGCAGAAGGCACAACAGTGGTGGATACCCAGCCGCCCACGATCATCTACCCAGCTTCAAGCAGCCACAAGCTTCAATTGCCATCTACCTGCCCTCCATACTCACGGAGTATGAGAAGAGAAGGGTTATCACCTGGGAGCAAGTCATCTCATCCCCAGACAGGTAAGCTGAAGATGCCCAACTTCCCTTTGTTGCCAAAGGAGCTGGGGTGACTGTCTCAGGCTGAATGCCTCGACCCATACATTTTAATGCAGCCCAGAGGGTTGTCCACTCACATCCTTCATGTGCAGCAGCTTCCCACTGTTTGGGATACTACTAGGCTGATCAGCTGCGCTCAGCGTTTCCGGGCTCACCACAAGAGGCAAAGCCAACTTGGTCAGAAGAACTCCAGCATGGGGTGGCTTGAGCAACTCCAGCACCTCAGGAGGAACTGTGCTCTCCTCCTTCCCAAGCTCCACCCATGCGTCATGACTCCCACCAGCACCTCTGGGCACAATCTTGAAGTTTTTCCCCCCAAGTTTGGCAAAAGGGGGATGAGTTGACTTAATAGGGTAGGGCTTTGTCATTTTGCCAGTTTTTGTCATTTATGACACAGGTTTTCCCTTCGCTCTTCAAAGCCAAGCACTGGAGAAGCATTAGCAAAGCTGTGCCTTAGTTGGTTTTCTTGCTTGCTTGCTTGACAATGAGAATAGCATTAAATTTAAGTGTTTCTGGGCAGTGATTTTAATCTCCCTCTGGAATCAGCTGTCCATACTGGGCTTGTGAATAGTCCTGTAAATGTATTTTACTACATTTTTAATGTTTTACATGGCCCGAGCAGTCTGGAGGTGAGTATGGAGGTTGGCATGAAACTATTTCCGACCTTTTCTACTTAGAACTCTGTCTTTTGGTTAAAATTAAAATTGATTGTTAAAATCACCTTTCAACTACTTTGGAAGTCAAAGAGGGTCTTGTAACAGCCCAGAAAGAAAACCAGGAGCTAAGATGAGAAAATTGGGGTAGATGCTTTGATTAAACCCAGGGCTCACACTCAATTGATGTGAATCAGAACCACATACTAGCAATGAGAGGCAGGACTTCCAAGTCATATTTAGTTAAGCAGGAAAAGATGGACAATGTGAAATTATTTAATTTACTCAGAGTAACATAAGCCCTTCATGCTGTAAAGGACCTTCACAAACAGAGGATAATAAGGACAGCAATTTTCAGCTTAAATATTAAAAAGAGTTAATGTATTTGTTTCCTAGCTGTGAAGACTACTCCAGCTAGGATCTACTAGTTTAAGAATCAGCAGAGGCATAAAGCGAAGACTCAGAAGAAAACCTTTATGGCACCTGGGGTTCATACAGGCATTGAAGACAGAGAGACACTTGCAGAAGGATGGGACTGCAGCATTCATTAGTGGTGCTGCCAGGTGAATGCAGAAAGCTTCATAAAATCCCAGCAGACAGAGACATTTACATTCAGAACTGCTATTTATACTAAAGCTTTATGGAAGATGCTGATGAAATTTATTCTCTGCTACTAAATAAAACCAGACTGGGCACAGCACGAGCAACTTGCTATGGTTGACCCTTCTCTGAGCATTGGACTAGATGGTCTTCTAAGTCTCCTTCCAACCCCAGCTTCCCTGTAACTCTGTGATGTTGTAGGTATGATGGTGAAATCTTCTTCAGCTACATATTTCTGCAAAAGACAAGACAAATAGAGTCATAATAAAAACCAAAATGGAGCTACCCTTCCTTTCGAAGAAGTAACCCGAAAACAGTATGGTCATTCTTTTTCCCCCGCGCGTTAACAACTCACCTGAGATCATAGTAAGGCTGCTATAGCTGTTTGACAGTACCTGGGAATTCTGGCACAAAAGCAGCAATTTGTGGTTATTGTTATCCCCTCTAATCAGCTGGATTAGCAGGCAATTCAAGATCAGACAATGCCAGGCATCTGCTGCAATCCTGTTTTCCAAACAGAACGAATTAAACAGGGTCAAGTGTCTCTGCTCAATCCTCATCCCCCTTTCCAGTCAATATTTAGGCCAAAAGTGCTGGCACTTTCTCTCTTCCTCGCCATCTCTCACATGGTCTCTGTCTCAGGCTGGACTCACAGAGCTTCTCCCAGCCCTGTCCTTGGTCTTTCATTACTTTACTGTGTTTTTCCCCGCTGTGCTTTTTCCTTCTCTGTATGGGCATACAAATCTCCATGACACAACACCCATCAGAAACCTGTAATCCCATATGCCATACTCATGCATTGTGTAAAGTTGCTGGCTGCTTTTACTTCAAAAAGGAAACAGCTATTTCTCATAAGGCTTCCCATATACATAATCAATAGATTTCTTTGGAATTCCTACTTTTTGTGCTAACACCACTGATGAAAATGCTAAATGAGATTGGCCCCAAGACTTACCCCTAAGGACCTCCAGAAGTAATCTTCCTTCAGTTTAGTATTTTCCTTTTTAGTAATGTGGGTTGTACAAAGATACAGCGTTCCATTTTCCTAACACTAGCAGATAAATACTGATAGATTTTATGAATGAAATTGATTTTGGAGTGTAATTATAATAGCAGGGAAATCATTTAATGGTCAGAGAAGGATGAAAACTCAGATGTTGACCAATATTATATGGAAAAGAAATGAGATGGAGGTTGACAGATTGCCACAAGGAAATTTAGGAAAAAGATTTGATGAGACCTCAGACTTTGGGAAGGAAATTAGAATAAAATTAGAGGAGAAAAATACTTAGCAGAAAAGTGGTACCAACCCCTGATGAGAGGATTGATGCATTACTGGAGACAAGAGGAAATAGAAGAGGGTTTCCGTCTTGCGGAAACTAGCTGCTCCTAGCTCTCCTAACTAGCTCTCCAAGCTGCTCCTCTTTCAGCAGGCTAACCAGCTCCTGGCACATTTTTTCCAAATTAGTATTGCCTCGAAGATGTTCAAATAAGTTACCCTCAGTCTCTATGCAGTCTGTACGTGCTTTTATTGCCTTGTTTTCCTACCATTCTTCCTCCACTGTTTCCACATTTTATTTTTCCCAAAAAGCAGATGGCAAACCAGAAAAAAGCATCTTTACCTTAAACATTCAGGAGCATCTGAATTCCCATGTACAAAGGCTTTTTTTTTTTCCTTCCTGCAAGTCCCTCCAGGCTGCTAGATCAAGCTGCAGAAGTTGTCAGCTGGACTATACTAAACATTTCCAGGGAATCATGTTTATACACACCATCATTTACATGTTACAGGTACAAAGCAAGGAAAAACAATATACCTAATACACATATATATACACATGAGTATCTACTTTTGGGAATACTAGTGAAAGGTACTTAAAATAGGGATATAGATTGCCAAAATGTTATCTCAAAATCAAAATAATATTTTAATCCCAAAGGCAGTATTTTATACAGCACTTCCTCAAGAAAAGAAGGTTTGGTTGGTTGGTTGGTTTTTGATCCGAACAATTTTTTTCTCTCTTGAAAAATATATTGTAAATCTTTTTGAACTAAAAGATTTGCTGGATAAACCCAGATCTCAAATGAAAAATTTTTGTGCATAAAAACATACACTCTGCTTCATTACTTACGTAAAAGTATAAAACTCTAGACAAGTCTAAACCTTTAATGAAAGATAGCATGGTTTTCCTCCTGTAAAACAACTACGTTTTATCGTCCCCAAAAGTACAGTTTAAACTGAAGAAAAAATTTACCTGGGAAATCATTTGCAGAGTAATATCAAAAAGAAGTATTAATTAAGGATGGTCTTTGAAATTTTATCTGCGTTTCCTAACTTGGGTTAATTTCCTGACTTGAAAAACTTTGTGGGCATGGTTCTCGATTTTGTCTTCTGTTACCACTAAAATATATTGGGCAGGGGAGAAGCAATTGTCTGACAGCTCACATTGGGCTATTTCAAGTGACAGTTTTATATGCATGCCTGGGAAGCATGGTCTTCCAAAAGGTGAGGTAGAAAACCATGCTCAGAAAGTAAGTCTAAGTTTAGTGGCTCTACTAAATAAAAGGATGAATGCACAGAGTCCACAACTGGACAATGTTGTCTTTAATGGTCTTGGTGTTAGCAATGGAGAACAAACTTACATGTTCACCCATAATAACAAACTGAGGAAGAACGAGCATTCAAAATCATCTTGGCAAACAAGAGAAATCAGCTACAAAAATGGGATGCAATTCAATACCGGTAAATGCCAGTTCCTAAACCCATATGGGAAGAGTCAGCTGCACAAACACAGAATGGAAAAACAAGTGACTGCCCAGATAGTCTGCATGGAAGAATCCAAGGATTATGGTGGATCACAGAATGAACATAAACTAGGAGATGTCATGCCATTGTGAAACAGGCAAACATTATATTCGATTTATGAATAGGGGCACTGTCTATTGACTCACAAGGGAACCCTTCTGCTCTTTAAGCTTTGGAAAGCGCCTGCAGCAGGAACTCCATTGGCATGGAGGGACAGGAAAGACCCCAGCTTTCCTCAGAGATTTAGCCAAGCAGCACTCTGTATCATATGAATTAAGTAGAATTTAAAAATATCTATTATAAGGTGTTATTACTACATTCCCTTACCAGCATCACAGGTTCAGTGTGAAACAGATTTTACTTGGCTTAGTCAGTGAAAGCCATTGGGTCTATTTCAATGCATTGGGATGAACGAGTGTGAGGGTAAAGTGGATGTCCCCACATCTCGTGGACAAAAATACATCATGAAAAAGTTTCACTCATTTTCTGCAGCTTTTGCAATACTACATCTGCTCTCGCAAATAATCCGTGCTCATTTTGGTGGGTCCTTCCTCTTCAAAGTCAACTGGAAAATGGAAAATTATCAGCAGAAAAGCAATATTTTCTCAAATAAATCTTCAGAGAGGAGGACTTTGCTAACACTTCTCCCACGGTTGTGGAGACTGACTTATTGTCAGCAGGCTTTGAGGGGAGAGAAGGTGTTCCTGTGTACACGAACAGTCTCAGCTGACTGGAAACTGGCTCTGTAACATGGCTACCCTAACTAGATGACACACCTGTGCTCACTCTGTCCAAGGTATGTATCCGCCATCACATAATTTTCTGTTCAACTCCTGGCTTGATTCTATAGACCTCAATAAAAGAGAGAAGAATAAACATTCTGAAAGACTTTATTACATCTGCCAACTGTATGTAACATTTACTATTTCTATAACAACATTTTACTATTAGAAAGCAACAGTTTCTTGAAAGCAGAGTTTTGCAGGATGTTCGGCTCCATTTACCTTCATTTTCTGCTGCAGGCACAATTAAACTAAGCTCGTGTGTTTCGGGTTAACTCATGGAACATTTTCACATTAAAATTGAAACTATACACAAGCTTTTGCTGAAAGCATTGTCAGATCAGCACTGGAAGATTTTAAATCAGGCAATGTCTATGAATGGGTGAATGAATAGGTCTTTTGTGGTCCTGTCATTTCTCAGGCCTTTGTAGGCAAGCAAAATATTTGGGCCATTCATGTTTTTTACTGTGTGATTTATAACATTGTCCCAAAGCCCTTTGTAAATTTAAAATGCTGTGACAGTGTTTTTCAGAAAGGAATGCTTAACTATAATATCCCTAGATCCTCATGTAGGTTCTTAAATGAGGTCTTGATCCCGCAAATACTGACATGGATGCTTTTAGTAAAATACAGAATTGAATTTTGGCAGAATCAGGGCCTAAGTAAGTTGCCATTTGAAAAATACCAAGTTGCTTCCAAGGACCATTGCAAGCCATAGAGCACAGAAGCAGGACTATGCGGCACAGTCCTGCTGACTTCAATGGGATTTTTCACATGTTTAAAACCCTTGTTGGATCCCATCCTTTCTGAGACAGAAGAACTGGGTCCCTCTACCTTCAACAAGAATTGATTCAGCCTCTTAAATTGCAAAGCAGAAACTTGACGTGCATGCTTGGTTCTGTACGCTTGCTTTTGACCACAGAAGGTAAATACACGTTGCTCACTTTTTCCTTTGATGAGTTCTTAAACCTAAATGAATGTATCAGCTTTGGGCAGGAAAAGATCATGTATTAATACATTTTGCTAAATAGTCCCTTAACTCATAGAGGGTCTAGGCAAATAAAACCAAAATAGATGTATTTTTAGAATGCATTTTATTTTTTCAGAAATCACGTTCAGAAAAATGATGAAGTATCAAAAAAGAAAATTTTAAAGGCTATGAATTTCTACAGAAGCTTAAGATAAGAGTCAATATTGTCTTTATAAGTACTTTACTCCCAAAAGCAAGAATACCTTATAATGCAGGATGCTGCAGAGAACCTTCAAGTAAAGAGTTAAAGGACATTTCTCTGGATGCTTCATGTCAGAAGATATCATTCTAAACTCACAGTTTAGGAAGCTATATCTCAGTCAAAGTTTAAGATGATTTAGCTCGACCACATCTACGCTGAGTTTCTCCAGCAAGGGGCAGTATATAAGGTAAGTACAGTGGTAGCTTTAATCTTCTTTACGTCTGACATTCTCTGGGGACAACTGGAAACCAGTTGATCCTGTATACAATCAGCAGCCAGAGACTGTTGGGATGTAAAAATGCTCTCCTTCCGTTTATCATACACATGATAAAAGATTTACACAGAGGCTAAACCGATTTCGAGGCCATCACAAATCAAGCCTTCAGGTCAGGGGTCTAGAACCATGTCATGAAAAATGGGGACAAGTGCAGTGCAAGAGGATTTGAGCAATATGTCATCAAATAGCATCTCAGAGTAAAGATTTCAGCTCAGTGTCTGTAACAAAGCCTTTTAGTTTTAGAGCTTATCTCTGTAAGAAGCACCAGTCTCTCAGTTTCACAGCCAACACATAGCTATATGTCATCAAAGAGGTCCTCTGGCTCACAAGTGTTTTCCAGTGTTTCGAGAGACATCACATCCGGGGAATGTTTGCCCGATGTCTTCTGTGAGGTCAGATCAGGTCTGAAAATATAAAGCAAAGAGATTTGAAACAAATTTAGATACAGATATAAACAATTCCAACATATACGCTGCCAAGGTAACCATTTAATAGTGTATTTTGAGCTTTTTGTTAAGGTTACATGTAAGAGAAAAGTGCTTTTTGTAATACCTAATACTTGCTGAGATGGCAATGGTAAAACAACAGATGAAATTCAGCTTATAAAGGTCAAGGCTACAGCTATTTTGTTACAAGTTTTAGGACCCTGAGAATGACCATTTCACTCACAATTTCCACACAGAGAGCTAGGGAGAGCAGGACAAATGCAGAAAGCATACAAAGGATTTGCTATTCTATTACTGCACAGGATGATGATCTGTTAACCGCCCTTTATTTTTCCCTGGCACTAAACATCTGCCTGTTGTCCATCAGTTTGACATGGAGGCATACAACCGAGTTGACTCAAAGGTCCATGCCCCGAAGGTGCAAGTGTCTCTCCAAACAGAGAAGGAAGACGAGAAAACAAAGACAAATGAAGAAAATCCTTCCATAATACATGAATCCAGGTATGCAGCGACTTTCAAAGCCCCAGCCTTCCCCTGCACGTACGTTATGTTTACATTTGCTTATAAATGAATGCAAATAGAAGCACTCACCATTTACTGAGATGTCTTATGCCAAGGTGCGGGTTGGCCACAGAGTGCTACCTGAAAGCTTCACCTATTACATTGAACGACATGCTACTCTGCATCAGTCAGTCCCATTTAAAACTGCTTTGATTGACCTCGTCAATGTGGATCATTCAAATGGCTTTTGTCATTTACCAAGAGCCCATTTCACTGTTTCTCCTCTCTCTCTGAGACACCACTGTGGTAAAGACAGCTCTATGCTTTCACCTGGGAAGACAAGGTATATGTGTTTCGAAAAATGGTGGCATTTGCAATGGCTTCTGATTCCTATAGGAATTAATCTTATATCTATAGGCTGAATCCACAAAAAGCCTTTGAATCCTGCACAGACAACTTTACTTTTGCGAGCTTTAAGAGGAGGATTATCGACGACAGATACGCGTGTTTTGGTGACAAGATATTCCAGGCTGATATCACTAGCTGCTTTGAACACAAGACGTAATCTCTTCATCTTGGCTCAGCATGCTGTACGGAATCGGTGTAGGAAGCATGAGCAGACCTGCAGTGCTTTTATTGTAGTATTTTGGACTGTCTGGATTTTCATAAGGGTTGATGGCTTCATGCCCAGGTATATTCTGCTGGTGTAAACCTGACAGAAGATAAACAATTTGTATATTACCAAGGCCAACACATCAGCCACCAGGATGGGAGGAACTAGACAGAAGTGATGGAAATTGTTACTCTCAAATGCTGCCATATGAGGGCTTAGTGCAATGTGGCATGCAAAAGAAATCTTAATTTTATGACTAATCTAAGCATTTGCCTTCAACTGCTTCATGATGGAGAGTCAATATAGTTAGTGAAATTCAGCAATTTATTTTTCTTTTAACATTTGGTTTCAAACAGATTCGGACCCAAGTTTTCCAGAACTACTACCTAGAAATCTCTAGGGAGCAGAAGTTTTTATAAAAGCAATGCAACCCTCAAAACGCAATGAACTTCCTAAGACCCCAGCCACTGCGTGATTCACAGCCTCTCACACTTCAAGCCCTTGGAGGTTCAGACCTCTCACTATGATGTTTCCTGCTGTGGATGTGGGGAATGATTTTCATTTTGAGGTGGAGCTCTTGGTGCTCCTGAGGAATCAGCAAAAGCCCAGTAAATGCTGAGTCTTGGATGCCATCACTTCCTAAGCACTCTCCAGTATCCAGAAAGGTTTCCTCACCTCTCTATTCATCACCCCAGTTCTGCAAAACACTTTAAATTCAATGTATTGGTATATTCAGATTATGATAATTATTTTCTCTGGAAGTCTAACTAGGCTTTCTCTGTGAACTCTGCCAAAACACTTCAGGTCTGAATAAATTGTGTCCAGGCATTTTTCGTTTCCTTCTGGTACGCAGTGACATCTAGACAGATGTGCGTCTCATCAAAAGTCACTTGGTCTAATTGTGAAACAAACCTGCCAGAATTAGACCGTTAGCCAGTGTTCCTTCTGGTCAGAAGGATCAGATCACTCCAGGTTGCTAGCAATCAGCTTATTTGTACCTTAATTTTTTTTTTTTTTTTTTTCTAATCACAGTGTGATGCTCAAGTTTACTTATTGGAAGTGTATTGATCTTTTACCTTTCCAGGTCTACCTAAAGCATTAAGTCTCCAGTGAGAACATATGTAAATCACACACTGCAGAGCCACACACTGATCATTTTAATTAATTCTGAAAGGTCTCATTAGCAAATAAATTAGACTCTGAAAACCTCTGTACCACCACAGGCCATTTCAGGTACTAGAAGTCTTTTTTAGAGTGTATGCTCCTATGCCATATAGGCATATAAGACTAGGCATACACGACGGTAAGACTTTTGAGACCCCACATTTGCTGACTTGGAGGTTTCACCTATTCCAGCATTTTCTGATTTTGAAAAGTAAGCTTGTCAGTGCTTAAGCAATGTCAACAACAATTTTATCCTCATTGGCTAAAATAACTATTTTCAACACTATAAATGAGATCAATTCTACAAGCCAAATCACTGTCAAGTTTTAACACTACACAGTTAGAACTATTAAGCTTCTGTGTTCTTGTAACAACATGGTCCTCATTTAATCTCCAAAAGCTGTAATACCATGCCTGTGAGTAAACCCAACTACACTTGTGAAGTGGAAGCATCAGGCTTTTTACATGAAGTTCACAAGCAACTTAATTTTGGTTTTAAGACTTGATGATTCCTATTTGCGTGGCAATTATTCACTGAATGCCTCAACAGCTTGCTTTGTGATGCAGAATTATTTTTGAATCTTGGATTCTCACTGAAGCTGCATATCCTGATGCATAAATGAGTTAATTTCTTTAAATTGTAGTGAGTTATATAGTTCTCTCTTGCCAAAAAGCCTGTAAGTAAGGCATTCTTCCTGAAAGTTTATTCTTCTGTTGAATCAGTTTTTGAAGTCTTGTCTTTTGGTAAACTTAAACTCCATTAACACATCTGGAGAACTGCTGAGTATAAGAGATCATTTCATATTTCCTGACATTTCATTCAAGCCTTTAATAAATTGAGACAGAAGACCAGATCCACAGCTGGTGTGAATCACTGGAGCACTAATAATGTCAGTGGAGCTCTGCTGATTTACACCAGCTGAGATTCTGGCCCAAGATTTGGAAGAAAGTGGTTACATTAGTTGATATTTCTTTCCACAGCTGAGTAAGAGCCCTAAAAAACAGAGGACACACAACACTACTACTTAACTACAGAACAGAGATACTCAAAGCCATGCAGGGTGATAGCTTGGGAGAAAACGCGACACCTTCCTTTGCAGTAGGACAGATGGACCACTCCCATTTGTTTCCTGTGAGGAATAATTCCTGAGTTCACACAGACCCCAGGGAAGATCTGCACACCACCATTCTTAATACCACAGCCAGCCAGTTCCACTAGATAATGTCTGTGAAGCAGTATGAAGTAGAAAATAATCACCTACGTGACTGCTACGTCATGATTAAGAAGAGCTTCCTAGAGGCAAAAAGGTCTAACGAGTTGTAGCTGTGCTGAAGGAAAAGCAGGTCGGGGCTGCAACATCCGCACAACTGCTCATCTCAAAGTACTTCTTGCTGGAAAGGTGAAAGGTTCTCACACTTAGCTATGCTTGTATAGCCAGCCCAGCACGTTATGGTTATGAATTTACTCAAGTTTTTGTTCTTGAGCAACTCTCATGGGGTTTGGAAAAAAAAAAATATGCCCTTCTGAATTAACATAGCTATAAAAGTTTCTCAAGCAACTTCAGTAATCCAGGAGGTCCTTGGACTGTTACATTATTTTCCTCATATTTTAGTAATTAGAATAATCAGTTCCAATCAAAAGCTGGCATTTTACTAAGAAAGGAGATTTCAGCTCTCCCAAAATATGTGTAGCAGTGTTTTAGGAAAAGGCTGAATTTCTCAGTCTGTGTATCTTTCCTTAGCTTGGTTTAACAGTTCATTTTTGTCACTAATATGCAAAAAAAAAAAAAAAAAAAAAAGGAGGTTTAGCAGAGCATATAATCTGATATATCCTTTCTTTGGTATCATAAAAATAGGTGGCAGCAGCAGCAGCTCATACACGGAGAATTGGTAGTCATCACAGCATTAACGTAGGAACAAAGATGAGGTACCTCAAACACTAATGAACACTCGCATTGCGACTGACAGGGCAAAAGTTCAGAGCAACATTTTTGCTCCAGAGATGGTGATTTTAGTCCACTCTGAGAGAAAAACTTGGAATCTTTGATTTATCATCAGTCTGCCTTCTTGGCTGTATAAACATACTCTTTATAGAAAGTCCTCAGAGGAAAGGTACTCATCAGCCATCATTACTAAGGAAGGATTATGAAAGGAGCTTTGAGTAAAGCTCATGGCTATACGTAAAACCTTAAACTTGAATAACCGATGCCCCGTGGTGTGAGCTCTTGGGAGACATCATACTGACTGGCTATGGCTACCGGCCAAAGACAGGAAAGTTCAACCATAAAAAGAAAAAGAAACGGTGTAATGGAGGAGGGGGAAAATACTCTTACATGAACAGATGCATGAAGAAAACTACGTGCAGACAGACCTCTGTAAAGTTGAATATTAAAAATATAAGTAGACTAAATTGAAACTACATGTGATTAAATATATGATGACATTCCCCTTTAAAGAAATGTTACAATCACTATAATATAAGGTAAATTATAAAAGTGTTTTGGTTTTTTAATTAAATTTAAAATGGAAAATGAAACTCAACTTAGCTTTTGGCAGTATTACCAATATTCAACTTTCAATATAGTCTACTCTGCCATTTATTCCTCGAAATAATGTGAAAACAAACCCTTATATTTCTAATTGATCTTATAAAAGGTAAACCCCAGCAACTCATTAAGAACTTGCTGAATACAACCACCTTCATGATCTGAAATTACAGTTGATGGACTTTCTCCTAAGATGTTAGTGAAGAAACTGAAATTTTTCTGCCAATTTCAATCATCTGAAGAGAGCGGTGGTGTCAGAGATCATCAGAGCCCAAGGTGTACCCGGCCCCAACACAAACTCACAGAGGCTAGAGCTGAAAAGAATGATTTCTAGCTCAAGGGATACTGTCTCCATCCTCCTTAGAAACCTTCCATGTGTGGCATTTTCCTGTACTTAGCGTGTTAAGCAAACAGTCTAGTCTCAGCTAAGGTCAGCAGACATATTAATAATAATAATACTAAGCTTATTCAATTACACAGTTAATGAAGAATATTTTCAATGCAACAACCACAAATTAATGTTCAGCCAGGGAATCAATGTTCCTTAATAAGCTTCCACCTCTGGCTGAAAGCCAAGCTGCAACTGCACCTGCATTCATCACAACCACTAGTAACTCTGGAATTCCCTTAATTTAAAGCAAAATTTCAAAAAACAGAACAATTACTAAACCCTGTCTTAAGCTCTTGAAAGCACCACTCTTTTGTTCTCTAGAACTAGAACCTATCAAATGGGAGATAATTTTGATTTATGCTTATATAAGTTTTTTTTTTTTTTTTAATTTACATGTCCCTGGAATCCTCCAGAGGAAGAAAAGTGAATGGGAATGCCTTGAACATCACAGAAATTGATAATAGTGATTGCAGCAAGAACAAACTTGCAAACAAATCTCCTACACTGAGAAGATACGCATGTATCTCTTACTGATAACTTTTAATATTGATATAACTTCCAATAACTGCTAGATCAGTTCTCAACATTATTAATCATCCACTCTATTTATTAAGTCCTGCAAAACAGATGGTCAAAAGATTCCCAGAAAACTGTATGCAATTTCTAAAGTGGCTGCACAGACAACATATCACTTAAATGAACGTTGCTGACAGTCCTTTTTTAAGGACTTGTATCTGTTCAGTTGCAAATTCCCAGTTAACTTCAGCTGGCATAGGTGCAGGTCCTTATTTAGAAAGAACATTCCAGTTTAGTAATATAAATATGGTCTTGGAACTTTTTATCTGATCAAACACACTTGCAGATGCTTACTAACAAAGATCTACTTAAAAATGTAATAATAGATGTCACTTACAAGCAAAAGCCTAAACCATGTTTGTTTTAGACAAGTGGCACACATTTCTGTGGCTCATTTCCACTTAAACTCCTTCTTCATTAAATAAACTAGACCACATTCACTTTGAGGAACATACCAGCACCACTGCCTTCACTGGGAAAAACTCAAAAGTCTCTTAATCATAATTACAAGAGTACATAGGTAAGGAAAACTCAGTTTGTTTGGGAATTTTGTCAAGGCCTTTCACAAATCCAGTACATTGCAAATTTATTAGCCAATGCTGGCAGCCATTTCTCATAGTCGTTAAGTGCTATTTATCACATATACATTTATATAACACCAGCACCGGATAAATTGTGTCATAACCCTGTTCTAGGCTGTCAAACCCTGGAGCTGCTTCCTCTCCCTAACCCTTTCTTATCCGCTCAGGGTGATCATAAACAGTAGCCAGAGACCTAAGGGAGCAAATAAAAATCCCTGAACCAATTTCTCATATAGGAAATATGTGTTCTTGTGCTCCTCCATCTGTTGTCTCCAAGGATAGAAGGGGTCGAGATGGCTGTTGCAGCCGTCGCGCAGCAGTGGAGTGTGGAGGGATGGGCTATCCATCTGAAAGTGTGAAGCCTGCAGACAGCAGCTTTGACTGCAAAACCACGTTGAATCAAATTTAAAAAATAAGAACGTTTAACTGGAGGAAAATCCAGCAACCTAAAACCTAGATTGTGCTTCAGATGTTCCACGCCTTTTCCACTTCTTTGAGGTATTGAGGTTCTGAGTGGCTGTTTAAATCCCAGTGACTTCAACAGAAGCTAAGCAGTTGCTTGAAGTCACGCACATGCATATAAAGCCTCCTGAACCACAGCTTCAGCCTGCAACTCTCTGGGGTCCACCCTTTGCATCAACTGCTACAGAATGAAACCCACAGCTTCACAAATTAATACAATTAAAATTATTCTCAAACAAAAATGGATTAGTCCAACATTCATAAGATGAAAAGCTCCCCCTTAATACTAGACTAGGGTGCTCTGATATCTTTACTAAATTTCCAGGAATAGCTAATCTCAGAAGGATGTAGGAGAATCCATGTACACAATCCTAAAAATGATCTTTTAAATTAAAACTCCTATGACCGATTGAAGGAAATTGCCCTGCTGAGCAATTTGTACACCTATACCTGGGCACCAGCAGAAACCTGTTACTGCCCAGATTACTGATTATCCATACATCTGCTCAGCAGGTTTTGGATCATTCATTTTAATCGTCTTATCGCAGAAAACCATTTTGGATCAGTACAATATATGGATATGACTTACATACGTATTTTCTAGTGAGAAAATGCACTTAGAAAGATAGAGCAGCAGAAAGCTCTTAAGAAACCTGGGAGCAGTGTATTGAACGAACTGGGAGCAGGTTTTAATTTACAAGTTAAGGTAGAGCAGATAAAGTATAGCAGGTTTTTTCCCTCTCCTCTAACAAATCTCTGTTGAATTTTATTAGTATCAAGAAGTGTGTTTTCATTCCTGCTGCCTCTTAACTCCCATTCAACCTCTCCCATGCTTCTCCTGCCCCCTCCTCAGCCACAGATCTCAATTCATTCATAGTTTTCTGAAATGAGATCAAACCTTTGATATTTAAGATCAAATCCCTGCCTACAATGACACCTGTGAGAGACGAAACATGTTCAAACAACAGCACAAAAAAAGAAAAGGGTGAGTGTGGAGGACAGCACATCCAGCCCTTTGAGAACACAAGGAAAAAAGGTAAAAATAGGAGCAGTGGCTGAGACACTATAACAGCCAGTGTTTTCTGGCTAAACTTATTTATGTTTTTCTCCTCTGCATTTTCATATACCTTACCCATCCCCAAGACATCTCCTCACCCAGGGTAGAGAACAGACATTGGCTTTGTCCACCTAATACCAAAACTATTCCTTACTTTGGGGTGCATAAAACAAACGAATGCAGGGCGAAGAGCCTGGCTGTGACTCATGAACTTCTCAGCTTGCTGGTAATACTTCTTGTTACCTTTTTTTCTTTTTATTTCTTTTTATGTGGTTAAGGTGATTTAACAGCCCTCCCTTCAGAGAGCCCATCTATCAAAATGTCTATTCAGTGAGCAGAGAAGCCACTTTCAGAATAATATCTTCTATTATTACACGAAGCAGGAATCACCTGCAGCTCATGATGCGATTATGGTAAGATAGCCTCTATAGCAGGCTTCAAAAGTCATTTTATCTCCTCCAAAATCCCAGCTGGTCTGCATCCATTCACACTCTCAGGGTCTGCCCAAGCTGTAACATCTGCAGCAAGTTCTTTACCAGGAGCATTTAACAATAGACCAAATAGCCAAGTCATTGCTTGTTGGGTAAATGCTGCAAAAGAGTCTAGACTATAGGATTTTTAAGAAAGGTTGTACTACCTCCAAAACCAACAAAACCCCAGCTAACCAAAAGGATGGGACTGGCCCTTTGTGTTTCACAAAAATTCTTGGATTCTTGGGTTTTTCTTTCTCATGAGCCTCTCTACTTTTTACTTCCATAAATGGTCAAATTCACAGAAAGATTCTTTAGCCCTTAAATTTCAGAGTTTTCCTTTTCTGGCAGAACAGTTTGCTTACATGTTGTACCAGGATCAAGGGACAATCTCAGCTTGCTCATGCATGCACAGAACTCCCCCAGCATTATCGTAATGAAGGTTGGAGAGTTAACTGGTGCTTATCCAGTACCAGTCACACCCCAGCTGGCTGTGATTGGGCTGGGACTGCTGCAGATCTGTCCCAAAAGGTGGAAGAGTTGGGAGCCCAGAATGGTCACCAGTCAAGACCTGTCTCTGCATTAGCAGGCCACCCATCTTTTTGAGAAAAGAACGGAGATGAGCAATAGACAGGAGTTATAAGTCACAAATTAATGAGCATGGCAAGCAGAAAGACAGCAAACAACCCCGTATTTTAAATAGAAATTTCTGATTATTACCTTCCCACAAATATAGGCGCAGTTTCAGGGAGCCCATGTTCCATAAGTCCCTCTACCAGATGTTTCTTCTCAGGCTGCAGGCTTTCAGAGACACGTAGGAAATTAAGAGCAGGGTCTTGGATAGACTTAAGGCATCTGAGGCTGGAGTATCAGACTCAAGACCACTAACCAGACACGCAAATGCAGCCACGGGAACGCACAATACTTGTGTCATACAGTCAAGCTCCTCTGGGCTGCATTGTCCCCGTGCTCACCACTCTTACTTGGAAAGATCACCTTATGCTTTACACTCCAAGCCTTCTCAGCACCTGTCTTATTTGGCACTTGGCATGGACATCTGCAAGTTTTATTTCACATGCCGTGTAACTAAAAAACATCCAGCAATTTTGGTCACTGTGACCTGCACTGGGCTGAAATCAGTCCCTTCCTGCAATGAAGAAACAGGCCATGTCAGCCAATCTAAAACAGGTAATGAGAAAGATAATTCACCAGATGTCTACAACGAGGGAACAGCTGTCAACCCAATGTTGCCCAGAACCCCTTCTCCAACAGCGGCCAAGAGCAGATGCTCTTTGAAGAGTACAAAGTTCTTTTCCAGCCTCCAACCATTCAAAGCTCAGAGGTTTCCTGAGCCAAGGTTAATTTCTGTGTATTCAGTAACATCTATCACATTTCTCTGTCACAAAATGACCCTGTACCCTCCCAAGCCCATGTAAACTTCTAATATCCCAAAAATCTTGAAGGATTTCCACAAGTAATACACAGGAATATGAAAAACACAGCATAAAACATAGAACACAAAGAAAAGGAGGAAAAACATGACAAAGTTGTTTAGATAGCAACGTACAATTATTTTCATCACAAAGCTATTTCAGATCCACAGCCTAAGTCAGATTTTATCTTCAGTTGTGATATATTAGTATAAACTTGAAATACCTCCACCAAAGTTGTCTTTGTACTGGTCTGGTTCAAACCAGCATTCAAACCACAAACTTTATAAAATTTTAATCTGCAGAGAGCTTTGATAATTGTTCTGGTGTGGCACCACTGACAAATGTAGATAGTTTGCCTTTTTGTGAGTTTCAGCACACTGCTCTAAAGGAATTTTTTATCTTACAAATGCATTAAGAGAAAAGGGAGCACTGTACAGGTGGGCAACTGGGACTTTATTAGGAGAAGGTGGATGTCAATCAGAGTAGAATAATTATGGTGTACATGTGAAACAGATGCTGCCTGCGTGAAACAAACCAATGTGCTACACAGACGAATCACTGAAAATGCAATTACACCTGCACCTTGGGTTATTGGTAACAGGTCCACTTATTGGAAACCTGTCTGGTTTTATCCACACTACAGGACTGGGAACCAGGAAAAGAGAAATGCACAATTTTCAAGTACAACTCCTCGCCTGATGTCTCCAGGGTTTTTTTTGCCAGATAAAAATTAAGAATTGATAGCAGGCTTATAGTCCAACATCACAGGGAAGTCACTGTCTTCTGTTAATTAAGACTGTGACAGTTTTCCATCTTGATTCTGTCTGAAATAGGTATCTTTGTAAAAGAGAGAGAGGGAGAGAAAGTCAAAGAGCAAGAGAGAGAAGAGTTTGTATCCGAAACATAGCACAAAACTGCCTCAGCCCTGGCATAAATGCTACTCAGAATGAGTAGTTCAGATAGTACAGATGGATGCAAACGATTTAAAAGTCCTAGTTGTTTAAAAAAACCTATTTTTTTGTTTGTTTTTTAAAGCACAATTATAAACAAAAATGGTTGTTTGAAAAGCTGCCCAATAAATCTGGGAGACAGAAAGCATTTCTGGTATCATTAAGAAAAAAAAAGAATTTTTCAGAATTCAGTCTGAAGCTGGATTTTCAGTTCAAGCTTAGCTTAGCTCTCCTTTTAATAAAATCGCTTCTTTCAGAGCAGAGTTAGACTGAGCCATTGGCACTTTTTAAAGGCTGCACACAGAATTACCAAAGCTCTTTGGTCAGGGGCAACGAGTTCCCGCTTTCACTTGTTCCAGCACAGTGCAGAGCAAGCTGCAATTCCCTCCATAACATTGCTGGCACGCAGCCCTCCTAATCCCCCAGTGAATCTTCCAAAGAGTTTTATTGCTAACAATATGTAGCATAACAATTGACTGTATTGTACATACGCATACATACTCTTGCCTGTTAAAGATTATATGTCTGGTCATAAAAGCTGGGAGTTTCCCCACTGGCTTTATTTTGCTTTGTGTAGGTTCTTTGTACACAACACAAACACACTGACATCAGCCTCCCAAGACTTAGCAGGAGGTCAGCAGGCTGTATTTTTAACCTATTCGCTTTTGTCCCCCACACATGTTTGGACTCAACAGCAAGACAGTAGTCCAAAGTATATGGCCATCTCACTGCTTTTTATCTTCTACAACTAATGACAGAACAAAAACCAAACAAGACTGTCCCAGTTGTGTGTATTAGGTTTTGACACAAACCAGAAGCAAGGAAACAAACCCAAAGCACATCCTACTCACTGCTTAGATTTCGGTGGTGATATTTGTGTGTTCTCTTTGAATGTAATTGCTTCTGCATTGTTCTGTCAGGAACTCAGCATTCATTGTAAGTGTCTGCCTCAATGTGAAGCATACAACAGAATCAATATAGAAATTAATAGGTGCTGACATATTGATTTTATTCACATTTTTACATTATGAGAACATTTTAAAGACACATTAATGAAATAATGAAATAATAGATATTGATCCCTGCAAAAATCATGATACAAGATAGATATTTGGAACAAGGTAGAAAACTGAGAAGGTCATTTAACTGTGTGGCTGTTTAATAACCAACATAGCTTTTAAAATAATTTATCGACCAGCTTTCCACCAGCTGCTATGAGAAGAGGAATCCATTCTACCTTTCCATACTTGGTTTTGCTAATTGTAATAAGATATTCAGGCAACAGTAATAAAAGCTCACTCTAAATCTGGTGTGAACCAATGAAAGCAATCATGGTGAGGGCTTGGTACTGTCAAACTGTCAAGTTTCAAACTTAATGCAATTCTTTGGAGTTTACACTTTCTCTATTCTAGAAGAAAAAGACTGCAAACCATTTTCTGTTGAGAATGCAATGAAACCAAGGAAACAGACCATTTAACTGCAGAATGCCAAAACACCACATAAAGCACCAATAAAAATATATGTCATGTCACAACAGTTCTTCAGGAAGGGACCTGTCTTGCACTCTTGGGTATTGCTAGTGGAAAAATATGACAAGGGCCTTGACGCTCTTGGTAGAGTGGGTTGTGAGAAATTTCGGAGGTCTAGGAAGAGTATTCGATTAAATTTTATCAATTGTTTCTGTTCTTCTAGGCTAGAGATTGTTGCATTGTGGAGGAAACAATGAAATAATATAAAATAATAATGAGTCATTAGGTGTAGCCTCAATACTGCCATGTATCAGCAGAACGTATTCTGCCTGAAGTTTTTCCTACAGCTGCTTGCAAAACTAGCACTGATGCTAATGCCTGACACACACACTGCCAAATCGCACAAGCTTGGGAGTATGACAAAAACACTGAATTGCCAAACCAAGGTGTATTCTATGTCCTGTCTGTATGAAAGTCAAGAATGGCATGGACAGTGGCACTGACAATATGCACCCAGTGTGTGTTTCCTCTAATGTCCAGTAGAGTTAGCTCCACAGCACAGACAGGAAAGTGCCACTGCGTCTATAGAATCACAGAATATCTCAAGTTGGAAGGGACTCTTAAGGATCACTGAGTCCAACTCCCTGTCCCTCACAGAACTACCTAAAACTAAACCATATTTCTAAAAAGGTCATCCAGACGCTCCTTTAACTCTGTAGATCAACTCAGCTCCTCAGCTGAAGCTCCCTGTGATGGCGAAAATCATCTTGAATGATCACTGGCTGCACCAGGAGGCAGATTTCTCCCAGAAGACAGATTACTTTACCTGTTTGTTTCAAATATTCCATGAAACAACAACTGTCAGTCAATAGTGAACCTGAACTGGAGTTGAACTGCTTGCAGAGCAGCCACTGAACAGACAGCAACCCATAATGATGCATGAAGTCAACTTCAGTGGAAAAAATACTGCACTTTGTGTTTTAATTCTGAGCTGAGGGTAATAAGATCTTTTCTTTCACTGTGGGCATTAAAACTTCATATAAGAAAGTACAGCACAGGCCACAGAAGGGACCTAGGTAATGTGATGGAGATGTGGCAGAGATGCATGACTTAGGCAGGAATAACTGCAGAAGGAAACCTCAGTTCTAGATCTAGGAATGTTCAAGTGCCATATATGCCACTTATGTTACACCTGCTTGCCTCCAGCAAAGAGGAGGCGTGGCCAAACTATAGATAAATCTGGATGGTATATGAAGAACAGAGACTTTGATAAAACCGGTATTAATGACTTTGCCTAGTGACAATTGTTGTATTAAAAAACCCACAAACCAACCCAACTTTCCTCTGCTAGCCAAAAAAATCCCATCAACAATAAAGTAATGTGTTAATCTACAGTTTAGGAGACTGTTAATTAAAACAAAACTGTCCCAGGCACAAGGGGTAGAATGTAGTAAATAGAAAAGCAGCTGACGGGCATAGTATCATTTGCTGCTCACAGAGAAGCTGCTCTATAAGCCTACGCTTATAGAAAGGGAGGCTGTTGGGACTTAAACTACTTCTGTTCTTCCCTTCACAACAGCTTAAAGAACAGACAGGCACATTTAAGTGACACTCTCTTCATTACACAAGTGTTCAACAGACAGAATAACGAAGATACAAAGAAGACTAAAACTCCTATTTGATTAATAAAGCTGCTGCAAAACAAAGGCATAAAGAAATATTCATTTCTTTCCCAGACAGAACTTGTGTAGTAAGATGTTTTTTCACTTCCTGTAAGCATCCTAGAGCTGTTCCCTGCATTATCTGGAGGAAATGGAGGCTTATCAAGACCACCTAGTTCTTCTCAAGCCTTTAAACAGCAGAAAAATCATGAAAGGATATACCTGTTACAGGATTTCTGTATTACCCATTTCAGAAATGAGAGGGGAAAAAAACCCCAGCCATCCCTGTTTTACATAGTGGGATGAAAAAATGGGATAACATGAACACTCAGGACAATTCTTTTGAAGTTTGCATCAAAAAAAGGAATGAAACCTTGGGGGCAGTCACAGAGGAAGGAAAGTTACTAGTTTGTCATATTGAGTCATTCATCCTCAGCACTTCTGTGTGTTTATTATGTGTCAGCAATTACAAATTAGACAAAAAAAGTGTGATAAAACTAGCCACTCCTCGAAAGCACTTCTTACAGATGATGTTTAATTCAAAGGTGTGGGTTTTTTCCTTTTAATCACTGGCTGAAAAGACAAAAATTCTAGAGAAACTGTCTCTAGAGAGCAGTCCAGATCAATATGAGGCGAACAGCTAGAACTAAATCAATAAAGGGAATAATAAATCCAAAGACATTTCTCTTTAAAGCAAAAAACCCAGGTGATTCAAATTCCCCCACAGATACTGTCCTGCCTTACTGCAGTTGACTGGCCTTCATAAGGCTTGAAGCTGATGAAACCTAGTGCTGCTGAAATGCCTTAAAAAAAAAAAAAGAAAAAGAAGTAAAATTATCCTGGGCAGTATTTCATCGTTGTGTGAACCGCCTTTGGGGCTCCCCACTCTCTCCATCCCATAATCTGGAGAAGGTCAAAGCACACAAGCCCCTTAGGATACCCATGGGATGCCTTTCAACCTGAGCAGACACCACCAGGATGCTACTTTGTGCCACCACAAAACAGCATGTGGCTGCTTCATGGACTCTCTTCATTTTTGCCTGCACTAGCAGTATCACACCCATCCCTACTTCAATGCTAATACGTATGAAGATTAAAAATTTAAGTGTTACAAACCCGAGCAAGGGAGATAAATGTATGGGTCTCCTGAGGACCACTCAGAGGAATACAAGTTTGGACAAAAATCACATTTATAGAGAGGCTGTCATTGGCAGACTGAAGGTGGCTGCTGGAGAGAAGTGAGCAGATGTCATGCTATGTACGTAGTAAAGCAAGTTGTTATTGGCACAGGTTTAGAATAGTCACATTGCACACGTGTGTCTAAGCTATGGTGGCTTATGCAGCTTGTCCCAAACAAGTGCCAAAACCACCTATTTTCCCACCATGCCTCTCCATGCATTTCATTTATTGCTTCCACCCTCATTGTTCAGCCATCTAAATGGCAAAATCCTAGTGCTGCCTCTGATGGGAATAGGAACGCAGTAGCTGGCTGGCATAAACCCAGCATGGGCCCAAACCAGAAGCTGGACCTGGGCCAGCTACAGAATAGGCAGCTTCTGGTGGCACGAACAGTCTTCAAAGGTTATGTACACCACACTCTAGCAGAACTCCAATGGATGATGTATTGCTACCCTTTCCAAACATGAACTCCCTTAACGGAGATGTGAGCCCCAGAATCACTACAGGGTTTGCTGAGTTAATGTGTTAATAGTGCTCCTTTGTGCTACAGGAAATCAAGAGAATCTTCTGGAAAAAAAAAAGAAAAATCAAAACCCCAATTCTGGGAATAAACACACACAGTGAGGAGTATGGCAACCCTATCACAAAGATTTGTTAAGATGTCTGTTGAAAAGACTACTGGGAAAAATCATACAAAGAAGAGTCCTGGTAAGACTCTTATTACTGCATAAAACCACAATGATAAGTAATGCATGCTGCACTAATGTCTATTTTGCAAGGCCAGATTCCAACCTTACCATTCAAGGGAAAAATAAAATGACCTTAAACAGGAGATTTGGAAACAGACTCTTCCAGCACATCTTGAAGTCTGTTAGCTAAGTAACTGCGCAGCCACCCTTGCAGCCTTTGGGCTTCAGCAGTCATCACGTCTTGCACTCCGCAAGAAAACCAAGAAAATAACTGGTCTACAGACCGTCTGAACTTGTCCCCTACACGACAGCTATTCAGGGAGCTCTGTAGCACCAAGGGTGTATTTTAAAGCCTGACAATCTCACAGTATCTGAAATTGGAGACTATTGAGCAAATATCATGAGAATATGTTCTTGCCAAGCCTCCTTGGAATAAACTTTGTCTATGAAGCTATTTATATGTATAGCCAGTTGGGAATTTTCTGGCTACGTTTTTCAGCCAAATCAAAGATACATATTAAATATACATCCTTGTTAATTTTAAGAAACGTTGGGAAACTAGAGTTGTGGGTTCATAAACCAGTGACCTAATTATACTCGCCCACATACAGCATTTTTCCTATTCGTGACAAATAAAGTGGCTAGCAACCTTCACTGCCTTTCCTGAAATTTGTTGTGCAATGTTCCTGTCACCAGTGGTACTCTGGTCCTTCTTAGACACGAGTACTTTAGAGATGAAACCATTGTACATTGTCAGAAAGCCATTAGGCCTACCTCAGATTTAAATCTCTAATTTTTGGGAAGAGCCGTTAAAAAAGGCTTACAAACTAAAATGGCACGTGGTGCTGTTCAGCCCAAGTCTTACATCCAATATTAATGAACATTGCCACACAGTGCACCTGGGCCAGACCTGGTCTGATCTGCAGGGGACAGACAAAAAAAGCCACAGAGGGCTTCATTTGATGAAGCGTATGCATCTTGCTCAGCGCGGCACCAAAGTTGTAACCAATACCCAGCATCAGCCTCCCCTTGTCTCTTGTGCCACTCAGGTGTGTATCTCGGTGGGTCCGAAGTCCGTCTGGAAGAATGTAACAGCAACTAACCATCTTTAGTAAAAGGGACATTTACACCTTTTAATTTGGCATTTTCAAAAAGTGAAATGCAGATTATACTCTCCTTTGCACCCCAGCTTTTAAAAGTGTCCTCCCCATCATAGAACAAAGCCATTAATATTTCCCTTTAAAATACAGCAGACATACCACTGTATAGTGGAAATTGTCTAACACGTGAAGGAAAGATAGACATTTGTTTTATATGTTTGCCAGACAAAAAATACAGATAGTAAGCACCAACTTAAATTTGTTTTTGAAGAGTCTTGTCAGAAAAGGAAACAAATAAGTCATTCTGTTTGCTGCTGTGACAGAACAGTCTTTATCCTCAGTTTTTTTAGTTTCTGTCGTACAGCTGAACTCGTATTTCTGGGTGAGCACACTAAAGAGAGTCTAGAGGTAAATATTAAACCAATAACTGCAAGGTGAATAAAAAGCCTCTTCTGAGACAAACTTTTAAGGCTAATTGTTTCAGTACATTAATCACTTAAGCTTGAATTTCTGTGCTGCTTACTAAAAGGCTCTAATAAAAACAAATAATCAAACACACCTTTCTCTATACATTTATAAGTTAAAGGAGCATTTAACAAATATTAATTGGAGCAAGCCTTCTGACCTGGACAGCCATGGCTTTAAATCTAATGGAAATTTCCAAAAGAACTACAGTTACCTCAACAAAAGACAGGTAAAAATAACTTTGCATACGTTTATCATAGCGTTCATCCTTAAACGCTATTTTTCAACTCAAACGGTTAATTTTAGAACAGAGAGGAGTGTATATTGGTTTCTGTCAAGATAAACACTTGTGACATATAGTGCACAGAAAATAATTGAAAATGACAAAATTGATTTTGGAAAATGACATTCACTAATGCAGCTAATGGTGAGTAATTCCAGGTGGGGATTTACCAGATTTGATGTGAAATATAAACTATTTCTTGGTTTACAGCTCTATGGAATAATACTTCAATGTGACTGTGGCAGATTTCCCATACAAAAAACTCATTCTAAAGACATAACTATTTCCTTTGAGTAGTAAACAGTGCCTGATTGTACTGATGACATTGTAAGAAACTCAGGCTTTTGATTAAGGGGATTATAATTGAAATAAAGACAGATCGCACTTTAAACTCAGTTGGATTAGTTGGCGTTTACCTTCCATAAAGGTATCATGTTGGTTATATTTCCTATGGCTTGATTTTTTTATAGGTGCATTTCGCAGAATAATTGGGATCTCCTATTCACAGACAATCTTCCACTTCTGTTCTCGCCTCCCTACACCTTTTCTGTACAGCTCGTGGATGATTGCAAACACTGCAGGCAGAAACAGGCAGGAAATGCCTCCAGAAATGCACCTGCCTTCATCACAGGTCCAAGGACTAAGCAGCTTCACCTCCTCTCCATCCACGCTCTCCATGCACAGTTGAAATCCAATGCTGTCAGTTCTGCAACAGCATTAATTTTTCAGCACCTCACGTGAAACAATCAATCGACTGATTTTATAAGGATTCCTGTCAATGAAGGAACCTCCTTCCCTATTCCATCCAGTTTTGGTCCACATACCTCATTTTGTACTGTCCTCCCCTTTGATACTGTTTTCTCCGTTAATAGTCCCTTGCCGTTGGTGCACAAACAGCTGAGCCAGGGTTACAAACCCCTCTGACTTCAGACTGTGCCAAGAGTGCGAGAGCCCAGCATGAAGAAGCAGTTCAGTGATCCAAAGTTCCTGTTGCCTAATCGGTCCTTTCACCCTAGCCAGAAGGCAGTCATGCCTCCGCTGTGGTTTTGCAAAAAACCATGAATTATATGGCAGTACAATGAACTATCAATTACTGACCCAATTTGCAATGCTGGGAATCAAATCCCAAAGAATCTAAATGATCAAAGAAGAATCGTAGGTTGCAAATTTTATTGCTGTATTTTTACTGGAAGACAGTTTACTCCTCCTAAAATCATCTGCATTAACACAATACTTGCATGGTCTGGAGCTGTTTAAACAAAACCTCATTCCAACATTCAACATTTCAAGGAAATTAGCCAAGTAATAAGACAAAGCATTTTCTTAAGACTATTAGAGTAGGAAAAGTTTTATAAATTTAACTTTTGTCCCTGAAAGCTTAAACTTTGGAAATCAACCACATAGTGTATCTTTTCTAGATAACAAAAGATATTTGTAATGAATTTTACAATTAAGTGAATGAAAACTGCTATAGAGATTGTTAGGGATTATCAAACCGGTATAAAGAATTCACGGTTCCATGAAACCTACCATTAAATTCATTGTGCATTTAGCCACAGGCATTAGAGAAGAAACAATATTTTAAGTTGAAAGAAAACGACTCATTCAGAAGATACAAACTTAATTTAATCTACAGAGCAAAATGTGAATGTAATAAATCGGGTAAGGGGATGCATATAGCATAATATGCAGCAATGTGAAGAGCACTTGGTTTTCACTGTTATTGCCCACTCTACGTCCTGCTGGTGCATTGTTAAAATCACTGGAAGAGGACAAAGCACAGACTTGCACTTAGGTTGGCATGAGCAAGGTTTAAATGGATGAATTTATTGCTGCCACCAGTCTCAGCTTTCATAGAAGGAGCTTCAGAAAGGAAAGACTCTTTGGTTGCTTTCTAGTGAAGTTAAACCTCCAGGAGAAATTTAGGCAACACCACCAGATCATAATTGTAAAACAACATCCCCTGTGAATTCTGACAAGGCTTTGCCTTCGAGCTTCTCACTGGGCAACATTCATAGTCCACAACAGGGGGGAAGGCATGGAAAAAGACCTGTTCCGAAGAAGACCAGAGGAGCGTATGTCCCAGCAGCAGCGTGGTTGCTTTTTTTGGTTTGATTTGGGGTTTTTTTTTGTTTGTTTTTTCTGTTTTGTTTTTTTTTTCTCTGTAGTGACAGACAAAAAACTTTGTATTTTTCTTTTCTAATAGCTTACTCTTCTTGAGTGTTGTCAGTGGGGTCCCTCATACTAATAGGTCTCAAACGTATTAGTCTTCTCTGAGAGCACTTGCTTCAAGCTTCCCAAGGCCTAAGATGCATCAAGCATTTTTCTGCAATTCTGTACACTAGGATCTGGCACACTGAAGAAAAAGATAGGACTTTGGATGGAATCTCATTCCTCTAGTCTATCATAGTCCTACTGAAAGCAATGGTCCTGGTAGCAGAAACCTGCAGTAAGATCCAAAGTGGTCAAAACACTCAGAGAACGCACTTCTACTCAGTCCAGACAAGTAAGGAACACAATGGATTTAACTGATGATTTGAGAACATAAAAGGAATCAGAAAAAAATATGAAATTGAATGGAGAGATGTATATAGCAAAGTACAATAGTACTGTAGGGTCTGGCAGGGACAATGAGTAAGATACTCTGCTGTACGCCAGCCATGTAGCTCTAACCAGTGGCTTTAAACACTTACACAGGGATCTGAACATAAGGACTAAGACATGGTTCCCATCTTCGGCCAACTACCAGTGCTAGCCAGACTTACACAGACCTTTGTAGTCAGGAACATCGGATTCTCTGCCCCTTGAGCCCTTGTGCTTTTGCATCTCCTGCATCACTAAAATCAAAGACCCTGGGCTTCACCTGGCTGACTGCTGTTATAGTGCGAGGGAGTGACAGACAGAAAACCCAGACAGACACTATTACAAAGAGTTGCAAGTATAGTCCATAAAAGCTGGAAATCAGACTCCACAGAGGATGTGGCTAAAACCCGAGGAATAAACACAACAAAATGCTCAAATTAAAAGACATAAGCAGACTTTTTTTTTTTCCCAAAATACACTTAGCTTACAAAAGATCCATACATGCTATGAAACGCTATGGTTGAAACTGAAAAAACCCCATAGCACTACTCTTCTGTGTGCTGCTGCTAAGAGAGAGATTTTATTATAGCTCAAGAAGTTGAGGAGCCCTGCTCCCACATGCCCATGATGGAAGGAGGAGCAGCACACAAAGTCAGATATGTTCCTTCCTACTGCCTATCTTAAATAGGTTCACAAACTACTCCTCAATGCCGATGGGGACACCACTCAGCAAAGTAAGTACAATTTGAACTGGTCACCTTAATACCCTTAGTGATACCCTTTACGAAATCTCAATTTATACCATTTTCACCTCACCTGACCTCAAAATATTGAAGTGTGATTGCAGGAAGCGCAGACAGGGAAAATGAGGTAACACCAATGGAGAACAAAACTTTTACCTATATAAATCATTTATAAGAAAATAAGGTGCATGACAGAGGCAGGATGCCCTGACAACTACAAGAGAAATTCACCAGCGACTTCAGTGCTTGCACTATCTCTGTGTACAAATCTAGAGTTGTACTGGCTTTCTTACCTGCACAAGCTAATTCATTTCTCTATTTACATTGGTTTTCCAGAATACAGTATTGATGAGGGGTCTTTATGTACCTGTAATTCCTTACAAAGGACTGTGAAGAGAAACAAGGTCTGTGGAGTTCGCTGAACTAATCTATTTCCTGCTACAGAAGAATTCTTCCTCACTACTACTATTTTTGCAGCCTAGTTTTAAATGAAGCAAGAGATGCTGCCTCATTTTTCTCTGGAAATATTATTTTGCAAGCCAATAAATATAACTGACAATTTCTTAATATATTGTTCAAAAGCTCTTTTTCATTTCAAGTCATCTTTCTTAATCCCATTTCTCATATTACATTCTCTGCTTCATGCTGATAGCCTTCAAGTGTTATCAAATGTTTCCTTTGTTGTTCTGCAGCCAGCCTGTATGTATTTAATCTAAAACTGTTCCTTATAAATCATGGCTCCAAATACCTTTCCTGTGTATGCTGTTCTTCTCTCCATCTCTTCAGCTGTCAATATCTTTCTGCTAACGAGAACTCAGCATCCCAAGTGACAGCAGACCTCTGCTTATTAGACTAAAATTGAATTGGTCCTTATTGCTGTCAAATCAGTGTTCTAAATTCACGTGTAATTTGCTGTCAGCTACTATTTTTAAGTCTCTTTTGGAATTACTGCTTTCCAAGGTTTCTCTCACTTATAGGAATCTGTGTCTCAGATTAATCTTCTCTTGATAGGCTTGCACTAATTAATGTTTCTAAAATGCTTTTAAAATGGAAAGCACTATATAAATATTAAGTATCCTTATCGATAATGGGAAACATGCTCCATTACCATTGTCACATAAACTTCACATCCACACACTTCATGCACAGTCTGTGGTCATGGGCACTTGACTTCCTAAAAAGCATTACTAACCGAATACATTAACGGGAAATAGTTATGTGTTGGTTATGTACCCGTAAGAGCCGGGGCATGCATCGTATATGTAACACACAAAAAATACAGCTCAAGTCATTCTGATGTTTATGTATTTAATGTAAACAGAAACTTAGCCCAGTTTGCAACTTTGCATACGTATTTTACACCGATTTTCTGTCTTACTGAATTATTGACTGCCAAGCAACTTCTGGTGCAGGAAATTGTTCAATACTAAGTGAAACGACATTTGGTAAGTTTAGGCAGCTCAGGTATTAAGTATTCAAAACAACGAACAAAAAAGCCCCTGTACTTTTGCTACTTAGCACTTTTTATATTTGAGTTTAATGTGTATAATTTCAAATGCTCTGTTCCACAAAGAAATGCAAAGTATTTCTGTACACTTTAGCACCTTTAAACTGCAGGTAATTAAAAAGACTGTAAACTCTCATTATTTAGATGATATTTGGCAGCATCCATTCTCACCACAGGAGCTGATGTTTCATGGTGCCTTCAGGGACTCACAGTTCATAGCTTGTGGGTTTATAACACAAAGCATGTGCCCAAGGGGCTGATGAGTGCTGGAGACACGAAGGAAGGAACCTGAGACCAGATAATTTGTTAAAGCAGGCATTAAACAGGTTGGCAAGGTTCATTCTTCCAAAATGTTTCTTTCTTGGTCCCAGCCCAATAAATCACTTACAATAGAAGTCAGTGGAATTATTCAGAGATTCGAAGGTTAAATTTGTGTTTAAAAGTTTTGTTTGGTCAGGATTTGCACAGTCAGCACACTCTAGGACTAGGCTTCTATTCAGCTCAGGGTTTTTTCTGAGCCTACCAACTTTTGACTCAGAGAGCTCTGTGACAAATTTTCTGCAAATCTCACTTCAAAGGAAGGTGGCATATCTTCACTTCCACCTGTATGTTTTTCCAACAAACTTATTTACTATGGGTCATGTTATGAGGCATTTTATCATATTCCCTCTTCTTCTGGACTAGTGGCCCTCTCCAAAGTTCAGAACAAAGTTAAAACAGCGCTTAATCTTCTTGGAGACTATAAGAAAGCCATTCTACCCAATTGTCTAATGCTGCATGACAGCTTATACTTGTTGAAGTGGTGATGCTGAGTTACTGAGTGATAGGTGTGTTCCCACTATACTTTTCCACAGGTGGATGCTGATACACGTGTGCCACATTTGTTAAACCATGGTTTCAGACAAACTGCCAGCAGATTGCTTATTTTGGAGATTGTTTAGGCAGAACAGCATACAGCCAAGGCACCCGTCATGCTACCATGAGACCAAAAAAGGTGTGTTTGCCGTCCTTATAAAACACAGAAGGGAGCCCTAAACTCATATAAAATGTCTAGACTCTGGATAAACAGTCACCAAAGCTGGTGCTGTTACTAGTTACTGAATTGCTATGAAGATGAAACTAAACATTAATAGTATGTCAGTCATTTTCAAAGATGAGAGACAGCTTTAAAATAATCTTTGCCCTCCAGAGATCTGCATGGTCACGTACAGTCTCAAAGATGCAGCCACAGAACCAGTTCCCCAGGCTTCACTCACAAGAGCAGACCTTCACAGTCACTTGCAGGTGACCCTCAACCTCATTCACTTCTCGACTCCAGAGCATCTCACCTCCTAAGATCTAGCTGGAGTATACGAGGATTGGCATTGTCTCTATCAGTATTACCATTATTTATAACCATTAACACCAGTCTCCTCAGCAGCATGACAAAATGCAGCTCACCAAGTTGCAAAGGCATCCCCTTGCAGTTAAAGTGTGCTTATATAATTCATGTAACATCACTATGAATTCAGGACAGACACAAGGGAAACTTGAGGTGAAGCAACAAAATGTAAAGGAAAAGGGCATACTTTATGGGGTACAGATAGTTTACTTCAGGACTATAGCAGACTTCGTTGTAGTTTCAGTTATGTTGATCATACAAGTTCAACCTGCTTTATTTTCTACACATTGATAATTTCAGACACTTTCAGTTGAATATTACTCTCCATTATTTCAGTGTGTTAAAATTGCTTCAGATTTTGTTTCCTGGCACAAAGTATCTAAACTATGATAACGTGGCTTTGGAAAAAAAAAATTCCTGATTTCTCAAGATTACACAAAGAAAAAGCACAAAATTTTTTTTTATACTACTATTCATAGTAAAAGATAACTACAAAGACAATATGGACTACTGCAGTCGGTTTGCAAGGGATTTCTGTAAAAGAGATGTTTGAGGTCATTATAGCATCCTCAGCAAACATGCTGGAAAACTCAGAGCAAGTAATTTTAAACAAGTAATAATGTTACATAAAACAAAGGTACCTATCTGTAGTGATTACCTTCCCAGGTAACATCTACCTCTGACTTTCTGTACTGTGGAGAATATTTATCAAAAAAGCCAGCGCTAACTTGAAAGAAAAACACCTGTTGCTGTGTCCACAAGCAGCAGGTTTAAAAGACCTAGAATCTAGGATAGACTTAAAAGAATTTTCCAAGATTTTGTCCAGGAATGCTTGTTCTCTGGCTGAAAACCAGCTAGGCTCCTTGCTTCAAAATGGCTGAGCAATCTTTAATCAAATTGTCTGGTGGGTGTCTGTGACAAAGAGAAATATTCAGAAGAACTAGAAAAAGAAAATCAGATGCATTTACAGCAGAAGCTTGAACTGAGTTTTAAAGACATAAAAAGTGAACAAATGCACTATTTCATTCTGCTCATATTCCAAGTTACAGAGGCATAAGCAGATAAATATGGCAGTAAAATCAATTTGCTTTTACTGCATAGTAAGCTCTTATGAACGGCCAATTTCTCCCCATCACACTTTTTAAAAAATAATGTGTTTCTAGTCAAAAAGCCTGTATGCCAAGTTTCAGCACAGAATAAAATTTTTACAGTGGAGTTATAAATTTTTGAAAAGTGGGTTCTGTGTACTCACATACACTTAACCATTGCAAAGGCAGCAGATGTCACTATAACAAATGATGCAAAGTTCAATTTAAACATCACAGGACATACTGAAATAACTTTGGAAATTGCCACAGGTCACCAACATTTTATATGAAAGAAAAAAAAAAACCAACAAACCAAACTCCCCTCCCTAACATTTAATTTTTTCCCCTCCCAAGGTGAAGTAAAGAAAACAGAGACTCAGATTCTTTGTAATTAACAGGACTGTGGTTTTACAGCTAAACATGGGCCAAGAAGTGAAAAGTTAACAAATCATTAGACAACATATATTGCTCTGTAGGCGAACTGTAGCAATCTGCAAAATAGCTTAGGATACATGAGCATGAGGTCAACTGTTTTCAGTAGATAATTGTACGTATAAGCATCTTTACCTCACGGACAAGGCATGCAACATAACACAGAAATATTCCGGCAGTTTCAAAACAATCATAATTGCCTTCCATGTTATTTAAACAAGTACAGGAAGTAAGGCCACTAATCATATTTATGAGTTAAATATTAAGAAAAAAAATTGCATGTGTTTTCTCTCCTCCCCTCCTTCCATTTTTCTGCAAGTCACCATAGTTTCCATAGCAGCTATACTGTTTACAACACAATGGCCTCTTACCCCTCCTTGTTAAGATTCCTTTATGTTACAAAGCACATTAACACCTATTTAACTTTAAAGCTAGAATATTCCTATGACAGTGCTGGTACCCTGTGTAGATGCTTTGCTCAATTCAGGGATAAAAAGGGAAGACAACATGTAACCTGAGGGAAAAGGAGAAATGCAACTATCTACTCACTTAAGAATAGTCCCTCTTTCCCAGACTGTCCTTCTATTAAAGTGCTTGATTTTCAACATTACCTCCAGGTCTCACATGGGAATCTCCACTTCTCCTAAGTCAGTGTTTGTTCAGGGCTGTATCTGGGAGCACTCAAGTCCTATCAATATCGCACGCTGATCAATGTTTTACTCAACATATTGTCACCATCCAAAGTTAGCTGAATAATTTACAGCAAGTTTCATCTCCAGCCTGATGCACCCTCTGAGGTTTGTAGGAGCTGTAGCGAGCCTGGACAGGAGCCTGATGGCTCAACCGGATGGCCCAGACCACACAGCTCTCCTCCTTAAGCGGATGCTTGATCTCTGCTCTGTAGCCACACATCCTACCGTACAAATCTATCTGATGGAAATGCCTACACAACAGGACTGTGCTCTCGCTGCTACCGGTGTCACTACCTGTATGCATCAGCAAACAAGTCATAAAAGCAGCAATGTTAACCCACATAACTCACAACAGCAAAACCAATAATGAAACAGGACTAAGTCCAGACGTCAGAGGTTATTAGCACCAAAACTTGATATGCAAGAAAAAATATTCTGGAAGAAAGTTTAAATGGAAGTTTTAGTATTTAGTTTTCGCTTAAGAAAGAGACAAACACAGTCTTTGGGGAGACTGGGTGTGCGGCTGGAAGCAGGCAGCAGCTGTGAGTGAGACCTGTTGCTTTTTTTGCTCCTTCCTCAGTTTACCCTAGGCTGTTAAGTACCCTCAGGACAGGGCCGTCAGGAACCAAAGACCTCTTTGTCTCAGGCAGCTTCATCATCCACAGCGGTAGCTGCTGCTCCTGGTAGCTTGACCTCTCAGTTCAGCAGGATCCGCAGGGAATCGCCCGGTCAAGCTGCAAATACTGCTGGAATAATCAATCTCATCTCCTCTGTCCTAGGAAAAGCAGGCAATCCGTAGCTTTCAACAGCGGTGTCCTAAGCAGCTGCCTGTTTCACCTGTGCCTGCAGCTAACTGATATTTAAGTTCTGTCTCTTCTTGAAACGAACATTTTAATCCAAGAAGTACGAATATTATCTGTTAGACATTTTTTGTGGGCTTTTTGCTTCATCATAACAACTCTGGCCTTCATTCAACAATGCACTTAGGCATGTGTTTAATTTTAAGTAGATGAATAGGTCTGCTGAAAAAATGCTGTAGTTAAGCATAAAATTGATAATGTGCTTCAGTGTTTTGGATTAGCTTTTAATTGCAGGAAAAGTTTAAAGCCATATTGTATAACACTTAAATATCCACTCATAAGCCAGTTTATGCTTTCCTTTAATAATAATAAAAAAAGTTATAGTTCCACTTGCTGCAAGAACCAAAGTACAGTGTTGGAGATCCCTAGGATGAAACCAATATTATTTT
Organism: Bucorvus abyssinicus; assembly: GCA_009769605.1. Lineage (NCBI taxonomy): Eukaryota > Metazoa > Chordata > Aves > Bucerotiformes > Bucorvidae > Bucorvus > Bucorvus abyssinicus. Next base: position 44,565,124 of record CM020063.1, read on the forward strand.
GCAATGTGATAGAGGTACTGTAAAAAATGATCTGTGATTTTCCTGCTAATCTTTGTTGTCACAGACAAAAGAGGGGTTTTTTTTATCAGTCTATGTAAATCAGATTCTACAATTTAAAAACACCAGAACAGTTAAGATCTTTTTAAGGTAACTTGTTCTGTTTTCAAATTCGAAATGCAGTAATTCATGTAATCACAATTCCAGACCACCTTGCTGTCGGCACCTCTTACACGCTTTACAGTACATTTAATTTTTTGGAAAATAGGAAATTATAATTCCTTGTACCACTTTCCTCCCCAGCTTACTTGGAACAAGAAAACAGTATCTTAGTTTTACTGTGAAATATCCCAGATAAATATCTTAAATGGCAAACAAGTGGCATAAACATGAACATGGAACATGCATGCCTTTCTTCCTTCATTATGAAGGAAGCATCTATCAGGATAAATTTAGCAAGAAAAGAGATTTGTCCTGGTCTGAAAAGTATCATCTCATTCAATGTTAATGCCTATCATGGTTTTATTTCATCTATTCTTGTGAAATGACAGACAAAAGTCTCACAGAAATCTTAAGCCAAATCTGGAAACCTGAGGTGCTTTAACCATATTGGTGATACATTGAGTTATGAGACAAGCCCAGAGATGTGCAGAATGGAGACATCTTTGCAAGGAAGACAGACTAGATACGAAGGCAATCTATACCGTTGATCAGGGATGAATAGAAATACAAACTATTGATGGCAAAGGACAAATTTTGGCACTGGCACGAATAAATATAAACTGGTCGTGAAACATCAAGCACATGACTGAAATCAGAGAACAAGAGGGACAGTGAAGTTCTCAAATTAAGGAAGGTGATTGGTATTCAGACCCAGCCTCCAGCTGCCTTAAAGTCACTGCTTCTCTCTTCGTGCAGATTAAAATTATGTGTCTCATTTCTGATGAGGTCCTGAGCAAGGCGCATCAGGCGCATCATCTGTGCCAGATATAGAAAAATATTTATGGGGTAGTTGATAGGAAAAGCACACAGCAAGAGGAAGGGATAAAAAGGCCAGAAGACATTTCTCTCTGCAGCTGTCAGTAGGAGGCTGCACACCAAAAACACAGTCCAAGAAGTTTTTGCAGAGCTTTTTTCTCAAGAGACATGGATACAATGATACCTATTCAGCAGCCTGAGCCTCAGAAAAACAGAGAATTATACTTCTCCACTTCTATGTGCAGTCCTCTGTTCACATAACATTGTCAAACACCAAACAAGACAGAGAGAGAATAGAGTTTCTATAACAAAAAAAGAACTGTATCTATTGGGATTCTCAATGTGTTAGAAATGCCGAACTTTTATTCATAGCATCTGTGTAGTAAGACTTCTCAAAAGATAAATAAAAATATTTTATCAGCATGAATCAATACTGGACTTTCTTATCAAAGACGGCAACATTTTATTCCTACAGGGCTGCCTGAGAGCTATCGTTTGAAACCACTGCCATCACAGAATCAGCTTTTTTATTATTAATAACCCGAATTTTCCTTGCAGTTGTAGTGGGAGCAGTGTTCACATATTGATCTCTCCTAAAGCAGTTCCAGTAATCTAACTATCTTATGTGGCCATCTTTGCAAACAAAATCCCCACAAGTTATTAAAAAAAACCGTCTCACTCATGGGCTGTGCCTATAAACTCTCTGATTTCTCTCTCCTGTACTACAAAGTCTTTGCAGTGATACTTCAGTATAGAAGACATGCAGTTATGCTAGTTTTCTTTTATTTGTAGCAGTTTATTAGATGCTTCCAAACCAAGTAGGGCTATAGAAACACTGCCCAGGGTAAGAGAGAAGCAACCTATCAAGATTTGATAGCCAGTGCTAAAGAATTTTTTAAGTGTATGTCAAATAAAATATATTGATGGTAAGATTACAGAATGACCTCATTTATCGATTATTTTAAAAATTAAGCAAGTATAATATTTGTCCCTCAAAAAGACCACAGGAAACAAAACCAATCAGACTGCAGGGAGCAAAGATATTACTGTGTAGGTAATCCCAACTGGACATTTCAATAATTTTTACATGATGATTTTTGTTTCTTTTGAACTCCAAATGCTTTATACCAGATGTGAGATCAGTAGCAACGAGAACAGCTGAGGTTTTGATACATGCACGTGGCTGATTGATTGACTTAAATTTGAACCATGATCATACAGAAGCATATGGTCTCTGACACTGCATTAGGTGCCACCGCAAAGCACAGTCACTGCAGAACAAGACTCTGGCTCTTCCGCTTGCCAGAGTACAAAATCAGAGAGTGGGGACAAAGGGAAGCACAATAAATTAGAGTGACACTATTAGTCACAGTCTCACATTTCATTAATGTTATGTTTTGCACAGCTAAGTAATTTTCATGCAAATAGGAAGGACTAACATCTTAATTTCATCCTGAATCAAGTCATCGATTTATCTTACACTGGTGTTCTTCCACCATTCTCTTCAACAAACTGTACATGTGCGAATGGGTGGTAGGGAAAAGCAAGTCTAATAATAGTTGACCCACAGGATGTAGAACATTGTTTTCTCTGATTTAGGCCAGTTAGAGCAAGGGTTAGATGTAGCAACATCTACGCTTGCTGACACTGAAAGTAACAAAACGTAGCAGGAATATTCACCACAACTGCAAAACCCCAAGACTTTTATATGTAGCAACCTGCACTGCAACAAAGAGACTTACCCTACCATATGACTTAACATAATAACATTCATGATCCTTCAAGTTTTCCTCATCACTCTACAGCCAACGGAAATAACAGATACTAGAGCATAACCACCTCTGGCAATCGACGAGAATTTTGAAAATGCTATTTTTTATGTTATCATTTGATGAGCAAATCGATTTTGATCTTTGTATATAAAGCAGATTGTATTAAATTCCATGCAAAATTGTTTCCTTGTCTTTTGGACTTGATAGCAATATCAAAATTTCAAAGCAATATGGCTTTTGGTGTATGAAGCAACTTGTAAACCTCTCTCCAACAACTTTTTTTCAGCCAAGTGTCATAATTAAAAAAAAAAAAACCAAAACGCAACAATTTTTGCTACATAACCATTCTAAACAAACATTTGGGCAGGTCTAATTCACTTTTTCCTTTGTCAGTACCTGAAAGAAAATGAAGTGCAACAGATTTGAAAGATGAATGCCTTGAGTTGACAGACATTTTATGAAGCTACTGTTTATTGGGATACAATAATGAGATGGGTTTTCCACACTTGACCGTAGTGATATTAAAATGCCTGGTTGTGAATAGGGAAATTGCATGGAATACGGAAAGATTGATGAGTATCTGCTTTGAGGTGGATTTCTCTTTCACCATCAGTAGTTTGCTCTGGACAGGTAATTGAACCAGCCCAACTGTGCATCTCACACTGACAAAAACTCTTCGCAGCACTGCTGTAATTTTCTTGTTGATTTACAAACTGACAGTGGTTTTACATGAAGTTAGATTTAAAAATTCTAAGTCTTTTTTTCTCTTACTTGGGAAAGACATTGTGCTTCTTTTCTCACTGGTTTTGTCCTTGGGCATTAAGTTCACAGTGTTCTGAAGCTTTGTACTCTTTAGACCTAAAAGTTCTCCGTGTCACAATGACATCCAGTGTCTAATTTCTCTGAACTGTAACACATAAGCACTTCCAAGATTAAATCATCTGTTCTCTGAAGACTTTAACTGAAACTTTAATTATTCTCCTGTCTTTGGCTCTGTATGGTGTTTTCACTTGTTTAGATTTCATAGTAAATAGAGCAGCTTTAGCTGCCACACTTTTGTGGTCAGCATGGGAAGTCTTCACCAAGGACGAAGATGACTATGTGGTAGTTACAGAATTTCTTATTCTCTCCACTATACCCTGTCATCCCTCACAAATTTATTGCAGCACTATCTGTTACTGAATAGCAGCTACACAAAAATGAGAGATTCTAGCATAAAGGAATTATACATTTTCTTATATTTTGCTTTCTGATAAGTAGAAAACTAGTAGGAAGATATTTCCAAATTTGTTTACAATTATTGGGAGAGTAGTATTAATATTAAGGTAACAGATGGCATATTAATTTTATTTCAAGAATATGAACAATTGAGATACCTAGACTGAGCTAAGATGGTATTTTTCTGTAAAGTGACTCAGCAGGACAGGCTACAAAACACAGGATTCAAATTCCAAAAGGCATCATTTTCTACATTACATGAAGTAAAAAACCAGTGAACTCCAAAACAGCCTTTCCTGTACCTGAGGAAATTCATCCCTTACACTGCTATTTAGCATTTATAAATGTAAACTGAGTTAAAATGATAAAATACAACTTCAACAGGACTATCATTTCTCTCATCCTTCTCTTTTCTGTGTAAGAGTCTATACCTCTCTATATGCATCTTAATTCAAGATAAAATCTAGCAAATGTTTACACCCAGGTGTAATGCTTACTACACTGAGGAGTCCCATAGAAGTTTGAGGGGACTGTTAAAGAAAAGAGTATCCCAGGAGACCAGTTTAGACTGAGGAATGTAGACAGGGTGTTTAGGGGGTGCTGCACAGTGAATACAAAAACAGTCTGATATTTATGTTGGTTTTGTAAAGTCTTGCCTCGCAGTAGAGATGGATGTTACGAACTAAGAGAGGCAAATTCAATGTTGTTTGAAAATGTACCAGCCTGCTTCAACTCTACATGTTTAAGAGTAAAATATAAAAGCCTATTGTTATTGTTTTCCCACGCAGTCTACCTTTCACACACTCTTTAATATAGATCTGTTACTTACTCAGCTTCTGTTACCCTCTTCTTTTAAATCAACGCTGCTCTTGTGAAGTCACCATGTTCACCCATATAGAATAAAGTGGGATATACTTGCAGAATTATACTACAGAGATTTCATGAACAAGCAGCTTTAAGGTATCTTGCAGCACAGATTTCAGATGGCTAGGTAAGAAAATATGCGGGTTTTATTTTCAAATGCTTAGTACTACCATGAACTCAGTTTAACCACCAACAATAAGAACAATATAAATACTCTCAACTCCCATTGAGATCTTCAGCGGGACCAGGTTTTCAGAAAGTTTCAGAAAGTTTAGAAGTTCTCTGTCATGATACTTTCTCATGAGCATTGCTTCCATTGACATTTCACTGGATGACAACCTTTGCAATTCATGGGTTTGTTTACGTATAGTGAAGTTTTAAAGTAGCTGGCTTTGATTCTTCACTGCAGAGATTTATATTAGTAGCTCATCTTCCATTAAATTCGGTGTTCCCTGCACTACTTGAAAAACTAATAGCAGGGTGGAAACTTATTTAAAACAAGATGAGACCAGAACAAAGAACCACCTCACTGGTTTGCTAGAAGTGATGGAGGAGGAATATGTGGTCATCATAGCCATGGGTTTGGTGGGTGCTGAGAGGCAGCTGAGAACTTACCATACAAACACCGTCTTTCTTCCATCTGATAAACCAACATTGTGCCACCGAGAGTGCAAGAACTACCTACGCAACATCCAAGCACATGTTACACCCACGCCAAGTAAGTGAGTGAAGTACTCACATTGTATTAAATACATGTTTAACAAAATGACTCACTGTATCCTACAGGGGATTGTAGGTGAACAAAGTTTCTCTATGCTTAATAGCTTGTAGGAAAAACAAGCAAGTAAATCACAAAAGGAAAAAGAAGTTGTAGCATTTGGATAATGAAATGATTATCCACTTCAAAATAATGATGAAAGCACCTTCCATAAGGGAGTTTCTTTTACTGCTTTTTTCTTTCTGTTTTTTTTCCTGTGGAAATATGCTACAGTGTATATCCCTTCTATCCTCTCCTTCTATCCTTCTCCTTAGTTATTTTAAGGGCTATGGATGATTCTGCTGTGAAACAAAACCAAAATATATGAGTATTTTACACAGTGTATCAGAAAAGACTGTTAAAAAAAAATGCATAGCCTTATGCTCTGAGCCTCTATAAACACTCTTAAAATCAAGCAATTCAATGCTTTTCATGTCAATCATATACAGAGGTCTCCAACGCCTCTGAATTTTATGAGCTGTCACTCATTCCAATCCCAAAGGTTCCCCTACTAAATACAAGCTTAATAACCCTAGAAAGCATGGTTGAAAATTTCTACTTTACAAAAATGTATATTTAAAGCACAACAGTAATATAAACTAAAGAAGAAAAAATCCTGGCAATTTCTTATTAAATAATACTTCAATGCCCTTGGATATCAGCAGTTTTTGTGTGTACTATTTATATACTGAAATATATGTTTAGGTCTTGGATCGATGAAAATGACGCTCAAAGACATCTACAAACAGTAAGTGACATCACCTTAAGACAATGAATATTATAGCATATCTGAACTGTTCTGTTCCCACTTTGATCCATTATAATACATAAAGTCTCTTGTTTCTTTGCACTTGAACTCTTACGATAAGCCAGAAAAATGTCTGTCGAACTTTACGTACTAGCTTATACAAAGCCTCCAAAAACTACTGCAGCCCTGGAATTTAAATTGCATTTTCCCTTCCCAGATTTTGCACTGCCCTGAGATTCAGTGTGAGTGTTAGCTGTTTCAGTGACAGACAGATACCACTGAGAAGCCAAGTTAAATCACTGATACTCACTCTTAGCTTTTTTTTCAAGGGACTCACAGAGTGAAGAAATGAAATATTAATAATGCTTTGTAGGGCAATGATCAAAGAAATAAAATAATCCAGCAGAAAAAGAGTGGAAACAAATGACTACGCATACTGTGTTAATGAGCCTGGCAGCAGAAAATTAATTGGGTACCAGGTGTATAATATTGTGAAGAATTTATATCTTCATTTGCCATGAGCACTGCTGGAAGTGTTAGAAATAAGGTTAAAATGGCCTAGAAAGTGTGTTATCTGCTTGCCTCATTGGTCTGGCTGGTTTTTAAAGTTTATTTGGAAGATACAGGTCAGAGGATTCAGCTGCTACAAATTAACATACTCCTCAACTTCACTGATAAGCTAAAGTATAAGATCAAATGATGAAGTAGAATTAAACCAAAGAGATTTAGCTCTTTTTTTTTTTTTTTTTTAAATCAAAATGTCCTGTGTTACCACATGGCAACTCTAAAAATCAAATGACTTATGCAGATTGACCTGAATATGGTTAACACTTGAATTTCACCTTTTAAGGCACTCCATACTACTTTTCACCTGACGTAAAAATACAAAATACTAGCATGAGTCATCGTTATAAGACTCCTTATGTAAAGGTACTGTTAGGATGGTACAAAGTTATTTTAAATTCTTATATGCTCATAAGAAATATTTTTGTTACAAAACTGAGAAGTAGTCTACTTTTACAGAAGTTTCAACTAACAAAATCTGTGAAAAAAAAGGTATCATTGATAACAAAACCTGAACTACAGCAGCTGATATGGTTCCTAATATTGATGAAAATACATTCTTTAATGTTGATGTACATAATATTATACCTGACACATGGAAGAGCTAGAGCTATGAAAAGTCACTTCCTAGCACAAACAGAATAGGAAATGGATATGATTGCCTATTGAAACATGGTAAAAAGTACTATCCAAGAACTTCACTTTCACAAAACAAATCAGATTTGCAATGTCAATACCAAATTCTTCTCAGCTTGATACTAGTAAAAGATTCTTTATTGTGTCCCTCAAAAGACCTGGCCGTCCCAACTCCAGACCAATGTGGTGGTTATCTGTATAACACGGTCAACATTGCAACTGCTGTTTCACACGCTTCTTGGCAACCTCAGCAGAGGACAATGTAGGATTGAGTGTCAGACCAGTTCGCAAAATAAATTTAATCCTGAATATAATATAATTTTAATCTTAAATCCCCCCCCTTCTTCTTTAAGTTAATCTTATTTTGTCAAAGCAGTTCAAATAAACTCAATATTTAGAGGTCAGCTACGCTGATTATATATGTAAGTGTGTTTTGCAGTTTGAGTGCATGCTGTAACATAAATATTATAGACAGCCTTATCAGTTATTAATTATACAGTGAATATGCAGAAACCCTTTCCTCTAACAAATCCACCAGATTAGTAGAAGTGCTATTGCTTTTTTTGGTATTCTTAGATAGGTCACACTAAGTCCTACTAATTTCCTGATATCCTTTTTCATTTCATTTTTCTTATCCCAAATACCACACCCTAATCTAAAATAGAGCTCTGCATACTTTAGGAAGTATGTGAAACATGGCATAAAAAATGTAGGTCAGAAAAAAACTACTCTTTCAGATTTGTGCATTGTTCTCTTACCCTCATTGTAGACTTTGAGACAACAAGAATTGAACAGGTACAGGCTTTAGCCACAAAGATATAACTTGCTCTCACTTCTCAGTCTTCTTAATTTAATATGAAAAGAAAATTTAAAAAAATTTTGTGTGTATTTTACCCTTATTATGGACTAGGAAAGCATTTTCTTCTCAAGTTTTGAATATGGAACGTGGCTCTGAGGAATGACCCAGCCAGGAAGTAAGGGAAAAGAACTAATAACCTCTAGGGAGATTTTGCAGAGACTTCACTGCTATCACCATAAAGAGTAAGAATATCTCAGGGTAAGCATATGGCTTGTCAGCGCACATCTGCTAAGATATGTTGTTTCTCAGGCTATTATAGTTGTACCACAGAATACAGATGACCACAAAGAAAGTCCTTACCTTTATGTCTTTCCTGAACAGTATCAAACCAGTACCATAACAGCATAACCCAACTTTGTCTAAATTCAGAAATATGAATTAACTAGCACCTCCAGGTCCTTAATAACACACAGACAATTCCTTATCAAAACTCCTTCGTTTCCTTGCCAACGTTTTGAGTTTTAAAAATTGGCAATTGATTAATTTTTCAACAATGATCTCTGCAAGCTAAAGCTGCAATGTGAAAAAGAAACAGGCATAAGTAGGACAGATGGATGCACACAGTGTTTCAGCTGTTCAGATTCTGAAAATCAGGTTATCATTGCTGTTGAGAGCAGAAATGAAAGCACGCTAACTCTCAGCTCCATCAGGAGCTTAAGGACTGAGATGTGATCCGTAATATACAAACTGCCTTTCCTTCCATACAGCTACTTTGCAGGCAAGCTATTTCATAAATACTGGCTTTTAAAAAAATAACATAGCCACTTGCCTCACCAAAACTGAAATCCAATCACTGCTGGCATAACACCTTGGGACAGTGAAACAAATGCTATTTATAACATTTAGCAGTAACCTAATATCATCAGGTATTCAAATATATGCCTTCAGCTACAGATTTCCCTAAAGCATTCAGCCCTTTTCAAGACCCAGTTTTTGTGATAGCGGTTAAAATATGTACCTTCTACTTGACTATGAGAACCATGTAATTCCCTAAAGGTATCAGATGTTACCTGTCAGAAACAGAGACAAGAATTGAGCCTTGCTTCACAGAAGAAATATTAAAAACACTAGACAAAACCAGTGTCACAGCGGTAAGTTGATTGTATACAGCATTTGGAAAACAGAGCTTCGGTTAAAAGCTGCTGGCTAAGGTTTAATCCAGGAAACAGAAAAACCAATGCAGACACACACACACATACACACACACACAAAGAAGAAACCAGCAAGCTGCTTGGAATGGCGGTTATAAGTTGATAAAGGCTATCAGCAAAGGCTTGTGCTCTCTCGTAGTTAAAGAAGTAGACAGACTGGGAGTCACTGTGTCTAACCTCTCCAAACAGAAAGATTCAGTGTTGTTTTTAAGTGCTGACATAAGGTGAGGGCGGTAGCAGAAGGGACCTTCTGTACAGGCTGAGGGAAGAAACAAAGCTGTTTATAATCATTATTTTTATGGGACTAGTAATTTTATGTCTGATAAGTAATTAAGAAAAAAAATAAAGGAAACAAGTATGAGATTCTGTATCTCCTGTGCTGTAGGTCTGGGGTTTCTGAGGGGGTGAAAGATGAGTCAGACCATGACTCAAAGAGCTGTCATGCCTGCACAGGGGGAATTGAGAGGCACCTTCTGTTATACCCTCAAAGTGGGTGATCTGGTCTCAGCAGTGCTGTAACATTAGTCATCCGATGGCAATAAATTCGTGGAACATTAAAAACTCTTTGCCATAAATACACAAAGCCATAGAAATAGGAAAAAAGGATAAAAGAGCAAAGAGTGAGCAACCACATGGATGCTCTCGCATGACACAGACCTTTTCAAAAGACTACTTGGCCATCCACACGCAAGAACAGGAAGCACCTCCAAAGCTGATCATAGCCTTTGAGCCAGACGTGGATTATGTTTTGGCCTGGGTCTGGACACACCAGACCTATAACCTCACACCTAATGAACATTCTGCAATTCAGCAAGAATCACCAGCTGGATCCTTACACTGATTTCAACAGATCAAGTGTTGGATGTAAAGCCTTGTAATTACAGCATGGATCTTCATCAATTTTAAAAATGAGATTGCTTCTGTGATTTAAAGTTTCCAAGTAAGGTAAGAATTGGAGAAGGGCAGGGTAACTATATTCCACCCATGGAGCACAGCTCAAAGGCATTAAAATACTGATCAGAAATTCACATGTTCACAAGAACAAGACTAGAGAAATGGAGAACTACTACAAAATGCCCTGTTGCAGTTCAAAGGCTTGTCTTCTGTGATTAATTTCTGGATTTTGGCAGGAACGTATGCTAGTTTAATTTGCTTCTACAAACGTGCCATTCCTTCTTCCCAATCAACCAGCTGTTTTGAGCCAACACTTCCAACATTGTTAACAAACCTGAAAAGGATTTAGCGTATGGCTGTTCCACGGTTTTCCTCTTGATGGCATATATAAAACAAAAATTTTACAGATTATAAACATATCCAATAAAAAATTGCAGGTTGATAGCTGTCTAAAAAATTGGTTAGGAAAAAAATTAAATAAATTAAAAGCTTTAAACTCTACACCATTACTGTGAGAGGAAAATAGCCCTTACGTTAGGACTAAATCACACAAGTCAATTAAACTGCAAGCAAATAAATTTTTGCTAGGGACAAAGATTGCAGCTTGTCAGGTCTAGAGTTATTTGAAACACTGAAACAAATTCTCACAGTTTCAAGGAACAAAAAGTCCTGGAATGGGTATCTAAGTGTGGCGGTAAGATAAGACTATAAACAGATGTGCAGCTGCAGAATAAAACTTACACAATTATTCATGATTGCTAAGTATTGGTTTTGTTGCTAAAGCAGAACCATCATCAGTACTAAGTGGAGTATCTAATTTAGCTAATTTTATGGCACCTGTAACAATAAAATTCTTTGATAGATGGCACAGAGCATGGTTTTAAGAAAAAAATATAATCATTCATTAGCAAAGAAAAAATATATACTTTCCAGAATATTTTCTGATTTCAGAAACATATCCAATTGCAACTTTCTCTTCCCTCACCCTACCTGCTTTTTTCTTAATCTGGTATAGATACACAGGAACTTTCTAACACTCAAACTTGATAAATATAAACGTATAATAGAACAAAATGAAATTACTAAATTTTCCATCCAGGATATGCAAAATGTTTTAGCCTAACTGTGCTAGTTACAGAGGAAAGTAAAAAGTAATATGAGGAAAGTTTTTATATTGTTCTTTTAAAAAGGTAGCCTTTGTCTCCAAAACCAACAAAACCACACATAAACTAATCACCTGGAAAAGATAAAAAACATAAGGTTTTCTACTGCCTGCAACTTTAGAGGAAGCTCTATTGAGAGTGCTTAACCAGCAAAAGGAAAGGAAGGGCAATGCAAAAGCCGGAAAAAAGGAAATCGTGTGTTATCAAAGGACTATTAATTGCTCCCAAAGTAAGAGCAAGTGATGATCTTCTTCCTGTATTTACTTGGATTTTCAGCTGTCTAATCAAAGAAATGCTGTGTTGGTTGTGCTGAAAGAAAACTGTACCTTTTGTTTCAGTTATTGCCCACTAGACCTTAAGGGCTTTCATTGGATTGGTTTTATAGCTCACTGCTGCACTTTAGAGAAGAAAACGAGCAGCAGACAGCTCCCAGTGTCAGCTTATATGGTTAGTAAACAGGAACAGGATTACAGAGCACCACTGGGCTCACTGAAGTTTTGTGGCTGTTATTACTTGGTTGGCCCTTCCTCCAAAGCTGAAATTTCTAGTTATAGCAATTTGCTGCGTTTGGAAATATGACTTTCTAATTATAATTAGCTTTAATATCCAAGCCAATAGAACAAAAAAGCTAAACCAAAACATCTTTCTTATGGAAGACTTAAGATTACAGGTTTTGAGTAGTTGCATTCCCTGCTCTCAAAGCAAAGCAGTTTGGCATGAACTACATTCCAGCAGCCATCTTGCAGCTAGTACCTGACTAAGTAAATAGAAAAATATACTGCAGACCTCAGTATATTAGATTTTTGTCTTAAGCTCTGAAGAAACCTGGAAGAAGAAAAGAAGGAAATGGACCTCCTCCTTTTGTCCTTTGCTCCCTGCATCCCTCTCTTAAAATCCGCTTACCAAAGTGTGTCTACCAAAGCCATGAAACTATAAAAGGATCAAGTCCTCTTTCTATTCAGAGCAGTAAGTTTTGTAATTTGCCTGCAGGCAGAATAGGAACAAGCAGCTCTTCAAGGTTTTTTTGGCATAAAAGAATTCTTAAAACAGCAAAATTATTTTGGAAGAAAAATTTCTAACTCCTCCTGGAGAGAGCAAAGATGTTCCAGATGATGTGTAAATAATATGTAATGTATGCTGATTTTTTCCTCTAAATTTGCTCTACTCTGCCTTTTGAAGGCTTTCTCAACATTGAAAACAGAGCCTATTTCTAATACCGGATACCATTAAAGAATGCGTGTGTACGGGCTGAAAACAACCGCAAGCACATTTCTCAGAGCATGTAAGACTTTATAGCTATTTCTGTCCAAGATGAGGCCTACCGGAGTGAAGAAAACCTACAATGATACTTTGCACCAAAATTTTTTATTCAAGATGTTTACTGTACTGCAGATGTTATAAGTTTATTCTTTTCTTAGATGCTGACTGAACACAGCAAATCGTTCCCCTTGGAGTTTGTGAGGCACATATGAGTATCCCACTACACACGTGCCTCCATCCATACGAATCCAAGTACCATTAAAAAAGCCGGTCTTAATGGTCTGACAAAGCTCACGCTTTATTGGACCTGACCAGAATTCTGGCATCTCAGTGAAACAAACACTCAGAAAACCGGTGATTTATGAAAACGTTGCAGCACAGCACCGGCAGCTCTGGGTCAAACTCTGTTATTTTATGCCCCTCTCATCCCCCACCTTTTACCCCAACTGAAGAGAGGAGCAGGAAGATGAAAGAGGAGTAATCAGGGACACTAAAGGCGATGGGGCAGGAACACTTGCCTCAGCTATAACAGGAAGCAACAACAACACAAGGTCATTGTATCGCAAACCTGTCCTGACAAAGGCAGCTCTGTCCGTCTATTTACTTTCCCGTCTGTCCTGCTTTGTGCCTTTGATAAACTGTCAGGACTAGTTCCTTCAAGGACTATATTCCCTCCCAAAACGCTCTCTGCCAGCCTCACATATGGTACAGTTTCTTGTGCTTCAGAAGCCTGCAGTTGTCATAAGAACTCTTCATGTTTTCCATAATAATTTTAAATAGTTTTCACATTACTTCTCCAGCAGTGCTGTGTACAGACTGAGCAGCACTACAAATCCTGCCTTATAACATTACTTACTCCTAGCTGGTGCTGCAATCTTGTGGGTTAAGCTGCAGAAATATAAAAAAAACCCCACCCAACAGATCAGATAGCTGAAAGCCAAACATAGTACCAGTGTAAGCAAAAACCAGATAACTTTACCAATGTTGGCCAGGCGCTGAAATAAAGCAAATTTTAAATCAGATTACTTTAGTTCATTTGGCTCCAAACAAGTGAAGTGCTCAGGTTTCTCAGCTCCAGAGACATTTTTTAAAAAAGCTGAACAGGCTGAACTACCTCCCAGGAATCAACACTATCAGCAAACTTATAGAGCAGGACAACTATTTGATAAAATAACATTTTTAAAAGGTCTTGAAACAGTCAGGACTTTTCTAGCTTTGAAACACCCAGGAAGAGCAGTGGGAGAAAAATTCCTCAGGTAGAAACTCCCAGGGTCCAGCTTTGCCTCCTCTAGAGTTGGGGAAGGCTGAAGCACAAAAATGGATAGTTGTGGAGTAAGAGTGTTATTTGGGGACTTGTGCAATAACACAGCTCTTTAAACGCACTTATTAAACAAATAGCTTATTTTGCAATAATTTATCTACTTAATCAAGCTTATAGCAAGACCTAGAATACAAGAACTGTTAATACCAGTGTGACTAAGCTGTCCTCTTGCAAAAGCCAGACAGAAAGGGGATAAAATGCATGTCTGAGGACAGGAAATGTTCCACACTGAGAGTACAGAGTGGCCTTTTTCTGAAGAATGATGAGTGCTTTGCAGCTGCCCTGACCTCATTATATTCACTCTGCTGAAATTCAAATTCCTATTCTGACACTTGGGAAGGTTGAAGGAAGAGGTTTTTAAACTCGCCAGTCATAATAATGAGTGATAATTAAGGGGAGTTAGATGCCTAACAGTACTGGTGCTTTCCAAAACCTCGCTCCAAGGAAGGCAGCTTCTGGCAAGCAGTTTTTATGTTGAATAATTTCACCTGCCCATTTTCACTCACCACCCCTCTGAGCTTCAACAGCTAAGTTCAATATGAGAGATCACCTCTGGCAAGCCTGAAACAGATTAGTCATAAATTGCTTCTCCTCCTATTAAGCAATTTCAGCACATTATTCTGGTCAATTCAGTAGGTGACCATTCTCCCTAGACGTAGGGACCTGAGGGAACGAAGATGAAAGCTTTTTTCTCCATAGATAAACATGGTACATTTTTAATTCATTAAGATCCCCATTTAGCTTCTCTAAAAACAACAGATTGTTTACAATGCTCTTTTAATGGGAATTATAGCGGATTACCCGCAAGTACAAATTAAAAGATATCCATATTTGAGAATTTAATACTTCCCATATCTGCACTGCAAGTATTGTCTGCCTGTCATCAGCATTTTTGAACATTTCTTGTTGTATTATTATGCTTTCACTGACCTAAAGTAGTAATGCAAATATTTATGCCCAGTGCAGTTCAAACTGGTGGTTTCAGTGGGACATCCCATGGGTGCTGATTTCTTCACCATGCACTAGCTTGAAGTATCACATTCCAGCATCCTGTTCTTGCTGTCATTGAAACTGTTCCCATTTACAGCAAGAGTGCAGCCCATGCTGTAATACTCTGCCATGAAAACTTTTCCCTTACAAAGGAGATGCATTCCCTTCTAAATCAACAGTGGCTTCCTGAGAAGGCAGGGTTTCTCAGAAGAGGAATCTCCAGAGACATGATGGACCTCTGCTACACAACTATACACAAGACCTACTCTTCTCATCTCACACTCTCCCTGGATTCTTGCAGTCTTTCAGGGAGCCACAGGACACAGTGGCTTCCTATCCTCTCTTGTTTCCATCTACTTGAATGGATTTCATAGGCTAAATTCCAAATGAGGATGAAATTAGGTTGTTGCCACTGACTTTTGGGTTGACTTTAAGCTTTTGCAGACTGCCTTTTTATGAAGTTATCTTTTGATGAAAGTCCTAATCGTTTGTGTGACCACAGGAAGAGAGATCCGTAATTATATTTTCCATCATTATTGTATCATGTTGAAAAATAAAATGCTATTTTGTTTTCCAAAAAAATCCTTCATGCTACGTAGAAGAAATACAGATGAAATTTTGCTTAGACCTAATAAAGATCTTCCTTTACAAAAGCCCCCCAGATTATCTAAGAACTGTGATTTTAGAGAACCCACCGAATTGTTTTCGTTAGAAAAGACCTTTAAGATCAAGTCCAACCGTTCACCTTGCACTGCCAGAGTCCCTAAATCATGTACCTCAGCGCCACATCTACATGTCTTTTAAATACCTCCAGGGATGGGGACTCCATCACTGCCCTGAGCAGCCTGTGCCAGGGCTTGACAACCTTTTCTGTTAAAGAAATTTTTCCTGATATCCAACCTAAATCTCCCCTGGCACAACTTGAGGCTGTTTCCTCTCATCCTATCACTTGCTACTTGGAAGAAGAGACTGACCCCCACCTTGCTACAACCTCCTTTCAGGGAGCTGTAGAGAGTGATGAATTCTCCCCTGAGGCTTCTTTTCTCCAGGCTAAACAACTCCAGTTCCCTCAACCACTCCTCATAAGACTTGTTCTCTAGACCCTTCATCAGCTTCATTGCCCTTCTCTGGACGTGCTCCAGCACCTCAATGCCCTTCCTGAAGTGAGGGCCCCAAAAGTGGACACAGTACTCAAGGTGTGGCCTCACCAGTGCTGAGTACAGGGGGACAATCCCTTCCCTTCTCCTGCTGGCCACACTATTGCTGATACGAGCCAGGATGCCGTTATCCTTCTTGGCCACCTGGGCACACTGCTGGCTCATATTCAGTTGGCTGTTGACCAACACCGCCAGGTCCTTTTCTGATGGGCAGTTTCCAGCTACTCTGCCCCTAGTCTGGAGCGCTGCAGGGGGTTGTTGTGACCCAAGTGCAGGACCTGGCACTTGACCTTGTTGAACCTCATACCATTGGCCTTGGCCCATCAATCCAGCCTGTCCAGATCCCTCTGTGGAGCCTCCTGACCTTCAAGCAGATCAATACAGCCAGCCAGGTTGTTGTCATCTGCAAACTTACTGAGAGTTCACTCGATCCCCTCATCCACATCATTGGTAAAGATGGTGAAAAGGACAGGCCCCAATATTGAGCCCTGGGGAACATCACTTGTGACTGGCCACCAACTGCATTTGACTCCATTCACTACCATTTTCTGGGCCCAGCCATCCAGCCAGTTTTTTATCCAGTGGAGTACACTCATCCAAGCCACAGGCAGCCAGTTTCTCCAAGAGAATGCTGTGGGAAACAGTGTCAAAGGCTTTACTAAAGTCTAGGTAGACAATGTTCACAGCCCTTCTCTCATCCACTAAGCAGGTCACCCTGTCATAGAAGGAGATCAGGTTAGTCAAGCAGTATCTGCCTTTCATAAACCCATGTTGGCTGGACCTGATCACCTCGTTGTCCTGTACACGCTACGTGATGTCACTCAAGACGATCTGCTCCATAACCTTCCCTGGCACTGAGGTCAAACTGACAGGTCTGTAGTTCCCTGGACCCTCCTTCCATCCCTTCTTGTATATGAGCGTCACATTTGCTAACCTCCAGTTGACTGGTACTGGTTAACCAGGACTGCTTGGTGAGCACTTCTGACAGCTTCCTCAGTACCCCTGCATACGATTTTGGTCTCATCTTTTCTCACACAGCAAAATCACCTATGAAAATAATTTCTCTAAAATTTAAAATTCATTGAAACTTAAATTTCAATCCACAGAAGTTAAAATCTAGTAGTTTGCTCTAGCTCCATGTAGTTGTGGCATTGCCTAATGCAAGAACTGCATTCTGAAATAACAGAGGATTCAATCCTTCAGAATAAATGTTTTTACACTCACCTTCTTTATGACTAAAAATCTTGGAAACGTATATACACAATGACACAGCGTGATTAAAAAAAGAGGAAACCAGATGCCCTATGAAAGTGTTCTGGGAGCCCATGCAGTAGGTCAATATGCACCTGACTGATGTCCACATAAACAAAACATTCAAAGTCTAAAAGCGGGTTGACCTCCAAATGATTTTGACAATTGATGAGAGTAAGCGAGGAGGCTAGGTCCATACTTCAAAGGGAAAAAATATTTATTTCACACTTGATAAGTATCTAAACTCTTCCATTTAATCACACTATATGATCATGTGTTTGCCAGAAAGATTTTTTTCCCTAATCCACGTGACCCCCTTTCTATAGGCTCATTCTCTTAGTACTCTGTTAAGTATATGCTTTTTTCAGATAACGAGCTGCATGTAATTTTTTCATTACTAGAACAGCAAATGGATGCATAATCTCTAGTTAAGGCTACAAAGGCACCGTATCACCTCTATAATAGTTTTCCATCATTTAATATCATGAGTAGTTGTATAGTGTACTAGAACACATGGTATGATAAAATCATTCTGTCTCTGGTGCATCCAGAGTAAATATTTGTGTTTTCCCAACCAAAGAGGGAATTGTAAACTGCAAACAGCTAACCTACTGTGTTGATAATAATTCCAGGGACCACATGTCATGCATGCAATATTTATTACTCCGTTCTTTGTATTTCAGAGGTAAGTATATAAAAAACCTGAGACTCTATAGCAGTTGTCAGAATGGGCTTTAGAGATTATGTAGAAGAGAAGTCCATTGATAGGAAAGAGACTATAAATAAAAACACAGGATAGAATTCATTGATCTAACACCCTCTGAACACGTAACTCATCAAGGTGTTTGAGAACATTTAGATGCCTTGTTTGAACAGCAATCCATGTCTGTCAGTAATTTGAATTTTAAATTCTTGCATTAGCTTCAGGGAAAAGCAGTGGGTGTACTCAGCTGGCTAGAGGTATGAGGAAGGAGAGATAAGAAATATTAAAATAGAAAAGCAAGAAAAAGTGTCTATTTCAAAGTGTGTACTGTTAATTAATAGGTTATAAGCCAAAAAGAAAATGCATAAATATTCCAGTGATGGGGTTAAGAGTTTAAAAATAAATTTAACTCAGAGTTCAAAACAACTCTACTAGACTTTTTTTTCTATCAAACACCTAATTTTTCAGTTCATTAAGTATTTTTCCCTCATTTTTGAATGCAAGCAAAATACATGTTATTTAAGTCTGAACCATTTATTAGCAAAATCCATACTAATTTGGCTAATGCTGGCCAATGACAACAACCAACAGATTATGCCTGAAAAGCATGGCATACTGGATTTGAATGAAGCTTGAGCCTATAATAATGACAGGAGGCTACTCAAATAGGTGTATGCACCAATATGCCAAGGTAAGATAAATGCCTGACTGATCTGATTAGACGAACGATCCTATCAGGTGCTGTGATGCAACGAACACAGTGCTGCATGGTCCTTGGCAGGACCGGGAGGTATCTTGTTCCATGGATTCATAAAGGCTCCAGGAGGTCTTATGCCTACAAGGGCTCACCTATTCACGCTTGAAGAAGAGGTACTCTGTTCTTAATCAGATTTGTACAGTGATAAGCAAGGAAAATGTCTGCCCCACTACAACGAGTTTTGGGAAGTGTCTAATGCATAGACAGTATACAAGGAGTGAAATACACCTAGCTTTGGAGTCTAGGTATGACAGTGAAGGGATGCAATGAATATTGTACACTCCAAACCCATTTCTCTACCACAGGACAACCATGTACTGTACATTGTAGCTATTTGTCACCACAGAAAATGTTTCCCCAGTTGGACAGGTTGAGGATTTAACTGGCTGAAGTAAAAGACATAGATGGACCTGATTATTTCCCTGCAATTGCCACTACTCCCTATATCATCTGATCATGAGCCAGTCTGGTAAGCAGGAAGATAGATATGCCATAGCTCAGCTGAGACCTCATCGGTTTGTCTCCTTCAACCAGAGAAATCTCAGCAAACTGTCCACAGTAAAGGGAAACCACAGGACATTCTATGGTTTGTATAGGATAGCCACCTGCCAATAGGCAGGAGCCAGAAGGAATTCTCCTGGGAGGAGGAGGCTGGACAGGTTTTCTACCATTTTCACAGCACCAGAAAAAATGAAGTTGCACAGGATGGATACTATTAAAATTTTGTCATAAGTTGTGACTTTGGAAACCTCTCAATAGGCAAAGCCTAGTGTGGTAGAACATTGACAGCCATCTTTCTAACATGGAAGGTATGACAGAAGCTGGTGGGCCTAGAGAAATGGTCAGGTCCGGCCAGCAATAAAACACAACTTTGTGAAAGAAGGAGGAAACCGTCAGACTCTACACCTCTAGCCTCCTAGCAGTTTGCTTAATGCAGTCTCTAAACAGACCAAGAATTTTTCTGTCCCCTATCTATATCCACTGCTTATGCATAATTATATTTTCTTCAGAAGTGGTTTTTAATAAAATCGAAAGCCCTTGTCACACATCTGTGCCATCCTTGTGATGTCAGTTCATTTATAATTAAACACTAGAGAGCTTTATGATCTGTCAGACATCATTTGTCTAGGAGGTTGTCCTATTTATCCCATTAAACAGGTAAACATGTTCAACGTGTTACATTTTTTCTTGAATACTTGTCTGGTGCTGAAGCCTTGTACTATTTCATTTAATTTCTATACACAAAAAACTAAAGAAAAATTCTTATGAAAACAAAAAATGTAATAATACAACCAATAGCTTCAGAGTTCTATGAGTTCTCATGTAAGCTTCATATATAGATTGAATATGGAATTCCTATTATATACTTCCATGTGGTTTACTCCTTTAGTTTCCTTTGAAGTTAATATAAATTTTATTATAATTTATCTGGCAGCTAGGGTAATGGCAGGAAAATTCATTTTGCTGAAAGATGAAGAAGAGTGAGAAAATAAAAATAGTACCATATTCAAAATATATAAAAAAAGGAGGGGAATGAAACAATATAAATTTAATTTTTCTTGTTTCTGAGAAGAAAAAGACAGAAGTCCAGGGGGATGTCTTGACGACACATTTATAATAACACTTTGTCAATTTTGTCCTAGTAATATCATGTCCTGCAGCACAGATTCCTTCTCTGGCTAACTAAAAATTTATTTTGTATACTATAAAATGGTCTTTTGAGAAAAAAAAAAATCACAAAAACCAGCCTTCTCTAAGACTTGCAAATTATTCTCTGCCAATAGATCCACAATAACACTACTGAAGAATTGACATGTTAATAATGTCTATAAGAACTTATTAAAGACTGAAGACCCTGATTATGTCCTACCTCTGTTGGTCAGAGGTCATGCTGTTGACCTTCTTGAATTTCTTCTATTCTACAGAGTCTAGCTATGAAGAGTATCAGGCTTCCAAGACACAGATCTTGTCATCAAAGCTTATAAAGCATCTTGAATATTCATTCACAAGTTTTTGGTTCAGGTGTGATCTCACATTACCAACATGATTCGATACATTTGAATCAATAACATGCAATTTTTTTGAAATTTCTGGATGAGCTTGGTCTCCCAAGACCTCACTTAACAACTAAAATAGCTATTTGGTCTCATAGTTGCTGGTAATGCCCAACTTCACAAGCACCTGAAATGATTAAGCAGCTCCCTAAAAACCCTACAAGTTCCTTGGGAACTTACCATTAGCCCTTGCACTGAGCTCTGATACCTGGAATCAGCAGGCAAGCTCCAGGACTATCAACAGAGCTTTTAGAGAAGTTCAGCAACTGAGATGAAGTAAAATGAAATTAACTTTAAGCTTGACATCACAGCACATAGTGCCCCCTTTTTCTCCAAAGTCTAGATGAGAATACTTGCTTAGTGAGACTCAGGATGCTAGACTCTACACTGACTGTTTTCCAGGAGATGGTCCAAACCCAGCAGCTTTCAAATACTCAGATGGAAGAACCTAACTTTTCCTATTGGTTCCCTAGAGTCCCCTGAGGCACTAAGCGGCAGCTAATGGAGACTGTGCTGAACCTAAGCTAGATGGATCAGATTATTCTTCACAGTTCTTCCAAGGTACCTACTTTTGTCAATTAACCCTATAAGAAATTTAGGTGGATACGTCTGTCAGACAGGACCTACCTTATCCTGGGCCAGACCTAAAAGGAGGTGATTGCCTGAATTAGACACCATAAACAGAGTATACTGGATTCCAAAACCCATTCCAAAATGCTACTGACAAGGTTCTGAGCTGTCTCAAGAAAGTAACTGGCAGCCGTGGATCTCATATTTGTGTTTCTGTCTTGTACATCTAAATGTTTAGGTGAAACTGCTCAGAAAAACAACCTGACTTCTCTTTTCTTCCCTGTTTCTTCACATATATTAAAGCAGTCATATTTGCTCTAGTAGACAACAGAGACTGTGTTACAGGAGACAACATACTTTTGTAAGAACATACAATGGAAGAATAATATTTGGAGATGTCAGGTGATGGGAAGTTAACCTACACACAGGTGCACCTTTATGCAGGCAGTGTTAGGCTCCAGTTTCATTCATTTTCTGAATTCCGTGTCAAATTGACTAAGTCTAGGAATTGGAAGGTTTTCAAGATGAAAAGCACTTGTCAACATGACTTAGCCAAGGAATACATTTAGAAGCAGAGAACTCAATTACATTTGGAATGTCTGTGCCCTGCTAAAGACAGCAATTTTAGGTGTGACAGAAATTTTAACGCTAACGATTTGGAAGTCTTAACTGAGACTCAGCTTTTTAATGCTGAGGTAAAAACACTTAAATGCAACATTTAAATAAATACCAATGATTGCTTTAAAACTAAATAGTATGCTTAAATATTACTCAAGACAGGTATGTCTACTAAAAAATATGAAGAGCCAGCTTAGATTCAGGAAGATTCAAGTCATTTGAAGGACTTGCATAATTTATGCAAACTTACCTGGCCAGCAACATTCAAGCCTGTTTACCACCTATAAAAATTGATACTGAACTTTACTAATACAAATGTTGCTCAAATCAGCATTATCTTTCACTCGCACATTTTTCTAGTGAATAAAAACAGGTATTTTGTTTGATATATCATGAAGTTCAAATGCCGTTTGGAAAATTCTTCTCAAGCACTCAGTGTGGCTCAACCTTGTTCTTAAAGGAGACTTGCCACTGATTGGAAGGTTGGACTAACTGTCAAGGCATTTGAAGAACAATTTCGGTGCTCTAAAAAGGCAGGTCATTTTGCAGTGGTCTTGATCTTGTTAGCTACAAAAATTCTGATCAATCAAATGCTAAGATCAGAAGCTATGCAGGACAATTAACACTTACCATCATATTCAATATGACCTATTTATATATAAGCTCGTTTCGCAAAGGGACCTCAGCAAGAGAAGGATTAGAACTAATGAAGAAAAAAATTGTATCTTTTTAGCTTGGCAGAAGGAGAACATGTCAGGACACAGGAGTCAGTGCAGAACTGGGAGTGGTATGCAAGAAACTGCGAAAAAGAGGAGTGTCTGGCTAACATGATCTTGAGGTAGCATGAAACACTGACTATTTTGTAAATCTAGCCTAAGAAAATGTTATAACAGCATGAGAAACATCTCAGCCTGGCAAACCATTTCATTAGAGACTCCATGAATTTAAGATTGTGGTCTCTGGCAACATCCTGCACCAAGTCATACCGAACAAACAGTCTAACAAGCATTCACACTTCTATCCAAAGACGTGATGGTTGATTTGGTATTATTTAGAGCAGAAAAGGTGTAGACGCATATCAGGCATGCAGAGGGCCATTGTTATATGCCTCTCAGGTGTTACGGTGGATATGAGAAAGTAGGAAGTCAAATAGAAAACTGAGAGGTCTTACACAAGAGAGTGAATAATGACTTAGTTCAGCAACTCTATATCCCTCTAACACTAAATCCCATGTCACTACAACCCCTCCAGCTCTTACAATCCCACTCCAATTATTTCAGTGCCTTGACATGATTTTTCTAAGTCTCCTGCTACATACATAAATGTTTTGAATTTCCTCACCCTCCGACCGCAAAATAATCACGTCCATTACCCCCTCACTCTCAGCCCACCACCCAATCAAAGGTGCTAACCTGAAAAAACCGATATGGTGTGGCTCTAGGCATATCATGAGAGCTGTGGTCATGCTGTTTGCTCGGTTGGTGGTGGTATACCTGAGCCCACGGGCAGCCAGATCAGTAACTATTATCTGTGTTTAGACTCGTCAGTCATCACCTCTCCCAAAAGGGCAACCAGGACATTGCTCCTCAGCGGCTCCATGACCCAACCAACACTGTTGCTTCCAGCTTTGGGAAGTACAACACATACCATGAGAGTTACTGGCACAAATGTGACATATACTGTAGAAAGACCATTTTGTTCCTGTTCTTTCCCTGTGTTTGAGATCTCCCGCACCATTATTGCTAGATGGGAGATAATGATTTGGACATTTTACTTATACTAGCTCTGGGATCACTTTGAGTAACATTGATAAAAAGTTGATGCTTTTGGCTCTTTTTAAAATTTTGAATCTGAATCTCACAAAGTATTTTCAATCCTTTACAGAGTCAACAGGGAACTTATCATACCCTGAAGATATTTTATTTTTATTTGGAGACCTTCTGTTTGTGTTTTCAAATCTGTTTTTACTTTAACTGTTCAGATTCTATCACTTCGGATTTTGTCAACACAACTGGGTGTAATCTGATCTTTTTCTCATTGAACATCTTCAGGCAATGCTGCAGATACACAGATAAATAACTAAAGAAGACTACTTACATACTGAGGGATTCTTTCTTAACCTGATCTTTCAGTACAGCTTGAGAGTGACAGAGCAGAAAAATAATTCTGTATTTGCGATCAACAGCAAATACAGTAGGTATACTACTTATAGAAATGTTTTATTACTTAGTGGTGTATTTTAGCCTAAAGGCTTGAGGAGTTTTTTACAAAAATATGTAATTTTTCAGGATATTTTAATAAAAGTAGAATTTTGTTCAGGTAGTTTAATAGTTATCCAGGGAGCAACTCTAGAGAGACAAAAGCACTAATAGTCTGGATGGTTCACATCACCGCTAGAAACTAAATGACATAATTTATCATCACTTCAGTTTTACACTTGTGCAACTTCAAGGTTTAGCAAGTTGCATCGAACACTGAAGTGATGGATAATATATCGTATTCGTCTCTGAGCAAAAAATAACCCCTGTGAAAATATACTGAAGGAATTCTTAGGAATATGGGGAGTGGAGTGGGGCAGATTGTGAATTAAGTGTTGATAACGGTTTTCTTCATGTGGCCAAGTAATAATTCAGAATGTAATTTTAAATAGTATGTCATTAACTTCTCAATATAGAAAAAAGATCCATCTTTTTTTCCAAACTTTTGCGAAATCCAGTGAAACACTCTCTGAATAGATTTTCTAAAACTTAACACAGGTTTCTTTCAACTTTTCTCTACAATTGCCACATTTTTAAACAACCTTCTGGCAAATTAGTTTCTCAAGTTAAACACCTTTTTATTTTTTCTAGAGAATCACAAGGCTAGAGGTACCATTTTTTGACTTAACAGACAGGTCTGTGATGTCAAATTCTCGTTCTGGTATCTACATAAGTGGAAGAAATGGTATGTAAAATGTTTATTACTATTCTCTTGAGTAATTGTCAGCTTTTAAAGAAGCACATGAGAAATCCCATCTATTTCTAGAATGAAACCTAGAATGAAACTTACCCTCATCAAACAGTAGTGTTTATATGCACATTTGGCTCTTTTCCTCAGTTTTAATCATTACTGCTGTGTTCATTCTAAACACACAGGATGAAATATTGATGTCCATGGCTAGACTATTGTCAGATTTGAATTCACCATAGTACCTGATATCTTCTGAATCACTGAGGTCATTTTGAAAAGAGCCTTTTATTTCATCTCACACTGTTATTTAGCGTGCATTACAACATTGACTCTTTTGCTGATCAGTTTGGAATACTGACCATTTTCCTTCAGTTTTGTACCAAGTCCAATTATAATAGTTGCTATAGTTAACAATAGGAAGAAAGTATGATCATGTAGTTAATTTCTAAATTACTGTTTGTATGTACAAGCTTGAATGATGCAATAGCTACAGGAAAATTGTTATGAATGGTGTGACAGCTGTATAAAGGTTTTTTTTTTTTTTAAGTGTTATTAAATAATCAAGGAAGTCTTCCAGCAGTATTCTACGTAAACAATTATTGTATAAATCTAATTCTGTCTGTCCTGCAGCTTCTAATAAGCTCTTATTTTTATTTACATTCAAGGAAATTGAAAGGGTAGTTAAATTATTTTAAGAGATACATTATGTGAAATTTCTCCAACTCTTTCTCTTATTCTACAAGTTTTTAGACTAGTGCATAAGAATGTGCTATATACCCTCCCACAGATGGCAAAACTCATCAAAAAGGATACTGATTAATGTCATGCTGAATCCTGATGCTAGCTGACAGAGACAGATGAGTCCTCTCAACCAACCATGAAAGTGCATTTGCTCATACCGTATGTATTAGTCACAGTGTATAAATTTATGAATATTTATCCATACAGACCAGATTTGGGGATGCTCTAAATATTATTGAAAATCCATTGTCATGGACTTCACGTGCTTAACGTACTGCTTTGGGGAAACATATATGTGTGATAAATAGGAAGACAAATGCACAAATCAGTGCCTCTCACCACGTTCCCTCTCATCTTGCTGATCAGTATTGTGAGCAGTGTGTCATCTCTTCTGTACTCCTCTCTAGACTCTTTCTTGCTCCGTCTCCAAGTCATTTTGAAAGATCAGCCTGCTTTGTGAGGTAGCATGCGTAGGGTTAAAACAAAACTCAGCACAAGTCTGTTTACTGGGAGTCCTTTTCCCCTTGGTTTTTCTGTGTTTTAGCACTAGATTTCAAGCATTCTGGAACAGAAGATGTCCTCATATCTGTATTCTATTTGGTTAAACAGCATCCTTGGCAACTACGAATCAGTTTGTCTAACGAACCTGCCATGAAAGACATAGAAGGAGATGGAGAGAAAGCCACAGAAAATGTTAATGAATGCACCCTGTATTATATATTATAAACAGGAGGTCTAGCAGGTCACCTAAGTCGATATAATAGTTCTTACTGGCTGGATGTAGGTCTTCACAGTCAACAGTAATCAGCAAAATTAAGCAGGTGACAACAAATAGGCAATCTAGGCACAGCCTTCAGTGTTCAAGGAATGAAGCCATTATTGGAAAAACAAGTCCCATGGATTTAGTTCTGTCATTTATATACAGAAGAATAAACACTTATTTTAGCATAAAAAAATTTGAAAAGTGTTGCTGATTCTAAATGGAAGCTTTTTAGCCCTGTTTTGGTGAGGTGGAATATTTTTGGCACAGCGGGGAGAGAGGGAGGAAGAAAAGATGATTCATTGGTAAAAAGTTACGTAAAAAGAAAAAGGATAAATGCAAATTAAAATAAAAAGATTCATAGCTTCATGCAGTAAATCTGACTTTTGAAAAGTCACTGAACTGAGCAGAAGGTGAGCAATCATCTCAACAGAGCAGGAGCATTTGCTAGTGCTTCTGAAATCATTCTCCAAATCCTGAATTTTAGTGTATTTCTGCATATGGGATTTTCCTCAGAATGTTTCCCGCGGTCCATAATGAGTTCAGGGATTACTGGTCTGCACAGAGAGTTGTGCTATACAGAATACTCTAATCCAGTAAAGAAGACATACTTCATGATCAGTCTAATGAATGATAAAAACAGTATTTGAGGCAGCTTTATCTCATTAATATAGCCAAGCTTTCATGTCATTCTCTTCCATTCTGTCTATGTTTGACATCAGGACTGAGCTGGTTAGTTACTTAGGCTCTCCATCAGTCCAGTCTTAATCTCCTGCCAATGCATATCATCAAAATCTCAGGCATCTAACATTACCTGCTGTTTCCTATTAAAATAAATGTGAAAATAATTCTGCCTGAAGAGCTGTTTTAGGAAATGGAGGTTTAACTGACACCACCATCATCCAGAGCCTGTTACAGAAGTGTTCATAAAGAGAGTGCACATTTGCTGCCATACACTAATCACAAGGACGCACAAGGAATTTTAAATATTGCCTTCTTTGTTGTTTTTAATGCAATCCCCTTTTCTTACTTCCCACCCTCCCCCGCTAAAAGACTGAAAATATTGTAGCTTGGTCTACATCAAAAGCCAACAAATATTCCAGCACTGCCAGTTGGCTCAAGCAGACACAATCTTTCCTCCTTCTTACTGTAATTTACTCCTCAGGAGCAATTCTTTTGCCTCCCACACCAAAATACCGCAGCCGGGATCACGGTATTTAACAAAAATAATCCACAGTGCAATAAATTAAACTATACCAACCCACAACGTACCTAAGAGAGTTTTAAAATATAAAATTTAGTTCAAACATAATTCCAATATGAAAACTTGGTTAGAAAGGTAAGGCAAAAAAACACCAAAAATTTACTAGAAAGGTAAAGGAAGAAGATACTGTTTCCATTTTTTAAGCTATCCTCTTACAATCTCACACCTACCAGTTTCACTGCAATACATTATAGATTAATCATCCTGAGACATATATCTCACCAGGTTTGTCACAGCAATAAAATCCTGCTCTAAAGAACACGCCCTGGGAAAACACAGGGTAGAGTCCTGTCAGTTTTACTGAGTAATAACTTCTCCATCAGCAGTCAATTATTAGGCCATTACTAGTGACAAAAATTGGTGAGATGTGCTACAAACTAGATTGCTGAGTGACTTTGCTCAGGAGAAATTGCAACCTCGGAGGTCAGCAGATAATGTTCATTCTTCCCTGCCCGAGGCTTTCAGCCTTCATATTTTCCCATCTTTCCCTGGGGAGTCAGGAGAAATAACGATTGTGGATACCAATTCCTTGCACTTCCCATGGAAATAAATCATCCTTCCTCTCATGGATGGTGGAAGCCTAATTATCTCTGCTCCGTTAAAACAAAGGCACTCGCTGCACAGAAAGGCAGGGTGCCACCAAGAGAAAAGCAACTGTACTAAGTTGTATTTATTTCTGCGTTATTCATTCCAGTTGGATATGGAATTACTCTAGAATTTTTGCAACTTCTTTTTTATTTTGCAAATATTGTCATGCACTGTAATCCTTTTTTCCTCTGACGACACCCAATTTTTGTACAGCCACAAGTCACATAACAGAAGTATTGAACTCAACCTTATCCCACCTTAAATATTCACAGATGAGTGCTCAGAAGATGCATATCACTTATCAAAGCTCCACAACATCAGGCCACACAAAGTTACGGTATAATTTTTAATATTTGCGCAGGTGAGTCAAAACTGTCTGGTATGACCAGTGACTGACTGTTGCTGCTAATTTCATGGCAAAAGAGGAAAGAAAGAAACTGTCAGAAGTGTGAGAAAATGCTGAGCATGAATGAAACACAAAAAGGACTTCATTCAGATATTTAAAATTTTTCATTCTCACATTAGAGTCTGAAATGAACCTGACTGTCCACTTCTAAGAAATTTCTTAACTAGTTTACATTTCAGCTTGAATGAGTTCGTTATCAAAAACTTCTTAAACATTGCATTCCATAACTGTATTATGACAGGAATGAGCTTATCACTCTTGTAGGCAGACACTACATTGACTCACTTACATACCAGTGATCATAGTGCTTTGTCACACACTGCAAGGCTCTGTGGGTTCTCTCCAATTGTATTAAATAAATACACTTAACGAATAAAAAGGTGACAGGTCAACATGAAGTCTCAAATACATCTTATTCTAAAAAAGGGCAACTGTGTTGTAAACTTTTTACCTCCTCTGGACTATGGAAGTTTATGGTATCGCTTTCAGTGGAGTCCAAATTTCACTTGGTTAAACCTTTACAAGAAAAAACTACTTCTATGAGACAATAATACCAATGTCTATGTGTAACCCTCTGAGAATGCCAAATTCCAGGACAAATCTATGTTTCTGCTACCTGAATCAGTGGTGGTGGCAAACCACTTTTTAAATAAACCTTGCATTAGGACTTTCACAATGTGAACCGCAAGCAATAAATTAAATAAATACAAAGAGATGATCCCCAGGGAATTCCTGACACACCACAGGCTTTGAGTGCTTTTAAAGGGGTGGAAGGTTATTGAAAGAAAGACAAGTCCAGTGTATTACAGTATTGGAAAACAACACTAAGAGCGTCCTTTTAAAATAAATGACATATACCTAAGAAGACCATAAAAACCTTTTGGAGGTCAAAAATACCCCACAGTCATCATTAACAAGTGAAAACTATGCAGCTGATCCTACCCACAATTACATGTGTGACTAACTTTAATCAGACATTTAAGTCAAGAACAAACACTGAGCGTGAGGACCAGAACAATGACATTTAAAGTAAAATCACATTCTCTCTTTGGCCTCTTCTGATGGAGCAGGTGATGGCAATGCAGGTAGGTCAAAACACCCTCTGGCAACTCCTGGTACTTCCAAATACTCAGTCAGCAGCTTGAATATGTTTTTTAACTTCATACAAATGCTTCTGAGGACTCCTAGATATATGTAGAACCCTTTGAGCTCTCTCAAAAAGCAGCATTCGTATGTGAAAAAGAAAAATTTAAATTAGTGGTGGCAAAGATCCTACCTAATTCACTGGGGCTATGACTGCGTCTCAGTATTTCAGCAAAATTAAATACACTGAAGTTAAAGGAAAGCATCTCTTGCCTTCAATTTAAATGTAGGCCTGATTCTGACAGTCACTCAGTTTTGTCAATCAAGCCAACAGAAGTTAAATTTCGATTTTAAAAAAGAAGAAAGTAACAGCACTTCAACTGTACAAAACTAGACTTATATGTATGAAACTGAAATTTTTGACATGCAGATCAACTAGCAAGTCAGACTCTCAGTGCTTGCTGTAAACACATATTTCTTTACAGAAAAGTCAAGCAAAGAATACCTGTTCTTTCTCAGTCAATAGAATTAAAAGTATTTCTTAACACTTACTTCTTAGAATTATGAAGCATTTTCTCTGTAATAATATTTTTCGGTCGTCTATACACTTAATCTCAGGAGAATCCAGCATATTTGCATCCATAATGTTTTTCCTGTATTTAAGATGCTTTCCCCGCAATCGCTTCCGTAATTGTACATATCCTTAACAGTACGTACACATTCAAAAGCAAAGCAATTATAAACACTTTTCAGCAGCTGGAATGGGTGACATTTTTAAACATACAGAATAACTTAAAGAAATTTTGAGTCTCCCCCAGTGAAGCCTTCCTCCTAGGAAACCTTTGTGTGAATGTGGCCCATAAAACTAGATCCTTTATTAGTAAGAAATAACAGACAGAAAAAAAGGTTTTGCTTTTCTTACCTCTTTAAACAAAACCAATTTTGATAAACCAAAGAAGAAAGGTAGATTTTTACTTGTGGAAACAAAGTAATACCTGTAATCTGTAATAGAATAGGAATTTTTTTTCCTGATTTACTGTTGTTTTAGTTACAGAGACTCCAGGACTGGTTGAGTTCCACTGTACTCTGTGCCTACAGATTGTACAAGCTACACAAAGTGTTCTGTATTCAATGACAACGCTTAATTTATAAAATCATATATAAAAAACCTATCATCTTCAGTGGGTACTATTTTCTCTCAAATAGGTTCCAATATTTTTATAGTGAAATTATTATAGAAACATCCAATTATTTCTAGGATTCAGGCTGACAGGCCATACACTTAAGCTTCTGTATTGAATGCATATTCTCATAGCTAATAATGTTATTCATATGCAGTCCCCTGAGAGATTTGGGTAATGCATCAATAAGCATAAATTCTAACTGTGGATTGGGATTGCTTTTATTAATTTTTCTCCTCCAAGTATGAAATGCAAATTGTGAAAAGTAGAATTTGCATCTTAACTTGACTTACATATTATCTCTGCTTTGCACCTTAGGAAATCACCAGATATTAAGTTACAGTTAAAGCTTCACCAATGCAATTACAGTTTACTGAATCAGAATAATTTTATTCTACTTCCCTACTCAATCATGTTTTGAACTATATGAACCATCCTTTGTCACATTTTAAAAATGTGTAAATTGCAAGCCCTAGCTTGACTGTTATCAGCTACAAGTAACATCTGTCTGCCTAAAGAAGCATTTCCTTTCATTGGATATCTCAGATTTGAAAACCAACCTGCTAGAGAGCTGGTTAAGCCTGAATCTTGGCAGTTCACTGACCCACTAATTATTCTGAATTTCTACTTTACGCTAAAGAACATAAAATAATGAAACAGTTCATTTAGCGAACCTTGTTCCACATATCCTAGTTTGGTTCTTTGCTGACCTCATGTCTATGCTACTTCATTCAGCTTAGTATTATCCTAAGCACATTTCCAAGTTTCATTTAAAATGTTGATTTAGTCCTTGAATAAATTGTCACAGTAATACTAGATGTCTGTATAGATAAATACAAGTAATTTTCCTGTCACTGCACCCACACACAAAGAATGAGAAAGGCAGTACTCCTTTTGCTCTAATTTCTATGTTAAACAGATTTTTATTTGCATTCTTCTCAGTATTCTTGGTCATATCTAAGAATATGTTTTCATTCCAAAGGACTAGAGAATTGCTACATAACTAGCCTCAACATCCATAAATCAAAAATCTTTGTGGAAATAGAATAATTTCTTTTTTCATGACTCAGTGTTTACTTTAGATGTACTTAACTTCAAGCATAAATGGCACTTTCTTACCATACTTTAAAATCTTAGGAGAAATACATAAAAGTGGAGATATAATTCCTATTCTGTGATAACAATGACTGTGTTGAAAATCACTGTATTTTCAAAAAACAATCTGAAAGCCAAAAAGAAAAGAATAACTTAGATGCTCTCCATCTGTGAAGTGGTATTTTTTCCTCTGATTCAGGATCTTGTATCAATCAACTTACAATGCAATAATATAAAGACAGCATTATGCTCTTGATGTTTGGGTTGTAACTGCCCTTTCATTGCCTGGCAAACATGAAACGAGCATTGATGATGTCAGCAAAACTTGCAAATGGAAAATAATTCCACATAAGCCTTAGTTTCTTAAAGCAAAGACCGTGAGACATGATTTCATGTGACAGCACCTGAAAGTATTTACATTACAAGTAAAGAATCAAATTTTTCTGCAGGTTTGTGCAGGAGAGCTCAGAAATAAGGATTCATTTGTGCATGTGCAAATTTGATCACAATCTGTCATTTGATCCTCCTGCCAAACAGAAAAGTGTGATGTGCTTTCAAGGGCTGCACATCATCCGTATTTGTGATGGAGCATTTCCAAAGGTGAAGGATTTTAGAGGTTAACTTCCTCCCTGCCACCCTAGCAGGCTGGGGTGGTTTGCTTGGATTAGTAATTTTTTTGTGAAGTGACACAGTACTGGAAAACATTTTGGGCAGGACCCCAATGTAGCATCAGCTTCAGATAAAGCCTTTCTCATCGTGTAGGATCTATCCTTCTGCCAGTACAAATTATTGAAGAGGCTTCATAAAACTTAACCTGTATTTGTGAACCAGATTGTGATACTAATTCTCCATCTCACTACTTTTGACAGAACTGAAGAAAAGTGAAAATTGTTAGCCAAGTAAATTGACTGAAAGCTTGATTAGCAGCTGGAAAAAGATTTAAGATGCAGTTCAAAACCCAAGAACTAAGTAGAGACACTGAGAAAAATAATCAGCAAAATGGAAATGTTTACAGTTTGGCTTTTGTACTGTTTCGGGTAAATGGGGAGATCTAAAATCTTAGCTAATCAAAGAATTAGCACTGCCACTGTACTTTTAACTAAGGAAAGGATTAAAAAACATATTCCAGTATCGAGCAAAATCATATTTGATTTCTGAAGTCACCATAGGATCATAGGGAAACATGGATCTTTCATTGTCAGATACACCTTCACAGTACTGCAAGGCAAGTCACACACCAAGCGATGTTGTGACCTGTACCTCAAAGCTGTTGTTTACAATACAATTCATGTACTCTTAATGCAAAAGAAAAATGGGGATAGAGACTGATAGAATATGTTTCATATGGTAAGCCTTAAAATATGACTAATTACGTTGCAGACAAGAAGAACCACTCTTCAGACCCAGCTTTGCCGTGATTCTGTAAGCCTATTAGAAATGCTTTGCACAGCATGAAAAGCATAGTGTTGCTCTGTTTTTTCTAAAATTTGCTTTACTTAAAGAAGTTAAAACAAAAATACCAATATCCTCTTAGTCCTTCCCCTACACACAGGACTCAGATATCCATACACTGAGGATTTCTCAGCCCAAGGCCTCTATATTCTCTTTCGCAATCATTTGCCTCTGTGGTTTTTCCTTCCAAAATCAATACTAAAAAGAGTGAAACTATTTGAGGCAATCACAGCCAGACTCTCAAAAATCAAACTGACTACATACAATGGGGAAAGGGCATTGTTGATAGTAATATACTAGACTCTAAAAGAACAGAAGAGTAGAATTTGCCATTTTTATAAGACCACTCTAAAAAATTATAATTTTTTCACTAATAAACCAGAATTCTAAGTTTAAACATTCCTAGCTGGCACCAAGCCACAACCTTCTATGTCAAAATAAGATAATTCTCTTGCTGATTTAAACTTTACTAATCATGGGAAATGTCTTTGTAGTCTATTTGTCAACTTGTCCATGTCTGTTTAAACAGATTATTGCGCATTAGACATTACAGTTAAAAAGGGAAAATAAGTATTTTCAAATCTAACTTACCATAGAACTTAAAAACCCCACTTTTTGAAGAAAATACCACCAATCATATTACAGTTCTGAGGTAACTGTGCATAACTAAGCACCTCCCAGTTCATGTCAAAATACTGCAAAAATCGAGAGTGACAAAAAGAAAAAAAATACTTGTATAAAGTGTTATAAATTCTGACCCCCTTGTGTTTAAGAATGAATTATTTTTTCTCCCTGCTAATGTTATTTTTAAAAGAAATCTATACTGGTCTATTAAAAATCGTATTGTGAATTAAATTACACTGAAATTACAAAGACAGGCTCACAGGATGCTGATGTTGGAAGGGACCTCAGGAGATTGGCTAGTTCAATGTCCCTTTTCAACCAGAACAGGTTGTCCAAGACCACATCAAGACAGGTGTTGAGTATTTCCACAGATGGAGACTCTGTAACCTCTCTGAGCAACTTATTTCTGTGTTTGACTACACCCACCATGAAAAAAGACACTCATAATGCTACTACCTGTGTGACACAGCTTAGATAAAGCTGTCTATCTTAGTTGGACACTTGCTACAAATGCATCCTTCTTTGCCTGCAGGGTTATGCAGTAACCTACAGAACATCATTTTAGAAAGCTTCAATCTATCTGCTCAAAGTTATCCAAGTCGATTAAAGAAAAGAATTTTACAATTGTCGCTTTAGAGGTGTATTAAAATCAAGAAGACATTGGGCCTCACAATTTAATCATTTGCATCTATTCAAGGTTGGATAAATTTACTGTAAATGACTACACAGAATGCAACAGAACAGCACTCAGTCTGAAATATGAAACTGCACAACACAAAAAAATAAAACCCACAAACCCTCTAACATGTGCAGATATAAACCAATTTCAATTCATTTGAAAATTGCTTACTTTTCCTTGGCTGGCAGTGCTGTCTCATAAGTAGCCATCTTAGCTTCTGTCCCAGCAGGCTTTGCTGTCCTTTGTCTTCGCTTTCTTCTTGGAGCAGTATCAGTGACATCTGGGCTACCCAGAAGGGAATCTCTTTGTTTTGGTGCTGCCAAATTAAAAAGATCAAAGTTGAAAAGAACTCGAATATGAAGTATCATAAGACAATTCTTAAAATATTTTTTGTTTTTATTAAAATCTCTATACTGCTCAGATCGGCTCAGATTTGACAGCAGTTGGTGTCAAAACAAACAGATGACATAAAGGGAAATAGAAAAATATCAAATTTAAACTAGAAAGACAAGTTTCCCTCCAGATCTCTTTGTAGTCAGTGAGGAGAAAGATGGGCAGTTATAAATCAGATATACACTGATGGTCTCCTCATTCCTCCGTGTAGACTCTACAGTTACTGAAGAGGTAGCCCATAGAGCCCAGTTTCACCTACCTGAAGTTAGTTATGTGGCCTACTGAATAATTGAGGAATACGTGCATGTGGCACAAGGAAAGGAGCTTGAGTGCTCTGCTTACTTCATGGCTTTGTCCAGACTCCTGGTATGCAGTATGGAAGCAGTACACAGGCGTAACAAAAGAATTGTACAATTTTCAGTATTCATTAGGATAAACCCTGAGAGAAGCTTATTGCCGTGATCAAGCACTGCATTTTGTAATGTACTAGTCATTCTGCTACCATGGAAATCCAGGCACTAAACCCCTACAGGTTCTGCTGGAGATTTCCTAAAGACAATGGGCAGAAAGACTGATGGACAGCCTGATGTCTGTTCAGTAGGCAAGAAATCATCCATCTGGAGCAAACCTATGCATAAAAAGTGGTAACACCAGCTTACTGCTCCACCCATGGAACAGGTGGGCTTGGTTCAGACTAAACCTCTCAAAAGTGACAAAGAGTAGCTGCAGTCTGAAAGAAAACACCTCGCAACCCAAAATGGATAACCTGTCTAGGTTTCTACTGACTCCTTTGCTGAAGGTTCATAAAGTAGACTCTGTCCAGGTTCATTTTACCTACAATTTTAATTTCCATCATTACGGCATAAACTGATTTCATACCTGGTTCACATTTATATTATCAGGTAAATTCATAAAAGATGCATTATCTAACCTTAGAAAAACAATCCCCTCTCTGCTTTGACAGTCACCTACTTGAAGCTCAAATGTCAAGACAACCAGATCCTTTCTTAAGCTAAAAACCCCCTTCCCTTGGTATTAATGCACTCAGAGGATATATAGAGATTTTTATTCCAGCTATCAATATCCTGCAGCACACTTTTGTTTGGCATGCCTGCTTCAAAAATAAAATCTTTAATTACTTTGAATTTTCAAGATAATGATATTTAGAACAGCATACATTTCAACTGAAATATATTAAATAATAATGTGGTGACTGGTGACTGAGCCTGATGCTATTATGGTAACTTCCCTGATTATTACTTTCTGCGTGTTCTAGGAAGGTTTAATCTTCACATGGATGAAAGATGCCATAATTTGAGAGTCACAATTTGAAATTCCTTTCACAGTTGTTGTGCACATCTACTAAAAACAGAACAGGAAGAAAATACACAACCCACAAATAACATTTTCAGCATTTCTCAAAAAAGAAAGTGCTTCTGACTAAGAACACTGCTAAATTAAACATGCACATAGAGGTTCTCTAGATCCAGCGCAACCACTGCTTACAGTGAAGCATGTGCTTAAACATCAGAACCTCTTAGGTTTCACCAGCATGCATACACTACATCACAGACTTACACATCTTTGTAGGCTGACTACGGGTATTAGCTGACATATTTCCCAAGCACAAACTAATTAACAAGTTTCAAAGTTCAGTTCAGACAAGATACACTGCCTATAATAAATGCTGAAAAGGGTTAAATTACAGCCTAATTCTCCACACTAAACTTTAACTTGCTGTGCATACTTTTCCAGTGCTAAATGTTGAAAACACGTCCATGATTGTTAGTTGCTGTTTACTGGCAGTACATTCAGGGTAGTATATCTAACATTTACGCTAATACTATTTTATATATTCCAACGTCATTTCCTAAAGTCTGCCCCTTTTTAATACACATAACATAGTTTGCTGTCAAGAACCAAACAAACTTGAATATTTTTCTACCATAGCTCTTATCCTGCATTGTTGGTGTTCTGTTCTTCTCCCACACTCTCTGCTTTTCCCAAAAGCAGATACAGAGGTTAGCTACCTATACAAAACCTACATAATACTGATGTGAAATAAATAACGTCTATGTGCTCTTACTTGTGCAATATGCAACACTGATGGCAGCCCTCATGCTCAGCATAGATCACTGTTAGACGTAAACCCTGTTTGTCTTCTACAACAGCCCCACTGGTGCTCGAGTGAGAAAAATGGAAATGTTCGTCTTTGCAGCGTACAGCATTTGTGCTAAGCTCAGGCTAGGAAAGGGCCTCAGTTTTCTACTAAACAACTCAATCTAATCTTTCCCATGAAAACAAATTTTGCTTTTATGACCTATTAAAACCAAGCAGAATAAAAATATTAACCTAAATGATTCAAGTAAACCACTGCAATAAAGTTGACAATTTCTATTGTGAGAATGTTTCTTTTAATAATAGCAAGAAGAAAGGCTTCTCATTCAGACAGAGTTGAGTACAATCTTACAAATAGCAGTAGACTGGCTTAGAGATAACAGTTGATCACCATAGGCCTGGGGTTGTTTGGGGGGTTTTTTTGTTGTTTGTTTGTTTGTTTGTTTTAAGCCAAACTACCCCTTAGGTTAGAACTGCTAATGAACACATGGCATACCCTTGAAGCACAAACTACCATGAATCACCATAAGACTTTAAACACACACCCACTACTGCTGCCCCCAAAAAATTCCCATTAATGATTTCACTTCTAGTACTTGACTAAAAGCCAAAGAAAGCCTCAGCAAAAAATTATTCACTGCTTGACACAAAATCATTTGGAAAAATGAGCGACAGTCTTGAACATAAACCTAGTTTTTAATTCTGAAAATGTTTTCTGTCTAAATTTCAACACCACTTTAAGGAAATAAAAGTTCCTTGACTTGTCATGAAATTAAATTTCTTACTTTGATTTTATGCAATACAATATGAATGAC
Source organism: Bucorvus abyssinicus (assembly GCA_009769605.1). Classification (NCBI taxonomy): domain Eukaryota; kingdom Metazoa; phylum Chordata; class Aves; order Bucerotiformes; family Bucorvidae; genus Bucorvus; species Bucorvus abyssinicus. The sequence continues at coordinate 44,603,554 of CM020063.1, forward strand.
TGTTATGCCTTTGAGAAGAATAGCACCAATTCAAATTCAGACAAGACTATTGTTTGATGAAAGCCAGTTAATTAAACTACCTAAAACAACAAATGTTGATCAAGAAAAGGAAACATTCCCAATATAAAACACATCTTCTGCAAGTGAATAACTGAAAGAGATTGATAAGAGAGCAGGAGAGGGAATCACAGTTCGAGTACTAGAATAATAATTGTGTTAAGAAGATTAAAGGCTTTAAATAAAAATGATGCATTTTTTTGTTCTTTATTTTGAAGAGTGGTATTATTTGGTGGGTAGAGGGAGTTTTCAAATAAGAAAGGATATTTTAAAAAATAATTCAAACTACATTTAAAGTATAAGGAAAAATTGCTTTCACTGGTTTGGAAGAGTCAGGATAGAATTAAATCAATACAGTCCTATAACGTTGGGTGCCTGGAAACAGAAGTCTTTACTATAATACAGAAAAATGCTGGGACTCATTCTCAAGACTTTGGTGTACAACACCTTGCATCCATGCAGAACAGCATTGCCTCGTCCAAGCTCTCTGCTGGGAGCAGTCTCTGGCCAGCCAGACTCTGCCTGGGAAACCACCTGGTTGAGCTGGTATACAGCAAAATCAATGTGGAAAACGTGCTAGCAATGAAGAGGGGCAGACAACTTTGCTCAACTCATAGCATCGTGGTCAGACCCTGGCATTGTTTAGTGTAATGGAGAATTATGATCTCTGAAAACCACATTTAAAAATGAATTTCTGTAGCTTGGTTAAAGGCAGGAATATTTTAAAATAGCCTTACATTTTTATTTTATTTTGACATACAGAAGTCAATTATTTTAAAATAAATACCTTCCAATCTATCATATTCACTTCTCAGCCTGAAAAAAACCCTACCAACCTTCATTCTCTGTATATCATCACCTGTAATGAAAATTCTACAGCTCTGACTTGTCTAATTGTTAATGACAGTGCTGTATTCATGGAGAAAACAAAATCCAGCTCCTCTCAGTACAAGCTCTATTCTCAATAAAGGACTACAACCACTGAAAGATTAGCTTTGCCATTAAAAAAAAATACAGAGAGCAAAGCAAGCAAAAAAATGAGAAGATAATTTCCAATTTTGGGCAATGTATTTGCCTACAATGACATAACTTTGTATGGATAGAAAACATATTCTCAGTGTCTGAATTCATGAAACATATATGGTAAGCAAGGAAAAAAATAGTAGTTACCGAGATTTTCAATATAGGCCACGCAGTCACAGATATCACTTCACTTCTATTCACCTTGTTAGCATATATTTAAGATGTAACAAAGGATCTCCAAACTCGAACACTTCTATTTAATTCACTCTTATTATCCAGTAGTCGAGCTGTCACACTTGATCAGCTAAGTGTAGGTCCAGATTAAAACCACATACTCTTAACAGTATTTTGCAGATGATCTATTGTTTTTAATGAAAGCAGAACCTGGACCTTGTTATTTATAGTTGAAAGACTACATTAGTCTTCACATTTGCTTATATTTCTATCCTATTGGTAACTAGTCTCAAGAGTATCACGTGTTTTGTTATCTGAAATACTGATCATTTGCTTCTCTTGAAAATGTCTTTTCTTCTTCTTTCTCAATGTTTTTTTTCCTCAGCATGCTAAGTTACATCAGAATGGAATGTGTCCTTTGTAATATAGTCCTATAGACCCCATGGGATTAGTCCCCCTGCTTTTACCACGTAGGACTCATTCTAGTTTAACCAGTCACTCCAGAAAAGGAAACACTGCAAAAGAAAATACATTTGAACACTCTACTGCTATCAGATTTATGTCATTGAATTATCAGGACATAATCTGGTAATTTTAAAACCAATCAGCAGCATTAAGTGGACTCAAGGATCATTCACATTTCTGGCATGTACCACCAAATAAAACCTATTTAACATTGTAAACTTGCTTTGGTCACAAAAAAGAATTTGCAGTTATAAAAAAAAATGCTTTGTTTATTATTGGGTTGGAATGAAACAGGAAACATTTATAAAGGACACAGGCATTCATCCTCAAGAAAAGGACTGGCCTTTATTTAAGATCATCTCCTGTCCTGGAGATTTTATCAACAGCAGTACAGAAGTCTGTCAATTTTAATTTCTGTTCTGAATGAAAATTTACCTGAGTCCTTTTATTGTCAAAGTAGCAAGGACTTCGGAAAAATTGTTCAGATTTTCAGACACTAATGCTATCACAGGTCCCTTAAGTTCCTCTCAGAGCCCTCCATAACACAACACAATTCCCTGGTTGAATTCTGCTTAACTCCAGGCAGCATGAGTTTCTCCATAGAGTTACTCAACTGAAAATCCAAGTTCTGCTGTCTCCCTTTAACAAAGCAGTTGATTTAACTTAAAATCAGTCCATTGCTCAAGGGTCTCATAATTTTCTCTAGGATGGTTTCTTTGGGAAACAACTAGGCTGCACATACAATTACTGCCTCTCCTGCTTCTGCCCTTGCACAGCATTGGTAGCAAATAAACTAGACTGAAAGGGGACAAAGTGGTCACAAAACCATCACCCAAAGCACACCAGAACTGCCTGTGACAGCTGCTCCCCCAGCCGTAAAGGAATAGAACTCATCACTTTAATCCTTGACTATAGTGTAACTTCAGTAATTATGTGGTTTCTCAATCTCAGCCTAATTCCTAAGGGATCACTATAGCTGATAATAATTAGCATCTCTTTGACACTCTCAGCAGAGTATTCTAAATGAATGGGTATGGAAATGAATGTGTCTCACTGATGCAGGCAATTCCTGCAAAGTAGGATTAAGTCATTCTTGACGGGCAATTTAGCAAACATGACTTCTACCTATGCTAAAGTTATCCTGTATATACACATTCTGGCCGTAATCAGGCATTTTTCGTATGAAAAAGATCCATTTAGATCACTCAGAGATCCAAAATTAAACATCAGTATTTATGGTTCATGCATGTGCTTCAGTGAAACTAATAGGAAAATGTCACTACTTTAATTTTAGGAAAACTGTAGGAACAACTCTCCATTCCCTTTGTTTTGTTCCACTTTATATTTCATTCTTTGTATAAATTTGGGTTTTCTGTACAGTAATCCCCTGGGGCCCAAAGGCGGTTGAGACTGCAGTTCTATAAATTCTCTGTCAGTTAGTTATTAACGTTTATTTTTATAAAGAGTATCTCCATGGGAAGTGTTTATGAAGACACATTTTAAAACAACTCCAGCAAAAAGTTTAGATCGAGCTATACAAAATTTATAAATCGTATTCACTTCAGTGAGGAAGTTTACATTTCGCCCTGCTAGACTGTATTACCACTGACAAAGAGTCCCAAGTCTTAACATGCAGAATTCTCTATTTGCAAAGCCTACTCTTTTCCCCATGTTACCCTTCTTTAAAAGCTTTTTAAGTACAATTCTTTTCTTTACTTAAAAAAGTTTATTTCAATCCTGCAGGGAAACTTATCAAGTTATAATAAAAAACTGGTTGACATACAGCTTCATTCTCAATGCTTATATATTGGAGACAACTCAGGAGCTCATCTGTTACCAGTTCGTATCATCTTGAAACTAGATAGCAACAAACTATCAGGGTGAACCTGACGAGCAAATAATAAGTTTGGTCAGGAAGCATGAAAAAGTCTCCTTTCATATATCAAAATATCAGAGGGGGAAAAAAAGAATGCCTTTTTACAAATACCTGCAGAGACTCAGAAGGAGCTCATTAATTTTAATCATCAAAACCATGATCTCTAATAGAAATCCCTCTTTTAAAAATACTTTGATATGGGAATTTCAATGAACCACCTATACTTCATCAGATGAGATATTAATTTTCAATAATCCGTAAAGTGTGCTGCTAAAAATACTTTAGTAATGCCATAATGCTAAGAAAGTCACTGGTTATAAACACTGTCGAAGGTTATGATTTACCAGTAACCCAGCAATCTTGAAAATCCTCACAGTACATAGCTGTACGCTATATAATTGTAGAATCTCCAGCCCCTAAAAATTAGTACCTGCTTCACAGTACAAATAATTGTATTTACAATACAAATAATGCTCAAATCTTTCCTGACATGGGTCACATAGAGGGGCTCCATTATGAAGTGGAGAAAGCAAACTGATTACAAAACCTACTAACATTAAAGGTGCTTTCCCTGCTTTGTTTTTTGTGGATTCTTGACAGAAGCAAGAGCAGTGTGGGCGACTCAAGATGCTGTGGTGGTTTTAGATGAGCCAAAGGCTGCTTGGTGACAAGTTAGGCTGCTCAGCCACAGCATGCTCCAACTTTCCAATGATCTACTCAAAATCAAAATTTATTACATGCAGTTTTAGAAACACTTTTCCACCTCTGACCCTCAAAGCTTTTTGAAACTCTGTATTAATGCTGCCCAGTGAGGCTAATTTTTATGTACCATGGTTGGATTCTCCATCATCTATCACAACAGCACACTGGAGTTCAGGAAAGAACATTTAAAAAGGCATCGTCTGAAAAGGTTTAGATGAGCTCACTGTCCCAGGTGTGACTGTTTGCTGCAGTAATTCTCTGGAATCCCTTGATGTGCCATTTGGATCATCTGTACCACACAGGGTGGAGGTAGGAGGCTTCTGAACAGCGTCCCCAGGAGACATTCAACAGCATGCAAATGAAGTAAACAAAACAACAAAACAGACGATGGAAGAATTAAAAATGTGAAGCTAAGAAAAGCTTTGGAAAAAATTTCTGAGCTGTGATTCTTTGATTCAATGTGAGGTGGTGGAGCCCTAAGTCATTTCTCACCTAGCATGTAAATCACACACCTCATGCCTGGAATTCCAGCTGGCATCATTTTTGCTCCAGTATATTTTTCTGGTGACTACCTGCTAAGCTTGCCCAGCTGATCCTGGTCCTAGCACTGACAGTGGTGGGCTCCCAAGTATCACCTCTAAGGTTAACCCATATACCACACAATACTTATTACCCTGCCTAACCCTCGGCCATATGGATGTGGAGCCTGATGTTCGAAAGTCAATCCTGAAGAAGAGTTTGAAAAATGGTAATTATATTACATACCAATTTCAATTCAGTAAGAGATTATTTTGTTAACTTTTATGTAAAATGGTCACCCGCAATGCTATTTAGAATGTGAAGATAAAGTAGCATAGTTATTTATGAGCACTTTGAAACAGGGTTTCTTAATTAATGCTAACAGCAAGTCTCAAACCCCTCAGGCATGCATTTGTAAGAACTATAGTTAATCCTGTCCTAACTTCTTCACTCAAAATCTGAATCTCTTGGATGGTGAAATACATAACAGTGACTAAAGGATCTGTAAACAATAAAGCTTTTTGACTTTTTTTAATTTATTTTTTATTCCTTTGGATAAAATGCTGGGTTGCCCTTCTGCTTGAACAGTCTTTAGATTATCTAGTCTGTCTCCTGGAGATGTACGTAAATGTAGCTGGTTTAGAAGATCATCATCTTGATATACATATTTTACTCACTAAGAACCCTGCAGGGATCATGAGGCCAGCAAGATCTGCCTCTGTGTACTGAAGGTAGTTTTAAAAATCAAATGTGAGCTGCATTCAGACCATAACCATGCCCTCAAGGAGCACCACAGTGCTTTGAAAGAGCTGGAGCTTGGACCCTTATGCCATGAGAATGATTTCTGTCTTAATTTAAAAATTTTTGAGGAAATCAATACAGCTCAAGGGAAGCCACAGGCTGCAATAACTCTGGAAAATGTTTTTCATAAAGATGGCATTTTATGGTGGATAAATTACCAACTTGTGCAAATACCTTTATTGTGTTGTATGTTCTAAGCTGCCTTAAGATTTTTTTCAATTATACTATAAATTTTATTTCTGGGGATACAGGTATTTCTGCTTTAGGTTGAGCAAACATTTCAGGTGGAAAAAATCTGAAATAAAAATCTATTTAAACAGGAACTTTGCCTGACCATATTTCACTATATATGATTAAGGAAGTAAAATAATGGTTAAACAAATACTACATTCTGGTCAGAAGCTATTTTACTATTTACATTATTTATATAGTGACATAAATATGTGGTCCTGTCTGTTTTCTTTGAGACATAAAAGAACAGATTTCAAGCTTTAAAATAATTTACTTTAAAAGTTAGTGACACAAGCATTATGTCTGTTCATAAAGATACACAATTATAACCTTGGAACACTAACCAGCTACATTAGAACTGTCCTTACATGTGAACATTCATAATTAATGATTGGTTAGAGACTAATCATTCAAAAATTCCTCATCAAAGGAAAAATGTTGAGAAAGCATTACATGAGTAAAAAGGAAATGGAGCATCTCCTGCAATTTATACAGTGGTTCTACATCGTTAACCACAGCACTGGAAGCAGTCAAGGGTGGCTGCTTACTCAGAAAGTTACTAACATGATTTCTAGCTCTAGTTCCGCAATTTTTATTCTGTCTACAGTTGTGCTAAAAGTTGCTATTACTAAGTGGTTGTTCTGTAGTTGTCTTGTGAAATTATTTAATTTCATCACACTCCTAGGGAATATTCATTACTTGCCAATATTCAAGTAAGACTTGGGTACCTAAGCATGGATAAAATCTTCTGGAATCTATAAATCAGAAGCTTAATAATTTTTTCCTAACCCCACAATATTCTGGCATGCCACACTACAAACAATTTTCTAAGGAGCAAAGTTATTCAACACGCAGAGTCCTGCACTGCATTCAGGGACACACACAGGATCTGTTCCCGATCCTACCACTGACCTTGATGAATATCCACGTTTTGGTTCCTTGAGTGTAAACCATGAGTAATGTTTACTTGGCGTTATAAAATATCTTGACACTGAGGAATGAAAAGGATCACACAAGCCAGGTCCAATGAATAGAGGCACGTCTGTAAATGCTATAGCACCTAAGAGGTATTATTATTCCTGTAGGCACCAATTACGTGCATGTGCATAGGAACTCTGGAGGATGGAGAGGACAGGGAGGCTAATCCTCTGTGGAAGAAATGGTGAGTCTTGGGGTGGGTAGCCAGGAGGAAAGGGCAAGTTTTGTCAAGCAAGGCTCAGTCACAAATAAGCTTGGGATCTAACAACCCAGTGAGCCACTCTGGTGATTCTTTAGCATCTGAAAGATGATTAAAATGTTATTATATTCTTCCAATCAATGTCAGTAGAAAACAGTTGAAAGAACAAAGCTTAATTAATACAATCAAACAGTATTACTGACAGGATGAAAGGTCATATCAATATTACAAACCATGTAATTAAGAAAATAAATTTAGACACTCATAGATGAAAAAGGGGTTTTTGCCTTGTTTTGGTTCATTAAATTTTTACTTAAAGTAAACCTCTTAAAAAGTAAAAAACTGGCCAAAGTATTCGATGTCTTGAATACTGAAGTGAAAAACTGGAAAGTTAGATGTGATTCCAGAAGACATCCTTGGAAAAGCCCATGCTTTGCTCCAGCATCATCTAGAGTAATTCAGTAACAATTACCAAAAATTTTGGGTGAATCCCGCAAGAGTTAGTACTGTCTTCTTTTCCATCTATTTCGCTTTCCTCTTTCTACCTTTAGCAAACTTTAAGACAAAATGATGCATTGCTGTGACTGGTAAAAGAAGGTCATTGCCCAGAAAGCGACTATACGAGGTCCTTGACAGAATTATAACAGTCTGAACCTCTTCCTTCTGAAAAACTGTTTCATGAGAAGCTCATGCCCTTTCCAAATAACCTTGCTACAGAAGGGATATTTAGAACACTTATATTGTGCTTTTTGTATGTATGTACCTTTTCCCCAAATGTAATATGCTTTAGGTCTCATATTTCTAAATTTTTAAATTTCGTAAAACCAGCCGATACACTTCTAAACTCCGGACATGCATTTTCTTCTGTTTGCTGTGAAACAAGCAAGCTGACCTGAGGTCTCAAACATCATTCACTAGGAACAAAGTTCTATTCACACCATTAGCTTTCTGGACCCATTTGTTTCTATTGAAATCAATATAAAACCTCCACTAAATAAAAGACATAGCAGAAATATTACCCACAAATTGCTGTTAGCTACCTGCTTTTTTCATGCAGAGTTTCTAAAAGGCTTTTCATGCTGTGAATTTAAAGGCAGCATTTAAGATGTCATTACGGCATGTCTTTATATACAACTGCCATTAAGGTCTATAATGGATTCAGAAATGATGAACATAGAAGGTGCATGTGTCTCAGTCAGACATGACATTAATGTTTTTATGGCAGATGTACTGGCACAATTTCAATCAACATCACAGGATAATTTTGCTGTGGAAAATGCTACAGGTAATTTTGGTTACTCTAAGAGGTTTTGAGAATATATTTAAAGAAATTTAAAGTTCTCAGTAAGTACTTTGAGAGCAGCAATACATTAATATTTATTATAACATTTACTGAGCAATGAACATGAAATCTGATCACATACAAGGCATTAATGTAAGATGAACAAAAAATTATCATGTCTCATTCAGAATCAAGAGAGTAGTTTTATCTGTAAAAACTTCTATTTAGGTGCTTTACAACACTTACAATGCAGCCCATAAGATAAATATGCAGCACGGTTTTAACTTTTGATCATCGTTTATTATTCATTGTGAAGAGATTATAAAACTTATGATAGGACTCAAGACCTGTGTCTACATTCTGACCTGGGGTGTTTTTCTTCATCAGATCCCTGGATATCTGCCAGGTTCTCCTGATCTAGCTGGGCTGTACACGTGTGCAGAGGTCACCATTAACAGACCACAGCTGAAGGTGCAGTTAGAAAGAAGCAAAACCTTAGACACTTGAACCTACATCATGAAGTCACCTATGGCTTTGTAACATCTACATTATTGCTGACAAGCTGGAAGATATTCAGAGAAATTTTAAAGGGTAATTGTGAAAATGAAAGGCAAGAAACTATGGCAAACAGGCTGGCCCCTAGTCAATCAGACAATAGAGAAACACAGGCAGGATGCAGGATGAAGTAATTGTGTGGTGTGATGGTAAGAGTCACAGCCAGACTCGTTAATACCGAACTGGCTTTGCTCCCCTGGGAGCCACTGACTGTGGGATAGTCTTTCCATATGGGAAAAACTCCACTCCTCAGTAAGAAAAAACAGGATCACACCCTGAGCTGTGCTAATGTTCCATGCATCCTTCCCCAGCCAATGTCCCTGCAAGTCACCAGGGCCAAGAGGCACCACACAAATTATTTATTAAAATGGGAATGACAGGTTTTTGATTACCTAAATCACCAAACCCAAAGGGTAACACAAGACAACACATGTAGAAACCTAGGAAACATACTATTTTATTCTGATAAAGAATCTTAGTACTAAGCCTTTCTGATATTCAGACTAGCCTTTTGCAGTGTATGGCAGCCTGAGAAACTACTTGAGGGCAGAACACAGCTTGGACTGGCAAAGCTTCATGCAATGCCTCTACCTCTCCACCAACATGCAGTGATTAAAAAAAAAAAATAGGCGATATCTATTTATAGGGATCATTTATGGTTGTTTAATACTTATGCAAGCTCAAAATATCTATATGAAAGGAGAAAATACTTTTTTATATTTTACGTATTTTGTATTTCACTGCACTGGGAAATTCTCAAGCACCTTTATCACCAAAACTTCATTCAAATTATTAATGTGCTGTGGAGATTTAACACTTCCTGACATGCCTCCAAAACAACAGTCACTGTCATGGTAAGGTGGTTTCATTCTAAAAAGTAATACAGTCTTCCCTCTAAAGAAGGCTTAGAGAAAATGGGATTTAAATACATAGGGTGTAAATACACACTCCTTCCCCAGCATACCACAGCTCAAGCCTAAACTGCAGACACAGGGTTTATCAGAAGAGCACTCCAGAAGATAAGCAAAGAATAGGGGCCAAAAAAACCTCCTTTACACAGGGAAAACACACAAAATGTGTGTTCAATCTAAGTGCAAGGAAATGCACAGAGATTAATTATTTCACCTATTCTATCTGCAAGGAAAAGTAACTTCGATCATCTGTGAAACGAAAGAGGTGGGGAAAAGGCAGCATAGCAACACTGATCTTATGAGACAACCGTGAAGGCATCCAAAAATTAATTCAGCAAATGGCAATGGCAAATCAGAACTTTTGCCTAACTAATGGTTCCAAAAACTGCTCCCATACTTTTAAAGAAACAGGAATAAGTGACATAGACATAGAAATTAAGGAAAAAAAAAAAAAAAAATCACTATGCTAGAACCAGAAAACAATTTAACAGACTGAGTTTAGACTGAAAAGATTTTTTTCTCCTGGCATCTTGCTGCAGGGAGAATATGAAGAGCTATTCACTGTGATATAACCCACATACTAAATTCTAGTGATGAAATACTATAAAAACATGATGTCTTCAAAGAAAGAATGTTAGTGGGCTATTTCCAGCAAAGTTTGCTGAAGATGTTAGAAAGCGTGCATGATTTTACAACATTTTCTGAAGTAGCAAGAGGGAAAAAAAATTGTTTCAGGCTACAAGGACTTACAGAATTAAGTTCGCTACAGTAAAATCAGAGAAAGGTCACTAGTTTCAGTGGCTCATGTGTGGGATGATGGAAAGCCATAACAATTTCTATAAGCAGAAAATATTGCATCATTTGATTTTTGACTCTTTCCAAGAAAAAAAGAAATGTACAACAGAGAACTTTGGTATCATATTTTCTCACATTACAGGCTAAATCTTGTAAGTACTCCAGATCTCTTTAATAGTACTATATCTGACAGCTTAATCCTTAGGAATAATAATGTCGATATTATTTAACACTAGGAATTTTTGCTTTTAATTAATATTATTTCTAACTATCACAATACTTGTCTAAAAAGACATTTGAGTACCTGTAATTTTCTTTTATTGGAATGGCTTAATCATTATTACTCTGGTATAGATGTGTAAATACACACTCCTTCCCCAGCACACCACAGCTCAAGCCCAAGCTGCAGACACAGGGTGTCTTCTATTTAAGAAAAAAAAAAATCACACAGAGTTCCAAATCAGACATTTAATAAAATGTTCTCTTTTGTTGTCTGCTCAAGTTTAAGCAGGGAAGTCTTCACAGTACTGCCCTCAGTCCCACTGTCGCTGGTACTGACTGTTATTTTGGCAGCATACCTCCCAGGAAGATCAGTTCTGATTAGACTACTCGTGGAGGAGAATACTATGCAGAAGAGTAAAAATGTCGAAATAAAGTTCAAAAGCAGAAAAAGATACATCTAATTTTTGTCCATGTATATACCCTGTTGTGCACAACACCCTCTGCTGATTAACAAAAAACACATTAAAACATCCAGGACTGGTCACAAAATACTAATGTGAATAGCGGCTGTTAAGATGACTAACATTTTTTATTACATATTCAGAATTGAACACTTTGGCCAGAAATGGAGCCAGAATAAACCAGAGTAGCCTCTCTGGAAGTTAATGGAACTATAATGCATTACACCAATTGAGAATTCAGGGTGTTATTCTGGGATAGCTTGCTGGTGAAATACACAAAACAAAGCAAAAGACTAATTGCATGCTGTGCATGAACACAGTTATTTTAAATTGCATTTCCTAAAAATGCAGCTGAATAATATCATTACCTGAGAAACACCTGGAATCCTTCTTCACTATTTTTTTCTTTAGTAAAAGCTGAACATAGTAATTTTGTACTTCTAAAAAAAAATTATACAAAAGGGTTTACAGTCGATTCCTTTTTTCTTTTCCCACCAGCTCTGAATTAGCAAGGAAAAAAAGCATCACCATGACTATTCTGTAAAACATTCAGTTATAACTCCTTAACACATCATATCTATCCCAGAATATGAAATTCCATTTGATACAATAAATCTTTCCCAACATTGGAAAACTCAAACAGAGTTGCGCGGCCAGACCAGTTTGAGGGTGACAGTCCTGGACGCTGCAACGGGCTACCAGTCCATGCAGCTATCTGTTCCCTGGATTGCTGTTGGCAATGCATGGCTGCATATCGAGGCAGCCACTTGGAAGCCTCTTGTTTTGGTGGTATAAAAAGGGACATGCTATGTACCTTCAGAATTTAGTCTCAACAGACTTCATGAAAAAAACACCTGTTATTCTTATGAAAACTATCTTTACTAAGAACTGTGTTGATTTTGTTATCCAAGGATATCTAAGGAAAATAAAGCCATCCCTTCTTTACCAGCAACGGCATTCAGAATCTTTCCTATCATAAATCACTGCATGAGCTCAGCGGTTCAAAATGCTGCTTTCTCCCAGACAGGGATTTTAAAGTTCCTCAGATTCAAGTGTAACAAGGGGATGATTTATTACAAGATGCGGCTGCGAATTAAAGTCTCAGTGTATTACTGAATGGCAAGAGCAGCAGCACGGTTCCAGCCTGAGTAATCAGGAGACATGGGCAGTTGAACACTGAGACACCAGACTGCTGGAAGGAAGGGTTTGTTTTTTGTTTTGCCCTCTAGTTTCCTACCCCAGACACAGGATACAGATATATGGCACAGGTCAGGGTTAATACACTGTCACCGAGATAAGAGTCAAGACCGACTGAACCAAGGGCTACTGTTTACAAATGTGATGTCCCTTTTCTCCTGTCCTACCTTGTTCTAGCAAGCCACACTGACGAGAGAGGGATGAAGTGGTAAATAGCTTACATTCACCAAAAAGCAGTGCTGCTTTTTACGGGCTAACAACACATTCATAAAAAACCACAATGAAAATGCAGCTTGATCTGTCCTTTACTCCTACCACTCCTTGCTGCAGAAAGATGGAGCGGCACAGAGTGAAACAGGCACTGTTCCTTCCTTCAGGCTCATAAAAGCTGCAAAATCCCTAATCTGTACCACAAATTTATTACCTTGTCTCCCACCAGAGGACAGCAAGTGTGGCTTCTCCTCTTGCCCTGCTAAGGCACATCCCCCCCAGACAGTGTGGTCTCCCTGCACTCACTCCTTTCCTTCCAGCTGAACAGAGACTTCATGACAGACCGTCTCCTGTCCAGGGGGAATTTACCAGTGAGTTAGTTTAAGGCAACTTTGCATTGCTCATGCAGAGAAAATTCCCATCAGCAGGCCAGAAATACAACCCTATCTAGGGCTGCAGCTTTATAAAACTATTTAAAGTAATATATTTTAGCCATAAAATATAAAGACCTCTTGAAAGTGCCTGCTTATCTGGATGCTCAGTACAGATCTTCAATGTCTATGTCACTTCAAAGACCAGAGGAACATTAACAGAGCTGGCCTTTCTCTGCACATAAAAGTAACTTCAATCCCCCAAACATCAGCCAAATCTCACAAGCAAGGCATACACTGAGGGATGATATACTGCCTACAATGGAATGACTGTATTTCTTCTATCCTTAGTTATCCTGTCTTGGGGGATGAGCAGGGAAGCAATAAATCAACTCCTCTCCTTGGCTCTCCAGAACTTAATGACTATCTCCTCAAAGGTCTGGCAAGATGTGGACAAGATTCTTCCTTCTCTCAGGATGCAGTGGGAACGATCTGTGTTCCCAAAGTTAACATATGATTTTCCACCTAGTAACTTCCTAGGTTATCAAAATTCAATTATCCTACAAAGCTAATCAGGAAGTTCTCAGGCATTTAAACAGCTTTTTGATGTTCACATGCCTAGAATGGAGGTTTTCTTTCATTCTGCAGCTCCTGAACCAAGTGTTGTAACTGAGTGAAGAATAAACCATCAGTAAGGAGTTCAATAGTCTAGAAAGTAATATAATTCACTCACACAAGCACACAAATGAAAGGCCAATCACAGTTTTGACCTTGCTGATGTTCTGTGAAGATGACTGACATCAATCTCATGGTCCAAATATCTTAAGGATAACTTGAAAGCACTCACAGGCCTTAAAAATTCTCCAGTGGGAATTGTCTAATCCCTGCCCTGTTTCACAGGCAAGAGACTCCTGACACGAGAAGACTCATGATAGAGATCTGATTTTACCCTTGGTCTGATGTAGTCAATGCCATTAGCCTGCAATAATTGAGGTCAGCTGCTCAATGCAACGGTTAGCTGTGCCACACCTGTAATTTCTTTCTCAGAAAAATCAGTTTAAATGCAGGCAGGTGGGAAATTGAAGAACGCATTTTCATCATTTATGACCCACCTAGACCTCTGATCACAGGGAAAGGACAGATGTATTCATGTCACAAATGCAAAAAATCTTTATCAAGTCCTTGGTGGCCAGAAGCACTTATTACATCTCCCTAAAAGCTGTAAGCCTCAACTATTTCTTGGAAGTGTAAACTAGAATTTCCAGAAAGAAAACAGCTCTCTGTTCCTTGCTTTGATGAACAGATAAAACATTTAAAGCTCATTTAAAAAGCTTCATCTGCAAAAGCTATCTGCACAATATGAGCTTGTCCCTCCTGGGCACCTGGACAGGATGTGTATTTAATTTTCTTCTGTATCTTGATGGCAACTTGTGCTTGTTTAGTGATATGTTAGTATCCTCAGAACTTACAGACACTTGGCAGAACACACTGCCAAATGTACTGGTTAATGATATGGTTTTAAACACAGGGGGACATAAAAACTAGTAAAGTAAAATAAAAATAGGGCACATCATATGAAAATGAACGAGAGCAAAGCCTAGTGATGGAAAAATCATTTAATCTAAAGGTCCATCTGCATTTTACATCCATCCAAAAAATCCCAAGTTTCTCCTCTTCCCTATAATTCAATGTCAGAAGTGGGGTTGCCTTGTCACTAGGCATCAGTTCAAGTTCCTACACAGGCTTAATATCAAACCCTTCAATATAAGAGCAACTGCAGATAGAGTTGTCCAAAGAGATCGTATTTCAACAACTATAATTACCAAAAGGCTAAGCAGATGATTGCCTAACTTACCATCACTCTTCCCCTGCCATTACATCAACAGCCAAAGGCATTCAATTAGATCAGCAGTAAAGTCACTTTTGTTCCTGTAACATTTTGTCAAAAATTGACCATTCATACTTTTTTCTCCTTGCTTCTCTATTCATCCTAAATCTTTTAACTTCCTCGCCTGGTGGGTACTCTTCAATGCTGTTCGTTCTCTGCTCGTGAACTGTGTGTTTTATCTCCTTTGACCCCCCTGGCTGCGTGCTTGCATTCTTTGCAGTAAGCCAGCAGGCCACTTCAGTAATATTCCTGAAAATCCACCACTTAGTTCAATTGTGCTACTCTGACACACATAAGACAAGAATCTTAACTGATATAAGCCAGTAATAAATCACCACCTGGTTACCTGAGCATCTGGCTCTAATAAATCAACCAGAGTCCTAAAGTTGACAGTTAAGTTGGGTGCAGTATCCCCACAATAATTCACCTGTTAACATTATAAATAGGGCTAAGCTATGCCAGTGAGAATTTTCATCTCAAAATTAAGGTTGGTGACAGTCTTTGAGTCGACATTTTTGTTGAACAGAACCAAAATAAAATCAGATATAATTTAGAAGCAGCGTCAGCTAGAGGACAAGCATCAACATGTTTTTCATCTCCTGCATAAGGCTCCTTTCTCATGGAGCAGCCAGCCGCACAAACAAGCGGCAGTGTTTTGCAGGGTAAGCACACCTTGCTACATGGTTTAAAAGAAGTGAACACTGGAAATTGTGACTCAGACTTGCTGTTTTCAAGTGAGGAAAACAGGGAACTGAGTCTTTAGGCAGCCTGCAATCAGCCTCGGTTAAAGCAAACTGCGAGTTAAGTGACAGACTTCTGCCAAGGAACAAGGAATGAACTCAGAGATCTTAATGCTGATTTGAACTAAGGAGCAGTGTTTGAATAAGCAGTGGAAGAGGATTCATCTTTGGATACAGATGAAAGCTGACACCAAGCAATTAATATAAATGAAGTTTCACAACAAATGGAGAGGCAGGTGATTTTTGTCAAATGAAAGCCCTTGTTACTAAACCTCGTTTAGCACTAGGACTAAACATAAACCCAAGTGTTCTATGCTGTGTTGCAATTACATGCGAAGAAAAGCAGCCAGGTGAAAACCATAGACATTAGAGATCTACACAATTATCTTTTGAGGATTTTGAGAGTTTTTTTTTTTTTTTTAAACAAATTGGCCAAGAAAATTTACTAATAAGTATCCTGTTCATACTGCACATCCATTTTTTCTTTCCCGTATCAATATAGTGTTTCTGGAAATCCCTACCTTTCACATTTAGAAAACAGGAGTCATTGGAAGCCAAGAACAAAGTATCTTAATTAACAAAGGACATCCAGTGGTTCACAAAATGCAACTGCTTTGGAAAAACAGCATTCCCATGAGATTTTTCCAAGGTTACCTGTGGGGTCCTCCACTTTGAACACTCCTTACCACACACAATTTAGCAGATAGATTCTCTGTCATATAATGCTACACGTGCTGTTTCAAAGATGAAGGCATATATTTTGCTATCTACTCGCTTCATTTACGTTCACCTTAGCATACACTGATCAATGATACAAGAAGCCAGTGTCTCACTTCTCAGAGACGTGTCCCATATCTTCTCCCTCTTGCTGTGAGTTCTATTCCTTCCATGCCTCCTGGGCCACAGGACAAATTCAGGGAAGTGACTAAGTGTTTCTATAATGTGTTTTCTCTCTTTGCCTCTTAAAGAAAAAAAAAAAAACAGGGCAGCGAAGCTTTCACCTTCACCAAAACTCTGAAAGTCTTGTTTGAATTTAAAGATAGCATGTAAAATGATACTTCTGGCAGGAGTGATGAGCCTCTAGTGAACCATATAGTTAATGATACTGTTCCTAAAACCGACCAAGTTTTATGTGTAATTAAAGAAGTTAATATTTGGTGAGGTGTGATGAAGTAAACTACTTTGGAGTAGAGAATAGACCACAGCTTTATTCTGAATTTAATTTTTTGCATATTTTCTTTCAAATTACTTTCTTGTCTTCAGCAAATGAGCTGCATTCACAAAACACAGAAGTGGTAGAACAAAATTAAAATAATCTCAAGCAACTAACAGCTCCTGGAATGCCAACACAACCCTTATGCAAGAACTCCTGGAGGTTACAAACAGGTTAACCCCTTTGTTTCACATAGTGTTTCTCAACTCCTACTCCAAAGCCTTCTGATTGCCTGCCTCATATGTTTCCCAGGAAAGGTCTTAAGGAAATTGCTGGCAATCAGATACTCATGACCTGACCCTTCTCTCCCAGGAACCTAAGTAATGAGTATCCTTGTGAGAATTCAACTCATGGCTATAGATTAAAGAGCTATTTTTTCCTGACCGAGACAACAGCTCACAGTACGGCTGATTCCAAACAAATACTGCTTTTGCCTTATTGAACTGGCGACAGCTGCGGTTTGTAGGACCAGCAGATGGAAATCTTGGACAGCACTGCTGTATAAGCAAAACCAATAGTTTACCCAGGTAAACAGACCTGGAAGATCTAAAGTCTCAGCTCCTGGAGCGAAGCTGAGCTTAGCAGCCAAAGCACTGCTGGGAGATGTTCTCCTACAAGGTGAGTTTACTTCTCCATTTGAAACAAATAGGTTCCCTACAGAGGCAAAAATTATTTTAATGCCATAAATAGGATAACTAGTGACAAGCCTGTTGGCCAAAGAAGGAGCATGGTGAGAGGAAAATGGGGAAAACAAATTAATATGGTGGCAGGTATAAAAATTACACAAAATTGCTCATTTGCAAAAAGGTGGCAGTGAATATAAAACCAGTATTTTACTGTCAAAAGCGTATGTAAAAGGGATTTGAGCAGTATCAGCAGTTTTCCCTAGTAACCTACAGACCCGACATGTAAGGAAAGTTACACGGACATAAAATGCTGATGTTAAATGCAGGTTTACCGTAAGTTTAATCTCTCTTATATTTGTACATTCTACATTTTTCCCCACCCAGTTTCTCCCTGCCAACTCGCATTTAGTGCTCTCCCCTCAGGCCATACTGTTTTCTGAAGATGGTCAAAACTGAACAAAACAGTCTGCTCTGCAGAATTTTCAGCTAAGAGAACCGAGATTTTTGGTCTTGCTTGAATTGGTTGCATGCAATAACTTTTCAATCTATTGACTGATTAATTAATGAAATCATGGAAGTTACTCTGTTCATTCTTGAAACTGGAGATTACCAGCTATCGGCACAGTTGCCAATGAGATGCTTAATCACTTTTGTGCTAAGAAAGTTTAATATTTTTACTAAATAAAAAATAAAAATCTCCTCTCAAACTAAACAATGGAATGCCCTGGCAGTAAAGTGGGAGGCATTTGAAATCAGCATAGTAAACTGGCTTTCTGCAATGGACATCAATACTGCAAACTGATTTGCTTTGGCTGTGTTTTGCAAATGATTGCAGCAGTTCTTTGGTTAAGAGAGGCTAAGAAATATTATTATGAATAACTGGCAATTACATTGTATTATATTCTTAATATAATCCAAAATACTGGCATATATAAGCATTTCCTAATGCACCTTTTCTTCATTTTAATTATGTTAATTTTGGACATGATAGCTACACAAAGGGCTAAGTACTATATTTGAAATCACATTCCTTAAAAAAAGGACAGTTAAAAATGGGCACCTATTTTAATTTATATTTAGATATCCAAACATATGCACAAATTTCTAGAACAAAGGGTACTGAGAAGCTCAATGAGGATACAATTTTTTTTTTTTTTGTATGAAAAGAGTCATAGTGTGTCTCTTTACATGCTGACAGAATTGGGAATGAGTAATAAATGAGCTATTAATTACATTTTTATAAGCTATAAGGGAAAAAAAGATTAGCAGCTTGACTTCAGGGATACTGTCTTGGGAAAGGTGAATTACTAGGTTTAAATTTGCAAAGAATACAAAAGAAGGCCCAGTGATTTCAGTATGATGACTAGTCCCAGGTGATCAAGATCACACCCACTTAACTGCTGTCTCATAGGAGTAACAGAAAAGCTGTCGCTAGGAAAAGACTTGTGAACTGGGGATGAAAAGTGCAGAAAGACTAATCCATCTCTGATCAAGCTTTTATTTAAATTTACCCTTTTTAAAGAAAAGTTAGGTCTTTAGCTTCTAAGACCAGGAGTCACATTCAGTATGCACAGAGCCACATCATCATGTTATCTGAACACATAACTTCCAGGTAGAGTTTTAATGTAACCACATTAAAAATGATCCTGTTTTAGAACATATACTAGAGAATGTTTAAGAAAATACTAGAGTGGAGTTTGCACCTGTCTCGCCATATATACGTGAATCTCTGAACCTCAATTTGCTCTTTACAGAGGATTAGCAGTTGTCACGTTTTATATTTGTGTCATACCAGAGTAAAATAAATCAAATGTATAAACAACTGTGTAAATAAAATGAGGCATTTGTAAGCATGAGGAAATACATCCTCTCTCTGTTGGGTTCTAGCCTCTACCCCATTAAAAAAGTGGAAAATAGAATTTATAGTACTTTTGATTTGGCATTATATCTTTTGTTCCCTTTAATTTATACAGTAAGTCAGAAGACTAATAAGATGCTGATGATAGCTCCAGTTTTGAAAGTCTCTTCTCCATCAGGTCACATGTGAGTAAGCTTCTTTCAGAGTAGGTAACTTAACGTTTGATCTCCTTGAACACAGGCTTTGTAACTGATTGCTTCTTTATGAGATCATTCAGCCTGTTGTATGTAAAAAGGCATAAATCAAAAAGCTCAGGTTAATCTTCAGAAACAAGCAGAATACAGCTAAGTGCACTCTAAAAACTGCAGAAATAACATCTGCCTATTGTCTTAGCACTATTGTAAAGCCATTTTTTCCCCTCTAAGTTTTACAAATGCCTAACATTCTACATGGAACTTGTGTATGCGATGTATGTAGTGTTATGCAGATTGAGGAAAAGGGTCCTGCAGGAGAGCCTTTCATCCTAAAGATGAAAAGGAACTCTCAGCTTTATAGTACAATGCTCAACAAAAAACAGCTTTCCAAGAAATCTGGCATCATG
Source organism: Bucorvus abyssinicus (assembly GCA_009769605.1). Classification (NCBI taxonomy): domain Eukaryota; kingdom Metazoa; phylum Chordata; class Aves; order Bucerotiformes; family Bucorvidae; genus Bucorvus; species Bucorvus abyssinicus. The sequence goes on from CM020063.1 coordinate 44,623,509, forward strand.
CCAAAGGATTTCTGTAGAATTTGTGTGTCAGTTAGAACTATCACTTAAGGTTTCTATTAATTAAAGCAACTTTTTTCTAATACAATTTTATCATCTCACCCTTAATATCTTTTAGATTGATCTATGTGCTGTTTTAAGAATAAAAGCTAAAGGACAAACAGGAAAGTGATTTCGTGACAGCACCTATTACTTGAGATGGACAAAAATAACAAAATATCCAGTAAAACAAGCAGGACAGAATAAGAGAGGAGGAGAGAAGAAGTGGGAAAAACCCCAAACAGTTTAGAGAGTATTACATTCATGGCTTTTAGCTCACGGAGCAAAGGGAATTCCTTCCTTTTAATCAAAGGCTTTTTAAAGTATTAAAAGAAAATAAAATACTTTTCTATTCTTGTTTTATATAGTATGAATATTTTGACATTTCTGTAGATGTAAACTATGTTTCCAGTCAAATACTCACTGGGTTTGAAGGAACAAAAAAGGGCTACAGGAAGCAAACACAGCGAAACCAACTCTTAAACGTAGCAAAGACCTACCAGACTCACAGTGCCGAAGTTTATTTGAGATAATTTCAGGTTAAGAACAAGGATGCATGCTTTAACCTGGAAAAGTAATAAATCAAGGAAACAGCCATAGGTTATAGTGCAATCTTCAACAACACAGCTTTTAACCAAGATAAGCTGTTTGCTTGAATGAGACATTGTAATGCAGTTGGGAAGTAATTAAGATAATTATTACAGTGAGTGTTACACAGGTGGCCAGAGTAAATGCCCTTCCAGCGTTTTGTCAGGAAGAAAGCAACATTCAAAAATCAGAAGTGGAAGCTTGTTACTGTAGAAGGAAAAAAGAAATAATCAAGTATGGGTAAACAGCAGTGGAAACTATTGATTACTTGAGTCACTATCAGCTATGACTGAACACACATGAAACATGAAGTTTACGACGACAAACTACAAAATATTCATCTTGAAGTGAGAAAAGCTGTCATAAAATGCGCAACAGCCACAGGTTTCAACTCACGCCAGCAAACATAGCTTGAACGTGCTGTGCACTGAAGACAAGGCTCTCTGGCCTGCAAGAATCTGCAGTATCCAGGCTTTGTTGGTTGCCACTGATACGCAGCCTATTCAATAGCTGAAGATAAGGGCTTTTATCTTAATGTTCGGGATTACAGAAACTTGCTATCAGTACTATTGCAGGAGCTATTTTTCTCAAGAACCAATACATCTCTTTGATGAAAGGATATTTCTCCAAGAGCCGATACTGCTAAACCCAAGATCAACTCTTCTAAAGCACATCCGTATTTCCAAGAGGGAAGGGAAAACAAATGCATTGTGTTATTTGCAATTTTTAAATTTATTTCTAGCATATCATGAAGTATATTTAAATATTTTTGTTGCTGTTTCTTCCTCTCTGAATTACATGTCTACATAAAACCATCCAGACACCAAAAGCAAATACCTAGCTTTGTAAACATGCCTAAGAAAACTATCATAAACACATGGTGTGAACTGAACACAAAATAAAAAATTCCCATTAAATTAGACCTGATTATTATTTACACTGACAGCAGCTAAACCATAACATTCATGGTAAAGTAAAATATCCTTTACTAAAAAAAAAAAAGGGCGGGGTGGTTCTGGCTCAGTTGTACCTTTCCAAAACCTTTCCAATAACCTGCAGGACAAGCAAGCCTCTGACTGCACCTTCTGGTGAACCAATTTATGAGCTGCAACTCAAAGAATTGTTTAGAGTAGGCATGTGGCATGAAGTTCATAATGAAACTGTGTGATAGAGTGGTTTCACTGGCAGGTTTACATAGATTGAAAGAAAGCACTGTTGTCACTGTACATTGCATTTGGTAATTTCTATGGTCCTTAAGAAATGTATTAAAAGCATATTTTGGTATAAGAAGAATAATTATTGTTAGTTCTTTTAATTACAACAGCTGCCAAAAGGACCACTATGCTGGATACTAAACAAATACACACAGAGTCGGTGACTTAAAAGCACAAGAACAAACAGAAGTATTAGAAAGGGGATTACCCCAGGCAGGTTATTGATGGCTGACAGAAGTTTCCTATTTACCTGATAAGCAGTTGTTCTTTAACTACTTACTGAAGCAGGATGAAACAGCGCATGGCTGTTCATGTCGCTGCTCCAGCACCACTGAGCTATAGTTTCACAACTGAGGAATTACATTCTCAACCCACAGGTGTTGAGAAAGGTCTTCTGTAGTTCATGAAGAAGAGAAAACAGAGAAGGGGTCCCACCGAATTAGTGCTGTCTTGTAGATGGTCAAGTTACAGGATTTTGCAAAACAAACAAGTATCAGGATGTGCATGCTCAGTGCAAGAGTGCCTTGACTAACAGAATTTATGTCCAGCTCTGCTCCAGTTACAGCCTGTTGGGTACACATCACATTGGTATGGAATACGAGCGAGAAGAGAAGGCTCTCCGTTTCCTTTATGTGTCCCATAGGAACATGCTGGTACTCCACATAAACACAACGGGGATTTGTTATCTCTGCCGAATGCTGCTTAAGACTTTCAGACTCCCAAGCCATAGCAAAGTACAACACATTTTGAAGAAAAGTAGAGGGAACATTAAAACTCCAGAAAGCCAGGTACAACATATAGGTAGTTTGCTTCCTTAGGGGGAAACTCTTTTATTCATGGAAGAAGATAAAATTTATAAAGGTACTGCTTCATTAATGAATTTTATTTTGATTACTTTTTTTTTTAATGACTGGAACTTTATATAATTTCACAGAATCACAGTATCATCTGGTTGGAGAGACCTTTAAAGATCATCAAGTCCAACTGTACACCCTAAACTGTTTGTTTGCTCTTTGCATGAGTAAATTAAACCCATAGAAAAAAATACAAAATAATTCCGTTCTGTTTGAAATGTACATTGCTGAACTGTTTAAACCAGCTTTGGTTTTGAGTGGAGGAAAAAACAAACCAGTATTCATGGAATTGCATTAAGCTTGGAATTTCCAGCTTAGACTAGAAATGATTCTAAAATCAGAGTCTTACAATTTAACTTAAATCTGATAAAGACAGTTAATTTGATGATTTAAGCAGAGCTTTAATTACACTTCAGAAAATTTTACAGTTCACCAAGCAAATAAAGTTCCTTCATCTGCAACATTTAGTAATATATTGATAATATACAAACAAATTTTTTTTATTGCATATTAGTCAATGTTGTTGCATCTAACCTATAGGCATAAAACTGTCAGGTTATGAGCAAAAAAATCCCATCAAGTTTCAGAAAAAAGGTATCTTCCACTTTAATGGAAAGGAAAATAAGATTATTCCTTGGGATGAACCATTCCCAATTACAGCTTGACAAAAAAATAAAATAGTAATTTAAGCCTGAAGTCAATTAAAATGGCCAAGTTCTAAAACTCCTTAAAATAGGCAAATAGACTTTAAAAGAAAATCCTTCACAGATGGAACTTTAACTGCACAGCACAGCCGGGTGCTGCTATAATAGGCTTTTTTTTTTTTTTTTTTTTTTTTTTTTTTAGTAACTTTGATCAAAGCTTATTAACCAGCAGCATCAAGCCATCAGTGGTTTGGACTACACAAGAGAACTAATTAAATTTAAAGGGCCATAGCCTCCTGAAGGCAAAACATGTAATCCCCAAGACAGGAACTTGAATGCAGAGGATGAGAATATTTGCATAGTAAAACAGTGGAAAATGGCAAGGTGCTTGCTCTTATTTATTTTGGGCATTTTAGCAACCTTATTAGAACCAATTTTGAATCTGTCCTCATCATCAAACACGCAGAAGAGAATGAGCACTGAAGTCTGAGGATTCAGTTAATATGGACTATTTCCATACATGTGGCAAGAAAGACAGAACATAAAATTTCATTTAATCCCACAGGTCAGACCATGAGATCCTTTGTTACCGCAAGGAACAACAACTTCTACTGATTTCAATGTGAAATGTGACCAAGGAATTCACGGGCAAGAGAAAATAGAAAGCCAGCTGACTGTAAATTTGTGCCCAGTAGCCTTGTTGTGTCTACAGACAGTCACATATAATAGCATTATAACTGAAAATAATAAATTGTAAAATTATTTATTTCATTGCTTATTTCACAACTGCTATATTATCCTTCATACCTATTACAGATTTCAGTATATAACATCTTTCCCTGCAGTTTCGTCATATACCTGGGAAGAGAAATAGCCTTCTCTTCTCTGGTCATCTTCCAAACACTGTGAAGAGGGAAACCATTACCCTTCACCTACCTTTCAAGCTTCTGGGAAGGAAGCAGAGAGGGTGATATTGAATCCTTAACTCCTGTTTTAAAGCTACCTGACATACGGACCACTAAAGTTTAGTGGCATCATGCTGAGCCACCAAGTCACACTTGTGGGCTAAGAGAAATACAGAATGGCAATATACAATGTCTTGGTTTGGTTTTTGGGGGTTGGTTTTGTTATTAAAAAAATAACAGGTCTTGTTGGCAACAGAATATGAAAAGCACAGTCTTATTGAATCAACATCTCTTTGTAATTTTTCCAAGCCTGGTCCAGATGCTTCTCATCTGGGTGTGTGCCTATAATTTTTTCTACTGTGACAGGACCTAGTGGTTCCAATCACAAATGATGACCCTAAAAATGTTAGACACCAGTCAAGCTAAAGAAAATATTAGATATTTGAATAGAGTTGAAGTGCAAGACTAGATGGAATGTGTGAGGTAGGAGTGAAACAATGAGACAGCACATCAGTAGCCTCAAGTGTGAGGCACCTGCAAAGTTGCTGGAACTTTGTTGAAGTAGCAGTAGTAAAAGCAACAACTATATCTGGTTTTGGTGACTCAGCTAGAATCTTACCAACCCTGGAGTAAAACAAATAACAAAAAAACCCAAAAGCAACCTCCCCCTGCTTCCAAGAAACAATCATACCTCCCCATTCATGAAGAACTGCTTAATAGTAGGAGTATTTCCTTCCTGTCCCCTTTCCAGAGCAGAAACTCTCTCAAACAAGAACTCACGGGCATTTATGAGGATCTGGTACGTCATATATAGCTTAAGAATTTATTAAACTGCAGTGAAAGCAGGAGTTGTGTGCCTTTTTCAATCTCACATTCACAATCCTAACCAATTTGGCTAAGAAATTTCCCCCATGCTCATGGCACGATGGGCAGAGCTGTTGTATAGAAAGACATACAGTAATAGTTATAAAAGTTGCGCTATTTCTAAAAGTTGTACTTCTCCTATATATCAGTTTTTTCCTGAGTGCTTTACAAATACCTACAATACAAAGCATTAACTACATCAGTGTATAGATTAGAGACAAAAACTACTGTGTTTCAGCTGATTTGGCGTTAAGCCATGAGTAGAAACTGCTGTCAAAAACCAAACCATAAATCGTATCTACAAATGGTACTGCAAGTGCCAAAAAACCTAAACTTTTAGGTAAACTTTCCGTTACAGTTTAACTGCTCTTGTAGGGAAAAGGCCTCTACACAAAATTTATCTGAAGCTGAACAAATACATGTAACTGCCTCCTATGCAGAGGTTGAAAATCTACCTGACAGCCTTGCTGAGTATTCATGCATGAGTAAACTCATTTTGGTAAAAGATACATGAAATGGTTTTATTCTGCAATTCATCTGCTGTTCTTCTAACTCACTTTCTAAAGAAAAACCTGTCATAGTAACAGCCATTTGCAGTGCCCAACATAACATAGGTTGCGTACTTCTTTTAACTTCATGCTTATTAAAAGCATGACATTGTGATTTCAGCGCTGGCAGTGATGGACAGAACCCATCATAACCTCCTCCAAACTGTTCCAACAGTTAATTATCCTGTCAGGAATAAGTCCGACTTTTGTCTTTGTCTAATGTTAAGTTCCAGTTATTCAAGTTCATTAAACAACTATATCTGATGGATAGAAAGACCATCTACCATCACATCATTCTGCAATGTAGTTTCTTTTAGACCATGAAATCAATGATCGTTTAAGATTCTTCTCAGCTTTTCATTTAAATAATTTGCTAATCTCTCCCTTTTTATCACAATTTTATCGTTCCCAAATTGCTAACATTTTTCTTCAAATCTTGATGCCTAAATTTTTCACAGCACTTTATCAAGGGATTAAATCATATATTGACACAAAAGTCCGTTTTGCCCTAACACTGCAAATCTGCTTATTTATTTTCACACTCAATGTCTTTTTTTTTTTTTTTTTTTTTTGTCCTCAGAAAGGCATTGTTGCTTCAGAAGATTTTCTATACGTTCTTTATTTTCCAAAGTATCCTTGCACTGGACCAGTGCTTCCCTATCAGGTGAGGCAGGTAGCACTGGGAAGTTACAAACAGATAAGAGATCAGAGACCAAATGAACTAACTAAGCCCAATCCTGTTTACTGCAAGGTCAGGCAAGACAGTGCCATCATGCCAAACGGGGGCAATATGGAGCAGAGTGTAAAAGTTGTCCAAGCAGGTCTTGGCTTTGCCAGATGGGTCCCCAAGGAGAAGATGATCCAATTCATGGATGTACCCAGCTTTACGTGGCAGAAGGAGCTAGGCAAAACAAAACTTGAACATTCTAGAAAAAAAGAACCCACAATTATTGGAGGCTGAAAGAAATTTCCAGGCAGCTTTTTAAACTCTGCAGCTCAACATATCCTGACTGGCTAATTTTAAAATGTCAACATTTCACAGCTGCTGTTCCATGTCCCCCTTAGCTGCTAGAACAGAAGTACATTATGAAGATACTAAACTGAGTTTTCTGCTCTTAACCAAACCAAAAGCACTTACTGAACATGGCTGCTTTTTGAATTACTACTGATGTTTTTACCATTACACAGGAACAGCTACATATATGTTCTCAATTGACTTGAATACTGGTTGCTGGCCTTCTACCTCCTGGCCTGAGTTTCTCTGTGCTTTTACATCATGTGGCTTCCTTCTGCAGCTCCCACTCTTCATTTATGACTACCAGGATCAGCTCCTCGCTTGTTGTATTTTGGACATGCACACATACAGATGCATGCTTAGTATGCGCAAGTGCTCATATACACATCAGCCTTTACTTTCCTTCAAAACAGTTTTTAAGTTATTATCTTCTCTCTTGATTGTGGCTTTCACAAATATCTACTAAAACATCCTCAAAAATTAATTCTCATTGACTCCTGCAACACAATCAATAACATTCCAAATACAAAAGGAAAAGAAATGTAACGTTGGACTAAGAGACAGAAAAACTACAGATAAACAGAAGAAACCTAAACATTATCTGTATTATCTTTTATGCCTTACAGTCCTTGATGTAGCTATGAGCTCTCACGCTACTTGCCCCTGAATCACTGTTGTCTTCATAGAGACACAGTCTGCTTCAGACCTCTTCTCGCATTTGAAAATCCTAGAACACACTGAGATATTCAGTTCGTACCTGTGCTTTTCTATTGCTCACAGAAAAAGAATGCTATGCACACAGGACGAGTATAAACTGACCTAAGTGATACTCATTGTGCAGGCTCAAGAATACCATTACCTTGAAACACCTGAGTGGTAAAATTTGAGTGTGTCGACCAAAGGATTAAGTTTATAGTCTTCATATTATTTGCAAATTCTGCAGTTGAAAGAACTCTCTAGTCATGATCAAAATCCTCAGTATTGCATCCCTCAAGGACAACAGAAAGTACATATTTGTTTACAACTCAAATGAAAATACAGTTGTTATTTTTTTTCCTATAATATTGATCAGTCCAGTCTCTCACGATTGCCTGAGTAGGGCAGTGGGGATTTGTTCTCATTTTTAAATACATTTATCTGTCTCAAAACCCTCACTGAGCTAATTAAGTACTACTGAATCTAGCAAAAGAACCAACGCCTTCCACTTCTCTGGCCTTTTCGCTAAATATAAAGAATTTCTTCCCACATTATCTGAACTGACCAAAGACCATTTGAAAGCAAAGATTTCTGAACTGAAGAGCACAGTACAATACAAATAAATGTCTTTCCATAACTGCAACTTGTCTGAAGCTCTGCCTACTTTATATTATATTAGAAAGTCCTTAAAAAGCAGGCTCATATGAGTTACAATGATGAATACAACTGCTATCAGGGTCTTGAACACTTCTGGTTCCCAGTATGCCCAGTGGACAGTTGTAATATGTTGTTGTCTTGATTACCTTTACCTACGGCGGAAATAGAAAGCTCCAGTGAGAGAACCCATAGCAAACTTTGCAGACCTGACAGGAAGTCTATACTAGCTATATGGCAAGTGTTGATGCAGTTTTAAAACTCTGATAGCATTTGTCCTGCATATTCCTACTAGTTTGCCAAACTATACCAAAATTTCTGTGCTTCACAGCTAATTATCTTGGACTGTAGTATGGCCAGTTGCTGCATCCCATAGACTTTACAAGTGTCTAGTCCTGAAAAAATTGTCAAATTCAGTTTCACGAGACCAAAAATTCACTGACAAATTAAAATTAACTCTGCTATAAATACATTTTTATTCCATTTATGCACACGTCTTTTTATAGCCATTAAACCTCCTCTCTTTTCCCTTTTTAAACACTACTGAAACTCTCAAGAACTACATTTTACTTTTTAGCAATCATTGCATACACATCATGATTCCTAGAATTTAAAATGGAATTGTTGATGGTTCAGATATTGTTAGACTGTCATTAGTTCTGCAAAGTACGTAATTTATCATTGTGGAAGAAGTGACAGTACCTTCACTTGTGCAACACGCTTTTAAACTTCCTCTCTCTAATTTGAAAATGCCAGTATTATATTCTGCTTCAAGGGAGATATTTTTAAGGCTTGCAGGTTGGCTTGTCACAGAGCAATTTGTCAGGTAGTATTTTGTCTTCATTAAGGTTTATTCACAAAGTGATTGGCCTGTCCATGATATTCCCAAAGACAATACGTTCTGTCTTACCTGATGGTAATGAGGCCTGTGTTAAATTTTCACTTTCCTCATCAGTGCTGCCATCATAGTCATTTTCTTTCCCTGCAGCCATCTGAGTGGTAGCTACACTATCCCTAGGAAAAAACAAAAAAATGTAAAAAAGGAAGCATATCTTTGCCATCCATTATTCCTGCAAAGAATTCATCATTATTTCTGCACTGTCTTAGAGGCATTGCAAGCTGATACAAGTCAACATAAAGTCCCCACGCTGAACAGCTTAGCATATTCATATATAAGGACAGACAATAAAAGGTAATTGAAGACATAAAAAAGCAGCATAAAAATAGCAAACTAATTAAGATGTGTTGCAGCATTAGAATGATTCATCTTCTTTGAATAATTTTGTACATCAAAAAACATTTAGAATTTGATATTTTTTTCCTTCCCAAATGACAGAAGGAATCAAATAATTCGGGGAGAATGCATATGAAAGTACCACCTATGGAAATGGCAGATGTTCTTGGAAAATCAATTGCAAACTAACAGAAAAAAGTAGAGGACAGATTCACTGAATATTTAGTTCTCGACTACAGCATCCAAAATGATATGCTGCTATTTGCAGTAACAGCACAAAGAATCCTTTTCTTTCATGAGTAAGAGTATTGTTGTGGATTATCAAGCATTTAGCCAGGAAGAACTCTCACTCACCATTAGAGCCAATGAAATGGAAACTAAACTAAACTTAAATATGTATCAGGTATGATACAAGTAACTTAGGAAAATTAAGAAATACCTTGTACATTTGGCATCTGCTGCAGATTCTTTAGCTTCATTCAACAACTTCTGTAAGTTTCTTATCTTTGCCTTCTTTTCATTCAGCACCAAAATAAACCGGTTATAAAGATCTGCTTCTAGTTCTTCTTTAGCTTCAACACATTTTTCCAGCCTACAATGTAAAATTAACAATTACACTACTTGTTTTTAAAGCTGCGTTTTTCCTGGAAGAAAATTCTCTACTGAGGACAGCTGTCCTATTACAGGAACCCCCCTACCAAACAATGCACAACTAGTCCAACATCTCATGTGTCAGAAGGAATTTTGTCAGGCCAGAAGAAATTTTTTTTCCACAGAAAATTGCAATGAATTTTGCCACCAAAAGGGAAAAATTTCCAAGGGGAAAATTTTCTCTTCATGCTTTTTAGATTGGTTCTTCCACACATGAATCTGAAACAACTAAAATTTAAATAGCCAAGTGTTCTTTAGTTTCAATACTTTATTCACCAGTATTTCGGCATAGCTTAGCAGGATACACATAATGAGATTATAAATAGATATGATTCAGCTTGACAGGTCTCAAATCTGGACAACACCCTCTGACTTGAATTATATTTGAACAGGAAAAAAAAAACCCCAACCAAAAACCAAGAAATCGGCAACTCTACTCCAACATGGGCTGAGATGATCAGGAAATACTTTGGGCAACCTGGAGAGCTCTAGAACTCTTTTTGTGCTAGGGCTCCTGAGGCAGATGTGGGTGAGCATCTATGTGTCTGACCATCTTCCATCAACAGCCTTGCGTGTCTTGTTCTGGTGAGCTGGCGAGGTACGAAAACTGGTTCCTGGCAAAGCTCAGCAGGACACTAGAGCAACACCTGATGGGAGTTGTAATCCCTTATAGGCAGGCAGACAAATGTAATACTAATAACTGAAGTGCTGCAGACTCCATTTCAAATTACACAGATACAGAGCTGAGATCTTGGTACGTGCTTACAGCTACCACCAGGCAGATATATTTTTCCCCTCAAAGCACTCACAATTTCTTGGTAGAGGATTAAACACATTATATATAAAAATTATTTAAAAGCTCTTAATATCTTCAGAGTAAAATAGTCTTTAAATTTTTAAATGCTTAATGTGCACCTGTAGGTTCGTCAATGTCAATAAAACAAAGCACAATGGAAATATAAAATTAAGAATATTGATGTATACTGTCTCATAAGCAAAGCAAAACAGGAAGAGAAGCAAACATAAGCACAATAAATGAAGTGACTTATAGCAAATGAAATCTTGTATTTACTTCTTGTATTTCATAGCTTTTTAGTGATTGCGTTGAACAACAAACATTTTAATAGCTGTGTTCATAACACACAAATATCTTCAAAATCTTATGGATCATGGTAACTACAGTATTATAGCAAATAGTCATACCTTATAAACAACATTAATTTCACCAACCTGTGCACAGTTGGTAAAAAAGTTTAGGCAGCTTCCTTAGTTATTAAACCCAAACATATAACGGATTTTAAAAACATTAATTTATAAGGTAAGAAATTTCAGCAGACTTCCAACATAAACACTGATTATTTTGTTCACAGATCAAAATCATATATGATGAAAGAAGAAAGACAAACGACAGAAAATAATCTCACAAAGTATTAAGTCTACTATGCAATGAGTTAGGAATATGCTTGACAGTTGATAAATAATTCATCTAATTTAAATGCAAATAGCAGAACATCATTACCATACAGATCGGTTCAATAATTCCTAAATGAAATATCCTATGTACTAATCAACTACCAGGAGAATTTCCACCTCCAAAAGACAAATGAACTGTTTAGTGGGGAACAAATAGACAATTCACAAAGAATCACAAACAAACACTAATACAGAGTTCAGAAGTGCCTTGACCAGCTCATGGAATGAGAATAAGGACGGGAATTCACTTCCACTCATGAAGTAGAATTCAGCCATTAAAGATTTTTTTTTAAAAAAAAAAAAAATATATATATACATATTGGGTATATTGCCTTTTACATGTTTGAAACTAATGATGCCTGTATACATAAAAATGGAAAACAAGGATTTTGTGTAAAATATGGCCATCCTGTCTGGATCAAATCCTGTAGAAAAGTACCCTCTTCCCAACATGAACCAATACTAACTAAAGAAAGGGCTTACTGCTGTGCCTCTATTTTGCCAATAGACTGGTTTGTGTCAGAGCAATAGAGGTTGGTTCAAATAGTAACATTGAGACATTTGCTGACTTGGCCAAAAAGGTGTCCTATCAGGTAACTTCAGTGAAGCCCCTGAATCCTGCAAAGATATCCGCTGGTGAAAATCCACACCACAGTTTAACTCTTAATGAAGTAAAGTTCATGCTGCCAAGACATTAAGAAGCACAGTATAGGAACCTATTGCAAGACTAGCCAATTTCCTCAGCCTCTGGAGCACATTATTAGCATGTCAAATCATACATACTGACTATATGCATAGATTAGAATATTAACTCTTCCCCATAGGCAAAACCAATTAGTGGTATGCCATCAGTTAATCTTACATGATTGTTTTCATTTATGTGAGCACCTTTTTTGATTTTTTTCTTGTTGTTTAAAATAATCCATAAATAAATACATTCTCCAGACATGACATTAATTTGGTGTAACATTCAATCAGTGTAAAATAGTGTGACATTAATGCTATATTTGGAAGTTATGAGCCTTTGAAAATATACTCTTACACAGCATATGATGGTACTACTGAAAAAGGGAACAGTAAAAAGCAACATCCTCTGCTTCTTGGGAACAGGCATTCATTTGCTGTGCAGAACGTTTGTGTGTGTGGAGTAGCTCTGGCTGTAACTCTGCACAACCTTTAGGATTCACTCAGGCATGCATTACCTGAATTACGTGCTCACTAAGCAAAGCTGGCTGGGTTTCATTCCAATACCTCATCGGTTACAAATACAAACTTCAATTGCAATTCCTCACATGCTTGTGCCTGTATGTGATTTGTCTCACTAAAATACCATCTTCCCAGGCCAAATAAAGAAGCTGCTCATCTCGAAGACAACTTCAAAGTACAATGAAAATGAACAGAAGTTAATGGCTAGAGCGCTGCAATCTTATTTGCATGTGCGTTCCAGTTTCTATATTCTTAGACTTCTCTGTTAGGTAAGGGTAAGGCTTTTAATGTGCCAGATGTACCCAAGTTGATAGACATCAAAAAGCTTGCACAGTCTACTGAAAGCAGCTAGTATAAGGAATGGTTACAATTAGTAATTGAGAAAATAAGGTAACTGTCCAGCTCTTAAGTGCTGCCTAAACATGGAGCAATCACTACCGCTGTGAAGCATGTAACGTCAACTAGGCAACTTAATGGCATTTATACATTTCCCACACTTCAATACTAGAAAGAAAAAACTTAACATCTCTGCTATTTATCCTTGTCCCCAGCGCCCTAAAATAATTACTGGTCTTAGGCACCACTCTATTACATTTCAGATTCACCCTTCCCCCGACGCTGGCAATGGTATTGAATCTTGATGAGCTAATGCTGAAGAGTCAGTTTTAAGCACCAAACAACCTAGCCTGCATTTTCATAAGCTGTTTGCAGTTTAAATATACTGTCACTGTAGCTGACCACAACATAAATTAGCAGTTATTTTGATTTTGGCTTGTCTACATTAATTTTAGTTGTTTGATACAAAATACATACCACGCCCAAATCAGAAATTTAACTTGTGTTTTATTGGCCAAAGAACTATTTTGATACAGATTATTATTACACTACATTTACCATCTTAACTACCGATATGAAATAAAACTCATAGCTATTCTGCTCCGATACTTTAATTCATCCATCCCTGCGGTGCGTGCGTGCACACACACACACTCTCGCCCTTAGGCACCCACTTGCAGCATTTTCAGAATAATCCTTCTGAAAATTTCCATAGCCTTGCTATTAAGATCTTGCCAGATAGTGTCTTTGTAATTTTTATTATGTTTTTCCATCAAATGCTGAATGGTCTAGCAAACCAACAACTCTCATACCAATGTCACCTATCGATAGGTCATTTCCTAAAAGCAAGGAAATGTTCAGGCAAGTAAAATCTTACACAAGACAATGAAAATCAAGGGAATTACAGCTTCAGCAGGAACTCCTTTCAACATCTCAGATGCTGCACAGCTTAGCCGAGAGTCCATAGGTAATTATCAATTTGATCATGCAGGCGATCTCTTTTCAAAGGGATTTTTGACCTGCTCCTGCCTTTTGCCTCTACATGAACCTGCACTGCAGAGAGAAGCAGCAGGAGCCATTTCTGTAGCTGGCACAGGGCTGCCAGCAGCTGTTTACAGCTAAGCAGATTACCTTATGTACATTGAGGCAACTGCCAGCCTATAGATTGCTCACTAGGCAGAATTAGCTCCTGAATTACTTGCTTTCTATTTTACAGACCAAATGGGAAGTAGAACAAGTTCACACTTCAAGTGACCCCAAGAGCTATGGGGCAAATCTGCTGAGCTGGGCTCACAAAACCTTTATGATGGTCAAGAAAATTAGAGCAGGGAAATGGAAGTGGGATGATTGAATTATTCCATCTAATGCCCCATGGTTAAAGTGAACAAACACAGCTTTTGGAAGTCTGCATGCTGCGCTTTAATTCTAATGAGGTCCTGAAGAGAGAGATTTTAAGGCAATGGGAACTGCAGGGGCTGAAACTCTGGAGCTGATGTGCCTTAGCTGCAGGCAAAGAGGGAGCACAATTCTCCACATCACGTGCTTTATATCTGATGTTTTACCACTCAACACCACAAGTGATACAGAATGTGAAATCTGAAATCCTGTCTACTGAACAAAGACAGGCAAAGCTTTTGTTCAGCTCCAAGAAACTCACAACACTAGGTCCAGCATTTGAAGCCAAAAGAGCAAAGAGAGAGAGCAGGGTAGGCTAGGCTGTGGCAAAAAGAATTTAAAAAAACCTAAATGAACCCAAGCCAAAAAAACACTTTTTGGATGAAAATTATTTTTATTCTCCATTTAGCAGACATGGCCAAAGTTTGGTAACTATACAACTTTCAGTACTTATTTTGAAAAATTGTGTTTCAGCTATTCAAAATATAAACATATTAAAGAAAACCACCAGCTTTCAAAGCCTGAATATGCTGCTTCCACAAGCAAAGGCTGTCAGGCAACCGTGATTTTTTTTTTCTCATTGGGTTTACTCTTTAAGAGTGCCACACCACCATGGAAATTGATACAAGCACTAATGCCTATTACACATTAGCGTGTAATGCCATACAGCATACTGGTTATACAATACGCTATTGTTCAATAAACTGTTAAGCAGTAAAACACTACTTAGGAAGGCCATATGCTTGTCAGGGAGATTGTCAGGAGAAACTGTTACTCATTTTAATGAGAGGGAAACAAAACTTCACTCCTCCCAAAAGTTAACTCTCTTTTCAAGGTAAATTAACGCCAATTAGCTACATTCTTTCATCAATCTTCCTGAACGGTTTTTTTCAGATAAAGCTATAGAAAAACCAAGATAAATCTCTGACTTCTGTGCTGAGTGCTTTACTCTAACTGAAATAAGCAGAGATTACTTCACTATAGAGTGCAGTGGCAGACAATTCAGATCATAAATGCTATGGCAATTATAGAAATCTCTTGCTAAATAATGGTACGTTTTCTTGTAACAGCACAGTCGTTTTCCAATTCTGTCTGCTTTGACAAGGCAAATGGATTAAAGCAATGGCAACTTATTTGCCACTCAAAAATGCAAATAATTTAAACTGCTAATCCTAAGAATTGTGGGAAATAATGGAAACAAAAAGGCTTCCTGAAAAAAGTGGAGAGGATTCTACATGAAAGAGGTAATTTTTTTTCCTACTTCATAAAGCTAAAAGCAGCTTTAATTGCACAGTTTGAAATACCAGTTTGTATCTTTGACACAGGAACACGGGCTGTCGATAATGGGCTCAAAACACTTGTCAAGGCAAGAAAAATTTGTGTGCTCCTTTCTGTATATAACTTCGAAAGTGCTCACCTGAGTACTTAGACTTAAAGTACAAGCATTTGTGATTTCTCAAGTACCAGCTGTGAGTGTACTTTTAAACTTACCGCTTTTCCACGTCGCTCCAGTCACTGAAAAGCCTTTCGTTTTCTTTCTGCAGATGCTCGTTTTTCACCTGCAGTCTTCCCAGGCAGTCCAGACAGTAACCGATCATCTCCTTAACCACTTCTGCTGGACTTGAAACTTTCTGTAGTTTCAGAGATCCAAGTCTAAACTAGGACATGAGGAAAGAATGAGTTACTTTGCCAGTACTAGAAAGATCACAAACCCTCACTCCAATAAACTTGAATACCTACTTAATAAACATAAGAAATATCTTATTGTCTCCATTTCAAAGCAATATAATAAATTTGTCACAAGAAGAATTGTGGAATACGTGGAATAATCTACACGCCAATTACTTATGCAGCTAATATGTCTTAATGGTTACCAAAAGGCAAAGGACATAAGTGCTAACATACCTCCTAACGGGCAAGAAAAGAGATGCCATACAGCAAGTGTAACATGATGTAGCAACAACCTGTTCTTGTACAGATCTGAGGAGGTCAGTAGGATAAAGGTGTAACCACAGGATTTATATAAAAGCATTTTTGATGTAATGCAGAACTACAGGAACTGAAAACCTAACAGAATCGCTAATACGTTCTTGCCATGTGCCCTACTCCGGTACCCACAGCAGCAATACACCACGTAAACATTACTGATAAAACAAACGACTGTTAATTATCTTCAATTTAAAGCAGCACTACCAATGCCTTTCTATAATGTTTGCATGCACCTGATAGATGAAAACTAGTCCTCGAGTTTTCAGGGCTCAGACAGCAAGTTCTTAACAATGAAAGGAGTCCTTCAATAAAATAGGTAGCCTCAATAATTCAATGAGATTAAAGGATAGGATCTATAATGAATAGTCGTATTTCTTCAGCAAAGGGGATGTTATACAGGATATACAAGAGGTCTGATACCATTTGTTCTGCCTGGTTTCCTATTCCTCCTTTAATTATGTTAAAGGAGTAATAGCTCAGCCGTATATACAAAACCATATGAGTTACAACTATAATCACGCAAAGGTGGATAAAGATACAAAAATACTCAACATGATATTTTGAGGCAACTGAGGAAGGATATTAAGGGTGCTTGACAAAGGTCACACGCGTTATCTGAAGAGAAGCAAACCAGAAATGAAGGACCTGACTTTGGTGCTCTGGAGTGGGCAGATGATGGGGAATCTGAACGACCTCAAGGCACACTTCCAACACTGATAGAGCCTACAGAAGCCATAGGGTGCTTTTCTGATGCCTCTCAACATCTAAAAGCACCACCATTTGCCTGGCTTGACAAAAACACTAGTTGAGGGAGCTGATCCAGAGAAAAGCAGAGTGGGTTGGATGACACAATCCACACTTTGGCCAGCTTAAACTACAGCAGAAGCAGATCTTTCAAGAAAGAGGCATCGAAATGACTTGGCTTTGATTGGAAATGCCTGCAGAAAACATCGAGTTGGTGAGGGGTACATGGAAGGAGAATGAGTCCTCTCTCACATCTTGTAATTATTAAAAGGATTAATATAACAGTTGTGGCATTTCCCTATGAATAGAACTACTACTCTTCTTTTCAACTTGGCAATACCTGGCAATAACGTCTTGGGGGGAAAAAAAAAAAAAAGTGGTACATGCTAGGGAAGAGTTCAGTTTGTGTTGTAGCATCTCACCTATTATAATCAGAAATACCATTTCATTCATTTTTCTACTCCTTTTAGTCCATTTTACTTGGGAGTGCATAGAAATTAACGAAATAAAAGACATTCATAAAAAAAATGTAGAGCATTTGTTAAAACACTTTTAAAAAGGTGAAGTTTACTACAAAAGGTTTGCCTGAAAAAGACCTTGTAAAAATTGCTCATAAAGACTTTTAAAAGGCATTGTTTGAAACAAATGATAGTCCTTCAACTTACATATTTTATCTGCAGAAGTCTCTGCAACAACACATGATGCCATCATGAGCTTATTCAGCAAGGTTAATTTATCAGAAAATGCAGCAGACCCAAGGGTTTAATTTCAAATTAGCCACTGCTCTTTCTTCCAAATTCACACGTACTGTCTCTAACATGTTTTTTCCCTTTAGCTTACATACTTCTGATGGCTCTAGATGAAAAGATGCATTTAATTTATTTTTGGAAATTATATTACATTATCAGTAGCCCGCAGACTGACGTGTATTCCCTGGATATCACACTTGCTCTTTGACAGCATTAACAAAGATGGACATTTGCGGAAAGGAAACTGTTTTTCATCACTTGCAAGCCACCACCATACTATATGGATAAAGAATTCATACCATACTTGAATAATAGCCACAGAGATAGACAAGTACAGTAGCACAGATAAAGAGCAACACAATCTTCTACTGTGGAGAATATAGCAAAAAGAGTACATCTTTTTATCTTATGCATGTAATGTAATCAACTGAGATAAGGTATAGGCAAATACGTTTCATCAGGACAAATAAATACTGTCCAAATTACAGTTTACTCAGCACAAAAGGATAAAATATGAATAATCCTAAAACAGGTTAAAGTGAATAACAGTAGATTTCAGCTGAAAGCCTGGTTCCACTCACAATCAAAATCATACCAAACACAGAGCAGACATTTCAAAAGCAATTGTAATTATAGAAAAACACCGGTTCAGCCTCTTGCTTAAGCACAGTACACAAACTGATACTTCTAGTGCAACATGTAGTTCTGAAACTGTAAAATACATTCTCATCCTTATGGACCTCCGCCCATGAAAGGATTTCTGAAAAATCTGTAAGAAAAAAAAAAAAAAAAAATCAATGTCCCTCTTTTTATTACATCTGATACACCAAAAGAAATCAAACCAGGCTTTGGGGCATGCTACCTTTTTTGATGAATTCTCTCAGATGGAGGGGAGGAGAGGTCACGCTGCAAAGAGCAGAGCAAGAACTGAATGCCAGCCTGATGAGCTGCTGCTAACGTGAGCCCACAGAGAAGAGGTGATGGACCGATTTGCCTCACTACTACAGGGACACAATGAATTTGGTTGGCCATCTTTTTAGGTGTTCATTTCAAAGTCTGACTCAGTAACAGTCTTCAATTTAGTCTTTAATCCAGTCCTTACACAAAGCATTTGACTATTATGTACTTTCTTCTGTTAAACTTCACTGTACTGCTTTTTGTGCCTTATACACAGTGATCTGTGGACCACTGCTAGGAGGTTCACAAAAGTAAGTAGAGCAAGCCCATCACCAGAAGGCTTAAATTTATCTGGCAGGTGCTCATTATCAACTGGAAAAAAAACCAAACAAACCCTAAGGCTTCTGCAAAAGAAGTATTTTCCTGTATCTTTCCCCCACACCAGTCATCTAATCTTAACATATTATAGTTGTAGGAGCAAATATTCCAGGTTACATTTACAGCTATCTCTAGCACTTTAGTGCTGCAAAACATGAGACATTTAGATACAGCCCTAATTAAGGCACAAGTAATGTGACATAGAATGGTTCTTGGGCTTTGTTTTGCCTCCTTCACACAGAATGTTATACAAAGTGTATCAAAAAGCCTTCTTAGGCTGTTTCTTCTACATGAAATTATTTGTTAAAACAAGCTATTACACCGCCTACTCAACAAACAGAAATGTTAGCGCTAACAATAGTAACACTGTTATCTGAGCAAATTACAACTGATTAGCATTCGCCCCTGTAAAGAGCCCAGTGCTGAGAGACTGATAAGCCATAAAGGCAGCCAGAGCCATTTCATTTCCAAAGCATCAAGGCAAAGCTTGCGACATGTGTAAAACAGTGTAAAGAAAAGGAAATCTCAGGATAGTTTTGCTCTGGAGTCCTGCTGGCATCCCACATCGGAAAGCAAACTGGTAAAGGAGCAGATGCACAAAATGCCACAATTTTAGATCTCAGGATTTTGAATTTGGGAAAGACATGTAATTTGCTGCACTGATTAAGACAGAGTTCTATTAAAATTGAGTATTTTTTGGGAAAAAACACAAAAAGGAGGCATTTTTTCCCATGTATTGCTTAGTTTGTGCATGCAACTAAACGAAGTTATTTGTCTTCCATGTCCAAAACCACAGTAGTGAAACTGGCAACAATTCTAGGAAGATTCAGTAGAAGTGGTTAAAGATCAGGACACCAAAAGAAACAGTTAAGTGGGCAGGATGTTAAGATAAATAGATTTTTCCTACTGCATGAGTGAAAGCTCAACATTCTCGCTTTACTAAGTTAATTTTAAATTTAACGTGTCTATGATTTTGTTCTCATTTCTAAGGTGAGCCTTATTTTGTAAATTTCTGCACATTGCTGCTGCTCTAGATCAATTTATATTTCTCACCATTCTTTCAGCTGCCCTAGCTTCGTATCATCTGCTGTACTGATGTAGTTGATGTGCTTTCTATTTCCTTTTTCAGATCATTCAAGAAAATGTTATGTAAAGCAGTGAAGCACTAAACCATTTATACAGAGAATGAGCAGATCTGCTAAAGGTCTCAGTGGACAACAGACCAACTGTGACTGATATACTGCTACCCTTCAATATCTATTTTATTGTTTGCTGGGATTTTTTTATTTGTTGTTTTTTAAAAGACACAGGAAGATGAATACAGAACCATTTAGAAAGTTGTGTTCCCTTAAATAGAAATCACACTCAGCACTTATCTAATAGCCCAGTACTTTAAGCTTAGAAATAAAAACAAAAACTAGAAGCTTATGACAAAACTCATTTTCCCAACACCTCTCACCCTGCCCACTGTTTGTCTTCTACAGATGAAGAAAGAAATTATCTCAGCCATAACAGAGAAAATATGTCGGAAGTAAACTGAAAAGCTTCTCACATAATTTTTCTTCTAGTTACTAATGTTTACAGGAAGATGCTCCACATCGGAAAAAAGTCATTAAAATGAGCCAACACATTTCCTTTTAAATTCTAAAACTACATGAAAATTATTTTATAGAGATGGTGGATTTTAATTTTGCATTAAAAAAATGTGCTGTATAGTCTTTTCATTACTACTTGCCACTAGAAATCAGAGAAATCATATCTAAGGCAGTAAGTATCAAAGGTTATGCTCTGAAGGGAGAAGCCATTTACACAGCAATATCTGCACACTCTCTCTTCTGAGGCAGAATCTGAAGCTAGATACCAACAGTGAGCTAATTTCCAATAACAACCATTTTTCATTATGGCATAATAGCCTATAAGAGAAAAAAAAATTATGCTGGAAACTACTGCATCTGCATCACTGGCCATGATTTCTACCTGTATCAGTTAAGTTTCCTGACAATCCTTTCTAACAGTATTTGTTATCCAAAATATATTTAAGGCATTCCATACTTTCACATGCTACAAAAATATATTTATTTAGCCAGGCACATTTGGTTCTTTCTTGTCCTGGCAGGCTAAAGCAGCCAAATAGTGTCTCTTTGTTTCCCTTCTATTTATAGTTTATACTTGCATACTAACCTACAATACTTTCTTTTTCCTTCTCTATTTTGAAAATGATTTAACAAATAATTTTTACAGACTACACTTATAGACACTTAGGTATGATTCTGAAAAAAAAAATATTCCCAGTGTGTGAACGGATGGATGGAGTTTTAATTGTATGCATAACCATTAGCCTATAACAGAATCATCTCTAACTCACCTCACTCACCCTTCCACTTTTCCTGCACCTTTGGAGCAGGACTTGGAGATCCTTGCACTCTGCTTCTAATCAGTACTTCAAACTCTGCTAACAATCAGCTGGGTTAGCACAGTTATTAACATCTACATTCTTGCAGACAGATGCTGCAAGTTATTGTCCACACAAATGTCCCTTCACCAGGGAAATATTAATGAAGAATTTGGGGGGGTAGAGGGGTGGAATTCCACAGCAGCCCACCAGCATGGAGCAGCTGTGTAGTCCCTCTCTGTCTTTATCAAGACCTGCAGTTTGTAATAGCAGATGTGACCCCTCGCTGAAAGCAGGAAAGCACCGCAGACCCATATAACAACAGATCCTTTTGTCATTGCCCTATCCTGAGCATCTCTCAACACCTCTCCTACACTAGAAGGGAGCTACACTGGGAGGGGCATTTCCATGATAGTGCTCAGTCTTTCCATGCTACCTATTAATGCCAGCTAAACTGGGTCTTTGGGAACTAGGAGGGACGGAGGAGCAATCAGGGTGGTTTTTATTCATAAAAATCCCACAGTCTGAAACCATATGTTTTCAATACTCAAAAAGCCATCTCAATAATCGCGAGAGCCAATCCAAAACATATGCTTTCCTCATTTATTTTTCAACACTTGCAGAAATGTACACCTAAAAAATCTTGCTACAACAAGATATGAAAAGCTATCAGCTAAACTATCCTAAAGTCACCTATTGATAAGCTTGCCTATGGCTGGTACTAAAAGTAAATTCTTTAACACAAGAGTTTAGCCATAAGCTACAGGACAACATTGAACATTACATCAATTCAAAAGTAAGATGTCCCTTACATGCCTGCATTACAATAAGCAGTATAAGATACAGCAACTTCTTTTTCTCAGTTGAGAGCTGGAACTCTTGCAAGACAGACAGGCTGTGATTTCCAGAATCAGCCTTGCTACTGCCAGTTAAATGTCAGCTACCTCTTTTACTCTACACTCGCACAGACTCTGAACTAAAATAGAATCGATACGTTGATAAAAATAAGTTTTCACTATGAAAATATGTGCGAATTTAAAATAGGAGAATGTTACTGAAAATTCATGTACAGGGTTAAAGAATATGACCTACAAGTGAATGATGCTGACACTTACACAAAGAAAGTATTGTTACAAGCTTGAATCTGGAAAGCATTATACCATTTTTATTTCTTAAGACAATCAGTGAGTGGTCTTGATTTTTTAAAGCTGTGCCACTATTATCTCCAGGGAAATCATTCAACAGTAACCATGACATCCTTGGGTGTGGTAATAAAACGAGAACACTAGACTTGCACAATGCAGTGATGACAATGTGAAAGCAGAAGTTGCTTTTGTAACAGCAAACTCTAGGAAGCTAGAAAAATTACAAAGTACCATGCAAGCCAAGAAATTTTGCTGGTTACATCAGTCAGTATAAAAATACAATTACCAATTACAAAAGTCAAGTTTAAGATAAAAATCCTGCCTTTCTCCATTCTTGCTTTTCCCTCCTGAAATGTTATTTATGAGGAAAGTATTACTTCATCTTCAAAAAAAAGTATCTTCCTTCCTGACATGGTCATTACAACAATTCAAGAGCAAAACAGCTGACATAAGTGATTGCTATTTTTCCCAGGTTTTTACTACATGCTGCAGAAACCTTCCACATAAATTGCCGTTGTATTAGATCCACATCAACAGATGAAATTCCATCTGGTTCCACTATTTTGTGTGGCAGGGGTTCCCAAATATTTTGGAGAGCGCTTTGCTGTTTCTCGCACCCTCAAACCCACACATTCATGGCACTGCGGCCACTTTAACAACTGCAGTGCAAGGAAGCTGCATCAGTTCAGTAAACCAACCAGAAACTAGGAACATTTCCAGGTACCAGAACACACTAGTATATATGTGTCCTTGGCCCATGCCAGCAACCACCTCACCAAACACCCTGCAGGCACATCACAGCAGTTGGAGCATCCCAGAGACCACTGTCCAGAGGCAGTTTGCATGTAGCCACACTCTTCTGGAGGCTAAGCTTAATACCATGGACATAGACAGTTCTCCACCAGGCCTCTGTGCCTGGGAACATTCCCAGGAAATTTTAATTTACTGGTGCAGAGGCAGCCACACTAGTCCCTGGAATGCTGCTCTGTCAGGTTTGCAGCAGAAGCCACAGTATTTAATTAGACTAAGGACCAAGGCACACTGCAGATGGAGGTCTCAGGTTTCCCTCTTGATGGAACATCTGGATCCTGGGGAAAGAGGTAGAAATAAGGCTGAAGAAGCCTCAGCCACTTACAAGGTCTTCTATCCATCCCTCATCAAGCCAAAAACTGAAGCATGGGCCAGGCTGGAAGTGAGTTCCTAAACTGGGCAGGGCCTTCTATTTGTCCCCTGACTTTCACACAGCTCCAGTTAGCCTACTTACCCAGTTTGGCCTCCCTGGGTGGCAGTCCTGCCCTTGAGGGCATCCACTGGTCACTCCAGTTTGGTGTCAACTGGATACTAAATGGATGTGCACCTCATTACATCCTCTTAATTGCTGTTAAAGATATGAAACCGGACAGATCCCAGCAGAGACCACTGTTGTTCTCCAGCCTCTAGGACCATATGACCCACTAACTACTGTCCTCTAAGACCCAACATCAGTTTTGCATGCATCTCATTCTCCACCTATCCAAAACATAACAGCCCAGCCTGGACACAATATTGCGCTCTTCCTTCAGGCACAAATTCAGTCATTTTATCACAGAACGTGTGATAGAGGCAGATACAATCTGCGTGGTCTGGCATAGTTTACATTTGGTAAATCCAGGCCAACAGCTCCCAGTCACTGCCTCCTCTTTCAGGTACACAGAAATATGCTCTGAGAGGAGTTGCTCCATGACTTTCCCAGAAATCAAAGTGAGCCTGACCAACCTGTAGTTTCTCTGAGCATCAGTCTAGCATTTTTTGAAGACTGGTGGAAGGTTTGGCATTCTCCAGTTGTTCAGGACCTCACCCAATCTCTGTAAGCTTTCAAATTTCATAGGGAGCAGTCTCACAAAGACCAGCTCTCTAAGCATTCTTGGATGCAGCGCATCTGGCCCAATGGACTTGGATGGGTTGTGTTAGTGGAGAAAACAGCAACATGAAAAGCCAGCTCTGCTCAGCAGTCTAAATTTGTTATTCTTACTTGAATTTCCCTGAAATTTATTAAGGTCCTTGGAAGCACTATATTTTGACTCTCCATATTTGAGATCATTCCAAGAAGAAACTCTCATCATAAAATCACAGTGCTCTGTTCAGGGCAAAGAGAAGGAGGACTTCTTTAGAGTCTTTGACATCATACCAAAACCTGAACATCATGTACTTGAGACCTCAGTAAGGCCAACTCTTTGCAATCACAGGAAACAACGTCACATGAAACCTCTCATAAAGGAAACAAAGTTTTTAAAAGCGTTTCTTATCTCAGCTAGCTGGAAAGCTGTTTCGGACTTTTTTTTTTTGTCTAATTTGCTTCCTTAACACACACATGCTCAAATTCTATCCATTTGCTCTTGGACAGACACTGTTCCTCATCTTACAGCATTCTTCCCCTCTCTAGTGTTCCGACTTAATAATTTATAGATAATTAATTCTTCTTCTCCATCAGAATATATTCTGTTGAACTAAAGCTCAAAGTTGGAGCTTTGGCTATACATATGTTGGGTTCTCTGTTCTTCATATCACAAAAGCTTCCTCCCAATTTCAGTTTGCCTCTCTTGACTGTGGATGACCAGAAGTATACAAGTAATTCCGAATACATACCATGACTAAGTAGACTTCGCAAACACACATAAAACAGACAAAGAACTTATGTGACATTTGCACATCATCAATATTCAGTTACCCACATGTTTAATTTCTTCCTTTCACCTTGCCACATTTACCCTGTAAGCGTCACCAGGGTATGGAGATTATCTGTACTTCAGGAGGTCTGGTCCTTCAGGTAAATTTGGAACAAAAAAAAATGGTAAATGAAACTAGTAAGCACATCAAATATGGCTTAAATACCCCTTTAAAAAGAAGAAAAAAAGAGATATCCATGTGGATAGGTAAGAGTAGCGTGGGTGCCAGGAAGACATCTACTGAGCAAGAAGCTAATTGATTTCTTTCATGCATGGCATTATGTCTAAATGTCTTTCTTTAAAGCCTTTGGAAAACTTCCTTGTTTAATCTTTACACTCCTCAGAAACATCACATTTCACATGTCTATACAATTGGCTACTTCTGTGAAGCTTAATCCCACCCATGCTGAAATGGTCTTTAGCTACTGAATTTTGACAGCTGTGACATGGTCTGGTCAAGTTCTATTAAGGCTATCATTCACTACTCTAAAGTGCTCTGTAATAATTTTCCCAAACTTACTCTAAAAACTGTTGCTCATGAGAGTACTTCCTCCTCCAACCTTAAACCTATATATACCAAGAAGAACCAAATCATCCCTTTGTAAAAAGTGAGATATATTTCAAAAAAGGCATGAACTCAGTAAAGTTACAGAGCATTTGCAATGTTTATTTCTCAAGGTGCTAAGCTACAGAATGCTGCTACTGATTTTCCCTTTGAATTTCCTTGACCATGATGCAACTGAATCCCTTAAAATTAGAAATGCACTGAATACTAGAATGCACTGCAGCAGTAATACTCAGCACTTGTAATATTAGGTGTTTCTTCCAATTCTTTCCAAATAATGAGATACAATATTCTACTTCTCTAAAAAAAAAAAATAAAGTCTGAGCAATTGGAGTAAAAAGGCCAAAGGCAAAGCTCCAGAAGGATCAGGTGCACTTGTTACTTATTAGAATAATAAATATGGAACAGACAACTACACATTATCATTCCACAAATAGTGATAAGAGAGTCAGGATTATGTTAAGAACAAAACAATTCAAGTAGTTTACTGAATTTGGGATGAAATTCTACTTCAGCATGCAAAAACTGGTAGGTTTGCATTTTACATGTCCACCCAAATGCTTTATCTTCTTAAATCCCTCTCCTCTTTTATTGTTCCCTTCCATACTTCAGGCATTACTGTCCATTCAACTCCTCGCTACCTGTCTGCCTCTGAAGTGAGTTCACAAAGACAACTGAAGCAGGACATCCTTAAAAGATCTTTTTTTCATCTTTTTCGTCATTATTTCAATAGCTCCAGGAATAATCGGCTACTTCCCTACCTCACTGAGCAGCAAGCACTGTGAGCAATGGAACTACTGAAGGCTGGTTTCTTATGGTTATGACTCTTGTGCTGGATCCCCTAATGTCTAAGAAGGTGAGAAATCCAGTCAAAGCTTTTCCTTTATTCAGTGCATTCATAACTTCTCTTTCCCATGAGAATTTGCTAGTGTCTAGTAATACAGTTGATCTCATTCCACAGTTTTTTCCAAAGCAGACATATGAATAGGGTCTCTTTTCTCCATCCAGCCACCTATTTCCATGAAACTAGCAGGAACCTGATATCTTTGAGACCTTTACTCCTGTCAAATCTGTTTGAAATTGGCCAGTAGTTTCAAAAGTTATTGGGGGGAAGGGGGAGGAGGTAAGAGACTGGCAGTCAGCAGAGGCACACAGCGTGATCACATAAGCTTTGTTTCCTTAGGAAGCAGGGTGAAACGCACATTTTGTTATTTTAAAAACTGCACTAAATGAATTAGGAAATGAGCTTTACGTGGAGATCTAAACTTGTTTTCTGCCTTGTTTTTCATGTAACTTATAGTGTGGTAATAATACAATAGCCTCTAGATGTAACATCTGGATTCAGGTCTCAGGGCTTAAATACATGAATAGCTTGCAACTATGTTAATTTAGATTTCAGAGCGAAACCCTAATAAGATAGCTTAAATCAGAATGAATTTTCTACTAGTTAAGAATAGAACATGTGCCATTACCATAAATCAACTGATAGACAAACTTATTGCATAGCAACTTACTTGTGTTTGAGGCTTGAGTCTTCCAAAAGTATGAAAGGATGCCTGCCAAGGTTTTAACTTAAACTGCTGGCATTTTTTGTCAAATAGTCTGCATTTATGTTCAGGTTTCCAACTGTAAAATTATTGCAGAACAAAGCTCACTTAACGAAATCTTTAAAGTAGGAGTGTGAAGCTCTTTTTCTGAACAGTTAATCACAAAGTGTACACAGCAATAACATGTAACACTGAAAAAAAACCCCATGCAACCCTTTTGATAATCTCCAGAAGAGTTTCTACAAATGTTTTGAAAGGTAGATCCAGATAAATGTGCTTTTAACAAAAATCTCCAAAATAAAATCAAGGCTTGCAGGAGTGCTTGTGATATTACTGTCAGTAAGAGTTCCAAAATAACAAAATATGAACAATTAATAATTCCAAGATTAAAAAAACACCACTACATCATGTGTTAGCTGCTACATAATGGGAGTATTTTAAAACTACCTGTCAACTGATCATATTCCTACACGTGAAACCCAGACTGCAACTTTCTTTAAAAACTTTAATAAAACATAACTGAAATGTCTGGAGTAATAACTGTCAGATATGAAGACAACTTGTCTTGGGAGCTACTTCCCTTCAAACACTGACCTTTCGATTTGAGAAGTAATGGAAACTATAAAGTGCTTCTTGAATACACCCTTGGAACAAACATGCCAACATTTTGCAGTAATTTAAGTCTGACTCCCCCTGAATACGCTGTACCTCCGACGGTTAACAGCTCAATGATTGCACATGATTTTTTTGCTTGGAAAGTAAATGTATAACCACGTGAATAAGCATGAGATAATGCCTAGACCAAGGCAAAATATAAAAGTGTTCCCAACTAAGTACTACAAACAATTTTCCAGTGCGAGTAATAACACAGGATTCATTTAGAACAACTACTGACTGTTTTCAGGGCTGTTTTTTACCCTTTGTTTACAACATCCTGTTGACAGCCACTTGCTAAAACCTTTAAGATTCAAACATCTGACTACTTAATAAAACCATATTGAATAGAATTGTCCTAACCCATTCAAGAAAACAAGAGACTGAAGATTTTCCTCTATAGTACTAAACTCACCTCTCTGAGCTATGTGGTGAACATCTGCGTACACTGTGACCCACCCACAAACATGGAATTACTCAGTGCATTGCAAGATATATGTACTGAATATGACAAATCTCCAGTAAAGCCAAAATTCCAAGTAGTGTTAAGCACATAGAAGGACAAAAACACTTCTGTAAGTTACAAGGATATGAACAGCATATTTCTTTGCATCCAAGAGTCTAAAAGAAACAAATATAAATGCCAAACTCCTATTTTCATGTAGGAAGAAAGAAACTGCCAGCTCAGATTCAGGGATGTGATGCATGTGAAATAAAATTTACTGAGTTATATCTGTCTACACTTATGTCTCTTTTCTTACTGTTCAATTTCATCACCAGTAAGATACCTCCCTCACCCCCTTTAAGACTTAAATTACTCCACAGATCCGCACAGTGTGAGATGCTACACAGAGAAGCTAAGCCTTTCTATCCCTCCCTAATGAACACCTCTTCTGCCTTTGTGCAGGAACTGACATTGTTGTAACTGCCTTCATGACATCTTTATGTAAGCATAAAAAAAAAAAATTAAAACCAAAGGAGTATTTTAAAAAAAATCAAGGAGCATTTGCCTGTGTTTCCATGTAAAAAATTGTCAGAGATGCAGAAATTTGACAACCAAAACTTTTTCTAGGACCATATGGACCTAAAATACTCTACTAACAGTAGGACATAAATTTTTACAGTTCACAAGAGATTCTCAATTAGTTGGAGGGTGGGTGGGGGTACACTTTTTCTCCCCTTCTTGTGTCACAGGAATACTGCCTCCCACAACAGTAAAGTGTGTGTGACCACAGTGCCAGATGGTGCTATCCTAACAATGACTTACCAAGTAAACCCAACTCTCACATGAAATTAGAATGCAAGGAAGACAGGTCAAGCTTGAACCCTTTATAGGTATAGTAGCAGCAGCACATCTTTAACCCTAAACAGACAGGACACTTCATCCTTTGAGCCATTTTTCTCAAAATTTCTTCAGGAATCATTGCATGATTCCATTCAGAACTGCAACTCCTAGCACAAAATTCCCAGACTTCTACCCATTTTCCTTTGGATATACACACCTAAACAGAGAAATACAATGAAACAGCAGCTGCAGATGACTTGGGAAGTTAAAGAATTAAGATATCATTATTAAAAGTCATTCTCTGTAACTGCCCTAGGCCAGTAGCAGTTCAACACCTAATATAGGAATAACTTGGCAAAATATTGTATTTCACATTGTCCAGGCTAAGTAGCAGCTCACAATATATTTCTGGCCTTCATGGAAGATCTACAGACATTGAGGTGCTGCAGGATGTCAAAAGAGAAGCAATGAAGGTGGTGAAAGTTCTAGAGAACAAGTCTTATGAAGAGCAGCTGAGGGAGCTGGGGTTGTTTAGCCTGGAGAAAAGGAGGCTCAGGGGAGACCTTATCACTCTCTACAACTGTCTGAAAGGAGGTTGTAGCAAGGTGTGGTTGGTCTCCTCTCCCACGTAACAAGAGATAGGACAAGAGGAACAGACTTAAGTTGCTCCAGGGGAAGTCTAGATTCAACACTGGGAAAAATTTCTTCACCAAAGGGGTTGTCAAACATTGGAACAGGCTGCCCAGGGCAGTGGTGGAGTCCCCATCCCCGGAGTTATGTAAAAGATTGTATAGATGTGATGCTGGGGGATGCGGTTTAGTGGTGACTTGGCAGTACTGGGTATACAGTTGGACTTGATGATCTTAAGGGTCTTTTCCAACCTAAACAATTCTATCATTCTACAGTACGACTACATTTGAGGATGCTAGTATTCAACTCTTCTCACTACATATATATATATTGCTTTGCTCCCAGGCTCCTTAAAGGAACAAATTAATACAGAGAAAAAAAGACAGTTTATTCCTCAGAGGTTTTCCTACAGTCTAAACAAAAAGAAATTTACTACAATCTTGTTTATGTCTTGTTTATGCTCTGGGCATGAAATTAAGGTTTCCCTTCTCAAGTCTGGCACTACCCAGACTCATTACAATAGCGGAGGATTTAAGACTAAGTACTACTGCTAAAAATAGCACATTACACATTGTACCATGTAAGAATAATTTAAAATATGACATTTTCCTTCCATAAGTAAAGGTCATTTCAGATCACTGATTTATCACAGCTCATTTCTGACTGAACAAATGTCATTTCACACACTGACTGGTTCAAGGTAATTACTAAGTTGATACATCAGATCCATTTATTGGCACTACAAACGCAACCCTAGAACAAAATTTTTCTGTATGAATTATCATGATGATAAAAGATGTCAAAAGTTTTGCATTCAAGAAACTCATTACATTTTAATCAAGATTAAAAAATTAATATTTTCCTGAAAATTCAAGTCCCTTGAATATATTTCTATATATAGATGCTCATATCTATATATATATAAAAAGATAAAATTCCCTCATCTGAAAAAAACCTAATGCTTAAAATAGATGCAATTATAATATGAGTATTTTCATAAAAGTTTTTACTGAGATAAAAAAATTGGATTGGATTCAATTAGAAAATATTTTCCCTGAAATCTTATAAATTCTCATCTGTAAAAGAAATATGGTTAACAGATAAAAATGTCAGACTAACTCAGTTGCTAGCAACACAAACAAAACACTTATTTTTCCACATAAGACTATTTTCAAAGGTTAATGTTCAAAGTATTCAGTGAATTAATGTTTTCTGAAGCCAAGACAATCCTGGAAGCAGGAAAGCATTTCTTTCTCACAATTAGAATTCTATAGAGCATGACTGACTGCTTCAAGGGACGGTGTTTACACGTTAATGTACAGCTTGTCGAAGGTACAGCATTTTAATTCATTAGGATATGAATTCCTGAATCTGTCCTGCACAAGTTCTGCACACTGCTTGCTTCCGAAATTTGTTTCTATTTTTCAGATGAGTCAGTGAAATAGGTTCCTTCAATTAAACTCGCAGCAAAAGACACAGTGAATATATTTTGTACACGGATGGTTACAAACCATTAGAAACCAATGTCAGTAGTAAAAGTAATCAAGCCAATTAACGCGGTTTCAACCAGTACTGCTATGAAACAGGGCAGCCTACCTACTATTCCCACCCTACAGCTACCTGTGTTGTTAGATTCGTGCGCAGTTCAACCTGATGGCATGGTTTTCTGCTCAGCCAGGTGGCAGGATAAGTCACAGCTGCTGGTTAAACTACGAGTTCAGGTGAGGCACCCTAAGGTAACATAGCCTGGATCCACAGGCCACAGTCACATCATATTATTTGCACAACACAACAGAGACAAAAATCTTCAGGGATCCCAGGAAAAGAGTGAAGTCTCCTTTATATTACAGTGTAATTAGAAAGCATGAGCTCTATGCCTTCAAACCTGGAGCCACGGACAGACTCCCTCTGGACAGTCCCAGCTGAACGTCGGACATTTCAGTGGCCAACAGCAGTATGCTTTACTTATCTCAGAAACGGCTCAGTGTGAGAAAGAACCAAAGAATTTAATTTCATCTTTATTGTAATTTCAGAGGAAGAAAACAGAAATTTTCAAGTCTGTTATATTTCTGTATTTTATTTTCTTTAATTTTACATAGTAGCAAACCAGTGCAAAAGGGACAAATCACTCCAAGAGGGAGAATTTTCTGAAATCCCTGAGTCTATAATAGTAATGGTAGAAGAATTAAAATTTTCTCATGAATCAGAAAATGTTGGTTTTGGTTTGGGTTTTGCTTTCATTTTGTTTGGTTGGTTTAGGGAGTTTTTTGTTTATTTTTTTTTTTTTACACACCCAAATTATCTCATTCTAGCATAGTAAAATATTAGCAGTGGAGTACGTTAAAGATACTATAATTGGGCAAGTGCTGTTTAACATGATCAACAAAAAACCCAAAAAACCTCAATGCATACAGTGAAGTGGCAAACAAAGGAAAACTCAATAGATATATTACAGATAGCAACAAACTGGAAAAGAACATAATCAGCAACAAATGCAAGCAACAGCCAAAGATGGAGAGTTAATTTTTTCCCTTGAAGCTCAAAATGTCTTTTACTGTCACATGTTAACCAACAGTTATGAGCATTGAAAATCAGTATGCTAACATATGGGTAAAACAAAAATCTATAGAGACAACATGTCTGTGAAGAACCACAGTACTACTGAGAACTCAGCCATTTTTCAAGGCAGGATTCTGGTTTTGGTGACTTGGTGATCTGTGTCCTGCCCAGCAAACCGTGATGGAATAACTGACTCTAACTACATAGACATAATAACTACATAGACAAGTGCCCACAACAGAGGACTGCACACAGAGTAGTAAAAAGCTTTTATTTTATATCTTTTATTTGATTTTATATCAGTATTCTACTGCCAAAGGGACATTGCTCAATGAGACGATGGAATGTCCCAAGTTAAACAGGATCCAATACGTTCGTGTATGTTATTTTGTGACTAGGATAAAGCAAGTACTCACATGGTCTAAACTCTACTTGGGCAAGTAGTTATCTCCACGTTGCCAAATATAACTTCAACAAGGTTCTCAGCAGTCTGGTTCACTGCCTGGTCAGCTAGAGATCTGCAAAAACTTGTCGGCCCCAAATACAATCTAAATCTGTTCCTAGTTGAGGAAACAGCAAAGAAAAGATGCACCACTATTTCTGAAACTACAAAACTGATCACTAAATTTGTGTCATGTTAGAATAGCACAATGGTTTTCTTAGGCATATACAAATAAGACGCATGAAAATGCTCCTTTAAGCAAATCCCATCTTGTGCACACAAAGCACTTGGATATACCTGAACAAACTTTTGAAAAGAAAGAAGCCACATCACATTCTGAGACAGCTAGTTTAAACAAATAAGATGCAATTACTTGTTCTGAGTTGTAAGCTTAAGGAATAGTGCTTTCAACTGCTGTGTAGCTGAACTGGAATGACTAGTAGCGTGAAACAGCCCAGACTGCGAAGCAAATAGCACTAAGTGACTATATCAGCCCACACAAACACAAGTGAGAGATGAACCAGAGCAGCAACACCACAGATGGGAATAGCAAACCCCATTACAAAGAAAATAAAAATTAAAAAAAAAGGCAAAACAGTGGGGGATGTCAATATCCTGCTCCTGACTTGCAAAGGGAGGAATGTTATTTCAGGTTTGCAAGACCAAGATCCTGTAAGTTAATAGCCAACACTACTGTGACCAACTTCAGAGCTTGCTAGGTTTTTTGACAGACCAAGGTTTAAACAACCAAAATAAAATAAAATAAATAGAACTTAAGTAAGGATGCTCAACATTGCTTAATAATTTCTTTCTCCTTTAAGCCAGCTGAAAGTGATGATGGAAATTACAGAAAATGTTGCTGATAAGTATACAAACGAGCAAAAGAAAATAGGTAACTGCTATCCAAACTTCTCTTATAACATTAATTATAAATCAGAGCACATCGGGACAGAGCACATGCAAATGCAGCATGCTTATTCTTTTTATTTTTTTTTTTAATATACTGAATGATAATGATTCAAATATGTTGGAAATTAATGTGAGGATGATACCATGCTAACTGAATGTGGAGACGAAATTTCCAAGAAGGAAAAAAATCCGATAATTCAGCCTTTGGATGAAATCCACCTGCAAAGCAGTCTTCCATAGCAAACGAAGGAACCTTCAGTGTTTAATCTTTAAAAATAAATTGGAAATACTTAGTCTTCACAATTCACAAGTATAATTTCAGAAACAAATACAATTTTCTATGTGTCATCTGTCAATCCCAACTGCCAGCAAGCTCAGGTTCTACAGAGAGTAAGTGGACTAGTCCAAAATACAAAATTAATTACTTGGAAAACAAGCGCGAAAAGAGAAAAGGTGTTTAAAAGGTTACCAGAAATGGCACCAAAGTGCAAAATTAATATTGCTTTCCCAGGTATTCACACTCTCAGCAGCAAGATTGTATCTAACAGATCTGAGCACTTATATTTGGAAAACTTCATAGAGGGACAAGAGAAAGGGCAGAAAATTGTTAATTTGCTCCAGACAGCAAATGAAGCTATTACCAGCATTTCTCTAGGGGATAATGAAGCCACTGTAAATTGCAAAAAGATTCTAAATTGCACTATATGATTTAGAAGAACTTTTCTGAACCTTTTAAACCATTCAAGTATGAAATATTTAAGTTATAACTCTGCAACAGAAAATGGTTTTCTATTCATGGCAGCAGCACTGTCGATGTCATCAGTATTTTTTAAGGTTCTACCACCTCCGTGTGCAGCTGCTTGTATCTGTGTTTAATATCTAGACCAATGCTGAACTTCAAAAAGAACCGTCCACAACAGGAGAATAACTGTTACCAAGATAAACCTGAGTGGGAACTTAGAGTACCTGCTCTCTCCAGAACCAACAACCGTGTCTGCAGAATCATCTACTTTGTACAGAATTAAGTAGTTACAACTCACTGCATTCACAATTTCTCTTTCTTAACCTCTCTTTCTTACAGGTAGTTACACCAAAAGAGCTTAGTCATGAGCACCTGTGCCATGCCTGAACAAGACTCACACAACCACTTCCAAGGAAGAAGTCACACTACAAACCGAAAAAAGCCTCTGTAGTCAACATTACAGATTCTAATGAGTATCTCTAAAACAGGAAATAAAGCAGCTGTTTTCAGCTAAGTAAAGTTTGAGGAATTAACTGGTATGTTAATGAAGGTAAGTTTCACAAACTATTACCTTCAGAGTAGTATTCTATGAAAACCATAGAATTGTACCTAAAATTGTGCAATTGCAAAACTGCTTTTAGGGACATTATTCTCTTTCCCCTACATTATGAGGCAGCTCTCAACAATAGAGAACAAAACATTTTTGTTATACACCTCCCAAGAGAAAAGATAGCTCTTTGCAGAAGAACTGCAAGATATTTCACGTCAAAACTAGAAGAAATCATAGCTACTATGAAAACAAATACTGTATTTCAAAACCCACTGGGAGAATCCTGTTGTGCAAGAGGTCAGCATAGTTAGTGCTCTTCTACTTAAGTTCATTAATTGTAGCTAAGGATTGATGTATTTATACAAATGAGGCAAGTTTTCTATCATACCATGATTATTTCCTTTCTTTTCTTTATAAACCATTAACATAAATCTCAAATATGTTTCTTTTTCCTTTCCATTGGTTCTCAAGTTAAAAAATAGTAATTGAAAAATAAAATCCAAACAGAATGACTCCTTTCACTTTTCTTCTTGAGAAATTTGGAGCAAAATTTAAATACAACATTGTATTTAAATAAGCCATAAGTACAACAAACAATAACACAAATCAAATGCTTAGCTGTAACAGTCAGCTTGTCCAGAAAGCAGTCACTTTCTGACACATAAATTAGGAAGTTGCAGTGTTACAAAAGTAGATGAAACAATTCCTCCCAGCCCTGGAAAAATCTGTATCATAAGGACCGTAAGGACAAGCTCCACAGAGCTGCAAAAACTAAGCCACGGGTGGGTAGAAAGGGCAAATACCTGATAGATTTGGGAGAAAACTTGGGCCCAGTTCAGGTGCTTTAAGCCCTTACGTCTACTATTTCTTTCAGTCAGACACCATGGATCCAGAACCAGGCAGCAGACATGCGATTTTGGCTGAACCTAGGCTGCTGAAATCAGACCTTCATGCTGCACACCACCCTGCGCTATGGATCAGTAAATGTTACTAAGGTTAGTACTGTGCTCTACCGTGTTATATTAGGAGCTAGAGAAAATAAAATTAAAATTTCTCTCCAATTAAATGCTTAAATCTGAACAACCCTTAAAGAAAAACAAATGAACTAATCATCTTATCAAATCAGGAATACACTTATCCATAAATGTGTGTCTTTAGACGAAAATAATGAAGTATGTCTTTAAAGTAAGTTAGTCAAGCAGTGAAAAGCGATGATTTACAAAACTAGAGGCAATTTCATCCCTTACAGTAATGAAATATAACCTATGGTTTTGTATAGCTTAAATCAACCTTGTTCTGAACTTGCTTCTTTCTCCTCCTTGAAGCTTCCTTACACTTCAGAATAGACTACTGCAACTTTATTGATCTTATCATAAGGTGTTTAAATTAAATTAAAAATTAGAAACCATATGAATAAACTATACGTAACTAACTTAAAGTCTTGTTCCAGGCCTTGATGTTGTGCCTTGAGCTAGATTTGTGACTGCTGATCTTTCTGCCAACTGAATTACTGCTTTTAAGTCACACAAAGAAAAAGCACCCATTTAAAAATTCATGTCAGGAGCTACTTATTACATGGTGTCAGTATATAAAACAGAGAAGTAATTTTGACTGTTGTAAAACAATACAGGTGGCAGAGACTTGTGGAGTTCACCTTGTCCAAAGTCTGTTGTCTGTTTACATCGCATCACCAATACAATTTTATGGACAACACAGGAATTTTCTGTCCAAATACTAAGCCTACTAATGGTATTTGTCCCTACTCTGCTTCTGAGAATGTTAAGAGGGTTACAATTTTGTAGCATCAATATTTTAAGTGATGGCATCACAGTGTTTTCCTGAAAGGTATCACATAACTTCTGTGAAATGTTTACATTATTACAACAAGCTTCTCTGCCACTCTGTCATCTTGTAGAAAACTCAATCCACAGGAAAAAACACCCACCCCAAGACCAACAAAAAACCCCCATCAAAAGCCTAATGCAAGTTTGTTTAATATTAATCATATTCCAGAGCATATGGGTTTAGAGTTCCATTTTCCTTAAGATCAACCAGTTTGTAGTTGTAATAGAATCAGCCTTATTTCAGAACAAATGCGTGTTTACAATGACTTACAATAATATGCCAGTCATGGAAGAGTTTTTGATGTCAAGGACTCCATTATATGTTTGGGTGCAAGTTCAACAACAACAGCTGCTCCAGATTTAATGAAGCTAGTACTCAAGGGACAGACATTTCCTGGATTTATTTATGGGGGCTTACAGAAAATGTTCAATATGTACCAAAATATACATTGTTCAGAGACTTTCATGCTTAAGAGTGAAACTCTCAATGTTTGATTCATAATGGCTATTTCTGAAGGGCTAACAGGAAATAAAACTGTTTGTTTTAATTGCATACAGCAAAATGCTAGAAAAGAAAGATTTATGTTCTCCAGTGACAGTGAATGTTTTGGGCTAATTTGTCATGGTTACCATGGACAGAAAATAAAGGAATATTATTCAAACGCTACTCCAATTCATAGACTTCTTAAAGTCTGCTATCAGCAAATATGCACAGTCTTGTGGGTTCTCCTTTTAATCATTCATGTTACTTTTATTATTGTATTCCATTAATAGGAAATACAAACAAATAGCCAAGCTATCTGATTCTATACTGCACTCCAAGTAAACTAGGAAAATGGAAGGTGATACTAGATCAGAATATTTTTAATATGTTTATATGCAGGTTATTTTTAATGATTAAAAATGCATCCACTCTACTTACAAAAGTACTTTCTGTTTCTGTCTTTCACTTGTCCCCTTACTGTGCGTATCAGTACACACACACCAATTACTTAAGAAGTTTTGTATTTTAGTTTGAGATCCTTGACTTAACAGAATTTCAACAGCAGTTATACAATATTTGAGAGGCCACACAGTAGTAATCTCTCATTGTGTCAATGTAGTTTTCCACTCCAGCTTAGGCTTTTTACTCTTGCTAGACCATAATGTTCTTTTGAAACAAACAAACAAACAATTTCAATAAATTAGCATCTTCCCTTTTTACTTTCACATTATCCAACAAAAGAATAAGCCAATGACTGAAGAAACAAATGGAGAACAATGCAGCTGCCTATAGTTTATTAAAAGGCCAGAGAAATGAGTAATACAAGGAAATTTAGGAAAGATGCAGACTGGAAATTTGATTACAGTGCATCCTCTGCAAACAGAAGGCAAAATGCAACTTTAAAAAATATCACACATTTTAACTTTTGTTTTCTTTTAAGATTCCATAATCTTTCAGTATCTGTACTGATCAATGCTTCAAAAAGCAGTACCTCTATCTATGGGTTCATACCTCAAATGCAGAAATTTTCATTATTTTGGCTTCTGTTTCCTGCATTTATGATCATAATGTTATCTCATCACACATTATGGGTTGTTATTGTGTTTTGTAACATGGTGTTTCTACTATTAGGGTGTTAACTGGAAAGATGACTGAGCAGAAATAAATGTCAGAGTATTACAAATGGATTTTGCTTGGCTGTTGAAATACTTCAGTTTCAGCATCATAGCACCTATTCCAAAACCTTTTCCTTCCATATACTAAGCTGCCAACTCTGTCTTCAGCAAAAGGAAAACAGAAAATATCCCATACACCCGCTGTCATCACAGCAATGGACAAATTCTAATACAATTTCAATGAGTATAATTATCTCGTGACAGTTGAAACTCCAAGAAAGCTATAATCTTTCAACCGATTCTTAGACCTCACAAAGCATTAGAAAACACAGATTTCTTTCTGAAAGCGTAGCCCTCATTACATCTTATTTGCCACGAACCACTTCCATGGTGAACTACAAGACACAACACCTAGAAGTTCATCTTTCACTTTCTCTTACCACCATTCCACCATTTTCTTTCCTTCCTCGAAAACTTAATTGAAGCACTGCTTTTGCCATAGACTACTTTCATGCCACAGTTTCTTCAAGTTTATTTATTAGTACAGGTAAGTATTTTCTAAGTTAAAATTGAGTTTAACTCAAATTACTTAAGAATTCTTGCAATTGCACTGTTTTTTAAAAAATAACTTATCAAATTGAATTAAAACCCAAATGTTCTCAACTTTGTTCTCTAAAATTTACATTAAAAAAGTGACAGTACACAAGAGTCATTTCATGTCAACATGAAACTGGACAGTTTTTGTAGTTTACAGTTGACTGAGAAATCAGTTATTTACACCACTTATGTTTCTAGAATTATAGAAATCATTAGTATTTACCTTAAAGTTATCTATCTAAAGTAGCCTACTGTGAGAGGATGGCCCAAGATCCACATGCATTCAGAATTCCCTCCAACAACACAACTTTGGATTAGAGATTCTTAGATGTCACAAAGATGGCATATTAACAAAGCACAAAATCCATTTCCTCTTGCTCTTTGACAGCGCTAATGAGTACTTCTCCAGCCTTTACTCAGTCTACTCAGTCTGGATCCAAATATGCCTTCCATCATCAACTTGTCTTTCTCCTGTCTTTGGGATTTGACCTTTCTCCTTTAAACATTTCAAATTATTGTAATTCAGAAACAGATGTGAAGGAAGGAGTTAGTAATGACACTGGAAGGACAAAATACTGTTCACTTTTTTCACATTAAACTTCAACACTAATAATCCACCAAAAAAATTCGTAAGACAGACTCTTCATGATCCTCAGAACATAAGATTAGTTCAAAATGACAACTTTTGAAATAAGTGTTAACTTTAATTAACTCTATTTTTTCTATATTATTTTCTATATTTCTGAGCTTTTAAAATTTATATTTTTACCTTTTTCCATAACATTCACAATGGGGACTCTCAAAACTTAATTGAAAACTGAAAGTTTTAGGCAACTGTGGGAGCTGGGCTCTAAATAAGCAGATTAGCAAAAATATACATGCTTCCCCTCCAAATCTTGTGTATTATTGTTTAGGCTGGATGTTTCTCATACCAATAATTCTTCTTCTTTAAGACATAATCTAAAAAAGGGGTCTAGATGCCACAGCAATACAGCCAAACTCCACAGGAAAAATGGGAAGCACAATTAAAAATTGTACTTCTATCAACAGATACAGGAAGTAGACTATAAAGTCAAGGAAGCTAAGCCCTATGATTATTTTTATTTATTTTGTGTTTTACATTTACATGTACATTTACATTTCCTTCTTCTCAGTATCTTTTAGTTCTATAACAATTTTCCACACCAAGAATCCTACGCAAGCCCAACAAAGTTAATAACATCCCTCATAGTCCTTGTAATAGTTTGAATATTTTTCCTGTCTAATAATCCAGTTACCAACATCAGAAAGTTAGTCCTAAATTTATCAACTGACTTTGCACTTCAGTTCCCCATGAAGCATCACAAAGAGGTAGCAGTCAGCTGCTTTAACCTAATTTTAAAATAACATATTTTAAAAAAGTTAGTTTGTCATTACTATTACTGCTCTGCTTCCTCTATTCTTTGCATTTGGTAGCGCTGAATGAAAACAAATAGTTATTAATGGCTTTCTCTTCAGTAGCCATTAACTAATTTATGGCCTTTTGAGGAGCTGGCTCTTATCCCTGCATGCTACACCACCCACCGCTGTGACTCAGGGCATCAGGCAGCACCAGTGAATCACTGCATTTTCAGTGGAACTTTTATGAAGCAGCAGAGACTTTTTCCTCAGGTTTTTCTGCCACTCCCAGTGGGTCACTCCTCTCTGACAAGGCAGAAACACCCTTCTCAGAAGTTATCTCTGCCAGTAAGATTGTGGCAGAAGTCTTGGTCTATTTAAATCCAGATTCCTAATTAATCATCAGGCATCTATTATCCTGTCCTGCATTGCTCATCTTCCCGTTTGCTCACAGCTGCTGAGATTGCTCTCCCTGCAAGGCTGAGTTATAAAACAATTGCTGACCTAA
Organism: Bucorvus abyssinicus; assembly: GCA_009769605.1. NCBI lineage: Eukaryota > Metazoa > Chordata > Aves > Bucerotiformes > Bucorvidae > Bucorvus > Bucorvus abyssinicus. The sequence goes on from CM020063.1 coordinate 44,664,629, forward strand.
AGTTCTAGGTATATGTTAAAAAAAAAAATCCTCAACTCAATCTTATCAGACTTTCCTTTCAGGTTGGGTTGTCCCTCCTGTCGAAGAGACTACCTCAAAGGGTGAATGAGAATAGCTCATATGCTAATAAGACCATTCTCCACAAAGAGGTTATCAGATCACTCCACTGAAGGGCCACCAATCCATCAAAGCTTTCTCTCTATCCCATCACATGCCTGAAGAGACAGATTTCTGCAAGATGCACTGAAAGGTAATTCATATTGTTTCCAGTATTGCAGCTGCTGGAGCACAAAGAACCACAAGTTTGCCCCTCGAGGTTACAGTGCTTCACGGAAATAAGCAGGAGCGCTGCTGAAGTGCTCTGCACACCCCAGTCACCTTCCCTGAGCTAAGTTACCATCAGAGTAGTTCAAGTGTAGAGAAACCTTCAATGAGCACTACTCTGAAACTGCTCTGAATGAAAGACACAATCTTAACCCGCATAATTGAAATTACCTCAGAGGATGGGTATTTCTCATACCAAGCTATATATAACCATCACTTTGATGTTTCTCCTTATAAAAATCATGGCCATATTATGGCGTTTTGTTTCTAAATTGATGTAAATGCATGATACTTTCATTATTCACTCAGAACTAACAATTGGTTTATATGGGGTCTTTCGTGTACAACAGTCAGATTTGAGAAGGGTTACAGTACATCTCAGCCCCACTGAGGCTCAGAGCACAGTAGTCTCTCTGCGGTTCCTCAGCTAAGCCAAGAGAGAAGTAAAATGTAAGTTTTTATGTGCCTTAGTAACAAAGGTGAAAGAAACTTCTTTCCAAGAAAGATTGAAACTTTTATTCATTAAGACTGCTCGACTGAGACAGAGATAGAGGAAAAGGCCTTAAAGCAACTCCAATCAGGATCAACATTTAAAAACTATGTCAAAAATACAAATCCCTAGATATCACTAAAATTTAAAACAGCTGCTTTCCTGCAGATCAAAAGAGTGTGCACCTTCTCCTGTCACACAAGTCAGGAAGCAGAAAATAGCCTAGGTATAGGAGTCAAGATTACTTTATAATTACTCAGCATCCACATACTCTAAATTAACTGCATGTTTACAGCGAAGGGCTCAAGAGGTAACAAGGTACACTTCATATCTGGCTACCACTTTACTGAAAAACATCAGCATCTGACCATCTACAGCTGCCTTCGGCGTTGCTGTGTTTTTCTTTACAAATAATAGCTGTTGTAGATGTGACCCACGAAGCATAGAAGGTTTTCCTCTTCATTACCCAGAACAGCACAAACTAGATCCATTCAGGTTAATGGATATAGGCTGTACACAGCCATGAAAAGATGGATGAATGCAGCATCTGGACTGTGTTAAGATTCGCTAGGAAACTTACAAATACTGAGAAATTCTTTTTAAAGATTAGCACAGAGTTATCTCCAAAGTAGCCCGCATTCGAACGCTACTTCAACCTACCAATGCATAGTTTTAAAAGGTGTTTCAAAAAACAACTTAAATGATATACAATAAATGCATGGAAAGAGTAGTCATTCAATATTTTAAGGCCTGTAACCAGCACTAAACAGAAGTCCTTCATAACTCAGGAACTTGAGCAGTGCTGCAAGCTTTTCCACTGCTATTGTCCAGTGGGTGAGTAACCAACAGGAACCACCCTGTCTTGGATCAGACGCTCTCCTCCCTGCCTGCCAGCTCAGGCTTTGGTGTCAGATGCAACAAGCATTTTTAAGGTATATATGGATAGATTAAAGACCTAAATTAACTACTTTCATCTGTTTGTTTACAAACTTGAATTTTGGAGAGGAAAAAAAATACAAAAGGAAACAAGACATTTTCAGTTAGGTTTCTAAGATCATCAGAGCCATCCTCATGCTCTTTTTTTTCTTTAATTATGCAATCATCTTAAATCTTCACATGATCTTTCTTATGCTTACTTAAATAAAACCTCATATGAATAAAAGGCAGATTGAGAAATATCAGACTTTTTATACAAATATTTAGTGCTGCTACAGAACAGTGATCATACTCTGCAGAAGATAATCTTGTTAAATGAACTAACTGCTCACACATTGTGAATTTAAGAGCAATTGTATTTTTTTCACTTGTTTATTGTCTGGTTGCCACAGCAATACACTGCCTGTTTGTTTTAAACATGACATGGAAAGTACATTTGTTAAAAGCATGTTTTTTCCTCAGCTTTATACTGTACATGCACTGGTAATTTCAGGCCAAAGAGAATGCTGGACTCTGAACGCACAAAACCCAAAAGAATCCAAAATGAACTTCAGCCAATCCCAGTTTCAGAGCACACCAATATGTCAAACTACAGCTGTTCTGCCTTAATGAAGAGATGTACTGCCCAGCTTAACCCAGTCCCCCTGTCTGTCTTCCCCAGAGGGAAGCTAATGTCAGTTAATCTCACTAATGTATGTATCTCAACAAGAAGTATCCTGCTTTATGTCTTCTTTTTCTCACTTGCATCTCTGACCTGCACACAAATACAATCCACTTCAGAGAAATGTTTTACACGGGCTTTGAAAAAATATTCACTATTTCAATATGTAAATCAGGTAGCCTGGAAAAGTCATTTTTCACAAAAAACACACACTGTATGAAGCAAAATATAATTTCTTGCATGGATGTAGTATAATCAAAGGGGTTTTTTTGTTTGTTTGTTTTTTGTTTTTTAAACTTTGACTGGGCAATAAAAATACTTTGTAAATTTAAAAGATAACTGTGAACTGAAATTGATCAAAACACCATCTATTCTTGTTCTGCTTATGAAATAAATGCAGCACGCAATTTCCCATGCAAAGAACTTTAAGACCAAGCAAACTGCAACTGACATCAGCTGTTGTAGTTTTCCACAAATCGTAAATTCATTCCAATGGCACTACCTGTGCACTAAAGAACATCACAGTTGGTCTTTTGAAATGTTTGTCTGCTACAATTTATGCCCATGTCAATGTTATTTAATACCTGCCTTCCCATATTTAACGTCAGTACACCACCATGTTCCCACCCAATCTCCAAAGCGCATCAGTCACTATACTCAATTTAACTCAAAGGTTGCACAACTGCAATCCCTCTGCAATTCCATTTCATCACTGGATTGCCTAGAATGCATAACTAAATTATTGAATTTCTTTCTTAATAAAATGTATCCTTGTAGAATTTTCATGAACTACTACACTAAAATATTATCCTTTAGGATAGTTCTCTGGGAGATTAAGTTGTAAATGTATTTTTAAATGAATTCCTTCTTCCTCTAGTACACAGAAAAAGGTACTTGCGCACATTCACTTAAAAATCATCTGAGCAATGGCATGAAATTCATTGCCATACTAGCAAAGCAATGAATTGCATGATCTGTGTTATGGACTATAATTTACAGATGCAGACCATAATGATACATAAGTATTACAGAGCAATTCCTGCTAATAGTCTGAAAGTGAAACAATTAAAACGACACAAAAAATTTTGAAGTGCAGTCCTCTGGGCCATTAAATTTCATGATAAAAACTCAGGTTTTTTCCTTGGTTTTTTTGAAAGGTGATAGAAAGTATATTCAGAGAAATACTACTGTTTGTTTGAACCAATGTGTTTTGGAAACAAAAAACCACACAAACAATCTTCAGAGATTAAGAACCGTGTACCTGAAATGCTATGCTTCAGGGTTCCCAACTACACAAAACTTATCTAGCAAAAAATTATTTTTTCCTAAACCTTAAATCATCTGTATCTGAACCATCACAGCTACAACCACACAACTACTTTATTCAATAATAGTATTGCCACAATCAAAAGTTTATTGGGGGAAAACAATCATTTGCTTTTCCACATGTCAAAAAGCATCCACAAAATACAAGTATCCACACAGAAAATGTAACAATTTCAGAGAAAAAATTGCTTAGCAAACACTCCAAGGTCAGACTCTCCCCTCGGGCTCCTCTAAAGAAACTTTAAAATATTTCTCCTATATTGAGTATCTTTTTCTGCTAAATTCTGAACTTGCTCAGGTGTTTTTCTTAGTTCTTAATGAGATCACATCATTCAAATTGCTCTCATCATAACATCAAGAAACTGCCTAGTTTCCTCACGATAACCTACTGCCATTTCCACCATTCACGGAATGCACTTATACACTTGTATTTGTTCTCCATGTCAGTCTAAGTGATACCACATTTCTTCACTATGCAGATGATAAGCCTTAAAACAGATATATGAAGGAAGAGCCATATCACTTCCCAGCACATTTTAAAATGTTTGGTTTCTGATACAGTTTTCATTTCTTGATTGTATTCTGCCTTATCTAATTCACCAAAAGGCTGCAGTTTTAGGTGGTTATGAAAATAATAAAAAAAAAAGAACAATCCATGAGGCTATGACTTTTAAAGAATGTTGTTTGGGAGGTATGGGGAGAACCCTCTTCTACTCCAGTTGCACAGATCTGCAACCTAAACTACTGTAAATGGTTTAAGCTGAAAAGAAATAGACAATAAAAAGGGGGACTGAAATGCAGACCTTGCACTCCAGTTAGATCCTCCTAAGTTTCAAAGCAAGGTAGAATAAAGACAAAGAATAATACAAGTCCTGAAAAAAATATTGTGGGAATTAACTGACATTTTATTCTCTGAACATATTAAAACACAGTGGTGATTCATCAGGAATATAACCTGTAGGTATGTCTTCAGATTTCAAGGGAACACAAAATTTCAAGGAGCAACAAATTATCCTGCAGCTGACAGGCCAATAAAATATTACCCATTTGCAGCCTCAGTATTCCTTTTGAGTGAAAATATTTTTCAGAAGCGATTCTTCAACAGGCTATGTCAAGTCTTCATAAACTATTTGTTCCACTACTACTTGCTGTAAGTAAACCTACTCAGATTCAGCTTCCAGCCATAGTTCTTTCCTGTAACTTACCACACCTGATAGAAAAGGCCATTGTGGTTTTTTGTCACACATACAATGTTTATTAGAATTATGCTGAAAAACACTGAGGCAACAGAACACTAGCATAATACAACACAATACACTAGCATAAGTCTTAAGTGCTCCATACAATAAAATATTCAACTCCCTACTCTTGCAACTATGAAAAGGGTGGATCTTTTTGGCACAGGATCAGTCTGGGAGGTCTTTTTAAGCTGTTTGCCCACTAAGATATCAAAATTTTCCCAGAGCTTCTACTTCTAACATTATCACCCATTCCTCTCTGTTGCCTCCTTTGATTCACAAATGCTTTTGCAATGTCCATACCTGGAGACCTCCTACCTACAGTAGCATCTTTAGAAAAGAAATACATACACTACCTATTTTTAGACTTCATGAATGGCATGAAAGTAAGAACCATAGGTATTACTTATTTCACTGAGTCTTAAATCCTCAGGTATTTTGTGTGAAATAATTAAAGCCAGGTTTCATGAAAAATATGGAAAACTGATATATTACCTCAAAAAAGCCTACTGCAATATCCCTGCTCCATAGATTTCTCAATAATCCTTTCCTCACTTTTAGATCAGTCTAAGCAATTTTGACTTTTTCTTTGTAAGTGATTAAGTATAGGAATGTAAAACTTGATCCTCTCCTAAGACATTCTGAGATGCAGTGGTTTTTTATAAAGGAAATTTACCAGCAACAATTACATATTCATTCTGTAATCCCTCACCATTTTAGTGGACTTCTCTGCTACTTTAATTCCAGACTAACTACAGAATAGGCAGCTTCAGATTTCAACCCGGACAAGTGGGACAGGATACCCACTGTATGCTGATAGAATATTTGCACATTTTCATGTCTTCCATAACCTCTCGAGGATTTAGCATTAAAACCTTACTTGAGAAAGCCAGAAATCAGTTCAGCCAATTCTTTTTGTTCTCTTGCACCCTAATTATTTGAAGAGGATGATAATTTAAATGTGTTCATCTGTTTAATATCTTCCTTAGTAACTAATGGACTGTCTTTGTGACACACAAGTATTTTTGCTTTTCAGATTCAGAAAAGAAATAGTAATGGAACATCTTGGCCTGTTCTGAAGCAATTTCTGAAAAAACTTTTTTTCATCATTATTCAGTAACAGAAATACAATAAGCCTAACAAGAATATAAGTCTAGCACGATTAATAGAAATTTTGAAAAAGCACTTCTGCTTGTAATTCTACCAGTTGCAGATCTTTCCCTTATGTTACTCTTATTTTTCTTTCTTTTTGTAAATTCACTTTTCTTCCATCTGTTCTTTCATATTTTTAAACTCTCACTTTAGTAGGAAAAGCCTCAATAAAATGTGCTTAAGTAATAAACAATGAGACTTTTGACCATCTAAATGTTCTAAAACTTGTTGACAAAGACCTAGGTACTCGATCCAGCCATCTGTATAGTCATTACTACCTTTTCTGAAAGCAATGCAACATGAATCAAGTGACTGAATCAAGGATCAATCGTGCTTATATCTGCATGTAGAAAACCCATCATAATCTAGACATACAAAACACATGGTTAAAGTGAACAACTCAAACATACTAATTTTGTTATTGGGAAAAAAAAAAACCTTCATTCCTATCATGCAGCATTATTAATTCAATCTCCTTGCTTCAGTAACATTTTAATACCTCATTTCATGTGTAAAGAAGCACAAGAGTTTCATAACTTCTGGAGTGATGGGAAGACAGATATGAGGTTAGCTCTAAGCTCAAAAAATTCCCATGCAGCAGACAAGCCTGCTGCCAAAAGACCACAGATGTATACAATATGAGAGCTTAAGCTCTGATACTGAAGGGAAGCCATGGAAATTCTCTGTTTTTAATGTAGTCATGTAATTCTAAGGTGCAACTTGCATCAACTCAGTATTTTAGTTGGTTTGGTTCTCAGTTTGATAACCTTATAGCTATGCTAAGAAACAAATTGCAAGAAAGGAATCCAAAAAGCAAGGTAACATAAAACTAGAAAATGAAAACAACGAAGAAGAGAGAAACATTATAAATGGACCATGAGAGATAATCAGGTTTGAGCTGGTTTTTTTAGACATTATTTTTGCACTAACAGAAGTTAGTGCAAAAAAGTAATTACAATCTTCTTGTCTAAATACAGACACTAATTTTATCACAGTGACTTTTCTAAAAGGAAAGAAACAGACTGGCTTTCTATCCTGTTCAAAATTAAGTCCTCAAGTTACAAGCTATACATGAATTAAGTCCTTTTGTCTTTTGATAATCAAAACTACCTGCAGATAAGAAACAGCTTCTCTAAACTGCGTATGACTAATCCAGGGGAGTGGCGTGGAAAAGGGGATGGAAATCTGCCTGGTCACTGTGAAGACACAGTAAAGAATGATTGCTATGTAAGTCCAAAGCCATTGAGACACAAATCAGCTGACCTAGCGGTCAGTTTTTAAAGCTTAGCACAAACATGAGCACCCAGCCCTCCCTTGATATCTTGTACTTCCCCTTTCAGCAAATGAAACCTTTGACCTGCATTAGTTTTGAACTGAGAATTTTCAACTGATGAGGACATAGCTGAAGTAATCAAAATTTAGAAGCTTCAACTGAAAAGTTGCTACTTCAGCTGAGTTCGATTGTTTGTTTCAACAGGATCCAACTCATGGACTGATCAATAAATAGTATTTCTGAAACCCAAACTCAGATGTAATTGTGTTTGACAAATAAGTTAAAAGTTCCAAGTTCTTTTTCTTGGCTATCTGTTCTACTGCTGACTTAACTACTGCACATCACTCTCACTTATGTGAGCTTTCTCATGGAAAGTCTGGAATAAGCAAACAATTAACAAAAAAACACAGACTGAGATTTTTCAGAGAGAATGTGTTCACAAAGTCTCCTGAAGATGAGAAGGACAACAGGCAGCTAGATCAGTTTTAAAAGTCACAGCCTAGGGGACTAAGAGAAATTGATGTCAGCAAAAAATAAAAAAAAAATAAAATAAAAAAATCAATCAGCATTCATTTAGTGTTATTTCTAGCACAAGTTTCAGCAAAAATATTTTACTTGTAGAAAGAAGCGTCCAAACTGAAGTGTCTGCAAGCAATAGCACTACTGTAAATCTATCAAGTGTCTTAGGATGTCATTGCCTGCAACTGTTGCCATCTCAACCAATTACAGTATTGCAAGAACTAAAATAAGAGAATACTGGCATGTGACATAAAATGCTCTGAAATAATCAGTTCAACAGTTTATCTACCAAGCATTCTAAAATTAGTTTCCATGCCTATGGGAAAGAACTGATGGAAACTCAAGATCTGGCCTATCTTCCATAGGTGTCAAGTTGATAATGAATGGAAAATTTAGGACCTGTGAAACAGCTGTGCATCTACTCTGACCAAAAGATAATCCTTGAAAACAAACACTGAAGGAATCCAGATCCTATCTCTTAAACAACTGTCCTTAGGCCATGGCTATGAATACTTACTTTTCTTCACTGAAGAGAGCAGCTGGGATCTGTAAGAGAATGATCTCCCAACTTAAACAGCCAACTTCAGCGGAAACCAAGAGTTCATTCATTACAGACAGCACCTGAGGAATTCTTAATTGTGGCAAAAAAGCACTATGGACTCAACTGCATCTTAGTTACAACTTCAGGTTTTATTGGCACTTTTTTTTTTTCCTGTATTTTACAATAAGGTTTATAAGGAGTGGGGTGGGGGGTGAAAAAGAAAGGCTACCACACACACAAAAGACATTTTAGTGAAATGGAGAGGACTAGCTGGACAAGAATCCTCTGTTCACCTCCCCTTATGTTGAGGATTGTGCTGAAGCGAAGATCGTGTGGAGAATCCTTCTCACCCCACACCTGTCCCCTACTAGAGGGTCCTGATTTGATCAATAAAGAAATTGCCTGGTATATCTGCTGAAGAGATCCTTTTGCTTAGCTTCTGCTTTAGTCTGCTACACAAAATGCATACAGAAATTTTAACATACACAGATACTACAATATACCACTGAGGAAGAGGGTAGGCTTTCCTGCCGGAAGAGAAAGAGAACTTAGAACAGAATGTGTGCACTCTGACATTATCATCAAGTTTTTGCTTCAGAAATTGAATCAAAGCAAGAAGGTTACAACAGTGCTTAAAGACACCCATCACTCAAGACAGATAAAATACCCCACAAACAAATCTATTATACCTTTCTTGCTTTAAATCTACCCCTTCCCCCCTACAAAGCAATACACTTAGTCAACGCCTCTCACAAATTTCTACAAAAACATCATCATAAACTTGAGATTTTTCAAATAGACACAAGTGCCTTGAGTGTGCCCGTGTTGTAGCATCTTCAATCTAATCAAAGAGCAATGACAAAACTGTATTCAGTGCATTGTCCAAAACCATTACGTCCTCATGTAAAAGAAAGATGTGCCATTTGCCTGGATCTCAGGATTCTGCCTATCTTCAGTCTGATGAAGAAGAGAGAAACAACTGTGCAGCTATAAATTTAAAGGACAATCTCTTATAACAAACATTTATAAAAATGCTTCATGTATTACGAGCTTGCAACACTTCAGACTATGAAATCTTATCACCATTGGTTTTCAACACTTATTTTTCTATCCTTGTGAGATTACATCTAGACTGTCCCATAAGAAATATTCTGGATACAAACAATATATCATCCACAAGATGGCCAGCAAAGAAATATAAAATATTGGAATCTACCCAGTATTCTTAAAGATGACATTTATACCATAGCTGAATATCTCTTTATCAGATCAGGTTTACTGTGGCCTTAACAAAGAAACACCTCTCAGTGTTGTGTTTACTTTTATAAAGTAAAAACATATGTTTACTTCTTAAAAGGTATGCCTCTTCAAAAAAGGCCACATAAGTTGTTTAAGAGTTTAAATAAAGCTTTTCAAAACTAATTACAACTTGTGCAAACTTCCATTGAAGCTTCTGTAGAAAGGCCAAACCATTTCAACTAGTAAGATGATTGCAGAATCCAAGCTGTGTTAATGTAAGAGATAGGTTTATTTTCTACACAGCTTGGCTGTTAACAGTCAATTCATGCTGCTTGTCAGCTAAAAGCTGGTTTTGAACACTACTCAAAAGCTTTAACAATAAATACAATTACTTGACATCCATTAAGGATTCAAGAGTCTCACCATATAAATTTTAGCTTTCCACTATAGATTTATTATTTAATTCTGAGAAACAGAAAGGACACTTCTATAATCTTTACCTTATTTCCACAATTTCTTGAAACTTATTAAAATTTACACAAGGAATCCTACTAAATTCAAGACTACTAACCTGCAACTAAGCCAAAATTACTCCAGTGAATCATAAATTGCTTCTCTTAAACAAGAAGGAAGAAAGTTTATTTCACTTCAGAATGATACTATTGAAATTTTATAATTTACAGCAGTAATAAATGTTAAGGATTCATGTATACCAATGAAACTGAAAACTTACTCTCAGAACATCAGTACTCCTTGTCCATTCAATAAAACAATTTTCCACAACTTAATCAACACTTAAGTAATTTCAGAATTTTACATATTTTTTTTCTTCAGCTGTTACCTTAACCTTAGAGCATAATATGTATTTCCTTCTCAAAATTAATGTATGTTGCTACCACTCTGAATTGAGTCCACAGAGAGCTCAATGTAGCCTGGTACATCTGGACTTTCCATCACATACTAGCAAGATGTACCATTCTAGCTCTCAAGAAGGAAGAGTGCATATGATAAAGACAATTTTCTCTTACTAACCATTTTCCCTTCAAAGGCATTGAAAACAATAAGGCACAGAGTTTTAAGTCAGCCGCCAGACTACTGAAGCGTTAACAGTTTTATGCCTCAGTTATGGAGAAACCCACATGAATTTTTTTAAAACAAATAAGTTCTTTACCATATGGAAACATATTTCTTTGCAATGTCATGGTCCAGATTAAGTTTAAAGTTGTAGCTGAAAGGAAAATGCTCAGATATTGTTGAATCTATGTGTTATTTTCCTAAGCCATATGACCTGACATCTAGGGACTTCTCTTTCATTTTTTAATTAAAGTAGCTGCTGTTTGTTGAATTACACAATTTTCCATGATCCACTACCCATTTTGTAATCTGTTACAATTACTTTTGTATTCTTTCTTGTTGGTTAGAGAGTTACATTTTAGGTAGTACTCCTCCAACTGAAAGATCTATAGCAATTACTCTTCAAGCACAATTGAACTTTTGGAGCAAGCTCCTTCTTGTCATAGTTCAGGAACCACTTCAAGGGAAAAAAGCTATCACCCAGAGGAAACTTAATGTATCTAGAAAAATATTAAGGACGGAATCATGGACACAAGCCTCAGCTTATGCTCAAGAAATGCAATTGAATTTGAAGCATATGTGCCAAGGACTTACATACCCAGGAAAACTCTACCAGATGATGAAATTTGCCCCTGCCTCCCTGCAGAGGGTACTGCACTGGGACAAGGGAAAGTCCACTTCTTTGGAAAACAACAGCACAGAAGGCAGGACCAAGGTTGGCTATGTACACCACCAAATCATCACTGAACCTTACATGCACAAGCCACTATGCTGAGTTACTCATACGCGATGAAATATAAGTCTGTCTTTATGTACAAGTAACAGAACTAAAAATTAACCAGAATTTTAGATAGATAACTGATAAACTTGAATAATAATGTCATTCGACAAACATGAGATCAGTTTTACATGTGTGACTGAATATATTATTCCTGCTTCTTGAATATCATTTGTGAATGCAGATTTTCAGAACGCTACCAGTCTTTTACCAAGTGAATTAAAACAATCTCAAACTTTCAGTACAAGTTCTTTAAGTCCCAACTCAAAAAGAACTAGTGCAGCTTTAACACAAACAAGAAATTGTTCCAAAACTGTATGGATCAAAAAGCTCATACTTTTGTAATAGGAAGAAAGGAGTACAACAGACATGAAATGGTGGTTTGGGTTTTTTTTTCAGATGTTTCTGTTTAGATAGACATGGAAAAATGGAGTTTCCTATGAAATAAAAGATAGCGAGCAATTCCTGTAGGTTTACAATTCTCCGTGATGCCTCTGATCTGTAATTGTTACCCTGAAGCTCTTTAAACAATTTGGACTCTGAATAATATACACAGAAGTAAGAGAGATCATGGATAAAGGTACTAGCTCCAGAGATATGGTACCCTCTGGAAGCTTGTTACCCTGAGTGGAACATGATAGGGATAGGAAAACCATATGTGTAATTCAAATTTTGGCATCCTACTGATTATGTATACTACTCTTTCTAGCCTAATAGTGGTCTTGATTAAAGACTATTGTTCAGGAAGGGAAGCACATGCATTTGCAGATGGTATAAATATGCTGCAATAACTAAACAACATTTGATGAACACATGCAGCTCTGGCAGCACACCAGAAAGAAACCACTGCATTTGTGTCATGTAAGTACTGCCTGACAAACTTGAGATAAACTACACAGATAGATTAGGATGGGCAAAACTTGGGAATACACTACCTCCCAACTCTAAGTCTTAGAAGTGGTTAATAATAAAGATTAAAAAAAAGTTATAGTGTCAATTTTAGCTATGAGCTTGTCCAACAGAGGTTAAAACCAAAATAAATCAAGCTTTTCTTCCCTGTTTCTGATCAAGCATTTATTCACTGCTATCTCACAAGGAGAGCTTTAAAATACTTGCTTCCTGTTTAGCCTAGTCTCTTTATTTTCCTGTACATTAAATCTTCATGATGTTCTTTACTCTCAGACGCACCTCTCCATGCTCAGCTGAGGAGTCTCAGGCCATTTCTATTCCAAGACCTCACACCTCCCTCAGCCCATCTCCTGCGTACCTCGCTGTCTGCTCAAGCTCAGCATGGCTGAAAAACAGAGATGCCACCTCCTTCAGATGCTGCCGTGTATTCTCTAGGCTAACACATATATCAGCATCATGTCTGCTATTAAAGTCTGTGAACCAGGCAACATCCTCAGCTCAAATTCTCTCCCCGGACCTTCACAGTCTAGTTCTGCTATTAAAAGAGCAGCATTTTGTAATTTCTTTCCTCCACCAAAGAAGTGGGTTTATTTTCCTCGTGAGAAATTCAGACATCAAGGATGCGTATCTGTCATCTTTCCTCTCATGTCTGGGTTTTCAGGTGGGGTAGTGCCCACTTTTTATGTTTGTGCCATAGAACCTACAGAGATCCACCACCACAACCGAAGAATGTACTAACAAGAAAAAAGACAAGTATCTGCCCCCAAATATTTTCCACAAATCAAATGAATGGTCTCAGTCTTGCCCTGCGGTAAATACCACGTAACTTAGCTTCCTGGCATTCTAAACTCAAAGAAACAAAAAAAATGTACTCAAAGAGTCTCAAGATGACAGACAAAAACGAAAATTAAATTAGCATGGTAAATCAAACGCATTTGCAATATATACAGTCAGGTCTTCACCCGGATTTCAGTACTGATGTGTATGAGGGTCTTGTGACAGCTCTTGAGCCCAAGTGTTCGCCTCACTGTTCTTACTCTCAAAACCAGTGTACCATTCCATTTCCAATTCCCCTTGAATCTGTTTTGACACTCAAAAATCAAGATGTAGGCTGCCTAAGAGTTAAGAGACAAATCCTGTCCACTCACCCTTCCCACACATGATCTGGTGAAGTTATTTTTATCACAAATTAAGAATGCCTTTACTTTGAGGTCACCAAAGAGTGATGCAAAGTATTCAATCATTAACTTGTCAGAGCACTGCCTGGTTATATGTACCGTTTTGTATTGTTAGATGTGATTAAAAATGGGCATGAACATTGATTTGCTAACAACAAATACATCTTCAGATAAACTGTTAATATTCATGAAAATTACTAAAGCTATTACAAGATATATTGCATGTTTGCAGAGAAAGAACAGAGAAACAAACTTTGCATTACTATAATCAAGCAATTTTGGAGGTGACTGTGGACATGCTTTGGTTAGTTTGATTCTTTTACTCAGCCTCTCTGAAGATAAAGTACTAGTACAAGAACTTTCTTTTCAAGAGAAATTGTGTTCTTTTTGCAATCATGGTGGTTTTATCCCCAGATTATATCACTGAAATAATAATATTTAAACTATAACTGTGTCGGGTAGCTAATATGCATAACATAACCCCTTCCACTGGTTAGTACAATACTTCTGTTACCACATGTCCAAATAATGACCTTATTAAAATATTATTTTCCCAAATACCTTAGGTAATTCACTCATAGCCTGCAAGACTCTTGAAAGCAGAACATCTCAGTTACATAGTTTACAGATTTGAAATAAGGCAAAATTTTCATCTTTACTTATAATTACACACGTGTATATTTGAAATACCTTTCTAAACATGCTTCCATTTGCTTTTCATTAGTATTTGCTTCCTTGTTTAACATTCTCCATTCTCAGTTTCGACCTATGTCCTAGACAAGACCTCATTATTTTTTAATGAAGTTAAAAATACATTGCTTAATGTATTTCCATATACAATCTCAGTTACACTGACAAAACCAAAAAACTAAAGTGGTTCTCAAAGCAGGTAGCAAGACTACGCCGTTTTTACTTCTCTGGGCTCACAGAGAAGTAAAAGATGATAGTCAATTCTTCTGTTTTCAATTGTTATATATTAAAAAAAAAAAACTTAAATAATTGTCAGCTCTCTCTGGGCTATTTAAAAGAATACACATTCTCATTATATGAATGGTTGTTCAACAGGATTTTTTTTAGTTTAAACAGTATTTTAGACTGTGCATAAAACAGTGCTTGTAAAGTGCACTAAAGCTAGATAGGCTCACAATTTTTCTCCAACTAAGTATCTTCAGACTTTCAAGTTCACCGCACTACCTCTAGATCAATCATCTGGACTAGAACTTCTACTGGCATAGATTCAGGCTAGAGTGAAAGAGTGTGGTCAAGTTTATTCCAAATAAATAGCAAAATCCATCCATATAATGTTTCTGGGATGGACTAGCTATACACAGAATAAAAAATTCTCATTCTAGCTAAAACTGAACAGCTACAAATTACAACTGTGAGATAACAAGTTCACTATGAAGTCACAAAAATCTATCTCCTATTGCTTTGTGAGTTGTACAGCAATCAACTAAGCACACGGAGAACTAGTATAAAAATCAAACAAGCAGCTGAAAATTTGAGGTTGGTAATTCTAGTTCTGCATTAAGTCATTTTACCTAAGCTAGAATTTTATCCCAAGTTAAATTGCAAATATATTAAGCATCATTCAATAATGAAGAGTATGTTTCATGTACTATTTTCTAGTAAGAAAAAAAACGATTTAAAATAGGTTTAGACTAAGGGCACAATAATCCACACTTATCGGTTTAAGTCAAGCTAAACGGTTTATAATAATGTAATGTTGCAATAATGCAGACTGAATGAGCAGTAAATTATCCAAATTCCACAAAAATCTGTACCTAGTCTAAAAAAACCTAAAAAAAGTCTAAAAAAAACCCCAAAACTTAAGATTTGCCAGAGAAGAACTCATGCAGAAAGACATGGATTTGTGTCCTGAAACCCCCCCAAAAAACCCCAAACTAGTACCAGTTACATTTTATATCCAACAAAGCAATTAAAATCAAATTTTAAATGAAATGTCAGACACTATTTTAAGGAGCATCTGAGAGGAATCAAAAAAGACAAGACAAATCATCTTCTGTAGAAGAGCTTTTCCACAGAATAATACTATGCAGAAACTTACTCTTCAAATTGTACGCTGTATTTACCTCCTGTAAGAGAACCACGTTCAAGTTTTGAAAAAATCAGAGAACCTGCCTTCCAAAAGATTTTCCAGTGATACTGATACCATTTAGAACAATTCTAAATGAATATTTGACTTGCCAAAATTTCAAATATTTATGAAATTTGGCTTCAAATTTTAAACCTCAAATCAAAGAGCCTTAGGCTTTGTCATCTGTGATAAAAACCAAACTTACTCCATATGCTGTCTGACATCTAACAGGCAGTAATTAGCATCCTAATTCTAATATGAAAGCCTAAAGTCAGACACAACAGTTTACAGTGAGGTAGTATAATTAGAACAGCACCGTTCCACTAGAAAACAGTTGACATTATTCTGATTATTGGACAATGAAATTAGGAACTTGTTTTCACTGTTTAAAACAAACTATTTTTATGTCAGAATTACTAATATACAGTAACTTTTGTAAGATAAGTGAAGAAGCAAAGATGTATGAATTGCACATCACTGCAGCTTCAGGGAAGAAAACAAGAGGAAGAGTAACACCTTCCTCACTGCAAGTACTACAGCTACCTTACTTCTGTTCCACATCACACAAAGATATTTCTGTATTTGACAGTTTTTTAAAAATACTGGAAATCTCAAATTTGCTCTTCCATTCGAAAACAACTTCAGAATGTGACTGCAGCAGAACTAGTTGTGTGTGTTGAAATTAACTGGAAGCATTTACCCAAAGTTTTGAGGGTTAAAACATATTCATTCAATATTTTATACTGGTAAAGGTTCTATCTTCGTGAACACAAAATTCAACAAAACATTATCCTGAGCTTGAGGGCCTTCCTGTGACTTTGCAGGCAGAAAGATGAATGCTTCCTCTGAAGCTGTAAAAAAGTTTCTGAAGAGAAACATCGGTGAGATTCTTGCCATTCTTCAGGCTCTGACTGTTGTTCATCCTTTCAGAGATATGGGACTAGACCCTTGTAGTAAAGTTTTAAAACCCACACACAGCAATCTCTTTTGCAGAGCACCTACTCTCTTCTATATTTTTCTTGGGAAACCAAGACTTGACAATGCGCCATGATTTAAAGATTTTTTTCTCCTAAAATGAAAGCATTTGTACTCAGCTGTACAAGTAAAAGTATGCCTTGATGTCTACACAGAGATTTGAAATGCACAGCAGGTATGCCAAAAAGGGAAAATCTGAAGGAATTGAGAGGAAGGGAGGGGAGACAATACAATAACACCAGGAGGGAGAAAGGACAACTGACAGTTTTTCTTGTATAAATCAATCACAATTTGTTATTTTGCTACTTTAGTAACATTTTAGTTCTTTTTAATATAATTAAGACCATCATTGCACCCCTGAAATAAGGAAATTACCTTTATAGTGTGATTTACCATAGGCCTTAAGACAGTTCTCTTTCACGGGCACCCCCTTGCCGTGGAGAAAGAGCTTGCGTGCCCTTGCGAAGTTGAGAGCTATGCTGGTGGTGGCATATGCCTCCGGTAGGGTCTCCCAAGCCTGACAGGTCTCAACTGAAGGGTCAGACAAAGTGTGTCCACGGGCAGGATGGGCTCACTAGCCTTCGGGCAACCATCCTAGGAGAAGGACAACTCTAACTCCAAACCCGGGCAGATGGAGCTCGTTTAGCCCTGTAAGGCCATCCATCTAAGAGAAGGATACTCTAACCAAACCTACGACCTGAGGACTTCGCTGTCACCGTCCAAGCTCGCTAGGCCCTGGCAGATGAACCTCAGGTGTAAAGGGTGGGGCCAGTCTCGCGCACGCTGCGCCTCACCTAAAAAATCCACCGCGCAGGCTTGAAGGGTGTACTCACGTTTAAAGCCCTTCCCAAATCTTCATCCGCGAAGCCAAGCCAAGCCATGATGATGATGATGATGATGATGATGATGATAAGACAGTTAAACTACTACTTTTGTTCAATTGGATAGATCCAGTGAAATCCACAAATTCTAACAGGTGGAAAGAAACTGGAGTATATTTGTGGTGGTGTTTTGATTCTTCCTTTTTCAACAATCCACCATTTTTAAAGGTATATACTACCAGTGTTTTAAATGTACATCCCCCCAACAGTTCTCCAAACCATTGCCTACCAGAAGCAGCAATCAAACAGCTTAAACAATCAAATAGCTAAACAAGGAAATCAGCATAACTTAATCCTCCAGGACTTTTGTCAAATATTGTACCCATATTAATATTTGGGGGGCGGGGGAAAGAATTTTTTTTAAAAAAAGCTTTTCTTACTTCAAGGCTACAGAAGTGATCCACTGCTTTTAAAGACCACCTACAAGACCTGAAGAGTTCATAATGGTACACATCAGGCAAGAAGGGGAAAATCATGTGGCACATAGAAGTCTGAGATTACACAAAAGTTAACACTTAGTGTTTTCATTACAAAAGGCACATTAGTAAGCTATTTCTAAACTTGGGCTTCCAAGAAGCTCACTCAAGTGTACGCTTTTAAATCTATAGTCAATTTATGTCTACGTACTTCAGGATATAAATGATGCAGAAGAGTCATTGTTTCCACACTGACCTAAAAATTAATCATTTCAGCTTTCTGTCTTTTCAGTTGAGCAGTGAGTCGAATTGCCTGGGAAACAACCTGAACTCTCGGTGACCTTTGTTATCCAAACAACATATCCTCGGTAGTTTGGAGGAAAGTAGCTATTCAAACCTTGAACCAAGACAGTTTGGACAACATAAAGAGCTCTACCAATTCTACTTCACTCATTCTGATGCTTTGAAAAGTTTTGGTTAGCAGAGTCTCCAACTATTTTTAAACTTGTAGTAAACTCACAATGAACTCACAGAAACGATCACGTAAAAGCAGTCACAGGAAATGGAAGAGAAAACAGCATCTCTTCCATCAGCCTAATTAGCAACATTACTGTATGTAAGGCGGAATTTCTTAAGCTCATATCCTCCCTGTTTACAAATTTACACAAAAGGCAAAGAAGAAACCAGAGTCTGTCACATTACTGTAAAAAAGAAGACTTCTAGCACTCAAATAATTGTTTATCAAAGGCTATTTAATCAATTTAATTGCCAGTATAAAAAAAAAATCTTGCCGGATTTCCATTATTTATTATATGTGGAGTGACTCGCTAAAGTACTTGGAAAGATTTACTTCCAAGTGGTCACCTACTTAGATCAAGCGCTAAATCACTGACTCTGTGATGGTGTTTGTTTAGGTGGCAGCAGTTTAGCTGGCCCAGCCTCAATGGCCCCTTACTGAGATCTCTGTGTGTGTGGCCCATTTTGCACTGCAGCTGCCTTGACACACAAGTCCCACTGTATACCAAACCCATTGTTATTTTAATGTGACTCTTAACAGCTACTTTGCCCTCGCCACCCTAAAACAGATCCTTAGCGGGAGAGCTGAATGCTCTACGGCAAAGCCACCTGTCAAAAGGAAGATAAATCACAAAATAAATCAGAATTTTTAAAGGCGTAATATTTAGGCTCAGCTACATCAGGCTGAGATACAGTGAAAACAAGTATTTACAAAATTCAGCATTTTGTCTTTTTTTTTGATTACCATTTCAAAAAGTTAAGTAAGAAGCTGCTTACTTAAGGACTTAAGTTAGAGTATGATTCTTATTTTGATACTGTTAAAATTACATGCAACTATGACACTGCAAAATAAACATGTCATAGATATCTACTCTAAATCAAATATGAATTATTTGTGACTTGGGTAGGTTTTCCATCCATGCAAAAAAAAAAAAAAAAAAAAAACCTTTGGCACCTAAGTTGACTCATTCATTACATAAGTCTTACATATACATCGTTATTACATATTAATTGTATAAACAGTGGAAACACTTTTAAAGAGGTACGTTTGGTTTCATCCTATGAGAATAGTGGTGGATAGTGGCAAATGTTTCTTTTAAGCATCTAGCTTTGGTGGTAGACATCGCTTCATGGAAGGAACCTACCTGTTTATCAACTAAACAACAGGTGAATTTGCAAAGTGTAGTCTTCTGAATGACTGTTACACAGATGCTGTAAATGACCCCCGATCTTTACCTATGTTGATGGTAAAAGCTATAAAAAAAAAAAATTGTCGGAGGGATTTCACGTCTGGATGATCCTGCCACCTTATACTCCCCTAAGATATTGCAGGTCTCCTTTGTCTTCAAAATACAGCTCTGGATAACAAGTGTAATTTCAGCCTTAATGAGCCAGTACAAAAGGGGGGAAAATAATTTGAGGAAACACAGGCAAGTTTTTAATCTCTAAACTTATTTACTTCCATAAGCAAATAAGGGATAATTATTCTTCCCTATCATCTTGGAAAGGAAAAGCAAACTGATCTTCAAGGGCTTGTTTGTAAGCTTACCTCAATGAGATGTTTACAATGACAACTTTTATTGCTACAGTGGAGAATCTGCCAGACTGACCACCGTCAAATGTTCCATCTACACTACAAAAGACACAAAAAACTTTTACCAACCAACCTGTGGCACCTAACAAGGGATGATAAACCTATCTTCAGGAGACAACTTGCAAAAACGAGTTTCTCCACCCCACTGCTCTTCAACTGATGTGTGTGTGTCTGCCTGTCTGCAAATACAAGCTCCTTAGTTAATATATTCATTGCACCACAGACCAGTGGAGTTCACATATCTGTGATCCAGTAGTCTGGGCAGGGAAGCAGAGATTCCGAGGTTTTTCGGATGGAAAACACCTATTAAGTCATGCCATGTACTATACTGCCAATGCAGGATAGTAACTTACAGTACATTCTCCATTCCTTTGCCCAGTCTGAGTGACTGATGCAATGGGGCTGCTACCACTTCCTCTTGCAAACACTTCAGCAGTACAGCAAATTTCAACGTCAGAAAATATTTCCTACACATGCCTACATTTTCCTTTGCTTAACATCCCTCCATTATTTTTATATGCACTCCTATAGACCACCCAATAGAGTTTTGGCACATAATTATATTTTAGGGAAGCAGATTTTGAGCAAGCTGCTCCAAAGAAGGCAAAAATTATTTCAAATACCAGTTTAGTACAGTTATGCAAGTAAAAATTCAGTTTGTAACACATTTTATCATCATCAAGTGACAATTACCAGTCACTAGTCCAAAATGACTTACAGATATTCTCTACCAGAAGACTAAAAACAAATACATAAATGCACCACCTAAAAAAAATCTCAGAAAAACAGACTATTGAAACAGCATTTCATATACATTCATTAAACCCCTGAAAATTATGTATGTGTTGATAAATTATATAATTTATATACACATATATTATTTCAGCATTAGTAATTACCAAGCTGAAAATAATGCTCATAAATAGAAAAATCAAGTGACACTGGTGATATAGCTACCTTTACTTCACATCAGTCAATAATGATTAAAATACCAATCTGTAACACTGTAAACACTGCTTTTTAAGGCTTAAAATTTTAAATACTAATTGCTACTTATGACAAATTAGATGTTTACTAAGTTCCTAGTCTATAGACAAAGCATGCTAATCATGTACAGAGCATGTTTCATATGTGCAGGTATTTGCAAAAAAAACAGGGATCAAGGGATACACCAAGACAGTGTGCACAGATATAGTAGAATAATTCTCCCACATGTATGTGATATACAAAAAAAAGAGCTGTAGTTTATCGCTCTCTTTCGGCCTCCTCAGACACATTCTTTTCGTAAATTAAAGTAACAAAAATTAGTAAACAACATACTCTAAATAGTGTGAATTACAAATGCATCAAGAATGTTATTTGAGATTATGCATTAAAACTATCTACAAAAAAAAATATGAATTTTCTTAACAAGGAGACAGAATAAGAAGCAAGAGTTTACCACTGTTAATTCTTTAAGATGCTTCTAACTTGTTCCTTCCCTTTGGGGTACATCCATCATGTACCTAATCCTCACAGACTTTTCAGCCAGCAATTATTTATAAACTGTGTAGATGCCATTTGTAAATAAGGGCCTGGGACATAAATTGACTGAATCTATAATATACTCAGAAGAAAAAAGGCAAATTATTTAGTAGAAACTCTATTCTTCATTTTTGATAGGAATGAGTGGTTTATGCAGACTGGATGGAGAACTCTGGGAGAGCACTGCACTGGAAATCACTGGTTTAGATGGGCACAGGTAACTGGTAGTGATCAACATCATGCTGTAGCTAGGTTTCATTAAAATTAATTAAAATAATCAAGTTTGTGTACAAAAGCAAAGTTTTGGTGAATTTTTAACTATAAAGGGTTAACTGCATCATTTAAGACTAAGTAAAACATTCAGTATTGAAACACAACCAACCACATCTTCATGCACATTTTTCTTTCATCTCTCCTTTTGTTATGTATCAAATGATAAAAACAGATTTAAGAATCTTTTAATTATTCTTGATAATTTAATGGACTTTTCTCACAATGGCGATTAATAATGTAATAGGATAGCAGAGAAGAAGTAGGGAACTTAAAAGTGGTATTACATACACTGCTGTCAAAATCATAAATGATTGTTCCTTTTCCTTTATGATCTGATTTAAAAAAACCAAACCAAAACAAAACAAAAAAACAAACATAAAGACTAACTACAACTCTCATTTTGACTGCAGGTAGCACACCTAACAAAAGAAATGCAGTACTATTTAACCAAAAGCTCGCCTGTCTCCACACACATCACCATCATCATCCTGTGTCCCTCTCCTCCCACCTCGCAACGCTCTTCCCAAGACTGGAAAGGTGGTAATTTGTGTATATATACAGTTGTTGAAATACGAGAATGAGAAAATATTCATAATGACTAAAGAAAAGGCATAAAGACAAATAGCCAGTAAGAAAAATAAGCACTGATAAGACATAAATACTGAATTTGTCATGCACAGAAACTACTGTGTTTCTCTAGGCTTCCTCTGTGGTAAATGCACATTTAGCTCAATCTCAGCTGTCTCGATATACAGAGCCCAGGAAGATTAATTTCCAAATCTGATGGTGAAAGATATACACCATGAACACTTTCACAGAGAATTGAAGAACATTTGAAACATTCTATTATACACCTGAAAGCTGTATTTTGTCAGCATTTGTAACGCTGACAAAAACTTTGGCAATTTTACCTGTAGGCATTAGTTTAGTACAGGAGGAAAAAAAGGTGTAATTTTTTTCCCCCCAGTAAATGACACCTTTTCTAAAAACACCCTTTTGACACCCAAAGCTAAACGAATGCATAGCAATCAGGACACTTTGTATTTTCAAATTCTTTGGCCAGAGTATTATCTTCCCAAATCAACATAAAGATGCTTTCAAATGAATTCAATTTCTTGTAAGCCTTAATTGCTGGTATATTAGATGGGCCCACGTACATTAAGGTATTTTCCCCTTAATAAAAACATAGTATGTATTTCATCTGTCTGGTATTTAGAATATATTATGTGTGACACAGACAAGAAAAACAGGATTCTTAAAATTACTGCTCTTATTTTCTAAGCACAATTTGGTTCTAACCTTGTAATCCTGCTGTAATATAGCACTTTTGACCCAGACCCTTTGTAAAGCGCTCAGCCCTGTGTGCTCACAAGAATTGTCAAGAAGCGGGTATAGAGCCCATAAGGCCTTGGGTAAGTACACAGAAATACTGATAACACAGATTGAGAGATTTACATCACCTAACTTTTGGCACCTCAGTCAAAAGCCAAATCATGCTACAATTTCCTACACTGCACACAGAAGGCGGCTGATAATGAAGTACTCTTAAGAAGCTGAACATTCCACTGAATCTCTCTTTCTCTGCTTACTAAAAATGTAGCCAAGACCCTGACAATGAGCTTATGAGCTGCTACAGATTAGGTCACCTGAATGGCCTCCTCTCTTTAAAGAGAGTTTTTCCTCATCTCATCTAAGAGACATGAAATAGATACATGAAACAGACACACAGTCGATTTCAGGTTTGTGACCAATACCTATACTGCATTCTTTGCCTATTTCCAATTTAGAGGAAAAAAAGTATTACCACCTTCCACTTCCAACAGACACATCCCAGAGAAAATAGTTTATTTTGGTTTGATTTTTTGTTACAAGTCAGACACCTCTGCTAGTTTATTAAAAGGAGTTACCTGCCAAAATTAACTAAATGAAAAGCAAAGCATGTCCCAACAGTCTGAAGAAATCTTTTAAAACAAAACAATCCCTAGACACTTTGCCTCCAGACACAACTTTGTGCTAGATTTTTTCCTCAGGAAAAAGACAAAGATCTAGCCAAAGACATTCCTACTGTTCTCTATCTGCAATGTCGTCTCCATTCTCTCTCCACAATTTATTTCCCCTCAATACTAGGGAAACCAATTGCAGAACTGTGCCCTGAACCGGATCAGTGCAATTTTAAATCAGTGCTTTTTAAACCCAAATCATTTTACTAATGTGGCTGAGTCATCAGTCAGCCCAACTGCTATCCTAGCACAACTGAAGCTGTGACAAACCTTGGGAAAGGCAGAGCAATAATTTTTAGAGGAGGAAAAAAACCAACCAACCAAACCCAAAACAGTACCAGCAAAGAGAATTAACTGAAATTACCTTCTTGCTCAGAAAAGCTTTAACACCAAACCACTACCTGAAATAACCAAAAGTGTCTACAGACACAGATTACACGAGTTTCTTTCTTGCTTTAAGAGGGTTCTTTCCTTTGCAGACCAGAAACCAGCATGGAACCATACTCCCAGTTGTAATTTAATGCATTTCCAAGCAGGAAACAATTCTAGTGTTGGCTTCCAAAATATTTGAAGTAATAGAAAAGCTCAATTGAAAACTATGTCTTAGCATTTGAAAAAATCTTACTTTAAATTTTAATATTCTTCCTTATTTAGGTGAGTATAGTGAGAGAATAAAGAAGAAACAATCACAGCAGAAATGCATTGGGCTGGAATTTCAAAAGGGAAACATACTTCCCAAGTTAGGAATTAAAATCAAAGTTACAGCTTACAGAACATATCAGCTAAATACTAAACTGCAGCTTCAACATGTAGGCATACTCAGCTTAAAAAAAAAAAAAAAACCACAAATCATAGAATCATAGAGTGGTTTGGGTTGGAAGGTGCCTTAAAGATTATCTAGTTCCAAACCACATGCCATGGACAGGGACACCTTCCACTAATCAGGTTGCTCAAAGCCCCATCCAACCTGACCTGGAATGTTTCCAAGGATGGGGCATCCACAACTTCTCTGGGCAACATGCGCCAGTGCCTCATCATCCTCACAGTGAAGAATTTCTTCCTAATATCTCCTCTAAATCTACCCTCTTTAGTTTAAAACAGTTTCTCCTCACCCTATTACTACACTAACACAAAACTCAAATAAAGAAGTAATACTCTTACTCAGTAGCATTTAGGAAAGTAACATAGAAATAGTTCTATTGATACCAGACTTTGACAGGAAACCACAAACTTATTTCTAGTTTGGCCTGTGGCAGAGTTCACAATATTAATTCAATGTGAAATATGTATCATCGGTCTATTTGATTTTGAAGAACCTAATAAAATACAGACATGTACCAACTTTTCATAGTTTAACAATAAAATTAAAACTTTCAGCTATACTTACAGAGCCATCTTTCAGATTTCTTTCATAGGAAAAGTGACACTCCATATTTTCTTCATCTCTTGAAATAGCAAAGTTATATTTGCCAGCTGATTCTTCTCCAGCTATCAATGCTTTCTTGAGTTCTTCAACATACTTTTCTCTATTCATTTCCATGTCAGCAGCCTCCCTAGAAATTTCAGCTTCAGACACTATCAGAAAGAAACATATCAGAAATAAATAGTGTGTAAACACGTATATATTTATATGTACATACAGACAAACACTCACACACCTTAAGGGACAGGCAAATACTAGGAGACTGTTCTTTCCTTGACATATATCAGTGTGCCAGGCAATAATGGAAATGTAGCAGGAGTACCGTGCTTTTCATAGTCAAAAAAGGGACAGAACTTATTTCCTATCTATAAATGGTTTATTGCTACTAGTCCACAATTCTACTTGCCTACAGTTACTCCGAGTAATGCTATCCTTACAACAAAGAGTGGAATGTGTTAACTATGATTTATTGTGCCCTCTCAGTTCTCTTTGAAAGTGTGTAATCTAAACCCTGCAAGACCACAGATGCAATTGGCTCCTCACACATTCTTGATTTAGTTTTCCAAGTTTGTAACTTAAAATCTTAAAACAAAATAAACTGTCAATTTACAAAGGAAGCTACACCTAGAGGCTTGAGAATTCATGTTTTACCATCCACATACAAGGACCTCTAAATGGGGGATGTGTCTCCAGGCTGCATTACAAAACGTCTATGAAGAAAACTTTATTCCATTCCTTTGAAGATGAAGAACGGTTGAGTATGGTATGGATCAGGCCAATAAAGATGTATTGTCGTTAAGAACCATGATAGCCTTTCCTGTCTGCTTCTGATCATTTATGTCTTCCTGAATTGCCTTTTAGTTAACCCTCAAACTGAAACGACAGCTTGCCAAGACTCATCACCTTTCACTAGGAGTAGCAAGAAACAGTTCCTGGTTTTACCACCTAGGCCCCTGGTTATTTTATTTCCTCTTTATTTTATCCTACAAACCGTTTCCTCAGTACTTTGAGATCAAACGTTAATCAGAATAATGATCTCAATGAGGAGTGCAGAGTTTCTTGCACAGACAGATACAAGCAAAGACTCTAAAGTTAAGATAGGATGTGTATAATGTAAATGCAGGCTTTAACATGTAGCCTACCCACACGGTATTTTAGACTGTTTACTTGGTTAACAGAAGCGTTTCCTTTTCTTCTGACAAATCTTCTGAGTAAGACTGCTCTAGATTGTCATTTATGCCTGCTTGCACTTAGACCCTCTTAGCATTTGCCCAGCATTTGAGAGCAAGATGTGCAAAAGGACATTAGTTTGTGACAGCCTGAAAAAAATCCA
Source organism: Bucorvus abyssinicus (assembly GCA_009769605.1). Lineage (NCBI taxonomy): Eukaryota > Metazoa > Chordata > Aves > Bucerotiformes > Bucorvidae > Bucorvus > Bucorvus abyssinicus. The sequence continues at coordinate 44,691,300 of CM020063.1, forward strand.
CAAAACAAAACCAAAAAAAAGCAAACAAACCACACAAACCAAAACCCGACCAAAAACCCAACCAAAAAAGAAAAAACAAAAAACAAACTGCAAAACACATCCCTCACAGAACTGCGACTTAAAAAAGTATCCCAATTAAAGCCCCTATTAATAACTACGTTTCTTCTCTACAGAACTGCCTTTGAAGATAGTTTCATATTGAGATATAATCCTGCACATGAATTGAAATAATACTAATAGAAATAGAATAGCATTTCAATCAAACACGAGCCTGTTCAAATTGCCTCATTTTTCTTCAATCTTCTTGACACAGTCGCTAACCTCTTACTGCAAAGGAGGGAGCACATATCAAATTAATCCATCACATAAAAATACAGTGAAAGGGTAAATGTATAATTATTTACTATGAATAGTTACATCCTCACACATTTCAGGATTGCGGAATTATTTTTGAATCTTCAGTAATTTTAGCTTATTTTCAGAGACTCAAGAGTGGTTGAGGTTGGAAGGGATCACTGGAGATTGTCTAGTCAAACTCCACTGATTAAAGATGGGTCAACTACAAAGGAACTTGTAGTTCTACTACAACTACTTTGCTCAGGAACATGTTTTGATCGGTTTTGAATATCTTCAAGGACTGAGGGTCCCTGTTCTCTCCAGGCAATTTGTTCTGGTGCTTGGTCACCCCTACAGTAAAAAAAAAGATTTTCCTGTGTTTAAATAGAATTCCTTATACTTCAGTTTTAATACACATTGACAAAATCTGCTTACGCCTTCTCTCCTCCAGGCTGCGCAGTCCCAGCTCTCTCAACTTCTAGCATGACAGATGGTCAAGTCCCTCAGTCATCTTTCTGGACTGTCACTGGTCTCAATTCCCTAAGTTCATATCTGTCTCATACTGGAGAGCCTAGAACTGGTCACCACATTCACTGGTCTCACCAGGGCTAAGCAGAGGGGAAAGATCACCCACCTTTACCTGTTGCAACACTCTTCCTAATGCATCCCAGGAGACTGTTGACCTTCTTCACCACAAGACCACACTGCTGGCCTATATTAAACTTCTTGACCTCCAGGACTCCTAGGTCCTTTTCAACAAGGCATCTGCTTCCAACAGGCCTCCTATCACCTTTGCTTGATTTTCAGCAAGATGTTCCATTGAGATGAACCATTTTTGACTTGGAAGAGGTGATCCCTGAAAAATCAACCACCTCTCCTGGACCTCTCTTCTCTCCAGGGCCATATCTTATGTGATTCTTTTACAGAGATCCAAGAAGAGGTCAAAGTCTTCTCTCTTGAAATCTAGGATTGCTGTCCTACTTTTTACTCTGTTCTCTCCTCCTACGATCCTGAACTCCACCAACTCAATAGCAACCGCAGTCAAAAGCTGTCCCCAGCTTTGATTTACCCAACCAGCTCTTTCTTGTTCCTCCTCTCTACACATCTCAAAATAGGGAAAACTTGTAGACTTTACTGATCTTAGACTTAATTGAGGTGGGTTTTGTTGGGGTTTTGGTGGATGTTTTTGTGCTTTCTTTTTTTCATTTTCAGTAACAGCTCACAATGATCATCTAGGTCATTCACAAATACATCAACTATTTGTGCACAAAAAAGGAAATACTACCTTGCTAATCACCTTAAGTAATTATCATATGTCTGCAAAATCTGATAACGCAGGTCAGTCACTAACACCCCACTCTATTACTCTGTTTATAAGACACAGTTGAATAGCTAGGTGAAAAGGGAGATGCAGGTGCCGAGAGGTAGCATGCTAATGTCACTTCTGCATGGAAACAAACAGTTGACACAAGGAGAAACGACCCCCTTCTGTGGAAAATTTGAGCCAGCAGATACCCTCAGTTAAAAGGATAAATTAATGGGTCAGAATCACATTAGCTATGCCCTAGCATAAGGCATTTTTTCCTAGGCAGATTCAAATGTGTTAGATGCTTCAAGAGCTAGAGAGCAAAGGAATTCAAGGGACCTGAACTGCTTTGGAGTTACAATAAGAGAAAAGAAAAAAAGAAAGAATGGAATTAGGCTCAATAAACATGAGCAAGTAAGCCTTTGTCGCACTAAGATGTGAAATGTTAGGCCTATGGCAATCTGAAGTCTGTCACAACGTTCTCCATATTTTCCTTAAGAGAAAACACTTAAAAATAAATAAGAACTCCCTGCTCCCCTCTTCTTTCAAAGATACAAGAGGAAACCTGTCACTCTTATACTAGCCTAACAAAGTAAAAGGACAAGGCACGATCTATAGTATTTCACCCGATCTGCAACAACACAAACGTTCAGCAGATATCAGAAATTGCAGCAATGACATTATATATTAAAAAGTCCATAGGAGTGCTGAGGAACATGCATGAGAACAAACTCAGAATAAAATAACTTCATAATTAGTACTCCTAGACTGGAGAAGATGCTTCTATCCCTACATTTTAAGTTGCATTATCAATATTGCAGAGAAGGAAAAAAAAAAATGGAGGGAGTTGGAAAAGAGAGGCCAGGGAGAAGTGTGGCATATTACAACTGTATGTCCCTACATTTTTGTAAAATTCATTATGTGTGCTGTAAGTAAAGGCACCTCTCCTGACATGGAAAATGTGTTCTGCTGTCCAGTACAGCAGATGTAACAGACGATTGTACAAAAATGGTTTTGTATACAGCTTAATACTGATGAGCTTTAGACCACTGAAATACCCTTCGACATCTGATAAACTGAAGATTCAAAACACTTATATTTTAATATAATCATTTGAAGAACAAGTTACACTTTTAAAATTTATTCCTACAACCCAACAAGACAAATTTAAACAGAGCAAAAGTAAGAAGCAGTCCTCTTCACTAAGCTGGGGATTAAAAAATCTTTATGAAAGGAAACACAGGACACAGAGAAAGAAATGGATGAAGGTGTAACAGAATCCCTTTTTTCCACTGCATGGACATCACAAACGTAATTTTTCTAATATGTACCACCCTCTCCTAACACATAAAAAGAAAGAGGCTAAGGGACACATCCTGGCTATGCAGCTAGTACTTGTCCTGCAAACTGGACTTTGAGGGCAAAGCCACTGTTTAAGCAGCAATGCTGCATCACTCCCCCCTTCCCTACGCACCAGTCATCTGCAGCTGGCATACAGGGACATGGACAAGAGCAAAGCCAGCACGCAGCACTGCAAACGTGGAAAGACCTACAAGCAAACAATGGCTAAGTCAAAGTCAGTGGTGTATTAATGGTCAGGTGTTAAGATTGGCAGGTGTGAACTTCAGAACAGGACTTGGCCCAGTTACAAACTATGCTGCAAAGCCGGAAGCTGTAAACTTACACTAGCTATTTCACACGCTATTAGTTCTTCCCTATCTCATTGTAAATCAAGTGTTCAACCCTCAGCCCCAACACAACTGAACGCATCTAAGTATCTTGGATGAAGCAGTAAAAGCTTTTTCCAAGATTTTTAAAACTTATTTTAAGCATGAAAAGCATGTTATCAGAAAGGCTTAAAACTTCTAACAATTGCAAACCACACTTTGGGTTTTTCTTAAAACTGAAAGCTGCACTTTCAATGTTCATAAAAAGAATGATACAGTGGAATTACTGTCAGGAAAAAAGTTAAGACTGCAGTCAGTGAACATACCTTGCAAAGCTAACGACCCACTAAAAATAGCAAGAATTAAGTAGGAAAGGAAGACAAGAAATTTACCATCAAAACCTTTCTGTTTTATTATAAGCCTCAGCCAACAATCATTTCCTCTTTAGCTAGCTCATTTCTTCTACAGGATGCTAGACAAAGCTCACTAGTAGTACATCAGCAATCCCCTTAAGGACCCCAGAACAGTACAGACAGAAACATGGAATCGCATACAGTATGAAGCAAAGAGGGTAGAAAAAGTAAGTTGGAAATACTTGCTATAAAAAGTGTTTCTCTAGAACAGTGATTCCAACACTGAGAAAAATTAAACTTTTAATGAAAATAAGAAAGCTTAAAAAAACAATGATACTAATATACGGTAATAAAGCACTGTGGGGGATTTTTTTCTTTCTGTGGTGCCTGTACATGCTGCATGTTTCTTCCTTTGCTTTATAAAACTAGCAAAACTGATCCATTGTTAGAGAAAGATGAAATGTGTAAATCCATATATCTGCAGTTCTTTAAGCCAATACATTCACCCAAGTGAATATATTAGATCATATTGCATATTTGTGTGCTGCTTCTTCCCCCCAAGATTTACTTTTTTTTTAAATTCCTTCTTAAATAGGACTCCTAACACTTTTCATCATGACAAAAACCATAAAAGGTAACTCCATCAGCAACTCTTACTCACTTCCTGGTAGGTCTTGCCAAGCAAAATAATCCACAGCATGAGAAACCCAAAAGGGATATCCCATAGCAAGAATTTTCTGACCACTGCTCTCCCTCCTCCCAGGCTTTAAATTTAGAATCTAAGCAGCCTCAATCATGATGTAATAAGTTAGAAAAAAACAACACTGAGTGTATGAAAACACAAATCTGTGCTATACGAAAGCCTCATGCACAAGAACTTCCTCCTAATTAAATTATTCAAAGGACTACAAATTCCATAGGAATTCCTTAGAAATGGATCCGATTTCTGCAGAAGAAGTAGAAACTCTCTCCTTTGGATGAGCACCCAGTGCTTATGCTAAACTGTTGTGGGTTTCTTTCTTTCCTTTTAATGGAGTGAGGTCATCTTGCTTTCAGTGGTCCTCTGTTTTGGGAAACGATTGTCCAGCCATTCTGCCAGATGCAGGAAGTTAACAAAATGAGAACTGTGTTTATGTATTTTTTCTATACTCTTCCAGCTTTTATTTAGAAAAATAACAGATTTAAAGAAAGCTTTCTGTGAATTTTAAGCTGGGGAGTTTAAAGTTACGTAAGAACAACCAGAAAACGCTTTCAAACAGAAAAACTTGTTTGATCAATTAGGTAAGTATTTATCAATGCTAGCATCCTTTTTGTTATTTTGAAAATACATAGTTTGACTATCCTATTGTCAAATCAAGAAAGAAAAACCTTTCATTCCAGTCTATAAGGAGTCAGCATTGAAATATATGTATTTGTATTGTGCAGGAACTCCTAATCTATAGTGTGTCTGAAATGTTAAAAGCAGATTTTATACATATGTAGATATTTTAAATGGTTTCCTAGATCTGAAAGAAAAAAAATATATTCAAAACAAGGTTAATGAATGATCAAGGTTTTTATACACAGAAACTATACACACACCCATAGGATTTGTATACATGTATGTATATACAGACAGCACTTTTATATCTATCTATGTACACACAGAGACACATATCTCAAGCCTTTTTGAAAGCTTGGGTTGTGTAGGAACTGGAGAGAAAAAACATCCACTAGGCAGCGAAAACGAAGGAAGGAACTACATGGTCATCTATTCTTATAAATCAGAAAAAGAATGAGGAAAATGTTTTTGCCTACAATACTGTAAAATACGTCATTCTTTCCTCCCTTTGAGACATTTTTGCCACTGAGAGAAGGGCTTTTGATTAAGTATTTGACACATTTCTAAATAAACACGCAAATCTTTCCTTCTTTGCCTAGGTGTAAAGAGAGAAGCACGCACAACAGACTCATCTTCTTACTCAGGTTTCTGAGAGGGGGGAAAAATCCCACAGGTCATATTTTTTTCTTCTGACAACTTATGCCCAGGAAAAAGATATTTTCTTGTACCTTATCCTTTTCAAAAATTCACCTAAGTACCAAATACAGCTGTCTTTTACTATTAAGATTTTTATGAAACCATCTAAAAAACATCTGCAATTAAATGCTTCATGAACTATAATTTGCAAAAGGAGCTTGCATAACAAATTTGTTCCAGGACCTGGAGAAGACACATAAGTGGTAGTCCCATGTCACTACAAGAAATTACATTCTTGAGAAAGAAAAAAACATTGCATATCCATATGCTAAATTAATTAGTATTAGGATTGACACTCAATCTTTTCAGATTTGAAAGATCTCTGGACACATCCCAGAAGATCACGAACTCCACCTCCTCTATTACTGGGGAGAGGTAATGGTCATAAAAAGTTTTTGATGCAAGTTGCAAATCACAGTTTAGAAAGCATTTAAAAATAATAATGAAGAACAGAAATAATTTAAAATATTTATTCTTTCCATTATTACCTGTCCCAGTCCATGCACATTGACCATCACTAAGTACCATACCGAAGCCAGTGCCTAAATCTTTTTCCCATGATACTTGCAGAAAATACGTTGCTTCTGGATCAGAAACTGGATGAATTCTGTTTAAAGTCTTCTCCATTTTCCAGACACCTGTTTAGGAAGTAAAATAATCTTGTTATAACCAATGGCCTGTTTTCCAGAGGTGCTTAACAGTTTTACATAACAGGCTTCGGAAAAAAATTAACAAATATAAGCACACTTCGAATTTTATTTTACTTTCCTCCACAAATTCAGATTTACAGAGAACTGTTATTTTCAAACAGAAGAATGGATTACAATAAGTAAGGTTTAAATAAACAGTGCCAACAATCAAACATAATTGAATAGTCCCAAATTAAGAAACCAGCTATCAGGAAGCTGGGGAACAGAAAATTACAATATACAAGCACCTTCCCATGGCTATGTTAACTTACCATCCACTATCACCCAACAAACAGCATATGGAATATAATTCAAACTAATCAATACTCATCTGGAATACTGCCAAGTGAAAGCATCCTACTAAGCTTCACTGCAAAGCAGAGGATGTAGTGGATGCCAGAAAACAAAGAAAATATTTAAAAAACTGGATGCTGTGGAGAACAAAAGTATATGACACTACAGTGAAGTTTTTGCTCAATATGAAAGCAACTTGGCAATCTGTACTTGACGTAAGACCTTCTAAAGAATCCCCTGTATTTATACATACTCTAATCTGACAGTAAGGAATCCTCATGGTACCCAAGAAATTTAAAAACGCATTTGGCAATTTGGTCCTCCAAAATAATGAAGAAACAGCTAATTCTGAAATTAACATTGATATTTTCGTTGAGAATGCTTTATGCCATCTCGTACTTGGAAAGTTTGTTTTGGGGTGTTTAGTTGTTTAGGGCTTCTAAATGTTTTTTGCTTTGTTTTAGAAAAATTAAGTGAATGAAAAAGGCGTACATGTTACTAAATATGGCACATATTGATAAAAGCAGGAAAAAAATGTAACTGAGGCATTTGAACTACCTGCCCTGAGTACAATGATGCTTGGACAGGTTAGGTATTAAAAGCTCTATCAAGTTTTCTGTCTAAATTGCAGCAATAAATACTCATGATCAGGCTCAGTTCAGGCCCTGAGGGGACTCTGTTCTTCAAGCAGTAGTTGAAGGAAGCTCTTTCTTTGCTCATGGACATTGAGAACCAAATCTAGATAGAGATTTAACTACCACTGACCTCCCAAAAAGTTGGGATTTTCAAGTTAGGAGGAACAGTATTAACTGCACTGTGTCTGACCTTTGCTCAACTCTGCACCCAACAACATCTGAAAACACCTTTCCCTTGTCCAGACAACTGCACAGTATTCAAAACCAGCAAAATATAGGAATATAAGACTTGTTTTTCAAGCATAAAGCTGCACTAACAGCTACACAACAGCTGCACTGTCAATAATACTCATTATAGATATCAATAAAGATAATGATACAAGACATTAACTACTACTGATGGCTAATTAAACCACAATATGGATCACCTTGCACTAACAAACAGCATTTCTAAACAATGAGAGCAACATCATATAAAGCGTCTGCTTTGAATGCCAGGCTAAAACATGTCACTAGGCACTTCCAGCATTCCTGATACACATTACATTTTCATCACCAAATACTCAAAGCGCTAGCTTTATTTTTCCAAAAGCTATGGCAGGAGTAGAAGGAGATAAATCACAAACATATAGCTGAGCATCATAAATTCACACCAAGAACAGTAAGAGGGATGACTTTACTATTTACATCCATAAATCACCACTGCTTATGCTATTACACATCACACTCTGCATTTCTATTCACAGAAAATGTGCCAGAAACTAAAAAGTTACTTAAAAGCAATATTGAAAAATTAGTTTACAACATCTTTTATTTCCATCACCAAGCAACTGGCCATTTCTGAAAACCTATAGTATGTCTCTGCACCTGTAATCAAGAACAGAAAATGAAATATTTGGGGCATGGAGGCCTGAAACAAGGCCTTGGCAATTAGCGGTTAGAATGAAAGTAATTTTAAAGATTTGTAGTGCACTAACTGCCTGGACACAGGCCAATAAGCAGCACAGGACAAGATGCACAAGCAACGTGTGTAGTACGTTTAAGCACACGGCTATGTATTATTCTTTGCCTGCCAGATTCCCTTTTGCTTTTTCTGGAAAAATAAAAATATTTTATAAGAGACTTTATAAAAGCCCTTCTCTGAAAGATAATGTTTTTAAAAAGACTTTAATTATTATATTTTACTTAAAGATTGTAAAACAGTTGCATGCAATCCAGACAGCATACACACGCGCATATATGCATACTGATGCATATATATAGTTCAATAAGGAGTTTTTGCTTGTTGCATTTGATTCATATCACAAAGTAGAGCAGCATTCAGGGAAAAATCACCTGCACCAGAGAAGGTAATTTTTAATGTAAACTTTTTAATGTAGGTTTTTTACTTCAGACAGCAAAGCAAGAAAGTTGGTTTTTCCATTTATATGATGATAGAGTGAATGAATTGTCAGTTCTCAGTCAGAAAAAGTGATGTCAAAAGTCACACAGGAAAAGAAATTTATTTATTTAAAGATGCATTAACAAGGTCTCAAGGTATGAAATTCATCTGATATCGTAATACTGTGCTTCCCATGCATTCATCTTCACACACTAGTATTTCACTCAAGTGATGTGGATCAGCTAAAAATGAAGATTCTGTTTGATCTTGTTCTTAAGAGGCCAGTTGCCAGTGTAAGGGATGACCCTGCGAGCAGAACTGAAAAGCTTCTATACAATTTGTATAGCTGTGGTAAAACAACAACTTCAATAAACACAGTGAGAAGATATAACACAGAAGAATGTTCTGCATTTCATAATAAAATGCAAAATACAGTTGTAAAGCTCTTCCACATTTTTTCTTGCATCTTTGAACAGGCAATTTTACAGAGATTATAAAATGAAAAGACTTTCTCCCAGCTTTTATCTCCTCCATTGCACTCAACAACCTTTTGAGAGGAGTATTAGCTATTACATGTTTAAAAACTAACTCACAAAGCAGAGCTCAGTCTTGCTTGATGTCTCCAAGCTCTCAACTGTTCCAACACATCAGGAAAATCTTGAGGATTCTTAGCTATTAGTTACTTCTCTTCCAGAGGAACAAACCTTCCTGATGAAAATTAATCTGACCTACACAGCATATACAAACATAACTGCAATCAAAAATATTGTACCTTACTGCTTTTAAAAACCTCTTTGTAAAACAAAAAAAACCCAAAGAGAACAAAAAAACAAACAAAAAAACTTAACCACCAAACAAAAAAACCCAAACCCCTCTTCCACAAATTTCCCAACACCACAACTCTTCCACAGCCTTTAGTGTAATTTTGAGTAAATGGATAAACCACACACAGTTAAAGCCTGAATACAACAAAAAATAGCAAAGGAGTTACTTAACTATTTAGCTACTAGCAATTACCACTAATGAAAGAAACAATACAGAAACTAAATCAGAGCATATTCCTTATTAATTTACTATAAGGTGAGTGCATGCATCTCCTCCACTCTAAAGGCAAAACTTAACCTATGTACACCAGTATATTTCCAAAACAGGAAACTTCAGGGGGAGGAAGTTGGGCATCCTACTCGAATACCTGAAGTTAGCTGCACGTTCACAGGATTAACAAGCAACTTCGTTCAAGATCTTTAAAAGATACATTGCCCTACGCTTCAAGACTGAAGTAAACTAAACACCCTCTAATCTATCTCAATTCACCTGTCTCCTTACTACATTCTCTCATCACCCCCTCAGCTTTCAACATGCCAGGAATACATGAATTCACAGATCAAGTACTTGTGTGTGAAAGGTGATCATGTTCCTAGCAGAGTTTCTGCCCCAGGGCATTTGTTGGTGGAGGGAACACTGTGCACTGCCAAAGTCTGGGGGGTACAAGAAAAGCAGATTTGCCAAAGCAGATCCTCCAGCTTCCCTTCCCAATTATCACTCAAAACCCACCGCTCCTTATAAATACCTCAGTTTGGCTATCAATGAGCATTCTCTCCAGGAATGCAGAAGACCAAAAAGACACCTCCCAGAAATTTGATCGCGTCCACTCTTCTTTAGTCATTTGCACAGGAGATGTACTATATACACAAATCGGAGGGTTACCGTAGCATCAAGGCTGAAACAACCTAGGTTTCCTATTGTTACTGTTGACATCATTATCTCCCAAACCCTAAATGTAGATTCTAAAAGTGAAAAAATTATGTACATTTCAATCTAATATCTAAATAATCCTTTAAAAGGCCTGTTATACATCAGGATTATTCATCGCCGTAACCACACTCGCAGTATTCCAGCCAACAGTCCTGCATGTGTTTGTCTAAGAATCTACCTTCATACATTCAAAAGGCAGTCCCACTAGAAATATTATTAGTAAATTTTTAAATTAATGCCAAACCATTTCTCTGTTTTCTCAAATAATCCTTTAACACTACACCTACAATTGAAGCATAGAGTCACAGACACTCAGCTAGAACAAAATAACTACAGATGTAGTGACAAAGGTCTCTGAAAAAATACATGTCAACTTGGGACCTGAACTTCCACAGAACTGGTCACACAAGCCTGTAGAAGCTGGCACTGCTTTTTAAGATTTTACCACCATCCCCATCAAGTCATAATTTCATTACAAAAGACAGTCAAAAATATAAAGGATGATGGAAAGTTGAAACTTTCAGAGCTGGTTTCACATCTTTGGATGGAAACGTAGGAAACACAGGTGACAACTCTATTAATGCTCAAAATGGTTTAAACAGCCACCTGAATTTTGGCACTCTCGCTATTTAACTTTAGCTGCTGCTGAAGCTTATAAAAAAATAATTGTAAAAAAATGAGACTATTTGTATAGCTAACAGACAAACTAAATTACTGAAATCAGACCCTCACTACTGCAGCCTAAAAACCACTGCTGAGTCTGTTAGATCAGAGGAGTACCTTCAAGTGCTGTTCAATATTCAGCAATGCTGCCTCTGTAGGCTCCTTCTACACACCATCTCAATAAAATGAGAGCAGTCAGTACTTTCTTCCACCCTTAATTATGATAAAGAAAAGCTGCAGATAAACTGATTGATTAGGGCCATAAGAAAGCCAGTGTTTTTCTCTTTAAGGGCACAGGAGGTCACACCACATACCAGCACCTCACCATGTCAGAGCCAAGGATCTAAGACAAGCTTGCAGGTGGGAACAGTTGAGTCCCACCCCAAATTGGTAAATCAGAGGCTTTATTGAGGCCTTCGAACAGTTGAGGATTGAGCTGTTTATCTTTAGCACTTTGTCCCTTTGGTCTTTGGCTTCCATGATCTATATTAGGCAATGTTTCTTTCTAAGGAGAAATCAGCTGTTGGCTGGTGTGCAATTGACTGGAGTCTACTCCCTGAACAAACAGCGTTCACAGTTGCTTCTGAATAAACAAGACACTTTTAAAATCCGTTCACAAAGAATTTTATATGTTGTTTTGGATAGAACTAGGCATAGACCAAAAGCCAAATCTTTTAGGCTGCTCCAACACAGCAGCATTGATAATATTTTGAACTTCAGCACTTTATTTTTTTCCATGCAGACTAATGGCTTTTTTTCTAATTGCTTCTGCTGCAGGTGTTCCAAACTTCAGCAGCTATGCATGGGAGGCTACTTACAAATCAGAAAGAGCTACTATGTCTTTCTAATGAAGCAATTAACTTAAGTGCTTTCTTGTTGAGAAAAATAGGGAGCTATCTACAGTGATTCAGAATAGAAGACGAGCACATAGAGCACATTGATATTAAAGTCTATAGTTTGATTCCTTCCATCATTGGCTTGACCACAACATACACTACAAATCAGAATCTAATAATAAGAAACTGAATGGTTAACCTATAACCAGAGAACAGGTACTATTCAGGAGATGTTATATGTACTTATAAGTGGATTATCAGAGATTTAAACAGGTCAAGAAAAACCTCAGATTGCTCTTAAAGATTAAAACTAGCTATTACCACATTTTCTAATGGAAGGAAATAAGATAATGTCCATATTTATGAATATTTCTAGAGATATATTTCATAACAATTTATATTCTTTCATGTTAATTTAAAATTCCATTAACTCCAATACTTGAAAAGGAAGAGCATTAAAGTATCCTATAAAAATTTCAACTATGAATCAGTTAATCTAAGAATTACCAACACCCTAATAAGGGCTTCCTCTTTTTTCTTTTCTCTTTGGAAGAACATGATTGGGCTAACAAGCATGAAGACAAGACCACAGCGCCCTTCATATCGCACCTCACAATAAGCCTCTAGTCCCTTGGCCACAATATTTGTTTGATACTGAAAAAGATTCAATAATAACCTTCAGCTGTAACTTAGAGATACATCTGAAGACTAAAGAAGATAAAAATTTTGAAAGAGCTTTGTTTCCTAATTCAATTTAGGGGGCTAAAGTATTTTTGTATCAGATGAAATCTAAATTGTATCTAGTTGTTCTTTTGTTTAATTTTGTTCTAAATTAAAAGCATAAGGATTACAATTTTGTCAATAATGCAACTTCATCTTGCAGATAAAAGAAATGAATAAAAAATTGGCACTAGATATGAAGAAGTGACTGAATGACTTTATAACTTCGTGCATACGGGTGAATGTCCTGCATGACAACATCTGATCAAGAGATCGACTTCAAGACAGCTGCAATTAGGATTTGGTCCTCATGGACACAACTGCAGAAGCAAGACTCACATGGCTAGCATTTGCACTGCTTGCTTCCCACTGTTTCATGGTAGCCACAAAAGGATTGGAAACATGCACATCCTTTTTGTGCAATTGTCCAAAAAAAAAAAAAAAAGGCAGTCATGAGCTTGTCAGACTCCATGGACCAACAGGATATGCAAGATTTGCCACAAGAGATCTGGAATCTACGATAAGGAACGACCCTTGTCAGACTTATTTACTACAGTTACCAGCTGAAAAATGAGGAGAAACAGAAGGAAGCAGACAGTCAACAACCTTTATAGTAGGAATCTTACTAACAAGCTTTGATCTTAACTGTAGCCTGGAGGCAAAGCCCACCCCAGTGTCTTTCATCCTCTTGAAGTCTCAGACCTACACACTACCAACTCCAGGCATCCAGACTTGCCAAGCTTACTTACAGGCATCAATATTAGGAGACAGTTTAAGTTATAACAAAGTTTAAAAAAAAAAAAGGCCTTCATATATTAAAATAAACACCCAAGTGAGTAATTATACTAGTATACACTAGCAAGTAAGGGAGTATCTGGACAGATTTCCAAAAGGGACAAACCTTTCTTTTTCACCCTTTTCTACCAATTATTCCCAACACTAACAGTTCAGTGTGTGCGTGCTGTCAAATCCTCACTTTCCAAAATCTGTATCAGAAAAATCCTAAGGTTTCCCTAGATAAACCAGGATATACTAACTGAATGTTATAAACCTGTTAAAAAATAAAATGAAGTCACACAACAGAAATATTTCCTGATGAAGAATTTTAGTACTGAAGTTACTGAAAAGTGAGTCTAGAACTGAGCAAGGATCAAAGTCAACCACCACACCAGTTTCAAGCATGCAGATCTGGGACACAAAGTCAGAAGGCGTGCCTAAGAAACCCATACTCACTATCTTCGTTGCCTCTGGGACATGCAAGCCCCAACAAATATTTTATAACTCCACTTTGGCAGTAGAGTTTGCTTTCCAAGGCCCTACCAAAGGCAATGGTAGCATGAAACCACATCTGTTTTGCCTTCCTTTGAAAAGTGCAACCTTAGACTATTTAGTTATATGTTTTGCAGATTAAAAAAAACGGAAAAAGGAAACAAATCTGTACGATTCTGCCAGATGCAACTTTTGAGCCTGCCGTATACAATCAGTAAGAACCAAGATTTAGAAGTTCCTAGTATCTTAGTCACACTTCCAGAAGCGCCTCTGCAGTGTTCAGTAACTTAGTATGATTCATCTGAGTACAAAAAAGTCGAGGATTAAAAAAACTATAAAGAAAAGCATCTTGTTTTTAACTGCCCTTTGCCCATCCAAAAATACTCAGATACATATGTCTTTTTTATGTATATTTGGATAACATCGTAGTCTGGTTGAGGTATCATCTGTTTTCCAAAACACTGCCGCCTTTAGGATTAAGTATTATCAGGATATTCAACACAAACCAAATCTGTCCTACAGATTTCCTTTGTTTTCTGTTCTTTAGTCTCCATATAGACCTATTATAATCCCTCTCAGTTTGACATGTTTCTGTAAATGTTTGATTTAACATCTCTGAGCAATGGATTACACTAAACAGTCTGCCTTTTTTTGTTTGTTTGTTTGAAATAAAGTCAAATAAACTCAGTACTATGAAATTCACAATAGCTCCAGAGTCAAGAGTAACAAATCTGTAACAAGGATAAATGAAACAAAAGAAATCAGTGTCAGCTAGATATGGATGGATGTCATTCCATATGCAAGATTTCTGAAGAGCTTTGAAAAATTGAGCCCAGTAACCTGGAAAAACAACTTTCACCAAATGTAGCCACTTCAATGGAACAAAGGCAGGTATAAATATGAAGGCTTATACAACCTCCTCTCCTCCCACCTCTACACTCAAGACTTTTCAAAGAGATGGATTATTTTAATTTCTCATCCCTGTCAAATTAATAATAAAAAATAGGCCTGAAATCCAAATTGCTCTATCTTGCTAAACAGTTTCCTAAGGCATTTTCTTTGAAGAAAATTCCTGCATTACCCCATCTTCACTTAACAAAAGTTCTATTATATTTTTCTTTCCATTTGCTATTTATGTACTGGAAGAGGCAACATCGATCTCCCTGAAAACAAAGAGCTCACACTACTTTGATTTATTAAACATTGTAATTCATTTTATCTGGCCCGCACAGGAAAATAATTCACGAGCCATTTTCATACTCACTTCCAATGCACTTAAATTTCACTTTTGCAGCTCTCTATCCAGCCATGTTTATCACTTTGCATTGAAAATTAATTACTTTTTTGATGGATTAGGCTGAGCAATCAGAGTCTGAAGACAGGGCGAAGCGACAGCCGTCTGTATCCATCTGTACTGATCATCGATTTCAACTGTTTCTACAGATGGGCACAGGTTCAGCTTTGGTTCTTTAATCTGCCCCAACTGCCAAGCCATGAGATTCAACGTTTCAGGTAACAGGACAGATGCATATACATAGGATTATATGATGCTGGTGCCCCACAGTTTAGCACCTTCAAAAGAGGTAAGAAACCCATAGAAAAAAAAGTGAGGCACCAGTTTAGCTTCGGCTTTCTGATAATGCACATTGGACAAACCAGAACAGGAGAGAACCACCAGTCCACATCCAAGAATGACTGACACACCGGTATTTTAGCAAGGAGGGGGCCCAGTGCACCAGTCCCACAACCTCACAAAGCTCCAAGTAAACAAGCAGCTTTGTTTTTAAACAAGAGATGAAATAAATAAGGACACAGTACCACTAAACAGATAGCAAATTCAGCAGCCACTGACTCCACACCCTAATCAATCGTGTATCTACTAGCTTGTGCTCAATCAGCACTATGTCTACAAACCACAATTAGAAAGAAGAGGACATAAAGAGCTTCACAAGAGTCACTTGTCCTTTTTAT
Source organism: Bucorvus abyssinicus (assembly GCA_009769605.1). Classification (NCBI taxonomy): domain Eukaryota; kingdom Metazoa; phylum Chordata; class Aves; order Bucerotiformes; family Bucorvidae; genus Bucorvus; species Bucorvus abyssinicus. Next base: position 44,707,192 of record CM020063.1, read on the forward strand.
ACCTTAAGTTCTAAACATAAAAATATAAAGGTTTTCAAGACCTCTTTCAAGTTCTCTGTTTTTCTAAGTAGTTCTCCTAACTCTTTCATGTGGTGAATTTTTTTTCTTACTCTAGGCTAGGCAAAAAAAACCCCAAATACCTACTCTAGAAAATTAAACCTTTACCCAACACACTTTATGCCAGGCAGGGGGTCTACTTAAGGAAGCCAGCTTTTCAATATTAGTTTTCCCTCACAGCTACTAAAGAATGCTAGCTTGCACTGGAGTGAAAAGAAATTTGCCGACTAGTATGAGGACACAGCAGGGGCATACCAGTGGAAGAAAGCCACTGGGACTTGAATTGAGAGGGCAATTAGGTACTCATTAGGAAAATATAGCACAGAAGTGCTTTGATACTGCAACAGTCAGACACCGTTTTGAGATTTTACATTATTATAAGGCAAATACGTGGAGCATCCGTGTAGAGGTTTCAAAAGTGTTGTTTCAAGGCTGTAAGTCACTGCTTTCCCAGATGAGTTAAAACAGTTCTTACAGAATAACATAAAAAACTCGGGGGGGGGGGGGGGGGGGGCGAGGTGCAGAAATTGAAATAGAACAAAAGGAAAAAAAAATAAGTCTCAGATAAGCTTAGACTTCACTGCACATTGGGTTGCGCTTCATCTTCATGTTGCTGGGCTTTCTGGTTCCCACCTGCAGAAGCTAAACAGAATCACTAAGGCACATCATTATCTGCAATGAAACGGAACAAATACAATGACTCTGAACTAATACAGGTACACGAGCATAAAAAAAACCCCAAGCCCTTTGTGCAGAAGGGTCAATTCTCCACAGCTCCAACAAACTGTTCCGTACACTTTTAGATACAGTATCCCCAATGCCTTTTCCGTCCTTTCAATGTTACAAATACACTTATATGTTTTGCATGAAGTAGCAAAATCAGAAAACGAATCTCAAATTAACCATATATACTAAAAAAATCCTCCTCTGCTTCATTATTTAAACAAGAGAAAAAAAAAAACCCTGGGCAATGTTAATAGCACAAATCCCTTGGACAGAGAAAATTAAAGTAAGTTTATAAAATATAAACCACAGCTTTCATCTATATACTTCCCTGACAAAGGCAGAGGAAGGAAAAAAACCCCACTTTTTCTCTAATATTGCCTTCCAGAGGTTATGAAACACAAGTCAAGTAGGTCTATTACCAAGACACACACAAGAATGCTTCAGGTAGTTCCTTGACCCTTATCTCCAAAAAACAGTTATCTTCTATGACAGCAATGACTAGGTTTCACTGAAATTAACATTCCTGCCCAGTCGCTCTTATGCCTATGGCCACTGTGTTCTGTACTCTGTAAATTAATGTTAAGTTTCACAGCTGGAAAAATTTATTATAATCCCCACACCATGAAGTTTGCTGCCTCCAGCCACTGTCTAAGCTTCCCTCATCAGCTCAGTCAACACAAATCTCTCCCCAGGATTTTGTGAAGTTTCCACCATAAGCTTGACACAGCTGACAGCATTTGGAAAGCCCCATGCTCCCTCTTTCCTGTCCAGCTACTGTGCTGAAAAGGGTGGCCTCTAAGACCCTTTTATAGACCTGTAAACAAACAATCCCTTTCATAATCATTTGAATCATTTTTTAAAAACAAATGCAGCCTGTGATAGGATATATAGACTCCCTCTACTTGCATTAATTTTTCTATCCCAAGATAGTAAGCAATTTGGCTGATGTCTAGATCAAGAACACAGAAGTTCTCAGTCTCCACACTCTTAAAACCACATAAGATCAGTCTCCTCTTTTTGATATTTATTTTAAAGTATCTGTTCCATCTGCCTGCTCCGTTGGAGGACACCCCTCCCCACAAAACTCACCTAGAAATTTTCAAAGCAGATGGAGAAACATTCCAGTAATTTTCCAAACTTTAGAATTTTGGACTATTTAATCAAATACTTTTTTGTGAAATTACTAGTGTGCCTCAGAAGACAGTAACACCCTTAGAGGCCCCTACTTAGGCACACACATAATGAAACTTTTTATCAAACTGGGAACTTTTCCTGTAAGATACGTTCTTAGTGTTGACTCAGATTTGACTGTGTTAGATTAGTAAACAACAATAATTTGTTTAGTAATTCTTTTCTAAATTTCACCTTAGCTTGTGTGAACAATGTACCGTGCATAATCTAGTCTTTTAAAGTCTTCTGTATCTTAATGTATCTTGGACAACAGCCCTTCTTATTACATTATCTGATACTAAGTTTCACTAATAATCTTCAAATTCACAGGAGCCTTTTGACACTTTTCCTCTTTTCATCTCATGTATAGAGACAAAGGAGGTTGGGAAGACTAAAATCCACCCAGACATCCCGATTACAGTCAGTAGGAGGCGAAGGACACTGTTTCTTAACCCAGGAAAGGGACACAGCTCAAGTCAGCAGAGGGATCAGGGATGAAACTAGAGCAAACCCTACCTTTGGTACAAAAATTCTCATTTCATGAACCATTTAATGGTATTTTAGAATAGCTTTCTAAATTGCATTCTATGTTATTTAGTGAAGGTAGTCCAGATCATAACGTAACTGTGTATGCACATTATTTTATGTGTTCCTCACCATAACAGCAAGCACCACACACTTTTTGCTGAATATAATAGTGAAGAAATCACAGCTGCATCCTATTAACCTTGAAGACATAAACAATGGTTAGAGGCCTTAAAAATCTCACTGTAAACTCCTGGTGATTCCACCTACTCTTCAAGGACATGAGGTACTTTTCCATTTGGGGGCTCCTGAGCTCTAGCAAAACCCCTTAAAAACATTATCCATCTACTGCTAAGCCCTAGGCGACAAGAGGTGAGGATTAAAATTTCTCAGCTTCAAGTGGCACTGAAAGATAGCAAGGACATCAGAAATAGGCATTGAGAGAAAACAGTAGTGACCCTGTAAAGTTTCTTGCACGTACATAACCGTGTAGCATGTAATATAGTGAAGCCAACATGCACTTCAGTAAAGCATTTTAAATTATCTCATCCATACTGAAATGGAAGTTTATTGGTCAAAACAGACCACTGTAAGCTATCCAGCGTTCGTGCAAATCTGCTGGCAAGACAGGACACCAGCAACAGCAACACTGGGATTGTGAATGTCAGAAGAGGGGGTAAGGTCACAAGTAACATGTCCAGTAGAACTATTTCTAGAGCAAGGCCATGACATCATTTATTTATTTATTTAGAACAAGCTGGAGTGCCTTGCTACATTGTGCAGTAACCCTGGCATCAGCCCATCAGTTGTATATGACTTTTTCTTTCTTTTTAACAATATTTAACGGAAAAGCTTTGCTTTGTGAGTTGTAAGTAATGACTTAGTGGTTTTAGTGGAATTTAAATGCTGAGGCAATTTTGAAAAAAGCTTTGTACACATTTGTATACCATAATAGTATTTAAAATCTAACTTGCTAGGTTCAGTTCTTAAATACTTCCCTAACGGATGCATTAAAATCATCTTGTAGATCCAAGATGCTGCTATTCTGCTCATTTCACTATCAGTGTCAAAATAACTCCTGAAGTGCCCATAATGCCATAGCTTCACAGAGCAAATAAGTCTAAAAACTCTGTATAACAGCAGTCAACAATGCTGAACATATATAGTAATAGACAAGTGCTTTCTCTCTACAATCTGGGCAACGCAGCCACCATCACGTGATTCTTTATAGGCATACCAGATTGTAAACTCAGTATCTGTGTATCCCACACCAAATATAGAGTAATAGCTGTTGTATTAATTACTCACAGACTTTCAAGACTCTAGTCAGCTCCTATAAAACACGATTCACAGAGTTTCATAATACTGATGGGGACAGCAATTCACCTGATGTCTGCCACGAGAAGCAGAAATTTTGAGGTATAGGAATTCCCATCGTTATATGAACATTCCTGATCATACATCGCCTGACACAGTAAGTTTCTATAAAATGTATGGTTACAACACTAAGTTAAAGGACTCCTCCCAAGCACCTCTGATGTGAAGACTAAGGAGATTGTGTATTCATTCATCCTACTATAGTGAATATAGCGTGCACTTTTGCTAGGTAACAGAGGGAGGCAGGAAACATAAAGAAGGAGGAATCATACCTCAACGTAAATAGCTTTTTCGCAAGACAGTATTAGCAAACAAAATGCCAAGTTCTATAACCACTGCTAGCATAGAGAACATTACCTACTCACTACAGTTTCCTCAATAATGCATATCCCTCGTGTTCTGCCACCTTCTTATTCCGGTGGGAGAGCTAAATGAATCTGTCGATGTAGCAACTATGCAAATATATTTTTACACATTCATGCTTGTCATTGAAGATACTAGGAACAACAGAAGTAGATATGATGTAAAAGCCAAAAAAGATTATCAGCTTTTGCCAATCACTCAAACTAGCACATCTCAAAAAACCCCGACTGCATTTATATTTTATCTGCTAAAGTTCTTTTCATCTCATATGCACACATGCACATTTGTTATGCACAAAAACTTGTTTATGAAGATGCACCCGTCATGTCAGTCATCCACCTGCAATATTTTCAAACTATCTCCTCCAATCCTCCTACTTTTTATGAAAGCAAAGAGACAGAAGCTAAATACCTAGCCTCCCACATACAATTGACATTGTTGTGTTATAATTCTTCCCACATCTGAAAACCTAGAACCTTAATCTGTGAAGCCACTTGTTTCCCCCTTTCACTATACATAAAAATTCTTTGGTATGCTCTACTGCTTAAACACTCAAATGCACTCAAGTATGCAATCACTACACTGGCAAATCACACAACTAAAACACTTTTTTATGTATGTAGACAATACTATTAAACCTCCTTAAAAAAAAAAATACAGAAAACCATTAATCATCAGTTTTATTTACCTATTTGACTATTGCTACATAGATAAATATAATTGTTTAAACATATGATTTATTTTGATATTTCAACAGACAAGAACGCATACCCAGCCAATTCCTCTAGCCACCATCAAGCAAGCTATCTCAGCCACTTGTAGTTGGTTTTCCATGACAATATATTAATTTGGAGAAAAAAATACAAGGGAAACTGGAGTAGCACCATCTGAAATCTTGTATTTCAATCAATATTCTATGTGTATCACAGCTCCATCCCAAAAGACATTGTTACGCTAGGTACACTATATTTTAAACAATGCCACTAAGGTTCCCATAAGATCATTAAAATCTAATGGCATTTTTCGCAAAAGAGCAATATACGCAGCTGAAAGCATTTTAATATAGCATGTAATCAATGAAAATTCTTCTTCAAATAGCTGAGACTGTTGGAAACTTTGCTTGAAAATTAAATTGCTAGGGTAAATAAAAAGCATTTTTGCAAAAGTCTGCAATGGATTTCATATGTGAGTTTACCAGAAACTATCAAAGTAGATAATACAATACAAAAATTATCATATAGGGCTATTTGAAAACAAAACTACTGAACTAGAGGAAGCCAGGTGACCACGTGGAACCAGGCTTGACTACAGCGTGACTGAGAACTGACAGCTGCAGTCTCCTCTGCAGTCAAGAAATAATTTTTCAATTTCAGTAACTAATCCACATTGAGAAAACAAAAGTGAAACCAGTTTTCTTTTTCCATCTCAAAAACACATCAACAAGTTCAAAAGTATTATTGCCTCTATTTTAGGGTCCTGGTAACCATTAGAGGCTGAACTCTTTGTTGGTTATCGTTGTAACATGATTCACTTTAGAAATCTACCTTAATGTGACATCAAACACTTCAACATCAGGTTATACTAGATAATACGGCTGGTTTTAGAACTGTCTTTCTGCATTTTGATTGAATTCTATTCTTCATCCAAAACCTTGACACATGAATAAAACAAATTGATCCGTCAATGTAATTCACTGACAAAATAGGAGTAAAGAAGTATGGTCACGTCATGACAAAATGACCACGCATCTTGCTGATTACCTTTTAAAACAAAGGATAAATTTGCAAATTAATGAACCTTCATAGTTCCTAGACTTACAGAAGCTTGAGATAAAAAAATCAGAACACACCTAAAATCAATATAATGTCTGAAATCCACAGGACAGAAAAACCACTTACACAAGAAAATCCATCTTAAATTCTACATCTGTTTATGTTGAAAAACATTCAGGTCATTTTGGTGATTATGAGTCTGAAACTGCAGTTTTACAGAGAACTCGAAACTGTAGCTATTGAAGTTACTACTGCAAATGAAATTACTCTTTAGAAGATACTAACAACAGAAAAGTGGGTTGTGTATGTTTGTTTCAATCACCTTAATATACTTTGCTTTAGTAGAATACTGCCTTGAGTCTACCACAGAAACATGTTTTATACACATATTCTCATTACGCTGCAGTCTCCTACGACAACTTCTGGAAGTATGTCAAATGTTATCCCAACTTCTTCTGGAAGGATGAAAAATTTCATTCCCCTTACGAAGGGAAAAAGCAAAACCCATCCCTCACTCAACAGACAAGCAAAAGCAATTTGGCCCTAGTACTGGAAGATACAGAACAACAGGGACCTTAAACCAAAGCCACCACCTTTGGAAGGTTTGATGCTTTTCAAGTTCTGTAAGATAAAGCGTACTTATAAAAGTCTGTTTACTGTTCATAGAACTTCAGAACTGAGGTTTGTCACGACAGCAACACCTTCGCACCTTACTGTAAATACAAAATAATCATGAAGAAGTTCTTCCACAGAATGGGTCAGAACACATGTAGTCTTCGCTTTACTGAAGCCCCTCAGAGGATCAATGGTGATTCCTTAAAAAAAAATAATATCCTGGTTTAAAAAACAAATGCCACATCTTTTTCACAGCAAGCCAAAAGGAAGGCCTATTCCTTTCGCACAGCTTGACAGCAGAGCAGATACTGTCAAAAAAGGCTGTCAAATGCAAGCCTCTGCAAATTTTAGTTGCAGGGGGTTCTCTTAAATGCAAGCATAAGAGGCCAGCCACATAGAACATTTAGCTATTTTAATATCTTTGTGTCTTTAGTTGCAGAAAAATATACTGTGGTCATGACAAGGAAACATACTATCTTTACCCAAGCATTTTCAATTCGACTTTAGGTGTTAAGTGCAATTACAGAAAAAAAAAAAAAGCGGGGGGGGGGGGCGCGGGGGAAAGGGGTGGGGAACCTCTACAAGGAGAACACAGGACGAGAGCAAAAATACAGGAGACCAGCCTGGAGCAGAAAGACCAGCTCTGTTCACTCCCTCTCCCGAAGGACAAGCCAGTCGGGATGCTCCCTAAGAATAGGACCTTGACTTTAGTATAAAAACCAACTTATTAAAAACCAGCCTCATGTTTGCTTCACTAGCAAGACGCTCACGCCCGCATCTCCGCTCACAGGAACCGGAGGCCGACCGCCGTCCGGAGAAAGGGCCACGGCTCACCCGCTGTGCCCAGGGGCACCCCCACACCCCTCAGACCACCGTCCCGCTCCCAGTTCCGCCGGCAAACCGTGGCCAGGGCCGGGCGGGAGCCGCGGTACACACGACACCGCGCGTCACTCGCTGGAAACCGACAGCGCTAGTTAAAAAAACAATAACCAACAACAAAAAAAAAACCCACAAGCCACCATTTTTCACGAACAGGTGAGGGCCGAAGGGTCCGCGCTGCCCTGGGCCTAGCACCAGCGACACCTGGCACCATGGCGACACCGCGGAGAGCGGAGTGGGGCCAGGCCGGACGAGGCCGGACCGGGCCGCACCACCCGCTCCGAGAAGCCTACAGGTGACACCGGGTCAGCTAAGGAGACGGGCCCGCTCGCCTCGGGGCAGCGGTAGTAACTGACGGTGCGACTCATTCTGGCCCCAGCGGCGGCAGCCCCGCTCCCAGCGGAGGGGGCGGAGCGCCCCCACCTACCTCCTCCTCCTCCCGCACCACCGCCCGCCGCTTCCGCCTGCCCGAAAAGGCCGCGCTCCCGACGTCCGCTCGGCAGCCAATGAAGATTATGCTCGCCCTCCCGTCCCGCCTCCCCCTGGCCGCTCCAGCCAATAGTGGTCCCTCACATCGCCAGCTGCCAATGCCAACAGTGGCCCCGCCCACGCCCCTCCCGAAGGGAGCGCCCCGTGGGCGTGCTTCCGCCTCAGCACCGCCCGCCGGAAGTGTGATGTGGCTGAGAGCGGGTCGCTATGGTAAGCGCGGAGTGCCGGGCGGGCGGGGGGCGCCTGCTTTGCTCTGGGACGCCGCGGGATCGGTCCTGGTCCCTCTGCCGGCGCTGCCGGCTGCCACGCCACCTGGCCAGCCGCATCTCTGCGGAGCCGCGCTTCTCGGGCTTAGTGGTTCCCCGAAGGCCTATCCCATCCGGGCCGGGCCTTTGAACTCCTTCAGAGGCTGAGACCTCTGTCCCGCTGTGGGGCAGCGAGCCCGCAGGAACGGAGCTGTCCCAGTTCCACCGTAAAGCCTTGGTTAGCAGTTGGCCTAGCAGTAACGCGAACCAGGCCTGTCGGCAGCCCCTTGGTCCGGTTCCCACCCCAGGCCTGACACGTTTTCTGTCTGCACGGGCCTAGCCCGGGTTTTCCGTGGGGCAGCAGCCTTTGCTGTGACCTGCAGTGAGTTGTCTGTTCTCATTTCTGACCTGATTTAATGGGTATGTTGTTTGACATCTTGCTTCTTGGTTAGTAAGCTGAACCCTGGTACTGACTGCTGTTCCCGTATTTCAGGAATAGCGCCAGAGGCCTAGATCCGTTTGCTAATGAAAAGTACAAGTGGTACATAACGGAGTTGACCTATTATCATTGCCATTATGTTTTCTGTGGTTTGTGCTGGTTTATTTTCATTCTACATACAAACAATATTTGTGTTCCTGTTTGGGTTAGAGTTAAAGCTGTGCTGTGAAATAATCTTTCTCAGCCAAAGTGAAGATCTGTATGTCAGCAGTGCAGATATATTATTTTAAAATTAAAAAAAGGAAAAGCTAATAAGCTAAGAAGTTTCTCTGTACAAACAAAGGTTTGTATATAATGTACCTCACAGAATAATTTTAAGAAGAGCATTTTCAAATTTTTTTTCTTGACTCACAGAATGGTTTGGCTTGGAAGGGGCCTTTAAATGTCCATCTGCCATGGGCAGGGACACCTCCCACTAGCTCAGGTTCCTCAAAGCCCTGTCCAGCCGGAGCTTGACAGGTTATCCATCACCAGTGCTGTGTACTGTACAACTTCCACTGAATCTTTTTGTACTTCACACGTATTTATTAAAAGATTAATATCTCTTGAACATTTTTATGGTTCAGTTCAAAAAAAGTTCCTAGGCTCCAGATCTTGTCACCAGCAGGAAATTGCTGGAAGTTGCTCACCTGAGCATTCCTTGGCAGATCTTTTAGATGAACCTGTTCTAATCTGGGCCTTCAAGCAGTGAACAAAGGATTTTCATGATAAGAGGCATAAATTAACTCATATCTAAAACACACATGTAGAAGAGATGAAAAAGAGGTGAATGCCTTGCCTCTAATCAATGCCTTGAAAAGGTTGATATGATAGAAGCACATCAGCTTGCTGTTCTTTATTGTACCTTAGAGGAGTTGAGATTGTGGAAAAAAGGCAAGAGATCCTTGATGACAAGTGAGACATTAACGTTCTCGGTATAGCACTTTAATATAATACTGTTGTTTGTATCTATCAAAAAGCTTATGGCAAGCGTACGAGAGTTTTTGATAATTTTTTTCTCTGCTTGTCTGTGTTGCTTGTTTAGAGGTTACTCTGCATACTTAAAGGAATCTCAAGTAAAATAGAATCTTCCAGTGAGATTTTTCTCATTATTTTATTGTCAGAGGAGGGGAAAATAAGATTCCTCAGTCTTACAGTGTTTGAATTTGCTTAGGGAAAAAAATAACCCTCATAGCTTATCCAAGACTTTGGATTTTCCATGATGCCACGTCTGATGTCATGGCTTCCTAGAAAAAAGTTGTCTTGTGGGATTAGCAGTCATGACCTGTAGTTAATGACACTTTCTTTTGAGCTCACACTGAACTGTGAGATAGAAGACAGCCACTGTCTGTGTATTGTCAAATGGAAGAGAGTAGAGCTACACCTCCAGTTTATTCTGTTTATCCAAAGACAATGAGCTACAACTGTGGCAAGCCAGTACCTCTGTGAATAGCATAATTTTTTGAAGCCTAATTTCCAAAGGACTTTTCCCGTTGGAACTTTCCATCCCATTGTCTCCCAGGCTTCCTTACTACGTCCTTACTAAGCAAGTCAAAACTTGTGCTGGGTGAACGACCAGCTGTTGCCAAACAAAATGTATATAAGCTGGCTTCTACCTGTCTTTTCCTTTATGTAAAAGCACAACTTATGTTTATTTTTATCCTGTTCACTGCCAGTGGGTGTTAAAAAAAATACTATTTTAACTTAAATCAACTTTGAAAGCGGGTAGAAGCTGCTCAATGGATTTAAAAGTTATTGGAAACAGAAGGGATGCAACATAATAACACAGCTGCTTCATTTATTTAGAAGCAGAATATGTATTATCTATTGACTTTCACAAGTCATGTCAGTTTATCCTGTCAACTGCTAAAATTTTGTATCTGAAAACTCAACAGAATTTATCCTAGTGGGGTTGAAAATTTGCCACATGCAGGTGGTGTGTTGGAGTGGAAAGAGGGAAGAAGCTTAAAGCAACATACAAATTAATGATGAGCCACTAACCTGTTGAAGAGTGATCTTCCATTTCCTTTGTAGTAAAAATATGCGATAGCATCCAAACATAAGTATACATACAAAAAAAAATCTTGCTAAGTGTGGTTTGTGTCTATAATTGCAATTTGGTGATGAAAAAAATAAAGAATTGTAGAAAACTTCACAACAGTGCTTCACAAAAGGCTTCTTTCCCTTAACCCTCTGGTTAGGACTGACCTTGATTCCCACATTATTGCAGAAAAAATGGTTTGGGAAATTTCCATGAGGTCAAACATTTCTGACACAATTTTTGTTGCTGTCTTAGTGTGGTGTTTATAGAAGACAGGGGAATTGCTCCTATAACCAATTGTAAAAACGTTCATCAGTAAATATTGATCCAAACCAAGCTCTCTGACATAAACATACCAGAATCTGAGACACTGTTCTGCAAGGGAGCTCTCAGAGTCTTCCAAGTACAAAGTTTTGTGTTTGGATATACTCAAAGTTAGAAGGAGGAATCCCCCCTGGTTCAAATTTGCCAAGAGCTTTGGTTTTATCATGGCCTAAAGGTAGGTAGGATTAAAAATATCTCCTAGTTCATCTCACAGTCATAGGGTGTCTTTGTATTGTGAATTTATTTTGGAGTAATAATGGACAACAACTTTTTGAATGTCTATTTTAATGTCATCAGGCACCGAATTTTTTTAATAATAATGAGTTAAAATTTCAGGGAGTTACAGGTGCAGTAACACATTTTTCATCCGTTAAAGCCTTTTCTACCCAGCTTACCTACTTTTTCTGGGAATCTGAGGATTTTCCTCTTACACCAAGGCTGTAATGAAAGAACATGATAGGACCTCCTTTGCCACCAGTCATGCAACAACTTACTTATGGACCCTCACTCAATACTTGTTGGCCCCTGTGACACTTCTGGCATGCCCCTAGCAGCAGGAGCAAACACTGTTGATTGAGGAGGAAGCAAGAAGGATCTGCTCTCTGTGTACCTTTCCTCCTGTCAGGATAATGAGAGAACTGAAAAGGAGAGAAGAAAGGAGAAATAGGAGATGCAGTGTGGCTGGGTAGGGCCAGTGAAGTATGTTGTTTAATTTACTACACTAGTATTGGTGCTTAGTAAATCTCATGCCATCTGTAACTTGTATATGGTAAAGCTACTGTGGAGTAGGCGTGTTGTGAGCCTCTACTTGAAGAGTTCAGTATTCTGTGTCAGATTACAAGAAGTTGTGAAAGTACGTCATCAATATTTTGCTTCTGTGGTTATATAACAGGGGAAACTCTTTCTTCTGCCAGTGTAAGATATATCTTCTTGTCTGATTTGGGAAGAGTAGAATGCAATGAGTCTACTTTTACAAATTTTACCACATAACCTGAACAGACCAAGAATGACCCAGTTGTCAGAAACCATTTCTTTGCTGAGTGTCAAGCAGTTCTTACTACACATCTTTGTCATTCTGTCTGATATTAAACATCTTAATTTTATTCAGTAATAGCATGAGAAATGGAGACACAATATTTCTGCAGGCCATTTAAAATTAATGATGGGCTAATTTTACATTGTGGATTTTCCACTCATGAGCTGAATTCTTAAGTTAAACAAAAAAGGAAGTTATCGTAAAACAGTCAGTGCCACTATTTAATCTTTTTATTTGCTGCAGCATTAGACACCATGCACATCCACTGTAATAGCTACAGTGTTATATATGGTTTTCTGCTGATGCATGGAGCTTGGAGTTCAAACTCACCAAGAGTTTTCATTTTCAACTTTGTGACCAGGGAAAGAAGGTGGAAACAGCTGGGATCTTGCTAAAAATGTTACCTGTCTCACAGATGCTAAGAATCCAAACCACACACCTCAACTCTGCCAAACAAGAGTCCTGCAGAGGTGCTTCAGGCCTGCCCAATGCCATGGGACATCAGAGACTTAGCAGAGCTTTTCATTATTTCCTGACAAATTAAGTATGTTTTCTTTCCTGATAGAAGTATTTATTTTTCATATTTTAAAGAGATGGTTCTACTATTAATGAACAAAGAAAATATATAAATTGTATACATAAAATGTTATTGTTTTTTTTTTTTAATTCTTAGGTAATTTAAAAGGTAAGCTTTTTGTGCAGCCTTTAGAACAGAAAGAACATACTATCTATCCCTTTACTGCATGCAGCAACTTCTTAAGCTTCTTGTAAAGATGTTCGGGAATGCAGTTCAGCTTTGAAATGCACAGGCTTTCTGTGGGGATAAGAGAAGGCTGTTTTTTCCCCTTTGTGGTGTGGAGCCAATTTCTAGTTAGTTTTTGATTCTTGCTTGTGAGTTTGGTGTGACAGTAGAACTTCCACTCTTTTATTAAATTTATCAAACACCAGCAGACAGAATGTTAGCTGTATTGCAGGTATTAAAGTATTCAATACAACAAAGCAAAAATATTTCAATATCTTCATCTTTGAGAACCTTGACTTTCTTCCATGTCCGTGTTCAAATTCCTGTAGCACCTTCTTTTAAAAACTCATGTTTTTGCACGCTGCTTTTCCTAAGAGTAAGGATGTCGTCTTACTGGGAATGTGCTGGTGTGTTAGAATGACTTTTGTCTCTTCCATTCACACACACAGTTTTTACTGTTTCTTAAGATTTGCTAGTAAGATCGAGGTAAAGTAACTAAGCAGTATGATGTGCAGCTTCAGAAGTGAGAGTTAACTCATTTGGCAGAAACTATGCTGCTCAGTTATCAAAACAACAAGAAAGTTACAAGTTTATGATTAGGCATACTTCTTTGATAAAATGCAAGAGAAGCCAGAACTTCCTCATTATGGAAGAAGGTGTCCTTTTCTTTACATGGATAATTTTTCTCCTGTTCAGCTGCACTTTAATATATATATAGGGCAGCAGAGGCAAAAGACTGTGGCAGTGGTTGAACACCATGTACTCCATTCATAGTTCCAGAAACTATCATTAGGTTCCCTGTGACTCTGGAGAACACGCTGAGCTTCAGTAGCCTAAAAAGAGGATTATAGAAATTATTCCTATAATAAAGAATAATATTAGAGGATAATAGAAATTATTCCTATAAACCTATGTTTGTTGATTAAATATGTGAACATATACACCTATGTGTGAAGGTAACCCTGATAAAAAAGCATAATATTGTAACTTCCACTTTGATTTTTATGGTAAAAGTCTGTGATTTAATGCTGCTTACACCAAAAGTTCAATTTTGAAACTAGTCTCGATATTGGGACAAAGAAGGAGTTCAAGTGAGCATGGAATTGAAGCATCATCACCTTGAGGTGTCATTTCAGGGCTGTTCTGTTAATTTGAATTGCAGTAAAAAGCCTAAATGTGTTAAGAGTAGGAGAGGACAAGTGTTTCCATCTGTTAATTCATTGCCTTATTGTTTAAAGAGATTGGGTATGTTTTAAACAAATGTATTAGTCTTCAGTTGACTGAAAAGCATACATGTTAGTTCCTGTGTGCTGCGCTTGCCATTTGAATTAGACAACATACTCAAAGAAATGTCTATAGGAAGGATTCCCTATTGCTCTAATCGAGCCTTAGCCTAGATTTTATGAATGCAAAAATAGATATTTTAGATAGGAATTTGAATATTTTAGACAGAAATGTGAATGAGCTTTAAACACTGCACTTAAATTCCTTGGAAACTAAATACTGGGGTAATTGTGCATTAAACTATAAATAAAACACCCTGTTCAATTGGAGCAACCAGTAACTGCTAAGTGGACAATATTTGTATACTTAATAAGGACAAAGCAGTTTGCCTACACACCTCTTGCTTCATTCCATGTAGTTTTGCCAATAATCACTTCAAATGTAACTGGTCTGCAAGTTTTGTGTTTTTCTTGTACTTCTAATTAGTGTGCTTCTTTTACGATTGCTTGTTTTCCATTAATTTTTGTCAGATTACATTTGGCAGCAATAGGAAAACAAATTATTTCACAATAAGTTGAAAAATAATATAATTAAGTTCATGTTTTAATTAATTTTTAGCAATTACTTTGACCTTCAAGTTGGGAGTAGACCTACATGTCTTGTTTTCTTTATTTTTTTAAATATTTTACTCCTAAGAATTAGACCGAGGAAATAAGAACTGCAGTACCTAATGGGAACCTCAGTTAATAAGCATTTTCTCTTCCTGCTTTTTAACATCCTCTTCATTAAAATTTCATAGATTGATTTTGCTTTTCTGTGATGGGTTTGAAGCCTACATTACTATTTTAATGTAGGCTTTTACATTTTTATCAGCTCTTGCTTAACCACAGTTTAACTACAGTAATGTAGTTAAATGTAAACTCTTGCTTACATTGTAATATGAGAAAGACAGCTAAACAATCAAGTATCAGCATTTGATTCTTTGGTTCCAGAGAACATAATCATCCATCAATTTTATAATACTGAAGAGGGAAAAAAGAAAATAAAACTGTCCTAGAAAGACTGTATATTCTGCAGCATATTACACAAAAGTGGTTATCCTTTATTTAGAATATTCCAATAATTTATCTGTGTTTGCCCACATTATTACGGTAGTAATCGTGTGGCAAAGTTTAACAACTTGCTGGCACTACGATGTCCTCTCTTTTTTAGCACGCACAGATGAAGTCATGGATCCTCTGCAATCAGAGATAGAGTAATCATTTTGTAAGTACTGAAAGTCTAGGAAAGATTAAGCTTTGGTTTCAGTGTTAAGTCTGTTGAGATAAACTGGGAGAGCTTTTGTTTTACGCTTTCTACCAACCCAGGGGGACAACAAGTATGGTGATTGTGTTCTTTTCCTGCATGTTGTTTTTTTCCCCTAGAACCATATCAGATCGTTTATTTTAAATGAAAATATATAAGGCAAGGAGAAATTGAGCAGGACCTTCCATGACACATACAGTTGCATCAAAACATGTGATGTAATTTATTACAGTGCTACCCAAGGGTTGCATCATGAAGTGGTTCATAATTCTGTGGTGCTGTCTGCAAAGACATGGAGTAAAACAGTAGCTGAATCAGAGTATGTAGCAGTGATGGAGTGAATAAAAAGTACAGAGGTAGATAGCAGGACAAAATCTTGGCTATGGCTCTTGTTTTCACTAGAGAAAAGTTTAGGATCAGTGCATCTTCTATGGCTGTGTCTACTGAGGCTGAATACATCTTTAGCAGTGATCACTAACAATTTAGACGGTCATCTGAGTGTGCCCTAACTTTCAGCATATTGAATTAAATACTTGTATAAAGTGCAAGAGTTGTTGATAACCAGAAGTTTGAGCTGCCTCTGTTAAATTTTTTTTACTTCTCCCCAAGTGTCATAAATGTAATGCTGACTAACTTTCAGGAGTGACAGCGTTGGCTGTAATCAGGTTGGCAGGGGCTATGCAAACGTTAGGGCCCATCAGGGTTCCCTTTCTCAGCCACAGAGGAAACATTTTGCTCTAAATTAACACTTACTAAAGTATATTAAACTTTAGCTTATACTTTAGTATATTAAACTTCTATTACCATATACTATTCCATAGATTTTTTTTTTTCACTCCAACCAGAAGCTCCTCCTTACCCCAGAAAAAGAGGTTGTTGCACCGTATCCTGCTTCTGTATTGCAGCAGAATCACCAGTGGCATCTTCCAGAGGCAACTGGAGACTTATCTTTTTACATAGTAATCCCTGTTTTGCCCCAGTGTCCTCTGTGCTGACAGCTATGCTGTTCAGATGCTGACATGGATGGGAATACAATCAAATGTCTCTTGCTGTAACGTTTGTCTTCTGACCACCATATATTTGCATGAGTATTTCTAACACCTGCCAACACTGCGAATCCGAACACAAAACTTCTCAGAGTATTCAGCCTTTACTTCCATGGAACTATTTTTACTAAGATCCAGTGTGATGAGGGAAATAATACAAAGATTTTTTTTTTTAAGGTTAATTTTGGGAAGGATTTAAAGGAGCCTTTGGACATGTAGCTCTCAAAGCTAAAATCCATGGTGTTACATTTCTAAAGACTATGAAAAACTTGCTCTTACTAGTTCTGCTGAATACTACACCTCATTAGTGCTGCAGGTGATGTAATAGTGCTCCACAGCTACCAGTGCTGATTCTTTTCTGCATTCCCAGTCTTGGGAGGTTAGTTGTCTTTTCACTGGCGTGTGGACACAGTCTAAAAGACATCAGTTTCTCTGTGTGCTGAGATTTCTTTATCATGGGAATGAGGCTCATAGGCTCTACATTAAGACAGTCAACATGTTCGAAAAATGCCAGTTAATTACGTTTGGATCAGAGGAACCCAGTTTAACCAAGTGAACTGCAATCCACCTACATGACAACATTTTCCAAATAGCTTGGTATGTGAATACAGTATTTTTTAAAAGGATTCTGAGTAATGTATGACTCTTACAGCAGCTTTTAATTACATCAGTTCAAGCAGCTAGATGTAAATCGCCGTTTTCTGTAAATTCAGCTGGGCCATAAGAATTACTTCAGGTATGTGAAGCTATCTACTTCAGAAATAAATTTTCATTTCCAGTCTAAAATTGTAGACAAATTTTAAAATACGCATATCAGTCCTTTTAAAGTGACTATGTAGATAAATGTGTAATTCAGAGCACATTTCAGTGGAATGGCAACTGTAACTACAGCGATGCCCTGTGCTGCATATCTGGAGAAATACATGAAGATCCCAACAAAGAACAATTATATACTGCCCCTATTGATTGACTAATAACACATTTCATGAGTATACGTTTACAGTCCCCGCTGAAGAGGAAGCAAGTGTGCCCTTCTGCCATTTTCATGTGTTGAAGTACCCGATACCACCAGCCTCCTCGGGAAGCAGCTGCAAGAGAGAGCTTGCAGGAATTCATGGGAACCAAGCTCTGGCAGGCTCTGCGCTGTGAGATGTCAAGGGCAGCTGTCTCTCCCGGAGGACTGATCGAATTAATCAGTTGATAGGGAATATCTGGCTTTGCTGAGAGGCAGCCACTCCTGGATCCGGCCCCGTCACGTTCCTAGACGCGCAGGAGCCAGGAGACACAGCCTGTTGTATGTTGTAAAAGTTGTCTCTGGGAGGGAAATAGAGTTGCTGGGCTTCTGAAGCTGGCAAAAGCTTGTGCCAAGTGCAAAGGCGAGAGCCTACTGGTAATGGTGGGCAGTGATTTGTCCTTTCTGAATGATTTGTCCATTATTTATGACGTGGTGGGACAGAAATGATGACTCAGCTAGCTCAGCTAAAATACTAAACTAAACTTGCTTTAGGAGATGCTGTGTCTCAGGAGAAAAGCAGGTAGCCTAACCTTGAGGATCTGAGGGCTGGTTTTGGGTGTGAGATCACTGCTCCACTCACTGTCCGTGTTCTAACTCATCGCAGAAACTTTCCTGCATGTCAGTAGCTACATGTAGTTGCCATTTGCTCTTTACCTTTCTCCACTGCCTACCTTCTCTCTGCTTCCTAATAATCACATTTTTATCCTGTCCCTTTTTTGTCTCTCAGGCTATTGCCATAGAAAGTGCCTGAGGAATCAGGGAACTGGCTTGGGAATTCTGCCTCTGCAGAAGAATGGCTCATGTTGGAGGGCTCCTGCTTTGGGCAGAAGTAAACGGGAGATTAGCACACCCTTCATTCTCTCAAGCATGGTGAAATCTCTCATACAGGCCGTGGAGGCAGAGGTGTTCAGTTGCTCCTTGAGTCTCTCTATGCCGTTCCTTCTTAATGGGTAGCTCCCCACCCATGGGTGGCCTGTTGGACCCTGTTAACTCAGAGATTTAAATTAGTTTGCGTATCTACCCCTGTATAATGCATGTGCTCAGGCTGGCAATTATACTCATGTTCTGGTATTACTTCACATGGTTCATGGAGACTTCTGTGTAAGCTAAGGTTATCTCTGCGTGTGTGTGTGTGTGTGTGTGTTTTACAAGGTTTTAGATCTCAGTATTAGAAGGGTCATGGATGTTCCAGTTGCTTTGCTCCTACTAAAGCTTCCCATTTTTCTCTCTTCATTTGCTGTTAGTACAGTACCAAACTGAAATACTGTGATTTTCTTCCATAATTCTCCTTAACTATTTAGAGAAATTTGATTATCAGAGCTTCAAAACATTAGAATTTTGTGACTTAGGAAGAAAGTGCACATAGATCAACAGAAATGTGCCTCAGGCTATGGACAGGAGAGCACTGAAGGAAACTGCAATGTAATATCCCTTCATAAGTGCTAAATATTTACACGTAATTGAATACTACTGCTCAGCCTTCTGGGTTGAGCAGTATGAAAAAAGAGGAGATATTGAGACACAAATTCATTGGAACTCCAGAGCAAAGAGTGAACTTATTGTATTTGCTTTGCCTTTTTTTTTTCTTTGAGATCAGACTAAATAGGATTTGCAAATGATGGTAGTTGAGCAAAGAGAAAATAAGGCTGTTTGAAGTAAGCAATTGCCTAGTGTGTTAGCTGGTGCTGTTAAGTTGACCAAATGTCAGTTGAGATATGCTAAGTTAAAAAAACCCTGAAACAGTAAAACTGTAGCCTCATGCTTCATGCAGCTGGATTATTTTCACATTGTAAAAAGAATCTAAGCCTCAGATTTGGGACTAATTTTTAGAAGCTACAAATCACAAGGACTAGTAGGCAAATATTTCCACTAAAAATTCTAGCGAACCTATCGGGGAAAAAAAGAAAAATGTTGCTAGTGCATTATTTATTGGAATAGTGATGTGGCACTTGGTGGAAATCAGCATTATTCCAGATTTTGTAATTGGATATGGAGTTACAACAGTCTATACGTGAGTACCTTCTCTGGCCCCATAATGTTTATACTTCTGGAAGAGATTGCTTCACGTAAGCAGTGATAGTTGCTTATAAGTTAATGATTAAAGAATATGTTGGCTACACAAGACTCAGGCTTTAGTTTAAAAAAATGTTTGTGAGATGTACATACTGCATATTACTAATATTTTAAACTTTAGCAAATAGCCAGATGTTGTAGCAGTTTCTCAAGAATTGTTTCTTCTTACTGCCAGTAGGCAGATTAGTTTTAAGATCAGGCAATAGAACTTTACTTCTCCATCCTGAGGCGGTTCTACCATTTGTCCAGCATTTTCGCTTCTAAAAATGTATTTGTTATAAAGATGTTTTAAATTTTAAATCAAAAGGTAATTTGAAAATAAAATTCATCAGTTATCTTTTCATAGTTCCCGTGGGCTTAATGGTATGTAGTTCTACAAATCTGCTGAATTTTGGGTGTAGCTTATTAAAACAGTATATTAAAAATCCTCCTACATATTTCTTGTTATTCTCTGTCTTGGTTGCCAATGTCAAATTTACTGTTTACTTGTCAAATACTTTTCACCTTCACCAGCACCACCATATTCTATTGATGCAAACTGCAATTACACGTATTTTTGGCCAGGAGGGAACATTTGCTTTCTGTAACAGCCTGCTTGCTGCTAACGGGTTTCCACAAACTGTCTTTGGAACAGGTGCCTGGGAGCAAAACTCTAAGGTTACCATTTTGCCTGCTGTTTCTTTACCCTCCCTGGGATGGATTGAGAAGGAAGAACTCATTCTTCCACCAATGGTGGAATGGGATGTTAAAAGAGTTTCTCGTTCACTGACACTGTAGATTTCATTTTTGGTTTTAATGGGTATTGTCTGGGGGATCACTTATTTTCTTCAGTTTATGTAGTGAGGGAAGTTTTGTGCTGTGAAGCTGTAATTTTTCTTTTTTTAATTTTCTTCTGTAGTCTGCCATCTTCAACTTCCAGAGTCTACTGACTGTAATCTTGCTGCTCATATGCACATGTGCCTATATCAGATCCTTGGCTCCCAGCTTACTGGACAAAAATAAAACTGGGTATGTAGTCTGATCATTTTAAAAATACACAAGCTGTTTGGTTTTAACTGCAGCATTTTATTATCTTCTAATGGTGTGTGATCATACAAATCCTATTTTGAAAAATTTCTTCTTTAAAGATAAAAATCTTCATTTTGTACCTTACAATAGAATGCAATCAGGTTTTTGCAAGCACTTAGTTGCAATTTTATAGCAAGAATTTAACTAATAAAGCTTTATTAGTTATTTTCTTGGTCTGTAACTTTCTCATTAGATGCGATTAAAGATACAGAAATGAGTGACAAAAAGAAAACATTTACCTAAATGCGGCTATTGCTGTAATGATTTATTTTTGATTCTTAGGGTGGGTAGGAAAACATTAACAGCAGAAGTTGGCTTTTTGTTTGTTTTCAAGATAGGCGTCTTGCAGGTACAAGTAATCTGTAACTAAAAAAATTAAAAATATTTTTGAAAATAAGCAACACTATCCTTATGTATGGTCTCTTTTAAGATACCATTTTGTATTCTCTAAGATGAAGGAGTTTGTAGAATAATTTTTGAAAGCTTCTAAAAAACTTAACCTATGGTTTTTTGTCCTTTCATCACTCTAACTTCGTCTCTCAATTTTTTTCCTAAAGCAATGTTCCTAGGTGACCAGTAAACACTCCTTTGTGTTCCCCATTCTCTTGGAACATACTTAATGTTGTGGGGCCAATACTACTCCAAAACAGTTTTTTCTCCCCTGCTCAGCAGCACGATTTTTGAGGTAGTGGGAAATGGGGCCAGCCACAGAGCCAAATCTGTGCCTCACTTACTCTGTTGATACCTATTCACCTTTTGGCTTACCTGTATTCTTTGTAGCACAAAGAATGTGATTGTATGTTGGGTGCAATCAGCAGTATGCAGAACTGTGATTTAAATGCTGTGGTTTTAAAGTAATGATTTGGCAATCTTCACCTAGAAACCACTGAGGCCATCCATAGTATTTCAGGAATACTGTCACCTAAGATTAATAAAAAGGAGATAATATTTGTAGAAGTAGGAGGTAATTCTAGCTGGTAATGTTCTGGCTGGAAAAAACAGCAGGCTTTTGGGCACTGGGTGTTTGACTTGTCCACTTTTTCCATTAGATCATTTGCTGCTAAAGAAATCGTTTTTCCCTGAGTGTCTTCTCTCCTACATTTTAATTTTCAGAAAAAGGGTCAAGTTTTAAGTAGACTCTTGTCACCAGGAACCTTGAGTGTTTGTCTGCTGAAAACCTGTGTTGTAATTAACCTCTCAAATTGCTGTTTTATCACACAAGTCTTCTTTTAGCAGTGTAAGATAGCCAGAGTACACTAGCTTTTTTTCGATTTGGAGTTCTAACATGAAAATGCTTGTGTCCTTTCATATGAGACCATGGGGTTGCCACTGACATGAGAGATTTGTTCTGATAAAATTAAAGATGGAAAGAAAGGATGACTTCATGGCTGGGGGATGGGGGAGGAGAGGAATTCGGGTGTCTGCTAGTGGAAGATAACACAATAGTCAATGAGGTACACACAGTAAGAACTAAGAATATTTATTTTACTGATTAAAATTGTAGTGCTGTTCTTGGCAAGGAGTATTTCCTTTAATCTGGAGCTACTCTGTTTATTCTTGAGGCAAATCTGTCTGAAGTACAATAGAACTCTCTTCATAAAATGTTTTTCAAAGGGTGCTGACACAGTGGAGGAGTTGGGCGTTTGATCTGTAGGTTTATATTTATATATATGTTGGACATACTATTTTATTTTTGTTTTATATATACTTATGTAGACCACTTTGTACTGGAGAATAAAACGTTGGCCTGGAAGCAATGAAATTTGTTTTGTGAATGGTAGATGTTTACATGGAGCTTGTATGCTAGTAAACCCTGTCCCTCTTCTCTAACATATTCCATGCTCAAATGGAAATGTCTAGACATACTGGATAAAACAAATTCTAGTGATATTTCATTTTACCACAGAGATGATCTTACCTCATTATTCCTGTTCCAAATTAATAGCATAAAAAAGTAGCAATAAAATATTAAAGTGGCAGGAGAAATGTTTGATAGTTATTCACTGTACTTCTGAGTGGTAACTTTGGTAAAGATTTAAATCTATTGATAGTCAGTAAAGAAACCTGTTTCTGTTGGTTGAGAGACTGTGTTGCAAAGTGATGTCACCCATCCTTATAACACTGTATTTCATCCTGTTGACTTCTGCCAAAATATGTCTTTTCCTACCAAGCCAAACAGAATTTTAAACCTTCATTTTCCCTGACACATCTTGAGTGTTTCCATGTGCTTTGTCCTGAGGAATAGAGTTTAAGGTTGGGAAAGCAAGTGGAGATTTACTGTTTCATGCTAACTAGAGGAGAATGTGTACCACACCATAATTCTCTCCTCCCTGCTAACCAGAAAGATGTGTTAGCTTATATGCTGCAGAGATTTCCTTTGACTTGCCATAAGCATTGCAGTGGAGTATCTCCCACACTCCTGCAGTGGTAGTGGGGTTGTCCTGGTAAACACATGGCAGCTGCATTTTGCAGCATTCCCAGTTCAGCAGCAAAAGTTTAAAGCCCCAGTAACCCTTTCTCATTTTTCTGGGTTTCATTTCTTTGGCTTTTTTGTTCTCCAAATAACCAACACCACTTTCATGATCAGTGTTTTTAACATTAACAGTGAAAGCCAGGAATATGCAGCAGCTCCTGCACATTTGACTTGCAGCTGCCAGAAAAGAGCAGGTTGACAAGGCAGACTGACATGTTTCACCTGCATCAAAACAAGGATGAAGAGGAACATGACGAGAGAATAAGGAACAATGCAATTACATAGAGTAGTTGCTTCAGGAGGAGTTATTTTGGATTCAAGGCAACATCGCTTCTGTAATAATCAAACAGGTTTTGACTTGAAGAGGTGCATGTTGTGACCTATGATGAACAGTAACGGAAAAAT